>CM034548.1:13794200-15095450 GCA_020055645.1 Tomocerus qinae | reverse complement strand
CTACCTGTAACATGCAATAACCATGTAAATGTAACATGCACTACCAAGACACGCGCACGCATTTAAACTCCTTGTCAGGCAAAAGGATACTTAATCTGGAGATAGCCACGTAACACAGGTTAATCCATAAATTCTATCTCCTCTATAATAACTACCATCATTTTTATTGGTATCTTTACCATATCTAGTATCAACCAACAGATATCACATTACTATTTCATTGGTTTTCGTGTAACACTACCTAATCAAAATATACGGCTTTCTTCTACAACATAATACTAATATTGTTATCTGGATTTATCATCTTTCTCCGACAATACCAGCAGCTATGTAATTTATTTCTGTGCAAGGCAAACGCAATGTTTCCTATAACATCACAATGCTCTGTTCCTGCACAATGCCCTTTCTTCTAATAGTAGGTGCTACAATAACAAACGCTACATGCGTTCTATTTTTTACGACTGGCATTAGGAATACTATATAGTAATACAATATGCATTTATCAATTATACAAAATATTTATTATACAAAGTTATTTAGCAAGATTATTTTAATAGGCACTATAGCTATATATTTAATATAGCCATTTACCAGATTTAAGTAAGCATTTATTAATTTAGAGTCAATTGTATTTTGTGACATTTTGGGCTATGTAATCCTGTAAATTTTTTACGGGACTAGGAAATTAAATAAAAAAGTTAAAGAGAGAAATTCCGGATTGTGAAGGATTTTTATGTTTGCACTATGCAATAAAAAGCATTCCCTGGACGCAGGAATTCTGTCCAAAGGATTTACATGGTTCACACAGTAGTTACTGGTACATTAAACCGAAATTACAGAGGAAAATGAACAAGAAAGAATACTTAGCTCATAGGGAGAAATGCAGCATGTATCCAGATTTATTATTCAGGTTATTTTTAACTACGAGATACGATAGTGTTGATTGGCAATACCTACTCAACTGGCTATTACTGGGAATGATGCATTGGAAAGTAATGGGTTTGAAGAGTAATGGACTTTATTACATGCTTTATACGCTCCTAATGTATCACACACTAAACGTTTACGTATTGTACACAGGCAGCATGCGAAGGAAGTATGGTTATCACTAGGAGTTGTGAATTTACCAGTTTAATGTTAACTGTACTCGGACAAACTGCTTTATCTGGTATACTTTAATAGGTATTACATACAATATAACAAATTGTATTATATATTTCGATGAAATAGAGCATGTGAGTGTTGTAGTTGGATTATGTGCTATCCAACAAGCCCCGATGAACTTTTACGCACAAGTTGAAGCAGTACTGAAGCGCCCACATTAATGACAATAACGAAATCAATAATTTCCATGTACGGAGAGAGCAATGAAATGACTCTCGGGCTCGTATTCTCTCGAGCGCTATTGAAAATGGGATCGTATGCATTTTGTTCGCGGCTCGTGCCACAACAGTTAACTCAGAATCAGCCAAGCCCAAAAGGCCAACCCAGCGATTGCACTTATTCCCCTTTGCACGAAACATAAACCAGGAACTTGGTTTTCTAAACCACTGCCAATTCCTTACATTGCTTACAAAATACTAAATATTTAAGCGAAAAGAAAATAATTTCCCCAAAATAAGATAAAACTTTTACCATGCTATAATACACTCCGTAGTCTTACTCTGGGTCCTTCTAGCTAATTCTGTGTAATTCCCTTCCTCTCACAAAAATATTTATGTCTTTTATAAAGGACTTACTAAGTTAAGAACAAAAACTTTCAAGACTCCAACTTAAACAAAATGCACCATGAAAATTGCAGATACAGAAAGTTTTCTATTGTTGACGGTGCAAACTTCCTGTTGACTTTTCTGCTTAATATCATTTAATTTATTGTAAACAAGAAAACTTTTTATTAGCTTACATAGTATCACCTACTTTGCTATTTGACATAAAATATACTTAATTCACTGGAAAATAATAGCGGAAATCAAGAAAGTAGTGCGACGATGTTTTTTCCTGTCGACGAAATAACAAACAAAACTACCTACTTCCGCTTATGTAACAACACATCTTCAATATCCTAATTATGTGACAGAAAAATTATTTAATGATACAAAGTATTGCTGATATTTACTTATTTTTTAATGATGACAGATTTACTGATCTATTGACGCAGAAGATCCCATTATTTTTCTTTATTCATTCTATTTCCTTATAAAACTGACGGTTTATGCTTTACGTCATTCGAATATTATCTTCTAAGAAATGCTAACAATGTAAGATTTTAAATAGCATCATTAAAAATAATAATGCAGATTTATATTACACCGTTGTTGTTTGAATGAACATAGCAGGAAGTACCTGGATATCATTTAATGTAAGCGCATGAAAAAATAGGCTCTTATAATCTACACAAAATACTTTTATAGATATCATTTTGATAGAGCAATCATTAAATGATCGAAATGGGTTTTCTCATCTTCCCCCATCATTTTAAGCATTGAAGTAGACTGAAGATGGCAAGCTGATATAATTATATGAGACTAATAGGCATTTTATAAGAACGACAACTATAATCTCTCTCTGCGAATGGCACAATAAAGTCTAAGAGTTTTTGGTGAAATGAAATAAACAACTTTATAGAGTTCACAGAAGTAAATATGGCTATTTTTAAACATAAGCCATATAAAACCATACTCAATGGAGCAACTTGTTACTTCATTACCCTGTGATCTGGGCACTTTTACATACGTTTTTGTAAATATTCTGCTTCTCAAAAAGACTACACAAAATTATTAGTTCCAACGCTGTGCAGTCCAAAAATGAAAAAAAACGAAAAAGTTTAGTAAAAACTTTTAAAATACACGGCGTTAGAAATAAGCTGTATGTATTTCAGTAAATGAATAAAATATTGGTCAATGGGAAGACACCCGTTGCATGTTTTACATTTTAAGCTGAGCAATAAATAAAAGAATGGTTGAAGGAATGGGCTCAATAAACACCTTCCTTAAAATTCTTGCGTTTAAAGGCTTAATGAGTACTCACAGACTGAGAGATGCCGGAGGAAGACATAAATTAGAAACGAACCTTAACAACAGTGAGGACAGACTGCGGTGGCGGAGGGGCCACGGGGGTGGAAGTGGCAATAGCACTTGGGGGAGGAAGCATGGGGAGACTCTCTTCTGGATCATCAGGTTCTGGCTGAGCCAAACGGGCGATTGTCGATTGCTTACTTTTAGTCGTCATTGCTGCACTCTTCAGAAGGTCATCTCCTTCGTCGTCTGTCAATTTCTTGTTTTCGTTGCCGTTGTTGTTACTCCTCCAAAATCGCTCTTTCATCTCAGCCAAGTATGGACAACGCTGCATTCCTGTGCAAAAAGTAAATAAAGTTGTAGCTATATTTATACACAACTCTATAAAATCCTACATAAATTTCTTCCTTACAGCGTGCAATAATAAATGTCTGACATTAACCTGTACATATATTATCATTTTATTGTACTACAGTCAAGATACGCATAGTACTAAAGAAAACTACTATGTGCCCAAATGCTGAGTAGTGAAATTATGGTGCTGATGTTAATATGTAGCATGATCTCATGCAGTAAAAGATTACATTAATTCTTCACTTGTCCTATTTTATAAATGAATCATCACCATGATAGTAAAAACAACTATATCCATTTTGATATTGCAGGAGAATGAGAAATTGGATCTAGTGCTTTGCTAAAATATAGCTGGCATCCACGGGAGATGACATTTAACTATTTAAGTAATGGATTCAAATAGATGAATTTAATTACCATGGTAATGGTAACTAGTATTATTAAATTTTCGTTTCAACTCTACCGTTATATTGCGCAATTGAATAACGTGTTGGAAAATTATCCCGCTATTGAACACCATCTACAAAAGTTGAAGAGCTTTGAAATTGTGAAGATTTGAAGTGCGTACTTACATCTTCGACTAAGCATAACTAATGATAAGAAACTCTCTTAAAGATGAGATCCTCGAAGACATAATGGAGACAAATAAGGAGCCTTTTTGTGTACTTTCGGATTTGGTATACGTGGCAGGGAGGAAGAAGTAATTTGTGCTCCTGTCCTCTATGATATTTTCATAAAATCCAATATAAGTTGATATGGCATTTTCAAACTCCTTCACAAACCACTTTGAGATCGAGTGAATAATCAAGTTTTAAGCTAACATTATTAACGGAACATTATTTAAATCTTTTACTCGAGCTAAATCTGTCGTAGCTATATGACAAAAGCATCTTTCAAGCCCACTTTCAAATTTTGTATTAAGAGTGGAGATTGTAGTAATCTCTATGGTAGACAGACTTTGAGTGAATTCATTTAAGATTCCATTATCATGCATAATTTAGTGCCTTCTTGTATGTAAACAATAATAAAAAGCTACACATAAGAAAGCTCTTAATGTACCTATTAATCCTCTGCAAAAATTAAATCAGCTACCTACCTATAATAATCTAAACCCTATTTCCTACACAAATATAAAAGGAAATTTATTATTAAACGCTTTAAATATTCATTATGCTTACAGCCAAATCCTTCATAATTGTTTCATCGTGATGTACTTTCGCTCTCGTCAATAACAAATAACGTACATCTCATCTCAACATTTTAATTTTCTTTGCATTATGTATCTCCAAAACGCCTCAATAATACTTTCATCTACACCCACACATATAACAAATGATTTCCACCCTTACGATGACATATGCAAAAATATTCTCAATCTCAATGGACCCTTTAGTAATCGTAAATTCTATTGTCGAACCTCTCAACTCAAAAATAATCCGGCCACATTAACACATTTGATACAAATTGGTAATACCGGGTGGAGAAAAACTATGTACCTACAGATAACTGTTTCCTAATACTTTTAACACACTTATTGAAATTATTTCATCATCAATCATCACTAGTTTTGGAAGGAGATCTCTTACAGACAAACCCTTCCAAGTCATTACAATACTATGTTATCCTTATAAAAATTTATGCTACTTCTAAACTTAAAAAACCTCTTTATGCATATGGAATAATTTAACTTTAACAAAAATATTAGCTAGGTATGTAAGGACTGACAGGATGATGATCGATGTCCTAACGTTAAGTTTTTTCCAACACATTTGTGTGAATTAAAGTTGGTTAGACATAAATGTTTCCACTTTACAAGAAAGTATTGCCTATATGAGCAAGATAAGCATCGCTTTATGACTTGCGACAATCTCACACATTAATTCTGGACAAAGCTCATTTTACTATGACAGAAGTAGTTCGCCATTTTCGTCCCCATGCAACATCTACATCGTTATTATCACCTCCCTGTACCATTTATTATACATTACACGTACTTACAAAAGTTACAACTTCCAACTTAATTGCGCTTTATTCTAAATGGCTTTTCCTGCGACTACTTTTCGCAACTTTCTTGAATCTAATAGAGATCATACCCAAATTATCTTTATTTGGGTGCTAATTTCAGAAGGACCTACTATTACATTATGCAAATTAGGCGTAGAATCTCACTTAACACGGGTTTGTTTTCTCCATTAGCACGTCTCAAACTGCAGAAGGTGCAAAATGCAAAGACCTTAAGTAAAATAATTTCCAACAACTGTAATTTTATAGATATTAGTTAGGTAACTATATTGAAATACATTCCTAGCAAGCGAGAGAGTTAAGTATACGCAATGAATGGAAGGGGTATACAACAGTAATAGATTGCGATGTATTTAGGACAGTTGTAAGTAGGTATTGTTGAAAGTTAAATCGTTACCTGTTACATAATCATTGACCGTTATGTTTTAATATAGTAACTCTATCTTATATTCCTATATTTAATATCAGCAGTCTAATATAGATTATTTGCTTCATTAGCAAGAAGTCTTGTTGAAATAAATGGGAATGACCGCAATCGCAAAGCATAATATAGTAGCAAGAATAAGTAATAGCAAAATTGTAGGAAGTGTCTTCATGTCTTATTCAGAGAATATCTATTGGCTCTACTATGCATTTACATTGACTAATGAATTCACTTAAGCGACTTATTTGGTATTTATTACAAATACGAAAGTAGACATGATAACGACCGCGCAATTCATTTTAGGTGAAATCGAGACAAATTCCGTGGGTCTTCATCCAGAAATGAAACTATGCCCATTATCATGTCGGAAGACTAAGGAACTTATTGTGTAGGCGTTATGAATCCCATCCTACTCTTCTGTTATACCATGAAGAGTTTCTGTATTAAGTGGCACTATAGAGTACTCATAATTGCCCCAGTGCGATGAACACACGCTTTTGTAATCTCTCGGAGTGGCCATGGTTCTGCGTTGTGTAATACGCTTACAAAAGAGACAATTTAATTTGCAAGTATTGTGCTCAACTCATGTATACAGTTAGCCGCAAGCTAAGGCTAACCCAACAAGTATTTAGCTACTTGTAAAATTTATCAAGTAGCTTCACAAATCCTTGTTCACAAAAACTTGGTAATCTTAACAAGTAGAGACTATTTTCACTATATAAATGACTGGATTATTTTTTTTATCTCCTGATAAACATTATCTAGAGCGAAAAATTGTGCGTAAGCTTAAGTGCTTTGAAACAAAAAATTTCATCTGTGTATTTAAATGTCTTAATAAATGTCTTTGGAACAGGTTGACTTATATACATGAACGAGAGTGTTAATGAACTATAGTCTAAACAGTATTTATAAAATGACAGTAGTATTATATAAATAGTCTACGGCGTTTTAGAGTGGAATGATCTGTCGAATAAACTCTAACGCAGTCGCTGTGGTTTTAGATAATTTCAAGACTGTTATACAGATAATTTATGGAATAGGAATTTTCGTTAATAATAAAACGAAATTAATGTTACGTCATTTATGTAATGTCTAAAATGCATGTTATTTTGTTCAGGCTTTGTCTTGCTAGTGGATGGGAACTAAAATTTTCTCTTGGTTTATATAATTGTTTTGTAAGTTCACCTGATGTATGAGTTGAGTCTCATTCCGTTTTATATGTAAGAGATACATTTACATGAGAGGAGAGCACAGCATGGAGTTGTAAATAATTTGTCCACTTGTGATTGTTTACATGTGTGTAGTAGAGGGAGAGATCTTCAATCTCACACGTCGTATATTCAGTTTAGAAGAATAAAATTGCACGTTCCACAAGAGTGATGTTAATGTTGCAACGAAACTCACATATCAGTCAGACTGTCCAACGGAAATGAGTTTTAGGTGGAAGAAAGAAACCAGAGTGTATCTAAATAAATTGACTCGTCAAAATCAGAGCAGGGAACCGAGGATGCATAGCATTTTGCACTTGACTACAGAACACAGCACAAACTATATTATACGAGTGCACTACTCGACTACAACTAACTCTTCTTTCTAAAAAACACTTTTGGCTCTTCCGCTCGGATGTGTGACATGCACTACAATAGCATCGCCATGAAATGAGTCTAGTAGGTAGAAGACTAACACTCCTAGGCAAATTTTTTAGTAACGCTAAGCAGCAGGAGGCATTCTCTATGTTCTTCCATCTAATGTAATATTAAATTAGTTCAACGAAAACCTAGACTTCACACACACACAAACGTACCTATATAAACAACTATCTATTTGTATTTACAACCCAACCAAATTCCGTAAATGCATCTCCCTCCTTTCAAAAAGCAGCCAACGCACATGCATGAAAACATATTCGTTTTATTTTGTCTGCAAGAATCTTCTATACGTTTATATAAATCTGTATGTATCATTGTAAACACGCAGCAATGTGCAAGAGCAAATGAGATCTTGTTTTCCTTTTTTGTGAAAATGCAACTTTGCCAGCATCACTTGTTACGAGTTATCAAACAAAATTACAAGGTGCATGAACTTTGAATTTTTTTGTGACTTTTTTGTATTTCTTTGTATGAGAATGTCAAAGAAAGTAATTTGGAATGAAAAGGTAGTTGTTGACAGATTCTCATGAACTTGTATAATACTTCAAAGTAATAGTTAGATAAAATTTTTTGAAACATGTCATTATTTGTCATTGTATACAGAATACAGAGATAGGTAAACAGTATGATATTTTGTAATAATGGTACTTTACGGGAGAATGTATTAATCTATTTGCCTTTTGCTAACGTAGGTCAAATTAATCTTTGAAGCCAATGGCTCCATCCATAGAAGGGAGTATAATGGGAAATAATTTTATGGATGGTCATAAGCTATAGGGATACGTTAAATTACATAGTAGATTACGAAAGTTGTGTATAGTAATTATTAAGTAGGACTTTGTGATGGTGGGGAGTCGGTTACGTAATATGTTTCTGCACATAAAGAAACGTTAATATTATGAGTAGTAGTGCAGATGCCACTTTAATAGGGACAACATGCCTCTTTAATTGCAATGACACCATTAAGATGAGATGGAGTAAGTACAGCCAAGTGTAATGAGCAACTATTATGTCTCTTACTGTGAAACAATGAGAATTCAGCGGTGCCTTGACTTTTCTATACGCTTGGGTTGACTTGATATTTTGACTTTGACTCTCTCGCGTCACTTCTCGAATTTAGACTTTTAGACGGCAGACTCATTTTACTTTGTCGCTGTCTGTCTGCACGTAAAAATTGCAAGTTGGCCGAGACAAAACGAGGTGACTGAATTCTCTTCGCTGGTTTAAAATTCTCTCGAAAACAATAACTACATGGTAGCATGACACATTGAGTTTACGTATCATGTACTTATGTAAATCATACCGAACAACATTTTCTCGCAGGAACATGTTTTCTATTATTGATGCCATATACATACAACTCGCAAGTGTTAGATTAATGGCCTAGTTACATCCGTATGATTACAAATAGGTCTTTTTTGTCAGGACAAGTCTCGAGACACGCACTTGAGAAATGTATAAACTAATAAAACTCTTTCTAGTTCATGTGTGTGGCTTTAAATTTGTTTTGTAGACGAGAAGAGTACTTGGCACTAATTTAATGTCCATCACACTAAAAACAAAACGCTTATTCTCATTACAATATCAACATTATACTAGATACAATAACCCCAAAGAGATCTTCTCAACTACTCAACTCTGATCTGCGAGGATGTGACGAATGCGAATTAGATTATTGTCATTTGTCGGCTATATTCTTTACAACACAGACAGGTATAGCCCATGTTCGACTAAAATTCTAAATGGAATTCAACAACGCTCTGTCGCTTTTAAAGATTGATGATAATTTAATTGGTGCAACAATCAATTAATCGCCCCTGACACAAGATAACAATTTAACAACATTTCCTCTGATGTGCTAACCTAGTTTCCTAATCAACTATTTCACGCCTTGTATTAATCTTCACATCCATACATTTCATGTTTATATCCCTTTAAATATATTTTTATTTATATATACTATGAAATTGATGGACGTAAATAGACTATTATAGCATAAATGATTGCTACCCCATTTACGTAGGTACTATTTACTGAGTATTTTAAATCAAAGTTATGTATGTATGAATATGTCGCAAGAATAACTCATGAATTTTAAATTAGTATGTCACAATCTGAATATCCGTCGAATTCCTCGCGAAAACACCGTCAACCTTTATAATTGATTTTGATACGACATAGCGAAAACAAGATCAATAAACTTTCGCACAGGAACCTGGCAAATCTAATCAGGCTGAAAATTGACAGGATGTTATGAAAAACAGAATATTTTAGAACATCTAAATGTCAAACAGATTCCATAGCGAATTTAACTTGTAAATAGGAAATACATTTAGTAACTACGCATATGAGAACGGAAGACGAGATCAAATGTACATTAAAAGGTCTATTAGCAATTTCCATCCTGGAAACAGTTCTAAGTAAATTATCTGTCTACCAGAATTACTCCTTCTACATCAAATACAACTTTTAGCTAGGGAACTTGTTTTAAAATCATTGTACTGGAAGTATTAAAACTTTGCCTACCAAGTTAATACACTCTGGTAGTCGAGTAAACGAAGTTTAGTCTGTCATTCCAACAGGATGAAATTAAGTTCATTTGAAAGTCGTATTCGCTATATTTTAAATCCCACAGGTGTAGATTCTAACATAATTTGAAAGGATTAAAATTACGTAACACGCTCCCAGGGACATAATTCTACAAGTGTTGATAGATGTAAGAACGTTTGGGCTTAAATTACTATTATACACACAGCATTAGGTAATTGGAATTCTAGTCGCTGCAATCTAAAACGGACGTGTTGTGTGGACTTATGTGGCCCAGAAAACGAACAATGGCTAAATAAATACTTTTTTCATTAGAAAAGAACCAATCGCAGCTTAATAGCTGTATATGACAAGCACTTTCCTTTGTGAAAGGCAGTAAATAGTACTTTCCCAATGAAACTGTAGAGATAACAAGTAAATTGGTAGTCTTATTGTCGTAGGGAGAAACAACATTTGCATTCCACTCCTATGACATAATAGATATCCCTTAAGACAAAAGAGACGAAACTTGGATAAAAGAATTGCAGTGTAAGTTTTCTCTCGGTTCACATTTCAATGGAGAAGAATAGAAACGAGTTAATACAATGCTACAGCCGATATTCTACGTGAGTTACATACATTAAAGAATTTGCTAACTCAGCAGAGAATGAAGACTACTTATCGACACGAGAGTAGAATTGACAATATTCAGCGAGAGGTGCATAAAATTGATAAGCTGGCATGTTGCATATTTATACTGTCTAAAACTCTCCTGTGACATTTTGTCGAGTTTAAATAAACAGGAGAGACAATATTAGTTTTCTGCTTGTTTTTCATGTATATTAATGACCGTTGTTTCGATACGCATTAAAAGGATTTGGTGTTGCCTATTTAGCTTTTATGTCTAACCAGAATATTATGACGGTGGTTGGTTGATCTCTAACAATTACATATTCTACAGGAGCTCAGACCGGGAAAGCCATTTTCATTAAGTCTCATGCAATGTAGGCATTTGGTGAAAGCCAACATTGCATTGCGCTGCATCACTCTTCTCGCTCAGCCAAAGTTTCCACTCGAGAGGAAATGCAATTTATTCATCAAGGATGGATGTCAATTAAATAGACAGACAATCCTGGTCCATAGAGAAAAGAGCCTCTAGATCCCTATTCCTTTGTGACTTCCTGCGCAGCTATTCACCTTGTTTCAATTGTTTTGTATTCAGGGCACAGCTATTGCTTCAGAGTAGGTACTTACGACAGCCACTACCAGCTTTCGGTCAAATAAACTCTGTCTACGCTCTACTATTTCTTCTATCCTGCTCACTAGACCATTTTTACGGATAATTAAATTATGCGTTTTCATCCTTGTTCAACACGTCGTTAAATAAACTCTACATACCCATCTAACTAAAGTAACTTCATCTATATAGCTTACAATTATATAGCCAAATGATGGATCATATCCATACTTTATTTCATTTGCCTCATTTCATCTTCATTACTATCAAATTAAATTTGCTCCCGCACATAATCCTATCTTTCACTATTACTTAACAGATGTACCACTTCAACTATTTCTATTCCCATCTCATTATGAAGCCCCAGATTTACACTTTACAAAATTAATCCCAACCATGAAACTGTACCACGCAATTCAATATACTTATTTATCACAATAAGAAGCCTTTCATCATAATTACCTTGATCCCAAAAATTCAACCAAATTTTACGCACTGATGAGCTTTAGATGGACCTTAGTGCTCTTTTATCATATTCTTCACAACTCTCAAAGGAAAATATTTCAACCAAAATTTTGTCATATAGATATTCATTCAGCTTAAAGGATGATATAGGATTTAGTCACACTCGTGTGAAAATCACCGGCCAAAGGGCCTTTTAAGCATGACAGATTTTAGTGAAAGTGCTGTCTGTCAATTTTGTTGACCATCCTTCCCTGTTTAAACTTGGGAGAATTTAATTTTATATGCTATTTTTAATGCTGACTTCAATCTTCCACCAAAGTACGTATTTCCAAAAACTCAAATACTAGCCAAATTTATAGAAATACTGGCTTCATTATAAATTTGGAAAATCTTAAAAAATTAATGTGTTCTAATAATGAAATCAACATTTTGAATCTACTATAAGTATTCATAGTATCCTAGACATACGACTTACATTAAACAAAACCCATACCGACCCTTTTACAACGGTCATTTCAACAAAGCAAATTGAGGGTTAGGAAATAGAAATGCTTTTTCGATCGTTGGTGATTCGGGCTCTAAAATCTAAATTCTAAATGTGAATTTGATGCCTTTCTTATTTTCTCATGTAAAAGCCTGAATCATTAATGACTTCAATATAACTACATTTTGTATACGTATATTGCTCGATTGTCCCACATTGAATTAGTATTAGGTGAAACACTAGAAAATAATTCCCCGAACCCATAATCCCACTAAATAATTCTATACATTCAAATGAATGAAATGGTTTTTGCATGTGGAGTGAAATAAAAGTCAAAGTACAATTATTTAACTTGTTCAAAAATAGTTGACTTGTTGCTGGGATCCATATAGATAGTTGTTTTTATGCACGAATCTAATAAATATCTCCATAAATATAAATTATCAGCGTAGATTCATGTATGTAGAGCCATGTATGGTAACAAACTTCCGAGTCGATACGACAACGAAAATAAAAGCAAGTTACACTATAACTACATGGCAAATGATATACGTACACAGGTAAATACATAGTGTGATATGAAAAAGATTGCATAGTGAGTACAACAATAGTTAGTAGAATCATGCATAGGAAATAGAATGGGCATGAAGAATCGTATTTGATGGCTAAGCGGATAAGATCGCAGACAGATTACAATACAAAAGGGACCAGTCTGACATGAACGTGAATAGAATTTCCAGGTGAACATGATTACACTGCACTTGCACAATTCTAATGGACACGAAGCTTGTTATATGTATGAAATGTTGTTTAATGCCCAATACGGATATCGAAGAGATATCTACAGGTGAGAATAAAATATTCACTCGGATCTTCAGAAATGGCTATAATAGACATTGACATATGCATTATGTTGGTTAGAGACCTTTGTTGCCTCCCAGACTGACGGTTACACGTTTTTTCTTACATTTCAAAGAAGATTATCGAAAGGTTTAGGCAAGTAGGTAGGAGTACCTATAGTTAGCTGCACTGTATTTATTCCAGTGCTGCAGAAATGTATAATTATTTGTATACAGTAATTATTGAGCATCTACATGAGGTAGATTGCAGGGAGATAGACAAATATTATTACTACCAAGCAGAGATAAATGGTAGATTTGATCCCAACGTTTGATTAGGCGAGATGTATTTTATTATGACGAAATTCCATGCAACCTTATCATTTCCCAAACCCATTAATGATTTAAGGATTGATGTACAGTATGATTAGTTCTTCTAAACAGTATGCACCTTAATACTACTTGTATACGTTAACATATAGATGATTACATAGTAAATAACTCCTGTTAAATAAATATCTGCCTGAATTGTTACTGTTAGAGGAGAAAGATGAAAAGTGTGCATGTAAATTATTTAAATTCAAATTTACATGCCTTCTGGTATAGGAGATAAACATGTAGCTCAAACAGAGTGTATATACAGTAGTCAAACTCCATTTGTATCCTTATAACTGATGTGTATATACTAAATGCTATTATACTTATTCATCTCGTCGTCTCCCTAGGTCATCGTTAAAGAAAAATGCCTCAGACGGTGATCATTTATGGAAAGTGTGCGTATATAGCTATGTGCATTATGGGTACTTTAAACATTGGGAAAACTATCATTTGAGCTCTCTATGTAGTATTATGCTGAGTTAAGGGTGGAATTAAGTTGTTTCAAGCAAAACTTTAGAGAGTAAACATAAATAGGAGTTTTGCAAGGATAATGTAAATAAAGGGAGTACATTAAACGTCACGTAGTCTATTAGACGGAGGAAGTGTACTGGAGAAGACTTGAGAAACGGGGAGAGTCGCTCGTGACTGAGAAGATGGTAGGGAGGTCAAGAGAAAAAGAGGCTCACCTGGCAAGAGATTTCAGATGAGACAAAAGACAAACAGAGGTTGCCAATTACAGAAGACTACTACATGGGTGAAGATAGTATATTACCGAATATGAGAGGGAGGCAAGTGTGTAGGAAAAGTTTTTGCATGGTGACATGACGGTGTGCTATTGCCATGTTAGCCAGGAAGAGGAAATCAATATTTTCGAAACAAGCTCATTTGGCTAGCTCACAAATAACAGGAACAAACAGGCCGCTCCAACTATATATGCTTTGCTATGTATAACGGAATTACGAGGAGCAGATTTCTTCTTGCTATCCATGCCACTTTGAGTTGAGAAAAGGAAATTGATGGTTCCTGCTTTTCGCTTGTCAGCGACCATTTCTAAGTATTCCCCGAAATAGGAACAAGAAACTATTGAGAACAAAAGAAATTACTGAATATTCACTCTGGTAGAAATCTTTCAATCCGTGAGCTACAATTCTCAGTCAGTGCAAACATTACATAGCTTACAGTTGAGCTAATTAGTGTTTCTTTGGCTTTAAGGTATAGATGACTTATGCACACTAGTTAAAATAAACGAGCCGTGTAAAAATAGAAATATTACTAACCGAATTATAGAGAGAGCTTAGTTATGTTCACAATGACATAACCGTAATGAAATTTTTTTATGTGACAGTGATATAAATTGGGACGGGAGTTTTTCTTGTCCATTAATGTTTTATAGGTGATATTTTACTGGGAAATTTAATAGATTGGGACTTTTGGTAAGGGGGATTTCTCCCTGGGGGGATTGAACCGTATAGCTACTATAGCATGACAGGCCAACAACATCATTAACTAATGAATTTACTATATAGACCACATTATAGGTAACTCCTGGCAGCACTTACACAGAGAAAGAATAGAAATGGAAAGTTGAAAGTGGTTCGAGTATAAACTTTTATATAACCTTTCTTGGTAATACTTGAGTTCACTGGCTTATATTGTGCGTGTTTCACTTTGTTGTGCTTTCTACTTATGTCGGTTCTATATTGGAACAAACCATTGTGTATGTGTGGTATTACTTATTAAGTATATACTAGGGAAGCAGTAGAAATGAAGGTATATAGAAGCATGCCGAAAAGGAGAACAGGTAGCTTATAGTATAAGTCACGTAAAAAGAGTGTAACTGGTTTACCTACTCTTGAGACATGCCGTATGGTGTGTGCGTATGTATTTTCCAGAGGTTTTCGAAATATTTATGTAAGTACATATGCAGAGTTCTCTCGCACAATCAGATAAAGTACTTTAGCCTCTCCGTCAGTAGGTAGTAGTTGGTGGAAGGAAGAAAAGCACAGTGAAAGTAATATTGTTTTGAGGAGAGTTGGAGCAGTAGTGGTAGTTCACTGAGGACATGGAGAATGAGAGTCTTGGACTATAGCTGTTTCTTGAGAGAGAGTGACAGGGGAAAGTGTAACACAACGGTGCACAGGTGCAAGGAGATGCACACACGAAGCAACCTTCACTCCAGTTCACTTCTCATCAAATGTCTAATATTATTGCGTCGGTTCCCAGTTTCACCCACTATTTGACTTAAATAGTCTCTGCCTACCCTAAAGAGCAACTTGCGTGGACATACTACGCTGCCACATAGCACTGGACAGATAGACACCTGAGCTGAATATTTCCTGGGCTGTTTCTGTCAGACTAAGAAAGACTGCAACCTAAACATGTTATCTGGTTATCCCCTCCACAAACTCCAAATACTAAAGGACAACGACTTGTACAGCCTTTTTCAAAAATCCTATCTTACTTGTGGGCAGGTCTTCCACAAAATAACTAAAAACGGCGTCAAGACTTTCTACTTAAATTGCTTTTACTTTTTCCTGTCAGAATTTTAGTTGCGTGAGGTGAGCTAGTAGCTACTGCATGTAGGTTGTTCTACTAGTAAATGTATACCCTATAGACTCTGTCTGACTACTGAACAGACCATCTTGCTCTACTAATAATTGACAGAGACAAAAGATATGTGATTGCTCGGCTCGCTGCTTTCCTTTCGGAGAAGGACTTTCTTCTGATGATGAGTTTTCCGACTCGACTCTCCTAAAGTCAAACAGTGTGACTTTATTGATGTCTCTGAAGTTGACTTTGTGTGTTTCTCTCTGTATGTACACTTACCACACTTACTAATATCATTACTTGCCCTCCTTTCACTCTACCACCAAGAGATGACTTATTCTCTGTTGCTATGCTGCTTCACCAATGACTTCCTACTCTCCTTACAATTCAACCAACCACCTAACCGAGACTACTTACCCAGACTCGTTCTACTACGCACCCGACACATCACAGACTGACAACTATCAACTCTCCTTTGACTTCACTGCTGTGAACTACATCCAGATGAGCACACAGAAGCCCAGACTACGTAAATACCTTCATCCAAAGGCTAATGTATAATCCCACAACACACAATCAGCATCCTACTCACTCAATCCTTTCCTACAATTCCAAACATTAAAGTTTGCGCATCTGTATGACATTTTTCCTCAGATTGTCAAGATTTATTTTCCTGTTTCATTTTAGTTTGAATAGAAATTCTTTAATGAAGCCCAATCAGGAAATCTCACAGTGCCATTTTATAATTTTTCTATATCTTTGACTAGAAAAGTTAGAAAGTCATGTTTGAGAGTAGGTTTGAACCAAAAAGCACAGTTGTAATCAGTAGAATCAGAACTAGTGATGTGATTCTCAGAGATATTAGTCAATTTAAAATCCTCGGGGTCTAGGCAGGCGCAAAAAAGTGTATGTTGGGACATAACCGCTGTTTAAAATCCAGAAGTAGCGAGTTAGTATTCTGTGTGCAATACTATGTTCACGGAAATGTGTATAAGGGAAGTAAGACTGATTTAGAGATGCATATAATAATAACATAAGCGCGAAGGCGTAGTAGGAGGAAAGTCATGTAAGTACAGTACCTGAAAAGTCGCTATTGAGTAGACGGAAGGAAAGGAAGAGAGTAGGCGGCAAATGCTAGTTCATGTCTTTATGTGTAGAAGATGAACCTTTTTAGTTTGCCGAGCGGAAAGACAACTTGCGTAGCTCAGTCAACTTCTCCTTCTCTAAGGGAAAATCACGATGTCATGGAATGGAGCATAAAATAGCAAAGTGTGGCAAAAGGAAAGTCAAGTGAAGGATACCAGAAGAGATAAGCACACTGAAGCTATGAACACAAGAATAATAATAACATGACGATTATATACCTTATGGTATAATGGATAGTACACAACTCTCATATTGCCAGCATTACAAAATAAGACATATTTTATTGCTCTGTATGCTAATGCTAACTCCTTTACATCTAGCACAGCATCGCTTATGGATGGATGGATGGAGTGGAATCTCGCAACTCACCCAAATAGACAGTCTCAATTTTTGCAGTTTAGTTTAGTTATTGTATGTCTTAGCAAGAAGAAAGCCAGACTATCCGCAACGATGACTATTACTATTACTTTCAGCTGTAAATCTACGCTCAACAGGCTACTTCCGACCATGTGCCAACGCCAACTCCCATTTCGATTCCAACACCCACACACACCTAACAATCTACACAATTCAAGTGCCTTAGAAGAAGTGTGTCATCTACAGATATATTAATACACTTACTTACATACTGCAGAATTTAATAACAGGAAAGAAGCACGAAATAATAAAATCCCTAAAACAGCAAACTTAATTATTAGTAATCAGTAGGGAATCCCAGTTCCCGTTGGATGACCAGCTTAGATATCTATTTGTTTTAGCAATCTGGAAACTATTACTAAAGTAATAAGCCTAAGCAGAAGATTCGCCAGATCTTCACATTGCAGCATCTTCTCGACCAATTTCTGGCTTCTCTCCTTTATAATATCCAGATCTCTAAATACGCACACAGACGAAATAAACGCAGAGAAGATTCTTAAAACATACTTGGCTTTATCCTACACTTTCATATACTGGAAATCAATGTTTTACTAACTAAATGCTCTGCAACTTGCCTTAGTCGCTTGTGAGTTAGAGATACCTGAAACCTGGATACAATGCAAACTGTTCTGTATTTGCCAAGCACTATTAAATCTCAGTCTATTGATAGTGTAAATATATATGACATTAGTTATCAAAATTATCCAACCATTGTCTGGGGAAATAAGATCCTTTCAGAAATTGACTCTCCTAGCAGAAATAAATCCTTTCTTAGTAAAGTACCATTTTATTGCCTGCCAGCATTTGTCCTCCGTATGATGGCAGTATATTATATTGTCTTGTGTATCGATGCATAGATGATTTACCTAACATACAGAGTTTTATTAGGTATATACTATAATATACACTATTTATAGTTCTACTTTATTGGTACTTACTATTTTAATACGGAAAACATTTTATATTATGCTTATACTTAACGCCGTAGTCCATGAATTAATTCCCAAATCTTGTCTACTATTTTCCAGCTAAATTTTTTGAATTTTAGCTCTAAAACTACCTTATAATTTACTGGAAAGAAATTGCAAAAAAAAAATTAAATTATCTATTATTTTGAATAGACAGCTTTACGAGAAATTTTGAAATGTTTATAATTATACCATAATAATTAGACTCGGTAAACAAGGGCGTTTTATGAAATGTCATAATTGTTTTTATAATGCAACAGATTTTTACTTTTGTGACCTATTGTGAAGAATACGGTGTCCATGCATGCGCCATTTTCTTAGAAAGAACGAAATAAATCGTATCCATGTCAAGAGTAGGCACTTAGAGAGTAGTGGCTTGGGTTTTATTATTAAGAGTAGTGCTCAGGGTGATATACATAATCTAATATTTTTTCCTGTTCTGTTTCAGGTATTTCAGAGCTATAATAAGACCAGACGAGCGATAAAGCTTGCTTCTTGTTTAGGAAACGTACAATCAGTCAGATCTGATCAAGTACAATGATTTACGAGCATGACTTCAAAAACAAATTGAGATTCCTTCAGTTGTATTTACTACGTACATAAATGAAGAAGAATGCATGTAATACAGGAGAATAGAGCAGGGAGGACTGACAGACTTCGAATTTCCGAATTCCTTAATGTCAGCTTTGTTAAATAATGTTACGACTGTAGTAATATATTTTTTCTTCTGCCACTGCGGTCTGGTCTGAGCAATCTGCGTCTGGTTTCCTTCCATCCGCACCTTTCCACATTTTTCTATTTAGTTCTCTAATTCTACGTATTACAGATATCTCATTACTCCTTTGCTGAGTCATTAATTTATGTATAGGATAGCTGAGATGAGTATAGAATTGGAACATCAGAGAAAATCCTGTAATTGCTTTCTGCTTTTCGTTTGCGCACTATTGACTCATAATGGCTTTTTTCATAGCTAATTGCAGACACAAAAATATAGAACCCTATAGCAGTCTAATATGCAAATCAACAAGGAAAACGCATTCACATAAAAATCTCAAACGAAATGAAAGTGAAAAACAATAACAAGGACTGCTGCGAGGAACGAAATCATAAAATGAGATCATGCAATGTTTATGAGTTATTTAAAGATGAATTCCCAGACATGACTACCTAGAAGAGTGTTGGAAGGAATTGTGTAGTTGGGAAAAGGAATAAATATTTATTAGCATTTGCAGGTCTTTCTCTTGACCGAAATTCAGAGAATGGCTTTTGTTGGCTGGGATGTATAAGAGTACGCCAGGAGATGTAATTGAAGTGGATGCCAGGAGACTGCAATTGATTTGAGCAGGAGAGCTGACTTCTTTCATCTAGACTATTCAAGAGAGGGAAGAGTAATAAGGAAGCAATAAGAAGAATCTGAAAAAGGAAGGAGCGGGACCCAAAGATGCGTCTTTGCAAGAACCCGTGGAGGATCTCTTTTGTGATCTGCGTTGATGGTACATTTTGGTTTGGTACTTGACTTATTGTCAGATTCAATACTCAACCTACAGTCTCCATTCCGACATGACTACCACACGGAAAAACGCAATCGGCCAAGTATATAGCACTAATAGTCATTCGAACTATGTACAATATCTGTTTAAATAAGCTGTCAAAGATGATCAGCTCGCTGAAAGCACGAGAGCAGCTTAGCCATTTATTATGTCTGTGTCCATGATAGCACTACTTATTCTATCTATCTCTTCATTCTTCTCTGTTTGTGTCAGTTTTGGTCTCTAGCTCCGCCACGCTTCCTTCGCTCATTTATGCTACGTAACTGCACAAGTAGCAATATTCGAACCACCCCCTTTTGCTATCTCAGTCTTATTTAATGCATGTGTTGTAAAGCATAGATAACAATATGCATACTTTCGTTGACACAGGGCTTGAAAATCCCTTTAATATCCACATTATTTAGTATTTCCCACAGTCGCTTTCTGCCTGCCATCAGTTTGAGTAAGCACTGCTGGGTTATTTACCGAGGACTTTCTTTCAACATGCTACACAGCACAATTGAATGCTAATGTCATATCAATGTCCTTATCAGTTTATCATCTTCAACTTTCGTTTACAATCGCATATACATTTGGGAGCTGCTTTAGTATGCACGTATGAATATCCGCACAGACTGTGTCTATAAAATAATGCATTTCTTCTATGTGATTTGGTTATCCAATATTCCCATTGATCCAGCAGCAGCTCTTTTTACGGGTACCTTATTCTTCCTATGTAGTTGGACGACTACCACTGGCAGTAAATATCAGTTGACTGAGTAGTTTATAGACAAAAAGCCTCTACATTTTTCTTTTGCTATCCACACTATATTATAATATACGGTCTCTGTAAATATAGTAGTAGCTGCTTACTATGCACTCCTCGTAGAAGCAACTCCTTTATACGCTACTACACGCGTTCTACACATTTAACTAAAATACATATCAACAGCCTGTCGGCAAAAAATATTATATTCACTACCTCTACCCATTCTGTTGCATGCCAGTTGTTTCCCATTCAATATGCATTGTAAAACATAACTATAATATGTACATTCTCCTGAAAAAACAACTAATAAGCAAGGATGAGATCACTGTGGCTGTGTGAGCTAAGCTGCAAGCCAGCCGGCTCGAGCCAAGTAAGTTAAGCCAAGTCGTACATAATCAAGACATAAATGATACACACGGCAGATGCACTACCTATGACTAAAAGCAGAACACGGACCAGTCATAGTCACTCATAATCTGTGAACTAGAAAGGATATCATTTTGCATGGTACATCCACATCAAGTCACAAAATGCATCATTGCACAGGAAGTCCTAATAAAAGTTACACAGGACCTCATTGTTAACTGCTCTCGTCTGAATAGTGCTGATGGCTTTTAATACGTATATAAAAATCTACTATATACAACTACCATAGCATTATACACTGCATAGGAAAAAATATTATGCTGAAAATAAAATTTGATGATGATGCTATATACACAATTACTACGTGCATGAAGTATATTACGAGCTTAAATAGATAAAGCTAAATTGAATTAGAACGAGAAAAGCAAAAAATGTTAATAGAAATGAGTGTAGTTTTTGTATTTAGAATACGTAGTAGTGATACGTTAAGTAAGGAGGAGAAAAAGGTTTAGAATTAAAAGGATTTATAAACAAATGGAAATACTTACATTGCACTCCAACCAAGAATATTGATAATGACGCTCCGAGTGTCTTATTGATTTCGTTCGTTGTGAATAGTTGGATGGGGATATGAGTTTAGTAGGTATTGACTACTAGGACAAGAGAAGAATCACGGAGACCACAGTTAATGGAGTTTAAGATTGAAACTGAGCAGAACTAGTCTAGTTGCAATGTTACTACAAACGAACCCACACAAGGTGAGTCAAGTCAACGCACATACAGATAAGTAACACAAGAGTATCTAGGAGGCGAAAGAGGCACCTGAGAAGCCACTGACACAATTTACTTGATAACTTGCGTCCGTTCTCAATCAGATAAAAGTCTCAACTGTGTCAATTGAACGGAGAACAGCAACAAGCATTCGTCGTCGGCTGGTCTGTCGAAAAGGAGAGTTATTTCCAGACCAGACTACTACAGTTAGTAGTGGAATGATATGGATAGGTATTGACTGTGCAACTGCAAATCAAACAATGTAACATATAATATATATTTATACATGGTACACGACAGCACATTGGCAACAATTCACAGATACAAAATGCAAAATACCACAACAAAATATTCGCTATCTATAGGTCTAACTAATGTATATGTTAAGCAGGAAAACAAAGATAGACAGTCGAGTTAATTAAATTGTAAAATGGGGTTACATGATGTCGAATAAAGATACACTACGATATTCTAATAAATGTATGAATAAGTAAGGAGGAGATTGCAGAAGGAACTGCCAAGTTATTTTAATAGATGATTCTTCCCTGCGTGAGTGGGAAAGTTTTTTACACAGATTGGCAAGGATTTATCATTGTTAAGAAGTCAGTATATGGCATGAGAATCTTTTAGCACGAGAGAGAGGAAGGAATAGAGGTACTTCTGACGTGGGTGTAGTAATTGAGTAAATAAAGCATTTTCAGACACGACACAGTTTATGACAAGTGAGAATTTAATTAGTGAAAGATTGTCAATGTGTTCAGAGTGTTCTTAAATACTTAGACATCTCTATTTAAACGGCTTCCTTGTTAAGACGAGACAGACATCTACATAAACAAACACACTACTACTACCTCGTACTAAATTATATTCTCCTTTTTTATTCTGCCTCGATATACTATGAAGCAACTGTCATTGACATACACATTTAATTAAACCTTATCGCACCTACGCAAATATTGCTCGAGTTCCATTTAAAATCCTACTCAGGTTCTATTCTTCAAGTATTATAGTAATTCTCATCTATATACACAGTACTAATTAAGTAGGCACTCTGTAAACACCTTTTTTATGCTACTAATTACCATAGAAAGTTTATTTAGATGTAATGCTAACTATAAATATTTTGCTGAACTAACGCTATTGATGTCGGATGTTGGTACCTAATTAATTATAAGTTCTGATTTTTATATACTATAAGGTAAGGTAGAAAAGGTGTGTCTATATAGCCTATTAAAATTAATTACGATAAAGTACTTAGAAAAGTAAGAAAACATACAGTGAGTCGAAAATTTTGTATTTTTGTTGTAGCGTCTGCAAAGAGTGGGTTGTTCCGTATTTTCCACTTGTTTGTGACGATTCCTTTTGTGAGTAAATAGTTAGTTAGGCTTGTACTTTCGTTCACTTTGTAAGTCTTTGTTAAGCGAGTGCGTGGATCCGCATCCCAGCTTTTTCACTAATAAATAATGTATCACTCTAGTGGTGATAACAGTGAGTCTGAAAGAACACTCAGGATATGTATATAGATAGAGTCACACACACAAAGAAGAGTACAATAGAACGATAGAAGAATGTCAATCGTTTACATGTATTTATATCTCCATTTCCCATTTATGCATGAATGGGCCTTTCATACTTGTTCTGTCCGCTCGTTAAATAAAGTACAGTTTCCCAGTTTGTCTCTATGCAAGACCATAGAGATTGACAGGTCCGAATATAATGAAACCAAAATCTATTGTTCTTTAAGGACAATATTTCATCAGTTTATTCTGGCTGTTGTCCTTTGTGCGTTTAATAGTAATTTATAACTAAGGAATACCTTAGTAGCTGTTTATTTGTCGGTGCTATGAAAGCTGTCAATTCCTTATTATGCAGCCGTAGATGTGCTGACTCTTGATGATGATGGTCGTCGTATGTGTCAAGTAGTAGGAGACGATTGCTGAAGATTAAAATTGAAGATATGGTTCATAAAAGTCTTGACTTGAGTTTTTGGCTTGGCAATTGAATTGAATGTCCAGGTAGTTTATTTATATCTATAGTAATGTCACTTGGTACTTGGTCTGAACTTGGATGTTTGAACACAAACTCTGAACACAGAATTTTCTGTTACAATTACTTAAGGTAAGGTAGTTTCTCTGGTGGTTGTTATTGTTGGTTTAGCTCGAGTTTTTGCTCAGCTCCTGGACTGGTCTCGGTTGCAGAGGAGAATGCGCTCTTTTAGCACAACTTTCTAAGAAGCAACAGTCAAATGTACCTACCTACCTACCTAGTAGTTGTATTACTTGAACTATATATAGAGAAGCCTACAAGTCAAAGTACAAATATAGCTTACATATCTGTGATGATATGTTAGTGGGTAAAGTATTATTGTTAGGATGTTTACGGCTGTTATTCACATAAAGTACACAAAAACGCTCAGGTATTGAGAGTCTTTCGCCAAGGTAGCTATTTTATCTTATTCTCAGTTTAGTGAGTTTGTTAGTGGAGCTGGCACACAGGAAAAGTTCAGATCACAGTTTCCTTTCACTCAGTAAACATGAATGCTATTATTCCGAATAAAAGACCAACTTTCAGAGTCAACTGTTGACATGACTTAACAGTCGGCTCAATTCCCTTCGTTATTTCCTACTTTCACTAATAGATACAATAATAGTATCTAAATGTATACATGAATACTTTAAGTAGAATTACCTTTAATGATGTTACAGCGTAGGAATTGTTTTGTTGCTTCTAGAAGATGAACTATTTGGAGTTGATAAAATGTTTATTTGAAATTCAGTTTTGAATTATTTAGCTTGGTCCACAGATTTGCACTTTGATATGTCGAATAGCCGATAATTCATAAACAATTTGGAGTGTTTATTGTACTTTTCAGTGGTATGGTTTTAGCGTTGTGCGTATGCTCTGAAATATTTGAGGGAAGCAATTATGCGGTCCCTCTGCCTGCTCTGCTCACAACAATTGAATCCAGTCAGTCAGAGAGCAGAACATCAGATCCACTACGAGAATGATTCATGTACAAAAGTATTTATTAAGATCTGTCTGCCTGAGCATAGAATACTGAGGGTAGGCACGCATGACGCACTACATCGATACGCACTTTGTATCCGACGCCTACTGGAACAAAATATCTATATTAAACAAGTCAGTACCCTACCTACGGTGAATTCTGAACAACTCGGTGTTGGTTTAGTCGAAATTCAGAAATTAATTACAGGAGTCTATAAAGACTGTAATGAGAGTTAGTGATGGAGAAGAAACTTAATTACTAAAAGGTAAAACGACGGACGCTTAAAAATCAGAGTGTTTGATGTGGTCTATGAGTCTGTCTAGATGGCTTCTTTGTATTTTGGTTTATGTTGATATGAGTCTGCAGCTGATTACTTACACGATGAAGAAGATGGTATACCTAAATGGCTGTTGTAAGTTCAGCGTTGAACTGGTTGGTATTTTATTATTGTGGTAGTAGAAGTTCGTCTTAGTATGGTACTTGCTATGGAATGGCTTAGCTACAGCTACCTACCCTCACTGTCACTTGGTTTTCTTGCTAGTGTTGGCTGCTGGTGCTGATGAGAGAAGATCAGAGGTTTGTTTTGTTTGAGATTCTGTATAAGCCTTCGACTCGGTCACACTCACGAGAATATTATATAGCCAGGACGCTAGGAAGTTCTAGGTACGTCAATAGTTTGGGTAGAATGGTAGTGTAGTAGGATAGGATCGGAAGGAGTAGCTTTTTGCCCACCCGACCTAGAGCTAGAAAGAGGAGATCACAAGGCTCACTCACGCTCACAAAAATCGAATCGAGTATTGCATGAATTCTGTTCACTACTCTCACCACTCCACTCTCAAATCAACTCTTTATTATGTATTAAGGAAAATGTAAGCCCAATATGTAAACGTAACTTCATCTTCTTCATTCGATACTTTATTTTTCTTTAGCTACCTAAACCCACTTAAACGCCTCGCATAACCAATTTTAAATGATTTTTTAGAGTCAATCCTCTGTTCCACCGAAAATATCACTTTCCTATTCTAACCAGTTTCTCTCGGGATCAACCATTTACTACTCTCCAGCTATTCCCTACCTCCTAAAATTTCGAATGTGGATCCGTTCTCAGGATCGCTCAAGCGGACTGAACTCAACTCAGTTTCCTTCACGTTCTCAACTTTGGATTTTGGACCATGCAAGCCAACCCTGCCGTCGCTCACGCCTACCGCTCTCTCTTCCGCTCTCTAAAACAGCTCATTTCAAACCAACAATCTCTCTCCCTTCTAGTACCTACAATACATATCTCCACTCTAACTCTTATTTTCTTCCAGATTAATCCTCCACAGGTAGAAATTATTACACAAAATGACACAATGATTTAATTAAATATTTACAAACTTTCTACTTGTCAGAATTTCCGAAAGTCTCGCTAAAATCGTAAAACCAATTTCCTAAGATTGCATAATGGAGTAAAAGTTTTTTTTGTAACTTTAATTGCAACAAGGAAGGTTGTTAATATTCCAAATAAAATTTTCTTGGAATACAATCCATAATTTGAATTCCGTTATAAAAACGTTGTATTTTTTAGACGCTGAAAGAAAGCAATTTCAAATGTAAAGCTACAACATTATAATTTAAATAGAGCAAATGATGGGCCATAAAAGTGGGAATGACAAAATTTGGTGATCACAACTGCTGTTAAAAAAGCCCGTTAAAAAAGGTACAAGCACAAGTGTTAGTTTTGTGAATGTCGCTCATGAGCGTTGGGAATCAAGGACCATGGCAGGGAAGAACGCCTGTTATTCATAGTCAGAGTCATGAAAAAGCTCCGCGTAAGTTTCCGTCAGTTCCATTTGGTTGTATGAAAGTTCCGTTTCTCGGATCCATAGTCGAATGTAAAGCACACAGAAACGGAGAGTATTCCTTTTGATGGCAAGGCAGGGAAGGGAACCCTAAAGTAACAATAGATATAGCCACCTACTATAGGTCTCTGAAGAAGCAATGGAATGGTAGGACGACGGAGTGGAAATCGAGAAAGGATTTCGAGGGAAGAGAGGGGATTCCATCCTTCCCCCTCCCTACTCTCCATCCATCCCATACTACACTTACACTCACTTTTTCCCTTTATTATCATCAACCAATTCTCCTGTTTCCTAGCTTTGGGTGCCTTGTTTGTTCCTTATAAGGAATATAAGGTTAATGCCTTTAAAGATCTTGTCTCCGTCCACAGCCCTCTCTTAGGCCACTACATGATATTATTCTATAGCCATTAACCAGCTCTAATATTATATAGGAGGGTTGGTTATATACAGAAGGAAGGACCCCTCAGCTTCATCTCATCTTCAGTCCCCCCTTCAAAGATGCCTTATTTCAAATAAATAACATCTTTAGCGGTTTACTATGTATGCGTGCCATGCGTCCCTCCAAATTCTTTTACTCCTTATACTACTTATCTTTGCATTCACAACAACTATATACTTATACTACTTTAGTACGTCCTTTCTTCTTGTTAGCTTGTTAAGACACTTCATCATCAGCTACTATCTCTTTAAGAACCAACATAACAACAATCTCACTACCTTTGTACTTTAACATTTAGTAGTACTGCATTATAAGACATTCATTGAACCATTCTTAAACTTGAGAAAAGGTGTAAATGACATTATCGTCTACTTATGTAATAAACGCCAGTCTCCAGTACTAATTGTGAGATAAAATTACCCAAGTAGGTTCACGATAAAAATTCTGTTACAGGGATATCAATTACACTATGGATAGGATAATAAGGACTAGGTTCCGCCATAACCACAAGCCTTGTCACGATGAGTTTATCGATAGTGTCTTTTAACGGTGATGTCTTTAAACATTCTTGTTCAGTTAATAACATACTAAATGCACAGCGATCAATCATGATGTGGAGGTCTTTCTTTAAGAAATCAAATTCTACTTAGATAGGTATGCTACTGATATGTCGGGGAGAACAGAGAAATTCCTACCAGATTCGCCTGTTGTTAACAGATAGCATTTCAGTGGAGAGGTTCAGATTTACATATATCCTAGACTTTCCCTATGGCATACATAACAAACTCCAGGACATTCCGCTGCATTTCTCCATTTTATTAGAAGCATAGTTCGTAGTGGATAAAATGCATTTAAATCCAGGAAACACCGAATTCAATTTTAAATCAAGAACTGAGAATTTTGCATACCAACCTTTCACGACATACTCCCAGATGCTTCACATCTCCCAAGCGCTTCTATTTCATACTTATCACAGGAACTTGGACATTTATACAGATTATAATATGGGTTTTAAACGGATTTCAGAACCTCTCTACATGGTTAAACCGTAAAGAACCATAGGACTTGATATTATTTAGTTTTGAGAATAAAATTATTCAAGCACAAGGATGAAAATGAGATTGGCAATAATTTAATTACATACTATTTCCGAGTACGACATGTCAGTCAGTAAATTAGATTTTCCATTCAGAAGTTTCCAATTTTCTCAAGTGTTATACCATTGTAAATCTATATCTTGTCTATCTATCAACATGCAACAACTATTTACTTTTTATCAAAGAACGGGGAACCAAAAAACACCCCTTTTTTACTAAAAAGGTAAATAGTATTGTTTTTAAGCAGTCCTTTTTACCTTTTTTACCTTATTTACATGTAAAGTGGAAGTAAATAGGGGACGCTGATGCATCAAAAAAGGTAAAACGGCAAAAAGGCCGGTCAAAGAATGCCGAAGGTAGTAAAACTATATTCAGGATCTTCAGTTTTCATTTTTATCGCTTTTAGTCACATTTTAGGAACACAAAAAGACAGTGCAAAAATACACATTTTTTGCCAAACATTTTATTTTTTAAGACAAAAATGTCTTTTTCTTCAAATTTTGAACCTTTCCAATGGCTCAAAGTTCTTCTAAATTTTATACAACATTTTCAAAAAAATTAGCAGTTTCTCCCAAAGCATTCTGATCCTTGAGTCATAAGACACAAGCTCAGCGATTTTGATTGTAGGCTAAAAAGTCGATGTAAGTTTGGTCGGTTAAATATAAGTAGGTACTCGTATTAATCTAATCAAATATGCAATGAAAGCATCTTCATTGCTAATATATTATACTAAGTTTAAATTCCATTCGTTAAGAAAATTAGATCCGGTGAAGCAGTGAAGCAGGTCAGAAGTTATTTCCTGAAAATTACTGTTAAATGTATTATGCTAGGTAAAATGCTTAAAATTTTAGTTATAATAATTTGTTTCTAATTAGTCAGAAATTTAAAATTACGTACACATTTTATGGATTATTGCTCGTGATGATTTTAATTGTACATTATTTATTGGTCACATAGTGTAATTCTCCACAAATAGCCACGTAGGTCACATAGTGCAATTCGACATAAATAGCCACGTAGGTCACATAGTGCAATTCGACATAAATAGCCACTTAGGTCACATAGTGTAATTCGCAATAAACAGCCACTTGGGTCACATGGTGCAATTCTGGGTTCTAATCAATTTCTATTTTAATCATAATAGAAATTTTCTATAAGTATAACTATCGTAATTTCGTCTTTCATTTTGATTGTAACTAAAGAAAAATTAGGTTTGCCAATTATAAAAGCTAGAATAGAAACATATATTATAATTTAATTCGAAATGTTATATATTTAAGTGTAGTAATCGCAAAGTTGAGCGTTTCCAAGAATAACTTACTTCCAAATCTCCACACCAGACTCTGAGGATATTTAATAAGATTAACTTATATTAATAAGATTTAATAAGATCATTATGCAACTGAATAATAATATTAATCAGCTTAATTTGTAGTACAATTAGAAAAACATATTTAAATTACCTCTTTCCACCGTTGATCTAATTTTAGTTTTTCTTTTGTTGGAAAACAACAGATTTCCGTGCTTCTCGATCCAATAAGGGGGATATTGTCAGCTTAGCTCTTGTAGTTAACGTGCATATCTTGAATTGGAATTCAACATTATTTAATTCTCATATTTAAATGGATAAACGCAGTTTTGATTCATGACTAACTTAAATTCCTTTAAAATTCAAGTCTAATATAAAATTACCTCATAATGGCAATTTGGACACTCCAGACTGACAAGTTTGCCAACAACCGCCTTACTAGAAGAACCTTTTGAGTTGATTGCTCCATCAATTTCAAGCAGTTTCTTCTCATGGTCTTTTTGATGTTCCACAACTTTTTCCGACTGATTTTCAGATACACATACTGCTTCAAATTCTCGTGAAAAGTTTTTCATGCAGTCAAGTGGAGTTTCATATTCATCCAGTTTTTCAGGTTGAATTTCATGTTCCTTTTGTAGTTGTGTTTCCTCAAACACATTGAAACTAGAATTACTGGCAGTTGAATTTGGCTGATTTTCGCTTTCCACATATTCGTCAAGTGGAAATTTATCTCCAGCTTCATTTATCGGTTCAATTCGATTATTTTTATCTTCTCGTGATTCAATATTATCTTTGATGCCGGAATCACTGCTGCCGGTTGCACTTTTTTTAACGAAAGGCGTAGTACCGGAAACACTGCTACTAGTTGTAACTGTTTTTATGAATCGGGAATCTGAATTTTTTGGAAGTTTCTGTAAAATACATAAAAATTGTTTGTATTGGCTGGCATATTTACATTTATGTATCAGAATTTTAGACATTTCTTTGGTACCTGTAAATTGAACTCCAAGAAGTAATGGTTGTGTAAGATGTAATTTTCCAAAAGTTCTTCATCCTCAACAAAATGTAATTTGTCGCTGTCCTCAGCAATTAAATTATCAATGGCAGCATTTAGTGGATAGATTATGGTTTGGTTTCCCGATGTTTTCCTTGGCATTGGCACCTGTAATTATAATAAACATGAAAGTATAACACGTCGAATGTAAATTAATGGTTGAAATATAATTTTAGAAAAAATAGAAAATTAGGTACACACCGAACTTTTGGTGGGTAGCAAACATAATTTAGCATCGAATTGTCGATCCTCAGGGAGAAGTTCATGTTCAATGAAATAAAACATAAAATAGTGTCGATTTTGAAAGCGAATTACAGTAAAAAGGAAGTGGACTCCATCGTATTCAACCATGTTTGGAAATTTGATACATGCAGCACCTAGTAAAGGTTGAAACAAAGCAAAAAACATTATGCACACTAGGTCCTATATAATTCTCATTGGATGGCATATTTAAAATGGCAATTAAGCTAACCTTCTATATTTGGAAACAATTTCACTTCTAATACCACCCTTCCTAAAACCATTTTTGCTGGCTGTGCTCTATGGACCGTCCTAAAATGATTCACTATTTCGGGAATCCCAAAATCGGCTCTCCAGGTTGTACAATTCTTTGCGATACACTTTAGACGCATTTTGATGACGTTTCTGAAATATCATTTAAAAATGTTTGATTCGATTACATAGTAGGCCTAGGACACAAAGAATTATCAACAATAGGTCAAGTCTTGTGAAATCCATACCAGAAATAATACTAAATGTTCTGCCTCAAATTAATTCCCCGAACCGCTGACAGCTGAAAATTTTCTTCACTAATAATACCAAGAGACTCTTTTTCATCCACTTTTCCGTTTTTCAGAATCACTTTCTGAATAAATCCAAACAGAATATAAGATAGTCAGCAGAAAATGACACTCCAGTTCCAGAATAAATGAAGCCTCTCTCCTCTGATCAGTTCACCCAAGTAGTGCCAGTACAGTGTACAACTTTGGCCTGTACTCAATTACTCAACTGCACAAGACAGACAACGACATCGTAGGAAGACTCCGCCTGGCCTAATATATTGTCCATTTAATGAAATATTCTAATTTACATAATTTTGAACCTTTTCCTCCAATCTGCCATTCGATAAGACACCGAAACCCAGAAAGTGGTGGGTTTTCATTAACTATTCCAAATATGTTAATGCTAATACCAACTCAGAGAGTATAGTTCATTTTTTTGTAATATGCATTTTGCTTTTGCGGTCGCCCTACCAGGCAGACATACATCATCATCACAATGAATAAAGTTAATTGCATATGTTCTACACCATGGACCGCGCGGCTTTTTGTTGAAATGCACAAGCGCGTGTATCTAATGCATATTACATAAAACAATTAAGTTCATTACGGGGTATTATTAGCGTATTTCTGAATGAAACGAAATGTTGATGCCTAATTATTTTGAAATTCAAACAGTACTGGTGGTGGCCTAGTATATATGTTAACGGCAATAAGTAAATTCAGGCATTAAGCTTAATGCCTAGGCAATAAGTAAAATTTTTAAAGAATTCTAGTTTTTGGTATTTGAAATTTAGTAGACCATTTTTATAGTACAATTAAATTCTTTTTCCTAAATAAGGACATTGTAACAAGTTCAAAATGCCGCATATGAATAGCGTGCGACTAAAACTTAAGAAGTTGTCGTGGCTTCTGTGCAAAAGTTTTAAGGTCTATATCTCACTCCCTATTCATGACACAGTAAACATCTTTACCATTTTGGACTTGTAAAAATGTCCTTATTCAAATACAAATACGAAATGATATTATATGAATGCTCTTTCAAATTTTAAGTATGAAAAACTAAAATGTTTCAAAATTTTACTTATTGCCTAGGCATTAAGCTTAATGCCTGAATTTACTTATTGCCGTTAGCATATACATGTAAATAAATTTATTGCTTTATTAAGTCTACGATTATTATAGAGAGAGATGCTATAGTAGGGTATATTTTCGTACAAGCGTTGCATTTTCCAATCATTGTTTTGCTTATTTACCGAATATTCTTGATCCTATGTCCCTGTTTTGAAATAAAATGCCCATTTTGAAAGCATGACCGTTTACTATTACCTACTGTAAATAAAATAGGTTTGTTTACGAAATTTATTGAGTTCTGCACTCAAACATCTATTAGGTGTGGGAGAAATATCTTTAATTGTTTACTCCGAGACAAGGCTGTAGGAAGGGGAGCTTTAGGGGCTATAGCTATCCCCGAAAACCAGAAAAAGGGAATTTTTTTAAACAGTCAAAATGTTTTAAACCACATGCGATTATTTTGCGTTTTTGGGCTATGTTTTCGCCAAAAAAGCCAAACTTTTCACGAGCAAGTGAATAGTAAATTAATACATTTAATTTGAATGTCTAAATACTATTTAAAGTCTGATGAAATGTGCTGGTAATTGAATTTCGATGCCAATAATTTTATTCTACGAGGGACAATTTTTTTTAAATACAGTCGTATCCAATAGACCATAAAGCTGGATTACAAAAGTTCTTAATTTCGAACGAGATAAAAAAGATTTAAGAGAAAAAATAACTGAAAATAGTAAAATAATGCAAGTATGTCGAAAGAGCTGAAATAGGTGCATTTAGGCATAAAAAATTTGTTCATTGTGGATAATAACTGTTAGCCAATTTAAATAAATAAAGAAGCAATAAGTATGGAAGGTGTTGCAGTAATTTTCTATTATTAGGGAGTCGAGTCGTAGCCTTGAGTGGGGTGAGTACGTGTGTGAGGGAGCTCCAACAAAATCGTTATTTCGCAGCGTAAAACTGGATCTGTCCGACCGAAATTGGTCTCAAAAATTGCCCCTTAAGAAGACCTACCTGGAAATTCCATTATCAAGAAGAGAAGGTCAGTAATTTTTGAAAAAACACACTTTTACCAAAATTGGCATGCCTTGGAGTAGTGAGAAAAATGGCTGTTCAGACAGACGAAGCGACAACGAAGACCGTCAAAAATGCAAACAATATGCAAATCCTTTATTTGGTTATCAACGATTAACTTGGAAGTTATCCTGGCCTACTCCACGCCACACTCGTACTCACATCCACATTGTACAACAACCTAAAGCACGACTCGACTCCCCCAACTTCTCTAGGTTGGGTGTAGGTAGTCACAATATTGCTAATAAGATACAATTCGGTATATCTATTGTAATTGCATTACAGTACAAAATTTTTAAACACTATTGTTTTACATATTTAAATATTCTTCGAGAGATTTAGTAAGGTGAATGTATAAGTCCAGCGCGGGTTGTTCTGCTGCATAGGCGGCATTCCTTATGTTAATGTCTTTCCCTAATTCTTGTATTGGATACCTGATTGCGACTGCAATAATTATATTTAGAACGTAAACCAGTGATTACCATTATATGTCTGTAAACCTTTCCTATGATAATTGTACTTCAGGTGATAATTTCAGTGGCATGATAAAGTATATACTTGTATGTATGATATTGTAAAACTGCCTATTACCTTTCAGAATAAATACACCAATACCAATACCAATACCAAATTATTTTAAGACAATCAGCATTTCACTAGAAAGAGTGCATTTATAATAGTGACGCCGCCACTAAGAGCGTGACATCACATTTTCATTACTTCAAATTTCTTGAGAGTTTTATGTTTCGCAATTTCATCTACAGCCTTGAAATATTATGAAATAAATAAAATAAATGAGGTGCGATGAATGGATAATTGTAATTTGATAAATCCACTAGAAATAAATTAACCTGCATTTCTCCACAAATGCCATTTGAATTTCAATATTTACTGTTAAATAATTTTCCCATTCTCCATCAAGTCCATCATTACTGACATATGATGTCATGTTTAACGATAATCAGGTAATTTGCTTACATCGTCTAAATCTTAATTATAATAGTTGCAAATTTAATTTGAAATTTATCTTTAAATTTATTTTCATGGAATTATCATCAAAGCAAGAAGCAAACAAGGATACAAATAGTAAACGAGTGTCCATGGCCATCTAGTCTCCCTCATGTTTACCGATTCATTGCTATAGTATTTCCGAGATACTTACCGTTTGCATTCGGCGGAATTGACACAAAAAGTGATATATTTTATTTTACAATTCACATTTTACTATTCCAAATCAAAGTGTAAGAATGCCCATTTTCTCGGCACATATTTTTTGATCCAATAATAGAATCACTTGATAGCATTATTTTTTTAAATTATAAAATGAAACATCGAGCAATTACTGAGAAACGATGTATATATTTTCCCAATAATTGCTCAATGTTACTTTTTATAATTTACACTAAAATTTGTATTTTGTATAGTTATAATTTTGGTCTTGTGTAATCAAATAATCGCGAAGGTGCTCATGCGCGAGACTTTAATGATCAATTAATCGTAATATCGTAATGTTTGGTATAGAATTCAAAAGCTTATGTACACCGTACAAACCTATAGCATTTTCTTTCAGTCGCACACTACATTTTTGCTTTTGTCAGGCTGTAGATAATTTTGATCGGCTTATTGTATTGCTATATGTGGGGTCGCAGCCAGAAAAAAAAATTGGCGGGGGCGACAACTTTATTTTAAGTGCAAAAAATTTTTGTGTTCTACCGTTCTAAGCCAAAAATTTCTTTCTTTTCTTCGATTTCGGGGGTAAAGCCTTGGCTGTGGCACTGGCTATATGGTTAAAGTTGCTCAAAAGCCTACTCCTTAATTTTAGCCACCCAGTAGGTTATTTTAGCGAATATCAGTTGGTTATCCAAACTCTGCTGCACAATAAAGCCGTTTTTATACGTTGTTGTACTAAAGCGGCAGTAAATGTATTTTTATAATTGCCGTCAAACTGTCTACAGTTGTAGAATTGTCAAATTGTAAAACTGTCTATGGTTGTAGAATTGTCAAATTGTAAAACTGTCTATGGTTGCAGAATTGTCAATTGTAAAACTGTCTATGGTTGTAGAATTGTCAATTGTAAAACTGTCTATGGTTGTAAAATTGTCAAATTGTAAAACTGTCTATGGTTGTAGAATTGTCAATTGTAAAACTGTCTATGGTTGCAGAATTGTCAATTGTAAAACTGTCTATGGTTGCAGAATTGTCAATTGTAAAACTGTCTATGGTTGTAGAATTGTCAAATTGTAAAACTGTCTATGGTTGTAGAATTGTCAATTGTAAAACTGTCTATGGTTGTAAAATTGTCAAATGATAAAACCAACAATCTAATATTAGGAACCTTGCAAATTGCGTACAGATTCAAAAAAAATGTACTGAAAACCACGTGAGAATACAATCTACTGAATTCTCCAAAAATGAGGTTGAAAACGGAGCTCTACATACTATACTGATCCAAGGTTAAAAGAAGGTAGTTAATCATTAATTGTAGTCATAGAAACAATACTTCAGCCTCAGAAAACCAAACTCTGGCCTCATGCCTTTCGATTAATTGGGCAAGTAGTCATAGGAACCGTTAGAGCTTTCTCGCCTCACTCAGTACAATCCAATGCACTCAACTAGGTCCCCATGAGTACAAAAGCATTCGACTTTTGTATTCTGGATTCCGGCCGTCGGGTGAAAAGTTGAATATTTTGAATGAGTACAATACAAAATACTGAGAATGCAAGGTCCCTATTAGTGCTAATGAAGACGGAGAAAATATTATACTCGTGTAGGTCAAAGATAATATCCACACCATTTTCGAACTCGTAGTTTGTCATTCTCTAAAACACATATTGAAAATTATCTCAATCCATTCGAAAGTTATTGTGACCATATATTCGTAATAATATTCGGTGTTAAGTGGTAATAAAGTCTAAGCGCCGCCACAGCCTAGCCTAAAATATTTAGCAATAGCGGTACACTACACTGCTCACTAACTACACATTCTACTTATTCTTGAAACATACATGAAAATTATAAATAGAGGTGGGAACGAATTTAGATTTTTAGATTCGATTTATTGTTTTTGGTGCCCCTATTCTACACAATTTATTTTATTACGTGCTTTTATTATCTTCAATCTGATTGAAAATTCCAATTAATGTTTTCGATAATATACCCCAACGCATACCTCTATATAATAAATTTAGCACATGAAGGTATGTGTTGGGGTACATTATCGAAAACATTAATTGGATTTAATGAAAAATATTTTAATGTTTTTCAAATATTTTTTAATTTCTAATTCAATAATAAAATGAACCAAATTTTTGAAATTTTTTTCACATGTGAGGAAAGAGAATCACACACTACACACTGTTAGATGGTTAGATGACAACATGAATTCTCTCACGGTCCAGCATAATTGCCTCATTGGTTGACAAATACGAACAAGTTTTCCATGACGAAATTTTATATGCCTGCTCCTGCTCGACCATGAAAAAATTCTTGTCATCTCAGCAGACAACAGGGACAATGACGAAAGGAAAACTAACAATAAAAAAATGTAATTATTTGGTTAAAAAATTTCGTTAGGGCATACAATGTAATCCCAATCTCCAAATTCTTAAAATTTCTTCAGAATTATTGTATTGTTGTAAGTGGTTTTTCTTGGGCTATCCTAGTACAGCCACAGCCCGGACCATAGCACAAGTATGTGATCAATTCAACCGATTCGTTTTTACCTCTAGTTTATATGTGTCTTGCGCGCCAATATGAACAAAAATACAAATTTTGGAAAGAGTAAAATCTATTTTCACATGAGGATATAGCCAACTTGTACTTTTAATTCCACATTCAGTTCACTATTTAAGCTAGAGCACGAGCACGTTGTTGTTTAGTTGGGTTTTTGTCGTTATGCAATTTAAAGTTCTGCTGATAACTCTTATGTGTTTATTTAACCTTTCAAAGTAATTCAATTGTCAATGACCTCAGTTGAATTTGAACGCCATGCAGATTCGAGGTAAGGTTTTACTTTTTGTCTCAATATGTACCCAAATAACATGGAAAAATCTGGTTGAAATTGATTTTCTTTGCATTCTTTAGTAAAAAAATTTCTCAACTAAGTCATTATTCATTTGTTTTGAAAACTGTCAGGTTTTTACCGGTTATAGGATTAGACATTATTAGTTCAAAGCAGTTCGTCAAGTAAATAGAGGTTATACTACAAAGATATGTACCAGCTGAACACTAAAAATAATATTAATTTTGAAAATAGTTTAGTGGAAACATTTACACAATTGTGGTTTCCGTGGTTTGTCTTTAAATGTGGTGTTTATATTTATTGCTATTTGTCAGTTCATTTAATAGGTACTCATCTTTTACCACCACCACTATTTATTAATAGATAACAGATTAGTACCTACAATATGCTTTATGTTTTTAATAAAGAATCCATTCATAGCTACGAACGAACAAATCCCATTTGAAGTCTTTAAGAATTGTTTGTTTACTTACAATATCATAAATTATTATTAAAGTAATGTTCTTAGACAGTGTATAACTTTTAGTTTCCATAGAATGTTTACATTTTATGATTAAAACTCAAAGTTTAACATAAAATTGCTATGTATGTATATTTAACTTGCCAAAATATATCGTGTATTTTAAGCGTTTCAAATGTGTCTACGTTTCTAGGGATTACGGGGCTGTTTGTTTGTAAACTATGTTTTAATTCAGGGTTAAGTACGAACTGATCCACTTAAGCATATTGGGTTTTCATGGATTAGTCTTATCGTTAGTTCTTTGGCTTTTAATTGTTTAATGCTCGAAGGTCTGACCTGATGAGTGTAGTTTTCTATTGTACATAAAATCGGGAAAAAGTTGAATTTCTGAATTTCAAAGCGCGGAGTCATAAGACTTTAACCCTTCACTCTCAAGCATTGAAGCAGTAAACATATGTATTTACCATATAAATTGAAATCAGTTTATTTGTTTGAATTGTAAATAAAATTTGCATAAAAATATAAATAAAATCGAGTGGCCGATGAAAATCTCTTTCAATGTATTCTCAATACGAATGTAAACCACGAATTCATGAAAATCTGCGCAATGTGCATGTTCATCTTTCATCCCTGAAAAGCGAAATTAGCGAAATCGCAAAATATTCACTGCTGGGCCTAAAAACATTCTCTAATTCTTCTCCGTTTACTATTCCCTTTTCCATAGTAAATCTTTGGCTAAGCCCCTTACCCCTTTTTTGAATTTCATACAATTTAAATACGATTTAAAATAAAATATTAGCCCTAGTAAGACTAATGACTGTTTTTTATTGGTTGCATCGAGGAAGAAGTAGTGGTATCCAGTAAACATTAATTCCTCCATTGGTTTTATTCTGTAGATACTCATTAGGTTAAAAATGAAAAAAAATTGTCCACTGCTCGCTATGCGGATTTTTCATCCATTCGTGACTAAAATCCATAAAAGTTAAAAGCTTTATCATGAATATGCTCATTATCATAATAAAGTAGTATAGCAATTTTCCACGAGACTCATTCTAACTTGTGATGTGACTGCGTATACATGTCTACCTAATATTGATATGGTAATTTATTGTCATTATGGTCATTTACAAGCATAAAAATGTTTAATAATTAATGTACTTCAACATTACATTTTGTAATTTGTAACCCAGAAAACTACGTCATTTATCTTTATAATTTATTGAAAATTGGTTCAGAATAAATAGCTACAAACAAGGAGACTAGCTTTTCTAAATAACTGCCTATGCCAAGTTGTTGTACTTCTATGCTATACAGTAGTATCACTCATCGAGCCACTGGTTAGGGCTAAATTGGTGGTGGTTCAAGTTAAAATTATACTTGATAGTGAGATAAAGATAAGCCCATTTTTAGCCAGTTTTGACGTTTAAAACTACTTTAGCCATAGTACCGTATTAAGGGGACTGAGACGCCAAACATTTAAACTCTATTTGTCAAAAATGTTTTAATTGAGTCAAAAATGGCCTAAAAATTACATAATAGAGACTGTCGTTATTTAGTGTTTTAAAACTTTGAGAACAACTACGTTTCTTGTATTTCGAGGAATTAGTGTCAGTGCTCAAAGCTTCCTTCGATACAGCCTTGTTTGGCCACTGGCCATTTCAGCCGACTGTGGTCAATAAAGCTGGCTGAAATAGTGAAAGGCTTCTATACACATGCATGTTAGTGTATTAGAGCAGGGGCAATTTAGATTCGGGCATTTAATTTCCATGGTTATGGTTCCGATTCCAGTTATACGGTAGTAATGGACTTGGTGTTTTACGACCTTGTTCACAAAGTGTACTTAGAAATGTAATGCTGAAATTTTCTGTGCTAATTTAATGCATTCTTGTCATTCCTAACATAACCTAGCACAGAAATTTGTCACAGATTTTTATGATTTTCTCACCCAGTTTTTATGCCATATGTATGTTTCGTGAAGGTGGCCACCTGTCCCCTTCAGTTTAATTTGCGATGTCAGAAGAGAAGTTGTAAAAGAAAGAACTGTTACTGGCAATGCCATGGACGAGCCTGGCTACGGCTTACATATTCTTACATTTAGGCTTACGACATATTCTTACATACGGGCTTGCATATTGTGGTAGCCGTAACTGCTAGGGTCATTGGCTTTGAATGTAGAACAGTCTTAATATCAGGCAACTTTATCAACTGTACGGAATTAGTAATTTCACTTAGAATTGGAATAATGAAGTAATTATGTGCTGAAATTCCAAAAATGTAAACCAAGGAAATAAAGCTGTCAATTTTTAGGGTTATAGTTGTCATTAAAAAATGGGGATTATCAAGTATCGCTGAAACAAATAAATGTCTACTATTTTTCTACTTCAGTATGAATATGATTGGCATTTAGACTCTGGAATATATCAACACAATGGTGCAACAGTATATGTGACAGACATGTGTTTGTATTTCACGTTTTCAATATATTATGGGTACACGTCATTGCACATTGCACAGAGCTTATTATATTTACATGTGCGATGCTTCTATGTCAGCATAAATTACGAAAAACATAATTCATGCTAAATGGGTATAATACACGATACTATAAAAGTGCTTTAGTTTAGATAAAATGGTTTAGACTGTCCCTGGGATGAAATTGACAGAGTCCATTTTGAGCGGATTTATGAACCCAGGGAAATAGTAGCAGAGATAAGATTTTCATGTGTACAAAACTGATTTGTGGGTCAATGACAAATGGTAATAGACCAAAAATTGGTGTAATTCGCAAAGAAGAAAAATTGCTATCAACATCTCGAGAGCACTTTCTTTTGTTTTGTGCCAAGATGTATTTTTAACTGATATGATGTAGCTACATGGGGAAAGAAATAAGCTGTTTATAGATGTGTGACAATTAGCAAATGAGAATACTTTTATGTTTGGAATTGTTCATGTCTGGATTTACATGACAGACACTCCGGTTATAACCAGAGTTCCTGTCCTACTAATTCAACCAAACGGCCTTCACTTTCTCACCCAACACCCAAGAATACCGTGTCACATCTAATTCACTTTTAGTGTCAACAGTGAAATTATGCAGTACACACGGAAAGCCTTGGGTAATCTGATGGGCTCGATAGTGGTGGCCCTTCGGTGTAATTATGGCACATTGGCATATATCCCTGAAAGTAGCAAGCCAATCAGTTCAGCTTTACTTTGTTATACAACGAATTGTAAGTTTCATAAGTAGTAGCTTGCTTCCGATAAGTGTTTCCTTCTTTACAAATTCTGTTCGTAGTTCATTTTGTGATTTAGAACGTCTTGAATTAGTAATGGCAATTAGTATTATTAGCATTTATATATACAGACAATCTCTCAGTACCACTGTAACAATAATTGAGGGGCCGTATATAAGAACCTGGTATCTCCATACTAAAATTTTGAAACTAAAGTGGTAGTTATTGGTAACCAACGCGTTTTATATGGGAAATATTTTAAAATTTTAGTTGTTATTTGAGGTCAACTTGATATACCAGGTTATTGTACACGGGGGCTCAATTATGTGTTATATATTCAATTAAGGCATCATCATTTTAATCGATACCTTTGCCTAAAATTATGGCATTCTTCACCATACTCCCAATTTTGTTTTTAAATCGTAAGTTGCAAAAATAGGTGTAAAATTCCATGAAGGTTTTGAAAACGTATTTTAATGCCATAGAAGCAAGTCTTAGGTTGTCCCCTTTATTGTGCAGTTAGAATCCAATACAATTCTGTGTACTACCTACATTAGTACTATTACAATTATTCCATTTCCTACACAATTGTAAATTGTAAAGAATTGCATACTTAATTATCTAAAACTTTTAACATTAATTTGCCTATTGTTTGGTCTGATGTCTTTGTGAATATTCGACATTCATTTACGGATATAGAAATCCCCTTACAAAAGTGCATGATTATTATGTGTACGTCTTTTGTTTGTTTTCAGGAACGAAGCCGTCAATTTCCGTAGTACGCAAATGAGACGGATCTTCCTTCTATTAGTAGTGGTATTATAGTTATTACCAGATAATTTACTGCCTGCTGTTCCAGACCAGCCAGCAGTAGTGACATTGTTTACCGTAGCAGTTATCAGACTTTATGTTGTAATAGACGCAGTAGTGTGAGTGTTTTATTGAATCGAAGACGCAGTTACTCAGTTTCATAGCCAGTTTTATTGTTGTGCTATTAAATAACACTCAAAGCGTCTTAGTAGATTCTATCAGACAATTAATCTATCTGGTGTATTGTGAGATGCAACATTGTCAGTGATGAAGCCACACGGAAGTCGCAAGTTTTACCAGTTGCCAGAGACTCCTCCCTCTTCGTCAATTGAATTTGCTGGACAAGAAGAAGCCCAGGGTCAAAATGTGCAAACTAATTCCTCGTCACCTACATCGAGTGCTTCCAAAGGAGCTAAGAAGTTTCGGTCAAAGTCTTCATACTTTCGGGGTAACACAAGAGATTTAGTCGAAATGGTCGACCACAATGTGATGGGGCGTGAGACAGTCTTCCAAGGGCCTTTCGGTCCACGACGATGTAAGTTAAAGATCTTTAAACATAACCATAATACTACGCTTTAAGAACATGTTTACAAAAACAAATGCTTAACTTAGCATGAACTGGCATCTGGCAGTATGTTGGGATTTGTATAATAAGTCTTTAATTAATTACACATTGCATCCACATGATCCGTCTTTGACTACCTAAACTTTGTGTCACTTTGAGATTTTGGATCTGTGAAAGTGAACATAATACGTTAGCAGATGTACACTTCACTCAAGGTGTGACACTCAACACTTACTACATTAATGACGTCGTATTTTGTGTCAATGAATTTAGTCATCAGAGAAGGGAGCCAGACATAATTACATGTCTTGCAGATGCTCTATATACTTACTACTTTACCACAGTTACTGTTGTTTTTGAGTATCAAGTTAACCTATTGTGTATAAACCATCATTTTACACCTGCAGCATCGCATTGTACATACAATTTGAGTTGCTTGTTGACGTAACAATTTTGTAAAAATACTAATGTTTAGATTAAACATTCCAGAAAAGTGTCTGAATGTATATTGAAATAGTGACATCAAAATTGCTAAGAGTAACAATTAAGGAAATTTGCCTAGTTCATTTATTCCTTTAATCAATAATTGTGTTATAATATTGCCACACAGGGCGAAATACTGGGTTGCTGCAATGCATGACGTGGTTAGCCCAATAGCAGAAATAGAAATATACTCATTTGCAGAAAGTATATAGTATATGTCAATGCACATTTGACATTTATTTTATTTATTCATACTCTAAATGTTTGTCTTGTGTCCAAATGTAATAATAGTGTTCTTTCATACTACTAAACAAATTACAAAGTACATACTTTTACTCGTACCATTCTAAATTGTGTTTGCACTCTGTTTACATGTTTGTATGCTGTATTAGTTGTATAGTCACAATCAGAATGTAATAGAAAACTTCAATACGTACTATATCTGCCAAACCTGATGTCGATTGGAAGCATTTAAACCAATGCAACGTGTGATTGTATTTTTGTCAAGCTGTCATAAAATGTCGCTGGTAATTACCCTGTCATCCTTGGCATTGTCCCTCCTTACTATCACTAGGGAAGAGATTAGTAGATATGGGTCGAATCGAGAGGGAATTCTTTTTAGAAGATCGATTTTAGAATGTCTAAGATTCTCAACGTCTTCTTAGAAATAAAATTCGCAAAAAGCTATGTAGGTCATTGTCATAATGCCTTTACTACCCACAAGTTCAAATTCTTTAGATATTTAGGGAGTAGAATAATTTGAGACGTCTCTAAGTGAGTCTGAGAATCGAAATAAACAGAATTGGTGGTTCGATCTCATGCCTGGCTACTGTTTACTGTAAATGCTTAGATAATTATTATGTTTGTAAGGTTTACTAGTTTCTGTTCATTGAAATTGACAGCAAAGTTTACTTTTTGTCCATCAATTGTAAGTATTGCGTAGTAGAGTTGAGAAGAGCATTGGATACAAGTCTTGTTAACTTATTCAGGCAAACAATACTCTAGTTATTTTTAGTCAGAGCGCAATTTTGAAGTTCTGGCATTACCTGTACAGAAAGTGTGACGTGGTAGTGAACCATGCAATATTATCATTGGTTAAATAGGCATATAGCGTTTGAATTGTGTAAACTGTGTAGGCAGTGAAAATCGGAGAGTACGGAGGAAGAGTCGGTGGATGTAAGTACGGATCTCCCAATAGCAGAAACTGTCTCAAGAAGCAGAATATTTTTACCATTAACGACTTTTGTTAGACTAGTCACACTCTACGACCCCTAATCACGCTCCATTTTTGTTATTTCACTATCAATGTCTCTGTGGCAGGTAGAAATCTGTTTTCTTAACTTCTCGTCATCTCACAACTATTTGGTTTGTACCAAGGTACTAACCGAAAAAAACATAAAATTTAAGTGAAACATTTAATTCAAATATGAGATATTATACGATGCCAGTTTGCTTAACATTATGGCAGTATTGAGTTATTTCAAGGCACTGTTTCGCGTGCTGAATTTTTATTTGTGCAATATAAATAAATAAACGCTTTATATACAGTAGACGGACGGTAGAGATGATACTTATTGCATGCTTTGATGCAATTAATTAAAAATCCAGTGAAGGCCATTCTGAAAGCGCATTTCCTTTAAGTCTATAGATCTATTGGTTGCTAGTTAAGTAGACTAGCACTGAAGCTCGTTTTCCTCTTCAACGCAATCCCTACAAATAATGCAACGTAATTTACGATTGAGACCAATCTTTTCTCTTTTTCTAAAGCTCTCTAATCCTAATTATATTACTATGACTAGCAGTTTGGCAACCTAAGAGTGCGTACTGCTATTTGACAAGAGATGAAAGCCTGGTGGGAAGGAAGTTAGTAATTTACTGTTAAAAAATTAACACGGGAGATACTGATCTATTATAATATATCTATCTATAGAGACCACCAGACCTTTTCTATATTTGTGTGCCAATGAAATGGAGAGGGTTACCTTTACGTATTATGGGTTTTACCCATAGAAATAGATGTATTCTATGGTTAGTAATGTACCTTTAGTTTTACCTTTAGAGCAATGCTATACATTAGGCTGTACTCCTAGCAAAATGAAGCTCATCAATATTCCTGATTAATAGCACAAGCCGCATTTAGCATAACTATAGCTCAATTGAAATGGTTTGGTCTCATAAGGTTATCCATAACAATTACGAACGTTTTGTTTTCTAGAATGGAGATGGCAAATATTATGCCTAGCGTTGTATTGTACTTTTGTAAACACAATGCTATGGGTGAATAGAGCGAATGCTCAATGCGGTTTCATTAGTGATAAAAGTAGTCTCATTAAAATAGATTTGCATTGTAGGTTTATGTACATTCCTATTCCATAAGCAAGTCAATAGGCCTAAATAAGCAGTCAACTGTTTTGCTCCATTGAGTTTGTTTGTTGTAGTACTTTGACATTGTGTAATTACCTGCCAACTAACCACAGAGAAGTATTCTTAACCCGTGTAGATGCAATGTAAACTGTGTAGGACAATAAAATTCACATACAATTATGCATATAACCTTGGGAAAGCTTTTTCACAGCCCAACTATGTGTTACTCCTACCTATTTTTTTAAAAAATATATTTATATTTAGTTAGCTTGCATATTATAGTCCGTTTTAAGAACCGATGGGTCACCCCTGCCCTGCCTCTCTCTATCTAAAAGGCCAAACCGTGACTATAGTAACATTGTATCCCAAAAGTTAGGCCTCTTCACCGAGAAACCGTGCAACTTGTTGGTGAGTTGCGTTACATTGTGCTAATGCAATAGTTCTTACAATATGTAAAGCTCTAATCTTTGCTTTTAACAGAAGAAAAATGTAGAATTTAAGAATACACGTTTAAAATGTTTTAAAGCACTTAGTAGAAAATGGTCGAGTCTATTTTTAAACTTATGTATATTGTTAAAATAATCTTCCCGGAGTTTTGTTCCCAAACGACGTATAGCAGTAAAGTACGTTAAATATTACTTTTATTGTCTATGGGGTCACAGAGGTTATATCAATTTGCACACAAATAAGCGTCATCAATTTCCTTCTAGACCTTCTTTAACTATATAGTCAATATTATTGTATAGTTTAAAAATAGATTGTGTATAGTATTTGTACAGCTATTTTGATATATTGTGTATACATGTTTTGCATGCTTATTACTTACCTAATAACTCTCTAACTAATTAGCGCAGCATAGTTAAAAGCTGACTAAAATATCTTATGCAAAATCGTAAAAGAGATAGGAATATCAATCCTGCAAACTATACTAGTGTAGGTACTAGTATTATTATCTATGAAATAGGAATTTCTTGTTTGCGTGTGAATCGTGTTTATCAATGTTCATGTTATATGACACTTCTATACTATAAAACTAATGTGACACTCAAAGTATGTGTGTCTGTGTGATGATTTACATAACTGGTATGTACTAGTATATGCCATGTAAGGTTTAGCTCTCCAGTATTGTAACTATATGGCTTCAAACTTAGTCTTACAGACGTAACTAAGTCTCATGAACAAGACACTGGAAAGTAAATGTAACTATTAATAAGAAGTTGATGGGAAAAATAATAGTAACATTTTGACATTGAACTAGGTAATCAGGTTGATGAGGATTATGTATGATAATATTAAAATGATGAAATGATAAACGAATCGAAAGTCTCCATTTATCAATGTGTTTGAATTCTAGTGGAATTGTAAAATTGACTACCAACTGTATGTACAGAGAATCCGATAAAAGCAGAGTCATTTTATGTGGCTGTAATGCTATAAATAAGGAAGGAAGAGCTGGCATACATTCTCGATCGCACCTGTTGCATTTCGCTTTACCTCTTTAACCTTGTGCCTTAACGCATAGCAATATTATTTTCAGCATGAAAAGTTTATTTCACCGTCGACATTAAGATTTTTAAGATAAGCCGAAAATATTTTAAAGTCCAAGGAAGGAAAAAAAAGTTTCCGAGAATTGACTCACTACGTCAACCTAAATAACTGCGAAAGATATTTTGAGTCGCATAGGAAATCTTTTCTCATCAATATTGTATTTGACTAGTATTCGAATTTAATTAGGTTTTGAATAAAATGGAAGAGTAGCAACTTAAGCACATTTTCCAAATGAATTAAAGTCACATTAAAAGATGGAGACGGAAGTGTATAACGTACAGTTAAATAAACATACTATGTAGAAAACCTTCCGACGTTTTATGAAAGAAAGGCTTTGTACGGTATGAAAGACGGAGTCAAAAATTTGAAAGTTTTAAAGTTGCTCTTCATTGCACGATTATGATTCGAATGTATAAATGTACCATGTAGAAGCTGATTCCATATGTTATCCAAGTCTTTATTTTTTTGTCTTCTCTTCATGTTCTCACTTCTTTCTGGTACTGAGATCGAGTAAGTGCAGTTGCTGCAATCTGTTTTTCGTTGAGAATCTGTGATCCACGGCTGTTATGCACATATGATGATACCAATAATAACAAGGTGATCATTACAATAAATCAAGTCTGAAAATTTGTTTAAGACACGACATTCATTTTTTCCTTTTTTTAGTATCATACGTATATATATAGTTACTATTATGATACTCAAAGTAGTATTACTATTTCAGCTGCGGTTGAATGAAGAATCTTCTAGAGGCAGATACTTCAAGTTGATCTTTTGTAACAGTCATTAGCCCTTATAGTTTGCAGATGCCTGAAAAAATTGTACTATCATTGCACAATACTTTCCAAACTGTACAACCTACTCAAGTTTTGTTACAGATTGGATATATTTACTTGTAGGTATAAGCAGTAGTGAATTAGAAACTCCTATCTTGACTTAGACGCCTACGCCATTCTTTTTTTACTCAAATATATGTTTCGATATATATTTGTTTTAACCTAGGTTCATCTGCGATGCTAGTTGTTTTCTCGCATCCTAAAGGAAACGTGTTTTAGCTCACACACTTCTATTTGCTCATGATTGCAAATTCCATTGTAGTGTAACTTCTAACTTGATATGGCATTCTGAGTCAATAGCATGTTATTCCGGACGTAATAGGTATTTTCATTTCTGCTTTTATGTCAAAGCATGCACGTTTAAGTCAAACGCTATATTTATCACATATCACACTATGGTATAAGGAAGCTCTAGTTTTTGAGTACTTATTGATGTTATTTATAAGCTACATTTATGCAAAAACATAAAAACATGCAAATTTTGTAAACATGAGATCATCATTGCCCTAGAAAACTCTACATCCATATATACTCAAGGTTTTGTTACAGTTATTAAAGTATGAAGCTGTTTGAATAATAATAATTTACTTGTACCTATTGCGTAGTAATTGTTACCATAGAAAACACTATCTCAATTACATCTGAAGCAATAAAAAAGTCATTCCAATCTTAACAAATGACAGGTCTTAATTATTCTATTCTGTGTTCATAAGAGACTCTCTCATAGTTACAGTAATAATATAATAACTGTGCAAATAGCAGAGGATATTGCAAATTACACGTTTATATAATGATTGCAAACTATGAGATGTCTATTTGCTGAATTGCCGAGCGGAAAAAGACAGGCGTTGTTGCGTATGTAAACGTGGTTCGATAGAAAGTAATTAATAGAATTGGCGAAGTAATTGTTTTCCCCAGAGCTTAATCACAGTAGAGACTGCGACTGCTCGTTTTTAGTAGGGACGACGTGGAGGCGACAGATGTTGAACATTATGTCGTTTTCAGGACAAGTATACAAATGACTAATTGAATACTATGAACACCTACTACTAACTACACTTAAAGGCTTTCTATCCAATCGACGCATCATGATTTCCAACGGCAGGATATTTTGTGAATATTTTTTACTTTCTCTACCAATCTGGGTCATAAAAAAGTCATTTCTTTTTTAAATTGTCTAAATGTCAAAGCATGACTTCAATTCCACATTTAAATACGCAGTTGTTTTCGCAAGTTTTGCCAAACTTCATTAAGCTTTTCATCAATTAACGAAACATTTATAAAATACAGTTGGTGTACTGGTATTATTATTTATGCGGATATCCAACCTTTGACTGATATCAACATAATCCTGATGAGACTGAGACGAGCTAAGAAAGAGTTTGAATTTAATCTAGAGCTAGAGAGTAGAAGCAATTATCACGTCGCCTAGCTAAAAATAACAGCTTCAAAGTTAATTAACTGAAAGACGTAATTGACATTAGAGTTTTTTTGCAATAGTTGACCTCGTATATGATGGGTTTAGCAGAAGTCATAAAAGCACGAGAACTGCATTGAACAAAAGAGCGATAGTTGGAGCATTTAAGTCAACCTATAATGCTGATCGATGTGCCTATGAAGTTGCGTTGTTGAGGTAACTTGAAAAGCGTTTAGTTTACATGGGAGACAGTTTTTATACATTTGAATTCTAAACCAAGCCAGGAGTAATTTAATGTTTTATTCCCAACTAAATATTAAATGCGAAGTATATATAATCTAATCACTTATTAATTTAATGTTATTCAGAAGCTGACTTTGCGCTCATTTACAGTTGCCTGTGTCATTTCAGATATGCTCTACCCATATTAATTCGTATGGGTAGATATAATAACTTCTTGACTGACGATGTACAAGTAAAATGTAAACAACTATCGTAATATCGTAAAGTAAGCATGTAGCAATATGATGTCCCTACTTAAACGATATTTACAATTTATACTCTGGTATTTGCGTTATCAGTTATCAGCCTTTGCATTCTGTTGTACGGTTGTAAATATTAGCTTAACCAACCTATATAAAATATATACCTACATAGATATGTTTTTTGGACTTATATAGTGTAGCAATGTTAGCACTGTTGTGAGTGTGACTGGGTGGCTATGATTATTGTAATCTACTATTAGAAAGATGCTATTTGGTAGATCATGTGAAAGAAATCTGATTTGAACAGGCTTTTTAATAAGATTACCTATGTAAGCATATGTTGTCAATGGAAAGACTGCATGGTGCATCTTGGGAGAAAAGTTTTGTGTGCTGAAAAGTTGTTGTCTGGATATAATGCTTTTAACTCAGCAGCTGAAATCAGATATTTTATTTAACTACCCATCCATCAGACATAAAAGTGTCCATAATAGCACTGTGGAGTGTCAAGTAGTAAATGCTGTGAATGCTTGTTGAGCTTCTGCCAAGTTAGATTGAATGATCTCACTCACATAGGACAGATACGTGTTTTGCGATAATATTATTATTTTCAACAACTTTGCTAGATAAATTCGTTTGATTCAGATTGAACTGGATTATTGGTCGTTAGTCTACTTGGAGTGAGATATACCTATAGAGCAATAGCAATGACATGTGAGATTAACTCTTGTATTGATTAATTCCAGGTGTTTATATGGACCACACAGCATCAGGACAACCTCTGCGCTGTATAGAAGATTTTATTCGTGATAATGTGCTGCCCTACTACGGAAACACACATACGACCGCTACGCTAACCTCTTCTCAGACGACTATGTTTCGGTGATTTTCCTCAGACTTAATTCAATTGATTAGGCAGTTACTGTTAGTTAGCATGTGAACACGTCATGAATGCTTGTGTCATTGCGAGGCTTGGCTGAGGACGACCAACTCTACTAGAGGAGAGAGAGACGCTTAAATATTTTGGCTATTTCAAACAATGCATATAGTTGCATGAGGACACTCACATGAACATGTATATGTATACATACAATGCACTGTTGGTGTGAGTAGTCTAGTCTATTTATGGATGAGTGGATGGACGAATCTTAAGATATTCCGTTGAGCTAGGCCGTTTACATGCAATATTATATTGAGGTTGTCATGAAACATTTGCTGAATACTTAGGCATGAAGCCAAAGATATCGTACGCAATTCTGTGGGAGCATCGGAACACGACGTTGTAATTTTCTGTGGATCTGGAGCGACTGGTAAACAAATACATATGTTAGCGGCTTCAACCCTATCTTAAATCATGCTAAACACTTTATAATATTTAACCAAAATACATTATTTTAACCGAAATGTAATAATATTTTATCCAAAAAGCAATCTTGTTAAAATTGAAAAAGTTATAGTCAATACAAATATTTACTTGATGTACTTTATTTGAAATTAATAGTCTGTTATTCATGTGAGAACTTTTTAAAATTTTGATAACACATTTCCAAAGCTAAAATAATGATCTTTCGGAAAATATACAGTGTTATATTTTTTAGCCAAAAACTAATAAATTACGCTTACTGGCAGTCCTGATTTTGCCTGAGTACCCTTATTACCGCTAACACATATCCCAACACTACTACTCCTCTAATCGCTTCTTCCTCACGTTCTCAAATATTTTAATGCATCTTCTATAAATGAATAGTTGGCCAAATCCCTACTATCGATGAATATCGCTTTCTATCTGTCTACAGTGCATCTTATATATCTTACATGTCTTTACAGGAGCGGTTCACAAATTAGTTAATGCGGTGATTGGAGATCCCAAGAAGCCTCCTCCAGTTGTTTTTGTTGGACCCTATGAGCATCACTCTAATTTATTACCATGGAGGGATGCCGGCTGTAAGGTATACTTATTATTCCCATCTATTTACTAATTGCGTTGTTAACATTGACCATACTCATAGACTTACCTCATGTCATATTGGAAATGAGATTTTCCTTTTTTGAACTATTGAGATGAATGAATTTATTATTTGCTAATAAATAAACAATGTAGTGGTAAACATTAAAACATTTCCATTTTACAAGTCCATACTAGTTATACAATGATATTACGTTCTGTAGTGAGTAGTAAATAGTTTTTTTCTCTGTGTGTATGGACCATGGATTTAATTCTGAACCATTATACAAGTCTCAATTAAGCTTTGATAATTTATTATTAACAGATGGTTTATATTCCCCAAACGCCGAATGGCGTCTTCAATGTAGCTTTCTTGGAGGAGAAACTTATTGAGACTGTTGCTGAAGGAATAAAGGATAGATTGATCATTGGTAGTTTCTCAGTGGCTTCTAATATCAGTGGGATTCCTACGGATGATATAGCTATTACAATTCTGATGCACAAGTACGGAGGACTAGCTCTTTGGGATTACTCAGCTGCTGCAGCCCATGTACAAATTGTGATGAATCCTATAGTAACTAACCAAAACGAGGAAGGATTAGCTAAAAAAGACGCATTGTATTTTTCCGGACATAAATTCATGGGCGGACCACAAACCCCAGGTAATTATTTACAGTTTTTAACAACGCTGTAAGTCTCTGTACAAAATGTTTATTTTTGAACAGTACGAACATAAAATTACATTTTTATCTCATGTTACGCTATAGTAAGGCAATAATAAGACACCGCTAAACGGTCACCCTACACCGTGTGAATATAATGTACTGGAGTTTTCTATTTTCTAATCTGCATATTGAAGCGTCGTAGAATAGACAAAGTAGACATGCATATCGGATACTATAGTTTGCACTCTTTGATCCTTTTAACGTAACCCAATACTCATGTATTTGCATAACTATGCGAACATTCTAATATAGTATAGCTCAATATAGTGCTAATACTTTCTGCACCTGTTGCATTTGCATGCAGTGGCGTACTATAAGCTAATTTTGCAAACAATGCCTACTAATACATCTTCTTTACTATATTGTAGTAATTTTTATAGCTTACGTACTACTAACTTCCATCCTTCATCCAAGTGCAATGTTGAAATATGATTATGTTTGACCATGAACTTATTCCCATGTATGTAATATGTGCATAAGGTAAATGGCAGAGGGTTAAAAAGTACAAGTGTGAGTCTTCTGACCGTCATAATGTGTAAACAGTAAGTTAAAGCGGTTGAAGACGAGTACCTAAGAGAGTTGTCATTCGATCTCCAAGCTATAATCTTATAATACACTAATCATTTCTTGCATTTCATTCAAAATCATACAATCTTTACAAAATGCTACATATGTTAGGGATACACACAATTAAGTAGGTATCTATAGGTCCCAAAAATTGAACCGTGGCATCTGGCAACACTATCTATAGCTATATTTTGAAAAAAATGATTTCTTTCTGATATTGGTAAGCATGCAAGGTAATTTGTTGTGATTATTAGCATAATAACGTTATCTGTTGCAAATAAATTTGTATTTTGAAGGAGTTTTGGTTGCAAAGAAATCTCTGTTTGAAAATCCTATTCCAAATGGTGGTGGAGGAGGGACGGTGTTTTTTGTCACTCAGGAGGGACATCGTTATCTCAAGGTAGTCTGTCAATACGTCAGCTGTTATCACTTTTGTTAATAAATTAGAGCGATGCGAGTTTTTATGCTTTATGATAATATGATACAGAACACTGAGTACCGTGAGGAAGGAGGTACACCAGCCATCGTAGAGTCTATTCGATTGGGACTTGTGTTTCGTTTGAAGGATGCTATCGGATCCCAAAGTATAGTTTCCCGAGAAAGTCTGTACACAAAGTAAGTCTTTACCAATCAGATCATTTTTCAGGATTCTATCCTCCAAAGAAAGTAAGGGAATCTCATAGTGTGTGGTTTCTGGTCGTAGGAAAGCAATCTCTGAATGGTCAAACTCTCCTGAAATCAAAATCCTCGGACAAAATATTAGTCCACGAATAGGAATCATTTCTTTCCTCATCGAACATCTGGAGAGTGTATGGACCTTAATCATTATAAGAATTATTTGTTTACACGAGCAAGTCAAAGTTTGTTTTTACCTATAGAATTATTCTTTTAGGGCTTGTACTTACATCACAACTTTGTCGTCGCTTTGTTAAATGACCTTTTCGGGATTCAATCACGAGGCGGATGTGCGTGTGCTGGTCCCTACGGACAACATTTATTAGGAATCGATAGCAAATTAGCCCTGGAGTACGAAAGCTTACTTCTAGAAGACAGGTAAGGACTACTTTAATATTTATTTGTATCTTAGCGGAAATCACGGGAAATTACATTTTCTCTTGTGATTTGTATAGTCGGTTGGATAGAAGTCATTTGAGAAGATACTTAGAAGGATCATCCTATGAAATCTTTCGACCTGGTTTTACTCGTCTTTCTATTCCGTTTCATGCATCTCTCCAAGAAGCAGAGTATGTGATTGAAGCTGTGAAGTTAGTTGCTGAACATGGTACTTGCTCTATTTACTATCACTTTTAGTCTTTGTCGATTTCCAGCTCAAGGTTGCCAAAATACTTTGCATCATTTATACTCTTGCAATTTTCCACTTAATCGCCTTCGTTTCATCAAGTGTCACCATTTCTTACATCATAAAAGAAGCACTTTAGTTTTAGGCAATCAAATTAATTACCATTTGGACCTAAGTAGCAGGAGTCTTCAATCGGCACAAAGTAAGTTATATCATTCATCTATTTTGTAGTAGTACATAAAACTATTGGTTCGATTGCCGAGCATTTAATTGTAGAATTGGAGAAAAAGACCTCATAAAACAGTAAACGACCTAGTGTGAATGTGAATTTTTACAATCGGGCTGCCTGGCTAAGAAATCTACGAACATTGAATAGTCGATTTAAAAAACCATACTGGGCTAAATTGAATAAAACATCATTCCTGTGTTTGCATTATTTTAATCATATGCATTACGCCGCTTTAAATTTTCAGGTTTGCAGCATTGAACAAATCTTGATTACGTCATAGAATGTCTTAGAGTCCAAAATTTGGTTGGACTCCAAATCATTTAGGTTTTTTCAGCTGTCAATCATTTTCCCGGTATATCACGTATTGTGAACTGTAAATATTAAAAACGTGTTTGGCTAGCACTCTGTCCTGCTAGCGCTAGCTCGCACTGTCAATAAGAATTTTACCTTATGTCTAATTTATAGTTCAGGTTTCACGAAGTTATCGTGAAGTTACAGTAAAATTTTTCACTTTCAAAATTTACAATTTGAGTTTTACGACGTTATTTTGACGTTAAAATGAATCAGTTCTTCACTTTCCGAGTTATTGAAATATTTCAATGAAGTCAACGGTCCAAGAGTGACGATTTTCACCTTCATTTAATGCTTTGTTTTTAACTATAAATGCATCTCGGCATTATCCTCCCATGATAACTTCGTGGAACATGGACTATAAACTGGGCGTTATTATCATTGACAATGCTCATCCCGTGTAACTAAATACAACAATTGTTAATATCACCTTTAAATTCCTGGGGTTCGACTCTTAGAAAGCCAATAAATTGATGTCATAATAAAGTGAAAACAATTTAGGGAAACAAATAAGGCTGGTTTCTGAAAAAGTTATCATTAACTATTTTAAATTTTGAGTTGTATATTTGAGACAAATTCAGACTGTAGATTCCCAAACTTTGAACGGTAATACTGTATTATTGTTTAATTTAAAAAAGGAGCCGTACATACCTTCGGTATTGTGTCAGGGAGTGAGACCTTACACCCTTTTCCAAAGGAAGGGAGAAATATCGATTTCTGTGGCACAATCCTGACTTTTGTACAGCATGAGTTTAAAAAAATAGCCTAACATTGTATGGAGGGTTATGACATGGAAGTATGATTAAGTTAAGCTAAGTTGTATTTTAATGCAAGCCATTTCAACAAACTTTTTAAATGCTGAAATGAAAACGGCATTTCCAATTCCCAACTGATAAGAGTAGCTACACTACAGGTTGCTGCAGTGCAGTGCAGGTATATATGGGCTCTAAACGGATTCGGCAGTCATGACAGTCAATCATGATGGAGATCAACGCGATGTTAGCAAATCAGAAAACTAGAGCATAAACGACGCGCGACCGCGAGTATGGATATGCAATGAAGTGCAAGGATATTCCACGAACGCATGGCAAGAGAGTGTCATAATTCGCAATTAATATCATCTTTAGTCAAGGAAAGGAGAGTTCGGATCACTAACTTTTGAGTTCGATCACATTATGTGTGCTGTTCTTTCTGCCGGTTTCCAGATCGAGGAGAAAATGGAACCCTGTGAGTTTAAGTTCGTGCTAGGAGGGAATACAATGCAATGCAACTCTGTCCATTAGATAGTGCGAGAGCATCTTCTATCTGTAGCAAAGAGCTGGAAATCGACTTTAACTCGCTCAATTGTGTAGCTGTTTATTTGCTGTTCGTTGACAATTTGTTTTCTTGTGATTGCTGATTTTATGGTTGTATTGACTAAGTTGTTTATTATTATCTAGGTTATAAACTTCTGCCATTGTACGTCTGTAATCCAGAGACTGGAGAATTTCACCACCACGCCAATCACGTTGGTTCAAGTTTATTGGATATAACAACAATAATATCGTGACAATTTTGCTAATTTGCTGTTCTGAACCTTTGACTCAGAACATTTTGATACTTTTTACAGGTGTTTCATCATCGCAAGTGGTTGAGTTGGGCAACATTTGATTCTGAGGGTATTCGTTGCAAAGAGCGGACTAGAAATAATAGTGAAGATTATCCCAACTACAAAGAGTGTTTGGAACAAGCGAAAAATATATTCGGCAACGCACACAATGTAGGTTGTTTTCAATTTTTTTCATTATCAAAAATCTATTTCTACAGTATTGAATATTTTCTAAGATGATAGAATCAGCTGAGTGCATAAAATAATCAATAGTCGAAAGGATATCGTCGTGATAATTTTCATATATTTTTGGCAAATCGGGGCTTGCAAAAAGTAGAGTGGGTTGTGGGGTTTAGGCTCTGAGGCTTGATTTTCCTAGCTACCTCTACATAATAGTATATTCCAGCAGAACTGAAAGTGATACTTGCCAAAGGAACAGCGACTAGTTACTTTATCTTAAATATAAATATTTCCTATTGAAATTATAAGTTGATTACTATTGGAGTACTTGTTGGGCACTAGACCCACCCACCGGCATGCATATCGCTTGAATTTGCATAGATGTACCATGCACATCATTATAATGGATAGGCATCTCTAATAATATCTTGCTATGTTTTATCTATTTATGATCTTATGTTCCTGCCCGGCGTTATTGTACTATTCATCCGTCCCTGGTTGTGCCTTGTACCTAAAGTATAGTACCTATATTTACAAATACGTACAATGGAATTGTGTACTGACTTAATGTAACTTGTACTTATAATTGTGCTGGTGCCACATCATTTTTATTTTAACTTATCTCTTCCTGAACTCTGGACTTATTAAACTATTCTCAATATACATTGCATTAACGTAGAGTGTCTAGTCTAACGTACAATATTGAAAGTATACTACTGCATACTGGCGTGGAAGCATAAGAAACAGTGAAGAAACTTCTGTCTGTCTCACGACCGAAGAGGTACAGTTGTATTTCGCACTGACTGAAGAGGAGAGAAACTGTACAACTTTTGATCTGATATCTGAGACATATTAGTTGTGAAATAGTGTTTGACAGCACCGAGCGTGTTTTCTTTGCGTGCTTGTTGGGAGATAACAAAATATTACTGTTAGGTGTTTGTAGGCACAGCTATAATGTAATTGATTCACTAGAGTTAACCGGTATTGAATGGCGTAGTAATATTCGATAATCATCTTGAATATTTAAGGTTTATAATTCGTAAGATTTTATGTTGCAATAATCCATTTATTTGTTTTAGATTTGCAAGCGAAGAACACTCTCCGATCAGTCTCTTCTATTTGACTCAACGACGTTATATCTCAAGTGGTTTATCCTACCATCTGAAGCGTTAAATTCTCTCTGTAATAACAAGGTGGACTATACACCTTCTGAAAAACCATTCAAAGTAAGAACATTTATCGAAACAAGTGAAGATTTAAACGACGTGTATCCAAACTCAGTCCCTCATCAAGTAATGCAGTCGTTCGGGAGCTACGACGGGAAAATTCCCGCTCAGTTTACTTTCAGATCTCTTCACGATTCGGAAAGTGGGAGAAGTAATAGCATGAGCAGTGATATCAATTACTCAAGTAATGAAAACGAAAGCGATAATGAATATCTTGTAGCTGCTGGAGCCACTGTGACTGGCCCATCTATTTGTTTCGCTTCGGTAGAAAGTTGTAACAATGCGGCTAGTACAGATTCTAACAAGAAGGTTTACGCTACGGGGGAATCATTCTCAGCTTCTTTGGAGGCCATAATGAGCCAGAAATGTAACATTTTGAAAGAATCAAAACGACCACGACAACTTAAAAATGGAAATCAACAGAAATCTGTCGAATTTTCTCAGTGTGGAAAAGAAGAAGGAACGCCTATTGCATCTCCGTCCTCACCCATGCCTCCTGTAATGGACAATCTTTGTAATAATCAAACATTTGTCCAACCTCAACAAAATTCTGTCGCTTACTGTCCTGGTTACGTTTGCAATCAAAGTGTGCAACCTCAGATGATTAACAATGGAATGCCACAAACTTTTTTCGGAAGTAATGATCAGTCAAACAACTACTCGGCAGTGTACACCAATTCAAATATGTATGGGCAGCAGAACGAACTGATCAGTCCCTGCACTCCGTCGTCGAGTACTTTTTCAACGATGAGCATGAGTCCTATTCCTGGTAACATGAATGACATGAACTCAAGTTGCACTTTTAACAATGATATGCAACAAGTGGGTATCTACAATAATGTGCAACCTGCTATGGAGTACAATTCAAACTTTGCTCCCCCCATTAGCCCTTACGGAAACTATCAGCCGAATTATAATCAGACATATGTCAATGGCCAATATCCCATGGTGGAGAACAATTGGGGTAATATGGGAAGTCCTGTTGTTGGGCCTAGTCCAACACCTCAGTACACTACTAATCCTGTGTACCAGGATCCAAACGTGAATCAGCAGCAACAAGCCTGCCCATTTCAACCATATACCAACTCTGTCCCGTGTCAGCAAGTCGGCACTCCGATTATCTCACCCGTAAGTTCAACTTACAGTCTGCCTATGTCTCCAAGCGTCAACGATGATGCAGTTGAAGTAGCGATGCTCAGAGTCGCTAATGAATTATCCATGGAACTGAAGTCTGAGATCCGAGAAGTTATATCCCAAGTAGAGCAAGGAATGGATAACTGCTCTCGTCGTGATCGAGCTAATAGTTTCAACTTAAAAGACAAAAAGGTAGATGACTTGAAAAAGCGAGCTCGAACTCTTAGCGGCCAAATTTTGGACAATAATCACAGAAAGAAGGAAGAGGAAGCGCAATCTCTCTTGTTCAGTAAGAATGAAAAGTCAGCCAAAGAGATACAGAATGGAATCGGTGATGTTCTTAATGACAAAATACAGCCGACCCAAAAAGATCCTGAAGTTGGAAATAGTGGTGATAGTTGCTGCAAGACCGATCCTCAGAAATTCAACGAGCCTGCAAAGTGGCATTATCCGCCCAAGAACATTATTAATCCTACTTTGGGGGTAACCTTTTATAAGTTTGTATGATAAATTATCTTTAAAATGTGGAACTCCCTTAAATCATAATTTTTTTCTTGTTATCAGGCTCTTCGAGATTTTTCTATGCTCAAAAATGGTGACAAGGTAAATGCATTCCTTTTACTATGTTATAAATATATTCTGAATTCTATTCAGCAATATTTATTACTATATTTCTGCTGGAATGTAATTGGAAAATTAATTTTCAATATTAAGGTCCTTGTTTGCCTGAGCGGGGGGAAAGATTCATTGTCACTGCTACATACAATGAAGCAAATGCAATATGTGATGGCTAAGGAAGGAATAACCTTTACCTTTGGTGCTGTAACAGTAGATCCAAAGCACAGCGGCTACAATCCAAAACCACTCATTCCTTACTTAAAAGCCTTAGGAGTACCTTATTTCTACGAAGAACAAGACATCATGCCAACGGCAATGGAAAAGGGACCTGAATGTATCTCTTCGATATGCAGTTTTTGCAGCCGACTCAAACGAGGGAGAATCTACGCAACTGCCCGCAAAAATGGCTATAATGTTCTGGCTTTGGGTAAATAATCATCTTTCAACTAATATCTATGAAACATTATATACCTCTTTATACTTTAATTCATTCGGGATTAACATTTTACATATAGGGCAACATCTGGATGACTTGGCTGAGAGTTTTTTGATGTCGGTCTTCCATAATGGGCTGATGCGCACTATGAAAGCAGCCTACACTGTGAAGTAAGATGATAATTTGGGCTTTGTTACTATTACCATTTTATTAAAATTGAATACCATATTTAGGTTTGCCATTTATTGCAAAAATTATTCACGAAAACAGTAATTGTTGTGTATTTAGTTTAATGATTAATAATGTTATAAAGGGTTGGAGACTTGAGAGTTATCCGTCCGTTTGTTAATGTCCGCGAAAAGGCTTTAAGGGATTTTGCTGAATCGAAAGGCCTTCCTATCATTCCTGAGAATTGTCCAGCTTGTTTCGAAGCGCCGACAGAGCGACATCGAATCAAGCAACTGCTTGCTCAACAGGAGATTTTATTTCCTAAAATATATTTGAGTCTTAGATCTGCTATGCAGCCTCTAATGGCTCTGGATCGTACTGGGCTAGAAGCTCAGGGTAAAAATGTGAAGGTGAATCCGACTGATAATTTTGAAGACGATGAGTAACAAGTCTTTTCCTTGGTGTATTAGTACTATTATTATAAAGGATAACTATTTTTAATGTCTTTAAAATAATTTGACACTATCTACACTAGTTTTTAGGATTAGGTTTTTTTTCAATTTTTACTGCTATACCAATTCTTTAATTCCGATCTCTTGTCAGTTTTTTTCTATTGAAACTTGCCTGCGCTACAGTTAATCTCAGTTAATTCCTAAGTATAAGTATACTTGATAATTTTCTTAATACATCGTAAAGATGCGTGCTATTTCAACTATTCATTCTTTCTGAATTAGTAATTTCAATAGTTATGTTCTTAGAATAGAGCGCAAGCACTGAGGTAAGTTTCTTTAATATTGTGACAACAATAGTTTTAGCTACACGAGGTTTGAAAATAATTTCCTAGGATAGTTTAGTTAGACAAGTTTGATTTTTTATGTTATTTGAATTATGGAAAAGCAAAATTCGATTGGAGCTGTGTGTGCCGAGTCGGTTTTATAGATGCATGTTGTAGTACTGGTTGTATTCTAGTACCTAATATACCAATTGATGCCAAGGAAAATTATTAGAGTTACCAACAAGCACATTTTGTATTGAGTTAGATTTAATTTAAACTAGCTATAGTAGTTTGGCAGAATTATAGAAAAATACGTGCGACTGCATTGTGTTTAATATCAACAACTGTTTAAACAAGCACGAACTGCATGAATTGGCCAGTTAGGAGTCATTATATGCTTTATTTGTTTCTTAGGCCCATTTTAAATATTTAGTCTCTTCCCAGTATAATGTAGCCTTACTAGCTACATGACTCCACTATGTTACTGTTTGTTGCTTCTAAAACAAATAACTCCAAGAGGATACAAGAGGATCTGTAGAGAAAACCAAATAGCAAGATAAATTTTGATCCAATAGAAACAATACCGAGCTTTTATTATAAAATGGGCAGCAATAGAGTCAAACTTTTTTGGTATTTAGTGAACTCGATTTTTGATTTACTTATTCGAACTACATTAATCATGCGTAGATACTTTTTTAATTATTCTTTAGCGTTAGTAAATAGCATAGTTGCTTTAGTTGCCAAATATTGTACTTGTAGCTAGTTTTTGAATAGCCAATAAAACTTTACTTCTTACTTTCAATGGTTTATTGACATTATTTGTTTTCCATGTTTGTCTTTAAGAATTTTAAAGGGGGACAGAGCACAAATGCTTCCTTATTGAGAAAAGTAGTCTATTTTCGTCGTACTTAGCTCTTGTTTCAATAAGAAATTCGTGTGGTTATCCAAAATGACATCAACTGTATTCCAACTTCTAACATAGAAACATTTGTTTTCAAAAAACTCTTTCCTTGTTTAATCCACTAATATGTTATTTTCAAATTGTTAGTTAGTGAATTCTATATGCTTATTGATTACCAAAATGAGGTCAATTTTCTTAATTTTATGGATGTTGTTAACTTGCCCTCATTCAGATACTAGCATAATATAAAAAGCATAATAAATATGAAATGGTGCATTTTGTGAGCAACTGATAGTTATCGCTATTATATGTTTGTATGCATAATAAAGAAATAAATAAATGTTGTTAAATGAACTGAGGATGTTGTGTATTATATATTATTGTCTTCCATCATTAGATTCATAATTTAATATTCAGAATGCCTTACTAACACCCAAACGCCTAAATTATTGTATTAGGTCCACTTGATCAAAGCATAAGCTGAGGTTATAATAACCAAAACCACAATATAAACTTCCTTTAGTTAACAAGTTAACATAATTTATGTAGCGATTTCAAAACTGAAAAATTTCATACTTTTTATTGTATTATGTTTGTAGAAACGAAATGTTTTGTTTGTTACCGACAAGTTAATTAAAATTCCCCGTTGCTTTCACTTTAGCGAGTTCAGCTAAAATCCCTTTCAATATCTGTTCAACCTCGACAGTAGCGATGATCGAAATAAACTACATGATTATTGGAGTATACATTTTCAAACATTTACTTTATTTCATAATTAATAAAACTCTGAAAAATAGCTTTGACTTGATTAGGCTCATTAGATCTACAAAACGATTCTCTACAATTAGATGGGATGGGTTTTCTGATGGTAGGAGGGATTATTATACTTGAAGACCCTTTACATGTGAATAAATACTTTTATCTATTTAACAGCATGAAATACTTACGTAAAGGTTTTATTTATTTTTATTCCCTTTTATATTCTCAATTTTCGAGTGATATATGTAGTTCAGGAAATCTATCTCAGGAAATGATGTTAAGGGAAGTTTTGCCATCAATGACAGTAAATTGCTTCTTGTCTGGGCCTCTGGACACAAGAAATTCTATATGAACGATATAAGAACTGGGGAATCGAAACTCTGCAAGGTGGTGTAGTATTACGGTATGGTGCAGAAAATCGACGGAAAGTAAGAATGCCATTAAAAAATGAGTTACCTTTTGACGTGGAGTAGAATTTCATGAGATGAGAAACTCAAGTAGAGATTTAACTTTAAACCCAATACTATTGTCAAAAGAAAGAGCTATGGCAATTAAAAGAAAGGGTTTAAGTGGAGGAGATAGCAGATCAACACCTAAGGCAATTATGTAGTAGACTGAAAGTTAAACCTATTTTCATTTCATTTTCGGATGTCTTAATGCATTTCATATCTTTGAGAGATGCGCTTTGAGAAAATGCTTTGAAATAATTGTACACAGGTACTCAAGTATTGGTATTTGGTATCAACATCACAATGGCTAAAAAATTTCATTCTGTTGGTTTGATTTTGTCAAGATATCATCTGCAGATATTATTAACAGGTAAGAACAAAACATGTAAAGACTACCTCAATAATTGTGAATTTGTAGATCAACAGGAAATACATGTCAGCATGACGAAGGCAGTTTGAAATTGGCATATATAATGTAAATATAAAATAATTTTTATAATGGCTTCCGGGTTTGAGACTTTTATTTTAACTCATTGTCAGTCCTCTACTGTACGTAGGCTTCTGCAGAAATAGGTATTGTAACGCAAAATACAATTGTATGGATTGTGAACGAAATTTATTTATTTGATATTGTTTAAGAGACAATAACTTAATAATATTGTACCGCTGTAAAGCCTTCTGTTTCTCTGAAAACTAAATACATAAGACAATACTTTTTCAGGTGTGGTTAGCCATGTCATTTGTCATTTCTATTATCATAAATTTTCAAACAGGAAATACATTAAACTAAACCCATGTCAATTATTGGTACGTGATTTGCAAGTGTTTATTGTATCTTTTGAGGACGCAAGTAATTATAATATCTACTAATTATCATTCGCCTAGCCTATAGATCTATTGACACTCGTCTGGGGATACGGTAAGTAAGCTCTGAAAAATATCTAAAGTCTACAGTCAAGTTTCTGAGAGTGTAAGGGATTAATAGATTAGGACTGAGATAAACGGACTGGGTAGCCAGATTTGCTGATTGCCATGGCCATGCATATAATGTATACCTCTGTCATAAAACATTCCTTGAATTCTTCTGCAACTTGGATGAAAAAACTTCCAGGCTACAGTGCCGTGAAAATTTATGACGTGATGATCAGAAAGTTACCATGGTTACAAGATTTCTTTTCACGAGATTCTAGCCTGCCTGTTTCATTTAGCCAATTTCAACTGATTTTATGGAATACTCATAATGTATGTTAACATGGCTGAAAGTTGAAAGAAATGAAATAATGTGACTGACTAATCATGCATAATCAAATCATGGACCAATGCGCATGATTATGATAGAAGCCTATCTTTCGAAGTTGAGTCACACAGGGGCCTCCTATTGAATTTTGAGAGATTTACATTCGCGGTCAGTATTTGATTTAATTTTGGAACATTATCCCACAGCATAGTTCATTGTTTTATGCAATATGCATCGAGTAAGCGCTTGCGCATTTAGACTCTCCCTGCCAGACATACATAGATAGAAAGGTTGGTTTTATTACTTTATCTCAGATCAGACTGTGGTTAAATAGAACTAGTAGACCCTTAGTACCAATGCTGAATTTCAAAATGATTAGGCACATTAAGAATGTTTGATTTTCGAAATAAGCTATTCGTTCACTCACAGGTATGACAGTTGAAATATTTCTCGGAAATAAATAGGCGAAGTTTTTGAAATATTTCGGGATTTGAAATATTATTTCACCCTCACTTTCTTTGAAAAATAAAATATTTGAAATAAATAGGGAACGTGGCATTTATTTCAAAAATTTCAATAAATTTCACTGGAAATAAATAGAACGCGCATCCGTGTACATATGCGCATTGTAATTGTTTCGTTTCAAATATTTCACTTTTCAAGAAAAAATCCTTGAAATAAGAAATTACTGCCATGTATGTTCAGTTCACTCATATATTTTATGACTTCCTTGTTATGTGAATTATGCATTGTGTACGCGCCGCATGTGCATTAATAAAAAGCCGCATTTACCATGGCATAGATAGATAGGTAGGTAGATAGATAGATACATGAGACATACGTATAAACAGTTTTATTATATAGAGACCTTGTAGAATTTTTTTTTTTTAAATTTGCGTTTCAGTGTTTGGTTTAATTTCGAAACATTCTTATCCTAGAGTGTAGATCATTGTTTTATGCAATATGCATCGTATAGCGCCTGCGCATTTAGGCTCGCCCTACCAGACTTATAATAATACTAGGCTCCCAGTAAAAGGCAAATTTAGAAAGGGAGGCGTCCAGCAACCTTTTGCAGAATTTATAAACAATTGCAAAAATTCCACCACTTTGTCACTTAACAGAACACTTTTCACGCCGATGAGATTGTTGACAAAGTCAATTAGAAGTAACTCATTTCGATGGAATAGGAAGTGGGCATGCGCATTTTATTATTTTGTCTTTAAGGAACATGCACATATTACGTGTGCAGTTGATGGGAGGAGGAGGTACCTTAAAGTGTTACAGTCAGCATTTACGTTACAGATGGGGAAGGGATTTTGCGTTACACAATAAATGCAGGTCACCCAGGCTCTCCTACCAGACATAGATATATAGTTAGGTTGGTAAATATATTGGTTTATCTCAGTCTGTGGTTATAATATAGAGAAGATAGATAGATAGATACAGGTTGGTAGATAGATTGGTAAATTTATTGCTTTAGCCTCTTCTGTGGTTATAGTTTAGAGATTGTATAATATAGATAAAACCTTTTCTTGGCGATAATTCAGTTGATAATTTTCAATTTTCGGCCCTGATGTCAACATTCAAGTCCGGTAGGCTTTTGACAATCTTTGTTTTCACGGCCGAATGAAATTTTTTTCAGTGAAATATCTTCATACAGTTTCCTGAACTTATTCTGATTGACATGATATTTTATCAACAACCGAGGATGGAGTATTTTAGTATGGTTGCATGTAACTGTTCTTCACAATGATTCTCACTGTCTTTAACCCAGAAGATTATTTTCTCAAATTATATTTCGGCAGTAAAAGGCTGAATGTCAATTTCCAAAAGAATTTTGTCATGCATTGGAGAAAGGATACATTGGAAAGGGTAATTGGCCTTGGCCTAATTGGTTTTACAGGTGCTGGAAAATTTCAAAACGATTCTATTACTATGAAAACTTTTAGAACTTAAACTTTTTTCTTGATTTGAGATCTTTGAAGTCTTTCATAGAACTCAACTACCAATCTTAAGCTTATTTTCATTGAGGTGTTAAGTTTTTGAACTGGAGATTTCTATGAAATAATTATTAAACTGTGTCTAAGAAAGGTTTTAAAGGTCTCATTTTGGAAATGTTTATTGATTCTCCGAAAACTCGGCATTTTCTTCACTTTAGTAATAGGCACTAATAATTAGATTTGGAATTGCCTAGAGCAGCTCGGAACAAAATTTCAATTTTCATCACAATTAAAGATAAAAATATAAAAGTTAAGTACTACAAAGGATTGGACAATATGGTCTTACTACATTTACCCAATTTTTTCCCTTTTTTAAAATTTTTATGAGAACAATTTTGACTTTTATGGATCTATAATTTTATATTTGGGTTTTCATTAGTTATATGGGATGTAATCAAGGACGTATTTAGGGGGGGTGCTAGGGTGCTTAAGCACCCCCTAAATATTTTGAAAACACACTAGATATTATCATGTTTTTACCAAACAGATATACTTAATTCCAAATTGGGAGAAACATAATTTCATTTTCTTATAACATTAACATGACATTACATTCCGTATCTTATTTTCTAGTATTTTCGAATCTGTTTCAGCTTCAGCATTTTTTGAATCTGAGCATTTTTCGATTTTGTTCGAGCGTTTTCGAATCTGTTAGAGCATTTTTGAATTCTTTTCTCACTACAGCACCCTTAGGACTAAGATTATCTTATGTTTACAGAAATAGAAATAAATGTAACTAAATGAGATTTTTCTGTTTAAAACGCCTAAAACTAAATTTGCCGAAGAACTGAGTAGGTGGTGACATGTAAATCACATATTTAGAAAGGGTAACCCCCTTAAATCTACACATAAAAGGGATTTTTGTCAAAAAAGATTAAAAATCGAAAAAAAATTCGCGCTTCTCGTAAAAATGTATTTTTTTATCGAATAGATGGTGATGCTCTAATTTGTTTGATTCGTGCAATACTCATTTTGGGAAATTAGCACCCCCTAAATCCAATTTCTAGATACGCCCTTGGATGTAATAAAATAAAATTCATACGAATATAATTCAGATAAATATACACCAGTTTGTGTTGTCGAGCAGGTTTTATTTTTAGCTGCGCACAGCTCAGTGTGTCTGAATTCTGAATGGTTCACGGAGAACTTAGACATTTGACAACTTAGAACTTAGAGTATTTGTATATGCCAATTGTGACATGGTATGAATTGGGAGATGAAAAGAAGGGACTATAATTTAAGTATAAACCTTGAGACACAAAATATTCGTAGAAACGAAATCTGCAACTCCCAGGTACGAAATCTCCGGTCAAGACAGGTCGCAGTCAAGATACTCTTATAACTTATTCCACATTTAAAAATGAATGACTTAAATCCTCTTTGACATACATAAAAGTAGAAGTTGAAGTGCGTAAAGGCTGAATCATTTGCTATAAAGTAAAAATAATTTTTCCATTTTATTCATATTTAATGATATGGACTTTGAAAGGAATTATATCATAGCTATATACATTACATGCAATTCAGCCATCCATTTCCAGTATGTACTACTGTGTACTCAACATTTTTGATTTTGTAATCTAGCTCTAGTGTGGTTCTGTCCAATCTTCTATAATCTATTCTAATCGTATGAATACAAATAGTCAACACGTAATCCTGAATGGATTTGGTCTTCCGGGTGACATTGAAAGAGATTCATGTTTGGCTCTTTTTTTACTTATCTAGATCTGCTAAAGAAAAGGCTGTCTCGTCCATTCGTGGGACTCCGTAACTCTTAATCCTAAGAGAATTGTTTTAATTGGCTACACAGTGAAACATTAATCACCCTAATTGTTACTTTGTCGCAAAATTCACACAAGTGTATCTGGACCTTCCCCCAAAAATGTTTCCTGTAAATAGAAATGATGGGAGTATCCCTATACAGTTTATATTGACACCTGTCCATTATACAAACAGAGGATACGTCAATTCATATATGAATGCATACCATACTGAGAATGGTATTAAAAACGGTGGCCCATATCTTGTGGCTCCAGAAATGGGAAGTGGTGTTCATGGACCTGTTCGATATGGAATGGCTGGCACCCCAATGTACTCCAATTCATTTCCAACTACTGGGACAATAGCTCCTGGAATTGAACCAAATACTTCGTCCAGTGCGTCTGAAATTGAACCTGGAGCTATACTTATACCAAACAACAATGGATGTGGTCAAGCCAGTTTCACTGGAAGTAATACACCTGTATTATCAGATTTTGGAACTAATATGTCTGGATCATCAGATTTTGGAGCTAATGTATCCGGGTCATCTGGATTTCGAGCTAATATGCCAGGAACGTTAAATTTTGCTAATAATACTCGTAAATCTTCAGAATTTGGAACCAAAATTCCCGAATCATCAGAATTTGGAGTAAAAATGCCTGGATCATCTGAATTTGGAGCAAAAATGCCTGGATCACCAACTGTTGTTGCTAATAAAGATGGAATCTCAGAGCTAAGACCTAAATTGTATGAATCGTCACCAACTTTTGTAGGAAATACGTCTGGAGCATCAGGATCAAAAATATCTGGATCGTCAACTTTTATAGGGAATACACATGGAGTACCTGGAGCTAAAATTTCTGGATCGTCACTATTTCCAGGAAATATGCCTGGAGCATCAGGAGCTAAAATGCCCCCATCATTAGCAATGGGAACTAAAACGTCTGGATCATCAAAATTAAAAAGCAATAGACTTGGATTATCTGAATTTGAAATTAAGGGGCTCCAGTCGTCAGAATTTGTAGCTAATAGACAAGACACAACTAGACTTGTGCCTGGGAATAGACTGGGAACTGTGGGAGCTAAAAAACCAATATCAATTGTATCGACAGAAAAATCCAAAGCGTCAAAACGATTGGAAACCAACGAGAAAAGTTTTGAATCGCTTTCCCAAAATCTGCAGGCCATAATGGAGAAAAAGCCGAGCATCATGAATGTACCAAAAGAGGTCCACCAACTAAAACTTATTCCGATTCAAGACAAATCTCCTGCTATTAAGTCTCTTGAAAGCTTGAAAAATGACAAAGCGGAAGTTCTGTCAGGAAATTATGATATATCCATCGTTGCCAACAATTTACAACCTCAATTGTCCCAAGACAATGGTTCGAGAAATATGACATCACCTGTAATAGTCCCGTTAGGAAATTCCTGTCCACCAAACCCTGCATGTGTTAGCGATGTTGCTGTAGACTTTGAAGTTCGAAAAGTGGCAGATGATGTGGCTGTTCAAATGAAGACAGAAATTCGCGACATCATTTCTTACGTGGAACATTGGAAAGAGAACCGACCTTCTCAAATGAATAGCACTCAACCTCAACCTGAAGAAAAGAAAGAAGTTGATTTGAAAGTCCGAGCTAGAAATGTCATTGGCGAAGTGTTAGGATTACCCAATGAATACCCGAATGACCTTGTAAAATGGCATCTTCCTTCGAAAGATATCATAAAGCTTACTTCAGAGGTAATTTCATTTCTAATGCTATACAGATATGTACGTATATTGTCAATAGGATTAATTTTTATTCTAAATTAGGCTATTAGGGAATTTTCTATGCTAAGAAACGGGGACCGGGTGAGCTACTTTTACAAATTGTTTAAAATTGTTTAGCATTGAAAATCATTTTCTTACTGTCAAGAGTTATTGAACTCTATTCAGTACAATGAGTTTTTATTAGGTTCTGGTTTGCCTGAGTGGAGGGATAGATTCGCTGTCTTTGCTGCATACGATGAAACAAATGCAATATGTGATGTCTCCAGAAGGAATTGCTTTCACCTTTGGTGCTGTGACTGTGGATCCAAAGCATAGTGGCTACAATCCGAAACCCCTCATTCCTTACTTGAAAACTTTGGGAGTATCTTATTTCTATGAAGAGCAAGATATTACAGTCACGGCATTGGAAAAGGGACCTGAATGTATCACGTCATTATGTAGTCCCCGTAGTACACTTAAACTAGGAAGAATTAATGCTACTGCTCGCAAAAATGGCTATAATGTCTTGGCCTTTGGTACGTACTATCTATGAATATAATAGTAAAATACTGTGCCTTTCTGCCACAAAATATGTTAAATTCTATCCCAATAACTATAAACAGGGCAAAATTTGGACACATTGGCTGAAAGTTTTTTAATGTCCATCTTTCACAACGGACAAATGAGGACCATGAAGGCAGCGTGTACAGTAAAGTAAGTCAGAAATCAGATGAATGTTTATTTTCTCAGATTGAAAGCAAAGTCAATATCAATTGAGATTTGATGTGTTTTTAATGAGACATTATCTTTATACATTTAAATATATGTGGTAGTATATGTGGGTCTGACAAATAATAATCCCATCTGTCCCATATTCTCCACTTTATTTGATGGTAAAGCTTTTTTTCGTCATGCCATAATAAATTTACACGATCACGTTTTTAAAAATGCAGTCCTCTTTTTTACTGGTTACCTTTTTTGATGTAGCAATTTGCCCCATTAACTTACACTTTAGATGTAAATAACGCAAAAAAGGTAAAAAAGCAAAAAAAGACTGCTTGTTAAAAAAACTAGTACGTTTTTACTTTTTTGTAAAAATGGAGTACCTTTTTTGTTCCTTGAGCGGAAGGTACGCAGCGACCCCTTAGTCAGAGAAAACTATTTCCGAAAAGGCCAAAAATTACTAAAGTTTTCGAATATCTATACCAATTTTTGTCAATATATTATTTTGATGCGTTCCCCAAATAATCGTGGATACATGCCTGCACCGGTGCACCCACAGTACTGTCCAAGACCTCTTCTTTCTACCGACAAGCTGGAACGAAAAATTTCGCAGTATTTTCATAAGTTTCATGTCAAAGATGGACTACCAAATTTATCATTGATATAATTCTTTGTATCTTTTGAAATTCGACAATTTTGTCCTGTTCTAGCGACAAGTTCCACAAATGCACAAAATCAGAGACAGTTATATTTTGTAATAGAGTTCAGCAATGCTTCTAGCCTACTTGGTATAGTAGAGATGCAAGCAACCTTCTACTACCCAGTAGATTCCTTTCCTTTGTGCTACTATAGTTTACTCTCTTTTTTATAAAATTCAATAGCTCTACTGGGGATTTATCAGCACTGGGGGTGTAAGTATATTGCATTAGCATCTTTAAAAATTAAACCAATTAATTAATGCCTCAACCTTTCGAAATTAAATAACAGTACATGTATGTTATAGTAGTTTGGTCTAATTTGGCCTATAATTCAGTTCAACTCTGTCTAATTGGGTCCAATTTAGTCCAAGAAAGATAAGAAAGTCGAGGGTATAGTGAGAAATTCTTTCAACATGAATAAAGTGTAACGAAGCTTGCTCGCAGTCTTGGTAGGTTTTAACTCCTTGATGTTTCAATAGCCGACTACAAGGCAGATAGGCAGAAACGGAGTGTGGCACTGTAACTTCTCAACTCGATGTTCCAAAAATACCAGTCTTAGTCTTAAGAGTCTTAAACTTAAACACAAACGTGTAGCTTCTACCTGGACGAAAGCTTGTGAGAGAGAGGAGAAGAATATGCATAACTGTAACGGGTTAAATTCTAGTGTCAGTAGTATGCATTTCTCACTCGAATCATCAGAATATTATGATTTAAAAAAATTGCATCATATTCGAAAATTCGATGTTGTCCAATAAGGTTATAATAAATTGGTTACGTTTGCTTTTATTGATGAGATATGAATGGGTATATATGTTAGTACATAGACTGTGGATCTTCTGATCATTCATGTATTGTATAATGTATGAATCTCGGAACTCGGAGTAAGTTATAAGAAAAATCCTGTGACTACCAGATATAGTTATTATTATTATCTGCACTAATCGGTATCAACGGGTTGCTTTTTCTAATTAGGATAAACCATAGTGAATAAACCTGTAATGTGATATCTCTGTTTGAATAGTCAGCTAAATATTGTTTGTAGAGATGGAGACCTGCGGGTAATTCGTCCATTTGTAAATGTTCGAGAGAAGGACATACGAGATTTTGCGGCATCGAAAAAACTGCCAATCATTCCGAATAACTGTCCAGAATGCATCGACATGTCATCAGAGCACGATCGTGTCAAGCAACTACTCGCACAACAAGAAGATTTGTATCCAAATGTATATTCCAGTCTTCGATCTGCTATGCAACCTCTAATGGCTCTTCATCGCACAGCACCCAAATGCGAATGCGACAATTACTTTTGATTATTTTTACCAATAAGCTACAAATTAAATCTGCCCTATAGCGCCATGAATCCCTGAAAGGAGATAGTAAATTAGCTTTTCAAAATCGATAAAAAGATTAGGCTTTTGTTCATAAAATATAAATTTTCACCTCAAGAATTCATTTATTAATTAAATTGTTTAATGTATAGTCTCACTCGACAATTTCGCTCAACTGCAATGTTTCGAATAATAAGTTTCCAAAAATATGATTTTGTCCCACAAAGTCAAAATATCCTGTTTTGAAAAGTGGGCTTTATTAGGTTAATCCTAAGGTTTCTAAAATAATAAACTCAAGAAATGCATAGTCTGGTTACAGAAACCCTTTTGGTTTTACGTAGAAGGATTTAATTTTTGGCTAAAAATTGGCTCAGGGAATTAAGTAAAGCGTAAGACTTGTTTTTCCTATTATATCATTTAAATCATTATCGAATAAATTAAAATTAGGGTGAAAGTGTATAGTAATTAAGATATGACAGATTAATTTAAATGGTGAATAAAATATTTATGGTGTATGGAATCCAAATTGTTCTACATTGACCTTTATTGCACTAAAACATGATAATTCATGGTGGAAACAGTATAATGTTGATAGACAACCATATGCAATTACCAACAATACGTGTTTGTTAACAGCCGATATCTGTTACTCTCTTGACATCTAGTGAGTACGAAGATATTAAGTGAATTTGATGGCGGGATCCTTCTTACCATGAAGGTAGTTACTAACTACTACTATTTAATGATGAATACCTTCATGGTACGAAGGATTCCGTCATCAAATTCACTGATATTATTGACATCAAATACACTAATATCTTCGTACTCACTAGATGTCTAGCGAATAACAGATATCGACTACTGTTTTTTGCATTATTAGACAAAAATTTCTTTAATTCTCTCGATTTCAGGGGGCAGGGGGTGGCACGTATGCCCCCTCGATGTGGCCGTTTATTACGGATAGAATTCATAATATTTAACACTTTCTTTTACAAAATTCATGAAAACTTTGATATGATACAGCACATCATTAGATGAAATTTTGCCACTGTATTTCAAAATAGTGTAGCGAAGGCGTGATGCAAGGATTTAGGATGTATTATACCATTCCTAAATGGGTGCATAAGACAAGATAATTACAATGTTATACATTGCTATACATTATGATAAACTCTTTTGTGTAATAGTTGGGATATAAGGTTAAAACTACAATCATGCGAGAATCATTCATAAATTCCCGAAATTGAGTGTCATTACGCACAATATTTCTTAATACTATGGCCACTAGGCGTTTATTGGTAATATACATCGCCAGCTCTACATAAATATTAAACTTAGCCCAGCTTTAGACTAGGTGGTCCATTATAATTAACTACACCTATGCACAACCATGAACGGAATTGATCAAGGGGACGCAAAAAGACAAAATTGCCATAACCACTGCCTTTCCATTTAACTCAAAGCACGAAAATGTTTTTTAAAAACATTCCTGCTTTTCTCTGATTTAGAGTGCAAATATATACCATGTTCTCGCGATAAATTATGGCTTTTTGAAGCAGCATTTTTTTTGTCGTCAATTTCTGGGGAAAGGGGGACCAGTGCTCCTCCTCGCTGTTAATATCTTTGGTCTCAGGTGTTTTAATCCTCACTTGAGGCATCTCTGCTTATCCCACTATTACCAATACATTACCAATCATAAGAAAATTCTCTATTTTTAACTCGAAAACATACTTTTGATATTCAATTTTTGTACACGTATTATATACATTAGAAATTTAGCATATACAGCAATTTCATTAGTCGGTGTACCCTATTTTTTGTATTTTTCAAATCATACAAATAAATATATATAATATTTTACAACAATGTAGCAAATTCAACAAGATCGAGTGGATCAGAATCCTTATCATCATACAATCATAATCATAATGCAATATGCAATACATATTAGTAGTAGAAAGTAGAAGTTGTCCAATACGAATACGGAAAATATAATTATTTTCGTGTGGATTGGGCTCTACCAGGTAGTGTTTGTAAGTACGCGCTCAGTGCACCCTGTAGTAAGTGATATTCCGATGCATCAGTCTTGTAGTTTTGCTTGGAATAATGGGCAACTCCAAATTGCCAAAGGAATAATCAGTCGCGCAATAGCAAACTAGTCAAAGATGTTTATTAATTAGCAAAGCACATGAATTTATGGTCATTCTGTCAATAGCCTTTATTTATGCTCAATTCAAATTCAAAATTGTAGGCTATATTTTTGGTTAGGTATATATATACTTAGTGTTAGATTAAGCAGTCAGGGGAAATTGAGTAAAATATTAACTGAAGAATGGACTTCTTAATACTTGCTAATTTATTCTAATAAAATTGACACCTCATTATGATTTTCAAAATTAAAAATTGTAACGCATCTCAATTACTATATTTTTTTGTTTATCAGTTTTGAAAACATGAAATGAGGTATAGTAATATCTGTTCTATGTTCTAAGTAAGCTCAAGCAATTGTGCGTCGCAATAGGACTTTTTGCTTTCATTTCATCTCAACTCATTTGAAATTCTCTTGTGTCTGTGTCTGTATCCCACTGAGGCATTAAATCATTAGATAAATAACACACATATCAGAATTTTTTCAAATGTTCATCAAAATTTTTAATTGCAATGAAAATGTTGAAATTGTCAATATCATCTCATCTCCTATTAAACATAAATGAGATTTTACTAACTTTAAACATATTATTATCTTTTTGCGGTATCAGCTGATTGTTTTGGTATTTGGCGGTGGCGCTCTTCTATGGCAAGCTATATTGACGGTAATACAGCAGTGTTTTCTGTTCCTCGTTAGAGTATGAATGAAAATGCAACTTCAACTATGATACAAAAAGTAGGGGTATTCATTATGTCTTCAAATCAGCTCAAAACTAAACTATTTCGACTAACAAACGTTTTTGATAAGCTCATTCCACATTGAATACTTAATATTTACCTAACTAGTGGGGATTTAATTACTCTTATTATTCTTTACTTTTATGTAATGCTATTTTTAAAGTGTTTTTGCAGATTTTGTAATATTTATACGATAGAAGCATCAACCTTACAGTATTGAATAATATTTTTAACCAACAGAAATGGTGATTGGTGAATACCCTCAATATTCCAGCGATGGATTGAAACTGCATGTAACCGTATACATCGCATATTGTACGTAGGTTGTAGGTACAGCAGTGAACGAGTGAACTGGCTTTAGTTCTGAACAAAAGGTCTATGCATCGATTAAGTTTGGTACTAGATGTGTACAGCATTATTTTCTTAAAACTTTACTTACCTAAAAATTAAGGCAATATATCATTATTTTTTTAATCACTCATTTATGTATTCAAATAAAATGGAATTTGTTGATCCGTTATTTTCTGTTAAGTCCATTATTTTCTTAGCGGAATGTGATCAGATATAATAATATTGTAGTGATTAGATTAGGTTTTAGAATTGACGTTTTCACGGTTAGGCACTTTTGGAGGGCAGAACATGAACAAAGTACGTGGACTATCTATGTTGGCCCACCAAAGGTCCTAACCGTGAAAACGTCAATTGATATTTTTAGGGTTTTAGGGCACAATTCTAGGTATAAAATACACTGTAATACACATTATAAAAACAATTTCAAAATTCGACCTAAAATAAATAATATATATAATTTAATTCACGGCACATTCGATATCCTGCGTATAATATAACGTGACTTACAAATGCGTGACAAGCTGACTGAGTCTTTTATGTATTTTCTAATCACATGCCTTCCACTGTGTTTAATAATTTACAAGCAAACACCTCTTTCTAATCAACGTATTACCAAGTCTCATCTCTAAAAAATGCCTGCCCTTAAGATCTTAAATTCAGCTTGACGAAATTAGAAAAGGAGGCATTTACGCTGTATTCAAAATTGGAAAGTAATGAATGAATTTGGTTGCGCTAAGCTATTATTAATATAACTTATTTAGAAATGTTTTTTACAGAATAAGTACCGTAATGAAATAAATTTTTTTTATTGACTCAAGTTGTTATTCTGATTCTTTTGTAAATGTATAAACTGGTAAGAAATTACAATTACAGTAATTGTTGCTTTATGGGTTTGTGATTCTTTAAGGTATTGTATGGAATTTTCTTTATTCTGCAGGAAAACACGAGCGTCATATTGAAACTCCCATTTCTTAGCATTGTATAGATTTATAATGTGCTACTTTTGTCATTTTGAATAAATTAAGTTTCCGTCATCAATGTGCAGTCCTTTTCTGTTATACCCTAGCTTTATTATTAGGATTAGGATACAAGTATACAATGTGCGTACATGCATGTAATGTATACACTGATGCGATGCGATACCAGATACGAATAAGATACATTTAACAAGCCACAACAAGCCTACTCTATGCTGTAGCTAGAGTTTGTGTAGCGTGTGCGGTACACTAGTACACAAGAACGATACGGGTGCTATTATAAGAAGGCACTATTACATTTCACATTACAATTATAGCTCTGTATTCAGAATAGAGAATGAGTCAATATCCTTAATCGGCCCGTACTGCATAGTAAAATCATTGTTTTGGTAAATAAGTAAAGCTTGTGTTAGACCTATCATGACGACAAGGTAGAGAAAGCTCAAGACTAGAAAACAAATATTTCGATTCCGTCTTGCAAAAGGACAATTGTCAAAAGTAATCTCCAAATTGTCATTTTATATTCAGGGGCGCTCCGGTACATAGTGATCGTATATAGACATTTGACATTAAGATTCTTAAGTCTAGTGAGCTGATTCCATTAATGAATAAATTCGTCTGTATTAAACATTAATTTTGTAGCCAATCTAAATGTCAAATTTTTTAAATTTCTTTCCAATTTCGATTCAAAACAAAACCATATATTTTTGAATATTTTATTTTATATAAATTTGTATAGCAATTAAGAAACTGTTAATTAAAATAAACTGTTCCATTTAAATATATTCCAAAACTGTCTTAAATTTTAAAATTGGCAGTGTAATTCACTTTTGTAGGTAGCTACAAACACCAACCGTATGAATGAAATTGCTTCAGAAATCATCACTCATTAGAAGTTGGCCAGCATATTCAAATTTCCAAACCCAAAAGGTATATATTCTTATATTCATCACGTCCGTGAGTAATAAATTTCATGACCATATTGATCACATTCGTTATCTTAAAACGCCAACATCATTCATTCTACAAAACTCCGAATCTCCAAAGATGTTGAGTCTTAACCACATTAGTCATATGCGAACGTAAATATTGATGATGTGCTAAGAATCTCCTAAGAATCCTAAGGTAATGGACATATGGTTGTCTTACATCACCCCATAGAATTTATAAAGGACTACCGACTACCATACGCGGACTGTCTTATAACACCCCAAAAATCTATAAAACTGTGTGGCTGTCAATTTTCTAAGACTCCTACTCTTAAGGATATAATATACTAGTTTTGTCTTAAAATACCCCAAGTATTTGTGAAGGAGGAAGGGGATGGCACCAGTCTTATGGAGTTCATGGACCGACAGATCTGAATAGGATTAATATATGTTGTAGCCCTATTTTTTCTGACCAAAAGTCATTATTGTCAAAATTCAATATGGGCTACCGTTTTCGAGATATCTGTGGTCAAAAACTGCCTTTTTAACGTTAGGGGAGCAATCCGGCAGCCTAAACCCGCAGATTTATTACCCGCCAACCATAGTTATTATTACAATAATCTGCGGGTTTCGGCTACCGGATTGCTCCCCTAACGTTAAAAAGGCAGTTTTTGACCACAGATATCTCGAAAACGGTAGCCCATATTGAATTTTGACAATAATGACTTTTGGTCAGAAAAAATAGGGCTACAACATATATTAATCCTATTCAGATCTGTCGGTCCATGAACTCCATAAGACTGGTGCCATCCCCTTTACTATGAAATGTGTCAATGTAGCAACTCAAGCAAAGCACTAGGTAGTGGAGTGGGATTTCGGGCAATTGTTGTTGAAGTTGAATCTGAGTCCCACCTCTAAAAGCAGTTAAAATGTATAGCGCTATAAGACTTTGAAAACAGAGTTGAGCAGGCAGGTAAATGTAATAATGGAATGGATGAAAATACAAAGCAAAACAAGGTACCAAGAAGAAAATGATAATATATTAAGTAACAATGTATTTAGTATATTTATAATACAGTGAGGATGACAACGAGAGGAATGAAGGTCTGTTGTAGTAATGTATAAGGTACATCTTGAACGTAAGATGAGAAGAATAAATAGTATAGTAGTAGTGGATGAGTTAGCATAGAGGAGGACGGAGTAAAATCAAATCTAGTAGTCAGTTGGAGTGAGCGAGTGTGTAGGAGAACATAGGAGAGAAACACGAGACAGTCAGTCAGAGAGTACGAGCCGAAGAGCTTAGGTTACGTTTTGTGATAATAATATTTAGTGGGTTTGGTTAGTTTTGTTGAGGCAAAAGGAGAAAATACAGAAACGCTGTTTGTGTATTGGAGAGTATAGGAGAGTATTGTGCCGATACCTATAAGAGTAATGTGTATAAAGAGTGCGGAGCGTGATGTAGAGTTAAAAATTAAGGATTTGGTGGCTGTGAGTTTAAGTGGAGTGGGATGTGAAGCCAAAAACTGTGAAGTAAGTGAAGACGAGAAGAGTCGGGTAGCGTAATACAAATTTACGACGAAGTTGGTTGGTGGCTGAGAGTTTTGGGTTGTTTTGGCAGGAGGAACTCCCAAGCGTGGGCACGTGGGGTTCGGCGGCCAATGGGCAGGGAGTAAGCAACGTAGGGACGGTCGTTTCATTGCCACCAATAGTCTCACAGCTCACAGTCTAGCTAAGGAAAGAGCTCTCCGACTCGCCATTTTGGTTTTTTGGCCCGATCAAGACAGTCTATTCGAAGTCAATAGTGTGGACATAGTGAAAATTTGGTATTTTCGGGCCTAGCATGTTACAGTTTCGGTGACCTGGAAAAGACCTAGGGTCATCAAAAGTGAATCCCATGTCAATTTCCACGTGATCAGGTGGACAGTTTATGATGAAGTGAGAATGGCAGATCAGATAGAAGGGCCGCCTACAAAGCGGCCCCGACTAAACGACCCGCTGACGTCGCCCAACGACAACCCAGGTACTACAAATTTCCTGGCATCCGACCTGCAAAAAATAAGTTAGAAAATATTTTTTTGTCATAATTTAAATCTAATAATAATTGTTTATGTACAAGGAAATGAATGTCGATGCTGAGACACCAACAAAAAAATTTGTAATCTAAGTTTCGATTGTTTATTTTCTTTCCCCTTTCCCCCCCTCCTTGTCACTTGAAAATTCCTTAAAAGAGCCCATTTCATTTAATTAGATGTAGACTTGGTTTTTCTTTCTGTCACTACCTCAAATTTAAATGCTGACACATTGTATTTACATTTGTAAACATTTGAATGGCGCGTTGACACAAGTGAGTTTGTGATTTCGCAGTTAGATCTCTAAAACAATTGTCAACATTATTTGAATCCCTTTAAATTGTGATGTAATCCTCGTTAGTTGTTGGCCAGTTGATTTGATAAAGCCAAATCTAAACAAATTACCACTTTTTAAAAGATTGTGCCGGTTTGTTATGTGTAGATCTGTTTGGAACTGATGCCTTTGACTTAGAAAAACATCTTCCAGATGAATTATTACCCTCAACATCATCATGGCCGAGTTTGGATCCTTCCGCATCTCAGCCCCCTCCTCCACAAAATCTACCACTCGGTATACAATCAATACAAAATACGCAACCCAAGTTTTCTCCAATGCAAAATGGGGAAACATCAACTCAACAACAGATGATACAGGTTAGTACTCAATTACTGATTGCTCTCTTCCCCATCAAATATCAACCCACGTGTTTTAGTTACTTACATCTTTACCATCTTTAGGGGATGATAATGCCTAACAAAACAAATCTTCTAATTAAACAACCTACTATGAACAACAATATGATGATGGGGAAAATGGTTCCGAATGGTCCTATGATGCAGAGAGGCATTAGAAATCAGCAGTCAGGAAATATGACTCAAAATATGGGTCCTCAAAGACATCAAGTAAGTTCGCTCCCTTTTTTAAAATTTAGTTCATTTCGACAATTTACAAAATGTTGAAATGTCATGGAGTTAATTCACGTCTCCGCCTTCGTGAAGGATTAGCAAGGAATTCGCAATTGATCTAACTGTTTCAAAAACCAATTTAGGGTCCTGCAATCGGAGGGATCAATTCCAACTATGCATTTTCGGGCGGAGGGCAAGGGCCACCAACAATACAACGAATGCTTCAACCAGCGATGGGACAGCCTCCAATGCAACCTCCACCTCGCTACCCCACAGAAGACTTCATCATTCAAAATCCTCCACCTAATGTAGTTGTATCCACTGCAATACAAGTAACTCAACAACCACAACAGTCGCAAATTAGTGCAAGTGGTACGCCTTCGTCCATGAGCAATACTATGGTTAATTCCACAGCTACATCCATTAGTTCTGTCAACGTTAATAACGCAGTAAATAATGGAGGAACAATTGTACCGACGGGAGTGACAAACCAAGTCTTACCTCCAACTGTTGGTGTCCCCCAAGGGCAGGTAAATCAAGCACCACCTACCTCTCAACAAGTAGCGCCTCCACCCCCTCCAAATGCCGACCCGGAGAAAAGAAAACTCATTCAACAACAATTGGTTCTACTCTTACATGCTCACAAGTGTCAGAGAAGAGAGGCTGCTGCCAACGGCGAGACGAGACAGAACAACGTAATTCATTTATTATTATTATTGGGACTTTTGATTGTTTTGGTTTATTGCCACAATAGACTGCATCGGTACTTGTTTGTTTCGTAAACACAGAGTTATAGTAAATTGTAGTATTCAGGTATGTGATCAGCTGTGTTTGGGGGTGATGACCAAGAACAAAACAATAAATTCTAGAGTTAGTAAAACAATCGATGACATCATTTATGATTTTAGTTTTAATATATCTCTTAATATATTTTTGCAGTGCACGCTTCCTCACTGTCGGACGATGAAAAATGTGTTGAATCATATGACGACGTGCCAAGCGGGAAAGAATTGTACTGTGACCCATTGTTCCTCATCTCGCCAGATCATATCTCATTGGAAGCACTGTACTCGAACGGATTGTCCAGTGTGTCTACCGCTCAAACAGGCTGATAGAAATCGAGTCAACGCTAATCAGCCGAATCAACCCCCGTCTGTAGGAAATGTACCTTCCCAGCATAGCCCTACACCTGCTCCTAATCCCAGTGGTCCTCCTTCCTCCTCCGAAGTTCGCCGCGCATACGACGCTCTTGGTGAGACGATTTTACTCCCCCTTTTACTTTCATTATTAGCCCACTTTTCATTTTCTTATTTTTGTGCTGGTTTTACGACTGCTTATGAGAATCTAGTTAGAATTTAGTTGGGGAACGATTTATACTGACGCTTATAATAAGACTGCTCCATTCTTATTATTATTAACGATTGTAATCAACTGTCATGATCTGTATACATGCGACTATGTCGATAGTAATTTGTATAAAAACATTATGATGGACTTAGTCTCTAGTCTGGTTGCTTTACTACATAACCCTGTTCTTATTCGTAGTGTACCTTGACTTTGACATTGACATTGTAATACATTAATGTCTCCATTGTAACACTGCCACATTTTTCAAAGGAATGAGCTCATATCCCCTGTAATAAAATGCGGAAGACTCATTGAACACGACTAATTAGCAATATTATAGTAGTTATAGTATTATTTATAAATTTATTTTGCCACTAGTGATATTTTCCAGGTTGTGGTTCTCTCTTTGGCACTTACCTAAACTAAGCACGTACTTAGATTGTTTGATTTCTTATACTTTTAAAAATCCTGTACTGTTGATAATTCTGGTTGCTTGTTCTAAAAACTTTGTTTCCTTGTGGTGACCGTGATTTTGTGAGTTGTGGGAACTATCATCTTGTCTCAATATATGTGACAAAGAGAGTGAGAGTGATAGAAAATTTGTACGAGTAATGTATATCAGTTGCACCTGAGGTACACTGACTTTTGGTCCTCAAATCACTCAAACATGAGTAGTTTAAGTAATTTGGATGCCTACACCCCAATAATATTGTTACCCATTGAAATCCCCCTTTCTGAAAATGTGTTCAAATCTCTGTAGGACTTACTTAGTTTTGCGCACGTGTTTAATTGTGCACGTGTATCAACTATCAACTCTAGCCTGGATCAGTGATATTTCATTTCCCTCTGTTTTGTAACCAACCAATTGGCTTTGGAATGTTCAAATCCAAATGCTTTCAACATTGTATATACAAAATAGAATAGATATTCTAAAATCTGAAGATAACCTATAATTTGCAATTGTTTCAACACATTTCTGTCTACTTTTTAAGTGCTACTGAAGAAATTCGGCTTTCCTTCTATCTTAATCACCAAGGGTTTGTTATACTTATAGTAATTAACACATGTGTATGATTTCTGCCCAGATATAAATTAATTATAATCTGCTGCTGCATTATACACCTCTGTAGACTGTAGAGAATTATTACCTCTGACTTATTAAACTGCATTTGCACTTTGGCCTTTCGTGAAGTTGCATTTATTTTACTTAGCTTTACTACCGTGACTTTTTATTGACTCGGTATGGTGCGTGGGTACGTGCGTTGCGATTGCTAAAAGACGAGTGCTGGCTTGGGCAAGGATTGTAAGTTAATTAACCCGTTATGGACTATTTGGCAATCTAGGTATACCTTGTCCTCCGAATTCTCTGATGGGCGTAACACCTACAGGTAATCCAGCACTGAGACCGCCGCAGAGGCCGCAGGCTCCGCCTCAACCATCCCAACCTCAGGTGCCGCCGTCAGCCCCCTCTCCAAGACTTCCTTCTGCTTCACCTCAGCCCCCATCAGTGCCAGATGGAAGTGCACATTCCCCTCTGTTCACTGGAGGAGGCAATCCGAATGCTGTCCTCGGTCTGGATGTTAGTGGTATTCATCCACCGGCTGGTGCACCAGGCATTACAGCAGCTCCTGTACAAGGGACAAAAGAATGGCACCAATCCATCAGTCCTGATCTCAGAAATCACCTTGTTCATAAGTTGTACGTCATATGAATGTATTTTTCGTGTTTTCAGGAGGGGGAGGTTTGAATTTAGTACGTCTTGATGTTATTACAAATCTAATATTGTGTTTACAGAGTTCAAGCTATTTTTCCGTCGCCTGACCCCGCGGCCATGCTCGATCGAAGAATGTGCAACTTAGTGGCGTATGCCAAAAAAGTAGAAGGTGATATGTACGAAATGGCCAATTCAAGGTCCGAGTACTATCACCTTTTGGCTGAGAAAATCTACAAAATACAAAAGGAGTTGGAGGAGAAGAGACAAAAACGGAAAGAGCTACAGCAACAACAACAGATAGAGCAGCAACGACAAAACTTACTAAGAGCTCCCGGGCCAACAGGGTCTCAGCAGCCCCCGCAACAACAACTTCCTCCAAATCCTAATGTTAATTCTGTAAAACAACCGATTTTAAATAGCACTCCCCAAGTGTCACAGTCTCCTAGTGTTAGACCCTCCACCCCTAGCATACCGATTAGAGCTACCCATCCGGGACCTCCTTCCTCCATGTCCATGTCCCTCCCTTCACCTATACAAATGCCTCCAGCACCAAGTAGTAATAATAGTGTACCGCCCTCTCAGCCTCCACAGCCTTCACCGTCTCCCAATAATATCCTGACACCTGTGTCCACACCCCAGTCGCAGCAGCAGCAACAACAATTCCCACTCTTCTCCTCCACGACTCAGCAACAACAGGCTCAGCCTCCGACATCACAATTCGACCTTCCAAAACAGCCTTCTTCTGTGACGACACCGGCACAGCCTCCTACTCCTCAACAGAGTCAAACAAATAATAGAACAATGGCCTTTAATGGAAATGACTTTGACAGCCTTGGCGTTCCCGCCCAACCCACACCGGTCTCAGAAGCCTCCAACCAAAATGACACAGTAGACATAAAACCCGAGATATGCAGTTTACCTCCATCCTTGAATAACAGCGATATCAGTGAGGGGAAACAAGAACCAACTAATGGAGAAATCAAATTAGAAATTAAAGACGAGCCTGAAGATATCTGCATGCAGCCTGAGTCCAATATTGTCAAAAGTAAGTCCACTATTTTAAATCAACGCATTGTTTTAAAAGAATCACAATCACTAACAATGACAATTATTTGCCAAATAGTAAATCCACGAATAGTGTTGAAGCACCAAATGTTTAAACGGAAATGGTTTCTTCTATCCACTGAACAATGATGGGATGGTAGATGCAGACAATTTATTACGACTGTGTGTTGAGCGAGAATTAATTTACATACGGAGCAGTTGTACACTAATTTGTAACTCTGAAATTTTAATACGTCAGCCTACGAAATCGCATTCACCCTTAATTCACTTAGCACTCGACACTCAGATTAACCACTTAATTCACTCAAATGTTTCCTAGCTAAGCAGTGTTCGGAATCAGAGTTTTCAAAACCAGCGTCTAAAGCATAAATGACAGGCACTTGTCAGCATAACAAATGAACTGGCTTTTCAGGATCGGAATTTGCATATGAAAATTTCTGAGAATGGGACTAATTCCATATCATCTACAACTCATGGGACTCATGAATTACAATTGACAGGGAATGAATAGGTAGATTCGTCTGTTTGAATAATGCACGTGATGGGAGATTTGCCGCCGGCGTAGTACAGATAGTTATTATTTCGTTGTTATGCATATCCGATATAGGTAGGTAGATTATCTAATAGTACTTACCTGGTCTCAGTTTCCGATCCAATACATCTCATGATGAAGATCCGAAAGATCCGTCAGATCCCGAATCCCGAAGCATGTATCATGTTTCAACCGCCGTTGTTGTTTGAATGCATGTGCTGCGTACCTGTGTACGTATTTCCATCTTCATGTTTTATCTTTCTCCTTCTGGAAGTATCGGTGATGATATTGATTTGACAGGTTTATGTAGTATGCATTCACTAAACTCAAGTCGTTAGTTTCATGCCATTGAATTGTTCTTTTAAAGATGGTAGCAGCCTTACATAAGATGTTATATAAGACACACAACTTACGTAACAACTTCGTATCAACGGAATTATTTGGTTACTTAAGTATGACTTTATACACTGTAGTTCAACACTTTAGCACAGAACAAATTGAAAATTAGACGGTTAATGTCTATAGATGATATATATAAGGCTTTTGATCGTTATTAATGCTTTACTTTATGATGTGTACTATAGAAGAAATAAAAGAAGAAACGTCAAGTCCGATGTCTGCAGCAAGCACCGCTGAGTCAATGGAAACAAGTAGTAGTGGGACGAAATGTGAACCGAACACTCAAACACCTGCGTCTTCTTTACCCCCTCCTTCCTCGGGTACCAAATTACCATCACCATCTACAGCTTCATCTGAAAAGAAGAAAAAGTGCCGTAAGTGAACGATTTGTGCTGTTTATTTTTTCAATAGCTGGCGGTAAATTAGGCAAACTTATATGCAGAAGTTAGATTTACGATAAGCACGTTTTCATAGCCTTGTCGAGGCATTCGAGATTTAGGTAACACAATTTGTCTTGCGAAAACGTGTTGTAGACGTGTACTATCAGTTCTGGTGGTGAATATTCTAATGAACACAGGTCAAACACCATCATAGAAGAAACTTAAAGTATTTGAACTAATGTGCATGCTTTGATTCCATGGAGTAAGTACTCTAAACCCGGAACTATGCTAAACTATGTAAAACTATGTAAAACGTAGGCTGTGTGCAGGAAGGTGGGTAACGCTCTAGGTATCTATCACTCTTACAAAGGACACGTTTAAATTATTTCTCAATTCTCGTATTCCTGGAATGTGATAGGATAGCGTGGTTGGTGCTTGTGCTTAAAGCTTTATTTTATTCACAAAACTGAGCAAAAATGTTATTTGAAACAGTGTTTAAGCCTGAAGAACTTCGTACATCTCTAATGCCTACTCTAGAAAAACTCTTTCGACAAGATCCAGAATCATTGCCTTTTAAGCAGCCAGTCGATCCACAGGTATTAATCCACATTCTATCAATATTTTAAAGTAGTCATAAGGTTTAAGTGAATTCAACTGTATAATTTTGCGACAACAGGCTTTGGGGATCCCTGACTACTTTGATATAATCAAAAAACCGATGGATCTATCTACAATAAGGAGAAAACTTGATGGAGGTGTATACACTGACCCATGGGAGTATGTTGACGACGTGTGGCTCATGTTTGATAATGCTTGGCTATATAATCGCAAAACTTCCAGGGTGTATCGTTATTGTACAAAGGTATGTATGCTTGGGTTCATTTACTAGTCTAATGTGGATGGCCTGTAATAAATACTTTATTGCATTTGAAATTGAGTTGGCTAACCTTTTTAATATTTAATAGCTGGCGGAAGTTTTTGAAGCTGAGATCGACCCGGTGATGCAAAGTTTAGGGTATTGCTGCGGCCATAAGTACACCTTTAATCCTCAAACTTTATGCTGTTATGGAAAACAGCTATGTACTATTCCACGAGACGCAAAATATTACTCTTACCAAAATAGGTAACGTATCATGATAAATTTTAACTCAAGGATTTTAATGTGACTGTTGTTTTACAAGGAATTCTTTTTTTCTAGATATACCTACTGCCAAAAATGTTTTAATGATATCCAAGGGGATACAGTGACACTTGGTGATGATCCAACGCAACCGTCAGCGTAAGTTTAATCATAATAAAATATTTACAAATTTTACCATTCATATAATGTGCAAAATGACAGTTTTTTTAATTGACGATTATTTTTATTTTCAGCTCGTTTAAAAAAGACCAATTTGTTTTTAATTTCAGCTCGATTAAAAAAGACCAATTTGTTGAAATGAAAAATGACCATTTAGAGCTAGAGCCATTTGTTGAATGTGCAGACTGTGGGAGAAAGTTACATCAAATATGTGTACTACACATGGATTGCATCTGGCCTACAGGGTACATAGTTGTCACAATTCATGAGGCAAAAATGTTAATTACTGTGCAATACTAATCTACTTTTTTATTTTTTAGTTTTACTTGTGATAACTGTTTGAAAGCCAAGAATACAAAACGGAAGGATAACAAATTCAACGCAAAGAGACTTCCGACAACAAAACTTGGAACGTATATCGAAACAAGGGTCAACAACTTTTTGAAAAAGAAGGAAGCCGGAGCAGGAGAAGTGTTCATTAGGGTAGTATCATCATCAGATAAAATAGTAGAAGTAAAGCCTGGGATGAAAAACCGATTTGTTGACTCGGGTGACCTAAACGAAACATTTCCATACAGGTAACTATTTTTCCACATTAACAATATTTATGTAAATTATCTTTCCTAATTCTGTACTTTATTTGTTTACAGAGCGAAAGCTCTCTTTGCATTTGAGGAAATTGATGGAACGGACGTGTGCTTTTTTGGAATGCATGTCCAAGAATATGGATCAGAATGTCCCTCTCCCAACACCCGTCGCGTGTATATAGCTTACCTGGACTCTGTTCATTTCTTTCGTCCTCGACAGTTTAGAACGGCAGTATACCATGAGATTCTTTTAGGGTACCTCGAATATGTTAAACAATTAGGATATACAATGGCCCATATTTGGGCCTGTCCGCCGTCTGAAGGGGATGATTATATATTTCATTGCCATCCTCCCGAACAAAAAATTCCAAAACCCAAACGGCTACAAGAGTGGTATAAGAAGATGCTAGACAAAGGCATTATAGAAAGAATCGTGCTAGATTATAAGGTAAGCTCATTATTCACTAAATATATCGTATACTATTTTGAATAAGGGGAGTTCTAATGTCTTATATCATTTTAGGATATCCTAAAACAAGCAATGGAGGATAATTTGTCATCGGCTGCGGAATTGCCATATTTTGAAGGCGATTTCTGGCCGAATGTCCTTGAAGAGTCAATAAAAGAATTGGACCAAGAAGAAGAAGAGAAAAGAAGACAAGCCGAGGCTGCAGAAGCAGCAGCTGCAGCAGCAGCTGCTAGCACTGTATGTTGGCCAGAAAATGTGATTGGACAAACAAACTTACTTTCTAAACATTACACTAGGAATGTATTTCTTACTCAAACACTTTTATTACAGGAGGAGCTGGAACCGACTGGAGATGGGAAGAAGAAAGGTCAGAAGAAAGCGAAAAAATCCAATAAGTCTAAAGCTAATCAACGAAAAAATAATAAAAAATCCAATGCCCCTCAAACTGGTAATGATCTATCCGCTAAAATTTTTGCAACAATGGAAAAGCACAAAGAAGTATTTTTCGTGATACGACTTCATTCGGCACAGTCTGCCGCCTCGTTAGCAGTAAGTTCCTTCTATTGATATTTATATACATTTTGGTATTTGTATCATCTATTTTTACCATAAATTGAGGTTTGTGTATTCGTTACTAATTAAACTTGTCAATATTTGAAGGGTATACAAGATCCTGATCCATTTATAACATGTGATTTAATGGACGGTCGAGACGCATTCCTGACCCTTGCTAGAGACAAACATTATGAATTTTCATCATTACGGAGGGCTAAATTTTCTACTATGGCTATGCTTTACGAGCTTCACAATCAGGGACAAGACCGTTTCGTTTATACTTGTAACAACTGTAAAAATCACGTGGAAACAAGGTATGTTGTGACAAGTTTCTCGTATCTTGTACTCCGGAAATTGGACTTGGTAAACATTCTAGTTTTATGAATAGGTATCATTGTACGGTTTGCGATGACTTCGATCTCTGTGTTGGTTGTTTCCACAAATGTGGTCATCCTCATAAAATGGATAAATTGGGCTTTGATTTGGACGATGGTTCAAACGCTTCCCCTGGAGATCAGAAACAAGCTAATCCTCAAGAGGCCAGAAAATTATCAATCCAACGATGCATTCACAGTCTGGTCCATGCTTGTCAGTGCAGAGATGCAAATTGTAGACTTCCATCTTGTCACAAGATGAAACGGGTTGTGGCTCATGCTAAGGTCAGTGTTTGCACTTTTGTTATTAGTGTCTGTAGACCCCACTCACCTGTTGCATGTATGTAACGTAACGATGTGTCTCGAATGTCATAGGTTTGTAAGAGAAAGACGAATGGAGGTTGTCCGATATGCAAGCAGTTGATAGCTCTGTGCTGTTACCATGCAAAGCATTGTATCGAAGCCAAGTGCCCTGTTCCATTTTGTGCCAATATTAAGCATAAACTACGTCAACAGCAAGCTCACCAGCGACTTCAACAAAGTCAGTTGTTAAGACGAAGAATGCAGATGATGATGCAAATGGGAGGTTCCGGGACGACCCCCACGACAACTCCTGCTCCTGGCGTCACTCAACCCGCCCGACCAAACCCTGGAACATCACAGGTTTGTTTGAGTCACCATTTCAAGATTCTCAGATATGCTGTATTTACACACCCTAAAATATATTTTAAACGATCTAGGCTATGACCGGACAAATTACTCCTCAAATTCCAGGAATGGGTGGAAAACCTGGGGGTGGGGCGCCGCTAGCTGCCGTGCAGGTTAATAACATTGGCATTCTTTAAGAATGTGTGTTTTGGTTATTACGGAGCCAGCTTTTCCATTATGAGATCAATTAAATCTCATCATGTTGCTCTTTTCTTTTCTTTGACCCAATTTTTTGTCAAGTCGTAATCTACGTATTCAACAAAGCTATCTAATATCAAATAGATAATTTTGTCTGACGTTTTAAGTTACTAGCCGATCTGTTTTTGGATCTAATACTTTTGATAATGCGATCGTAATTTCCTAACACAATATAGCTTTCTTTCTATGACAATAAGTATTACCATTATGTATGGACATGTAACTTAAAATTTTTTTTAATGATTTCAGGCTGCCAGACAAGTACAAGAAGAAGTCGCTCGACAACACGCGCAAGCAGCAATAGGGCCAACTAATATGGCTCCAGTGCCCCAGCCTCAGCAAGTTCATGCTCCTCCAACACATTCGCATATGATGCAACCAGCTGGCAACCCAACTGCTCCTGTTACTCAGTTTAGAGGTCCTCCTCCTCAAATGAGTCCTACGCCTCGACCACCTCCAACTGCGGGTGGAACTGCTCAATTACGGCATCCTGGTCTTCCAGGAATGGACCAAATTCAAAGATATCAAGTACCTCCGGCACGTCCAATCAATAATGCTATGCAACAATCCCCTAATTTGATGATGCCTCAAATTCAACAACAGCAGGTTCAGCAACAGCAACAGCAGCAACAAGTACAACAACAGCAACAACAACAAGTACAACAGCAGGTTCAGCAGCAAGTGCAACAGCAAGTGCAACAGCAAGTGCAACAACAACAGCCAACTCAACAAGGTATTCAATTTTGCCATTCTTATATATCCAATTAATATAATCACATTTGATATACAATATATATTAACATTGCAGCAATAGGGATACGTAACCAAACAGTTAGACCGCCAGGAGCCCAACAAGGCCAAGTACCAGGAGGCCAAGTTTTGCTACATCAACTTCTCCAGACTCTCCGTTCTCCCACAACACCGGAACAACAACAACAAGTGCTGCAAATTCTGAAATCTAATCCACAACTGATGACTGCATTTATTCGACACCGGCAGCAGCAACAGCAGCAACAACAACAACAGCAAGCTGCTCAACAACAGCAACAACAAGCGGTTCAACAAGGAGGACAGCCTGTTCAACCACAACAAGGTCAAACCATGATGCCTTCTGTCATGTCTTCACAGCAACAGCCACAACATAACCTTATCCAGCATCCAGGTAAATAAATACTGCCGTCAATATGATTAATTGTAACATTGAAGTTTTTACACTCAAACTTTGTTTTAGTTTCTCATACTATTTCTTTATTTCTACAATATACCCATTTGTTCCATCTAAATTCCTTATTTCTCAATTTTCTTGACGATTTTTTCTATTTTCTCACTATTCTTTTCCACTTGTTAAATATATTCCTATTATAGGATGAAATCAAGGTATTAATTATTATTGGTTATATTTGTGTAGGGCAACAAAATGTGGGGATGACCCATAACCACGGACTGTCACACCCGCAAATCCAACAGACACATTCTCAGCAACTGCTGAGTCCGCAGCAGCAGCAACAGCAGTGGATTCGTCAGCAACAACAACAACTGCTGATGAGGCAGCAGCAAGTGCAGCCGCAGCAGTCAATAGGGAGTAACGGCGCCCAGCCGCCGCAGCAGCAGTTCCTAGCCTACTCACAAGGCAACCAGATGGGTGCTAACCAAATGGGAGCTGGTCAACCGCAGATGTCTCCCATGTCCGGGTCCATGAATCCGGGGATGTCAAATCAAATGGGGAGCGGTGGAGGGCCGGGGATTCAGACGCAGCTGCAGTCCCAGATGTCTCCAATGGGGCAGATGGGAAGTCCAGGGGTGAATCAAATGGGATCTCCAATGAGTAACGCAGCTCTCCAACTCCAGCAGCAACGGTTCGGTGGTCGTCCTGCCCCGGTGTCATCTCCCATGGGACCGCCAACTCCTGTTTCTGGTCCAAGTGCATCTCCTCGAGCGATGCCGACGCCCTCTCCACGTCCTCATCTTCCGCCGACGCCGTCACACTCGCCTCATCCCGTGACCGGCGGTTCGGGGACTCCTCAATTAGATATTTTACATTCACCGCAACTACTGCCGGACGATTCAGTTCTAACTCCTCAAGAACAATTGTCTAAATACGTGGAACAGTTGTGACACTCAGAGTGATGCAATAATAATAATAATATTAATAAAACATTTATAATAATGATAAGAAATGTAGAATAGTAGGAGCTACAAGTGCGGCCAAAGACTTGTTCGAAGGATTATGGGAAAAATGTGGAGTGGGTGCGGACGTTTACACATGATGACCTACACGACTCTATGCAAAGTATGTGTTTGGTGAGTAAATGTGAATGTAAACGTTAATGGTGTTCTCTTAGTTCTATTCGTCAGACGGTTTTATGTATTGAAATTGTAAGGTGTGGATGACAGACTGCTCTATCGACTATCGATACCTTGCCTGAATGTGTTGTGTTTGTTTAGCGGATATATTATTAGATTTACGATTTAGTGTGATTGTGTAGGTATATTTGTAGGATCTAGGTTTTGTGGGTGTAGGGCTATTAGTAGAAGACAGATATACTTTATACTTATTGAAATATACTGCCGGTTGTTTGGAAAACGTTGTGTGTTCAAAGGGATGGAACACACAGAACTGTTGAAGTAACAAGGGTGAACTCAGAAAGCCCACTGTGAGCCTTGTGATCTCTCATGCAGAAAAATGGACAAATGCAAGAAGTATTGTTGAAAATAATAAATGACGCCAGTGGGTTTTCATCATATGCGACGCCTTTTTCAGAACAATTATTCCAGACCACGATGATGGAAGTCGTGCTCGTGTCCTTATGTAGTTAGTTCCCTTGTGAACCTTTCCATGAGGGGCTTCTATGATGCACATTCGTTGTATAATTAGTACTAAAGTTATAATAAATTAAAACTGATATGACTAAATCCGTAAATCGCGCTTGTCATTTGCCCGTACAATTTTTGTCGTGTTGGTATTAGAACTAAAGCTAGTGAATGGTGACTGGGAGCAGCGCCTTTATGATTCGCCTTCCCCAATAAGTGTATAGATTCAACATTTTGTAAATACGTACTAACTACCTGTTGAATTTCTAATATTTGTGTGCGTTGTTGTGTTTTTGTGGACATCTGTCGTTTGTTGACATGATGAATTGACTATTATAATCTATATAGCTAAACAGATCAAAAATCGTTTCTATTTATTTCTAATGTTTTCGTCGTACGTAGATATATATTATATACTATATATGCATATATATATCTATAATATATTATGTCGCAGTACTTGTGACACAAATATATACTTCTCCCCTTCTCTTCTTCTACTGTATTTCAATCCCCTCCCATCAGTTTGTACTTATTAGTTAATGATATTGTGTTTCAATTGTAAACCTTCTTTCCCCTCCCCCCTGTGTAGGGAACTGTACAGACCCAAAACAGCCCGGTACTGTACCGTATCGTGTACTTACTGTCTATATAACTTGTAAACCAAAATAAGCGATTAGGAAACAAATCTTAAGCTAAACGTTTTGTGCAATAACTAATGTTTAATTGTAATCAACCTTAATAACCTTCTAGCATCGACTTATAAAACTGAGTAATAGAAATTTTCTATCTTACAAAATGAAAATAGTTCAAGGTTCAATCAGTGGCTTTTTCTCGAGACACAATTAAATTAATTGTATTGCAAGTCTGATACGTTTCTATATTCTAAAGTACATTCTACCTACGCATAACATAACCTGCTACATTAAATAAGACGAAATTATTATCTATACATTAATAAATTAGTGCGAGTCTTTCCAATGAAAGACGCTCTGTGAAGAATTCTAAAAAATGAAATCGTGTCCTATGACGTATATAGAAAGCGGCCTGTTTCCTTATCTATGATACCATTTTTTAAGTCAATACAATTTGGGGACAATATGATTTTTTAGTACTAAATGTGGTCATCTTGTTAATTTGCTTGTTGATATGCTGCTGAGTCGCAGTGTGTCTGCTCTTCCAAAGCAGTGTGGCCCTCATCAACAGCAAAAAAACACGAGCAACTTGGATAGCCGTATTTTAATGACAATTTGACAAAAGCGAATCACCTTGAATCTTTATAACAATAATTATTAAATGACAGACAAAACACAATAATGTGAGGGTTGATTATGTTTGACTTAGAACCCTTTGCGTTGCATTTGTTGTGTGCAGGCGAAGGAAAGCAAGTCCAAATGTGTAAGTTATGTCATGAATCAAATTGACTGTTAGTGTAGTTAAATAATGATAAATATATTATTACTATTGTCGGAACATTCTGTTTGTAACAAAGTTGTATTTGTTTGTATGAATTTGAGAAAAACTAATTCAATGAATTCAATCCCATACATCACTTGGTATATTGTACCTATTTATCATGTAGTCACATCACACAGCCCCTTATACTAATGTTTTTTCTTAGGGTTCGTTATACTGTAGTACCAACAGAGCCATTATTTAATTTTTCAATGTTGTTTATGAATTAATATGATGGAAGAATCATTTAGCTGTGTATAATTATTTGTTATAACGTTACTATTATTATCATTATTATTATTCTGTTGTAATTAGTATAGAGTAAGACGTGTCAATATTAATTATATACAACATAGTTTACCTTACCCGGATGAAGCTGGAGAATCAAAGCCAGCCAGTAAATATAAAAACTAAACAAATTTCCTTAAACAAATGATACAAACAAGAAAACATAGCCAATTGAGAAAAAACTATGGCCGTGGTAAGATCGTGTGCTATGATGATGAAACGATGAAAGGCCTTGTTGTGACAGTCGAATGCTCTTTCGTATCGATTCGTAAACAATACAGGCAGCAGACGCCACAACATCATAGTATCAGAAACTATACTGTAAAACTACAGTGTTTTATAATATCATTGTGCATTAAGCCTCAAAGTATTTATTTTACATGGAGAAGAGTGAAGATATTATGTGGAAGTGCATTTCTGAGTCAATCGCGACGCGATGTACAGTGTTGATGTCCAGTTGACGCTCGCCAAGTCAATGTGTGGTTCTACTGGACAGACTTTTCAGCAATAATCGCTCTCGTAGGACATTTGTCTTGTGTGAGTTGACATCCATGTCCTATACTTATAACCAATGACTCTTAAGTATTGTGCGTCGTTGTATCCACTGAGATAAACATTAATTACTTAGTACTAGTTCATAATTAATTACTTATTGTATAAATAATCAAGGAAAAGAATGATCCATCAATTTTGTAATAAAAACTGGCGACTATATTCCATCATCTTTATTTACATTCATCTTTAGTTATCCATCTCAACCAATCCTACAAAAAGATATATTTATATGTATCTATGTACTAAATGATAGACAATGCTACAAAAATCATATTCTTTTGAGCAAATCTGTTTTAATTGCACAATTAGGAAATAAATTTTATCTTTGTGGAGGGAAAATTCACTAAGTTAATAAATATGTAAATTATTTTTACCATAGAGAATACTTGACAAACTACAAAAATTCGATTAGATTCTTAGAGCTCAAGATAGTACTTCTGATCTGATTACATAATTTTAAATTCACAATTTTTGTAGGGTTTGGCTTTAAATACCTAATTTAATGTTTAGAATGTAGGTATGTAATTTTTCAATTCATAAAATGTAAAGAAAAGTAAAGTTTCGCTATTACAGAATTACATCCAAGATTAGAAAATGGTAAAACAGTACATTTCAAGATTTAAGTGAAAATATTCTACAACGGTTATCAACATTTGGTGTAAACTCTAGACCTAAATATAAACATAGATATCCATCCACGTGCTAGCTGCAACTTCGCGGTGAATCTTTTTGTCCTTTCAATTTGTAAAGCCGCTATACTCCACAGCTTTACGAGCTGAAAAACAAAATTTTATTATTCATTAGTTCATAACACAATATTTCCACAATCAAAAACATAAACATATCCCTATGATCAAATTTAATCAAAAGGTATTCTTTAATTAAAATTTCAGTATACATTGTATTGTAAGTAACAGCCAGTTAAATGACTGCAGCACAACTTATGCGACAGGAGAGCCCCGTACATGTGCCTCAGGAATGTATCTTACGTTGAATGTTGGGTACAACATCGGCTGAAACTTTCCAAACGCATGCATAAATCTGTCGTTTCCTATCCATATTCCTTTTACCTTTTTTGTGCTTTTTAAGTGTTTTGAATGAATGCTTTATATTTTCATCAGAGTAATCAAAAAAACCCATTAAAACGGTGCATAGTACAATTTAAAATAAGGATTGTTGTGACCAACTTTACAATTTAAAGAGGGAATGCATATATTACAATTAATATCCTAATTGGTGAATCAGATATATAATGTTCGAATAATTTTTGATTTTATGCCAAATTTTAATTTAACTGCCTCGGATTTAAAGCATTGAATATGGCATTTAAAAAAGTTGTATTTAAATCTATTGCAATGATTTAAGGCTTTTATCAAAGAGACGCAACCTGTTGCTACTACTGTAGCAATGTAATAATATTTGGTCACAACATCATGATCTGCATGAATGATTTTTAGAAAGTAACGGATTTTGTTACGCATATATTCACAACCAATACCGAACACAAACTTAATATTTTGGAGGACATATCAGCAAACAGGCACGTATCTAGAAATTTGTTCAAGGGGAGGCGGAAGCAAAAATTATACCAAAAATTATACATATTCGCGCGAAAAAATTTTGCAATTTTAGGCTACTTTTAAGAAAAAAATCCTCTTTTTCTCAGATTTAGGGGGGGCGCTGCGCCCCCCGCCCCCTACTAAATACGTGCTAAAATATCTAAATGATATTCCTAGTTAGTATATACCTTAATATTATTATAATTAATTCATACCCAACAACATTTCAATCAGTTTCACAGAGCTAAACTTTACCTGCTCTCAGAAGTCCTATCATGGCAATGAAAGATATTATGTGGAAGGTCATGGTTTGCCTTGATTTCGCTTCATCACCATCTGCAATCAACATTTGCAAAGTAATGAATTAGAAAACAAACAAGTGTAAAAAAATACTCATGAATATTAAGTTCGAATGATGTAAAGTATGCATGAATACGCTACAACACAGGTACAAATTGTAAATTATGTAATGGTTAAATAGGTGAGAATTAATTATGAACAAAAATATATGCTATTAGAGCATAATATCATTAGATGTAAACACGAAAACTGCAAATCATTTTCATAAAAGTTCCATTTACTTTTGCAGTCATATATGGAACTCCCTCAGTCATGCTCTTAAGTACAAGCGTGAAACACTTAAAAACTTTTGTAAGTTGCTAAATTACTACTTAATTATACAGCGTAAAGATCAATTAGTGCATTAGGATGTAATTTCCGTGTTACTATTACCACATTAGGCCATAAGATAATGTTTTGCGAACTGTCACATTTAAATTATGTATTATTGTATTTAAAATTATGACTATTGATTGTCAAACTGTGGGTACATCTCGGCTATGATTGAGGGAGTAAGACAACTAAACGGGCTTGTCTTCGGTGCTGAATGTTAATAAAACACATTCATCCTGTATGATTTGAACTTTTTGGCACTTAAATAAACTTTGAATTGAATTTTACACCAGTTTTGGTTTAATATTCGCTATTTTGATGTATGAAAAATTTCGCGGTGGAATAAAATATGAGACAGATCTCACTGAACTGAACGGTCATTCCAAGACGATTTAAAGTAACCAATAAACGAAAATAAAAATAACACGTCATTGCACTACACATTATTCAAAAATACACTTTTTTGCTTTGCAGTATCACAAGTATCTAACAAAAAAAACAATACTAAAACTAATAAAAATTGGAAGCGTTAAAATATTGATGATGTGTTTATTACTTCTTATTTTACTATCAGCTTAGCATAGATGGCTACAATGGCAGTAATCAGTTCAATTAAAACACCTAAATTAACTTACCGATGTTTTCCGGCTCAACATCCTCGGATGCTCTGAACATTTTGGTTTTAGTAAACAAGTGAAGAAATACTCGAGAGACAAGAGTCCAGGTCAAATGACTGCAAAATATTAAAGTAAAACGTAATTACAATAATCTAACTTTTTAGTATATTTTGTAGCTTCCAATTTAATGCTAAAGAACTAAAGGTTTATTTTATGAGCTAATTTAGGTCTTCTTAAAAACTTAAACTTTAAAACTTAAATCCGAATATTTCACATCCTTATAAGGCTATTTTTATAGTTATTTTATTTTAAAATTTGTGCACAGAATGTTTTGTTTTTATTTAGTAAATCATAATTATAGTGTATTTTTAAGATTTTTTGGTGGTAAAAAATGCTTATTTAAGCCAATCACACTAAAAGGCACTCCGTCTTGCACCTCCCATACCCCCATACTGGATGGCTGATAATCTAACCTAACATAATCAAAACAACCATATTTTCTGCAACCATGTACGGGGATAAGGGTTGTGCTTTTTTGTGCGTCCGCTATTTAGTCTATTTTACCTATTTAAATATGTACATTTCAAAAAATTTACTTCTTCACTCGTTTCATTTAATCAACTAAATATTTTTGAATAACAAAACAATTTTATTCTGCCTTGTTTTTATAGATACTCCATACCAGTTATTCTGAAATATTTAGTACTTTTAGTGCACATTTTTGAGTTTATTCGCCAGTTTATTTTTGAATTTTAAGCTCCTGCTTTTCCATTCTCCGATCATTATAATAGTGACAACGGTATTTAATATAAGTACAACATTACCCAATATTTACGCAAGAAGTTTAACGCCTGCGTAATGTAATTAATACGTAACAATTTCTGAGGCGTTATGCCTCAGCTGTAAAGATTGATTTTCCCCTTATAAAATAAATGCCAAAAAAATGAAAATAAAATTGAAAATGGGTATAGTTTATAAATTATAGTTATTAAACTAAAGGGTCATTAAATGACTCTAAAAAGGAATTGTTATAAGAATTAGGTTAGTCATTGTTGGGTTGGAGTTAGACAAGAACATGTTATGATTTGTGATAATTATTATCTCTCTATATTTACAAGTTGTTAATTTAACTCTTGCTGTTCAAGTTGGTAACTTAATTTAATTCGGAACACCATTATCTTTCCTTCAGTTCAATTCTCCTGACTATTCGAATCGGATGGTTACTTTTTCAGTGACCATAATTATTAGAACATTGTATTATTTATTAAAACTTTGAAGATAAAAAGATATTTTAATTATGGTAGATAGTTTTGCAACTTACCTAAGATTGAAGATCGACAAAAAGTTTGTGAATACAATAATACAATTGTAAATCCTCTAGATTTTTAACCCCAATGCAATGCGGCAATGTTGTTGCGAAATGATCTTTCAACTTCAGTTCGTTTGAAAATTGGTGACCATACAAAGACTCCTCCTTGCTCCACCTTCAATCCAGCAGATGCCAATAGAATTTTGTTTTCCTCGCCAATCTGAAACTTCGTTTCATTTGCGTTTAGGCAGAACCGGGCAAGATTTACAGATACCTAGATGCCATTTAACGCGGCACCGAAATAGAGGACAGTGCCACCAAATGCAGACCCGGCAGACTGAATCAACGAAGAAATGACGACCCCTCTACCCGTCATTCATGACCTGCACATTTCTAGACATAATTTATGGACTTGCAGTCCTTTACAAAAACATTTTCAATTCAAAGTGGATGTACAAGGGGAATAGAATCGAGTGAAAACTGGAGAAGAGAATAAGTCATTGTTTGTTGTTGTCCCACTACAAGCTTGTTGTGGTTTCAGGACTTTGAATTTGTTATCTCTGAATGACTAATTATGACTATGACATTCAATATTTTTGAGAAAGCATCATCCTGCCACTCACAGTCCCCATCACAGGGTCAAAGGATACAAGTGATACAACAGGCGTAGACAATTTACATTCGAGTCTTTTGCCACGATTTACAAATATTGTAAGTTACTGAGAACCTTGTCTCAAGTTGTAGTTGAGTTGTAGTAATACGTTGCTTTGCTTGAGCTTTAACTCTTGTCCGTCGTCCGTCCTATAAATCCAGTTTATTAGAAACATCTGTGTTGAAAAATTTTTAGATTTTAATTTTTCTCTTTGCTTAGAATCATGTTCCAAAAATAATGTTGATAAATTTAATGCATTTAAATAACCCGATAAATGCCCATCTCAAAAGCATACTAAAACCACAAGCTCGGTTTCTTGGATTCCAGTAAAAAACTCCAACTGACAACTGAAACATCCATCCAGAATTCCAAACCCAGACAGAAAAGCTACAAACAGCCTTGAGTTTTGGTTTCCCCTGCTCCCTGCATCTTTATGGTTGATGGTACAAAAGAACTTTTACGTCTGCTTCGGCAATTTATCAGCCCTCTATTGGCCTCTGGGAAATCGGACGGGGAATCTTACTTTCTATGCTCGGCCAGTCTGCCACATAGCAGCTAAAGCCAAACCCACACTCGTTCTTTTCTTGCGGTCTTTAGCAGTGCCAACATCTCCTTTTTCTGCTCTCCATCTTGACCAGGTGAGATTTTCCGGTTCTTATTCTCAAAAATTCGGGTATCAGTAAGAAAAGTTAATTTTTCTTCGTACTTCCTATCGTAAGTTAATCAATAACTCTGAAATTCCTAAATTTAAATATTGTAGGACTACACAAGATTTTCTTAGTTAAATTATAGTACTCTACATTTGCAAAAACTTTCAATTTCATACATATTATATTAATTTAATAATTCATTTTCATCCATTTAAGTTCGATATTGCTTTAGACTAGTAGAAAATAACTATTTTTAATTGCCAATTGCAAGATAATAGTGTCTACCATCTACAGTAATATCAATAATAAATTATTCCTACTCCTAGTATTAATTTGTAAACCGCTTTATTTGCTCGAATTTTAAGGAGATTGTAAAGTAGGTCACAAGCCTTTGACATTAGATTAGGCCGGCTAGTAATTTTTCTCTTCAAAACTTGTGTATAATCGCGAATTAGAATAGCTGGCCAAAGTCGTATTACATGGCGATCAACCCATCTAAGTAGGTATAAACATTTTATCGATTTGTACATTCTCCGATTTTGTTCGGCATTGATTGGTTGGGTCTTAGGCATTTTGTACACATCGGAACTAATTATCCAACGATACTAGTTTTGAAAAATATCTATTCTCGGTACTTTTTCGCTAAACATTTTTCCCGATCTAGACATTTAACAATTTTGAAGGGCAATTGAGAATGTGATAAGTGCAAACACTTTATCACTATCGGTAGTGCTTATTTCCTAATCGTAACCAGAATTCAGCAAATACCGTAATCACCTCACGTTGTTCAAATAACTTAATCAGCGTATTTTTTGTATGAGTATGATTTATTATTTACTATGTATCTGTTGTAATAATACAATCATTACCCACATGCCTAGTTACCTACATCGACTTATCTTTAATATTCATTTCATTGCAATTTATATCAATGGTCTGCATTTGCACTTTGTACACACACGAAATAGTTGAAGACACGCGTAAGCCGCATGTAGTAACGATGTATAAAGCTTACAGCATACTCCTTATATCTGTCTAACGTTTCATATAAGTACCTATACATGTTTCTGCCTTGGTTTTGTGCGTAAGACTATAACGTTTAACGCAAATCACAGCTCTTCTGGTTATAGTTAACAATCTGACATGACGTAGGAACTCATTTCAGTTCAGACACTTCTGTGAATAAAAGCATTTGCTGTGTCGTAAGTTGTAGTAGTTCTGTTGTAACTTATAATGTGCATGTAGTAGTACATAATACGGATATTGCATGCCGTATTTATACATGTTGCAATACATAATCACGAGTTTTGGAACTCATTAAAATTATATTATTCTATGTTAAGTATGTAAATCATGTTTACTTGCATTAATGCCCCATGTTGGCATTCTATTTTAAAAGCCGTTATACTGTAAATTATTATAATTTCTACTGCTATGAATAATATAAAGTAACAAATGAAAATGGCAAATCGACGGTGAGCAATAATTAGATAAACTTATTCTTTTCTTTGGCAGCATAGCGGAAAAGGGATCATTATGTTACCAAGTGGCATAGAACATTCATTAGACAAAATGTAACTGATTATTCAATTTGGCCTCTATAGTGTGTAACTTTCTGTCTCAGCATGCATTTTAAACAGGATAGGTAGTGTGTGTAGAAAACATCAATCCGATAAATTCGACCTTGTAATTACACCATAATTACAAAAATTAATTATGTATTCAAAACAAATTGCCATTTGGGTGGCAGCAACGATTTAATTTTTTGTATTTACATCTGTTGTGATCATTAAGATTATAATATGATGGAATTATAACAAAAAGTTTGTTGGGTCGAAGTTTGGAAAATTTTCCTTGATTTGTGGGTCCCTGATACTTTTTGGCATGCGTATCATTGCGGATTTTGCAACTTATATGCATTCTAGTATAGCTGTAATGAATTATAGTAGGGTGTCGGATACAGGTATATATTTCCGTGCTTGTTATAGATGCAATGCAACGAAAAGAAATGTGGGTCATAAAGTAGATTGTAGTAATGTGTTTTAGTTAATGTACAAAAGAATCTATAGTTTTACTGATCGTCATTTAGCTGTGCTTATAGCCAGGAAAAGTGTTCTATAAGTATTGCATCCAAAAATAAACTGACGGTTTCTTTACCAAGACTCCTGCCTCTTAGTTGAGAAAGTTCAACTCTTGTGAACTGTGGTTTATTCTTTCTGCGGAAAGAGTTGACTGCAGTAGAATATATATTTTTGTACAGAAGAAATATAATAGTTTTGGAATTATCTAACTCTACTTTGAATTTTCTGTTCTAGATATTACTTAAAAAATAGTTCAAAATGATTGAAAATTTATTGGAGTTGGCCAAGAACAATCCATTCGTCAACCCTTTTCAAACTGTTAAATGTAGTGCTAGTGAACAGCCATTGTCCCGATCAGCTTTGGTACCCAAGCGGAATATCGCATTCGCCGCAGCCGCACCTACGGGTAATCATTGTTTATTTAGTCAAAATTTAGCATAAAGATAATAAACATTTAACTGATTTTAATTTTGGCATAAATTAAATTATTCGTTGTAGAGGAATACACTTGCGAATATGGTTCCATGAAATACTATGCCCTCTGTGGCTTGGGTGGAGCTATCTCTTGTGGAGTGACTCACACAGCAGTAGTACCACTTGATCTTGTAAAGTGCAGACTGCAAGTAGACTCCGCTAAATACAAGTCTATTTTCAATGGATTTAAGGTAAAAGATTTTCACAAGATAAATCTTACTTAAAAACTAATTTGATTCTTAGATTGCTAGAAAAACCGTTGTTAGTCTAATATTTGGTTTAAAGTTGTTTTACTTAATATACTTTATTTTAATTTAGGTCACTGTGGCTGAGGAGGGTGCCAGAGGATTGGCCAAAGGCTGGGCTCCAACATTTATTGGATACTCCATGCAAGTAAGTCATTAGTCCTATCTGTTAAAATTTACACTAAATCAAAATAAATATTTACTGATTGTACTTTTTGAAATTATAGGGTTTATGCAAGTTTGGTTTCTATGAAGTCTTTAAAATTGTGTATGCCGGTATGATTGGAGAGGAAAATGCATACTTGTACAGAACGGGATTGTACTTGGCTGCATCTGCGTCAGCTGAATTCTTTGCTGATATAGCTCTTAGTCCCATGGAGGCCGTTAAGGTAACTCCTTGAATTGTGAAGCAAATTGTTAAAATTACAACGTTGTATATGCACGCTCCTTAGATCCATCTTTTATTTGATAAAGGATGCTTGAGTCATTAGTGTGCAAAAGTAGATATACCTCTTTCATGAACTTTAAAGCTGTGAAACCAGAGAAATTGATTGCTATCAGAACAATATTTTTGATTCTGAGTGAAATGGATATTTTTCTATCGCTATAAACAGCAAAGTTTGTGAACGGGACAAAAATTAAAACTGCAATTATCAAATAGTTGGATATTTTCAATTGATAACAATTTTGATGTGATTTAGGTCCGTATTCAAACTCAACCTGGATTCGCTAGTAGCCTTCGGGCAGGTGCACCCATTATTTACCAACAAGAAGGTCTCAATGGGTTCTACAAATCTTTGGTTCCATTGTGGATGAGACAGATTCCGTACACCATGATGAAGTTTGCTTGCTTCGAGCGAACTGTTGAGTTACTTTACAAGTAAGTCAATTTTTATTTCTTTGGCGTGCTTGATTTGTATGATGCGAAACTGGGCTTTTATTGTTGTTTTTGAATTTTTTAGACACGTTGTTCCAAAACCAAGAGCTGACTGTACCAAGGGAGAGCAGTTGGTTGTAACTTTCACTGCTGGTTACATTGCTGGAGTTTTCTGTGCTATCGTATCTCATCCAGCCGATACTGTAGTTTCCAAACTTAACCAAGACAAGGGAAGCACTGCGATGGGAATTGTAAGGAAGGTCGGTTTTGCTGGACTGTGGAAGGGACTTACCGCTAGGATCATTATGATCGGTACCTTAACAGCTGCCCAATGGTTAGTAAAACAATATTATAAATAATATTTCTTTACTCAAGTCTACAAATGAAATTTTGAAATGTAATGGCATCTTTTTGCTCTTAGGTTCATCTATGATGCCGTTAAAGTAACTCTTGGTCTCCCACGTCCACCTCCACCAGAGATGCCCGAATCTCTAAAAAAGAAATTAGAAAAGAGCTCTTAAATGCATTATCCACCGGATTGGATTGCAGTATGATCAAGTAGAGCAAATTGAAAAAGTAGGTACTAAAAGATTCTTTCGGGACTTAAATTAATTGTAAAATCGTGAAGCGTTGCCGAGTTCATGAAATAAAATGTTCCCAGAGTATTCAATAGTAATGATGGATATTGCCTTCATTTATTAGTGGTTAACACCATTTAACTAGTACACATAATAATTATATTCACTACACAATATTATATTATCGAGTGTATCTGTATCTCAAAATTTGTATGTGTTTTGAGGTAAAGTCTAGAAGACTATATTAGTTTGTATTACTTATTATAACTGTCTACATTAGTATAGTTCCCCGTCGTAATAAAATCAGTTCGCCAAGTGAGCATACCAGTTTTAAAATACATTATTGTGACGTTCTTATTTATGCGAAATGTGTAAAGTCATAATAAAACTTTCGATCGTATTCAAGGTAACACAATAGACAGAACGTGACTTTTATCAATTATTTGTCTTTGGGTGTTCTACGGTTACATTACTATTATTATTTGTTCCCATAAAATTAGAACTTTACATTTTCCAGTGGTAAGGACTTCCCGTTTAAAAACCTATTTACTACCTTTTGTTTTCGATACTATCATAAACACAAAAATGGGGATTTACAGCATATTTTAAATATTTATTTTTCTGCAACAAGAATTTTTATATGGTTTTTTTGAAATAATTTCATTCATAATTTTGTCACAGAGAAAATGGATAGGAAATGATATTTTCATTTCATGGTGTTAGTGTGGAAGAATAGAATTTGATTAAGTAGATATTTATATGGATGCAAAATAGTTACATAAAAATACATTCCAACAGTACATTGCAAACCCTCCGTGCTTTTATAGTTGTCTTTAATTTCAGATTGGGCAATATTGGCCATTTATTCCTAACGAATGTATGATCGCAAGAAGTGCATTTAAATACAGAAAACATTATTTAAAATTTGATAATCATACTTCAAAATAACTTTTGCAGCGAAAATTTTTCTGAAACTAAATAAACAAAAAAAATAACAAGGAACTCTAAATTCTGTCAACGAACTCGACTTTTATTTCATTTTACAACAAATGCAATAAACATTAACTCTTAATATAAGTACCTACTCGAAACGATAAACAATGTAAAAATTTGACTTCTACGAACATAATCACTCCTCATATCTCAAAAATGCAAATATTAACATAATAGCATAATAAATTCTATATAAGTTTTCTACGCATTAATAGTTTTAATTCTAAATAGCCATATAGATCTCCAAATTGCATAAATAAATCTCCTTGTTTTGTAAATATTTCAGGAAATTGACACATTTAGTCATTGTAATGTATATTTGTATGAAAATACTAAAACTTTAGAATAACACAACATGCAAAACTGCCTAGTCAATGTATAAATCCATGTCAATAGTTTTCTGCTGTAGCAATGTGCGTCATGTGTGTGGCCTTGGCTGGATAAAAATATAGCAACAACGGTAGTGAAAAAGTAACGGTGCAAGCTTTAACACACCCACGGCATGAAAACATAGAATATCTAAAAGTAGCGAAGGCAAGGAGCGAGAAACCACGAGCGGCTTACAAATTTAACTTACCATTATCACCAATAAAATTATTCAATATTATGGCTGGATTTTGTCCTTCGTCGCAATAATTAAAAGGCCGCTTCTCAATTCTCGATTTGAAAAAGATTTCATAAAAGAAAGAATTACAAGGATTTCTAAGTAAGGTAAAACGGAATTAGCATTTTACCTTACTGAAAAAGTAAAACATAAATCAGAAAAAATACGGCTATATTAAATATAATAAAAAAGCATAATCCCTGCATAAATAAATTAATAAAAAGGGAAATAAATTTATATATTTCACGAAATATCTGACTTCAGCTTAAGTTGAAGAATTAAACTATAGAAATAAATAGACTACATGGTAATTTATTTCAATTAATTATTACTTTCATTCATCATTTATTTCAAATGTTTCATCAATTTCCATTTATTTCACCAATTTCAATTTTTAAGAAACATTTCTTGAAAATTGAAATTAATGGCCAGCCTGTGACAAGTAAAATATTGCCCTTAAAATAAATAGTGAAATAAATTGCTATATTTCGCAAAATATTTCAGTTCAGTTTTTGTTTAAAAATGAAATTGTTGAAATAAATTGGGGACGTTGCAATTTATTTCATTAATTTCCCTTTATTCCATTAATGTCTTTTTATTTCATTAATTTCTCTTTCTTGTACTAATATCTTTTGATTTAATTAATTTCCCTTTCTTGTACTAATATCTTTTGATTTAATTAATTTCCCTTTCTTGTACTAATATCTTTTGATTTAATTAATTTCCCTTTCTTGTACTAATATCTTTTGATTTAATTAATTTCTCATAATTTCATTAGTTTCTCTTTATTTCATTAATTAATTAATTTCTCTTTATTTCATTAGTTTCCTTTTATTTAATTAATTTCTCTTTATTTCATTAGTTTCCTTTTATTTAATTAATTTCTCTTTATTTCATTAGTTTCCTTTTATTTAATTAATTTCTCTTTATTTCATTAGTTTCCTTTCATTTAATTAATTTCTCTTGTTTCATCAGTTTCCTTTCATATAATTAATTTCTAGTGTTGCGGCGAATAGTGGTTTTGCCGAATAGCGTTATAACGAATAGTTGCTGAATACCGAATATTCGGCGCCGAATATTCGGTATTCAGCTGCCGAATAATCAGTTTCAAAAAAATATTTAACAAAATTTTCAACAAAATGGCAAGAATTTTTTTAAAATTTCATCTAAAATATTTTTGGAATATTTTTATATTCTCTCCCCAACCGGTGGTGTACAAAATTTACCATTTTTAGGCTTGTTTACCTTACCATCACAGTGATGTAGTACATAATGGAGAAACTGCACTTATGATGTTAACAAGAGGGGTGGAGGCACCGGGGCAAGAGCCACCCCCTCCCGACATCGAAAAAAATAAAGAAATTTTTTTCTGGCTGCAGCCCTAGATGTTAATGAGTATACCAAGTCAATCACTCGTTTCTAAGTTATTTAATATTTTAGCGGTGAATTTTATGCACAATTCTGTAAGAAAATAAATGTATTTTACTATGTTTACCAATTACACCATTTACCACCAATTTTAGGTGGTGGTATGGTATATAATTAAATACCATTAAAAACCACTTACCACTGGTAAGTGGTAAATGGTATTTTGAATTTAGTACACTGTCTCCAACAAAAAAATTTAAATATTTTTTCTCTTTTGACAGAATTTTAGTTTATTTTGCTTCACACATTGTTTTTGGGATGTAAAAACCGTATAATAATATTCGCGGTTTAATATTCGGCTGAAGACGCCGAATATTCGGCACCGAATAGTAAAAAAAGGTGCCGAAAACCCGAATAATGAATAGTTGCCGATTTCCCTTGTCATGGAAAAAATCTATCCTATTCTTCATGGAACAAATCTTCTATGTCAATTTTCAAGAAAGATTTCATAGAAAATGAAATAAATGCCATCCCTGACTAGGCGCTGTCAGGGATGCAAATGAAACATTTTGCTTGAAATAAATAGTGAACCATATTATATTTCGCATGCACTTCAGCCATTCTTGAAAAAAGTAATTATTTTAATAAATAAGGTAGATGCCAAATTATTTCATTTATATAAAATATTTTATTAATTCATTATTTCCCTTTATTTCAGTGTATTAATTGTGTTCATATTTCCAGACAGCCAATCACATTTGATTAATTATTTTAGTTCCGCAGGAAGGAGAAATGTTTTATCTTACAAATATCAAAGTCTAATTTTACTTTTATCTTTAACATTTATATGATACCAAATTATAGCGAATTAACAATATTATACGCTACATATCGCCATCGCTATATTGTTAACCATACCATAGGTTCCTTGTTACTACTATAGAATAAGTTTTCTAACAATTTTTTTAAAATTTATTGTATGGGTGTAGGACCAGCAGTCTCAAATCCTTAAGGAATTTTCAAAAAAAGTTACTGCCAAATATGATAGTCGGGTCATAGTCAGTGTTAATGACATACCTTAGCGTTAATTTAATTTTTCAATAACAACGCTGAGGGTACAGAATAGGTATAGGTAGAGTAGGTAAGTAGTTAAAAAGGTGGCTAAAATGGCCCAAATAGGTTGTTAAATAGTTACACCTGGACAATAAGTCCAAATTAGTTAAAAAGGTTAGTTATTAAAAGTTTGAAATGCTGTTGATAGTATAGTTGGGAAAAATACATGTATTTTAAATACATTTTGGAATTTAAAGCTTTTCTTGGCTTGCCAAAATACAAGACTTTTCCCTCAAATTGGGAGAAAAATAACAAAAATTGTCCAAAATCCCATAAAAATCAAAAAATATCATAAAGATATAAATAGAAAAATATCATTAAAGTCCCTATACTAATGACAATATTTCAATCAAAGATTTCAATATTTATTTATCGTTCGCTTTAAATTCCCCTGGTCAATTTGTACCAACAATGACACTCTGGGCCGCTCAAATTTCCAGATGCATAAGAATAATGGTCAAAATTGTTAAAATATACATAAATACATATTTAAGTTTGCTATTTGGGAACTTGCTAATCAAAAAATGCACTATAAAACTAAGTACCATTTGTTAATTAGTATTGAAAATATTTATTAATTTATACATGTATTTTGTTTTGAATCTCATTATTTAAATAATATTTTGCAAATTTTTAGGAAAAATTCAATGTATTTTGAGTCCATTTGTATTTTGGACAAAATAATTGTCAAAATATATTACTTTGTATATTGACCAACTATATCAACTTGTTAACTACGCAATATATGTTGAAATAGGAAAAAATAAGTACCTGCAATTTGCTTTCAAATATAACATATCGTCTACCTCCAAATTCTTGGGAGTGTTAGTTTTATCCAGAGAACAAAAAAGCAACTCCTTTTAAAAAAAGCATTTAGGTGCTATTTAAAAAAGGCAAACAAGTACAATTAAAAAAGCAGTCCTTTTTTGATCTTATTTACATGAAAAGTTAAAGTAAATGAGGCAAAATGCTACATCAAAAATCAAAAAAGGACTTTAAAAATATTTTACTCCTACTTTTTTTATAAAAAAGCAAAAAAGATACAACGTAGATAAGTTTCTTGTTTGTTCGTTGGTTTTTTAACTACCTGTCTGTACCCTATTCATTATAGCATTTACGCTGAATTTGATTGCATTTTAATCCTTTTTTCTTCAATCAGCAGGTGGCGTTTGGAAGATCTGGAACATCTAATTACCAACGCTATTATTAATAAAAAACTGGACATCAAATATCTTTGCCATGATGGGGGAGCGATAAAAGAAGATAACTATGCTATGACTAAAGAAGCTGGAATTAATAAATGAATTATTTTGAGGATAATCTAATCTTTCAAAAAAACAGTGGGACATTTTAAATAAAACTATTTAAACTTGGCGTTCACAGTTGAAAACTCTGGATTTCTAAAAGACTGTTTGAGTTGCCAAGACATCTGGGTAGCTGAATTTGTACGATTCTGTTCCACTAAATGGGGATTCATTCATTGATAAAGAATTTGGAAATTAATGATTATAGTAGGTACATAATTGTACTTTGAAATAACTACGAAATAACTACAACGACAAAATTTGAAAGCGAAAGGATAATCTGCCATGAGCGGTAACAGGGTCACGTGTTGCAATTGCGCTAGCAAGGTGATCGACCTTCAACAAGTGCTGAAGGCTTGGAAGGAAAAGTCAATGGTTGATCAAAAATGCGTAAAGGTGATGCAACACTGGGTTTTGCACACCTTCGGGTATGATGTAAAGATAGAGATGGATGAACCTCGGAAGACTGCTAAGATTCAAGCAATCGAAAACAAACGAATAATGAAGATGGCTTCGAGTGAATTACTTGAACAAGACGAAAGCTCTGAATCGGAGGTAAAGATTATGATTATGGAAGTACGAATGGATTCTGACTATTTGGAGTCTGACGATGACAACGTACTCCCTGAGGAGAGAGTGGAGCCGGAAATGGCACCAGTGACTATCGCTAGTCGCAATAATCTACCAGCCGTACCAGTAGAAATCGGATCAGGACCCACCGCTGAAGTTGTATATATCGCTGGAAATTATACTGAAGAAAATAACAGCATCGGAGAGACACCTAGCTCGTCCTACTTTATTCTTCGTTCAAATGACAATGAAGAAATCCCTGTTCAAATCGATTACTCTCCTTTCCTTAATAATGGGGATAGCGTCATTCAAGGGGACAACAATGTATTCTATCGCTTGGGTTCGACCTCAGACGTATCCACGAAATCTCAATCAGACATGATTATTTCGCGTAACATTCAAATACCGTCCCTTACGCCCAGTTCGTCGACAACACTTATGTTCAATCCCCTGCCTGAGCCAAAAAAACCAAAAAGTTATCCAAAAATTCAAATTCAACCCCAACCACCTAAACCTCCTAAGCCCTTTGCTATCAAGCGGAAGAGGACTCCAGCTGTAAACAAAAATAAGCCAGATTCAACTGCGACACCTGCCAAACAAAAACGGTCAGTCTCTCCCAATCAGAGCCAGCAGAAGAATTCCAACGAATTCGGGTTGACCCTCCGAGAAAAAGCTGAGGTCTACGTGAGCATCAAGTCAAGAGAGGCTGTTCGTAAGGTGCCTAATGGATACGAGTGTGCCATTTGCACCCCACCGGCTTATACCTATTCCAACGTCGAGAGTTGCATGACCCACACTAAAATCCATTTCGAAGGAAAGCCATATAAATGTGATAGTTGTGATGATTTATTTACCGTGCAACGGGAGCTACTGGTCCATAAACGTGAAAGGCATCCACGAATTAAGCCAATCGCCAGCAAATCTTCAACTGCAGTTTCACCTTCCAAGACCGTCAAATTGAAGGAAGAGAACCAGAAACCTGTACAAAAGTCGGGATCTTACAGTAGTGCGACTGGCAAGAAGTGGAGGTGCCAAGTAGCTGGCTGCAATTGGTGCTATGCTACTTCTCAAGAGTTGGGATGGCACCTCAAGGCACATTCCCAGTCCCGAGTGTAGTAATACACAATTCTTACACAGTAATCTCACATTTTTATATTATATGCTATTATGCAAATTATATTATATATGCAATAGTCAGTTCATATATAGGTATATATTTAGCCATCCATATATATAAACTATACTATAAATAATCTATATAAAGCATAGATGTATAATGTAGTTTATTATATATGATTTTAGCCGACTGAAAATGATTTTGACCAGCCAAAAATGGCTCAAATGGTTATAGTGGTCAAAATGGCCAAAAATCATGACTTTTTTTAAATTTTGCGCCAAACCAAAGATGATTTTCGTAGTCCAGATAGCCTAATTTGACTATTTTTGGCCATTTTAGCGACCAGCTAACAAAGATTTTCTACCAGCCGATCGGCCAATTTAGCCACTGGTACCAGTAGATCTAGTCCGTAGTCCACAGGACAGGAGCAGTGACCTTAAGACTTAGCCATAAGAGCTGTCGACTTTGATCCATAAGGGCAGTTATGATTGACTTGCAATAACAATAAGTAATAATTTTTAAATTATTGGTACCAGTCATTAAATAATTAGTCAGTAGGAAATATTGATTATCTTGTGGATTAGCCATTAGATCTGCTTCCTGCCTGACTACTACATACTACATATATACCACTCTTACATTCTTACTATATTATTTTGGGAAAGTAGCAATGTGGTGGTACTCACCTGAGTTGTGTATGGCATCAAGTTAAAAAAACTGTTTTAAAATTTATGGTATTACTTTGGGGACAGTTTGAATTTTGCATGGCAATCTAAGAATAGTTAAGTAGTTATGGTGTTGTTGGATACTTAGATACATGAAAAAAGCAACACTTTAAATACAATATTCCATTATAAAAAGTATTAAATTCATCTTTATAATAAAAAACTATTTACTAAAAGATTTAGTAAATACATTCATTATTGTCATTTGTAACAAAAAAATAATGGAAATATAAGGCTGTTTTTTTAAACTTGATGCCATAAAAAATTCAGGTATGTGCCATATGGCTGGATTTAGGCAGCAGGATCTTGTTGCCCCAATTGCCCCCGTTGCCCCAAGTGATTCTAATGTGCCTACCTAATCTATTGAATTCGTTGCCACCGTCACCCCATTATATTGCAATCGTTGTCCCTGATTACATTCGTTGCCCCAAACGTAATAAAAAGCGAGATTTATTAAGTTTAACTGTCCCTAACTAAGCTAGAAGTGCAAAATTTTTTTAATGCAGGATTTAGTGTCACTCATTTTTATTACGTTTGGGGCAACGGGGCAACGAATGTAATATGGGACAACGACTGCAATATAATGGGGTAACGGGGGCAACGAATTCAATAGATTAGGTAGGCACATGTTTCTTTGAAATATTATTATTATTATTTATTGACGGCCTCTACGGGCTCTCACCCATAGAAGCAAATTAATTTTAAATATATATTTGTTTTGTGGAGTAGATTAAAACTCTAAAGTTTTATTTTATGCTCCATCGAGAAAATTCCTTCCTTACATTTTACATCTCTGATGTATAATTGATCGTACTCAGTCAATTAATATGAATGGTACATATCTACATAACTAGCTTTTATTCAGACATCAAACATTAACGTTGAATGTATACACTATTAGTAAATGGTGAAGCAGGAATTATTGGCAGTAATAGAAAGTTGTCTGGATAGAAAGAAAATTTTTTCCATTTGTTGTTAAGTGATTTGAAATGTTTATCTATTGAACATTCTTTTTAAAATCTAGTCTATGACTTATTTGGTATTTATCTTTAAGCTATTTATCTTTCAAAATCCATAAGTTATGCTCAGATTTTTAATTTCTGTTGCAGATAATACACACCGTAAATGACATCGCTGAAGCAGAACTGGAGCAATACTGAAAATTTTCATGGAAGCTTAAAGTTTGTAACAGGAAATGTTGTCAAATATTTAGTTTCAAATTTTAAAAGTATTGAAATCCAATGAAAAAGAAAATATCTTTATGAGAAAGAAATCTATGTGAATCGAGTCCTATAGTTTCTATTGGACGATAATGATTGGAAAGCGTTCTTACATCCAAGACGAAGTCATTTGTATAAATATTACTACCTAACTAATTATGAAGCAGGTTTAAAGTTGTTTTTGTGTACTATTTTTTTATGACGATATTTATTAGCTGTCATTTTCAACTATTTCCATTTTTTTGATGTTCAGTACAGACTTGTTTTTGTAGTCGTTCATTTTCCTTTCTGACATTGGAAGATGTATAGGGGTAGGCCGAACCGCATTTTTTTGCAGAATACCGAATACTCAACTTGTTCAGAGGACCGAATACTGAACCGCATCGGCAATTTTTGTGCGAAACACAAAATACCGAATGAAACTGGATCGGCAATTTTGTACCCAACTACAGAATACTGAATCCGCAATTTTGGGGACAAATTACAGAATAAATAAGGGAACCGAATCGGCAATTTTTGTGCCGAAGCACAGAATACCGAGCTGATGGGAAATTTTTAGCGCCGAACCGAATATTCGGAGCAACCGTACTAGATGTGCTCCGAATACACTGAAAAACTCATATTAATTCGCCTTGTTCAGAGGATCGAACCCAAACTTGATTGTTTTTGTCGAATCACTGAACTCGAACAGAATATGACCCACCCCTAGATGTAACATCTAGATTCAAATTGTAAACGCAATTTGATATTGAATTATGTCTAAAACGTGTGTATGGAATAATAATATAAGTTGAATAATTCTACTCTAAATAGACATAATTTTAAGATGTTCATTTTACTGTTGTTCATTTAGCTGCTTTGAGCTACTATTTTGAATGTTATTGGTTTATTCTTAATTGTAATGTAATTAATGTAATGTATAAGGGCTTTACTGTCAACTGTCAGTCTATCATCTATGCCCAACAGATTTAACTGTTGGTTTGCACAAAGGACAGAAAAATCGTAGTTGGTATATTAATAAATATAATTATTTTTTTAGTTGTAGATATAAAATGTTGAGTAAAAATTTGTCAAAAACAACAGTTTTATGTCCTTTCAGCCTTTCATTTCATAATAATTAACTCATTTTCAAAAGAATGAAGGCTACACAAAACAAAGTTAAAATTAAAAACATCCTGTTTTTCCAGGAAACGATTAGAAACTAGATATGTTAAATATTAAACTGTATGTAAAATTTAACCGTTTAAATTGAGTTGGAATAATTATACTATAACAACATTAGAAACCATTAGTAATCAAATCAGTAATCATAATTTTAATATTTTGTAACGTGGGTTAATAAGAGTGGCATATCAAAAAACCAGGGATAAAATGTTTTCTCATCAAAGTTAGACGTTTCATTCTTTCTAATGATTAGAGCATCAAATTCATTGGCGAAAATGTGACAGCAACTAAACGCAATTAAAAAGGGTAGCAGGTTCGAATTGAAAATGCGATTGTTGGTAACTTATCCATAACAATAACAACAAATAGTGAAGCGGCAGTTATAAAGATGAGGCAGAAAGAGATTTCTCGAAGATCTTGCACCAGCCAGCATGCTAACGGCTAAATTACTGAATCTTCTCTATAATATAATCCTAGAGTTGAAAAAAATTACCAATCTATGTTTGTCTTGGTAGGAGAGCTTAGGAAACCTGCATATACTAGGTAATGCAAAACCACCTCCTCCATGTGTAACGTAAGTGTTGACGGCAACACTTTAAGTACCTCCTCCTCCTCCCATCAACTGCACACGTAATATATGCATGTTCCTTAAACGCTAAATGCGCAGGCCCAACTAATGTATTTAATAATGTACCCCAACGCATACCTTCATGTGCTAAATTTAGTACATGGAGGTATGCGTTGGGATGCATTATTGAAAACATTAATTCCTCTAAACAACCGAAAAGAGTCGTTTCATATTATTATTGCAACATCAAAATAATCTCTATATAATAAACACAGAAGGAAAAAAACTTACCAATCTATCTATATATGTATGTGTGGTAGGACATCCTAGGGAACCTGCATATATTGCGTAACTCAAAACCCACTCTCCCATGTGCAACGCAAGTGCTGACTGCAACACTTTTGAGTACCTCCTCCTCTCATCAACTGCACACGTAATATATGCACATTCCCTAGAAACAAAAATGCGCATGTTCACTTCCTCTAAACTGTCGAAATAAGTGCGAGTGGTTTCATACTAATCCACCCTAATTTTCAGCAATTTCGAATGCGTGTAAAGTGCTCTGCTCTGTTTTGAGGGGTGAAATTGTAATTTTCCTTTTTGACCGCTACGATTTACATTCACCACCATTTTAGTTCATTCTGGTATTTGATTTAAGAAATAAAGACACAAGCTAAGTGCATCTGCTGTTTTTTCATTAAAAGGAAAAATTCTCAGCTTCTTATTGATATTTAGATCTGACTGAAATTGACAATGGAACTGATACGCGTTGTCATTTTTTTTGATTTGAACACTGGTGACTGGAACTGTCGGTGACTGAATTTGGTCATATATAGCGTTCTGAATACTGCCGCTGATTGGTACCTATTTAACCTATTATCTATTTCAAGCTTATCTGTTGTAGCTGTTAGAAATTATTCATTTGGTTAGTTATTACTGTGACACTTTTGGGTAACTTTTCCTCCCATCAACTGCACACGTAATATATGCACGTTCCTTAAAAGCAAGATGCGTATGAATGCCACTTCCTCTTAATCACTGAAATGAGTCGTTTCAAAATATTATAACATCAAAACATAATAGAAATTTACATAAGGTGATTATTGGTGATTGAATGGAGATGATTAGCGAAACGGGACATTTCAAAATATTAGGCGTATTAATTAGCATATTTCAAAACCACTAATCGAAATTGGTTCTGCTGTATATATCGACAAATTTATGTCCCATTTTTTAATAGAGCTGATATTACTTTTTACTGCCCCCTTTATTTCTTCGTGCCAGTTTGTACACCTTTTTGCAGAATTAAATAACTGAGGACCACTATTTATTCGTATAGTGTACTCATTGGATTTGTACATTTTTCTAAAATCTAGGGAATCTTATTTTTCTGATTTTAGATGTGAACTTTTTGGAGTCTATTAAAAATGGAGTCTTTTATTATTGCCTGTATTTGGTGCTACGATTACGATCTACCTACAGTTATTATTTTTGTTTAGGAACTTCCTTTTGAACAGAAAGTTGGCATTTTTCCAACCGCTGTAGAAAATTAAAGTATATTTAAAATATTGTATTTACAAAGTTAACATAATAACTTAAGGGAAATACCGATGATATTTTCGGAATTGTTTTTATTACTGTGATTGGTGGCCTGCTGAATTTCTCTTGAGTGCTAGGTTCACTCCTTTTAGCTGGGTTCACTAGTAATAGAAATTTACGCAAGAAGGTTGAATGGTGGTGATTCGTGATTGAATGGAAATGATTAGCGAAAGGGGACATTTCGTAATGATCGTAACGTGCCTTATTAAATAGCATTTCAAAATTTCTAATCCAAATTGGTTCCCCTATATCGACAAACTTATTTGATACTTTTAGAACTGGGTTTACTTTTTTACTACCCTCTTGATTCCTTTGGCAGTTGGCACACCTTTTTTAGAGTTAAATAACATTACTGGGTAACTAACTATTTATAAATATTTATTTATTTACGTTGTACTCATAGAATTTGTAAGTATTTCCAAAATCCCAGGGAGAATTTTTGATTTAAAAAGGGAGCTTTTTGGTGACTTTGTGGGATTTTTTTCAAAAATGGAGTCTTTCATTGTTTCCTGAATTTGATGCTACGATCTACAGTTATTATTCTGGTGTAGGAAATTCCTTTTTATCAGGAAGTTGGGGCTGCAACAGCTAATTTCACCAACCACTGTAGATAATAAAAGTATATTAATTTAAATATACTTTGTATTTACAAAGGTAACATAATAACCTAATGGGATGTTTTCGAAATTGTTTTATTACTGTGAAGGGTGGTCTGCTGAATTTCTCTTGAGTGCTAGATTTGCCCCTTAGCTGGGTTCACTAGTATATTATAACCTACTAAGATCAATTTATGCACTGTGAAAAATCACTTATTTAAACCGTAAAATTTTGAATGGGAGTTAAAATAAAATATCCTGGCATATATGTCACTGTATAGACGTTTCCCACAATTCTAGGATAACACAGGCAGGTACTGTAGTCATTTCAATACCTATTCATGTTAGTTTAGTGACCGGTCACCAATTGTGGGAAACCTCTATTGTGTCTCTGAAATTTTGATATTTCATTTTAAATATATTGTTATACTTATATGGTTATGAAGTTAGTAGCTGTGGGGCACATTGTTATAGAATCTTTAAGAAACTTTTGTTAGGGCTTTCCCGTTTCCAAAATTTTGAAATGCAATCGGACTTCCCATTTTACTGGATCTACATCCTACGGATACAAATTGATTAGGAATCTCGGTACTACAGAATAGTTAGTATGTCACTTAGTTTCTATTTACATTATACGAGATTTTTCTCCAAACGGTTTTTATGAAGAAAATTTTGATTTTAGCGAAGATATTTTAGAAAACTGATTTAATTATACATTGCGTAGATGTTGGCATAGTAAAGTAGTTTAACAGAATAATAAACCTTATGTATATTCATTCTATTGTCCAGCTCAACAACGTCACTTACAAAATAAGCATAATAAACAGCTTTTCATTAACTACAAAAGCTTTCTTTCTAGTTTCTATATATGTAGATAAGTGCCTACTTATCAACTAGTGGTATTGCATAGAGAGAGACAAGCCTTAGATAGGTAGATACTAGTTACTAGATCCTGCAGTACTTATCTTGTTACTCGTCTATCCATATTATGTACATTGTAGTAGTATATGGTAAATTGCATTATGCATCAGCATAACCATATATATATGCAATAATAATATAGTATCTAGTCGTCGTATTCTCTCACCACCGAACCGCTTGGTTGGCTGCTCAATTTTTCTTATTCCTTAAATTTTTATCCAAGAAATGATTTTTTAATTCTAAAGTTGTAATCCTTCAGCTTTCATTTTTACCCTTTAGTCTGAAGTCTGAATGTTACTCAATTAAGAACCAATTTATATGCTATCCATTTCTGTAAAAGAAATTCCCTATCCATATAGTGTCTTTAATCCTTTTTTCTAGAAGAAGATGGAAGCTTTATCAAGATTGAAAAGTAGATGTACACAATAATGTATATAATGTGAACTTTTGATGCAATAGAATATTTACTTTAGGAATGTCCTACGAAATGGCATATCACTTCTTTTATCAGGTCTAATAAAACTATGTTTATAATCCTAAAAGGATATTACATCGACTAAGGTACAATTGAATAGCATAAAACACAATATTGTCTTTCTAATATGATTGAGTCTGCATCTGTTTCGATTGAATAGAATTTTTTGAATTAGATAGAGTTAGAGAATGTGTTCCCTTAGGATGGCTTGTTTCACCTCGTCTTGAATGTCTTGTTTAGAACATGAGAGAGGGACGTGAGGCAGGCGGAGAGGAAGACGCTTGTCTCAAGTTATCCCTTGTCGCGTGCGACACACGGTAGTAGTCAATCGGTTCAGCTCCTATGACAGACATCCGACAACTGTCTGCCTCCTCTCCTCGATACAGAGATAATCCATTGTTACACTTACTACATGGATACTATAGATTCACAAAATGACTTAGCTACCCACATTATGGAACAGTAGCCACTTCTATCACTAAACGACACACATATGGTGTAACTTAGAAGACAGGGTTGACTGGTACATAGTGAAAATGCCATGTTTGGTATCATAGTTCCCAAATAAATACCATACTGAATACTAGTATACTACTTATAGCCGAATTTTACTAATTATCAAGAGTGTATTTTTAGACGGGTAATGTCAATTGTAGGTATATAAATGCTTAAATGGATATACGATACAATATTGGGTCTATTAACGTCTAGTGATTATGTAAGATGCATGGATAATATGTAGCTAGTGCCTACTTAAAATTAGTGAGAGAGAAGGTTTACATAATTCTTTACGGAATTGGAGCTGCAGAGCAGAACAGAAGTCTCAAGAAAAATTGTTAATGAATAGTGCGGACGAGTAGTGTTGGAGTACGAGAGCTGCAAGCTGAGCGAACTTGTGTAGAAATATTTCTCCATGTGCTGCTCAAATGGAAAACAACTGGTAGGCATTTTCGAACGCTTTATTGGAGCAGCTGCCGTCTGTGGCTGAGTAGTCTGTTGGAGAGATATGTAGTTGAGTAAAGAACTAGAGTGGAATTGCATAACGTTGTTTGGCCAGCAAAGAAAAGACACGTAAAACTGAATCACAATGCAAGATACAATGGATAGTCGTCGTTCCTTGGTTCGTAGGAAGCCAGTTTTCTTTCAAAAGTACACATGTACTTGGAGATGCCCTATCTAAGTAAGCCTAATAAGTAGGTAGCTCCTCCATGAAAACCCGACGTAGTGATGCAATAGTAATACAACTTGTGCATCTGCAACGCTTATGTTATCATTGCTACCATCCATGAATTTATGTAGCTGTAGGTAGTACTTGTTTAATACTGCCTCAGTTGGCAATCAGTTCCTAACTCGCTGAACATGAGACTGAACCGAATATTGTTAATAGCATAATAATAATAAGTGCCAGGCAAACCAAGCTAATCCAACCAAGCCATTCAGTCACGATAGATAACTGCCTACGCTACACACAGCCAAACCAATTAAGCTCACTCTTCACACTTTGCCTTATTCTCAGTAAATCTAGATTCACAACAGCCTTCCTAGTATATGTCAGCGTTAGAATCACTTACCAGGCTTGTCTGTTTACTTTTACAAAACTAATCGACCCCCAACTTTCTTATATACCAAACGGAAATGTGATTCTTTCAGCTAATCAAAAATCGCCAAAAAAACTCCCACAGCTGTCATAATTTTCATTTGAATAATGCGCTTGGCATAGGTAACTTTCATGGAAGTCCGTTCTACGTCTACGGATGGAGGAAATTGACAAAATGAATTTTATTTAGTCTACCCGATGATTCAATTTAATATACCTTCGTCTCAACTGATATCTTATGCCGCTACATTATGCTAATTGGTAACAGTAATAGTTATTTTAGTATAGAAATTTGTGAATTATTTTTTACATGTTATTGCGATTCAATAATAATTAATACCTTATGGGAATGTCACTATTTATAATGACTATAACTATTATAGTGTGCCAATTCTTAATACAGTGTTTAATGTGATGCAAATCAGGATTTAAAATGGCAAATAGTTGTTTATAATATTTTTCTCTGGTAATGTTACAAACTTTTCTTCGAAATGATTGCATGTTAATGGTTATTCATGAAAAGTTACTTCGTTTTGTCTTCTATTTTTATAGCTATAATGTTACATCAGATTTTACTCGTTATTGTGGTGTTTGATGTAGAGTAGGAAAAGGTAAATCTGTTAAATAGAAGATGTACAGAATGTGTAGAGATAATATTTTTGTCACGAATTCAAAAATGACGTGGCTTTGAAATCCTTCGATAGCGTAAAAGCAGAAAAATGTTAATTGTGACATCCTTTTATAGACAGGTTTCCATTTACCCAATTTTATTGCTATGTAGTAGTTATGTTTTGCGTAGAACATTGCCACTTAATGCCATCCAATTCTACGGATTTTATTACCTGAGATATTCTTATTGGAAGATAACCTTCTATAGCACTATAAAATACGCAATGTGCAAAAGTATAAAAGTAAGCGCTTTGCACATCAAGTGCCCTTTCTACATATAAGTATGGTATTAGCACCAAACAATCTCCTGCATAAGTTTGTCAGTTAGTCAGTCAGCATTTTAGTGTTCATCTCTCATTCACTCTCTATATACGTCTTTCACGTTTCATGCTATCTTTGACCACTCTTTCATATTTGCTAAATAGATACTACTAGAGCATTAAGACGGCAGTAGCACATCTTCTGAATGGCCTTCCCTGATTGTTAACATTGGTCAACTCTATCAATATCAACCACTCACCTACAAACTCCCTATCAACTTTTACATACCAACAAATAGGTATTTCAGTTTGATGTGGATACTACTAATAGACATGACTTACCTACACTTAGTCAGATTTATACATACATATCAATACAAATATATAATGAATTTTCTATTATTGCCAGCAATAATGTGAAATAGGTAAGCATAGAGTGCTTAAGTAGATATCATTGTATGACTTTATATGCAGCTACTGTCTGCATTTTGTTTGCACCTACTCCTACACATATGCTACTCAAGTAGAGGCAAGAAAGGCTCAAGAAAGGATAACCACGCACGTTTGTGTTATAGTAATTTCTTTCCCTCTCAGGATGTATGCATGGCAATAATGCCAGTCTACATGTATGCTATTGCTGAATAACTAAAGATATTGCCTCTTCTATGTAATGTACCTAATAAGAGCACTTAATACCTAATGTGTAGTTTGCAGCATGTTGTGGGGTTGGTAAAGGTGGGATTGAGAATATGAAACTCTAAAAGAATCACTGGTCACTCAGTCACAGTCGAAAGAGAGACATTGTACGTATCAATGATTCCATTGTCCAATTATGGTTTATAAAAATCCTAATTTGACCCTTTTGAGAATTTTTTAATGAGACCGAAAAGAACTAGGAAAATTTTAAGGTGCTTAGGGGTTACTTTTAGCAAATATTGATACGCCACAGTAACGAATACAGATTTAATTTGTATGACTCACAAGCTCTTTTGCATTCTTAAAAACAACAATTGTTTTTAGTTTTAAAAAAATCGAACAGGCCATATTCTTTTCATTCTAAAACATTTTGAGACCAAAGAATTCTCCAAAAAATTTCGAATATTCTATATTTTAAAATCGACTTCGGATGTGTAGCGGTATTGGAGGTAGAAGGATTTTTAGAAACATAGTGGCAGATCGCTTATCCACCCGTACATTTGAGCTGAATTTTGTTTGAATATATACATGGTAAAAGAGGGTTGTGTTAAGTGTTCGCATGTATTAGATGATACGCATTTAGTAAACAGGTTAAGTCTGGGTGAATTAACGTAAATATGTTTTTCTATTTTCATTCATGCCATTTAAAACTTTCACAGTTAATTTCGGTTTTGGATGAGCATTTCATTTTATTGGGTCATAAGTTATAAGTAATTATGAAACCATGCTGTGTCAGAAAAGCGTTTTAAAATTGGCAATAACTCTCAGTATAGCTATAGACTATAGCCAATTAGTTGACTGGTGGCCTAAAACATAATGATATCAATAGTTCAGTCGGAAGTCAATAGTTTTTAATTTTGGTACCGATCCCTGTTCTTTATATAAATCAACTGTAAACTTAGGTCAAATCATTATATATTCACCTTCCTTATTCCTGTACTTAACATATTTATAATTCAGCCCCCAGCAATACTCAGTAAGAGACCATCTATACTGATATAAGAGGGTAAGTTGCGATTACATTGAAATTGACTGTAGCATTGTGCAAATTCCCTTAACTATGTATTATGGTTCCAAAATTTCTTTTCGCTCATTCATTACAAAAACAATGAAGGTCCAACGAGGGAAATAAACGTGGGACTGTTTTCCTCGGCTTCGATTTAAGATAAGCCTAAACTCTCCAAACTGCTTTGTAACCTTTCAAAGAAATAAAACCTAATACCTATTGCATTGTGCCACATGATCCATTGTATTTTTAATAAATGGGCGAAAAGAAATTTTGGAACCATAATAATTCCATGCCATGATTACTATGTCGCTACATAAACTGTAGTCAATTTGTAAATTTTGCAAAGAATCGGGAGAAATGTGCATAACAGGTATAATCAGTGTTCGATGACCAGCCGGTTAGCCGGCTATAATGGTCAGGTTAAAATGGCTAGCCGGCTGGCAAAATACCCTTGTTAGCCGGCGGATAAAATGGCTAAATTGGATAAAATGGTCAAAAATAAAATATACGTAAAATGGGGCAAAGTAAAACCCTATTCTGCCTAGATTAGCCTATCCTTGATCTACACCAAAGTTTAAACTAATTTTGTTTAAGAAGGGCCTACATACTTGCAATCTACAAATCAATCTTCTGGTCACAATTCTTCCAACTAACCGTTTGTAAAGACATAAGACTACGCTAAACCTTGTCAGTCTTGTTTCTTGGCGAATTAGTACGGTCAGGAAGTGTTGCTGAAGCAGGTGCACTAAAACGTGACGCGGTTGCAGCAAAGCGTCGTCGTGCCGGCGTTCTTCGTTTTGTTTTTTGCTTTGATGACATCTGCGAAAACTGTAAAATCCGATAGAAATGTAACAGTATTTGATATCGTAACTAAAATGTAGTTAAATGTTAAAAAAGTTTGAACTCCTGTGGTGCAAAATCAAGGAGGTTTCAAGGATATGGACATTTTTAGCCATTTTAACCATTTTGGCCATTTTAACCATTTTAGCCGGCTGGTTGGTTAAAAAGCTTTTTAGCCGGATAAAATCGAACACTGGGTATAATTTAATTAAAATAGGAAAATCTAGAATCAATGAATGCTTGTGGGAGGGTTTTGTACAATGCTCAAGTTGGTAATTTGTTCATTCCCACCTCTACTGAGTAAGTACTTGACAAATACTGGCTTACGGACGGTGGGTATGCATGCATGGTAGGTAGGCATAATAATATCTGTTAGGTACTCATTCTCTGGTTTGTGTGGTGCTGGTAGTATGTGTGTAGTGGACTACTACTACTACTACTGCGGGTTGTGTTGTGTTAAAGAATTAAAGTAAAAACAGACACAGGCAGGGCGAGTAAGTTGAATGCTAAGGACTCAGCTCTGTGGATTTTCTTTGACTGTGCTGAGTTCATAGTGACTGCATCATATCATTGCCGTCGCTCAAAGACGCCGGTTCATCCACACTTTGGTTCTGCACTTTCTGTTTTCGTTTGTATCGCTACTTGGTCTATCGTGTACCTATAGTGTAGTTTCCACGTTCCTTTAGCCATTTCTTCGTGAATGGAGTGAGTGTGTCCAGTTAGTTTTTCCCCAGTTTCCCTTTCATTCTAATTCATTCGTTTGTTTCATCCAGCCATCCCATTGTATCTACTGCTACCTTTTATTATCTACTCGACTTACTCGACTTACCGAACCTCATCCGGTCTTATAATCACTTCTTCAATTCGTGAATTAGCTAAAAAAGACTCGTTGATTTAGAGTCTGTTCACCTGGATTCCTCTTTTATCATCCTCCTCTCCACTGAGACATTTCCTTTGTAAACTGGACGACGAAGCACAGGTAATTAATACTTTCCACATCTTTTATTTAGATCGTAGTATTAGTATCTAGGTAAGCCTTTATTCCATACTCACAAATTGCTACTGCCATTCAGCTATGCATACACGCATAGGTAGTCTTTCTAAAGTACAAAAAATGGCCAATTCTAAACTCATTAAGTTACCACCCCTCAGAGCATAATATATGATACTAACAACGTCGTCGTTCTGCAAACTAATAAATATTTCCTAACAAATCCTCAAAAAGCAAGTTAGATGCTGTTTACTCGAATATTAAACGGGAAACCCAATGTAAACCTTATAGAGCATAATCTGCATAAGTATAGTATATTAAGGTCTACAGGCTATCTTTATATAATTAAACTAGGCTGTTTCTCTGATCAATTATTCCCAATAGCTTGTTTGAATAAGGAATACGTTATTTCATGGCTATGAGATACATATGGCTAGAGTATTATTAACCATGAGAAAGATTCTTTTAGCTATAGGAAAATGGATTCACTAAGCACAACTTTTCTGACAAATTATTATGCTCCGTCTCAAACCCAAGCTTTAACTTTAGCAATCAGAGTGTAACTTTTTTGTTTGGCAAATTCCAATATACAAATAGAATTCATAAAATATTACAATGTATATGGTACAGTAAAATACTTCTAGATGAGCTGAATCCTTACAAAAATGGAGCTTAATTTTTGTAGCTGTAGTAGACCAGAATACAAACTTTGAACTACAAGTTAACAAATGTAATGCTATGTCTAAGTATGGATAAGTGTTCTCCATACCCACAATTCCCTGCCTTGGCAAGAAATGTTTAAACTGACCTTATAACATGAGAATACATAATCTTGAAAATGTAATGCCCCTGCTATCTACATAATACACTAATAGAGAGTCTTTCCATTGTTTGTAGTAATGATTTAAAATTCAGGCGAAGTGATTGTCGATTGTGTCACGAAACTAGAGTAAATGTCGTTCGTCATTATCATCAGAAAATCATGTTTCATCCTAACAATCTCTAGTCGCATATTTTCATTAGATTATTGCAAATTGTAGTAAATCTTTGAAAATGTCCTTAATAAACAAGATTTAGTGATTCTTGATTCAATGTATCGTTTTCAAAATATCAAGGTGTGGGCTAGCCCTATAGTACTAAGCAGAAAAAACGTTGTACAAGTCATTTAGAATTTTGTTGTTTGAAACTCTTGTTTAACCGTATGTATTCAAGTTGTGCATATGGAAACAACATGTTTAACAAATCATTAGTTTTATCACTAAATAAATTGAGATATTCAGACTGCATTTTTACTATGGCCTTTTCTGACCAAATGATGTCTGAATGTTTTATGGTTTTGAATTGTAATAGCACTGGAAAACCCATAAAATGAAAAATAAACAAAGCTAAAAATGGGATAGTGCATATAAACGATTGGTAATCAGTTCCAAAAGACTGGTTAAAAAATGAAGGACATAGAGAAATATTGTGAGTCTAAGTAACGTTAAGCTCATCGTTGTAGATTATACCATTGTGTGTTCTACTTTTACATGGTAATGCTAGTACTCAGTATTCACTCAGGCTCCAGGAGTTACTATCTGTTTCACTCCTATCATTATTTCCTGAATATTTTATTTGGGCTATGTACCATGTATTACTAAAATTTTAGTTGGTATTCCAAACGTGACACTGCTTAAGCTGCTTTGCTATTTCAGGTGTGCAATGCACATTTCCTTTATGACTCTTGGCATTTGTTACTCGTACGTACATAATTTATTTTGAAAAGCAATGTTCTTTTTACAAAGTGTCATTAAAGTTTCATTTTTCAAAGTAACCCAGTGTAATTTTGATAATTTAAAATTTCGTCTTTGGTATTTGTATCTTTATCAAAGTTTAAAATCAAAAATTCTTGGAAAAATTTAAAGGCCATATCATTATAATAACCCTCTACGAAAAACAACTTGGGTTGATACACGTTATCTGTAAAATGAGAATATTCTTTTACATGACATTGTTTGAAGGATGAGATTATTTGAGTGTTGTATTTGCATATACAAGTTAAAAACCCCGAAGGAAATGACAGCTTGTCAATTGAACTAGGACCATTGGTAATTACAATGGAATTATACAGCGGTCTCCTCTACATGCACATATATTATGTATGTAAAGTGTAGCAGTATTATGTATTAGTTCAATATTTATTACGCAATGTAAAATGTACACCTTCAATTAGACATGGTCTCAAAGATAGCAGGTAACTTGTAACAATTTACCTGCCTGTGTATTAATAATACACTGCGTGTATATAAAAAACAAACTTGGAGTACCTATCTGCCTTCTTAACAGCGGTGGTTGTAGTATTATGATATAGAGGCTTGAATAGTTTCCTTTTTAACAAATACAAACGATTAGGATACCTGCGGCCAGAAGAGGTGAAATAGGTATAGGAATGTAAAACGCATGTAGTAAAGATATAGGGATGTTTTGTACATCTGTCTCACTGACTTACCTTAGCTAGGAAGGATGAGTGTTTATTCGCAGCAAACTGACGGCCGGCGGACGGAAGTTGGAGTGAGAGTGACAAAGTGCAGTTGCCTTCCATTATTCAGTCTTTCCTGTCTTCGTATATCTTTTTGCCTTTCTGTTTGCTAATTGTTTGGTTTTATCATAATGACAATACATAAAAGCACTATCCTCATTATTCATTCCATCTACAGATATATATCCTGAGCTAACTATAAATGCTCTTTATTCCATGCACTATATTACTATTTTGTAGAGCTTCATTACTATAATTATATACAGATACGGACTCCTTTTTGTTATCTCACTGTGTGACACTGATTGTTCTTCTCAAGCTTCTTCAGACAACGCACCAAACTTGTATACATTGAATGACATTAGTATGAATATAAAATAGAATAAAAACAATCGAATTTTTAGGCAAGCCCTTTATTTTCTCGTGTAATTATATATATCAAAAAAACCAGCTTTTTGTAAAGAGTTGTTTACAATACGATTACTAATGAAACTTTTGTGAAAAATACCAAGTTAAATATAAAAATGCATTTTGTCAATCCCATCTCTGGTTTTGCCTTCCTTTACAATTTAGCCTTAAATATTTCAAATGTATCAAAGTTCCATCACGAAAACCTTTCTGCCAAATAGTATTTCCTTTTCCCAAGTCAGTAATTTAGGTAATTCTATAGACAGCATTTGACAACATTAAACATGATAAATTGAAAAGGCTGCACCCAATGAGAATACTAGATCGAGAATACATGATAAATAGGCCTGTGTGATGTGTCACTTGTCAAAAATGTATGACAGAGCATCGTCTGTGTTCAATTACGAGTAAAGTGTCTGTTTCAATGAATTCAGGCATCAAAAGTTCACAAAGCAGAGTAGCAGATAGATAGCTTGCACCTCAATTGTGTTTTCGTGTAACTTGTTATGTCCGAACGAATTTTTCAAACCTTTCTCGGGTATTGCTTCTCAATGTGGATTGTCATGTCACTCAAAAGCAATGTTTTGTATTCTGATTCTAGCTAGAGTTCCAATGGGCATTTCGAAACACGGAGAGTACTTAATGTAGACAAATAGGTCATAGCCATAAGCTGTCAGTACTGTGTTAGCAGGGTACCATTCGTGTACATTCACCTTTTGCCACTGTCCAAAACATATTAGCCAAAATGCAGTGAAAACCTTACAACTTTTTGAGTTTTTATGTAGAAAAATCTTGAATTGCCTCAATCTATTGATTTTACTTCGCGTAAACGAAACCTTGGACATTGTCATGTTTTACTCTTTCATGTCATGGCCTACCTGGAAAAGTGAATAGTGTTTTCGGACTCTCAATTCAATTGAATTTGAATCGAAAAGGAAGTAGGAGAGAATGGAACGGATGTAAAATGTTTATATGGCATTGGCAACTAAATGTTTTCTCACATTGCCTTTCGTTACAATATCCTTACTCCTCTTATTCATCTACAGCTATAAGGTCTGTATTGATGTTGAATGTAATAAACGTAATACTCCAAGTACTCTCGAAACAGACATTTGTGACAAGTTTCAATAAAATTAATGCTTAGAATTGTAGTGAAACATTTGCAGTGTCTTTTAGTATTGTATTGGCGATTGGACCAATAAATGAAAGTTTTGGTCATTATTCATTAATCAAAAGGTAATACGTAAGTTATTATCTTATTACAATGTAGTTACAGGCTGTTATTTTGTGAAATGGTCACAAGGCGAATTTCCAAGTTGCAACTGGAGCCATATACAGAAAAAAGCATAACCACCAAGAGTTTTGTACATGACAGATTGTGATTGACCTTTATAAAGTAGCATTTACTCCAATTCTGTTTATAGTTTGGGCATAACTAAAATAATAACAAAAAATAGAGAAATTGAAAGCTTTTCTCTAATCGAGGCAATTTTCGATACTCAGTTCTGTGTTGTAGGCTGTCATGTCATTTTAATAATTACAGCTCTGGGGATTGTAGTCAAAAACTTCACGAATTTCTCATTTATAGATATGGAGACTTAGGATACTCTATTCAAATGATTTTAGTTTTTATCTACATCGGTGGATGTATCACTTTGATGTGAATTAATAGGAAAAAAGCATTTCAATTTCTGCAGATGTGAATTTGAAAGGTTGTAATTTGTCCTTTTGCTGTCAACAGAATAAAGATATGACAGAAATCAACTAAAGCCTACAGGAAATAATAGTAATCACACCAAAAATGAAAGTCATTTTTCAGAGAAAGGAAAAAGCTGAGAAAATTGCGTGTTTTTAGTGTCTACTGTTAGTCTGTTAGTACTGCAAAGTTAAGAAAAATTGAATGATTGAAACGGCATGTTTAATAACTGAAATTGTAGGGGTTTGTTTGAACATTAACTGACTACAGGTGAATGAAAAACCTTTTATTTTACCTTAACCCACGCCTACGCTTATACTCCAGTTTTAACTCTACGCATTGTGCTTGTGTTAAATCATCCGAAAATATTACAGAAATATATAGTGCTCTATTTAATTCGTAATAAAAAGCCACTGGAAGATCATTATGGATAAATGCGCTTGCATTCAGAATACAAATGCAAATATTTGAATTTTATAATAATTAAACTGTCATGCAAAGTCAGTAGCCTGATTTTAAGACTCATTAGTTAGAGCTGGAATTACTTTGTCGGTTGTATTGCTGATCGCCATCGGAATTTGGCTGTATGTAGTTAAACAAAAAGAATAATTCATAAGGCTTAGAATGTATAGTGTTAGAATCTCTTTCTTGGCAACGTAGAGGTAAGATATGGACAAAAGTTTTATGAAATGTGACTAGATTATTAAAAGTAGCCCTAAAAAGTAATTATGAGTTTATGGCTGATAAGATGTATTTGAAAATACTTAAGAAAACACATTAGGCATTGGATTATTCAAAAGAGTATGTCGCAGGGTAGAATATAAAAACATAAGATTGTAGTGGTTTATGTCATATGTCGAAGATTAGAATATCTTTGGTTTTAGTGGCCAGTTTTAGTTGATGTAAATGACTTATGTTTGGGTTGTATACCAAAATAATGTATAATGGTCTCTACAAGAAGTACTAAGTAAGGATGGAGATATGATTTAATATTGCGCTAAGCATTTGTATGGTAGTAGTAGGTTATTGCTTACAATAAAAATGGACATGGTGCAAGAAGTGCAAGTGAAACTATATAGAGAATCCGGAGAGGAAGCAGGGAGCGAATGTGGAGTACATAGTAATAAGCATCGTACAAGAAAGGGAATAGTGAATGGGAATTTTGTATGTTTGCATATAAAATGAATAAAATACTATTAAGTGTCGATTTGCGTAAAAGTTGAGGCATACAGGAGTAAGTGTATTAAATAAAGGCATGTATGTATAGGATTAGCGACCACTATCCCAGACTAAGAAAAAAGCAGTGCTGATAAGACGATGAGAATCTTGCGTGTTAACAGAGTTATTCTATAGTACGAATGTGCCTACGTAGTATTGTTAGCGTTGAGGAGTAACTGGAAGAGAAGGCTTTCCAAACTTGAATCATAGACACTCTCCTCGTAGTAGAAAGAGATGCTTATTTCCCTTTTACTAGCATGCACTCCAGCTTTAAATAGCAACTAACTGGCTTTCAAAAGGAGCTAGCCAAATATTTAAGATATGTATTTACTACATAAGGACAGGTCAGTTGAGTGAGCTAACAAAGCCATGCTTTGCTGAGTTGAGACACCACCGTTATAATAAATATATACAAACTGACCCTTCTATATTATACAGGCTATAAATTGTCAAGGAATATTATGTAGATCGGACAACTTTACTAGTGCGAGGGTGAACTACTAAAGTAGGGAGAGAATAAATTGTGTTAGCCTTACAAAGTAGACTGGAATACTTAAATACCTATTACCTGTGCATAAACCACTAATAATACTACTTATTATGCTATCGATGCACTTCTAATTCTAGTGCTCTGCCATGCCTTTTAGAAGCACCGAGGAATTACTCGGACACCTTCCTCTAATATAGCTAGTAGATTATACATCCTTATCTTATAAATCTATTTGTCTCCATATCTTTCCATGCCAAAACTTCTTTCAACATTTGCTACTTCGTTTAGTTAGCGTATAGCATGTTCTAGAAATATCTATATTAATCATAGCCATAACATGTACAATTGCAATTGTGTGTGTAGTTTCTATGATTATATAGATTAAATACGTTTAAAGTTTGACTAACCAAACTGCAATTTAACTGACGTTAGTAATTTAACTTTAACTTTAGCAAGGCGAGTAAGCAAGACAATAACCTTAACAATAGTCATGAAAAACAAAAAAATAAGAGTATAGACACAAGAGTTATAGTAGTAATCAAGTAAAGTAAGTCTCACGGTCACCGTTTAATAGATCTAATAAAGGGCTTATTCATTCATTCAATTAATACAATTCTCCCCTTACTCAGACGCAACTGGACTCAAATGCCATCACAAATTGTATGCATATATGGCCATTAGAGACTCCTACGATACTTTAGTCTTTACTCTTATCTACTAAAATTTAGTGCCACTTCACTCCTGCTATTTCTCTCACAAGAAAGTCTAATGGGAAGCAGAAAAACCGGAATGCTATTTCTGGACGCAATGGTCATTTGAAAACAACAGTAATATATTTGGCTCTAAGGTAACTTCCATGACTGTGATACTTGACTGACCCCGAACAATTCAAGTTAACTATTTCAAAATACATATTAGCCAAAGGTAGGTTTTCTATAAATAGTAGAGTAGACCACACTCTGAGATATCCAGTTCTCAATTCGGTTTATTTCATATCGCCCCCATTCCTTTCAACCCAGATGGCCAGATTATCCTAGATATTTTCCAAAAGACTACAAACAATAGATCAGCCAATAAACATGGCGAATCTGCGTAGTTCAGTAGCTTTACTAATCTATTAGTTTCTACAATTCAGCTATGCATACTTTAAAGCAGTTATTTATGTTTCTTTGCACTATAATGGCAAAAAATGGTTGATGGAGATCTGACAGAATAGCGGGTTCATTTTAGTAACCTTATTAATTAACTCTGGGAATCTCATTCATTTATTTTTGTGTAAGACAAGAAGCCTTGACTTGAGTTTTAGTTGCTTGGACTTGGACTTGGTTAACAACAAGATAAACAACTAAAAGTACCTACCTCATGCAAATACACGTTGGATGTCTAACAAAGAAAGCTAGTGCAATTGCCCTTCCATTCCTGCTACAGGTCTCAATACCCAAGGCAAAAAAGAAAGAAAAATCTCTTTTTTGCTTGAGGACTGCTTCTGATCCATTATAGCTAGAAGAATCTTTAATTAAAAGTCCCTGATTGAATCACAGGAAGCGGTTCCGAGAACAATAAAATGTACTTAAGTAAGTAGGTGTACCTACTTGTGTGAGCTGTATGTCTATAATATTATCTGCTACTATAGTTGGAGTAAATAGGGATACAGTAACATATTATTCATTAGATTAGCTACATTAATCTACATAAATACGAGTATACTATGTAGTGCACGAGTTAAGCAGGAATCATCATTTTCTTAATGGTGATGTTAACTTAAAACTGATGTAGTGTGCTAAATTCTAAATAGACTAATGTACCACACCATTAGTACACATGTAAATTAATCTCGTATTCGTAGGTATTATTACTATTATTATTGACAACTATATTATTAGCTAGCAGGAGATGGAAATCGTTAGATTAATCTCAAAATGTACCCTATTTAATCAATCGAGTTTCGATTGTTGCCTAATTGTCTGTTCCATTTAAGTTGAATGTGTGTAAATCATTTGTGTTAAGCAATTTTTCATGACATGATGTCCCATTGGTAAGAATTATGGTTTTTTGTACCTTTATAAGGACCAAGTAGACACAAAAGAAACTATGATAATGTAGTCAAGATAAGATTAATTGATCGATATTAGCGAAACAACCAACCAATTTACACTTGAAAAAAATCGAAAGTAACGATGTAAACTAAAATTATTTGAATATAATTAGACTAATTATGCTCGTAAGTATTGACTATATATTATACTACATATAGTTTTCGAAGAAAATATTTTTTCATTGATTTCCACTTGGATAACATTGTAGTTACATACTTATTGTTTAAACCGTAACATTCACACTCACGATAGACTCTTTTATATGCAAAAACAGCATTTGATTTATCCCATGAGGTAAAAGTTTTGGTTGAATGTGTTTCTATTGTTTAATTGAGAATTATAGTGACTATTTAAATGTTAGCATAAACAATTTAATGTTTAGTATAACGTTATAGTGTATTGTGAATTGTAGATTTTTACATATTCCGGCAGATATATTATGGGTGGTAGACATGCATCTTGTTTATTTTTAAGAAGCAAGTGTTAGAATGTCAGCGTTGATTGTAATTGTAAAATAACATTGATGGCAATGAGAATACATTAAAAACGTATTTTCTTGAAAGAGCAATGACTTAGAAGGAGTTGATTGTAGGTCGTGCAATTATTTTTGTCTTGTAACTTTTTGCAATGGGATGAGAGTTTTATGCAACAAGCCGACGTCATTTGAGTTAGATACACTCGATTAAAAACAAACTGAAGGGAAAAGGTTGACTACTAATCGTTATTGCCAATATATGTAGAATACATTGATATGGATTTATGGAAACTCATCCATTCTGCAGGCTTATCACTCTGGCCAAAGCTACCGACTTAAATGTAGTTAATTTTTATTGTCTGACGTAAGAAGTAGTGTGGAATTGACCTGCCTAGAAACTGAAAGATTGCTTATAAAAAACTAAATTATTATAACTACAGACTGAATTTAATGATTTTTAGAATGAAAGGATTTCTAAAGTCTCGTGTCAATTCTAAGCTTCAATTTTCTTAGGTTTAATGATCAATATTTTTTATTTTAATAATCGTAATTTATCTGGATTACTCAATCGCAAAATTGAACAACAATAGTATCTGATAATTTCCTAATTAATCCGTAGATAATTGAGGAATTATGACAACCATCCATAATGATGAAGACGATGTGGTTAGATTACACATAAGTAAAGGTTCTAGTATACAATACAGATGCTACGTAGACGTAGTTTCCGTTACTCAGTGGTTGGCCATTTATTATTATTAGAATTATCTAAATGTAGACTATAACAACCTTGTTTACCTCACCGTCAACCAGGAATAAGACAAACTTGACCGTAACTCTCTTCTGATAAAACTCCTAATTTTTGTCTTACGCATTGTGGATAGTGCAGATAGTAAACTTGAAGTATGCATTGTCTTAGTGCAATGGCATTGTTATATGCTATTATTATTGTCTTCGTTTTTACGTCTGTTTATATCAACTGTGACAGTTACAGGAAAACTGTGAGGTAAGGTAACTGTTCAGATAGTATCACCCATATACAGGTATTACTATATACGCACGAAAACTACTTCAGAGGTGTGACCAGGCAGAAGAACTAAGAAACTAATTAAGTCCCAATATTTAATGTAGCTCATTGCAATAAGCAAAAATGCGAGTCAAATCTGAGACTTATTTTCAGTCGTATTCTCAGGCATTTAATTTGTGGTTGAAGTATTAACCACCCCAGTAGCTTTTATAGTGGCTAATGTTGTATTATTTGTTTGTGCGTAGTGTGCGTAGGAGGTTCCCCTATGTAATAGTATTGTGTAGCATGAATTAGTCTGAGATTAGAGAGGTTGAGTTGTGGAATGAAAACAACGGAATCCGTAAATTAAACAATTGCATTATGGTGAGGGTTGTGAATTCAGGTAATTACAGAGTTTAAGTGTCACACAATGAGGTATACGCACAATGTAAAACAAACGCAGCGTAAATGGCACGAGATGGTTAACAATACTTACTACATCAAAAGCAAAGTAGACCAAAAAAATAATGGAATGGATGAATTCGGAATTAGAATGTATGAATGAACTCATCCAATTAGAAAAGTCGACTCCAATGTGTTGATGCATGTATTTGTTAGAGAGTAGGGAATGTGGTAATTGTAACGAACATGCATATAGCTATATGCATAAATAAATAAGAAGCATGAGACAAGTTTGTGCACTGACTGTGTACTCCTCCTTATCAGTCTATCTCTAGAATTTAAAAATCCACATTTCACAACAACTCCATTTGTCTATTGGAGTGAAATGGATGTATAAATCTATAGATATGGAATCATGTAATAAATGCGAGTAAATTCATTCGTCTGACGATGGAAATTTCAAGTACCTCGTTTTGCATAATACATAGCAAAGACATGTATAAGTACCTGGTTGAATTTGAATTTCTTTCGTTAGGTGATATGAACCCAAGTCGCATGTTAGTCAAGTCGAATGAATGTACGATGTATGTATGTAGTAGGAGTAGACTGCTAGAAGTAGTGATATAATTCATTATGTAAATGGTCAAATGCCTCGCAAAAGAAGTAGTACAGACTTGTGTTTTCAGTTTTTTCTCGCCTTCTCCAAGCAATTTACAATATTTTGCAGCAGGTAGCTTACTTCGCTTGGGTTGTGTGACAGTGTGGGGAAAATCCTGCATTAATGGCAATTAATGAGTGGAAAACTGGAAACCCAACGTGAACGTCAAGATTCCCATTCGCAGCAGTGCACAGTCAATAACTATGTAGACTCTGCACTAGATACATATTTGCAATCTGACGTGATTATTATTATTATACTACCTAGTCTACACCAAATACAATCAGGACTGTAGTATTTACTGCAGTACCATTGCATTACAATTCCACTACTCATCGACAAACATTAAATTCTTACACGTACTTGTGTGGGGTTTATTTCTACTAACCATTCCGTATCAAACATGAAGAAATATATTTCTTTAATGCCTTTATAGTAAATTGACACAAGTTTAATTTGATAACCACCGATTTGATAACTATTCTAACATATATGAAAACTTATCCATTAGATTTCGTTTATTCTGGTGCTATAATCTAAAAAACTGCGATATAAACTCATTTTTGCAAAATTGAGGTGCATGATATAGAAATATGTTTATACCTAAAGCAGTAGATATACATACCTATATTGTATTATTATGGTATTATTTTATTGACATTTTGAAAAGCTGTTTTACAATGATTATCCATGTCATCTATAGTTACTAAAATACATATAAAAATGAGTTTTTAGTATTAGATTAAGTATCAAGTAGTAAACAGACATGTACCTACCATGTGAAGTACAAAGCTATACATTTTTATTGCAAGCTATGTATACTCCACATTGTACATAGGTAATTAAAGGTGATTTGATGTTTACTATTGTTACAACGTAATGCAACCAAAGCATAATTTATCTATAAATACGGTTAAATTGAAATAACATAATACTCCTTAGAATTAATTTCCCATTTATTGTAATCGCAAAATCACAAGCCCTTTATTTAGTTCTCGTTGGTGAGTTAATAGAAATTGGCCAAAAGAGTAACAAGTATGTAAAATAATGTGTATGGTAATTGTGATACGTAAGAAAGAAAGAAAGAAGTAGACATTATATATCATGATGTAGGTATTGATCAGCTCACATAATTGTAATTATCAAAGGAAACTTGCCACAGTTAAACTACATGAATGCTCATGTAGGTATTGTTAGTAAAGTTTACTTTTGTTGGCAATAGAATACATAAGAATGTCGCTTGGGATTGAAAATGGTTGTAAATACATGGATATTATATAAGTAGGTAAGTGTACCCACATTGTTGTTGTTCGTGTTCGTATTTAAGAAGTAGACCTGCTTAAATGGTTATTATTTTCTGTGTATTACATTTTCTATGGGTTTTCTTAGTTATTTAAGTAGTCTTATTAATATGGAGTTGTTAGGTTAGGTAGGTTTCTTACACGGTTAGACGTAAATAGCATAAATGATGGTTTTGTATATTTACATGGTTAGTCTTAGTTATGGGTATCTAATATTATTGCGGTGTAGCCCCATTAAATGAATAGTATACTAATTATAGGCTGTATATATCTTCTGTAACCAACTGCATCACAATGAGGCAGTGTGTAGTATTTAGAAGGTGGATTTTAGTCACAGTGTTTCTAGCTTAGAAGATAGTTCTTATAAGTAGAATTATTTTCCCATAGGAATCTGCTTTGTTTTGTCGCTTTTGTAACGTGAGGGGAATGCTGCAAGTTTTATGTTTGTAATCGCATTCAGTTCACAGTCACATCGTCCTGACTTTGTTACAATTTATGCATTGCAATTATTATATGCAATGAAATAAACTCAAAACACACACGTCCTTTCTACCATAATGATAAGTAACACGTCAGTCTCTCTCTCTCTTCTACTATTGTGTTAATTCACTCCAACCCAATAGCAGTCCACGTATTGGGGCTTATCCATCTTTTACTTGCTTTGTTACTGTCCCTATTCTACATACCTAGTTAGATATTAAGTGTACCCAATAATTATGTGGAGCATAAATCCGCACAGTACTATAGTAAATAGTACTACTGGGATATCCACGACACTTATCTGCCTATCAACATAGCGGATAAAGTTTTGTCACAGTAGGAAATAGGCAGCTACTTGTTATCTCATATTTCTCGAAGAAATCCTTTTCCCGATTACATTATTATTTTTATTGCTATACGACGGAGGAATGGAAGGAAAGGAAGGAAGGAACTCACAGGAAATAAATTATCTATGCGACAATTAAAATGTAATCAACACAAATGGAAATTCGCTTATGTGACCAAATTAAATTACATGTGTAGCAATTTGTACGTTTCTGCATTCTTTAGAAATTCGCATTCACAACAACCGTTCTTCTCGATTGCAGTGAACCCACATTAATTAATATAATTAAACAATTATTCTCTAATCAGCAAATGAAAGTTGGACTGTCTCGTGCACTACCCTTTACGACAATGTATTACAGCTTGTATATAGCAACCAGTCTCAAAATAAATAATGCTTATTGGAGCTTTGTACTTTGCTCAAAGATTTTCATTTACGAACTGGCAGTTAAAATTTGCAAATTAAATTCCACATTCTAATCTTTGCTTTTGTGCACACGTAGATTATCCTCATACGTGTGCCATTTCAGCAACTTTGAATATTCTTAACTCTGCCTTCAGTAGGGATTTAAATATCTCTGCCAAATATAAGCTAATAACATTAACACTAATGACAAAAATTTACCCACACAGAAATTCAGATACTGCGTTGTGCATATTTTAAATACATCTGAAATGCAAATTTCACGTGTCTGTTCAAATATTTAATGTATTAATATTATTCATAACTAAAATGAGGCTTTGCGCATAAAAATTTAATGTTTAAATAATGCATTATAAGGCAAAAGAGAGAAATGTGCCATATTTGCCGACGACTTAGCTTTTCTTCAAGGTGCATCGGGCTAAAAATAACTACAATAAAAAACCTTTAACATAACTTATACAATGTATCCATTTTATCTAACTGTGGTCATTTCATTACTGTAGCTCAATCCTGTCACTGCTATTTTCACATAATGTCTAAATAAGTGATAAAACTCTAGCATTCAAGTCTGTATCAAGTAACAATGAAAATGAAAATATTCTTATAAAACATATTTAAGCAAATAATGTTGCATAGAATACAGATGAGATTTAAAACCTGAGCGTAGTTGAACATCCATTTATATACAAACTTGAAATACGACTACTATCTATGTACTACTATAGCTAAAAAATTTTGGCTACCTATTTATGAACAGGTATACGCAGAAAAGGCACAGATGGTGAATCTGCTTAACCCCTTTCTTTAGCTGTATATATTTTTTATAAGTTTCTAGTAATATATAGTAGCATAATATATTCTAATAAACAAAAATTGCACAAAACTTTAGCTAATTAATAATTACTGTACTCCTTTCTTAAAATAAGAGATTAAAATTGATTGAATTAGATAAAATAATGCGGTGATTCAATGTAAACATATTGTTTAGTGTTACCCTAATATGTGTATGTATGGCCTATCTTGACTCGAACGAAATTACAATCAAGTAGAAACCAATTGAATCATTACAATTTATTCTGCAATTTCTGCACAATAAAATTCTATTAGTTAAATCATAAATTTCTTTGTAGACTGATTGCTGCACTATCAAATAACTTAATTTTGTAGTGTTGTTGCTAACGAGTGGTAATAATATTATTGTGTATATAGAATGCCTCAAAAATAACTTTTTCTCAATTATAAACAGGATTTTTAAATCTTGTATCTGGGTATGGTATAACACTATTAGTGCAGATAGTACAAGTTGGACATGAATTTTGCTTTTCAAAAAATTTCTAGAAACACGAATTAAGCAGTTAAGCTTTATGATCTTTGAAACGGAAAGGTTGTAAGTATGAAGTGATAAGAGGTGGATAGAGATTAACACTAAAGTTAGTTGATTGCTTGGACATGTGTTGCTAAACGAGTTGTTAGCAGAGCGTAGAAGATGAGACTTCAAATTTAATTAAGTGCGATGGTAAGTAAGGTAAATGGAGTACAATTTGTAAGATACATGCTACAGATAACAATAATACTATTATATATGTTTAATCATAAATAAGGGATTTATGGGCCATATTTTTATATTGGCACTACAAAAAAGATTGTATTAGTGTAGCTATTGGATTTTTATGTCTCTATCTGCATTACGTGATATAGTGGTAGAAGTGTTTCCATTTTTGTTTACAGAACCCATATTGTGTGAAGACTAATTGATGGATTCACTATAGCAATTGATTGTAAGAGTGTAGAATAGTATAGAAGTGCAAAAACTCAGTGAAATGGAATATTTTAATCTTTAGAAACTATATAGTTTAGTAGAAGTTAGATTCATCTCATGTTTAACAAGCGCCTTGATAAGTTATGACTTGGAGCTAGTGATAATGACGAATGATCCATTTCAAATGGAAGAAATATTTAACAAGGTGTTATTAGCTGCATTCAATAGTAAATACCTATACGTGTTGATTAAAGATAAAGAAAAGTGTTAAAGAAAGTATCTCTGTTCTCAAGGATGCTCCTAATCGTAGAAAGAAGTGAAAAAAACGATGAGCCACTACTCTACGATAATACACCTGTAATAATAATATTATTATAGTAGTAGCTAACTCCACAATGATGAAATTGGCAGATTAGCTACGTATACATAGAGAATAGTTCATCCAAAGCAATCAAATTAAATCAACTTGTTTTTGCTCAATGCCAAGGAACTAATACAAATTGCAGCTACATCTTGAGAAAAGTTTAACGCTCACTCTCACTTATGTGCGTGTGGATTTTGTATACTAATCCCTATTGGACGTCCTCATCCTAATACTTTGATATACTACACCTTTCGTTGAAGACAAAACGTCTATTTATATACAGAGGTATACATAGGGCCAATTAATCTAATACATTTCTGACTGAGTTGTTTGATGGATAATAAATTAGACTGTATTTCTTTCCTGCTTCAAGTCAACACAAATCTAGTATTTTTGTGCAAAGTGCAAAACTTAAGACATTTTTCATTTCGTTACAATTGAGTTTAAATTCATTAAGTAGTCTCATCAAATCCTACCAAGTGTTTCCAAGTATAAAAAACAATAATTGAGCGTGTCCACCGTCTTTTCCTCCTCTTATCAATTGGGAATCTAGTGAAGCACTATGTTCCTCTACAACTTGAACTTTTTCCTTGCTTATTAGGAATGCTCTTGTTTGTATGTATAAGTGCCTGTGCACTTACATGGCTTCTATTTCCTAGTCTATATAAAATTATTAAGTACACAGAGGCTTTATAGTATGGGTCGTTATTGTGTTTTGCCTCTGACTACTAATTGCCTCGAAAGTTTCTGCTCGGAGGCAGTGTCGCTAATCACTAATCGTAAATAAATTGCAGCAATAAATAGTTTATCCACAGCCCCCTGAAAATGTGTTTTGGAACGTTAGCTAAGCGTAGGAAAATGAATTAGTTATCAATTTAGAATAATGAGGAGCATTAATATGTGAGGCGAACGTTGCTCATTGATTAGACACGAATAATAAGTAGAAGCCAACATTTTCTATTTCCACTCTAACTTCTACCATTGTTCAACGCTACGGGCCATAAAATCTTAACTAGGAAGAATTTTGTATATTATCAAGTTCCCACTTTTTATATACATAATTTGGTAAGGAATTTAGAGACCAAATCTCAAAACATTTGCATTTCCACCGCAGCATGCACTTTTTACTGGGAAGAAAGCAGTAAACTAAGTAATAAGGGCACACTTTTTATCTCTCGAAAAGAATATTTTACAAAAGTTTGTGTATAGCCCACTTCCCATATGCATTTTGTAAGAAGTCATTCTCAGATGAATATCACTCACTAACCTAAACTTTTCCCTTAAAATTAAAATGCAGTTATAACTTCACCAGACATTATAATATTTAAGTTTTATGTCATTCTCATCGCTATCCCCCATAATAGTCTTGCCGCACAAACGTCACCTAAACTGTGATCTAGGCTGATATAGAATTACAGATGGTAGGCAGGCAAGAGTAGGCCTATGTCATGCTTATCATCACGTGCATCACGTCGTTGTCTAAAAAAGTGAGAAATTAATGAATCTACGAGTTTGTTTAGAGGAAGATTTAGATGATCTTATTCTTTAAGTATAGTGATCATAATTTACAAAAAAAGTGGAAGTACACACCGGAAAAGGGGTCAAGCGTTAACTGGGCATTTCATTACTATACTGACTCACTCCACTCGATACAGTTATTCTCATCTACTATAGCAGGTGCTCATTGTTCTTTACTGATTGCAAAATGATTAAGATGATGACGAGGATGCCTACCTACTTTTTCATGGTCCTAGTACTATTAAGGATAGCGGATAATGGCTATATAATGTAACTTTTATTTATTTCATAGTTGAGGTGTTTATTTTGATTTGGTTGCTTTGATACACATGCATTAGTGTGATCTTCTTTTATCTCCTCCTACGACTTAAAACGCTCCTCACTTATTCTTAGCATTTTCATTCACGTTGAACGGAAACTTTGGCTTTATTCCCCCACTCCGCATAAGTGTGAGCATGTGTTATCTTAAACGTCTAAAGTATAATGCTTATCTCTGAATATGTAGCTAGACTGCTAGACTTCGCATCTGTTGATCAGAAAATACAAGCCTAGAGGCTTGTTGAACATCTTGAGCATATCTGCATACTAGTTCATGTGTACATCACACAACTGTTGTAATTGTAAAGCTATCTTAGCCCTAAGTGATTCTCTGATCTGCAGAAGTTAACATATCAGTGGAGGGAAAACAAGAAAGGCACATTTCTAAATCTTTATCATTCCTGCGTGTATGCACTTGTATTATATTACATGTCTTTTTTGCTATAAATGCGTAACATTATCTATTTATGTACACTCTCGATCTCTGTTTAATCTTGTATCTTATATAAATATACGCATGCATTTCAAAACAAGTCTATATCAGAGTATTTTATATTATTTCTCTGTTTAATTTGATAACAAGTAAATATAAACAGATCAATTTAGACTTTGAAGCTGAATGTACAAGTAAATACAAATATTTTGAGTGAATATTAGTGTTGCTTTCTTTTCTACTATTGGCCTGTTTATGTTCTGTTAAAGCAAACATTATGTTGCATGCAAATGTTTTATTTAGTTAAGAGCTAGGTAACAATATATACGTGCAGATTAATGTGTCTGACACATGTGCACGGAAAAGGAGGAAGCATGAATGATTAAGCTGAACATATTCGGCAATAGCGCAAACACTATGATGATATTTTATTTGTTTGGGCACTTATACCCTTTTATTTTCTTATACTCCTACTACTGCTACACTTATGAACTTATATACGGCTACAGCTATAAAAAGGTTTTTAAGGGACCGAGAACGGAATGGCATCACCGAAAAGTAATCTTGTGAAATCTCAAAAACCATTTAGCTAAAAGAACGAAATGTTCTAACATACATTTCTGGGATTTTTACATGCAACATTTGAATGATGTATGAATGTGTTTTCATATTGTGTTCTTCTATTAGCTCTAAACGCTGAACTGATACTTACAAATCCCTTCTTAAGACTTCTTGCCTTCCCACAGTGACAAATGATGAATGTGCCGTTCTATACGATGTGTTATTTTATTATCAACGGATGTACTTAAAAATATTTGCCTAAGTTTTGTTATTTCCTCTTCCATTCAAAATATGCTTATTACGCTATAAATAAACTCTTCAAGTTCTCATAAGAATTTAAAAGTTGCACTCACCGTCCACTCCTGAACATTTTCTTAATTAAAGTTTAAGTACAGCTTTACTCATCAAAACCTTACAATATCCTATACAGGATAAATACTATAAATTCCAACGAGTAGATTTAATGAGAAGCAATTTTTAATAAAATGGAACCTATTCTATGGCTACACAACTAAGAATTTCTGTTTCCCAGCCATCTATGTTGTTATCACCCGTCTCATGTATTAAAACTGTATTCAGTTATTCAATTCTACTTTCTTTGTTGTACAAGAGTCACAGAAATAGATATCAATGATGTACTTTTGATAGTCGATATAAGCCTCAAGCATTCATTAACTTTAATCATTTAATTTTTTACAGCTTGCAATCAATTAACCCAAAAGTATTTCTCATGCTGACCAGCAAAATGTTGTAGCAATTACAATCATCCGATTTAGTTTAGCTTGCAGGTTGTATAAAAACTGTTGGAATTGCCGAATCAAGACCAATCGTGGGTCTATTTTTAGTAAACGTGCTACTCCTACTCATTATGCATGAGAAACGACTCGAATTATGTTCTCAATGTTATAAGATATCAAATAAATATTTAAGAATTTGAGTAAGAATTTCGTGGTTAGAGGAAAATGTAGTTGAGTATGAATAATATTGGATGCATATAAAAACTGTACAGTTAATAAATGACCGTACTTATTAAAATTATCATCCCGTTGCACACTTGACGGGAAATATTTTTGAGACGCTTTTTCATGATGAAATAACGCAGAATGGCAGAAAAGAATCGTGCGACTTGGAAAGGCTATTTTGCCTCTTGCATTTAATTTTTCGTAGTAACCCTCACATCTCTCAGTTAAACAGTTTTAATCCTGCACAGATCTAATCTAATATTATGTGTTTAGTTATAGTTGCCGTGACCATCATAATCAAGCATCGTGTTGAGAGACGATCCACGCCTTAAGAGACATTTAGCATCAAATAGCTGTAAATTATAACACAGTAGTCTCACAACACAGATGCTCCTTATTATCAAGGTAACGACTGTTTTAACAGATTCTAACAGTTTTAGTTAGACATTGACGTATGTACACACAAATACAACATTGCAGCTTATCTGATAATAACTCTCCTGGTTAAGTGACGATCACCACAACAGTAATATAAATTGGTACTTAGTATCAAATATATAGTACAGAAAAGTATTGCAAATATAAAAAAGAAGATTTATACCTTGCATGTATTTATTAGACCTTTGATAGATCATAACCAATTGCAATGTCCACCAAAAGCAAGTACTTACCTTAATTAGAAATAACGTCTGGTAAATTACGCACTTTGGGCCGAGCTCATGCGTACAATTAAGATCGTAGTTTAACGAAGAAGAATGTTAACCAAAGTTATCTCGTTTGCTTTTTGCCTTCGTTCTGTCAAGTCAAGCACGAGTAGCCAGAGTCAGAGTCAGAGTAGTTAGTCACACAAATGGATGAACATCCGTGTTTAATATAATATTACATGTACAAAGCTAATACTCGCTAGTCTTTCAATTAAACCCAGCTTTGATGAACAGTCAATTAAGCCAGCGGATTTTGGAGAAGCTCTATTGCACAGCTATTACTATTAGGTATATAATTATACATTTGTTTACCGAATCCGTAAATTCCTCTTTAGCTCTCCGGTCTTATTATTCATTTCTTTTAATTTAATTAAAGCTCAGCAATAGCGCTTGTTTATTTCGATGAAACCTTTTTTTGAATTACTTTGTAATAATACAAGTGTACTAAATAAGAACAACAGCAAGCATTGAAGTTTGATATGTGGAACTATTTGAGACTTTACGATATGGTCATTCTTAAAAAGAAGGAAATCATTTCTGTTTGCAAACAAATTGTTCTAAGAAAACTTGTGTTCGTAATTAGTTTCATCAATAATTACAATACAGAGCAGTATTATTTTATTAAATATACTAATTAGTCATTACTACGTCAAAAATGCACTGTACAAATTATATACTTGCTATGGGATAACCAAATATTTTCGTGTGTGCTGAGAAGCTCTACAAATAAGTATTGAGCAGACCTGAAAGTAATTTCTTAAGGAATATTGAGTATAACATCATCTTAGTCTCATTACACAGTGTCAGATGAAATTATACGTAAATCTTGAGAAAGAAACTGCAACCATTGAATTGAGCACAATTAAAGTTCCCTAAATCCTAGTGTATGTTACTAGGGAATTAAAAATAAGAAGTGTCTCAAGACGAACGAGATTCGCAGGTGAACAAAACAGTACATTGATTTCAGATGAGTGGCTGCACATAAACTTGTGGCTTCCAAACATCTCTACGGGTTTCCTCTGTAATACTTTGTATCAATATAAAATGTTCATCCATTTGTCTTTTTAAACCTTATACTTAAAATATAGATAGAGCATTCTTTATTATAACTGACAGTCTATTTATAAGTAAATTCTGGGCTTCGAGAGTACTAAAAGTACTCATGACTCATAAGTACATCAAAGTACATGAAAAGCTGTATGATATGTGAAAATAGAAGATGTGTGGCTAAAATGGTGTATGAAGTTCAGTAGTGCTCGTCTTACACAATGGTTTTCTATTACAAAACGATTAACTCGTTTTTTGATGACACCTTATCATGTCCCAGACACATATCCCTATGTGAAGTTGCATGGATGGATGAATTTTTGCTCCAATTTTGATAGTGTACAGCTACTAAAATAAGGAAATGCTCATCACAAAGGAATTTAATAAAATATTATGGACTAACGGAGGTAAACCCCAACGTTACGTTTCAGTTTGTATCTAATAAAATAACAGGGCAGTCAAAATAGTAGAGTGGGTTTCTAAAAAAAGTTGCTGATTTTATTTCGTTGCAACTACAATGCCTTTGCTTCCAAAATGATATTGCAGCAAAAAGCAAGTCGCAATTCTATGATGTCAGTTTCCCCACATTTAAGTTACAATAGTTAGACAGTCACATGGTGGAAGAAGATTGCAATGTAATTTTACTGTCCAATCCATTTGTGAAATCAAAGGAAGAAAGCCCACAATTGGAGGACTACGTTCACAATTAATGAGATAGATTGAAATTAACGCCCAGGGGGTAAATTGTGCTTCACAAATTGTGTATATCTCATGACATGTCCTATTAGAGCTGAATGAGCTAGTAAGAGGCGAAAATACCCGTCAAGTCAGGTAACCAAGGTCTTTGGATGAATTAAGTTGAGGGGGAACATATACTTATGGTATACTATTCAGTTGACTGAGTCATTCTGTCTTTTAATTACCGTGTAAGCCTCGGTTGACGACAGAGATGACAAGTTGGGAAAGAGGAGAGTTTTCTAGAGTGCCTTGTTTGTCTACATTCACCATTCTCATAATTGCTGGTTTTCAATCTCAACTTCAATTACTGTAACTATCTATTTCCTAAAATAAGCACTTAGCAATTCACAGTAATAGTGAGCGTGCATAAGTATCATGCACTTAGATATACTTACACAGATATTATATTCTAGTGCATAATAAATCATATAGATACCGTCTGATAATACTGACGACATAATTAGCTATAGGAGTTTGTTTCTATAAAGCCTTTTCCCAAGTATTGAATAACACTACGGGAAATGGATACCCACTTTATCAGTTTCGCATTTATTTTATATCATCCTCTGCCTGATCTTTTCGATATACTTGATGTAATTGTCTTCTTTTTTGTATCCTACTCTCCATGCGGGCTTATAGACTTTGTCTACCTTTGATTTCCTGCATATTTATGGTTTATTTAATATTGCCATAATGAATTTACTTTACGGCTTTTTACAATAGCCATATAAAAATATTTTGCAGGTTTTTTACATTTGACGCTGTTGAGATAAGTACACAATATATTATAAATAGCACTTAGCAGCATGTACTTTACTCCTTCAGCTTTCTGAGAAAAGAGTAAATGAATTATTTGCTAAAGTAGGCACAAGTGGCAGACATTCGCATCGTTTTCCTTTGATGTGCTTGCCTGCTACATGTTTTCTTTATGTTCTTATTTTTTCATTAAATCCTAAAGTACTTTAGCTAGAGGTATATTATGTCCTCCTCACCTTGTTATTCCCAAGAAAATACGAAAATAAACTCAAGGTATTCCCTACTCTCAGGACTCTCCAGCCATAACAACAACAGAACAAAAGACTCCTTGCTGAAAGTCAAACGTGCTTTATCTTCTTTTGAGTACCATTTATTATTTCTTTCATTTCACAGTCAATATTACCTTTATTGGTGTAATTAGACACATTAAATTCTTTATTATATGCACATTCAAATTATTCTATTGGCCTTGCACTTTACATTTCTTATTGCATACCCTAAAATTGGTTAGGTGGAATTGAATACCATTCTATTCTTGTAGTTTATTAGCTTAATAAATTGAAAGGTATGCAAAGTACAAATAGAAGATACGCATAGCAAAAGGTTATTGAATCTCAAAAAATATTTTCCAAATTCTAAAGATTAAAATAAATAATCGTCATCATTTTGCGTGTGTTAAAATATTATTATTAAACATGCCGAACATTCTAAACAATATTCCTGAAAAAGTATTTCTTGATACTACCGAATAGCGAATCTGTGAATTCCTTTTAGATTTTAGTGCATTTATATATATCTAGTAGGTATTTAAGTGTCCAGTAAATACACTTGGATCTCAAGAAGTGTAACTGCATAAGCAATTCGAATTTTCTATGATTCTTTCACCATTTAGTATATTGGTTCCAGTATTTGCCTATTTACTTATGTTTATTATACAAATGCAATTGTGAAGCAGAACCATGATGGCGGTAGTTGAAAGCTATTTTATTAGCGTTACATAATGTTTCATGAAGTAGAGAATGCAATAACTAATCCTGTTAAAATATCTGTGGTCGGTTTCTGCAGTATAACTAGTATATTATTATCCTCAAGTTTAGAGCACGTCTGTAGGTATATTATAATGCTTGACACGAAGTATGCAGTTCCGCTCAATACTATAATGACGGTTTCTATATTTATTCGTTTTATTGCGCTAGCTTCCTGTGAAGAAGTGAACGTTTATTTATCCGTCGAAACAGTTTTTGGTATTACTTAATCTCCCTTTTCATTTCAAAGGACAGAGAGTATTTCACAAACGCTTATGAAAGGAGAATATAACTCTGTTCTACGTCCGGATGCAACATTCTTGAAGTATAAGTAAATTAAGCGTCTTGTCTGTAGTTGAATATGACTCTCGTGTTTTTTGTTCATTACGAGACAGTTAGATATTCAAGGTTTTTTATTTCCCTGGCTCACGACAAATAAAGCAAGTAAAATAATGCTCCATGGGGAAGATTTGCTTTAGAAGTATAACTGCACTGAAAATAAATTTTTCATGACAGGAATTTTTTCTAGTATTCATCTTCATAGTTTTGGATTTTTGAGCGGTTCATTTTGTATGTCAGTAATAATCATTAGAAGGATTTTCTCATTCAAATATGTAATTACGGTCGGTTAGGCAGTACATTACCTTTAAAGATACAGTCCACCTTGCTATTAACAAAATATTTGTGTTCAAAGGGAATTTGCTCCAAGTACGTCAAAATAAGTATAACATTACATTTTACATTATGAATTATTCTAAAGATATAGATGTAATTTAACATGCAAAACAGGTAACAATATAGCTGAACGCTGATTGGAGACCCTCAAAAATAGTTACACTTGTGCTTGTGTAAAAAATGCATACTTACGGATTCGTGGTTTAAAATATGCATAGGGACGAGGAATGGTAAGGATCGTAGCGTTGCATTGTCATTACGGTTGGTTTTTGTTTGTTGGATTCGTGATGTGGATTAGTAGTGAGTATTTTCTTGAGATGGAATGGGTCGTGACAGGAAGTAAGCTTTGGAATACTAACAACTGAAGGGGTTTCACTTCAGTCATTCACTCTCATTGTCAGCTTCAGGTAAGTCAAGCCAGGTAAACATCATTAGTCAACACAGTCTACTAGGAATCCAGGATTTCAGTCTCACTCTTGTCCGTCTTTCTAATTTCAGACACACTAAAAATTAAACCAGAGCTAAATGGAGTCTTGGACAAAAGTCCGGCCGGATGCTTATTATATATCGCTATATACTCCTATAGCTTTAGTTATAGTATAACAACGTGTGGAGGTAATAAGCTTAGCATTAATGCAGTGAGGTGAAATGCATTATTATGCCGACTTCTTGCTTTATGTTCATGGGTCCATGAATTCAGTCCATGTCCACTCCGGTAATAATATCTGTACCATATTGACTATTACGTATGGTTGTGTATCACATTTTATATTATAGAACTGTTATGCCTACCTTCTCTGATGTTTTGACTGTCTCTTTCAAGGGCTACGTGTAGAATAATACGGATATTATACTTAAAAGATTTATAGAATGAGAATGTGTTCTGTTGTTTGTGTACATAATATCTGACTGACTTTCTGCTGACTTTTTTGCTCTGAATGCGTCCTATTCTTCTCCTATCTTTCACTTACACTCTGATGACACAACCAAAAACTCTCATTCTATACGAAATAATACAAACAACAATAAAGGGATTTTACTATAGTGTCTGGTTATGTCTTTGGATTCCAAATCACCTGGTCTGACTCTCAACTTTTACAGAACAATGACTTTAGACAAACAATGAGATATATATTATCATTCCGTTAAAAACTTCTTTGGGCTCTCTATTCCTCTTCTGTTTCCGTCATTTGTGAACTTTTTGAAGATTTTCTCATTCATACTTTTACCCGACGACGCGCACGTCATTTCATCTTTATATTTTATACAGGGTCTGACTAAACTACAATCATAGTATAATGACATGATGACATATTCATAACGGAGAATTATACTTTTAATTCCGCATTCACAAGTTTGGGATAAAATGAAACAGATTAAAAGTGTCTTCGAAGAAATTAACATGTCAAAGTTTTTTGGTTTGGTTGCTTCAGTTCAATAAGCTATATTATAATAATTATTCATGCGGTATAAATTAGAAGAATCTAACTTCTATCAATTGTATGTCTGCAGTTTTCCCAATTGATTTATCCAACCTTGTTTTAAATTAGAGTTGGTTGCATGAAATTCTAAGTTTATTTATGCTGTTAGTACCATTGCTACATTTTAATCTGAAGTTCTGAGTTTTAGGAGACACTGTATTACATTTACTTTTAGGTAAATCTGTAGATTGGGTTTAAAACGTAAAGATACTCTGCAATGGATCTCCTTTCTCTAGTATTGTGTGTAGTAGTTCTTAAATAGGTATTAGTTTGTATACCGGTATAAGGTATAGATAAACAATTCGTATATAGTAAAGAAACCCAAGTAAAGCAGTAGTCGAAATATTTAAAACTGCAGGAGAGTAAGTAGAGTTTAGGTATTAAGTTCTTCCAATCCACATTTCATTGTACGGCAAGTTGCGTTGGCGTGAGTTTTAGCCGAAAAACACACTTTACCAGATAAATTACTCCCTGCCTCCTTAAATAAAGGCAAATGACATATCAAGGACTACACGATTTGCTTGCATTCAGTAGAAGTGACTGAGATTGACAACTATATAATAACATATAGATAGGTACTGCATGCAGTAAGTAAAAGTGGACCAAGTTGTACAGACCATTGGTGAAAAAGAATCTGACTTTTGTTGAGAGTGTTTTACAAATAAGGCAATGTGTGAGTGAACTAATTGTAAGAAAGGAGAAACACTGCGGCTATACAAATGCTATTTACTTTTACTATTTTAGGTAATGAATGTCTTGAACAAATAATCCTTAGACTTTTGTAGAGATTTGCCTAATAGTTTTATGATATCAGATTTATTTGAGCCCTCTATAAGTAATTGATTTGGGCAATAAAATGAAATAGTGCTTAGTACATACACATTAGTGAAATAGAGCTATGACAAACTAATTTCCGTAGTTGATGATAGTCTGTCATTCTCCAAATAATTCCTTTTGCTTATATTTCTGTAGGACTAGTTAAACAACCATCAAGAGACCTAAATTCTAAAGTTAGATTTTGTCAAGTGCAGCGAGTACAGTTAGCAATAGATTATTTTCATTTTGGGATTTTATGTGTAACTCTTCGATAAGTCATCTATGAGTAGTGCCAATAGCTAAGCAATAGGCACAACGTGAATTTTCACCTGCTGACCGGTTCACCTTTACCTTACCAAAATGTGTAGATTTATTTGTATAGTTGGCAGTTGAGTTAAGATCCTTTTATAGGGAACTATTCCAATGGCTTTCAAGTCTAAGCAAAACAAGGTACAACATTTCCACATCCTATTTTATTTTGTCTCCTGCACGAATGTTATGGTATCCAACAACAGATTTCCTATTGCTACCTGCCATTAACTGCCACTACCTTTCCTTGAAATGAAATGTTCAGTTTTTCCTTCTTTAAATGTACACCTTGCGTCCACTTTTTCAATGTTAGTGTCTGCAAGCCTTATTAGGCCTATTTGTACATCACTCCTCTACATAAGTAGGTATCTCTGCCTAAATAGATAAATTATAATGTATTCCTTGGTACATTTCTGGATTCATCCTTTACCCATCATCCACAAATATTTCGGATTCCACATTTTATGCCTCTAATATGTAATTTTAGAAGAAAAGGTTACTTCAAAAAATGTTTATTTAAAAATGTGCCTATTTGTATATAATTTGTAAATAAGTGCACGCTATAGTATTTACTCAGACGCATGTATTTTATAATTGTAAAAAATCACTGTACATGCAAAGGCAAATTTATCATAGACTAAATAAAACTGAATCTAGCCAAGTCACTAAGTAGACCACTGAATCAAAGTTTATCAAAAGGGTTGCTGTAAATTGTACTTTTAGGTGTAACGATGTAAGGTCAGTTTTTTAGAAAGGTTCTAGTTCTGACAAACAAATGATTATCATTGATATATGTTTTAGTTGTTTCTATATTTTTGGTGAAGTAATTCTGTTTTTTTAGTTCTGTTATTGTGGGGAAAGCATGAATCTACGTTTATCTTAATCTGTACAGTTAGGTAAATTAAATATAGTAAAAGTCATAATATTGATTGAGCTGAACTTGCCCATGCAAATAGTTTGCATGCTTTTGCTAACTTTTTCAGTATTTTCTTTTTTATTATTCAGCTTGCAAAGTTGCCATTGGGCATGGTATAATGCGTGTACAAGAAAAAGAGGCAAAAAAGTCTTACTATGGCCAACTAAATTTTACTGATATTGATAATATTGAGCCTAAGTATTCACTCGAGTTTGCTATACTTACTTTTGATGCAAAGAATGGTGCCCCATTTCAAAAGTAGTTAGCAAAGTTTGATAGGATACAATTTGATATTATTGTATGGTATTCTGAGATTAGCGCAGTAAATTTTGTGACAGTCCATAACAGGTCTAGAATGCCCACCTTAATAATGAATGGGTGGGTTAAGTTTTTAGAAGTTATATTTGTCAAGATAAGTGATAACGAGACTTTGCTATTAATTAAAGTTTTTAAAAGTATTTTTCACATATAGGTAAGGAAACTCAGTTTTGACGCAATAGTTGTAAATAAGTAATCACCGTCTTGATTGAAACCATGTAGAATGTATACTAATATAGTTTTAAAGAGTGTTCGAGTACAAATATAGCTTCAGCTATGGGTAAAAATATAATGAATTATGTAGTGACCTTTTTGTATTGTTTGATAATGGAAGAGTTTGGGTGAAGAAAAAGTATGCAGGAGGTAAAAGGTAAAGTCAGGCAGGGCATTCTAATTCAGTTACTTACGGCTACGATGTCTTCATTAATGGCAGTCGAGCATGTAAAAGAAGGAAATCGCTATGAGAATGACCCTGATATCAATGGGACTCGGATTTAGGGATATTATGATTATAAACCGAGATAATGTAGTATCCAAGTTGTACAGGCACCCAGTCCAGTCAGACCAAGTCGCCCCTATTCCTACCTAGGCTATCTCAACTGTAGTAATGGTCTCTTTCTATTTAACTGCCAGCCTGGCTCCGACATAATCTCAATTTCATTGTCAGTGTAAGTCTATGTATGTGCACTGAGCACACCAGAAAAATGTATTCTGAAAACCACCCCAAATTATAATATTATATCTGTAATAAGTTATTGCAGGGTGTGTATGCATCGTAGACAAAGCGGGTTATCCGGATTAGTCGGCAAATACTCGTATTGAAATTGAATACAGTCAAATCCCTTTTGTGATTGAGCACTCTTGAGCCAGTATTTGTCTCGTCTCAATTTTTTACACCTGATGCCTTGTTCTACATATATGGTCACAATGCAGAACGAAATCCTGTGGTATTTAGTACTACTTATAAAAGCTGTACAGCCAAGCCACTCTGTATCCTCAACCAACCTACGCGTGTTTATTTGTGGTTTTCTCAACCGATATAGAAATACATCAAGATTATACTTTGTTAGACTTTAGTGGTTACTTTTGGCGAAGCCTCGGTCTTTCGGACTTGTGATACTTAAGGACTAAGGAACCACAAACTCAACTAGGACTTTGATTGCTCTTGTAATATTCCTATACCATAATATTTTCCTGTGCCAGTTAAAAATGACTTTTTTTAGTGTGTCTATCCACATAATAACTATAGGAGACCTACAGCTGTATTGTATTACCCTTTGATGACAAATATTTATATCTACCAAACGAAAGTTACATGTTGGTTGAGAAAACTCATCTTGATTTTGAGTCGTACAAAATTAGTGCTGAGTTGACATTATTTATAGATTAATACGGTTACATTCATCGTAATTCCTGATATTGCTCTAGTTTAGGTGGTTACGCATCAGGTTCTTGTGAGTAATGCCTTTAATTACCTACTCTTATATTTACTATGCATTTATTGTTCCTTCGGATCATATATTTTTGTGTTAACTATACTCGTCATGATTTTAAACCGTAGGTTGCTTATATCTTACCATATCCTAGTTTTAAACATTTGTGCATTTAAATGCTATTGACACATTTTATATCACACATAGAGGAGAATGAAGCAAGAGTTTGTGTACTTAAGAGAAAGACTATAGATTAATCTATATGATGCATATGACTCAGAAAAGTATTAGATAAGTTACTACTATACAGATATGCTGCAAGGGCATCCGCCCTATTTGCAATATTTTAATTATGTCACATAAAATAAATTAGATCTACACTTTTGAAATGATGTTTAGCAAGGTGCAAGTGTATTACCAATCAAATAGGCCAAACAGTATTATTTTATTACATTTATTGAAATGAAAATGACGAGTATATTGATACGTCGTTCTATAAACATTTATAATTAATTTATAAACATTTCTACAGTCTAATGATAAAAGTGCAACGAAAGAGTGGTTATAAAGTGCAAACAATGACATTCACGAATAAGCATATAAGCGTGAAGAGTAATAAAAGAATGGAGGAAAGGTTTTATCTTCTTGAGAGTTGTGAATGAAATTGTTGGAAGTTGCAGCAGAGGATTTGCCTTCAGCGTTAAATACTAAGTAAACGTAGATTGAACAAGGTGGGTAGAATAATAATGGTAGTATCTGTAATTGTGCGCAGATTGCAAAAACATGCATAGCAATCAAAGTGGTAAATAGTTATTATATATTTACATTTGTAAGTTATAACGTAAGAAAAGTCATAAATACCAGTAGCCAGTAGTCAGTAGATCACGGAGTTAATTATGAAAGGATTACACATTGTTGTAGTAGTTATACGTAAATAAATAACCGACTCAACAACGTTAATATCAGCCCCGTGATCAACAATTATTGTATACAAGTCTCAAAGTATTCCCACGGCAGATGCTCGTCAGTTCTTTGACACATTATTACATTGGATTACGCTGAATGCAATTTTATTGCGTTATATCATTTTGCATAGGACTCGTTAGCTCGTTTCTGCCATTGTAGTCTGTAAGTATACCGACACTGAAATAGTTAATACATGAAAATCAGGTTACATTAGGCGTGCAATAATAATATTAATATCGGCCCAGAATTGAGAAGAAGTAGCCAGAGGAGTAGCAGAAAGTAGTTCTTTCCTTCCTTTTTGTTGGAGAGACATTTATTATGTATTAGCAGAATGAGCTCACTCACATCAGAGAATAGGCGTTTTTCTATGTAGGTAATTGTTTAAGTCTACATATGACTGAGAATTCTGATGAGATGATAGCATTCCTATAATTCTACTGCGTTTATACACGTCCTTTCTATTTCCTTTTGTTTTTGCTCAATTGTACCACAGTTTTCCTGTGTTGTCTTTATACATAGTTATTAGACAACTTACATGAATCCACTCCAGCCTGTAAATGCGATGATTGTCGTTTTGAGATTTGAGACACATGAATTACTTGACTGTAAACAAAAGAAGCAGATCCGCCGCTTACATCATAAAACTAAATGCGAGTATCATCTTAGGAGACATAAAAACTCTTGCTAATTCCACTAAGGTGGTGTCTATGTATATCCTGTAGCATATAAACTATATAGCTGTATAGTATTCGCCGGCACATTGCGTGATTTTAAGTGCCAATTAACTAAGGGTGGTCTGCAAACTTCTTCATAGACTGTTATGTAATCTGTCTGTCTGTGTGATAATTACACCCCATGAAAATATCTACAAATAACAAGCAAAGGGAAGGATAAAGTGAATTCGATGCACTTTTAGCTATTCCTACAATTAGTATACACAGACACCGAGATTTATTGCCATTATGACTAATGAACGAATTATTATTTGATGAGATTATATTCTCGAGAGCAATTTCCTTTGGTACACCCACTTAAAAATTAATACTAATGTTTATTAGCATCATGTAAAAGGTCGTATTTAGCAACACGCAACAAATGAGGCGGTCGATTGTATAATTACATAATATGATACATTGTCTGCATATGATTCGCCGTACCCTGTATTTATTTATTAATCGAGAATGAATATTGTGCTTTGGGGAATTGATGCCTGCCTCGATGATTCCTTTGAACGGATGCAAAAAAGCGATGGGATGCTTCTGAAATAAGAGTCGTGAAACCTTTTAGTAGTAGACCTATGTACTTGATCATTCACTGGCTTCGTCATCTATATAATTGCCATTTTATACCAGTTTACCTCATAGCAGCATACATGGGAAAATCCTTTTTTATTCCTTTTTTACTCTGAGCTGTGTAGCCTTTTGGGTATTATTGAGGAAATCTCCTAAAAACAAAGAAATACTTTTTCAATTAATATGCGAAGGCCTATAGCACTTATGGCTTTTAATTTATCCATAAGAAAATTCACCTAATTACAGATACAATAATCGCGGCATAGTTAATGTGCTTATTATATTGATCCTTACAACAGCAATCTAAATATTTTGGCACGAATCAAGTTTCAACAAAAATGATTGACTAACCCTGATATTATTTAGCTCTATAGTAAATACGCTATTTATTCTCGTGAGATTGGGATTTGTTATTTTATCCATAGAATTGAAACGTACCGAAACTGAAGATATAATGTATGCTCTTATTGTTAATGGTTGAGAAAACACGAGATAATAATATTGAGAATGATTTACAAAAAAATACAGTGAAGTTAATTAATATTTGCATGCAATTGCTCCTGTCGAGAACGTTCCATCGCATTATTTCAGCTTCTTTTACGTTCGAATTCCTCTAGGAATTCGTAAGTTTTTGTGTTTCTTAGTAATAGCATCTATTTAATCATCAGTTATCTGTTCTGTGCTTTATGCTGTATTGCATTTCACATCTCAAAGAACACCAGACAAGGAAAACTGCCGTGATTTAGACGAATATACCTACATGTACCTAATAACCAACTGTATATAAGTTATACGTAAATCCACTACTTTTCTGAACAAAGGAGTGGTTTTTCAGTAAAATACTGAAGCATATAAGCTAAACTTTGATGATGACAGAGATAAAATTGTAGCAGAACTAACTGAGATTGACTTGGCAGATTTACCTTGAAAATCTGTTGACACACCATTCATCACAAGTCAGAAATCCTCCATAAATCTATAATATAAGTTATTATTTTGCTTAAATAAGGGAATGGAATTTAATAAGGTAACTGTAGAGTTTATATTATACTCCTTATCGTCATCTGCCCATCGTATCAGCTTGTTCGAATTGAAATCAGCAGTTTCTCTGCAAAAAATCTTGATAATTGTTAATGATAATGATAATTAAGTTAACAAAAACTGGATTCACAAAAGGGAGCATTAACAATTAATTACTTCGGTGTACCAAGATTAATTATAATTAGAAGCGTCTTCATTTTCCTTCCAAACAGAGAAAATACTTGCTGAATATTAAATTAGAATTTAAAATTAGAAATTTCTACAGTACGTATTGGAGTTGATGGAGTGCATATTCTAGTATTGGTAGATTGACCGGTTTTAAGTTATTTATTATGTAGTACAATACAAAATGAGAAATGTTAAATGTATCCGCTATTCTCCATTTAGTAATTGTAAATCATTATTGTATTTTAATATGATTTTGCTATTAAACTGTAGAATTCAATGCATATAACAAGTACCCTACATCTATCTATGATGAAAAATTTTCATTTTTTATTTTACATCGATTGAAAAGTTTTTCTTAGTAAAGGATTTCCATTTAAGATTTTAAAACTCAATTTGTTATCCCAAGTTGGCTTCCTACTGAGCAAACATAGAAATCTGTTTTCCTAAATTTAGTTTCTGAGTTTAATTAGTAAATACAATAAAATGGTTTTCAATTCATGTACATACGAGCAGACTTTTACAGATCTCCGTTATCAGTTAGGTACCTAAATATTTGTAAATGATATAAACTGTGCATAAATTGGAAATCGATGTCTAACAGGTTCTGCACAGCCTGAGGTTTATAGATACAGACACCCTTACAGCTAATTTACTTAACTAAGTGTAAATGATGTCTATGTACTTTACACTATGCCAAGTCATATCTTGTTGTGTAGGTAGTTATTTATTTAATTTCAATGCTCACCTTGAAATATAGTTGATTGTCCCTATAAAAGCTAAATAAATGTATCTGTTAGCTAATTTGAGAAGTAATTTTGTCATCAGTATGCTACAAAGCATAATATTATTGTCCAGTTGTCGATTTAGGAGATAGCATAATATAGAGCAAATGTAGTTGGGTTGGTGCAGCTGAAAAATATTATTCTATGGCTATCAGTTTGTGGTAAGCGTGGTTCGTATTTGAAAACATTATTTCGGAAGGCTGGAAACTAGTGGTGTGGCAACTGGTTTAGTAGTTTAGGTATAGATAGTTGGAAGTTCTTGACAGGTTCCAAAATGCAGGAGGTAGGTTAGCAGCTGATATTTTTTGTCTCATTGAAACCGGAATCACAGTAGAAGTCAGTCATGCTCATGCCTCAGACAAACCTTATAACATAACCCTTTACTCCTTCTCTGCATAAAGTATCCTTAAATCTTCACCTGGATATCCCAGACAAAAACTTCCCAGCAATAATATTATGTGTAGCAGTATTCAATAATGCAATAATGTAGTCTTTCTCCTTCCACAATACTTTACACAGACACACACCAAAAGGCTTCATAGTACCTAGGCATTATGTCCTCTCTAATGATTTGAGATAATGCTGGTAGTAGTCATATTTTGTCGAGGACATCCTGTCAATTTTCACATTATCTAGTATCGCTACCACCTGTCAGGACTACATGTGCTTACTTTTACATATTTGCTATAACCTATGTATCACTATTATTATAATACACGCTAGTTAAACTATATAGAGCATTATGGAACTATTTCTGACTTGTCATTTTCCCACAGGGAAAATTCAATCAACTGAAAGAACAACCCCATGTTGTCAGCATATTTTTGTCGACACAAACTTATCTAATGTCAACATACCATTTTATCAGCACAACTTTTTCGCGGCACACCAAATTACCATATTTTTCAAATTTATGATTTTCAGACCTAGCAGCTAGCAATTCCAATCATGTCCATGCATAAGGGATAAAACATGTTTGTCTACCAAAAGGTTGCTGATTAATACTAGGGGTATTGACAAAAAGGTGTTGACATTTTTAATAGACATGGTATAAAGGGGTTGATGTTTTGACATTTCAGTGTGGACACCGTATGTAGAATAAAACTGGATCATCTGAAAATAGTAGGAGGTGGGATAATTTCGTAGGAGACTTTTATAATAGTTTTTACTCATGAATATGGATAGAGTATTGATACTAGATAGCTAATAAACAATGCTGTAAAACTATTGGAATCGAATGTTGCAGTTGCTGTATACACTTTATTTCTATTGATCTTTATACAGATAAATACTTTATTCGTATATTCCACATAGAATTCTTGACATTCGGTTCAATTTGCTGTTATTGTCAAAATACCTTTGATAAAACGATACAAAGTGTACTTAGTGTACCTAAATCGAAAGAACGACGTATAGTATAAACTTGTTACAGAGCATTACGTTACATTAAGTAGGGCTTCCTATACTAATTGTGAGTCCTATATAAGTAAAGTTTTACCAATTATTTTATATGGATTCAATAAGTATATTTTTTGAACTTAAAATAATTATTGCTACATTTTTGTATTAGATAATTGTAGTTGGAGGTGGAGAAATACTTATCATGGTAGTTGTAGCTAACATTAATAAAATGTTCATCACTGTACTCTAACAGTAGTACTTGGACAGGTTTTTAGATGATAAAATGTATAGTTGGCGGCTGATCTTTGGATTCTTCTCATTTATTGTACCTAGGTATGCCACCCCTTAACTCAAGTGAGGCACATGAACCGTTTTCATTATTCTAACCAAAACGTATGTGAAACTTGAGATTTGTTACTCCATGATGCATTGAATACCCAACATCGTTTAACGTATGTACATATTTAGGTACTTGTGAACAAGTTGTGCATAATTTTCTATTACGTAAAATGATGGAAATTAGGGTGTTTAATTGGAGAGTGCTGAGAGCTGATACAATTTCGATTAAGTGCGTACTTTATAGAGCAACTCAATGAAATAATATATTATTAGCATTATTGTTAGGTACATTGAAATTTATTGTTTGTCTGTAGTTTATTTGGCATGCATGGTTGCTTATCTCCTTTAAATGGTAAATATTCAACAAAATTACTGCATTTACACTCGACTAACAGCAAAGTAGTCAGCATGATTGTTAATACCATACTTCCATTAACTATTACTTCATTTCTAGGATTTTTATAAATTGGAGCTTTGTTAGTATGCCATTATGCAATTTGTAGTAAACGTAGCATAGTAAATCTATCATAAGACAAATTAATCGCTAATTTGCAATGTTATACATGAATCTTTATGCTTGAATTATGGTTTGTAAGGATATATTATCCGTTTTTATTACTTTTAAATCAAGGAAATTGGTTTAAACTTGTGCTTTGTTTAAGAATGTTTAATTGGGTCGAAATCTTACAGCATTTGGCTTGCTGTTCTTTGGCTTGTTATTTATTTCAATTGTTTGTTAAGCGCTATGCATTTGTTCCTAGGAGGAAAGGGTGCATTTTAAATATTTGTGGTTACTTTCAATCAAATTTCTCTGAAAGATCAACATGTGATAATTCTAATGGTTTCCTAATTATTTTCTGTTTTAGATGTGGATTTGAAAAGACCCAGAGTTACTCGGAGGTAGAAAAAACAGGAGAAATGCTGTCATCCGGCTTTGTCTTCCTACTTTCCAGCTCGATTGCATTTCTTCTGTTAGTGCTTCCATGCAGTTTAGCCCAGTCGGAACACAAGCAGCGGGCCGCAGTCGGTAAGTGACAATTTACTACATTAACAAATATAGCAAAGAATTTATATCCACCCTGCAGAAAATTACATAATAGGTATACGCGTGTAAGAACTAACTATAAAACAGAAATGTTTTATTGCACGTTTCGAGACAGGTAGTTAACTTGACTGAAATGCGAAAAAAAAGTTATTCTTGATATTTATTGGTATTAAATTTTCATTTCCGTTTCCTTAGCTGATAAATATAGGTAATACTAGTATCCTTCTGATTTCAAGTGCAAATTAACCAGTGTTTTATTTTAGCCTGTTTTTTTTACATTGTAGTAAATAATTTTAGCCGGCTAAAATGGCTAGTTGCAAATATTTTTATTGTGGTTGCTGGCTGTAAAAAAGATTTTAGCCTACCAATAGAGAATGGTGGACATTACCATTTTAACCATTAGCTAGTAAAACACTGACGCTAAAACGTTATTAGCAATTTTGTAGTACAAACATTGGATTCCGTACATAGTTTATACTTTATAAGTCTATATAGCTTTATGAAATGTTGGATATTGGGTAAAATGTCGCAAAAAGTTAAGTATTGAACAATTCCGTATGTATTTCTGTATGTGGTTACGGAAGGTAAGTATATATATCTCAACTTCCTACTTTGAGAAATTTCCTGCGGATTTATTGTCACGAAATGCCACAGTTCCAGTCTGTAAAACGTCCGAATGGGTTAAAAGAGGGTCAGATCACTTTCTTTCTGAATGTAGTAACTTTGTGGTTTGTTAGAATTATGGTAAAGTACATAAAATAAAAGTTGAAATGAGGAGATAAAAGCAAGCTATACACAGAATTGCATATCCCAAAGTATATAAATCCGTTTCATGTCTCTGCTTTATGAATTTGTAGACAGCTAATAGCTGAAAAGCTTTATGATTTTATTATTACCTCTGTCCGCCACCAGAAAGTGAACGAACATAGTAAATAGCAGTGTGTGGATACATTTATTGCCTCATTAGGGATGTACAAATGACAGGAGCTGTTTATGTACTACAAAATATTCATTCATTCACAAATCGATTAACCTCTATTGGAATTTTCGAAAGGTAGGCTAATGTTTACACGTAGTTGTTACTTACCTATACTGTTACCTCTACCTTGCCATTTTTATTCTTTTTTCAGGTATTCTTGTGGACTTGCACCAATCCGTTGGCCACAAGGCCAATAATACAAAGAGTTCTTCCACAAGAGTCCCATGCGACTCTTTAAACGTTCATGCGTTCCAACAACTCGCAGCTGTGAAATGGGCAGCAGATACTATCAATAATAAATCATGGCCAGGGGAATTCGCATTAGGTAAACTCAAAGAATTATTATCATTTTAACCTACGATTACATATGACTATGAAAATAAATGTATCTCCTATAATCAAATCCATTGGGCAAAATAATTACTTAAATCAAATGAGCTTTCCAGCATTTTACTATAATTTAATCGGAGAAACTTTAGATAGCTAGAAAGTTTGAACAGAATTAAAGCAACAAAAAAATAATTTTCCTTTTTATTATAGTTATCTCATAGTCTTCACATGACGAGCATTTTGGCATTGTCATAGGGTAGTTAAAGCAATTAGTAATTGAGTGACGTATCTATACAAAATGTGTTTAATACAATTCTTTATGAATAGCGAATGGAGAATGAACGTGGAAGAGAGATGGGTTGTTTTGTTAATTAGTTAATTACGTAAAAAAGAGATTAAATGAGAAAATCCCACTTTCAGCCAGTTTCAGATTTGTCAACTGTATAGTAACAATATGTCATAGAAATCTAAAATAATCATACTGTTTAACTTTGTCTTTTTGTATGCACTGACAAAAAGTTTGAAATGGTAGACAATATTTAGGTATGATATTAATAAAAATCAATAGAAAAGAAAAACATGTACGTTTTATGAAAATGAAAACTCAAATGGAGCCTAGAGCTTGCAGAGCTGTTATCGTAGTGTTTTAATGGACTACCCTTTATGCAGTTATTGTTGGCTGTCCGTAGGACGTCTGCTATCTTGTATTGTACAATAAGAAATCTAATAATAGTTATTGTTGGCTATTCTCATCCTCAACAAACTTTTTGTTAGGCATGTAAAGGCTATTTGTGAAAGTCAGATACACCATCATCATCAATCATTGTAATCAAAATGTATATGCTGATATGAAATACAAATGAATATGGCACTAAATTTTTACAAGTTACTGAACTGCATGTATAGAAAATAATAGCATTAGAAAAATCCTCTTTTCAAATATCTATTCTTCAATCATTATATAAGCTTAGTATAAGCCCATTATCTGATTAAATTGTATTACACTACAAAGAAGAGCTGAAAATATTGATACTTTTGTTCATTCTATAAGGTAAGATAGTAAAACAACAAACAGGTACAGACTTATGGTCTTCCGAAGGCTTAAGTTGTTTTGTTGTAGTATGTAATGCAGTAAATTGAATGCTGAGTATAGAATTCTTGGCTGATGTTGACGAAGGAGTGAACAATGAATTGATGCAAAGAATATTTGTGAAACAACGACTTTGGCTATGTTTGGAAGAGTCTCTTTTGTTCTGCGAATTCTGTGCAATTGAAGATTCTCAATATTACCTGCCAAATGAATCTTCCATTCAGCCTATGCTTAGTCTACTGTGCAATCGAATAAAGCATTCTCATCGGAATGAAGCAATCCCAATCTAATGTATTTTTTTGTTTTTCTGTACTATGTTTGCAAATGACAGATATCGTGGTGCGTGACACTTGTGGCGAAAGTGAAATTGCACTGACGGAAACCCACGAATTGTTAAACTGGGCAAGACGGAATCTGGAGACTCCTCTCATTGGTAACCCATTATTATTTTTATAAATATTTCGCATCACTGATTTATTAGGATCACACTTTTCTACAAATTCCTACTTTTCCTGCGATTTATTAAGTCAAAATTTCTACTTTTTCAAATCAAAGGAAATTTATAAGCAAATCTAATAATGATGCGGTAGTCATTAAGGACTTATTATCTGCGTGAGTAAGTAGGTTTGCGTAATGGGGCTACATCAACGTGCTACACACAATAGCAGGACAACTGTAATGAAATAAGTTAATTGAGCAGATGAGTCAACAATACTCGCATGATATTGTAAATTTTGAGCTTGGGATAGCCTTTCGTTTTCAATTGACACACTTGTCCTCGTGCTGTCTTGTATTTGCCCATGTTCTGTGTTTGTATTCACAACTTGGCGTCTATTGTGTTTGTGCTTAATAATTGTCTATTCTACTTTGGCCTGTTTTTCTCCCAAGACATATAACGTTCTTTCAAACTAGTATACGCAACTGGAGAGGGATAAAGAAAATGAGGAATGCGACTCACAACGTTCCTATTGGTTATTTATGGTAGACAAACGACAAACGTCTCAATTTTTCATGCATCAATCAATGTAATTACACAACGTGAATTTGTTTTTATTTAACTCGCCCAGGTATGTACTATCGGATATTGTTTGGCTGCTAACACAAAGATCGCAATGCGTTGTGCTTTTAAAAGCTTGGGCTTTTAGCGAGACGGGTTATTAGGAGTCGGAAGGATTAGCGAGCAATTCCAAGCATTCTTCTTTTGATGCATGAATGAGTTATTGAAGCGGTAGCCAGCGACGGTGGCAAAATACGAGAAATTAATAGCTAGAGACGATATTAGTGAAATTCTAATCTTAATGTAAATGCACAATGCATGTTCGACTGACTTGAGCTATTTTTTTCGGTTGTAGTCGCCGCAATCAGAGGTGCTTGCTCGGCAAGTGCTCTCTAGCTATTGTTCCATTCTATCATTCAATCACAAAATGAAATATTGCTTACGCTAATGCAAATAAAACAAATGATTGACCACGAAACAAAAATTAGAAAGAACTCAGCATCGAAAAGCACTCACCCAACTCTGACTCCATTCATGCAACCTGCCACCTTATCTCTCCATACCCTAAACCTTACTTTTTTTGTGATAATATTCTATACCAACTACTCAGGTAGCAGGTGCATTGTAAATAATACCTGAACTTGAACTAACAATAGAGACAATACCGTAGGTATTATGATTCTTATTTCTTCAATAGCTATAACCTTATTAGATACCCTCCTTCACCGTTTTAACGAAAGTATATCAAATCACATTCAATCCACCACGCGTCACAGACCAGGCACTTCGTTACAAACTACGCAATTCCCCGGTTAATAGGATTAAAGCAATTTTTCAGGTCAACTACCTAATTGAGATAGAGTAACAATTGATATCTTTATTTATTCACTCTAACATGCACAAAATTTTACTCTGTCCACATTTTACTGCGCAGTTGGAAATACAACTTGCATTTTAGGGACACATTTTATCAATTTCATTTGTAGATACTTAGAATGACCTTTAGAATGCTATACTCCAACGACTTCAAGTCGGATGCTATTTTCTAAGAGTAGCTTTTGAAAGTGGACCTTGTGGTAAGTCTACGATAAAATGCTGTAAATTGAAGGTTTGCATGTAAATGAATTAAATTAGGAAGCCAGTTTCATCCAAGGGCTAAAAATTGATACTGTTCAAACAGAAATTGAATTTCTTCTTATCTCGATGTCCCATAATTTTTGCTTTTCTGAACAAATACAAGTCACAGTCAACAAACTAGTTAAACATATACTACGCTGTGCTTTGGTATTTCTTTTTACAATTCTCTATTACGTTACTCTGCTATATCCAAGCATGTAATTGTTTCATTTGTTCAATTAAAATGGCACCCATATGAGGTCATGGTCAAACGAATTTAAAATAAACCAAAGTCAAAGCATACAGAAGCACAAAATAGTTTTACTTATGAAAAAAGTTATCATATAGTATTACTTTTTTAATCGTTTCTCGTTTGCCATTTACACAGCTGATAACGGTGTAAAAAATTTTAATTAATTTGGTGTAACCCAACATTTACATATTGACAGGCATCTAAAATGAACTAAAATGAGTTATCAAAAGAATTTTGCATACAACCTTGAACACATATGCTCCATTTGGATTTATACTCAGTTAAGTTACAGTACACTTGTAATAAATTTCAGAGTTGCTGCAGTAAATATTATCTTTCATTTAATAGCTTTCATTCGGCTGAAGAAAACGAATATTGCTTGTTATAAAGGTTCATTACAACTTTAGTAACACAAATTCGGGAACGGTCTAACCCTTAAAATTTAACACATGGGTTGCCAAAAATAATAAATCATTAAATCTGTGTCCAAATGTAGAAATTTATTTTTATTAGTAACGGAATGAAAATATTGATATGTCATAATATGTAGGATGGCTTTAATTCAGAAAAATAAAAAATACATCGCCAGATAGCCAATTGTGCCAATTTAGCTATAAACTATAGATAAGACTCTATAAGATAGACTCTATAAGCTTATGTGGTATATTTAACGTGCATAAAGATATTCTTTCATTCTCAAGTTTGAAATTTTCTATTTTCAGGTGTGATAGTCATTGGGAGTCGGAATAACGAGCGGATAATTGATTTGCCGTTGGAGAGTCTGAATAATGACAATATTTCAGCGATTGTCACATCTCCAAGGGCAGCTGAGTTGCTTCTTTCAAGTCATCCAAATGTTTTCACGACGGCGCCAGACATCTCCAGTGTCACTGAGGTACCAGAAAGAAATTAAAATAAAGTTGACATTTACCTTTTATTTTCTTCGATGATATATATATTAATATTTTTATTAGCCAAGCACGCGAAAAGCTTTTTGATTTAATTTGAGTTGTTTAACGTATGTATGCAATTAAATGTGCGTTAATTTCGGTACAAATGCCACATTCAATAATGTTTACGGTGTCATAATTGTGTTCATGTTGTAATGTACGTGAATATGTACACACTTCAAGAAACTTAAGCAGAATGTACACATGTCTAAAATATTGAATGCACTTCCTACGTAAGTACTTGGTACATGCATAAAGAATTTTTGTACCTATTAATTACCGCAATGACATTTGAAAACTTTGCATAGTCTAGAAAAGCAAGTTGTTGATTATAAGGTGGATGTACAGAGGCACGAATAATTATCAAGTTATTTTTGTTGCAGAATAAATAAAGGAAAGAGAGCTGAATAGAGCAAAAACCCCTTGCGAGTGGGATTTAGAAATGGTTAATACCTAATAATAGTTCTCATAGGTAAATACAAAAGAACGTAATAAAGTAGGTAAGAGAGGAAAAGAGCATTGAAGAACATCCGTGCCCCACGCGCTTCCTTCCGTATGCACAATTTGATTGAGTCTGTGCATGAGTAACTCTATGTAAACTTGTGTTTCGTAAGAAGAGAACTCCCTCTTAATTTTCCCCACGCAATGCTGAATTATATTCCTCCGTGACAAATGGGTATAGCTGAGCAATTAATTCGCAATTCTCAAAACTACACAGTTAATGTGCGAATCTATTTATTGTTTGCCAATGTTTTAGCAAGTTTCACCGTTGGTTTTCATGCAATCGGCGAATCTAAAAATGTCAAAATAAAGTTGCTCGATCATAGGGTTAAATTAGACATGAAAAGGATATAAAAAGGTTCTAGGAATATAAATATAGAGTTCCGTGCATAGAAAAGCCTCTTTGATGTTCTGAATGAGTGGTTGCTAATAATAAGGATGAAAACTCAAATACTCAGTTAATTAGTCTTTAATTCCGCAAGGAAAGAAACTGAAACGTATTTCCGCAAAACCCATCACAATATTATAAAGTCAAACAAAATACCAAGTCCCCACTTCCCTTGTCTATTTGAAGTAGTTTTTCAAATGAATGAGTTTGAAAGTTTTTATAGCTTTGTAAAAGCTAAGTGGTTAGTAACTTACCGGTTGCTTTATGTTTACCTACTTCAAAGCTCCCCACTTCATCATTGTAGTAATAATGTTAGAATGAAAGCTCCACGCACTCCGATAAATAGTCATAACTAACTTCTAAGTAGGTAGCTTTATAATTTGATGTAAAAGAATTCATTTCATGCGTGTTCGTGTATTACATGGAAAGTGTATGTGTAAATTCAAGGCTGTACTCTTTTTAAGATGTTTCTGATATGAAATGCGAATTCTGGTGATTTTTCAGGCTATCATCTCCCTTATCAATCAACTGAGCAGCACAAGTGTGGCAGTCATATCCAGTTGCTCTCACGCCATAAAACGCTTCGAGAATTTTGCTACTACAAAGTCCATTCGGGTCAAGCATTATTTGGTGCTGGAAAAAGACAACCCACACATTTCAGATGTTATAATCAAGTTCCTAAGAGGCGAAGCTGTAAGTTTAGCATTGTTTACTTAAATTCCTTCAATTTCTTGCTGGAGGGAGTTGAATATGCAAATTAATTAATTTATACCTAAACTTTGTTACTCATGATAATTTTAAGAATTGTTTTGAATTAATTCATACTCTTTTAAATGACTTTGAAATCTGACTGTTTTGATTGTACTAAATTAATACTTTTTAATTACACAAGATTATGTCTAAAGTTATGTTTTTTTTTGATAATGCAAATTATAGGAGGCGGTACAAAGCGTCGTTCTACTGCTGGAACCTTCGGAGTTGGAACGACTAGTAAATGATGGAGACTCGACTACCACTGAACAATTATATCAGTTGACTCAGGAAAAATCATGGATTTTGGGGACAGTGGGCATGGATCAAGAGTTAGCTAGAGAATGGAGCACAAAATTTCATTCCAATTTACTTGTCATGCAACCGCATGTGGCCCCTAACCCGGATTTCAGATCCCGTTTTCTGCAAAGCCTAAAGGTACACTAAGATAAATGGCCAGATGGGAATCAAAGAAAAGTTTATATGATAATTTCCAGCAATTAAGGGTGTTGTAATGATAACGCCATTTTTATACCATTCCATAAAATGTAATGGTTACTTTTTTCAGATCTATAGCCCACTGCATAGAAAGTATTAAATGAGATTATAACGTGCTGTGGACTAGCTTAAATGAATCACCTAGAATATAAACTTCTGTCAGTTTTCCTTATTTAATTCTTTTAAAAGTAAATAATTCAACCTGATGGATTTAATTCTTTCGCTTTATAACTCTTGTATAATTCTTTAGGATAGAAATATTAAATAGGGACTTGAAACAGTAATAGAGATTTCCTGCTTTATTTTAACTAGCTACGTTTTAAAGTATATAACAACCTGCCAGCCAATTCAATTATGGAAGATAAGCATATTTACGACTGTTCTGGCTATGTAAATTTTATCTTTAATTCCAGTGGCTAGTTAGAATTTCGTATTTGTGTAGATAAACAGCAGGGAGAAGCAAGTGGCTTTGTTACTATTATATAAAGGCATTCATGAACATGAATCACTCTCAGTTAAACCAAGAAAGTTAATAAAAGGTGCAAAAAAGATCTTAACGTCAAATATTTTAGCCCAGTATTTTGGAATAGGCGAACATTTGATTTAAGAGAGATGAAAGTTGAACTTTACATCGCCTTCGTAATTTATTAATGGGAGATAAAGGGGAATGATAGGAAAAATGGAATTGATGTGGTGATTATAATCTTGTTCAGGATTCCTTGACTCATGAAAGCAATGCGGAGACGCGAGAATACGTCCAAAGAATTCATCACTGCCACTGGCAAAGGAAGCGATCTTCAGGAAAACTCTCTACGTCTCCTCCGTGTGCAAATCTCAACAGCTCATCTCTGGCACAGAAATTTAGATCAGAATCTGATGTAAGTACATATCTCTAGACACCTCCTAATCTGCTACCATTTCATTTCATGCTATCAATACCGGCATAATAAGCTTGAGTACCAGTCCTCTTAATCTTTCTGACGTGAGAAAAGTACACCAGCTTACAAGGAGTTATCCCCGCATCATATAATAACTATTTATCAAGGATAATTAATAACACCAGTCACTACCAGCATTATACAAATAAAAAGAGAAAATCAGAAGCATGACAGAACATACAGTGCCCATATATATTCCTAGATGAATAACTAATAAAATATATTCTTGAATGATTTATAATATTTCTTTACTTTACTAACATTTCAGCATTCTAATATTACCAAACTAACTAACTAACTAACTATATGTATCGTAATCTTAATAATACATCCACATGTTTAGAGTTGTACATATTGATTCTTATATATGATGCGAATTACAAATTGTAGCTAGTGAACAATAATGAAGTATACTTTGATAAATAAAATATTAGGGTTGTAATTGTATGTAAAAGGAGATATAAAAGATTTAAATAATCATCGTTCGTAATTATTTCCGCAGGTGGGATTTATAATGAGTGCTATGTCAGCTTACTCTGCTTCACTCCGTTTGGCTCAGTTGGAGACTTGTCACAATGAGACAGAGTGTGACTTGAGTAAGCTATCAACTGCTGTTATTGATGCTCTGAGAAAACTGAATTTCCCGATAATGAACGGAGAATCACCATCGCCGGAGGCGACGGAGTCAACAGTAGCAGCGAGCCACGAGTTGGAAGGAACCCGGGGGCGAATCAACCACCAAGGGAAGTTAGTGAGTCGCAAGTATGATTTGTATCTGAGCAAACCCAGCGGTCAAATATCTCAGGTGGGTAAATAAGTGATAATATTTGTTGAAGATGGTAAAAATGGCTATTAATATTTTTGTGGGAGATCTAATGGAGATTCTGCGACAGTGAATAATGTGTTTGTTATTGAATGAGTGAGCAGGTAGGACAGTATTCTCACGAAGATGGATTGGTTTTGGACGTAATGTTGGGGATTAACCTGGAAGGAGACACAAATATGCAAGATCGTAACGGCTGGGCGAGACCTCTGGGTAAAGAGAGATCTGGGATTCGGCGAGGGAAGACGGCAAAGCCGGGGTCGAAAGACGCGACGGAGTTCCCGAGGCAGCACTATTTGCAAGGAGGAGACTCTGTAAACGTGCGGAAAATGTCTCCTCCCGAGTTCTACATCTCGAGAGTGTGGGCTATGGCTGTGACGGCCGTGGGAATCACCGGAGTTTTCATTTCCCTCTACATGCTCGTCTACGTCTTGCAGAGGATGTGCGACGGGACTCTGCAAGGAAATCAAGTGCTGGGAATTCTCCTTCTTCTGGCAATCATGATGATGTACGCGAGTGTCGTTTTGTTTGTTTTGCCACCGGGAGATTTGCTGTGCAATCTGCGAGTGTTTGTGCCGTCCATCGCAGCCACCCTTTGCTTCGGTCTCCTGCTCATCAAAATAATGCAACTTCGAGCCTTTGTCTCTTTGGGGCTCGGAGGTCGTGTGTCCGCCATGAATCAGTTCGTCACGCTGATATTCATTGTAGCAGTTCAAGTGGCTGTGAATATTCAGTGGTTTTTCAGCCCGCATCCTGAAAAAGTTGACAATGATGATTTATTTAACGAATGCTTCTACTCGCACGAGAACTACTTGTATCTTCATGTGTACCTTGGACTTCTTATCCTCTTCGTCTTCTTGTACGGCACGTCCGTACTCAAGATTAGGAGAAACTACAATGAAGGCAAATGGGTAAATATTGGTTTTTCATTTTTCCATCTTATTTCGGATACTAATGGCTAATGAGAATCGTAACTCTAGATGAATCGTAGAAGGAATTGAAATGCTCTAATTTTCCGTTTCAGGTTACTCTGGCCTCATTCCTGTCACTTCCGATCGCTGCGGCGTGGGCCATCGTCGTCCACACCAGCCCCTCCTACTTCCAGGAGCCGGCGGCTTGCATCGCTTTCATTTCAACGGCGACGGTCGTCTTGTTTTCTGTGTATGTTCCCAAACTGAGTACCATCAACCAGCAGTCTGAAATGGCGAAAAGAAAAAAGATGCTCCAGCAAGTGCCTCCAGGCTACACGGGCTCAATCTCCACCATTTTTACATCTCTGTCTGACCGAGGCACGTTGCAAAGTCAGGTCAGTCAGAAGAGGAACTCGTCTTATCAGAGCGGACCGCAGTCGTCGTCATCCCATTCCCACTACATTCCGCCCCCGCCCCCAATGCCCTCCAGTGGAAAGTCTGTCACCTACTCCCCCCGGCTCACCACCAACTTTTTCCAGTCTTCGTCTGCTGCCACTTCTCTTGCTAGAAGTGTCTCCATGAAAACGCCGTTCTTCGACTCTCACAACAGAGCTGCGTATCCTTAAGTAATATTTGTACATAGCATTTACACCACCCACACAGAAATACATCACACCAACCAACATAATATTGAAAATGTAACTTTATTATTAGCTATACCTACTATATTACTGTACTACTTAGGAAATATACAATATTATAAATAATATGGGTACCTCTAGAAGATAAACTGATACCTAATTAAAGGACATGTGTGTGTAACATATTATTATTATTATTATTATCCATTATTAATAGGACAAAGTAGGTAGTAGGCAAAGATTACTACTATGCAACATTTTTATCACGTATTATTATGCTCTGTACATTAGTTTACATTCTTTTCATGACTTGTCTACAATAAATAAAGCAAGCATCTTGCTAATCCCTTCCTAATCCATAGACAATATTATCAAGCATGCTATGCTATCTAGCAATATCGAATACTATGCATTTAGGCTTATCGTAAGACATTTATTTTTTGAGATTCAGTCATGGTCCATTGTCAATTGCTTCTGCATGATGTATAATGTATGTCCAACTAAATAGATTGCATGCTTGCATGTATTTACTTCCGAAAGATGGTGAAAATGTATTTGTATTGTGTGTGTATATATGTGATATATTCAGAACAAGAGTGAATAAAATTCTAAACTCTGCCAGCACTTTATTTCTTCCATCATTTATTGCAACCATAAATTCATCTCTCATTTACAACAACCCCAAAATTATGAATATAAGTCAATTATTAAGAACTAGTACGTACAGTGTGCTAGAAAAATGTTGAAATCCTAATAGCTGTTTTGAAGCTTAAAAAGTGGATTTAATAGTCGAATCCGAAATTTCAATAACTGCTTTTATATAGAGGATGAACTAGTACCACTATATTTTACGATATCCGAAAGCTGACCTCAACCCATTTAGTTTTCTTAGCCTAAATCAATTATGCCTCAGGCCTCAGGTATAGTCACTACATATACTTACATGTGAAGGGAGGCCATGGGTTTTCCTATATATCTGTCGTAGTATAACCCTTCCCTCTGTACAACATCAAATGTTTGTTAACAATGAATTAAGATACGATTTCATCTGATTCTTCCGAATTCTTCCAAATTCTTCCGAATTCTTCCAAATTCTTCCGAATTCTTCCAAATTCTTCCGAATTCTTCCAAATTCTTCCGAATTCTTCCAAATTCTTCCGAATTCTTCCAAATTCTTCCGAATTCTTCCAAATTCTTCCAAATTCTTCCGAATTCTTCCAAATTCTTCCGAATTCTTCCAAATTCTTCCGAATTCTTCCAAATTCTTCCAAATTCTTCCGAATTCTTCCAAATTCTTCCAAATTCTTCCGAATTCTTCCAAATTCATCCAAATTCTTCCAAATTCATCCAAATTTATCCGAATTCATCCGAATTCATCCGAATTCATCTGATTTCATCCGATTTCATCATTCATCTGATTCCATCCAATTGACATTTTAGCGTGTATTATATTTTAAAACAGAAAGTTGAAAAGTGGAAGCCTATTTCCAGTTTTTACGTCCCCTAGTAATAAAAATTAAAATCTACCCTTTTCGTTTCTTGTTGCAAATAGCTAAATACTACTTTCCGGGAAGGAATTGACCAGATATATATTTTTAGGAAAGTAAGGGAAAAATAGATACATGCTATTGACTGTGCCAAACGAAATTTGAAAGACATGCTACTGTTTTATAATATGATAAAAATTTATGTTCAAAAACTTATTATTTTGATTTGTGTATGAATGAATCATATTATGAATCATAAGATAGCGTAGATGCTTTAAAGGTGGGCTTATTGAGTCAGTCTGCATCCTAAATGAAATATGCAATTATTTCTTAATTATTATTTAAATATTATCTGTCCATTATAATTTTATTATTAATATTTAAATATTACCCACCCATTTATACTGTATTATATAATCTATGATTGACAATTGTCTTATAACTCATGGTTTGCAATGTATTTAAGAATGGAACAGTTGCTATGAAACCCCGGGGGGTCGGTTACCCTGGTATCACTACCAAGGAACAGTTGTACTATTATAGTATTCCTATAAGTTTTAACAATAAGATTGACGAACAATAAAATCGATAAGAAAATATAATAGACGAGTTCGCGCTTCAGTGAGCACGAACAAAGGTTTTCAATGAACCTCGAACTCGTATATTGTTCGTGCTCACTGAAGCTCGAACTGGTCTATTATATTTTCTTATCGGTTTTATTGTTCTTCAGTCTTATTGTTAAAACTTATAGGAATACTATAATACATAGTACAATGGCGCTGTTATACATAGGGAAGAGTTGTACTACGACATATCTACTTTAGCGAAATTCGATTTTCAAAAATGATAACTATTTTCTGCTGAAATTATAACTTTGAAGCATTGAAAAGCCTTTAGAAGCTTATTTATGATGCTTTCAAATTGCATTATTATCGCTTCGTAAAGCTATTCCGTTCATTCCAGATGCTACTTATGAATTATGATACCCAATTTTTGTTTGTGAGTTTTGCATTTTGCATACTATGTATTTTGCATACTTGATGTAGAATAAATTATATGTTCGATTTAGTAAATGTATACAATCAGGAATGTTATAAATTAGGACACGTAAAAATATTTATTGGTTAAATAATGTGTGCGCAATTTTAATAAACAGCATTACATTATGTACAAAATAGTTAACATCTGAATTAATTATAAGCACCCAAAAAATTGTTAGCACACTTCGTAACTCTTAAACAAAAGGCTGAATAGAAATTAACATACAGACCAGCATATTATGAAAACATAATTTACAGTACTCATAAGACTAAGACAAATTAATGAGAGCAAAATTGGACTGCTTTATTTCGTACAGTTTTGGAATGCATATTACATGTCGAAAATATGTAATTTCTTAAGAGTGTAACTCTTGTTAACAATTACATCTTCATCGAATGGTCATTCATGATAAAATTAATGATCAATCATTAAAACTGAATGCTCAGGTTCAGCATTTCTAAATATTTACATTCATTCAAAAATTACATTCAATTCGGCGAAATATTTTGTTGCCATCAGATATTTCTTAAGTGTGTAGTAATATATACGGATTTTCATAGATCGATTTTCAATTTCATAAATATCTTCTAATTTATCTACATATTTTAGTACATTTAGTATATCCATATCATTGGTTGCTTCAGGTTGATTATTTTCTTAAGAACTCATTGCCCCATAAGCAATCTACGTGATAAACACCCTAATATGTATAACAGTACTATTATTTCTGTATCAATTTTTAATGTAAGTCTTATAAAAGCAGATTTTGATGTTGTATTTTGATAATAGTTCACTGTAAAATACCATTGAGTAAAGTTGCGAACTGTAATATAAGAAATTTTACATCATTACTCTATTTCTAATAAATGACTAAAATTAAACAAGCTTAATACTAATTTTACATGTTGATCCGCAGAATAATTAAATGGCAAATCTTGGCTCTTCACCATAATATGTAATTTACAAATATAAATCTGATTCAACTATATTGTTGTAAAAAGATTTATATCACGGAATCAAATACACAAATGGACTTGGAAATATTCTCATCATTGGTGCAGCAGTCAAGAAACTCTTCTATACTGACTACTCCATCATGGTTCTGGTCCATCTTCTGTAAAACAAAATAAAACATACTTCAATGAAAAATAATCGATTTAAGAAAGAATTATAAATTAAACATCTAAAACAAAACATTTCTAGGATTTTGGCTTTTCTGATAATTAGCAATTATATAAATAGTAATGAATATTAACTATATAGTAATTACTATATCTGTACCTGGAAAATACGATCAACGCGATCTTGGACAGCGTTTTCTTCTAAAAGGGGTTCAGCACAATTTCCCATCAGTTCAAAAATGGCCGTCACGACATCTTTCATTTCTTGCTTAGTAATGAATCCATCTCCGTTTATATCGTACAGACTAAAGGTCCATCGTAGCTTTTCATCCGGCGTTCCACGAGACAACACAGAGAGACCCAATACAAAGTCCTGTATTTATAGAATAAAAGCCTATTAAAAACGAAGTCTACCAATTCTGGCATGTTTTGTTGGAAATACCAAGAATGTACACAAAAAGGAACTTAATCTACAGAGTAGCGTCATCTTTAAGGGTCATAGTATTACGAGCGTCGGCGATTTTAATAAGGATTCTTCAAGACGCCAATTTCCAAGTATTTTGAACATTTTGAGGAAGCCACAAAACTAAGACTTGGTTCGTAATACGGGGCAAAGTTAGTTTGGCATCAATGGCATCTTTAGCCACAAAGGAATTAGGTATTTGACAAAGGGAAAGCAGATTACCTTTCACTAGTATCTAGTTATCCTATTTCAAACTCCATTTATACTATAGGTAGTATTATGCAGTCTGGCTTATTTGTACAGTACTTCTATAGCGAGTTGCAACAATTTTCAGTAAAATCAGTGCTTAAAGTAAATCTATAGGGTGACCACTATCATAGCTACTGATGATGATGGGGTGATGTAATAATATCATTATTTGTTTGGACAGATATTTGATAGGGAATAAGAATGGATATAATTATAAGGAACGTATTGATCTATTTCTAGAGTGAGACTAAATTGAAAAATTCGAAAATCTGACATGTGATTTATTTCATTGTTATAATTCTGAGTAGTTTTGACTGACCCAATTCTAGAAACGTCTCTGGTGGTTTTAAGTTGGTCTTAAATAGTATTATACTACTTAAAGCCAATAATTTTACGTCAATGTAGATTACGCAGTTGCAGGTGCACGTGTAGGTCTACAACCGACAGTGCTTTTTAGCACATCAATAACGGTTGATGGCATATACTTAGAATTGGCTGCTTACAATAAACCTGGTAGAGTCTCTCAATCAACCAAAATTGCTCATTCGTTCGAGAACTTTCTACTGAGAAGCTTTCTTTGTGGTAGCATCAAAATAACTTAACTGGAAATAATCATTTTCGAATGACTAGGATTGTCATATTCTATTATAGCTCAAGCGCGCAATGGGCATAATAGCACTCCATTTAGCACACTAATGTAGATAATACTATTAAAATTAAACAGGAATTCTACTAGTACGCATAAATATATTATTGCAAAGTGTGCAGGGCAAATTCTACTTATATGTTTACAGCAGCGACTACACTCATAATAATAACAACCGAGAGAGGCATATGCCACAGTAGATGATAATCTCATCTCATCACATCGTTACATCAATGCAAATAGCAGTCACTTAACTGTGTACTGATTCTGTGCTAATTTAAACTGTAATATAGGAAAACGAAAAGCTTGGAGTAAAGGTACACAGAAGAAGACAGGCAAACAGCAGCAGCCTAGCCTGTCTGTATGTATCAGCAGCAGGAGACTGACATCTATTCATTTTACATACTACATCCTATTTACTGACAAATATTTAGCTAAAAGCTGCACTATGCTACTCTGCTTAGAAATTCTCAAACAGAATAAATAAGCATCGCATTGCGTATGCGAAACAGAGTTCATTTTCTTCCTATTTAGCGACAGTTTACGAAACTTTGTCCAGGATATGCTATCCTCTGCTAAGTACCTTGCTCAATGCAGTAGTTCTAATAGCACCGCCCAAAAAATCCCTAACTACCTCTGCAATTCTAACTTGCACAATTTACACCATTTTAGGAATATCTACGAAAATATTGATGAATGAAATTAAATATAAAGTTGGCTCTTATAGCCTCCTGTTAATCGAAATCTAGTCTAATAACAGGATCTCATGAATTTAGATATTAAATACTCAAATAAGCTTAATATTTCACATTTTATGATGTTAAGAACTTTACCTATACCTGTCTTGCACCAAATGCTCGGTCTTACATATGTAACCATCATGGTACAAAATGCCAGCAGTTATCCACCATAGTTTGTCGTGCATATAAGTCAATAAAAGATAATGTGTCTAAATCTATTGGATGACATGAAATATGAAGGGCGTCGAAATTAAAATTGACTTTAATTCTAGACAGCATTAAACGTGGACAGTAACGCGATTTAATAAAGTTCTATTTGTAAATGTCAAATAACTGGAGGTAAAATTTAACTGTTAATAATTGATTCGTTTGCAGACCCAATTCGTTTACAGACGTATTTGGACATTGCATTGCATTTCAGTTAGACAATATAAGCAATTCTCTATTAAACAGCATCGGACGCAAAACATATAAGATCTGGAAAGTGTTTGATAGATCCATTTACAAAGTCTGCTAGAGACATCGGGGAATTCTGACGTGGTAAATGAGGTCGGATCGAATCATCAATATTGGTCCATTCAATCACTTAACTCTGTTTAAATACAGTATAACTATCAACTCCTTTATTTGTTTAAGCGTGAGAAGAACAGATGGTTTATTTTACTATAGCTACTCAATTAAAACTCACAAAAAGGTCAACATCAAATGACCCAGCATTCTTTTATCATTCAAATCGACAGAATATAAAATGCGGGTACAACAATACAGCATAACATAACTACAAGTACAACCTGTGGACAATTAAAGTAAAGCTAACTTGAGATATGTTTGATTAAGGCTATATTCCACTAACTTTATCTAAATCTAACTACCTAGAACAAGAGTTACCCAATTCACTCTTACAGTAAACACCATTATACCTACTTCAATGTCAATGCAAGCGGAGGTAACCCCGACGTCATGTTATTGCATTTATTATAAGATTTATGACACTTGCATGTTGCATGCATGATAAATAATAAATATGTGACAAATAGATGATCCCTAAGCAGCATTATGTAATAATATCGGATAAGAGGAAAGAATAATTACTCTATGGATCGTTCTTTAGTAAGACCTACAACATAAAAGTTAGATCGGATCAAAACGGAATGGAAAAGCCTATATAGAATTTGGAGCAGACAATGAGTCTTATCGTACTTGGCCAAAAACAACGAGTGATAAATAGAAAACGTGCTGAACTTATGTATGAAAACTACGAGACGATATACGGTAATATACAGATAGATGGATTTCGTGAACTGGATTGCCTTAAAAATAGTAGCTGAAATATATACCACATTTTTTAGATTATATTTTAAATTTTCAAAGTTTAGAATAATTTTGGAGTTTGGTAAAGTTTCTTATAGCGTGTTACATTATGTTGATTATTTTTATTAAGGCGTGGTCTTTAGTAATAATTTTGTTTTAATCTATGCACACATTACCCTTTAAATATGACAAACAGGGTCATTGTAACAGGTAATTTTAACTTACCTCAAAACTTATTAGCCCACTTCGTCCTTGGTCTAGAGTGTTGAATACGTAATGTGCGTAGTGGCCGGTGTTTGCTGTTCCATAAATAAAGGAGAACACAGCATTTTCCATTAGCAGAATTTAAAAATTTACAACCAATAAATAAATATGACGTCATTTTACTTGTACTAGTTCATGATTTTATTTTGCATTTAAAATGTAATAATCAATGAAGATCTAAAAATAGATATAATGAAATAAATTAGTAAAAATTGCATTTTACCTCCTTGTGGAAAGAACTGTGAGTAAATATCTCGAAATGTATCTTCCTGGACGATTCCCGAGGGGCACTCAGCCTTAAACCCGCGGTAGATACGTTTAATCTCACTTTCACTAAATCGGGTGATGCGGCATAGCGCTTGAAGGCTTTCAGGTCGGTAGCGTGGAGGACTTTCAATTTCATCCAACTCAGAGTCTATAAACAGTGGTTTGTTAAATTGGCTCACATTTCTAGTTCGTAATTAACATCGCAGGCAACCAAAATGCAAACAAACTGACTGCATACAAGAACCGTGCACTTTGCACTTGCACGTCAATAAGTAGCGTTCATGAATTATGCTCAACTTCCCTGTAACGCTATCTCCCAAGTCATCTCAAGTAGAACAATACCAACACAATTACAAATCACATTCCCTAAAGCATTACATAATTCATGAGCATCCAATTGTTGTGAAATATTGATGACGATATTACCTACAACTTTCTACTTTCTCTTTCTGTCATAATTACTTAATTTTCTTAAATTTTCAAGCATTCCTTTTTTAAATAACGATTTATAACTTAGATTTAAAATATTAGATTTTATGTTTTAAACTATCCTCCTATACTGTTAGACACTAAACTGAAGTTGATGAGTAAATCTTCTAGTATCATTACTCCCCTCAAATGAAAAACATCAAAGGTATCTTATAGTTTAAATTACAAAATAAAAAATGGGCCACGGAAATGAGAAAAACTTGATCATTCTAAAGACTGAAGATATTAACCCTGGAATCATCAAGATAACTTTAAAAGAAATTTTAATATCCATTATCCTTAAGCCTCACTAAGTATTATTTGTACAATTTTTGGAAAGATTTGAGTGTCATCAATTGTCTAAGGACGCAACACTTACTTTAAAAATGAAGATGAACTACTTAGGTATCTATAATATAGTATCTTATGAATGCAAAGGAATTTAAAAATAGAAATATCGTTAGAGAAAGAAATTAAAAGAAGTAACAGTAATTCAAAAGGTTGGTTGATACATAATGTAAGTCTGGAGGTAGAAAATAAATAATTGTTTAGAAAATATAAAAAGTTGAGTGAAGTAAATAAGAGTTATGGGTGTTGTGAGTGAAATGTTGTATATAGGAGTTGTAAAGGAAGTACAATAGAGGTGTAGCCATAGATTCGTACTTGGTACAATGCACAGTTCAAAAGAAAATGTGGTTTTGTCTATTTTGGGAAAAGTCTGAGGAAAGTTCTCTAGGAGTTCTCATCAGATCAACGAAGCGAGCACAAAGGAGAGCAACATCATCCAACCCAGGAAACCTACTTCTATTCACAGTTGAAGTCTGACCTCAACAATAACAACAAAATCAGAAAGCACACGACAAGAAAAAATGACGGACAAAAGAAACTATTCATTCACAACAATTTCAATTCTTTCTTTATTTTATATTGGAAGTGAACCTATTAAAATGGTATATTTACCTATAACTATACATGTGACTACTACAACAAGTACTACAAAATAAAGGGAACAAATCGAATAGGTAGGCACTAGTATGTGAGGTACAGAGTAATACAGGAGGAGGAAGAGGAGGGTACATACAATCTCTCATCCACATTGAACTCCCAGACTTTAATCTCTGGGAAGCTGGTGAAAGACTGTTTGAGAGAATGTCTACCTTTCTCCATAATGTACAGCAACAGTGCATTGTATTATATTATTTAGGTATTAGACCCGTCTCTGCTACTACTAAAAGCATCTTCTTCTTCAAGAGTCTTTATATAATAATATTCATAGAGAGAGAGAAGGCTTAGCTGGAAAGGATGCCTTTGTTGTGTATAGTAGTGGGACCCTTATGCATTTTTATATGAAAAGATAAGGACGTATCTCAAAGAGTCCCACATTTGAAAGGAGATTAAAAATAAGAAACGTCCGTTGCATACACGACTGAACTGAAGTGAACAGAATTTGGTTTCCTCGCACACAGTGGAAACTTGTTAAATAAGACATGTGTCCCGTCCGCATTGCTTTGCTCTGAAACTTACTCAACAACTTCTTCTCCAACACAAAAAACGGATCTAATCAATAGTTTGCTTACTTACCCAATGCAAATTTAACCCCAGTCCAAGCCTGCTTCATAAAATCTAGAAATCGTACATAGAGAGATTTGTGGGATCTATTGCTTCGTTCGTGTTGCTGTTGGGAGGATGGGGACGCTTCCTTCCTGGATTTCGAATGATCCGAGCTGACCATTCCATACATCTCGCTTCATCGATTCTGTCACTCCTTCCTACTACAAGAAACAAAGTAATTACTACACCATCACATCAATGCTCTACTTTTATTATCCGCATTAGTGGTCTCCCGTGGTGATAATTCATTTAAAACACTTACACCATATTATTATGCACTATATCTTCTCCCACCACACGAGGAGACTCACACACAACTTATACTCACTCATTTCCACTTTACAAACCTTCTGCTCGAAATCTTGTCCAGAGTATGCGCTCTATCTCTGCATCTTTTGCACAAACACGTTCCTTCACTAAATTCTTACACTCTTTCCCCTATCTTCTTTCACTACTATCTAACTCACGTTAAGTTCTTAAGAACAGTAAAATTCTGTAGTCACATCACCAACCATCCAAAGTTATCCCAAGGTTACATTTGTCTTCTCTTTAAAAAACATCACCGAGAAAGTTAGTAAATACACATAACTATACAACTAACAGACACTTATGTTCCTTATTATTTTCTCCTTTTCTTAATAATTCATGAATTCCTTATACCCTACCATATTATACACATTTTAGTATGTAAATTCACTTAAAAAGAGTTTCCACCCATCATAACCTACTAAAACTATTGGTATTATGATATATCTTTTTGATAGACTTCTTAAGCAACATCACTGAACTATCTAATAAATAATAAGCCTTGAATTAATGCATATAGTAACTCAATACTGTTATTTAAAGCGCAGTAATTATTGTATGTCTGGATAACAAGGAAAATAGAATATTCTTTATGCTTTGCATACTTATGGAGATTTATAAAGGAAAGTAAACACCCGGGAAAAAATGAGTCCTAGCATGTCAATCCTCTCTTCGAACAATCTTATGAAATAGAGTGCTTTACATAACTTTCCCGAAAAGACGCGAAGATTATTTATAATGGTTAAGTAATTCTATTTCAGCCTGCTGAGGAGTTTGGAAACACAAACCTAGATGAAAGAATCGTTCCGATAATCCTAGCTAGGATAGAATAGCAGAACTTGGCATTCCAGGCGTATTTACACTGTTTCTAGATGTTTCTCCTATCTATTGCGTAATTGTCGTGAGTTACATATAGATCTTGTAATCCATAATTACCAGCTTCTACTTGTGTCTTGGGTTGTAAATAAGCAAAGTCGTATCAAAGACGACATAGAACAATCTCTTGTTTGTTAGTCTTGAGAAAAAATTAATAACATAGTAAACTTGCATATAGATACCGACTGCGCTCTACTTCTCATGTGTGTAATGTAATAATTGCACTAGCTGAAGCAAAGGCTATAAAATATTTTATGATGAATTCTTGCATAGTTTCTTTAGTCAGACTTGACGTTGTGTAGCTTATTGAAATTGTAGACATCATCCCTTGATATTCAGATAAACCGAAGCATGTTATTTTATCTAAATAGCAATTCTGCTGCATATGTATATGGAATATAGAGATTTTCTAACAGCATGACGGGGATATCTGCGAAATATATATCAATTATTAATATTATAAGATAGAAGGGAACTACGTCATGGTATTAATTATCAAGTGATGGAAAACTTGGCTAAATTGACATGAACTAAGTAATTAGGCATGGGAGGTTTAATTTAGGTAATGAATTGAATACAAACTAATGAAAATTACTTTAGTTTTGATCAATTACTGTAATTGATAGCTCTGGAGAAATTAAAATCCTCTGCTAACTTTGTTTGAGTGATGAGATGACATTTAGTTTTTGGACACACTACTGTGGTGAAACGAAGGATTCGGATGACGCGGGACAAAAGCCTTAATCACACGATATTAATTACTAGCTTTAATTAACTACAATAGACAGAGGATGAGATATATCCCACTTGCGTCATCTAATAAAATATTAGCAACGATTTCTGAAACGAACGAGAATTGAGCCCTGAAATAAATAAGGATGATGTATTTATAACAGTGGAAATTTTGTGTATTTCTTTCTCTCGAAAGTGAAAGCCAACGGCATTGCATTTAAATAAATATGCTTTACTTTGTAGGGATAGTCTACGGATAGGCTGGGGAAAAAAGACAGAGTAAAATCTTGTAGAGACAAGACAGCACAGACAGATTACAGATTCACAGAACAGCAGACATTCCGTTATTAATACCAACATAGTGCTTGTACTACAACTTTCAGGTTACCGTACAGAATTGCCTACTACGACGGAGTAGACACAGAAATAATATACTTGGACGCAGTCACGGCACTCTGTAATATACCTATTACGAATTCGGATGATGGTGTAAGTGAATCTCGGGTGATCTTCTGGAAGCAAAACTCAAAACTCTTTCATGGCACTCCCTAGTTAAACATGTCTTCAGCAACAAGTGGATTTCAAACGAAACTCATGAAACTCGATTATGTTAGCAGGGAAGCCAAGCGGCTGCAATTCTACCACTCTAAATACTACACCTTCTAAATACAAAGTGAAATATACCTCCATATGGACTACGTTGCAGTAAAGCTGCTACAGTTCAAATTAAGACATCAGATAAGCCTACTGCACAGTGCATAAATCGTATTGAAAATGCGAAAATATTGTTGTGTAAATGACTTTTTTGCATTATTTACCAACGTATTTGCAAAAGCACTTACAATTTTGCATCACATTGTATAATTTATTCACTGGCCATTAGTAGACAACCTCTTTTCCTTTATCCTGCAAGTCTTTGATTATTTATGTAACTCAATTGATATGTAAGCAACATCATGTTTCTGAGCTCAAGTAAGAATAATTAAGTCTTGTGCTCAGCCCCTCATATATTCAACACCAAATGAAATAATTCCTCGATTTATTTTACAATGCCTGGGGAACTTTCAAATTTTATATCCAATCTCATACACTAATTGGCTTGGCAAATACCAAAGAAAAACGAGTTATACCTTAGAATCATCAATACCAGATATACATAACCCCATTTCAGGAAGATATTTCATATAACCATAATTGTTACGAATATTCGCACGAAGCCAGAAAAATTTAGGCCTTTTACAACGGAAATGAAACAGTGTTTAAGTTGGATGATAGATTGGTGATAAAACTATTGCTGACAGTCACTGCTTTTCCCTTTTGATCAGCCGTTACTAATTTTTGTTTCAATGTTTTGCTCGAATTCAAATTTGAATTACTTTTAAATCTTTAAAATTTTGTTAATTCTTTACTAATTCAATTTACAATTATATTTTCCATAGGTAAACGAAAATTCATAACGGTATCAAATGGAATATTATATTATAATATACTTATTCTCAAGATTAGTAATTCCTTCAAATTTAAATCTATTTATAGTAATTATCATTTTCTCCATTGATCAATTTAATTTTAAAACGCAGTCGTTAATTTCCTTAATTCGCTATTTTTCCACGTTGCTTGCCTGCCAAAGCTTATTGCATGTACGGATGCTCTGAACTGTCTAACCAGAATATCGTATCCATTTAGAAAGCAAGTTGAGCGGAAGCAATAACTTGGGAATTATAGTAGCACGCGGCTGTTCATTCATTTCACTCACTGGAGAAAAGAAATAATTTTCTGTAAAAGTTTTTCGTGCCAGAAGATAATGATGTTTGTTCGCGTTTGGAAAGGAAACGCTTTGTCTTTACTGTTGTAGATCAGATGATCTTCTGACTCGGATTCTTTACTCTTTTAGTCATCCTATGACTACCCATACTTGGATTCTAACACTAAATAGACCTATTGAAGCAAGTACCTCTAATACAGCAGACTCTTAAGACAACATTAACAAACCGCACCATGCAGACTAAAGAGATAGTGCCCAATGCCTCCAATTCTCATTAGGATTCGTTTCTACCAACTTTTGGAGTTGCTACTATGCGGTGTAATAACATTAACAACAATCTAGATATCTAAGGTATGTTAAGCTTCAAAAGTTGGTTTCATTCTTCCATTACTGGATGCATGCAGTCGACACAAGGCACTTGAGAAAGTCAGTCGACATTCTAAATTCGCATCTCAAAACAAAATCAACATTGCAACTTCACTGGCGTACGTCACAAATTTATAAAAGAAGCATCCTTCCAGATCTACAACATTGTGAACACAAAAATGTTGATTCAGATGCAAATGCAAGTTGTAGAAAATTTGGTTACGCTGACACCAATGTTTATACGGATGAGTGCTAATGCTTTCTCTTTCTCTCATTAAAAACTTTCACCATGTCTTTAAGAGAAGCTTACATGTATTGAGACAGAACAAATCTAAATAATTCTTTTAAAACTTGGCAACAGAAAAAGCAGTGTACTTGTACTATTATGTCAATATTGTGCTAAATGAGTTTCTTGGCTTTGGCACATGCCATGATGTATTATAATATGGCATAATTCTAACAGATACTTACTTATTCTGGGATTTCAAACTACAACGTAATAAAACTTGCGAATTCATTTAATGGCCGTATTTACTCAACTGTAAATTACTATTAAGCTACATATAGAAAAAGGGCCTACCCCTTTTTGTCAACACCCTTTTGTCAAGTGTACATTTGTTGGCTTCCAATTAGCTTAACTTCCAATCTAGTTGAAGGATTTCATTTTAATAGGAAAATGGTTACTAGATGACCTAGGATGTGGAAATTCCTGGATGTGCTACAAAAAGAGCAGCACAGAACCAAAAATACATTACCTAGGATCACTGTAAATCAAACGTTTCCTAACAAAAAAGATCCTCAGGCTGCACAATATTCTGAAACTTTAAAAAAGATTATTCGAAACAAATCCAAACTGTCTTTCTTAGAATGGATTTATACCGTTCCTAGCAAACTATAAAATCTTAAGACATTCATGATACTTTTTTCTTACTGCTTAGTATATGACGTTTTTGATATATACCTATAGTATATGACGAATTTGACTTAATTTATTTTTACTCAATGTGTTAGTTAAGGACTTATTTTATGGTTACTACACCATAAATCTTACTATTACTATCTATTTTTATTGCCTATTTGGTTTAAGCGATTTTTTGGGATTTTAGACAAAAATTTCTTTATTTTTCTCGATTTCGGGGGGGGGGGGGGTACGTGCCCCGGTGCCCCCCTCGCTGCAGCCTTGAATCAATAACACTGGCGTTGACAAAAAGGATAATTGCTGTTGACAAAAAAGAAAATGGTGTTGACAAAAGGTGTTTTCGATTTTTATGCTCTGTTGACATTTTAGTGTTGACAAATTGGGTGTAGGTCATAGGAAAGATTTAAATACATTGCAGTTATCTACATTTTTAAATTCTATAATTTGAATTAGAATCATTTGTCTCCTGTTTTACTGTTTTCAGTTCATAAGTGCTGTTAAATCTTCGTTTTTTGTGTAGAATCAATTCAAGCGTGAAAATGGTGTAAGGTATTGATGAGTTTAAACGCTTGATTAAATAGAGGGAACCTAAATAGTTTATAAAATAATAAAGCCTAGACGACTAGCCAGGTGAAAAAATGGGGGATAAAGTTGCGGTGCATGACTTATAGTTTCAATATCTTGAAATATAGTTGCAAATGGGAAATTGTAAAAGTGAGGGAATAGTTAATTTCCGCCTGGTGGAGGAATGATAGTGACGTATAGTGAGATGGAAATGCATAGGGTGTTCTTGTCCATTTGTATGTGTGGCATTAGAGAGAGAAAAGTTTGAAGGGAGATGAGGAAGTAGCGGCTGGTTATAACTAGAAGGCTAAGCTACCTTTCGATGGAAGAATCTCGTGGAACAGTTTAAGATGGCTAAGTGAATGAGTGCATACGCTCCACAACAGGAGTTTTGAAAACTTTCCTTCAAATTTCCCCGAGCAGTTTATATAAGCATAAAAATGTTGGAACTCTGTTAACTTTGTCTCCCATTTTCTTAAAGGCTATCTGAATTGTATAACTTTAGTAGTAGTTGTAGTACAACATTACAAGTTACAAGTCGTGTAGTATTTATCTATGAGATACATTTAGTTACTAGAGCAAGTACAGCGAGAGCTAGAGCAGAAAACAGACCACTAACACACCAACAAGGCATACACGTCGGAAATCATATAATGTATCCGAATCCCTATACTTATGGCCTGACGATGCTCCCAGCTATTTTCTTTCTCTCTCTCTCCCTTATGAAGGATTTCTTGTTTGGTTGGTTGATGTCTATAGTAGAGACTATAACAATAAGTTCTATCTCCCATAGAATGATATAGATATGATCCCATATGTATTTATGTAGCTAGATGGAGAACGACATGCTTTCTTTGCTCACTGACGATCAGTTCCAACATTTCTCTATTTCTGACTCCTTTCTTAGAATTAGTACTCACTCAGTATAGAAAGGTAAAGTGAAATGTTTGCCAGTCGACTCCAACTACTCAATTCACGGAACAAACATTCATCCCTTCAATGCAATAGACGTAATGTGATGATGTACAAACCTACTTGCTTGCTTAAGGGAAGATGTCTACCATCCAACAACTTTTATATTAGTTACTTTCTAAATGTCATGCACGTAGGTAGACTTAGGCTTAATGCTATGCAACACGAACCACTTTATAATACTCATCATGCCTAACACACCCATCCTTTCACCTACGTACCTATCTATACTTTTCCTCTCTCACCACAATTGGACCTTAGGTACTGAAAGGCGTAAGTGGGAAAAAACAGTTATCTAAACTGATACGCCGAAGACTCGCTACTACTAAATGGCTCATGCACAATATGGACACCTAATACATATGTATATAATAAGAATAAAAGCTGCGTCGGATTATCAATTTGTTATATGGTGTTGTGACCTTGTAACTTTGGTCATGACATCGGATCTAAACACGGCTTCAGGCCTCGCATTGTGGAATCCTTGGCTTTAGCAACGACCTAATAATAAACCAAAGTCCATTCATTCCAGGGAACAAAAAAGGACATTTTTTTGCCTTTTTTAAAAAGGTAGGAAAAACTTTTTTAAAAAGGAGTCCTTTTTGCCCTTTTACCTTTTTTGATGTATCAGCATGCCCCATTTACTTCCACTTCACAATTAAATAAGATAAAAAAGGAAAAAAGGTCTGCTTTTAAAAAAAGTAGTTCTCTTTTACTTTTTGTAAAAAAGGAGTCCTTTTTAAGTTCCCTGATGCATTCACTCATCATCTACCAGACAGTTTTTACTGTCTGAAAGATACTAATTAGTAACTTCAAAATTGCTTATCATTTTCAATATGCTTTCTTATTCCGATTGATCATGAACCCCCTAATATAGTTTTGTATCATTTTGAACATTGTAATCGCTTAATCGGTTTTCCAAAAATAGAAGATTTAGCGGAACAACTGAAAGATTTATTGTGACGGGTGTAAAAGGACTTTGGTTAATATTGGTTGTGCCCTTCTCCAGTAGGAGTATATTAAAAATGTGCGGAAAACATCTATATTTCAAATTGAGTTTTACTGCTGGACTATTTTTGAGTTTTTTGGAGTTTATTTTTGGAATTTGGAACTCTATAGTGATCCAGCTAAGCTCAACATTGGTACTCAACTAATTTGGCATATTATTATTCCTCTTCCTAGTGACCTTGACCAGTCACATAAATTAGGAAGTAGATATGCAAAGGAAGTATTATTATGTATGACCGGAATGAACTTCAGTTCACAATCGATGAGCAAACATAATAAGTCACAAACATTCTTCAATCATGCAAGACGGTAGTATAGTAGCAACGAATTAAATTAGCCGAAAGGATGTAAAGTTAGGCTTGAGTAAGTTAGCCAATAGTAAATAAACCAGAATGGAAGAACTGATCTTGCAAGGTTTTAACCTACTATGCTGATCTGAGACAAACTTGCAGAACTCAAATTGGCAAACTTCTGAACAATCTTGCATGAATAAAGCATGTACCGAGTAATTTGTGAAGCTACATATATAATTCAATTTTCCTAGCTAAAGGGCAAGATCTAATGAAATAAAGACTTTAACTCTAAATACAAAATAGTACTGCCTGATTTGAATTTTTAGATGCATTCATCTCCAATTACAATTTCCTAAAGAAAATAATAAACTTTTCAAAATTCTATATTTAATTGGTCGCTTAAAGTTATCGACATGTCGATGGACTTTGTGGTCAACATTTTAACTGTCGTATTTTAAATTTTACCAGCTAAATCTTTTTGGTTAAATAATTACATGTTAAAACCCAATGCCATTCATTTTATCCGATTCTTCATCTTAAATCCGCCCGTCTTTTCATTAATTCAGCATTCCTAAGTATGATTTATCTTCAATGATTTACGTGTACTAACTTGTCTTTTAAGATTCCACCATCAGAATTTTAGAATATTAAAAGTCATCTCTCAATATTTCGTGTAAGCAAGGAAATCGACATGCGACAAATTGCTTGATAACAGAAGTAATTTGTCTTGTAAAACCACTATCCAAACAGTGATTTAATTTTAGAAAAAATAGCTTTAATTATGTAATGGTTTGTAGGTAGGTTCGTCAATGCTTTTAAATCTTATTGTATTTCCAAAAATAGCCAATGTGTGTCACATTAATTTTTTATTATAGCTTTGTCCATTACAAAATTTAATACTTGGCTAAATATATATATTTCTTCAGGGAAGGATAAATATTTTATTCAAGTATAAATCCCTTTTCTAAGTACGCTATAGGAAACAATTCAATTGACAAGAAAGTGTGTGTGGTATTACTCACTGGTATAAATATTACTGTCGAAAAAAAACGTTATCCCATCCATTGTAAGCTACGCAATAGAACTTGGTGAGTAAATTGAATAAAGGGATGTAAGTAATTCAATGACAGGGAAGCATTAGGGAATACGAAAGTAGAATATTATAGTGGAGTAATAGGACTGAGAGAAGTTTTCGAAATAGAGACAGTCTGTAGTACTAGGTCAAGTAGTCGGATAAAGCAAAAATAATATCTTTTGTTGGTGACCTGGTACAGACGCTCCCTGGGACTGTCTGGGATGCACTTAAATGACATCAGCTAAAAATGAAATGGATGGTTGGGACATAAAATGTCTCAATGATTATTTGCCAAGTGAACAAGTAGCTTTCATTCGTCAGGTGCACCACGAAAAGAATTAAAAGACAGTTTTATTTAGTCCGATAAAGTAAAAAAAGTCGTATCGGATTTAACCTGAACGTACTTAAATTTTAGATACTATATATAATAATACGATATCATTACGGGATGCAATAAAATAGATATAAGCTGGATACTTACAAAACATTGCTCTGCAACGTGTAGAAACTGCAGAAATGCAATGCATGAATTTATTACAATTTATTAGTATATAGTTGAGCATAATCATACAAGCGAAACGACACTTATTGTAGAAACAGTAATAGAAGCCATTAACATTTATTACAGAAAGCAGTGTCTTTCCTTTTGACGAACGGAGCTCATGCTGTTCGCTTAAATTGGCAATTAACAAACCAAACGATGTCAGCGGAATCAACAGAACAGAGCATTTGTTTCATTTGGGTTCTGCTGTTGATTTATTTTTGCTTGTTAAGTATGAGGAGTAACTTCTAGAACGCCATAAAGAGGTAGTGGCTGATGTAATTTTATTATTATCTTGTGGCTGGTAAATGAGCCTCCGTTAGCTACTGCTTATGATTACAATTTAGATAATTTGTACATTATGTGCAATTCAACTGTCTTGTCGACAACATGAGAAAATCATAGAAAAATGTTTTATGGCTAGAGTATGGAGGGACGTATACGAGTCGAAATTCAAATATTATTACTCCAGGTCGAAATTGCATGTGTAAAGTATAATTACATGATATAAAATGCAAACTAACTGCTGGTAATAATATTCAGCAAGTTAATTGTTCCCGTTTTATTAAAATTGAAGTGCATTTGAAAAGGGAGAGGATTTTCTAGTATTGGCTAATTAGTCCAAATATTTATTACTTGGACTTGTATACTTGCTCTTCAACTTATCAACTCTCGATTGCTTTATAACTTAACTTATGGTTCCCATCAAAGCTGAATGGCAGATAACAAAGTTTTGTAGTGCTCCTACTAAAATTTGTATGAGATTTCCGGCTGTAGCTACTATACTAGTTTGTCATTCGTAAGTTAAATTTTATTTCCCAACATTTCCCCGAACTCCTTTTTGTTTTCCTCTCAAATATGTTATGCCTATTTGTAAATGATTCACATTGAGGTTTATGCCTTCCAATAACTTCCATTTCAACTTATATGGCTTATTACAACAGAAGTACCTTTTAAATTATTGTGTTGAAACAATATGTCAACTAGTTCAAAGGATACAAAGTAACCTATCAAAGCACCACACACACACCACATCTATGAACGTTCTACATGGAAAAATAAAATAACATCATTACAAAACTAATCGTTATAAAACTCACTTTGTAAAGGAGTTGGAAAATAGGAAATACAGCAACTTTACCTTCTGTAATAAAAGTTTTGTAGCAAATGCTTTGAAACATCTTTTTATTTCAGCTCTTCAAGGGCTGTTAACTTAGAACTCTACAATAATAACTTTAATACCCATCTCGTGTTTCCAGTAATTTGAAGAGCAATTGGGATTTTATAACAAAGGAAGCTTCCTCCAGCATCCTTCACTTCATTCGTAAACTTCTAATTACTTCGCCTATGAATAAATATTTCCTATCTTTCTAGGATTTACAAGGGAATAAAGGAGTTCATCTAGATATACATTTATTATTGTGTTTTTATAATCACTACACGAAATTCTATACAATTGTTCATATTACTAACCGTAAAGTTATTTCATTTGATGAAAAATCCTTTCTCTGCAAACTTAAAACCATTTTCCATGGTTGCACGATAGACACTACTTTGAATATTTTATTCTAAAATGTATCTTGAATATCTAGGAAGACTAAATCCTATATACTTGAATATAATAATTGGCTCTTGTGAATTAGCTTTCAGTGAAACGTAGGTAAATTATAATAGACTACCTTCTGATTATTATTTCTAATCGGCAATTGAAATTATTGCTGAGATATGATATGTAAACTGATATGGTTTATTGTAAAGGTTTCTCGATTTAATCAGTGGCAATATTAATAACATTAGACTAACACGCTTTTTATTGGTAGCAAGAAAAGATTTTATAGAGTCAGTTTACATCGTATGTTATCATCAGCCTTAGGTAAGTAGTTAGCTTTTAAGCTGTGACCTGAGAGTTGAAAGAAGCAAAATAAGTTTAGCAGATAATAATAGGAAATTGGTCGAGTAGTGGTTGTAGAATGCTTTTGGGACAAACAAGATTATGTAGTGGAGAATACTGAAGTAGAAACCTTATTTCTGCAACACAACAGGACAATATTGTCTCGATTGCCGAGTGCACAATGGAATAGGATATAGACACTGCCCATTCTGATCAAATTTCATGAAGAAAGAGACATGTGTTGGTTTTATCTATATTTAGCAGTAGGTAAAAGGCACATGGAGTACCATTTGCAAGATAACTGGAGAATACATGCCATATATATCACAAATTGAAAATATATACTATGTATTGCGTTCAATTTACCATACCACTCTATTTGTACAGCCACAATAAAGAGGAGACGGTGTGCAATATTAAAGTGAACTTGTAGTACTGTCCTTTATACCTATACATACAAATACAACTACGCTGAAATATATATTAAATATACACCTACAGGGCAGTATGTTCTAACACACGATTTCGAATTAGACGACACAGAGTAAACCAAGGACTTTAAGTCACAAACTGCATTATTTGATAAGGGAAAACACTGAACACGAACCTAAACTTATTTCGAACCTGGTCTGTACCTACATAATGATACAGGTAGTATGTATTTTTATGCTTGTTATTGCGATACTCTTCTACTCATTTTCAGCATCATACATTTTGGTAATGTTGTTTATTTTTCAGCACGTTTTTTGCTGCAGGTCTCAAGAAGCGACAAAACTAATGTCATGAATGGCCAAATAAATTTTCCTATAAATAGTAACCATTAAAAACTTGTGAATAAACTGCATCCTTATATAAATATGATAAACCCCCAGAAATATTATAGCTTAAACCCTAAGGAAAATATAACTTTAAAAATTCAAAATTTGTAATAACTGCAAGGATAAAAATCTTAACTATATCACATAACTTTACTCATGTTTTAAGATTTTAGCTACTTATAATAATTACCTTTAAGCAAGAAATGCATCTATATGATTTCCAAGATTATCATTTTGTAGCATGGTGTTTTCTTGACCTGCATAATTTACTATATATAATCGTGATACAGATAGAGCAATAAATTTACCCGCCTATATATCTATGTATGTAACTATGTGTGGTAAGAGAGCCTAGGGAACCTGCACATATTACGTAACGCAAAACTCCCTCCCCATGTGTAACGGTGGTCCTTGTACTGCGCTGACCGTAACACTTTTGGGCACCTGCTCCTCCCATCAACTGCAAACGTAATATATGCACGTTCCTTGAAACCGAAAAAGCAAAATGCGCATGACCACTCTCAAGAACGTATTGAGGGATGGGCTTTACGGGCTGAAGCTCCCCCCTCCCGAAATCCAAGAAAAGGGGCATTTCTTCCTCAAAATTGCAAAACATTTTGCGCTCTGCGCGATTATTTGCCATTTTTAGGCCTTTTTGACTCATTTCCGTCAAAAATTCCAAAAATTTTCGCGATACGCGCGAATATATATCATTAAACTATCCATTGGAAATCTTAGACCCCTCCGAAACTCAGTTCTGTATACGTGCTTGACCACTTCCTCCAAACAATCGAAATGAGTTGCTTCATATTTATTATAACAATCAAAACAATAATACTCTATATAAGTTGATTATTGGAGATTGAATGAAAATTATTAGCGAAAGGGGACATTTGTAATTGTAATATCGTGCGTATTAATTAGCATTTCAAAACCAAATAGTACAAATTGGTACTGCTATATCGACAAACTTATTTAGCATTTTTTAGTAGAGCTGGTTTTACATTTTACTGTCCCCTAGATTTGCTCCAGTTTGCCCACCTTTTTTGTGAAATTAATATTCTACGAGATAGAGCAATAAAAGTAGTAGAGGTAGCTTGAACACAATGCGCAAGAGCAGAGATGCAACATATTTTTACACTGCGACTACGAGTACGAAATCTAAATGACCAAAGCGATTTTTTTGCAATCTTATATCACTAAACTAGATTCCCAGTACTTCCGGATAATTTAGGAAGATTATAATGCTAACCCAGAGCAGAGGGAAGTTGTTTTTTGATAATATGCAAATTAGGCGATACTTTAAAGCATACATAGTACTTACACCTTACACGGAATAACAAAATGTTTTTTATTTAAAAGGGACGTTCTATTCTTCAGTGTGTTGTGTGCTGTGAGTAACTAAATTGTTGCCGTAAGGAGCTCGGTGTCGTAATTTGTCAATAAGGACTCTTTTTTTATTTAGTGCGGCAGAAAACACTCCCCAGTGGTCAGTCTGGTTGCCACTTGTATTCTGCGCTACGATTTAGCAACGTGAGCAAAAGTAAATTATAGTGAGTTCTCACGTTAGCAAAAAGACAGTACTAAAATAGGTTTTAAGAATAAGTAATCAGTGATTGTAGACAGTTTCAACGACATCAAGATGTCTACTGTTGGTTCTGCCCAATCCCAAGATTGGACTATGTGGCAAAATCTAGATTGCAATGAAGATTTCTTGGAGCATCCTCCTCTCTTGCAAGTCAACGAAAAATTCACGGAAAATTCGAAATTCGTTAACTGCCTAATTTGCAACTTAGTCTGCCCTCCTCCACCATATTCCTGCGAAAATGAACATTTGCTGTGCTTTTCTTGCACATCCGTTCAGAAGGGATCCGCTTGTCCTGTGAAGATCAATTATCCAACAGATAATGCCTGCAGTAAGGAAAATAATAGTCGATGCGGAAAAGTTCTCAGGCCAGCTCAAATTGCCAACTACGATGAACAATTTCCGGAACCTTTGAAGATGTACTCATGTCCATTCACAAAATTTGGTTGTGGGACGGTAAATTTAAATCCTGAAAAAGTTGTGGAACATGCGCAGAAGTTATGCCAATTTAGGTAACTGTTTTTAAGTGTTTTTGCTGTTGTGAATATTGATATCTTAGTATTATCAAAACTGTTCAAAAATTATTAGCAAAGTTAACTGTTGATTATGCAAAGGCTAAATTCAATTGTAATTTCATTTCGTCGTTACTTTGCTTTCTAGGTACGGAGTAAAATGCTTTATCGACAGCTGTAAAAATGGGGGCAACTTAATTCGTTTCGGAAATTTGAAAAATCATCTTAAAGAACATCATGGAACTAACGAGTTGGACCTGGAAAAATATCAGAAGGGTGACGTGTCTATTCCCGTGAAGTATTACTACTTGGATTTTCAATGCGTCGGTAAGTATACTTGTAATGTTAATTCTCATGACTTTTAACTACATTACCAGTGATAATATAATTTACCAGGATTTCTAAAAATTGCAGAAGATTTTGCTGTGCCCGTTATCTTTGTAAACGGAAGTGTTAATTACAATAACATGTTCGCTTTTATTGTGAAGAAAACCAAGGAATTTTTGTATTTCTGGCTGTATGAATTTGTTGAGCGGGATGTAACAAGGAAGAAAAAGCTTCAAGGAAGAATTACAATCGTTTCAAGAGAATTAAATAAATGGGATACCCCAAATGTTCGGAATATGTCAATATTATTTCTTATGCCATTTAAAATATATAATAATTTTATAATATGAAATATTTAATATTTATTTATTTGCAGTCGGAGGATCTAGCTTGCAATGACATCATCCATGATCCTTCTGTTTCCAATGATGACGTAATTCAAACAGGGCGTGTTATTAAGGTCCCCATTACGGATTTTGAAAAATCATATATTGGAGAATGGCAACCAAAAGCAGAGCCTAATACAGAAAGTGGGACGCAACCATCTCCCTACCATTTCTATGTTATCAAAATAGCCATTTTGAAGGTAATTACTTTCCAAATATGCTCCAAAAAATAATTTTAATACTTCTACTTCTGTTGAAGAATTTTTAGTTTTTACCAAAAGTTATTAAAAATCACAAATTTTTTCTGTGACAGAAAAAGAATGCTGACAATCCCTCCACGTCTTTATCGGAGTACGATTACAAGCGTCTGGGATCTTTATCACTTTCAAAGTAGAAATCTCGGCTGCCTTTCTCCTTATGTTTAAAGTTGATAAAGATAATTTACAAATGCTACATGATTCAAAATTGCAGTTTGTCGTATTTTTGTTTAGATTTTTGAAATTGTGTTTCATGAACACTGTAAATACTAGTATTCGGAAAATTCGTGTATGATGAAAAAATTTTGTATTTGCGGGGGTATAGTGATATGGAAATGTTATAGTTTTTGTTCTGTAATTGATACGATAGAAAATGTATGTGTATCGCGGAGGTAAGGAAAATTGCCATTTCTTGAATTTCTTTGTTTAAATTATGGTAATCTTGTGTCGACACTAACGAACCCTAAGTAAACTACCCTAAGTTATACCCTTAGTGGTATAATTATTATTCTTCGATTGATATGATATAATAAAGTAGACGTACCGAATACAATCTAAAGTTAGTTGAAGTCTAAAACTGATTTTAATACATACTCCCAACACTATTTTAAAGCAAAGAAGTGCATTCATAAGCTAGATTTAAAAATTCTATCGACTTTAAGATAAATGATTTATTTACAGATGAAGAATCACATTTGTGCTTTAAAGGGTTTTTAAGGTGAATGACAATTTAAGTGCAAAGCAAAACAGGTAATTCTTTTAAGCTTAATAGTCAACTTTTATTGTCTATTTACTAATAATATCTGTAGTATTGAAGTTAAGCATTGATTTTGAGTTGGAAAAAGTAATACTTTGACTGATATAATTATTGACAAGCTATTATACGTACAAAATCACGCACTGTAGTTATAACAATAGTTATGTGGAATCAGACCGGCTTCACAATGAATAATTGATTATTATTATTATAGTTATTCATGATGAGTAAAAACTGTATGCTACTGATGCACACATCGATGTTTTATTAGAATGTCAAAAGAAGAATTACAGATGCATACATAAATCCTGCACATGTATGGAAGTAGAAAGTATGGAATTCCCTGGGAATGAAGTTGCTATAACGCGAAAGGCTTGAACCGGAAAAACTTTGAAAATGGGGTAGCGGAATAGGAAAGGAGAGCAAGTTTTCATTTCATTTGGTATGATGTGGGAGTGAAGGTCTCAAGCAATGGGATCTCTGAGCTCGCTTTGGTAGTAAGTGTCTTATACTATGATTACATTGGATATCAATCATGAATGTAGTACTAAACTATAAATATACCTATAAATATTCTAAGCTGGTGACTTCAATTTTTTCTTGACAACTTTCCGATTGTTCACTTACCGATTAAGAGAACTTACGTAGAATTCTGCGAACCAACCGCTGTTGTAACTGCATGAATGTAGACAGGTAGAAGTAAAATGCAGCCGACTCTTCTCTGTTCGAGTCGCTTTCTATGGTCGCGACACATTAGCATGAAGGAAAGACAGAACATCTATAATCTCGTCCCAACGGATCTAGCTTTTTAGGAGCTTTAAATATTTCAGATAGTCAGACGGACTCAGGACGGTGCGCTTCTCAGCTGTGGAGTTTTTTTCAAATTGCCAACTGCATATCAACTACACACTGACAAAGACTCTTCCAACTTTTGTATCTCTTCGTGTAAGGCCAATATAATTTTTGTGTAAAGGTGGGAACGAGTTTCGAGAGTTAAGGTTTCGTTCATTCATGCTTTTCTTCGGCAACTAATTTAGGAAGGACTGAAATGTTATGCAGAAATTAGTTACGAATACTCGCCCAAATCTCGAAAAATTTAGTTTCTTTTTGTCGAAGAGAGTAAAAAGTACTCTAACAGTAACATTGCAAAATACTTTGGTACTTTGAAATATTATTTTGGCGGTCGGGTGGTAATTTCCAATAATTAAATGTCCAATTAAAGTGTGCACCATCTGTAATATTGGACTTGGCCTGTAATCATTCTAAACATTCTATAGACGCTTTTCACAATTCCAGGATAACACAGACAGGTACTAGAGGCATCTCAATACCCATTCATGTCAATTTGGTGGCCGGCCACCAATTGTGAGAAACTCCTATTGTCGTTTTCGGTAATTTGAAGCCTTTATTCTATCCAATTTCCTATAGGATAAAAACTATCTTTGAAATAGGTGAAGGAACGTTAAAACCTTCCAAACGAATACATACTTATACAGGAGATTTCCCATCCTACAGCAAGACTACTCTAAAATAATAAACTTCGAAAACCATCTTGAATAATAATAAACCTTCATGTTTTTCTGCAATTTAAATTGCTGATATGAATTTTTACAATATCCTATTTTTACAGTATCCCGGTTTATACCTTGTGCACTTTCCTTCCATAAATTTTAAACAACGGGAGTCAGAAACATTAAATTTTTATTCAGGAGTGAAATACATGCAAGGACTTCCGTCTGAAGGTTTTATGTTTATTCTGCAATTTAACAATGCTCGGAGTGTCTCGTGGCCATTTTGTATACTGATTGCTGTACTAAAACTTTGGTATATCAGTATGTAGAAAAAGTAATTATGCAAATTTAGGTTTGTTTGATTTTTTCAATTAAAATTTAACCCGAGGAATTATAACTGCAAATCTTACCTGAATACTGTCATTAAAAAATGTAAAACTTTGTTAGTGATTTAAAAATCGCTTTGCAATTCCTTGCTGAGAAAGTTGATTTGATTTGTATTGTAGCAATTTGAATCATAAAATAGATTACCCTGACTACTGACGACATAGAAAATCCTTTGGGTTTGATATATTTATTGCTACATAACTACCTATATTTAGATTCCATTTCATTATGGATATCTTTTGAAATCGTAACAATTGGAAAACCTACATGAGTGAACAAAATGTACGGTATCATTAAATACGTGGAATACTACTTACCTTTACAAAGCAACCAGTATCTATCTGTAGTGCAATCATAAATACCATGGCTATTATCAAAAGGAGAAAGTAAGTGGAGAGGTGAAAGCAATACGACATTTGAACTTAGTAAAAGTATGTTTCCTCGTAATAAAATTTTGATTTGCTATGCATAGACAATTCTCCTCTTTCTAGAGCATTACACAACGACATCGATTTCCAAAGAGACTAGAGAGAACAGAGTTGAATGTACATCCTAAGTAGTAGAAGAGAACGAATTTCTACTAGGAGCCAATTCGCTATTCTGAATCAGAAAGGAAATACTCCAAGTTCAAAGGAATTTAGGAGAAGGAGACAAACCCAAAAATAGATATAAAATGCGTTACTTGGTAAGAAACCCGACACACGCTTTGTCTCTCAAGTAAAGGTTGATGAAATTTAGTAGGAATTTATTCATAAGGCACAATAAATCAAATTGTATCAGATCTCTTCCGTATTTTATAAAATTTCTATGGGTATCTCCAGTAGATGAATATAATATCATAAATTTAAAGGAAACCTTTTAAAAAATTTGTGGGTAGAGTAGGTACTCCATTATTTCTATGCTTTTACAGTCCAATAATGTAATGGTGAAACTAAGTAAGACTAGTTCAACTTCAAACAATAAATATTTATTTTTATTATTATGTATAATAATTAATAAAGTAACTGATAACAACAGACTATTGAAAATTAATAAACATAAATTATTAAGCAAATTTATCAAAAATAGACAAAAAATAATTAAAGAACTTTTCAAATCTGCGAAGGAAAAATTTAAATAAAAACAGTCTCAATTCAATAGCACAAATATATCAGTCAATATCTGTACTTAAAATAGTAGAACTGTCAAATATAATAGTATATTATAATTTGTGCCCACAGAAATGGTCTATAACACCAAATCTCAAGACGGTTCACATTTCATTTTAAGGGCCCCATTCTTGCAATGGGACCCTTCAATTTTGGTCTCCTATTACATTATAAACTTAAGCCTAGGCAAATATCTCGTTTAATGATTACCTCCATATCAAAAAATTAAAGGAAATGACATTGACGAAAATATTTGACAATGTTACTTTTATACCTTGTATTTTATAATATTATAGTTTAATAACTTATTTGTTGTTGGTCCATATATACCTTCATGCATCTAGGTATGTTTAATTAATAAGATATGGATCCTAGCCCTTGGAAACAAGAATTTGTTAACCAAACAACTTTTCCAATGGTCATAGTTATAAAGTAAGTTTCATAATTCGTTGGTAACAAACTTTACAAAAATAATATTGCGAGAAAGCCTTCTGTCAGTTTTTCTTTCCATATGGTGTAGTCTTGCTAATGTGAATAGGCACTAGTACTTCACTAACTTTGCACATCTGTTAAGTCAGAAGCAGTAGATATGATTTTATCATGTGAACAGAAACTTTTTCCTTGGCATTTCTGTCTGTACATCTTACAACTAAATTTATAACTTATTATCAGTTACCAACGTAGGCTATGTAGGAATACTTAGACTGGACATTTTTGTATAACAATAAAATTCGCGAAGTGCTTGTTAATGCAAAAAATACAGATGATACGGATTGATTATATGCTAAAAATTCATTTTTGTCTCATGCACTTGCGCACTTCCCAAAGATATAATTCTATTTCTAAGCAGATTAATTTTGGGCATAATTTTGTCCTTCAAATTATTAATATAAATCACTATTTTTTGAATTTGTGAAAATAAAGTACCAAAGTGCAAGTTAATCAGCTGGTATATATCTCAAGTACCTAAACTATTGTTTGTAACGGTAAGATTTGTAAGGTTTCACTAATAGACAGAAAAAAACCAGAATGGTCAGTATGAGTTGTGAGACATGTTGCAGAAAGTGTTGAGTGAAAACAAAAAACAGAGCACGATAACTTTATCCTGATTTCTGCAAGTAATTGACTTTCCTTTTTGTGTTTTGCCTTTTAATCTCTCCTTTTGTCCATGTCAGAACTGTGATAATAGCAGACGCTGTTTTTCTACCGGGAGTGTCTTACAGATAACATCCCTGCTTGCTGTAACTCCTTCCAGTAGAAAATAGAACAGCAAACAGTCCGAATTTCTTGAAACTTCGTACACATATTTTAGATTTCGCAACATCAAATGATTTTGATGAGAATGTAGGAGGAGATGATTGTGGATCTGTCTGTGGTCTAGACTTTTCTGCCATCCAACCTCAGCAGGTTTTTTAATAATGTAGGGCTGATAAGGAGAAGGGCGGCATATGTTAACTATCATTCGATGGGCCAAGGCAGATGCCGGTCAGAATCGGAATTTTTCCAGGATTTCAATGGAGGAAAGAGTTTTTTGTTTAGTAGCCACTTGAGCCAATGCAGTGTAGTTGGTCGAGGAAGGTGAAAAGGTACATAAGTAGAGAGAGAGTTGATCTGAGCCAGGCCACTTATCAGTTCAGTACATTGTCAAAACGGGAAGGGCGGAAAAGCTGGACAAGTCGGCAGAAAAAAGACGGAGGACTCTCTAGAGCTCTCATCGATAACTCTTTGCCTTTATAGTTTGAGTCGTCGGAATTGGAAAGCAGAGGCATTCAGTTCCCTGGTGAATAACTAAGGGAAGTTGGATGCAGAAGTCAATCAATAATTTGGGTTGATATATTTGTCATTTCCTTCGTCACACACCGTGAGAAAGTGAAAGTTGAAGGGAGAAAGCAGAGAAGGCCTACTCGCTAATAAAACAACAGGAAAGATGTCCTTTTACTAAATTCCCAGCTATTTGGCACCGTCTCATCTATCCATTACATAAATCCTGCTTTGTCATTCTATTCCGTTCACTTAGTACCTACTTAAAAACATCAGTCTCTTTTCATCTTTCTCTCCCTAATTCGATTTCCCCTTTCCACTTTCAATAGACTAGAATTTCCCACTCTTATTAGTCCAAAGATACAATTACACCATCTACAAATGAAAGCCTAGTTTTCCATTTAACTAAAGTCTCTTCTCATACCATAACTTACATAACAAAGAATAATTGAATTATTTATGCTTTCATATTCCTCTAAGAGTAAATTAAAAGCACTACCTACTTGTACTCATCAGCGTTTGTAAACCAATTCTAACTTAATTATATATCTCAGGGCTCAGGAATTACTTTCGTCGATATTTTCACTTCAGTTGATAATTATTTTTACTTTCCATGCCTACAAGCTATTATTTTAAATTGCTGTTGATCTCCACTTACACTCAATTTACTATTATCTAAGCTCTATATAATGTCATCGAATGATAATGTTAATAAACAGTTATACCCTGATAAACAATAATTTAGTAATTCTTATCATGTTTGGTTGTTAACTTTAAAAAACTTTTGTGAAAATTTTAAATTCCTGAAATTAAATTTTGTTACTAGTAAAGTGTAACCTAGTTAAAGTTTATGTACTTAAATTACGTACTCATAATATACTATTATTCTTGTGACTTATTCTTCGTTATGGCTTTTACCCTTATCTTAAGCTAAATATCTTCTATGTTTAATAAAAAAACCGTGTTTATTTAATGATAATTACCCTTACATAGTCACATAAAGAAACTATCAAAAGCCTAAAAGTTGCCGTATGCAGAGCCGTGACTGTAAAAAGTGTAATTGGAATGGAACATGCATTCTGTCAAAAAGACTCTTGTTTAGTATGGAGCAATAACTTTCCTGTAAGTGTAACTTTAGCTACTATCCAATTATGTCATACAATTTCAATGGAATTCTCAATCTAGTTGTTTCATCGCAATAAATATACAAAGAGTTGTGTCTTTTCGACTTTTGGTTTTTCAATCTCACCGACTTCCAAACTTTCTACGTTTCATTAAAACTTGGCAAAGATTGTCTTGGATATTATTGTGTACTTATTTTTACTCTCAAGGATACTACAAACTTAGTTTCTAGCTATAGCCTATGCAAGAACTCAATCGGAAACAAATTGGAAAGCTCAGACTGATTTCTTTAACTTTATTTCAGTGCAAAGGATAGTATTTCGTTCTACTTTCCCCAAAAGTTTATGCAGGAGGTGGTAATATTTAGGTAGCTACTCTATAAAATCAAGAAAGAGAAAACTCATTTTTCCAATGAGAAGAACCCTTGGAATTCCAAAGTTGTCGTAAATCTCCTATTGCCAAAATGCAGAACATGGTTTCATTTTACATATAAAACATTAGAATTTTCTTTCAAGGACCATAGACTATATAGAGACAGTATGATGGGCCCTTGCAACCCTTTAAGCCGAAATTGACACAAAGTTGTAAGTTTATGGCCCAATTTCACAACCCTGACACTCTACTAATAAGATTTTTGTTTATAAGTATACTATAAGCATTATATTCACCATATTTTCTTCTTATCACAGGTATTTGCTTATTCGAATGGCCTTTACTTTTTTGTGATTGTGACATCAATGGGATAGAATGCGAAAGAGAAGTGTCCCAGGGGTATTGGATCATATTGAAGAAATATTTGAGAAAGATACCTAGATGGATAGTTTACTCCAGAATAGTTTATAGGTATTTGTTTGCATTATCTATATCTCCAAAGGTCTTCTCTCACTCAAGTTAAAAGTTTGAAACTATAATCTGAGCATCTACTAGTTGTATCCATCGAAAACACATTTTTTGTCTGAATTAAATAGAGTTGTTAAACAAGAGCTTATTACATTGACCTTTTATAGTTAAACGTTTGTAACATTTAGGTCTGCCCAGTCCCCCTAGAAACAACCGATTAGCTCAATCATGTATTTTATTAGCCATCAAACAGAGCTTTCAGCTCAAGCCATGTCCTTAACTTTGGCTCCATAAATTCTGACGTTACATTGTAAGTAACTTACTGCTTAAGACGCTTATCAAAGTTAAAAGGGTCTAAAAGTCATTTATTATTAGGCATAGTAACAAAATTACTATAGGTACTGTTAAAATTATTGCATCTATTGTAAGTCATGTAAGTACTACATGTATACCTTAAATGTAGAATAGTGTAGATTGTAGCTCACGCAGTATTACTGACTTTTATTCCTAGAGCTTTGAACTTATGTACCAATAATACATCTTGCCTATCACAGAATAATATAAATTTGAGTTTTTAGTTATTGCGACCTTTGCCGGTTTAATATTTTCGAAAGAATTGCCTTTTTAATCATTAAAGAATGACAATAGAATGCAAAAGGGTGAATTTGGACATTGTAAATAGATGTCTAAAATGGAGTCACAATAGATTGAGCTAATTTAGCGGATGACCATTCCTGAGTGGATGTATAAAATTATTTGTTGGAAAGGAAGGATAGGAACGAGGGAAGTATAATAAAATATTATGATAGCCATGTAGATGCCCGTGTAAATTAGGAAAGCTTTTTGAAACCTGATTTACATCTATACGTGGATCAGCCACCACATGGGTGAACCGTGAACCTGCTAGTAAAAGTAATAATATCTGTATGTATGTATTTCCTTGAACGCAGAAACGTGTCGAGTGCATTGCTCACAGAACTCAATCTGATAGCTTTCTAGCGCTGCTGGCAGCGAATGGCAGCTACAAAAGCGTAGATTCCTGTTTCCCTACTAATACTTATCAAGATATAACTTTTACCTTGGAACGCGTAAAATTGTTAAACTCCGAATAAACTGCTAAGCTTATATATATTATAGTTAAGTACATGTAAGTAGCATTTCGGTGATCATTAGGAGTATGTTTTTGTCCCCGGTGCATTTTTAATGCTTCTCTCTTCACATTCATTGATCACGGAGCAAGTTTCATGACGGCACGTAGATACATAAGTACATTAGGTAACTAACAGGCAAAGATATAATACCACTATACAATTTCAGCATTAATTTGATTACTGGTTTCATAGACTTGATCCGGCAGAAGGAGCAGCACCAGCAGTAAATATTTAATTACCTACTGGAAATACATCAGGAAGTACAAATAACGTTCATAAAACCTTCAAACCAGTCATACTGCGGGATTTCGAAATACACTTACCATTATCAAATTTCGTAGTATATTTTAAATTAAAAGGAGGGCGTTTCTAAATACAAAAATGAATTATTTATATGCATAAATGCAGATAAATATGTAAATTTTAGCTCTGATTTTGCAAAACTACAACAACCGTTTAAATTCAAGGTAGGTGTAATTAAATTCCAGAACCGAGATAAAGAGGAATAATTTAGCAATATAAGCAAGCTGTGAATAATTAGTAATGTTGTATGAATTGGGAGAATATTGTGTGCTGAGTATACCTAAATGAATGTACTACGCACGACATCCGCGTTGAACGTTCTTGATTGATAGAATTTTAGGAATGCTTTGAGGTTCTCGTCGTAGGATCTAATTATTATCTGCCTGTCTAAAACTATTTCGTTGCTGGGATTTTAGTGTTATTATTATTTGCAAGACAAAGAGTATATCAAATGATGACAAGGAAGGTTTTACTATTGCAAAGAAAATAGAAAGTATAATATCGACAATATCGTCATAGGATTATATCGTAATAAAAGTAAAATGTGGTGAAAGTGATGTATAATATAGGTCCCCTTATGCCCAGAGCATAAAAATTAAGATTTCTGCTAAAAGACGTGAATTGTAATTCTTATCTGTAAGAATGAGTTGTGTGTGCGTGTTAAAAGACGTTTTGGCATGGAAGTTTTGTAGTGTAACGCAGTGTTAGTGTTTATCGGACGGCAGATCTAATTGTAAGTATAAAGTATGCAAAGTAAATATGTCGCTTACACTTTCCCCTTCTTACGTAGGTTGAGATTTCCACATAGCTAAGACTTGGATGGGTACCTAGTGAAGAAATCCTTAGAAATCCTCCGAATACATTAAAGAAAGGAAGGTATGCACTTTGAATTCTAAAAATAGGGAACAGCTCTACGTTGTCGCCAATATCTTGAAAATCAGTGATCCGTGATTAGTAAGAGAGAAACGTAAGGTTTGTGTGTAGGTACCTGTTTTGATTTAATTTTAGAATGTACTGCAGATTCTACATAGTTTTTCATAGTCTGATGTCAGAAATTGTGCAATCTCAGTCTGCAATCTAAAACGTGACGTAGGGAATATTTCTGATCAATGTATTAAATCCCTTAACTATACATACTACAAAAATACCTATGTCGATTGTGACCTTTTGATGGAATTACTGTGACCATTTATTGCACGGAGTGCATAAATAGCATGAACGTATGTAGGTGTATTTAATGGGCACATAGGTATGCACTATTAAATCCGTTTTAGGAAATAAGTTTAGTTGTCACCGATTGGAGTGGAGGAAGTAAAGGTGTCTATTTGCAAGTACCTATTTCGTAGCGAATGGCAAAAACAGAGCAACTGCGGGAGGCCTGGAGAATACCCGATCTCCTAGGTTAGAGGAGAAAGTGGAGATTAAGCACAGCGATACAGAATTCTGCAAACATAAATACAGCCGAGTGTATGTTTTATAGGAGCCGCATATGAAGCATAATGGAGGAGAGTGTTTCTGAATATCGTAGAGTAAATGCAGGTCTGTATATATTAGACTTGTATAGAGTGGTGTGTTGTAATTCAAGATGGTAATGGGAATGCTAATGGGAGTTAGGCCATGTAAAATGCAAGTGAAAGTCAAGTGAAGGCAAAAGCCTCTGAATTCATATTGGTCACATCATCAGCACATGTTTCTCCATGGTTTCAAGTTCGCCTTCGTCTGCAAGAGCTAAAGTCAACTCAAATCACTATCTAACTCGTATGCAAATTGTGTACTTACGTAGCTCTTGTTAGCACAGATGAAAATGTCAGAATTAAAGAAGACAAGTAGGATAGAAGCAAAAACTAAGCGTGTACAAACATAGACATGCATTTATATTATCTAACTAAGTACTTATGAATACATATCAAAAGACCAGACACAGAGCAACTAGTTTCTTTTTTCTTTCACGCATCTACTATATCATTCCAAAACTCTATTTAAACACTTACTTAAATAAATATGTACATATCATAACTACAAAAATCAATGTAATCCCTAAAACTCACATCTTGTAATGCTTTCTCATTATGAAATTCTGAATACTCATAGTTACTGCTTCCTACTTGTCCGGAATTGGAAACTGCCACTTGGAGAAATTAATACATTTTAATTATAACGTAACAGGACGGCTTAATTATATTTATTTGCTACGATTGTAACCCGACATCGATTTAAGCTTATTTTCCAATTGGTGCTAATGGAAATATTTTCTTATAACTCGAGTATTTGGAGTTGGGTTTATTCTGACGCTAAAATAATTCCAACTCATTTCACACACATTATTCAGCACGGGTTTTACAAGCGGATTCAAGGATCATAAGTAATAAGTGGATACTAAAAGGTGACGACTGAATTTACACATAAGAATTAAAGACTGACATGATGCCTCCACCAAGGGCTAAGGTACGTAGTTAACTACAGTAAATGGTGAGATGATATGCGACAACATTGCAAAATTCGTGGTTGATGCTCCTCAACTTATTTACTGATGTCACCAAAATACTGTTTGCAATGCATATCCCTGGACTAAAGTGATACTTAAGTGGCTTTTGGAAAGAGATCCTCACTTTTACGAGGTTTTCCTACTGTTTACTTTATTTACTAAAACGAAAAGAAATGGAGCATCGGGAGAGAATTATTGGTGAGATTTGTCACGGGGTACTTAAATCTCTACGTAAGTACTTGCATGGGTACCGAACTAATGCAAACAGACAGTAGAACGCAGTAATGAATATTATGAGGATTCCTGGAACTACATAAAGAAAAACGCTTCGAGAAATACAACACAGAAAATATATTCATTAGGGATAGAGACATAGCAAAGAGTAGTTTGGAGTTGGTTTGAATCTTTAGCCTGAGGGAAAACCACTGGCAAACCGCAAACTAGCGAAATTAATTCTGATGGGAATGTTTAATGTCATCGCGTTTCAACACTACATGCAATAAACATTTGTCAATATTTACTTGGTTCAGTAAAGATTGAAATTCAGTCGAAACAAGCCTAAACTTTAAAAGGAGGTACAAATGCTATGCATTTAATGTACGGATGAATAAATCAACGCAATCGCTAGTGACGAGCTAAACAAGTTTGTTCGTATTGATTAGAAATTCATACCTTTTGAAATAAAATTTAGTATTTTGTCAAAATGAATTTTGCCATGGAAGGAATGAAGCTTGGGGGTAAAAGGGGCAGAATAATGAAAGAAGGCACTTACTTGGTGCTTTTGTAAAGTGTGTGTCTACGACTCGGTTTCCGGCTGAGAAGGAGAGTTTGATGGCACTAGGTAGTGTTTAGAGGGGCTGGAACATTAACTTCAATATCAATGACAAGCAGATGAGTTGTGATGAAAACCGGGAGCGAAGGAGCAGAGATAAACAACCGGAGATGGCAAAAATCATGAGCGAGTGATAACAAAGAGAGATGATTTTAAGGACTAGAAGCGAGTCTAGCTCAGTCTCAAGTTAATGAAGCCAAGATATCACGAGCAACAAAAGGCTGACACGCCTGTGGTTTCGATTCTCGGGAATTGGTGTCTATGGTTTAAAGAAAACTGCTCCTTTCCCAATTTTATTTGGCTGCTTTATTACGTGTGGAGAGAGAGAGAGAGAGATGATGCCAGACGCTAAAGAAAATACGATGGTTTTATTTTTCGGTGTAAATATAACACATTTCCGTGTAGTGGCTGGTTGTAGTGTTGTTGGTACTAAATTTTTGTGAATGATGTGGTGAGGGATTTAGAGAGTTGTTTGGCTGGTGTGTATGTATTTAGTCTGATGAGGAGAAATGAGTTTAATTGAACGGTTTAGTGTCTTCTCAACTCACACACTCTCGTTGCAATTCAATCAAATAGACTTAGGTATATTATTATGTCGTCTGTGTCCCGAATGATGTGGATGCCCAACCGACCAATCATTTAGAAAGAGGGAGATGCATGAGCTCGTTAATGATGATGAGCTCGTCTGTATTCAATTCAAATAATGATGAGGGAAGGACGACGGACGTTTGGACTTGGAAACTTAGACCACTGTTTCCTTTTCTTCCCTACCAGGACCACTAAGTACATAATATTTCATGTGGAAAGATACAAAGTGTCAGATGGGATGCGTATGGCAGATATTTATTCCGTTCTAATATTCCCGAGTCTTACTGTGCCTCAGAAGAGAAAGTCGCGGAGAGAATTAAGTTGCAACTGCAACTAGCTGATGTTGTCAACTAACTGACTGACTCCTTTTGCTTCCTATTCAATCTGCCAACAATTTGCTAAGTCGATGGCGCAATCTTTCTGCGTACGACACTCCGGATCTCCTCACTCTTCCACGTATACACAATCCTTCCACTTTCCCTGCCTGTCGAGAGATAGGAAGAAGATGCCTTCGTATTGCTTAATATTGCCCGAGTGAGTGTAACAGCACGTAAACTATTTAGTCCGGCCAAGTTAGACAAACCACTCTTTCTGGCTTGTTGTTAGCTCCATGTCCTAGCCGCTCTCTCCTGACACGGAACTCACATGAAATTGACTTGTTTTCTTCGTCCACTTCTTCAGTCTGATTTGACTCTACTTCTCCTCCTCCCGTCGGAACTCAACTGAAACTCCTTCACAACTTTTACTTCTTTCTATATCCACGAGACTAAACAGACCTGACTGATTGTCTGCGCTTTTCCGCCAAACAATATACTCCTATTTACCTACACAATGTTACTACTACTAGGCTACTTCATTTTACCGCTGTCAGTTTACCACCCCTCTTTACCCACTAGTACTACGACTACTACTGTTACTACTACTTACTACTAGGTAATAATATATTATCTTACTCCTATACGTTAGGAAGGAAGGGACTTTGTAAATTGGACACAAAGATTTCCCAAGCCCTAGTGCCTTACTTTTTGCCGGAGACCTAAACAAACACAACTAACGCATTTATTTTCTTGCACTACTGTTTGATGGGGCATGGCGTCCACTTCCAGTTCCTCGCTGAACCCATTGTCATTCCGGTGCACAGGTCATATTCAATCTTATATACATAAATAATAAGTCATGTCTCATGTCTTACCATATTAGTAACAATCTCTTACATTCCTACAACATTCCCACCACTCCTACTCTCCCACAGTTACACATTTATAACATTCGGAGCATTCGGAGAAAGTCGTCTCAGCTTAACTCAACTGATAAATAATGCCCGTTATTGTTTTTTGCATTTTTCTGACTCTCCCACAACCCTAAAACTAACCTAATTTATCACTGTACACGTAAATATTCACTAAAACGCCTGTTAAATACCACTGAACGTGCAACCACTATTACTGTCTACCTTCACTTCACAGTCGCATTCATATGGCAATAATTGCAATGTCTATGAACCCTGCTCCGCTCACGACAATATCTATCTAAAAATAAAGGAGTCTGTAAACATCGTGTACCTTAGTACATTTGCATATTACATTGGCACTTTTTTGATATCAAGTAAGTATTTTAAATATTTTAACAAGTTCAAACTACCGAGTCGCAAAATTTATTCTTCACTACTCGATCGTTATGAATCTACGTTCTACAATTTTTAAATAGAATTGAAACACCTCCTTAAATATATTACTCACAATACAATTTTTTGGGGCAAGAAGGAAATATTGACTTTTGTCTCAGGCTAGTTGAAACCGGTGCAATGGGGCAAATCTGCCTTATGACCTATCAAGACAGTATTATAGTGCCGCTTGAACTTTGGTAGAAATACAATTTGTGAAACGTTATCAGTTATAAATTACGTCCAAAGAGTTTGATAATGAATAGCGCATATAAATCGGCAGGTATAAAATTTTATGACCTATTATTGACAAAAATAGTTGAGGGTGAAACTCAATGTCCACTTTTGGATAAGAATTGCTTGTATTACAGTATATGCTCAGTCTTGTAAAGAGCGTATTATACCTAGCTTATCTTACTATTACTGTTAGGAGAAACACGAATGTGTTTAGATTCAGCATTTCTCCTGTAACAATATTTATCTCAATCATTCTTTCTCTTCTTAAATTGCTTCTCCTGTACTATAGTTACGCTACACTGTAGCCATTTGCCCATGGCTAAGGTACAGATTGAAGTGTATTATAAATTTCTTCAACAGTATTTTCTGTGATTTCTATCTTCAGTGTCTAAATATCTATCTATTTAATTATTGACATTTATTTTAAAAAATGCTTATGAATATCATTAGCTAATCTTAACTCTACATCTATGCTTTAGCATCTACAGTCAGTATTTAAACTGGACAACTAACTGTGATTGAATAGTATCTTCAAAATCTGTATTGTTATATGCATCACCATACTACTTATTATGTTATAGCTACAGTATAGCAGCAATGGATAAATAGATATAATGTAGCAGGAAAAAGAACAAGAGAAAGAAATGATCAAGAGAAATTTTGCCATAGGAGAAATTCTATCGCGTCAGGCCTTCAATTATCTCAGTCACAAAATATTGCTGAGTAATTTCTTTTAATGGAAGAAATATTCTCCAATTTTGGAATTGAAAGAGGAGAAAATTGTTTTCAGACTTTTGCAAATGGTTGTGAAAACTGAAGCTAAATGGGTTGAAACATGAGTCTAACGAATGCTGTGAAATTAGTTGTTGGTAGAAGAGTATACCTATGTATGTAATAAATTGGAGTGAAGTCGAAAGGCAAAGAGATTGCCGTCTTCTATGTACACTTTGAGTGTGGCGTATATGTTTTAGGGGATTGTATTATAAGCGTGTTTGGTTGGGCTATTCTTTGTTGGTATTGAATTGAGACTCGACTGCCTTGGTTTAGAGTTTGGAATAAAACGTCGTCACTACTGGTCGTTGTCGGCAATGGGCAGTAGTCACGGAACAATGTAGTCAAGTGTAGGGCTTTTTTATTTGTAGAGAATATTGTGACCTTCGTTGTTACACAGACTGTACCATTATTTTAGTAGAGAGCAGTCGAGAGAGGAGAGTTTTGATGTGAGTGAACTGTCTCTTTCGTACATTATATTTCTCTTTATCTCGCTTCAGATTACTCCCTCGTAAACTTAGCGACTCTTTTCTCGGAGTTTATAAAAGAAGTTGTTTCCTGATGTCAACTGACTGAAAAGTCTATCTCGACGCTGTTGGATCTTGGTCAGTGTAGTGTGAGGGACGTCCGAGTCCGATAGCTTACACTTACATTTGGAACACGACAATCACATCAAACAACAAGTCTAATAACTGCTTAGTTGGATTTTGTTGTTTCTTCTGCAGCTTTCGTAAAGAAAGCTTGGCTTTATCGAATTTATAATCAATGGCTGAGCAAGTCCATGGTCCCTGCTTCATTCAGTGGCCAACACAATGGTCTGCTAAAACTCAATTAACCGAAGCAAAACCAACTGGAGTGAAGGTGGCCTTTGTGTTTATGTATATTTGGTCTCCCTGCCCCGGCTAATCACAGTCTGCTTACTATATATCACTAATAAGTACATATTGTACAGTCCACACACACATAATAATATACCTTAGGTAACTGCTCTGCCAATTTAAACATCTGACTATCGTGTATAGTGCATATTAGTTGAGTGTACTACTTTTACTACTAGTGTAGATATCTTTATCTTTACATGCTCCTTTTAAATACATTCAGGACATTCAGCTGCACACTAAATACTTGTGTTCAGCCTTACTTTATCGTTACTTGGCACATCTTAAATTGTTTTGTGGGGTTTTATGCACCAATTATATGAAATTGGCTTTCTCTATAGCCAAAGCATATTATATTGTGTAAGCACCTAAGTAACCTTTTAAAGAAAAATAGATACAACACAAACAACTGACCCGGAGACACAAATGTACTTTTAGTATGCTTCCCTAGTAGTAGAAAGGGACCTATATAATATGTATGGTTGTAAGTTACAAGGATAATATGGCAATGCGACGAATCTCGACATTAAAGCTACTTGAGAGTTATCCCACGACTTACGAGTCACTCGCCCCAACTTTATCTCGTCCAATCTCAGTCACTCTGTTTTTACGCTGAAGAAAGTCTTTTTCAGATAAGCAGGCACTATAGAGACAGTTGGTCACCCTGTCCCTGTCATACGATATCGTCTCTCTCTCTCACTGTGTAAACGAACGATTCACTGCGCACAGTGTCACTATTATTATGCTCCAAGTACGACAGACTTTCCCTGCTTTCTACAATTACTACATCGCACTAAACCTAACTATTCCTATGGATGTTTTTGACAACCAAAACCAACCAGCCAACTTAGTTAGAGATAAGCTGATTGACCCTTTGTGTACTTCTACACAACTAATGCAAACAATTTCTATATTTAGATCGCTTTACAAAACGCTGGAGCTACCTAGCCACTTCTAGCATTTTTATATTTCGGTGTGCTAACTGCCACCACCAGATTGATAACCTGGAAAAGATGAGTGCTCCTGTATCACGATTAGATTAGAATGAACAGAGAATTGAGCTGCGAAGACAAAGCTGCTGCGTAAGCCTTTTTAAGCATGGGTACCTACTTTCACGACTCCATTACTACTACAACAATGCTTAAGCTCTACCGTCTTTCTTAAATTTGCATCCACAAATAAATCATTAAGCCTGGGTAACAGGCATGGTATTTTATTTTTAATTACCTTTATACAAATAATACCGCATCATTGTATTAAATACTATGTAAATATATATATCTGATTAAAAATATTTCAAATATTTAAAAGGAAATGGAGAGAAAAATATAACAATTATCATACCCATAATATAATCGTTAAGTGAAGTTGCGCAATGAAAAATTTCTGTGATAATGTATAAATGTAAAAGATGAACTTCGTGGAACTATGCAGGCGCAAGAATATTTACAATATTTCGAAATTAAACTAAATGCTGTGCGGGTGATAAAAGGACTTTAAACAACAACTTTAGAAAAAATTTCCCTTTTTGGTAAAAATGGTTGGATTTGGTGCTATTATGAGTGGGCAGTGTTGGTAATTTCCCGTCCGTAGGACGGGTTTATTTCTAGTTACCCATAATGCCCATTTTTAATTCCGCCTTTCAACTAATATGCCTACCAACTGAGTAACAATTTTGCCCTACACTTGCTAAAAGCTAAAGTAATGTATATTGAACTAACACTCATGTTTACCAACAGAAATTTGTAAAGTTCGTAATTATAAACCATATAATTACTATTAATTTTGAAAGTTTTTATTTCAATAAATTGAGAGGGTTCATTTGGAAAAAAAGGAAAAGTACTGTCGAAAATTCCAAAAAAGAGCCTTCAACAGCCACTAACTGCAGAGATTTCAACTTCATCAACGGAAAGTAGACCAACTTCTGGAGAACTGAAATGTGTCAACATTATATGCATATGGATATGCTTTGGAAAGTAGAAGTGTATTGAGGCATTTATTATAGTTTAGTTCCTGGTATATCGTACGGATGTATGAATGGTTCAACAAGAGTCTTTAGCTACTTGTCTCTTCAACGAGCCCAGGGCAATTGGTGCGAGGAGGAAACTCTTGAGTCAATCACAGCGTATCTCTAATAATAAAATCAATCTTCCGTGCCTTCCATCCCAGATCACAGATTCATGCACTTTGCAGACCACAAAGTTCGTTGTATCAGCAGAATTACTGAGTGCTGTTTGTTGGTCACATTCCTATTATCATCCTTCTTTATCTTATATATGTCTTGTAAGTATCACCGCCGCACCGTATGCTCTCATTTTACACTTGTCAACAAAATCATATCTCTAATGTCCACCTATCTTTGTAGTTGTCGCTGCTGGGAAGAAATATGAAAACGTGCAAGATAATTTCCGGATTTCTGATATCTTATCCAAGTAAATCCGATTTTATATTATGAAAAGTGATCTATTTGATGCAAATGCGACATGCGACCCCTGCAGACTAAATAGATACCAGACCAAAACAATCTGGTTATAATTAGGCCTTAACTCAATTGTGATAGCAACAATATTAAAGATTTCTGATAGTACTATGAATTAATTCGAGTAATAAATATGGTATTTGTTTAAAACATTTTATTTATTAGTTACAGTCTTTAAGTCTCAACCTTCACAAAACAGATAATTTTATGTAGATATGTATATTAGTGGTCCTCAAAAATACATTTATTGCATCACAAAAAAATTTCGAATTATTAAGCACTCTTAAATAATTGAGACTGACAACAGTCCTTATGCTATGCTATCCACTTTCTTGTAATACTCCAATTGTATAAAATCTAACTATAATGATATTGTAATTATATATACAATAATAACAAAAATTCTTTGTACAATTTTAAATACGTAACTGAATCCTATTTACAGATAGTATATCTGTATGGGTACCCAATTTAAAACGTGCATTCATAACGTCATTTCTTACTCATATAAAACATTTTAGACTTCTAGGAAAATCTCTAATTGTTACATTAACATAACATTTATACTACAGCATCATACCAAAAACGATTTCAAATTGTTGACTTAAATAGCAAATGGGTGTAAAACAAAAGCATTTTTGAAAGTTAGTACAAAGTATTTGGCAGTTAGGCCATAAGTGAATTTAGCATCAAAATAAACAATGGAACGTATTATGACAAAAGAAAGTGACTGTGCAGACTGGTGGCTCTCGAAAAGTAATTATTTGCCTCGTAAAAAATTTAGATCGTAATAATTATAGTTCAAATGTTTTAAACAGCTTAATGGTTATCTTAATTCATATCTAACATTCATCTTGGTTTGCCATTCATGAAGATTCTTCGTCAACCCCTTGCGCTAACGCTGGAGATGACTCTCCAGGTAACAATTTTTGAGAATTGTTAATTGGCGATGGCTCTGACTTCGGCGAATGATGAGACAGCTCTGGCGTTTGATGGAATCGTAATCCATCTTTAAACGACGTCACCATATATGTATAATCTTTTGGAGAAAGGCAGTTCGTGTTTAAAAGCATTTTCAAATGCAGAAGCAATTCGGCTTCTAACTCTTTCTTCAAAATCAAAGAAGTGTAACGATCCAAAAAGGTGGAACAAATAGATACACAATCCAAGCGGACAGAGGCATCTCTATGAAAAAGAAATTTTGGATTAATACTATAATCACACTAATGCTAGAGCTAAATAGAATCCCTTCACAATATATAATTGAATGACTTGAATGGAGATATTATTGAAACTTATTTAATAATGTATTAACCTAACACTAACTGCTTAATAAATGTCAAAGTGAGACAAAGTAGATTGGAATTGGGTATACTATGTCTAAATGTCTCGTAGTAAACTTTGTAATTACTATTAATGTTTATTGTTTATGTTTAAAATAAAATGCAACTACATATACAATACTCACTGCAATGAAAAGAATAGTCATTCATAATAATTTCTGTTCTTATCAACTAACAACTAAATGGAATAATAGCAATATAAAAATTGCTTTATATTAATTAAGAAATTATTGAAAAAAAAATTATATTCAGCTAGGAAGAAGAAATTTCGGTATAATATGACTACTATGACACAATAAAAATTATTGGAATTAATCAGGTGGGTTCATGTCTGTTCAATCATTAATGAATTTCACGGACAGCAGAAAAAACCACTCAATTTCAAAAAAACTTATAAAAACAAAAAGCTATGACTTGAATATCAATGACACCCAACAACAAGGTGGTTGAAGTTGAAATATATGATAACTTCATCCGTGATTAAATCATTTCTGTCATCTGTGGCAATTGTTGCAAGTTAGCTACGCTTACTTTTTTCATAATTTACTTGTATTAGTATTTAGTATCAACAAAAGTCATCCAGCATGGCGGATAAAGTTTTAATGATTTGGAATATTAGAGGTTACGGACTATTAAATGTTTAAACTCAAAAAGTAAATTGAATTGGCTGATTATTCGAGAATAATATCAGCTCATTGTACCCGAATTACATTCAGTACTTACGTCAACTTTTCCTGCTTTAGTTCTAGTACTGTCTTATTCCACAGTTCCATGATGTTCATATCCTTATTAGAAATGTTTTCTGTCTTAGAAACTTCCTTCAAATTTCTATCTATTTGCTTTTCAACCCATTGATACTTATTTCCGGATCCTCCTTTACCAGCCATTGTGACGACGATCCAATAAACAGACAAGATCAAAAATGATAAGAAGTGTTACTGTAACGCGTGTTAACAAAAATCGAATTTTGCTGTGGCGGTGGTGTTAGGCAATAATGGGACACGAGACCGGATTCACTTTTCGCACTTACCTTACAATGTTACAATGGAATGCGTAACTGTTCAATTCGATCATGTACACAGCTAATTTTCATGCCTAGTTAATACGCCTGCCCTAAATTCTATTGTAGAATAGACGAATAGAGTAGACGTATTTGTAACCACATGGGTGAATAATAATAACAGGCACATCTAGAATCTAACTCCACAGCTTGAAACAGGGTTGGCGAATTCTCAAGATGGGTCGGACTCGGACCTAGTTGCTTTAACTTAACTTGTGACAATAGTTTATGAATGATCATTTTCACGGCTGAATTTAGGCAGAGGGATCTCGTTTCCTCCGTTTATCCTACTTCTTTTCCTCCAAGATGCCACATAACATATTATCCTAACTAACATATTGCCTCACTATTTTTGTCTCTTTCCTGACCTAGCTTAATAAAAAATAAACAGAGCTAACATGTTTATTTTTTAATAAGTTAGGTCAGAAAATAGTCAAAAATATTGACGGAAGGCAACGGATTTTAGGATATTTTATTAAGTTTGGAGGCAACAGATGATAATAGGAATATGGTTTCCCATACTCACAGTTTTTGCGTCCTTTTCCATGGATAATTTCGAACGTACTACATACTAGTGTCAGATGTGGGCCAAAATTGGCAAAAATATTATTGAGGGCCAGTTGACAAATTAGTTAAAAATAATTCTATGTAAAATGCATTATTTGCTTGCATATGGGGAAGCATATTTTTAGTGAGATTGGCAAAGCTACAAATAATAAAGTTAAATCTCCAATTATAAATATTGCTATCCTTCAAAAACTATTTTATTTGCTACATAATTAATTATTTATTTTGTGCATGCGGAATTCCGTCCTCCCTCAGGAGTTGCCATTGCCAGGAAGTGCATAAAAATCGGTAGAGCTAGAGTTGGAGTTGGAGAACATGAGATTCCAATTTCAACTTTAACCAACGCATCAGGGAAAAAACGTTAGTGGATTATAGGAGTAAAGGAAGCACTGGAAATTGGGAGAAGTGTATGTCGACCTCCGACGACTAATTAAGCAAACGACCGGGGTCTGATTTAGTAACTTAGCAGGAGAGTTCGCAGTAGGTCGGGCGAGGTAGTTTGTGTTCTGTTGAGGTTGAGACGTAGCCGAGGAGATTGAGCATTCTCTATAATTAAAACCAGGTTGTCAGTGTCGGTCAGTCGACGTGAGAAACTTGACTTCAACTTACTATAATTCATCGTCTACTCTACACAGGTGAGTAGAAAAGCTGAGTTAGATTGACCGCACAAACTTTGAGCTCACCGTTACTACTCCAAGTTGCATTACGTCTATGATATGATTTTCATGCGAAATATAAAGATGAGTATTGTTACGATGAGATGATGTGCAAAGCAAACGACTCATTTTCCTTGGATTTTATTCTGGCTCCTGACTAGTCTAGACATTCGACTAGATGGCAAGAACTGTTTCTAGAGCCGAACTTAACTCGAGTCAAGTCAATAGATTAGCAGCAAACGATGCTTGTATTTCAAGAATCAACTACAGTGCAAACCAACGTCGCCAGACAACTAAACAAGCGGAGGAGCCTAAGTAATTCTCAGCAAACCTCTACATCGAATGTTATATGAGAGAGAGCATGAAAACTTATCCATAATATTACAAATCTACTCACGATTAGTACAGAAGCCTTTCTGGATCTCAAAAGTCAAATTTAAAATTGCAAAGATTTTTTTATGGATTTACTTTTATCCTTTTACCTTGCATACTGAGGAAATATCTTCATGGATTTTGTTTATAGTTCTGGCAGTTAGTAGATCTGTCTCACCAGACTATTTTTCATACATGGCAGTTGGATATTGCTACTAGAAACAATGCTATAAGAATACTTTGATGTCTAAACACTTGACTTAGCATTGCATTGGAAAATAAAGCAAACTCCCACTCGTACCCAACACTTGGACTATACTAAAGTTGGTATATTAGATATAGGGAATATCTACTAGTAGGGAATGTTTAATTTAAATGTTTATTAGTTTAATCCAGTTGGTAGTATCGCACTATGATCAGCAGTAACTAGTAGAAGTGTCAGTATTCTGGGAGTAAAAAATAGCAAACTGAAGTCGTAACGAGTTATTTACTACTGTGTATGTAGCGATAGAATGGAAGGAGAGCATAGGGAGGCATAGTCTGAGAAACAACATCTATAATAGGTAAGTATATGAAACTGAAACAAACACGCTGCATGAGGGGAGCATAAAAGTACAATTCATAACACCTCCTTTGTGACATGAGTACAAAACGGAGCCTAACAAAGGCATGAATGAACTCTACGACAACACCAAATAGGAATCATGACTTGAAATGTGACTTGAAATGTATTATTAACAACATGCTCTCTGCGTTGTTCATGCAAATTCGCAAGATTTTCTTCCTAAAACTAGACACAGTCGATCAAACTGCGAATAATTACATGATATCCATTGAGTCATATATTTGGCTCCACATGGCTCAATCCTCATCTCGCCTATGACTTCGATTAAATGGGAAGCAGACGAAATTCAAGGAATCTTATGCCCCACAGATAAAAATCGCACATGCAAACGGTGACTAAATGAACGGAGAGTCAAGGTATCTGACCACTAATTTTCACGGAAAACCTTAATGTAAGTACTTAATCATTTTTAATCATTTACACTTTCTTTCTGAGTCTTTCTTTATTATTTCCTTTAATAGTAACGATTACATTAATCACACTCTTAGTTACTACTGTTAATGCGTAATCAAATAAGTGCAAGAATTCTTGGATAAGTGTATACATTTTATATAGATTTATTCAATCTCAAGTTCCTGTATTATTTGATTCCTATACTTAATTTTTATAAATATAGTTTAATTAGGTCATTTCCAGGTAGATGCAATCGCTATAGTTTGTATTTATATCGTATCAGTTGACACGTTGAACTAAAAGTGGAATATTTATTGGCACAGAGTTTGTAAAGAAGAGAACACATTGACAGGGAATTTGAAAAGTGCAAAAATATTTTGCAGGAAATTAAGCTACCATAAATCATTAGTAACTAGTTTTTACTACCACATTCACATTCGTAATCAAATCGAAACCATTTACACCAATACCCATTTTTGAGTACCATGATAAAAAGTAGCTCCAATTTGATCCGAAAATTCTATTTTTGGCTTTGCAAATCTCATTCTGGAGTATTGTTGTCACTATCCGGTGGAACAACTAATCCAGTAGTCAGCATGATGTTGCCGTACTTCCCAGTTTCACTATTGAAAAATAATATATTTTATTAAAATCAAGTTGTGGCATAGTAGGATCATTTTTAAATTACAATTATTGCTTAGATAGGTAGTAAGGAGTTTTTCTGAAATTGGTACCTGGTAGCAATCACAAGAGCTGCCTTAGAAGCTCTGTCGTAAAAAGCTTGGCGCTTCAAGTATGACATTGGGACACTACGGTTAGAACGTTTAGTTAAAATCTTTTCATAATCGTTCCACAACGGCAAAGGTGTTTTCACTCCCTTAGATCGATCAACATCTTCGACGTCCATTAAAGTCACCTATAGAATAAATAAAAAGAAATCAGAGGTGAGGTTGGAATAAGAGCAAGAACATTAGCCAACACATGTTTCTCTTGAAATATTTGAAAATGTATCACATTGAGGATGTGTGGTATTACTCAAATGAAATAATTAACTTACAGGGGAATAGACATAAGTGTCCAATTCGATGAGCTGAAGAATAGCGTCAAGTAAAGCCGCAATGGAATGACCGTCAGCACGAACGTAAGTCGCACCATTCGCCTTCGCTATGCTGTGAGACGGAAAATAAGCATCGGCGAGAACTGCAAACAAGAAAAAACATATATTATGGTTTAGCAACTGTCAGTCTAAGCACGTAACAATTATGTTTTAGAATATAATTGATACATAATAGCTAATAACTATGATTTTTACTATTTATTTAATATTTTCGAAGCGAATCGGCAAAAATAATTGCAAAGGTAGGCATAAATACAACGTACATAAGAAGTCACGATTCGTACCTTAATTACTTATACAGTGGTTAGGTACCTTCTGTACAATGTTACGTATAAAACGGTTTACTTAGGTGGTATGAATTCCCCATAAGAACCTTAAAAGCACCAAATCAATGTTTTGGAGCATTTTAATGGACAAGTCAACATAATAGAAGAAAATGTATAAGTGGCACGGTAAATACTCATTCTCTGTAATTTACAAAGCTATACATATACACAAAAGGTAGGACCGTGAGTTGAACTATATTCATTCAATAATCAGTCAGCGGTCTGTGTGTAGTCGTAGTGTGTAGCATTTATGTTTAGAGTAAACATTATATGCGATACAATAAGGACTGAATGGGACCTATGAAGTACCTAATAGAACGGAATAAGAGATGTCAAAAGAATCGCAGAAGGTGTGGGCAATGATGAATGTCATGTTGCCTGAACATCAGGACTGTCGCAACGCAACAAAAGTTGTTGTTCAAGTAGGGAGCGGAAGACCCAACGTTTAATAGAAACCCATTGTGTTAGGTTTCCCGGTTTATAAATCGGGGTCGTCTGCAATCCAAAAAAATCATGTTTTATGTAGTACCTATAATATTTATATATTAACTAGCAATATAATGTTTGCAGTTCATAGACTAAGTAATGTAGCGTGACGGTTGTAAGTAACCCTACATCTTTTATCCTTATTCCACCTGTGCTATATGTATTATTAAATTAGGAAAAAAATAACCAACATGTAAACACCTTGTCAAGTGTCACTCAAACTTTATAAAAATATATCTACAGAAAGTCAGACTAACCCACATTTCAAAATTAGCAATTCAAAGACAACAATAAGGGAAAGGATGAAATTCTTTAGTCTTTTCCGCAAAAATTAACTAAGAATGTTGACTAAAGAGCTCATTAAAACTGTCAAATTGTACGAGGGGTCCCGGTTCCCGATGAGCCCAAAGGCGGGATAGCTCTCTGTGGATATAACAGAAAGAGACAGCTTCATGCCGCTGCGAAAGAGACGTTTTTGAGAAAAAGATTTTAGCCGGTTCGAGAGAAAATTAAAGAGGTTTGACTTTCAATGGCTTTGTTCAAAACACAGCAAGGGGTCAAGTGGAGCCTTAAATCATCCGGCTCTACCTTGGACAAATATCGTTTCTCAATGCATGGACAATTCATAAACCCACCTTTGCTCAACCACTCATCTTTTCCTCCTTTTCTTCAACATTTCCAACTTTATTCGTCACACTCACTGCCATCATCTTGTCACTCTTACATCTACTATGGGTGTACACACACAAATACGTACATCCAGCTTAACAATACTCGTACACAAAAATCTCATTACGAACTCTCATACACATGCATTGCTAATAAAATCAGAATATGGAACTATTTCCTATTTTTCAGACACCAAATTACATAGTCAAGAATAGCAAGATAATTATATTTACATTGTAAAAAGTTTCAAGTTTCTAAATCCCAGCAGGGAGCATAATTTTTTGGTATTAGTACTGTTAATAGTTGTTTGAATATCTTACAACTTCAGTTCCGTATTATTTTTGAAGTGAAAACCTATAATCTCATTTAGTACCATGCAGCGTATAATTATCATACCTAAGATAAGGTCTGTACATACTTATGTTAATACGGTACAATGCATTCACTGACAGTTACCTTTTGGAGTTATTTACAAAAAATCAATAAATCTACTAATTTAGAATTATGGTGTATATTTTCACTTTATTGATAAATAATTATACGGACGGGGTTTCAATTGAACAACATTAAGTACCTAGAGTATTCAACTATTTATGTTTGCACCTTGAAGACCTTACAATTACAATTTCACTATTACTTTGACAGACAGATCAAATAATTATAAGGAATTGGCAGGTTAGGCATTCATGGGCAATAAACTTGAAGGTATTTTTATAAAATCTTTCATACAAAAATATGACGATACAACATAACAATGTGAAGACGTTATGAAAACAAACGGTTAGTTAGGTATGTACAATATTGTATTCATTTAGACAGGATCTAGAACTTTGTTTGTGTAGAGGCTAACTACACAATTAAAAATCTTTCCGTTGTATCCTTTTCAATACCTAAATACTAACTATAAAAGTACATAGGTAGGTAGTCAGTAAGAATATAAAGGCGGAGGTACCTTCTTAACATTTATTAGTATAGCAATGTAGCAAGCAGGCAGATCTTTGACAGGATTTTGAACAGATAACTTAGAAAGTGAGTAATTGATGATTGTGTTTTTGCCCCATAAAAAGTCAACCCAGAAAACCCGTTGGTTTTTCTCACCGTGTTTGGTTCAGTCAGTTTCATTCGAGCACACATTGAAAAAGATGAAGGTCGACCAATTTTCCGTTTATACAAAGTTAAAATGTCTCACAAGAGTTGATGAAGCATTTTTTGTCATATTTAGGATGACCCCTTTTGACACGTGTCTACAGATGAGTATCTCATAACCCTCAAAGCATTGATAATGGTCCACGACAGAAGCTTATGTAACTTTACAGCCCTCCTTACAAATGTGATAGCTATACAAATTACATCTTTCCTAGAGTGTCCCTAAGCTACTGACTACCTGCCCTCCAGCACAAATTACGTAAAGTAAACAGATACCCAGGTACTTCCTATCGATAGTTAATTTGATTGTATCTAAAATGTTACACGTATCGAAATGACACAGCAGCCGCTATCTCTATCTCCTAACCGTGTAAACCTAATGAGTCCACAGGATGATACGATTAATCCGAGGAAAGACGAATCAGTAAGTATTCTGTCTCAAAAGGAAGCGACATCAAACACGTGCAAACACCAGGAATATGCTTCCTGTGAGAGAATTGCCCAATTCTCCTCGCGGCCCTCCTATGAGACACTTTTTGTGCCCGTTTAAGGGACAATCTCTCAACCTACCCTTGGCGTACTCCCTATTCAAAGGGTACACTGCAAAAAACCTGCCGCTCAGCTCCGCTGCTAAAATATTATGCCCATAAAAGGTAAAAAATGCATTAATGGAACCAATTCTTGAATTGATTACAGTCAAATACCTATAGTTACCATTTCACTCCAATTTTTTGAGTAATTCAGGTCAAGTAGAACCCAGAATCACTATTCAATGAACTTATTTGACCTTACGATTAAAAAAATTCAATCCTTCTCCATTTCTTCTTTATTGCTCGTTCAATTGTCATCTTAAATAACATCTCAAATATTTATTACTGCTCACCTTCGTTTTACAATGACATTTAGTAGATTCAAAATAATGACGACAACCCACCCGTTGGTACCGGACCTACCAAAATGAGGCTTACCTCTTTACTATAATAATATCACTACCAAGAGCAAGAGTACAAATACCTATCTACATATAATAAAAAGTAGAAAAAACTGTTTTCTACAATCAAAACAAAACTATGAGATTTATGTATAGTACAAAATTCTACTATATAATAGTCAACGTATAGTTTAATTATTAGATATTTTATGATATAGTTTCTAGGTGTATTTAATTTAATGATAATTTGTACGAGTATTTGTTTGTAATTATCATTTGGCTCCCGATAACACAGGTACCAACTTAAAATTGTTAAAATAATGGTCTGAGACAGAAGGTATACAAGATAATTGAACATAGTGTGATAAGTTGAAGAAGGAATGTATAGATTGTCTGTATTATTAAACAATTATAGGAAATGATGTACAATCTGCCATAAAATCTCGAGGGTCTGACCACTTGAAAGCATTTGTTTATGTAATTATTCATATCACACAGAGGTACACATACCTATAGGTGGTTAACCTATTAAGGACAATACACTTTCGTACATACTGCGATAAAAATTACTAAAGACTTTGGTGGTTGGAACCTTTTCTCAAAAAAGAGTGTAGATTTGTAAATGGGAATAAACTAAGTGAATATGGCAGAGATATTTCGACCCAGATGAAAGAAGAACATAGATAAATATATAAGTGGAGGCAAACACCCTCCTAATGGGAATGAATAACGATTGCATTAAAAACAGGCTAATGTAGAATAGTAAACTATAATTACTAATGGAAGGTAATTCACAATCAGTAAGTTTACGGTACACGAGTTGACTGACAGCTTTTGCAGAAAATGTTTACAGATTATAGATGCATTTGGGCCTACCCTTACCATTAGAGTTGAAATGTCTTATTTCAAAGATAGTGGTTGGCAAGTTAAGTTATAGGGGCAAATCAAACCCACTCGTAATATTATTCGATGGAAGCCAATTTGCATGAGTGTAGTAAAAAGTAAAATCCATCATGAAAATAAAAATAAACGTAGTACTATCCAGAGACTCCCGATACCCATTCAAAAACTTATACTCGCATTTAAATGCAACTCAGACCATAATAATTGCAACTGCAAGAATAATTTCCTTCAGACAGGTAGATACTAAGTGCATCAGCACAAACTGAACCAAATAAGTGGACACACAGTTATTTTCCTATGTATGCTTTTATATTATGCTTGCATTTACATATACGGAAAAGATAACAACCAACCGAACAACTGTGTCCAGTCCGCCGACCAGTCCATACATTATGCTGTGCTGATGGTTCTACGGTAGTCGTTGATAAGGACGATAACATAAACCCAAATAACCCCTTATCGCATAAATTAATTAGCAGAAGAAGGCAGTAAGATGAACCACAAAAAAGACGTTCTTTGTTTCTCTGATATGCATACAGGAGACTAACCATACAAAGTTTGTTTTCCAGGAATAGTGATGAAGCATCTTGTTGAATGTAATACAAACCTCATGGTTTCTGTTTCTCCCTCTTCCCATCTGCCTCTCTCTCTACTTTGTCTTATCTGCCAAACTACACTATTATTACTATACTTTGTCGTATTTACTCACTTATTCAACTCTCTATTTATGTAGGTATTACACAGAGTGATGCACTTATTTACATTCTATATCCAACCCATCTTATTTTCATGCGTTACTATTACTTTTATATTATGCACATCCCTTGTGGGTGCTCTATTACTTAATACCATAAAATAACAGTGTCTCCCTATTGTAATATCTAAAAGTAGTCACATAGTATTAGCGTCTAATAAAAAATTATATTGGTCATTTGAATTTGATAGCTGACAGTATCACGCACCTGATTTGTTAACAAACAACTTCAAGTAACCTCGGCATCCACTACTTAGTGTAATTACCATATGTACATACCATACATACTAATTAATTTCTACCAAAATAACTTAAATATTTCTTTGTTAGTGTACATACATAACGCACAAATGCACGATATTAACTATAATGTATAGTATATTGGAAGAAAGCCATTAAAATCCTGCGGAACGCTAAATTTTTATTACTTCTGTTAGACATTGATTACTGTTGACTTCACCAAATCCAATCAAAATACTTCTTATGAATTGTAAAAATGCAGCTCTTTGCACGAACCAAATAAAGTTGCTTCTATATAGTACGATGCACAACTAACTGTCAGAAGCATCAATGTCGCTTGGTCATTGGGAATTTTATATGGACCAGCACTAACTAGAATAATGAACGGAAAGAATGGATTATCGGATCCGGGTTCTGTCAATAAAATGCAGAAAAAATGCATATGACTTGTAATACAATTTACATAGTGGTGGATAACATGCAACTGTAGCAAAAAAATCTGTAAATACTGCATCGTGATGTGATGCAGATAGAGATAAATGAAGTTAATTTAATGACTCGACAATGAGATGCACAGTCCCTAAGGAAAAGTGTGAACGAGTAAAAGGATATGATTATGCAGTTGTAATAATCTCCCCAACAAATTATTAACAAGTCAAGTCAGCCAAATGATTTCTTTCAACACTGATAATATGATTCGTTGAAGTGAATACCTAAGTACTTGCTAGCTATTTTCATTCACCTGTCATTTCAAGCGGGCCATGTTTATCTGCTTCAGAATACGGAACAACATGAGCGGAAGATGAGCCGGATCTGTTTTTTTATAATCATTGCTAACAAGGTTAAGTTGATTGCAACTTCAAATCTATTTCTACACTGGATAACTATTTAAAGCACAATTAAATATAATAGGGACAATATTATTATATACATCTATCGTTAGGTCTAAATAAGAGCTATCTTTTGGTTTAACTTGGCGAAACATGTATATATTGACCTTTACATTACATTCAACACTTCATAAATGTATGGCAAGTAGGTACATAAATCATGGTATACTCTCATCACTGAACTAGTCTCCTCAGATATCATAGGAATATATGCAACTACAAATGATACGAGTGCAGTGTGCACCAATAGCAAGACATTTGTGCAAAGAAAGTGCAGTGTTGAAACGGCAAATCCTTTCTCTCTTGCCTCATGGGTAGAAATGCTATGTGTACAAGAAAACTTTGGCAGAACGGATGCAATAACCACGAGCCACTGTTTGTTGGCACTCATGTTAGCTATTTTGTACCTTGTACGCAACGCAGTTAAAATTATTGACAATTTGCATGTAGTAGAATCGGAAGTAAGTGCAAACACGAGTCTACATCAATGTTTTTTAGTCTTAAAATGATTTGACTAAATGAGGAGGTTAGTTAACAGTCGTGTAAGAAACACTAATGCATTCAATGTAAGCGATAAGACTTAATTTTAGTTGTGTAAGCAAAAGGTCTACCTAAGTTGATTTCTCGAGAAAGTATTGCATAGAAGAATAGTAACAGCACAAAGTAGCCATCAGTATAGTACAATAAGATTCAAAATCTGATAAGAAGGCATAAAGGTATCGCAGAATTGCAGTACCGTACTAGTTATTATGTAAGGACGACGCTACTAAAATGGCTTGTGACGGATAGCGTGCAATCAAGTGCCATGAAAAAGAATATTAATCATGCTTTGTTGAAATGGTCTGGAGTCTGGAGTGCGTAGCATAAAGAAACCTTGGGCGTAAAAACTTCAACAACTCACTATAGATAAAAGCCGATACAAGAAAGGACGGTCAATAAGAGCTGATAATCAAACACACGTTTATATTTACACTGCATTGTTTGCCTCTTACAAAATGCACTGATCTATTTAATATTAACGTATTAAAGACAAAGGTCAGGGTAGAATTAAAAATAAAGTAAGTCAACCTTAACTCTTGCCATGGATAAGAAAAGCCAAGTTCAGGCTATCGTGAGAATTGCATGCAAATCTACAAAATGTCACAATGTATACCGGACAGTTGATCAATACTACAAATATCGCTCAATTCAACTTCAATTTTATCAATACCACTTAAGCGTAAAATAATCTTTCCTAAACATATTATGAAATATTGACAATTCAAAACAGGCTCCAGGATAATTGAACCACTATTTAGTTAATTTTGTATCATGACTTAATTCTTTCAAAACTGTTTTCAAAAGACAATATAAAAGAATATAAAAACTAGTTAGATTAGTAGAAGAATGAATTGTGTATGCATTCATCTAATAAGTCATGACTTGTTATTATTCATGTGCTCAATGTTCTCCAGAATAATGAGTTTTACTCTAAATTTAAGTGGAAATTAGAAGTACTTAAGATTGTGTATAATTACAATCTAGTAATTATGGCAAATGATTTAGTGGCTACAGACGAGTAGAGAATATTCCCCCACGCTCCAGAGCCATGGTCATCTGTACATGTGATAATAAATAATTTGAGAGGTTCGTTGATGAATAGTGAATATCACGTCATTTGCACGCCAATAATATGGATACAGCAACCGAAGCTGTCAATCATAGTCGTAATATAATTGATATCACTACTGAAGAAAATGTGAAAAGCTACCCAAACTGCATGCAAACTGTTGGGGGATTTTGGCATTTGTTATGGATGGGAACAGACAGGTTGAAGGAACAGGAATCCCTGGCCATTGGCATGTTATACATTTAACTAATATTGGTATTTAAAGATTTGCAGAGGGCAAGCCTATAATAACGAGGCTAGTATAGACAAGGATAATATATACCGCCCTATACTCACCTATGTAAAAATAGGTTTACCTTAAAACGCGAATATACGACAATAAGGAACAGTCTATCTAGAGTCTAGAACGAGGTCGAAATTGATAAATATTTCAACAAAGAGAAGAAAGTGCGTAATAGAGCGTCCATACTATGTATATACCACCCAAGTTAAGAAGATACCTAAACATACACTGAAAATGATCTTATGCATTAAACATCAAGTACATTAAGTACACATAGAGGAGAATGTGCATGCAGTAGGTACTACATCAGTATTATTGTTATAGATATCCAGTATAGATGATCATCAAGGAGTATCAGAGTGTTGTACTATTAAGAGTAAGTAGAGCGCTACTGTGAGACTGAAATGATACGATGTCCCATGAGGAGATTTTGGTAGTAGCATTAGGAGGACATGTTTGTTCTGCACAGGAAAAACAATTCTATAAAGGAAGTATTTTGTATCTACACAAATCCTCACAGAACAAAATGATACACACACGGGTTCTGTAATAGCTTGAATATTCAATCAAAGATGAAACAAATTAGATGAATGGATTCTCAGACGAAATTCTGAGAAAAGCAGTTAGGGACCGTCTCCATGTTGCCTTATTAAAGTGTAATTCTCATACTATTATCAATAAGTGTAATCAAGCGGGCGGCCTCGTCCGCGCCCTTTTACGTTCTTTTAAGTACCCACCTATTCCTCATCTTATCAGTTACAATGTGATGTTCTATTTCCAGCAGTTAAAACTGCCCTATATCCCCGTATTTAATCCATTAATTGACCATACACTCAATTATATAGGGAACAGTACAATTAGTGCAGAAAAACGCAATTCCATAAAACAACCCTACTGCGTCTTACTCCTTTCGTGTGTAATGTCCACATTGTTTTTTTAATGGGTAAACAGCGCTTTTGTGCGATGCGAAACTAAAATAACGCAGCAAAAACAAACCGGTAGAAAATACTTTGAATGACTACAATAGTTGTAGGTCTTAACTAATCCCAACAAAATAAAGCAAACTCATGCTATTTTTCTGAAGAATGGTCAACTGTTGAAAAGAAGTTGGGCAGAAAGGTTGTGGATATAATTTTATGCAGTCTTTCTTGCCTGACTTTCCTACTACAAATCAACCTGCACTAACTAGGGTTACATATTGCATTAACATTTTTTCACTTGAGAAGGTGTGAACATTTCAAAACTATGCAATGCCCAATTACATTTCAGAAATATGAGAACATGTTTGCACTAGTTTATTGTTACTCCAGGCATGAAGGCAGGTAGAAACTAATACAGTCTTGATCAAACAAGATTAATTATTATTATTACTACCTGGACTAGTTGCCAAAAGTTACCTTCTTAAACCCAACCTTAAAATCTATCTAAAGGAATTCGAATGCATGGGCAACAAGCATCATTATTACACACATTCTCCACATTTTTATACAAATCTATTTCCCACAATATATTGAGATATTTTATATAAAACTGCCCATATTAATGATGATTTAACTTTCATGGTATACTTAAGCTTATCATCCTTTTGCTGCTAAGTTACCCGCTACCTAAATACCATTAAAAATATTAAATTTTCTTTTGCAATAGGTACTTTAACATTTTTGTCTATAATGTAGATACATTTATAGGTATATGTCTATATTATTATAACTCAAGATATAATCGTGGTTTACTATAGTTGACATTTTTTGAGCTACGCTGAAAATCCTACCGATATAACACCGTTAGAGAAATATACGACTAGCGAGCGAGTTGGAGAATAGCATATTCATTCGCCCACTGAGCTAAGTATATCACTCGTAGTGGATTAACACAGAAAATCAACAACTTTTTATGTAGATGATACGGGTACGGTCAACCGGTTGAAAGTGTGTGATGTACAGAATAACTAGTTGTAGTATGTAAAAGTACCACTACTTAGCAAAGTGTTGTTGGCTACTGGCTACACCAGGCAGGCGGAATACAAATACAGCTATACACGCTTATGTACTCTACATTAATATGATGATGAGGCATGTAGATACCAGCATAATGTGCATATGTGAGTTTTAATCCTGTAATTTTGTCCCGATAGATTCTGAAGATGGACAGTCTGTATGAATTGAACTTTTTTATGTTCACAATCAGAGATGACTCGCTATTCTGAGGTAACAATAGTGAAATTCTGTGAAACGCAACTGAAAATGGCATGGACAATCAACAACCTCACACCTCGTGTTGTATTTCTAACGATAGAGCTACGAGACAAAAACGTGCATCTCCCTGATACCATGTAAAGGTTTGATTATAGCCTCTGGCTAATAGATAATTAATTACATCACACACCTCAGCTGAGTTCGAAATCCTACAAACACTAACAGAGTGCAACTCCGTTTTAACTATTGGTCCTATTTGTCAAGGGACAAGGCGGTTCTCCTCGTCTAAACCCTTCCTTTCTCTTTTCAGACCATTTCAACATTTGCTTTCAAGTCTCAACCAGCTGTACACATACATACAAGCACCCCAACTAACTGTTTTGCTACCTTACCTACCATATAGTTGTACTACTCAGCACTCTAACAACTTTGTCTCTTCCACCACAATTAACTAGTCATACCCCACTCTTTAAGAATGAAAACATAATATACAAACTACGCAATTATTACAAACACATTCTATCCTAAGCATTCCATCAGATCTTTTTCCTGGATAAACCTACCTTCTTCCTCAATCTTGCAAAAAACTACAATTTTACAGGAATCCTACTGAAGATTTTATACTGAGCTCTCTTTATCCTTGTTTGCATTTTCTCAGTCTTAAATAAATAAATATCAGGTTAACTAAAACATTTCTGGCGCCAGGTTAATACCCGTCTTGGTCTAATATCATGAAATATATTTGTCACATTGTCTGACTGTGAATTCATTATCTATGAATTGGAAAGTACAGATATAACTTGAACGACTACCTTATATGTAGTATGTTATATATTGTAGCTACAAATAATTAACCAATTGATAATGAACTATAGCCTACTGTAAAATCAGTAGGTACGACACGAAAGCAGTACTACGATTCCCAAAACATGAGACCAAGACCGAAAAATGGAATTGTGAAATAATACAAACATATAGAGCAACAAAGAGTTCTCCTGCTATACCAATTTAAGTTTCCAATGCCAAGACAATGAAATTTAATGTGACATTATCAACATTCCAAAACTGTCCAATTGTCATGCTAAGCAAAGGAATTGTTCAATTCAGGTTTTTATTGTTGTAATTATGATATGAATAAGGAACACAACAGAAAACCTAATTGATGCACGCGACGTTAAATACGCTTGGTTCTTTCTATGAGCAGCAGCTAAAAATAAAACGTATATGCATTTTTGTCTAACCATCTTAACATGCATTAGCTGAAGCTTGAGACAGAAAGAGCTCATCACTCTGTAAATAATGAAATCTGCACATGTGTGTGCATTCAGCTTTGCGTGGTAAGTTCACAGACTGCTGAACATGTATCTTCGCCTAAACGGGTTGATAATTTATTTTTGGATTATTAACTCATCCTTCACCTACGGTTGGTTGGGGCGATGATATAATTTTGCAAAGAAGTTGAAGTTCAATCATGCTAAATACTTTATTAGGAAACATTTTCTTGGAAGATTGACTATCAATTTGCACTTGCCCTTTAGCTCTCCAATTAGATTATGCTCGAGTTAGTAATCTGTTTGTAGATATCACTTATAATTACGTTAATTTGATGCAACTTTTATGTACACACGTGTGTAAAGTTGCTATTCTGCATTTGTTAACTTGTTAACAGTTATAACATAACTAATATGACAGACAAGTACTAATAGATGATGACTGATGAGTAAATGTAGCTACTTGAACTACGTAAACAGCAGTACCGACACATACATACACACCCACACCTTTTGCATTATTTATTTATTTACTACTCTAGCATTGTATAGCAATGAACTTCTATTTACACTTACACACATCAACCCACGCCGTGAATACAATAATGTTATGATTTCTTCAATAGTGTCCATTCAACTGTTTGTCAATAAACGGACAGTGCTATCTGTATCTTTATCGATAACAAAATCATTATGTATTTGTATTAGTAAAGCCACTAAAGCGGCCGTGTAATTATGATATGACGTTTATTGCCTGTTTTGACTATCTTCTCCCTTGTACTATACATTTTTAGTACCATGGTCGTATACACCTGAGATACTTTAGGTCATTAGTTTCTGGGACCCGTCAATTACTAGCTTAAAGATTAACACTCGTTTTTTAATCTAACATGACCTATCACCAGCCTTATTCTTTTTCTTGCTTTTATTGGATTTTGTGAGCTCAAAGCTCCCTGTAAGTAGGAGTAAATTTTTAATTGTTTTTTTTGAACAAAGGGCATATTAACAAATATAATTATTATCTGCGGTCAATTGTTAATCTAGTCAATATATTTTTCACTACTGCACTATGTGGATAAAAAGTCCTCACGTCACATACCGATTGTCTTATGTCGCTGCACAGCGGTTTCAATTGACCCTAAACACTCTTAACAGTAATATTAAGAGATTTAAAAATAGTAAGAGCAGTGTTTGAGTAGATATCATTTTTAAGCAGGGTGAAGTTAAGCCCTCCCAATAAGTTAAACAAGTTACATACTTCATCCAATTAAAAACAACAGATAAAGAGTCAAAGCACCGAAAGTGCAGTCATATTTTATAATATCTCTATTATCTAATATCAAGTATTTAGCATTACCTATGCACTATGTCTATGTTACAGGTCGCATGTAACAATATGGAGTGATTTATCACTCTAGCTCATCTTCGACTGTTTAAAAAATTGTTTTTTTAATCAAAATTAATGCTTTGAATTGAGAGTTGCTAAAAACGCCAATAAATAGCTATTGTATTGTGTGGTACATCATCCCAGAGTAAATCGTTGTGGAATGCACATTTAGTGCTGTCATTAAATAGAGACTGGTCTGGGCTTGCATGCACTGCGAAGTCTTCAAAAATTCAAGTAAATGTCGATAGCAATGCATTTTATGAGGAAGCTCTGATGATTATTACTTCGAGACTGCAATGGAAGTTTAAGCAAATCGAAAAAAACTTGATTGTATTGTATGCTAAGGAAATCCCTAATAGTGCTATTTGGACTTTACGCTTTTTTCATGTTTAGGAAGAGATGGGTTGGTTGAAAAGATTATAAATATGGAATATCGGCGGGGATGATTAGTGGATATGAAGGATTGAAGTCTGTGTCTAAAGGCATTCGTTTTGTCGAAATAATTGTGGCTCTGAGAACACTCTAATGCTACACATTATACCAATAATATTTAGCACATACTAGCATATAGAGAAAAGTTGTTTGGTCTTCTCCATGAATCATGATATCATGAAACAACATAGCACCATATTAACTAACCAAGTGTGTCTGGGATCTAGTAGAGTAGTCTGTTCACAGAAGTTACACGATTTTTTCAGATTGGCATTGGTAGATTGGCATTAAATCGAGGAGTATTTGTATTTGGTGTTTTTTTCTGTTGAGTAACATTAACGTTCTTGTTCCATTCCTATACAACTAAGGTTATATTTTAGTCCTTTTACAAAAGGAATTAGTATTTAATATACACTCACACATTTGGGCGTTAGGTTCCTACTTATTATTACTACGGGAACTAATAAGGCAATATTGTAGTGTAGAAAGCTTAGATTACTATACCTAATGTGTATCCATTCTGTAGAGCCTTGTAATTCTCAATGATTACAATCTTTGGGTTATTCTATGCAAATCGAGAATAATATGAGAAACTGTGAAACAATATCCACCGTGCGTCCTGTGCATGCCAATAGACACTTAAGTAATAGAAAATAAAACATCAAAAGTTGCACTTTGAGCACGACAATTGAAAATAACAATTCTTCGCCAGGAGAACTGCAAGCAACTTTCAGATAAAGAATGTTATGCCAAATATAGTGAATGCAAAAGGTCATTTGAGCCATTAAGGTTATAGTGTTTAGTATTGCGCTAAAAAGATATTAACTTGACCGTCCACTCGAGTTCCTTCTCATTCCATTTCTTTACGTGGAACAGGAGGTTAAAAGTGTGTGTTACCATTCCCATTGCAAACAATACCAACAAAATAAAGAAATTCAATAAATAAATATCGAAAAGTGAAAATTGGAATAACAAGAAAATTAACAAAGTAAATGCAGTAGGAATCCTGATAGTGGAATGTGAGTGGGCAGTTCTCAGTCTTAATTCATGCTATTCCAGTCAAGTCAAGTTACACTCTTGAATGACTAGACAAGACGACACGGACAGTCACGGTAACGTTTCGCTGAATCCTTCGTACGCGTTGTAAGGCACGGTAAGTCAGTCAAAATACAAAATATACATAACCCAGTATATAAATTTGCTACAACTTCCTCCAGCTTTCATGAGACCCGGGCCACTTTTACCCACTTTCTGGAATTATGCCAAACACAGAACATACCGTGCAAATAGTCATTTTGAGCCCTCTTTCCCATTCCTATACAGTCTTCATTTCCAACCCAAAACTCATAAATGTTGAATGAAGTGTCTCAATATAAATACCTGCAGTCAACCTCATTTCAACGATTTCTTTCCCGAGAACCGATACTTCAACTATATCTTTCTCTTATAGAAATTCAATACCTTCTACTCCGTTAATTTTCAATACACGCGAGTATCCTTCTCAACAACTCTTAGCACAGGACTACACAGGAGGACCATCAACATTATTCAATATCCCTACTCAATTCCTCTGAACTTGTAAGTTCAAATTTTAATTATTATTACAACTTTTTTAAAAATTTTATTTACAAATACATTTTGCGGCTATCACAACTATTTTGCTTTCCCTTCCGTAGCCTTACCTAAACGCTTTAAACGGCTCTGCAATAATATCACTATTTAACATTGTACTAATATAATAAGTACAATCCAAACCTAAGACCATACATTATAATTTTACGTCTACAATTTTGTTTGTCTTGCGCTAGAATATGGAATTATTCGTTTCATGCAGATTAAACTGATATTAAACATTTAAAACTAGCTAATAATATCATTATATAAATGTGTGTAGTCTATATCATAGAATACACTTACAATAGTAATGGTTATGGTAGTTGATGTTCGTACATAAAAGAGTTATACCTCGGGTAGGATAGAACAGATAGAAAATTATAGACCGGTACTTTCTGCTGCAGTAGAATACTATTCCACTCCACATGTCTAACCATTATAATATATTATATGCCATAAACTATCTATTTAGCAAATTAAAGGACTTGTATATGAAGTAGCCAGCTACTTAAACGATGATCGGATAGTCATCATAAATAGATGATTTTAGCAAAAAAAAATTTTTTTAATCCCTATATTTCAATAAAACATTTACAAATCGAGTTGTACGTTTATTATTCATAAACCAAAACCGTTTAAATGCCCGGGATAAATCTATCCTTACTGAATAACCGCACTGCAGTTCTAAATTTTTTGTTGGCTCCTGAAGTGTTAAGTTTGTGCTATATGATTAGGTAAGTAACTACAATACTATTTTCGTGCGATATTGAAAAACTAACAATTTGGGATTAAAATTTAAAGACTGTAGACCTGTGTATAATATCCTTTCAATTATTTTCAATCCTATCTTAGTATAAGGAATATATCTGCATTGTGACTTCTAAAGGTATAGGCAGTGATACTTTTGTAGTAGGTATGCACGTAAATGCCTTCAGTCAACCTCATGTGTGTGTATTTTAGTCCTAGCCTCTATAAATACATTGTGCGTGCAAGTGAAGACTGTAATTTTCACCGGATATTAATTTTGAAGCTAAAGTTTCCAATTTTATTACAAAATATTTCTAAGTGATATTTTAAATATTACCTTTGTGACTTTAAATTATACTTTAGTATTATTTGTAACTATTGAACAACGCCATTGTTAAAACTTGTAGTTTTGAAAAAGCAAATAAAAAAGTATGAACACATTTTGCACATTAGTATGATAGACTTGCTTCTTTTAACACAATAAGGGATATTATCACATAAATAAATAGTGACATATTAATACAGAATAATCTATGTTGATGAACCAAAGTGTCAAATACATTGTACCGTAATTTTAAAAAAGGAATTCTAAACCTTATCACATACTTTAAATTAATAACTACTAAACCTTCCTGTTTTATAGTCCACCCCTGTGAGGACAAAAATTAATATAAGGAAGATGTACAAATAAATAAAACTGCTTTGGCTTGGAATATTAAGTATAGGTGAGAGAATCTCAAATCTGCTAGAAAAGCAAAAGAAGAATGGTCTGAGTTCTGCATACCATTTCAGATTGCAGTCAAGTAGCAGTGGATATAGCGCAGTGAATATGATAACGATCGGACAAGTTTTTATGAGAGAATAACTTTAAATATAGTAACCCTTTATGTAATCAGATAATTAAGGCATGCGACCATAAGATTTCCATACAAATTACTACCCATTATACATTGATATTCAATGGAACAATTTGGCAACAATATTCAGTTCCAAGAAACGAAAAGAAGGCGAAAACACATGAACACAATACTTATTGTATATCAATCCTTTATTCATTCATTAAATTTGATGGGATTAGAGGATGAGATGAGACTCTGTCTTTGTACGGATATAAAAGGTAAAACTGATGCAATGAATGAAAGATGAATTCTAATGTTGACAGACTGTCTTGAACTAAATCATGTAGCTGTCGACAGTACTCACATTATACTTAATGTACATACATCGATGATATTCCGCCTTTACACCACTCGAACATTATACTGCCCTTAGAATAACTCAATACTTGAACATTTTACCACCCATCTTCGAGAACCACCCAGTCTTTCTAGCACTCGAACATTTGTACATGGTTTTTGTAAATTTTAAAATAATGTAAGAAAATAAAAAAAATATGAAATTAGTCATTAGTAATGACTATTATTCGTAATGACTCATTACGAATAATTTTTTTTCCTATTGTAGTTTTACTAATAAATATTTGTAATTCGAATGTCAAAAATTAATACATGTACGATATATTGCAATGTACTATTCCCGCTCCGAATCACACAATGGTGAGTCGGAGACGGGTGGTAGAAGAAATGAGTGGTAAATTTTTTGGGTTGTGTATCGAAATGTTGGATTAGTTCCCAGGGTGGTAAGTATTGAATGCCAAAAGGGATATCGATGAAATAGTAGACGTAACGACGTAAGATACATAGCTTACATTATAATGCATATTTGCATTCCATTGGATTCGTCCTCCAGCCAACTTCAGCATGCCTTTCTACCTGACATGAGATTCTGTTCGTGGTCTAATTTAGAAGTCTGCCACCGTTCTCTTTCTCTATACTGGCAATTCCACAATTATAAATACGACTATATCTTCCTATAAACAAATATTTATTGCAGCAGAATTAGTTAATCACATTTCAGTCTGGTCCAGATTGATATAGATACGCAAATAAGGATGACATAACTGGTATTATGTGTGTACACATGAATAATTTTATTGCTCCGTGTATACACGTTGATAAAAATGCCGAGGGAAATCAGGTAGTGTAGGTTATTAGTCATTATTCCGTGTATGTAGCCTGTGTCCCGTGTAGCTACAATTGCATCTGTAGTAACTAACCCTAACCTCCAATGTATAAAAATGTCGAATGATTGAGAATCAATTACATTGAATTATATTAAATTCGTAGAAAGTGAGATTAAAACTAGGAATTCAGTCAGACTATTTGTTGGTTATGCATCAAAAGACCTGCAGGTATTGTAGAATGTAGAAAACGAGCATAAAAACTGCTGCAGTATTTACACTCTATTGAATCAATGAAAAGGAATTATCATGTTGTCATACGTTATTACATATCAGTATCTTTGTCCTCCTGATAGCTTTATATGCGTACAATTACGGTACGGCGTACAACAAAAAAGTCTTTAGCTACGATTGAGAATATGCTGAAAATGTCAAATTACCAATTAGTCATTCGTCCTTCTTTTTATTAATTCACTAAGCGTTCAACAACAGATTACAGTTTGTAAACTATTTGGAATTCAATGGAGACATGACATAAAACTGGAACTCCATTGCCCTAGTTCTGTCTGCCATACATAGTTGTTGAAAATTATAACCACAAACTAAAATTAATTGTCCCACATCACAGTCTTTACCTATTTATTTTCTCCAAGAAACTCCAGGTGCTTTTGAATTGTAAAACCTACAGAATCAATTCTATTGAAGAACTTTTCCCGACAGAGAAACTATAATTGCAATTTTTCATTTATTCTGTAGTAATAATTTCTTAAACACAATTTCTCAGTTAACCAAACAACAATAATAAAGTTGGAATTAATGGCTTTATTTTAGTAAATGTAAATTGAGCAAAACTTGAGGGTTTTAAGTTTTTTCGATATAAAAGTTTACTTGCATTAATGTTCTCAGATAGTTAAAAGCTGACTTGAGGCATATATTCTAATTTTCTATCATCTATTCTGGTTTTATCTTGATCTACTGTATAGAAAATAAACTAAAAATAATAATGGTTAACAGCTCAGCCTTTTTCGAGAACTAATTCTTTTTTAAATCAGTAGACCTTGTCACCCTCACCACACTAAAATTTAGCTGACTTCTTTAAGAAAGTTTTAGATTTCATTAATCATTAATTAAAAAGCAAAATCAGCCTAAAAGCAAATGTTTTCTTAAGAGGAACTAAATCGATAAATGTGGGATATAAAGAACATAGTATGCCATTTCAACAACCTAGCAATAAAGCAGCTACGAAATGATGAGGACATCGACACCATTATTAGGTTCTGGAAAATTCAGTATTAAATGACCAGCTGGCTGCTGGTAATTAAAGATCGCACAAGAGCATATGAAAGTACGCAATGAATTAGAGTATGAATGAACTTGAAATTGCACTTCTGCTCATAAAATCGCAAAAGACAATTATTGCTTTTGAATTTTTAGCACCTTGCTCAATTGAGACCATAATTGATTTCCTAGTTATTTCATTAAAAAAAGAATTTAGAGGAAATTCAGTTATGACGGTTTTGTGTACCAGTTAAATATGACTGCACAGAGACACCTAATCTCTATTTAGGAGTGAAGTCAGAGTATTAATTGCAAGAATCATTGATAAGTGGGAACATTGCATGTCTACTTAAGTATTATTGCAATCGGTACTAGTTTAGCGAGAAGATATAATACACGTACCTATGAACTCTTCTCGTATTTCCCTTTGTCGATAATTAGTCATGTATTAGCATTAGCATTAAAACAGGAAATTGTGCGAAGATTTATTGATTGCCTGAGGCATAAATTTATATATAGGTAGCTACATCATTATTACTTCCAGTACTCCTGTAGTAGATTAGCATTCTACTATGGAAACGTGAAACGTACATCATAATACCTGGTAAGCAGGAAAGCCGGTAGCTATTGCTGTGATGAAGCAGTAAATACCAGTATTTGGTGGTGAAGATTTGGTAGGCTTTTTAACGCGGGGCTTTACCGCCCTGTGTTAACTCTTTCCGATGATTCCATGTACAAAGAATACCTTGATATTATAATGACGCTTGAACAGTCAGATCAGAACTCGTGAATGAATCCATCACGATGATAATACAGAGAAAACATTGGTAATCTGCACTGACATAGCAAATACATATTTACTGTAGTCTTTATCGTAATACTGATCAACTGATGCAAAATTAACTGTTGTTAGACTGGAAATAGTTATTGACGTAATATTGGGCAATATTTAAGATTATCCTGTCTTTAAGTGTTGTAGGAAATATTGTTGGAATTGCTGACGTTGTTTGCTAATTTCCTATTCTGACAATAGGACTTAGTTGACATGTAAAAGAAATAACAATTTTAATTTGAACTACATTTAAGATGCAACACTACCCGTTCAAATACAATTATAATTTATGTCCGCAGTATGGACGGTGATTCAAATTTAAAATTATAATGCAAATCACATTCAAATCATCTCCGAGTGTCCAACACGAGTCTAATACGGCGTAAATACTAGGTATACAGAAACACGTTTACGTAGCATAGATTAATCTTTAAGTCTTATCTTGCACTTACACCTATAAATGATAGATTAGTGCATCAAGCATAATGGCCAATAGCAATATATAGTATTTGAGCAAATAAACAAAACATACGCGATTTCCTAATAAGGTTTATTTGATCAACAGATTTTTTTGTATTAATTCCTTGTAATCGCTATTTGCAAAAGTATTCAGTACTTTCTCAATGTAAAATGTAAACAAACAAAGCTAGCATTACATAGGCTAATGTGTAAACAAAGATTAAATAGTTTGGGATAAGAGGTTTGTTTTACTATTTAGCACTAACAAGCAGCCGGATGTTGCTACGAACTGAAATACGTCAATGCATTTACTTGTGATTGACGACAATAGATTACTGCTTACAAGTTTCATGAAGCTCAATTACAAAAACATAAGTGCCTACTCATAATACCTTGCAAAATTGGTGCAACCAAAAAAGGACAAGCGTTTGAGTCCCGCAGATATTTTAAACCACGCCGCACCCGAAAGACTCTCACAAGTACATCCGACATGATTTTGATGCATTGAATACACCAGACTAGACCTAACCAACATTTAGGGTAGAATGGTTAAGAAGACTAAATAAAACGACTCTAACATAATGTAGGCAACTATTAACTCAACACCATTGACGTATTTACATAAATTTTTGGCTAAAATAGAACTGCTTTCCAAGTCATGCAGCATTGAAAGCTTTTTAGATAAAAGATAAAATACAAAGATTAAAGCTTTCTTTTGATAAAATACAGCCTTTTTGCTATTACATTCAATATTGAAATAAAATAAAATATTCTATTTTCTTGTAAAATACAGCTGTTTACCATGGGAAGTAGATGGTGTTTTAAGGTGCGTGTATGTCAACAAGAGCGTAATCATTATTTTGTATCAAACCATAATAATTAACATAATATGGATAATATGGAATGAAATTAGGTACTTATGCTTATATACACCTAACGCCTCCAAAAAACCGGTGGGCAAAATCTGTTAATTGTACTAATCTCTTAAGTGGTACCATTGAAAAGTACCCAACAGCCGTGTCACAGCAGTGTCAAGTGTCACATTTAAAGATGTACTCAGGTTGTATTTCTACTAATTATCACATCTTATTTCCCCTTAAGTTCAACTCGGAGCACAGTCTACAGTACTGCTGACTGCCTTCGGGTGTTTTTCCATTGTACCACATAAAAAACTGGTGTATTGAAAATTGAATGAATATTATTCTAACTTAAAGCTTTAATGTTGAAGACAAATAAAATATTCTAAAACAGTCAGCGGTTGACAATCTTATTACAATTTAATCGAACTTTGGTGCCAAAAAATCGGTAATGAAAATGTAGGATATTATGCAACAGTAAAAAATAGAAAATAATTGTTACCTATGTCGTCACCGTGGCCAACCATGGCCAAAGCCTTCAGTAAATCTGGCGAGATGATGGTCGGGATTCCTTTGAGGGGCATTGTTGGCTGTTGTGAGTCTTACTAATCTTTTATTAAAAAACTGAATCAGGAAGGAGTTGACAGCTGATCGTTCCTTTTATAGTTGCAAGTATAGAAAGTAACACTGATTGATTATTGATGCTAGCTCGGTTAACTTTCTGTGCTCCGGGAATTATCAATACAGTCTGTTCTATATTGGACCGTGTATTCAGTATTGCTAAAACAATTAATAGGTATTGGTTTAAAATTCAAATCTCAGAAAACTCCAACGAACGATGGTTCACCAAGAATTGCAATAACAAACAAAATAATCTCGATGCTTATTATTTGACAAATGGTGTGTAGATCTCTGACTGAAATAATCTTTCAGGTTGAAAACCTACAATATACAAAATGAAAAATATAATCGGCTAATTTTACAGTTGAACTATAAAATTACGACCATGCCGACGCCGACTCAACTGTTTACTTTACTTCAACAAGTACCGGACAATAAATGCGTAAGGCGCAAATTTTCAGGGCGAACCACGTGTTAACAACAGCCGGCAATCCACTCAATCTGCCGCTTCCACTGCTGCTCGGTTTCTACTTGTTCTTTATCCTTATAAGGCGAATTATAATATCCAAAATGACATTTCTCGTACATCTCGGACAGCATAATCAGTAAAACTATTTTTATGATAACAGTAATAATTAATAGTAAAAAAAACTTCTAAATGGGTAGAGCAGAAGATCAGGGAATTATACATTACTACATCTACATAATACATAATTTAAAATTGCTTAAATTCACTAGTATATTACATGTAGCCAACTAGCCATGTAAGAAGTGTGGCAGTAATCTTCAAATGAAATTTTAATTGTTATAAAATAGGAATTTTCGTTCTGTTATTCATATTTCATAATATACTAGATGACAAAAAATAATTTAGATCTAGACGTTTTACATCGTTACAAGCGTAAATTTCCAGTTTCATAGTGCCTAATTAGTAACGGTTAATTTTGCCGTCTTAATGCTTATGAATTTTTTTAGCATAGCTATTTTAGGTTTTTGATGCTTATCTAATGCTTCGACGGTTTTTAGTGCATGGATAAAACTGCCTTTTACCTTTTTGGTTTGTGTTATAGTAGTTTTTTAATGTCCTTTTTAAAAAATTGGATACCTAAACTAAAAATGTGTCAAGCCAGGGAGTATGAATTATCGTTTTATATAGTTGATAGTTATACCCATTTTTTGTTAATCGACTCTCTACTGTACGCAATAAGATCAAAGCCTAAAAGTTTTATACATCCTCAAAATACATGCCTCATGATCTGACGTTTTTTCTTAAGTTTTAGTGCTGTATTTTATTTTTGATGCCTATTTTGGTCCTTTAGTGTCTAAACTTTAATCGTTGTCATTAATGATTCTGATTTCGAACTCTTCATATAAAAAACAGGAAAATGTCCCAAATATTCACAACTGTAATTGAGACTTAGAAGGATAGTCAGAACTCGAAAGCGATCCAGGCATTTGCGATATTACGATATTTGCATGTCAATTGTTTACTTTTATTTTGGAATATTATGTGCCTTTATGTCATTTCAAGGGCTACGATAACTCGTTTAAACGTTTAGTGCATTTTTTTCAATTTCAATCACAAAGCCGTTCTAATTGGAAACTGATAGATACTCGAGTTATGTCTCCAGAGGGAATAGTCAAAAACTTCAAATTGTTGCTTATTGCATGAAATTTGCACTTTCTTTTCTGTCTTACTAATATAATGCTTTTCTCTTATGTTTTTGATTTCGTTTCTCAGATTTTAGCATTAGTCAAGACTTGTAAACGAAAGAGCTATATATGAAAGTTTCTTTTTAACCAACTTGTAGATTATGAAAGGGGCTAAGGATATAGGATTGATTAGGTATAAGGAACGGTTTATCTAAAAATGATTTGAGTAACCACGAAACAAGCTTTCCCTGGAGCTTGAATGGTGAAAACTGCATGAAAATAATATGCTATGCTTGTTGGAAAAACCAATCCTCAGAATCCTCACAGCGAGATATATAAGTAGATTAGGACTGCTGAATTTTTTGATGATGATTATTACTTTTCATAATACCCATTGGTTTTTGTTCCTTCTTAGTAGAGAATTAGGTGAATGGAGGAAGAAAATGTAAAATGCATGTATAGGTAGGAAAGAGTTGTAAATCATGGATTAGTATTTTTACGTGAACAAACGTCAGTGAATTACCGTGGGAAGTAAATATTCAGGCAAGCATAGGTAGGTATGCATATTAGGCTGACTTTTGTTTCTTTATGGTTTTATATTTAGTGCATTGTTTTGTACCTGAGAGAATGATCTAGTTTTAACTGACTATTTACAATTCCATTAAAATGCATTTTATTTAGTCGGTGACGAGCGTACATGTCCCTAAAAATAGGAAAACGAAAGAATCACTGGTGTACTTATTATAGAGAACCAAATTCAGTAGAAAAATTCCCAAAATACGTAGGTAATCCAAGAAAATGTGGCCATAAAAGGAAATATTTGATCGTTCTCACGTATTTTCAAGCCCGAACATGTATTTGGCATTTGAATAGGACTAACAATAGTGAAGACATCACCACATGTACTACTTATTTGTACTTGTGCTGTACCAACAAATTACTATTAGTAACTATCATCTGATGAATATGAGATTGTACAGATATGAAAGGATGGACGGGTAAACCATTTCAACGGTTGCCCTTTGCACGTAGTTATGTTTCTTACGAGTCGAAAGTCTACGTTTTTGAGCAGGTAGTCCGAGGTTTTCTTTTCTTATTGCTTTACTGAAAGGGCCACCGTCATCACACCGGGGAGGCTGTCGGCCTGGAGAAGAATGTGAGAATTTCAATAAAAAGCGACACTTCTCTCCACTTTTCTCCTACCAACGTGTGTGTTTATTCATGTATATAAGATACTACAGAATGCTTTTATATGCATAGCCTCAAGTAGGGTATAATATGGGTACATGCATTTAAATGTTCTATATACTATTAACACTATACATTTCAGGCTTATTTATTACAAACTTACCAACGAACCAGGTACTTATTATAAAAAATGGAATGGAGGAGGATTCTAGTTTCGTTTACTTTTCAATTATTTAGTCTTATTCATTCAAAAATACAGATAATACTATATACATGGTAATGGTTTGAAAATGGAAGTACAACTTACTCTATATAGTTATTAGGGTAATTTCATGGTAGGAATTCAGAAGGATCTTCTGCCATGAGTTATACTTATGATGGCACGTAGCTAGAGTTATATTTATATGAAACTTCCGAATTCCATGCATAACTCCCGACCCATACGTTCCATGCCAAAAAGAATAGCGGCACAAAGACAATTTCTCAGACATTTTCGAGAAAACCCTCCGATATGACGTTTTCCCTAAAAAATGGGCTTGTGCCTTTGAAAGTGTACTCTGAAAGGACTCATCAGCACAGACATAATACATGTGAATAGTCAAGAATGGGGTTGATCTTGTAATTATTATGACCATAAAAGGAGAATTTAAGAAATAGAAGGTGATGGTCTGTCATGTGGTGTCGGTGCCACGAGTCTGTGTCTGTCGAGCAATTTGAATTGGAAGACAGAAGTTATGTGTCATCTCCTATGTATTACCTATATGTTCGTACATGTGTGGGAAGTTATGAACTGGTTGCCTTCCCATATAGACCAGGCAGACAGGAAATTAATGAAAAGGGACAGGACTCTAAATTGATGTGTAGGTATGTATTACTAAGCAGACAAATATTCCAACGATTTGATCGGCAGGTAGAATATGATAATGAAATACACGCCTGAGTAACTAAGTAGGTGTGTACATTCTTAGCAACTTGAGAACGTTTGTTTTATGAATGATGAACTATGGATAGCGTAAAATACAAAGTTGTAAATCGACGAAAGGTATTTATTGCATTGCACATAATTATTTATAGTAAATATACATACCTCATATTCACCCATAAACTTTCCATGTAGTAGCTACATACGTAAATTGTTGTAGTGAAGATGTTAACATTATTATCTACCTAAGTAGCAATATTATAGACATGCTTATTACGTTATCATGTATATCGACTGTCATATAAATTGCCCATTATGGGGTTTTTTTCGCTCTGCTTATAAATACATGCCTAGGTCTGGTTTCTGCAAGTTCCCATGTTTTTTTCCACTAGTGTCATTTTTTGCATGATTTTTTTGGGTGACTATGACTGGCAGGTGTCTGTGTCTCTCATGAGTAATCCGGCTTTACTAATACTGTCCAACAACCTTAAGTATCAGGTACATTTATTGTGATTACCTACATGAACTAAAATGTGAGGGCTACAGCTTAGAGGTGTTTGTTTGTCTATTGTCTGCTGCTTATACGTACAGATAGTATTTGCAAAGGTTATGACAGCAATCAACCTGCACTGCTTGGATACATGAGTTGCTGACGTGAGTTCATTATCAAGATCGATTATTTGATTACGATGTCGTCGCATCTGTAGCTCACTGACCTAATCTTTCGGTGCTTACAATGCATTAGAGAGCAGAACTTGTTTTCCACACTCTTCTGCTACTGGATTTGATTGACAGAGGCAATGAAGGTATGAGTACATGAAGGCAGGGCAGGATAACACTTCATCACATTACATCGCACCATCTCCTATCTGCAGGATACAGTCATTCCTATATGCCATCATATAAATTGTGAAGTATGTAGATCACTTTTCAAAATATAACGTTTGTGTATAAACATAAACACCATACTCTGTACATACCATTGTGGCTATGTAACTTGTATAATTTACTCATTTTCTCAATCAAAAGATAGTTGGAATATAAATATCCGATGCTATTGCTATATGGAATAAACTATATAGAAATACTACGCCAGATCTTTTTATCACCATTTTTCAATATTTCTTATCGCTATTAATTGCGTTTTGAATTCCAAAAGAAACTAATTTCAACTGAATCCTTGAATTCATGTTAAATGATGGAGTATACTATTTTTATATTGATGCTGATATATTTCGTGGAATGTCATGTTATGGTGACGCAAATCTAAGGTGGTGTGTGGTTGGGAAAAACAAATTATGATTATACCTGCTACTACAACAATAAGCGTTTTAGATAGGTGGTTAACTCCTTATCATCTAATTGCAAAGATTTGATGAATGAAAGTGCGCAGAGCAGCTGCAGTAGTACCTAAAACTTAACAAGCCTTGCTAACTGCTTATACAATGTGTCGACTTGTATATAGCAACTCACTTACAAGTCACACATGGACAGGTAGATAGTTAGTGCTTGGGTGGCTGGATTGGGATGTTCTATGTGTCACACCATCATGTACATTCAGAGTATACTAACCTAGGAAACGTTGTGTTTGCAAATTGCAAGCGTTTTTGCATCATTTAGCCGTCAATGGATGACTTGGATACTAAGAACATATCTACGTCTACGTTTATTTACAATATTTAAATGTTGTATATCTTAACAATCAAACGACACAACAACGCAGTATCTTTCATTCAGGGTTTACCCAGATCACACTTACTATAGGTTATGTTCTCTTATTATGCCATCACAATGCTCAATAAACACCGAATAGTGGATTAATAATACACAATGACATGTAAATGCGAATGACGACAAAGAAACACAAAAAGACCCCCTGCCATTGATGTAGAGATGAATTAGATTATTGAGAATGTTAGTAGGAGTTATATTCATGCTAATATTTTATATAAGTAAGCATATAGTAGTACCTGCATTAGTGCACTCGCGAAAAAGTATGTAAGTAGGTATATATTATAATAAGGAGTATGTGGGGGCCGTTTTGTAAAGCATTGAATTACGTGTATGCAGTAACAGCTTATGATCATATAAAAATAGTAAAGAATAAGAAAGGTCATGGATTCAATTCATTGTTAGCAAGTACTATAAGGTATAGTAGCATTATGTAAGTATAAGTATATACACTTAGTTACATAATGGCTCTCTGAAGATCAGTCATCCAGCCAGATTTCCAGTTAATCTTGCTGTTACCTTTATTATGGGTGTGTGTGGGCCTTTATGGAAATATCACAGCGCACATTGACCATAATTCACAAGTTAACTAGCAAAAAACATAACAAGGGAAATGTGACACGTACCTTGTCATATTGACACAGTAGAGAGAGAGAGAGAGGAGTTGGTGAAAACCCTAAACGAGGGATTTCCAGTATTTATCAGCTGTTATTACGTATTTTATTAATGAATGAACGTAAGAACGTCAGGATGAGACTGTCTCACCTCACCGTTAGCGAGTTAGCACATGTTTGCATATAATTTGACACTTTCGGGTCGGAAGACGTACGTATGTGTGAGAGAGAATATTCTTGTACTACGCCTTTCCGTGTCATGGAGCTATAAATGTTTGGATCCTCTAATAATGGAATTAGCAATCTCGCCGTTCTCGCTAGCTGCCTAATAAATACCTAAGAAGTTAAGTGTGGGTGCCATGCAGTTCAATCCATTGTATCAGATTGGCTTAACTCTGGTATACTCACATATATTGAGTGACTGTTGGGGATTGAGACTGCCGGCGACGACGACGACGACGGTTGTTGGCAATAGCTTATAGCATTCGTGCTCATACGCTTATCGTGTTTCCCTTTCATTCATTCATTCATGATTCAAATTCCACGGATGAATTATATAGTTAATATGCCTGAAGTGATGGTGACATTGGACGTTGCATTTGCGTAAAAGGTAGAGCGGACTACACAGAGATCTGTATGATTCATAGATTTGTGCTGATTCTCTTCAAGTGAAAAAACGTAACTACAGACGAAAGAACCTCTTTGTAGCGCCGAGCTTTATGTTCTCTGTAGATGTGCTACTTGGTTCTATACGGTGTTATTACGTGCCTACTTTGTCCTTTGTATTATTTGGTAGATTGTATGAGTAAGCTATTTAAGCATAATGTTATAGTGCAGTTAGTGCAGCTCCGGCTTTGTCTATATATTTAATACGTACAGCTGTAAAGCAATTATTTGCATGTGCATGTAGTATAAACTGCCTCTCTCCCCAACTAACTACTAACTAACAACGCTTAACGCACTAAGAAACATTCATGCATACATATTATTATGTCTGCTCACGTAGAATATAGCAGGTAGGTAGGTAGTTAGCACTGCTATGCTATGTCCCTCACGTTAAATCAGACTATTAAAGAGAACCAAGCGCAAGGTAAGTTATCAGGATAAGCAATAATACTAATAGCAGACTACTCACTCATTGAGATTTATTTATAAATGTATACCTGGTATTGTGCATGCATCGACACAGGTTGTTCCCTATGTGTATGTTATTATTTTCATATGTTTTATGCTTTTACATGAATGAAGGATATTGTTGACTCTTGATTGGAGTTTAAGTTTTTAGCGAGAACTTTGTCATTCGTTGTCTACGCCGTAATGTTGACTTTGAGTGAATGTTCGTCGTATATGCAATGCCATAATATGTATAGTTTGGTAACTTAGTAGGGAATTGCATGCTGTATTTTTGCTGATGTCTAATTCAACAACGGTGGGTTGCAGTGGAAGTAGGTAATTGGGCCATAACGTAATAATGTAGCGAGATTTCTTTACCTGTCCAAGTGAGTGTAGGTACATTTCCCCTATACTTGATATAATTAGGAATCTCTACTTTGTTGTATGCATCTGTGTGTAGGTGTGTAATTGGGAAGGTGCATTATTGTAGACATGAAGATCAAAAGATTTGAAACGCATTCTGGTGTGGCAGTGACGATGATCGTGTCCGAAGATGTTATATATCATATTGGTAAAATTTGAATCCGTCAGAAGTACGTAATCAACATAATAATGGAGGGGTACCTATCCAATTTGTAAATCCTCTTAGATGCTCATTAATTGCATCTACCTACGCGAATACTACTACAAATTACGTACCTACCTATTATTTGCCAACTGTTTAGTGTCCGGTATTATTGTAGTTGGTATAACAAAAGCAAGGCATTGCCCATCGCAATGAAATTCCCTCATTCATGATACTTTGACGTAAAAGTCGCGCTTCTATTAACTCTAATATGTCAATGAGGATAATAATATGAATGATGATTGTCGAAACTTTTTCCAGCTTGGAGGTCATGGGTACCTAGCAAATGTATGTATGTTGGATAGAGTATTGTACAATTCACTGTGTGTGGTACTGAATTTGGCATTGAAAATCCCTTGAGTTGTGCAGTCATACATCATCCTAGTACTAGAAAGGATCCTACTGCAAGGTACATATACATAGACTCATAATAATATTTGGAGAGAGAGGGAAGCAAGGGGACGGCGACAGGTAGATTGCCGCATTGCATTTCGCATAATCTCTAGTCGGTATTTAGATGAAAGGAAGCAATGCAAAGGTGGATTTATTAGATGAAGATGGGTGTCAAAGAAATAAGTTGCATCATTCCACGTAAATGAATCATATCTTTTTCCCGTAAGCGAGTCCTCGAGGAATCGTTCAAAAGCCAGCAAAAATTGTATTGTGTGCCGACATAGAAGAGGATATAGAAGTCTAAGGATAGATTGGCCTGGCGTCAGGTCGTGAATATGGGATAGTAGGTGGATGTGAATAAAAGAGCAGACGACGGCAGGCCGCAACAGTTTTAAACAGAATTCCCGTATTTGCATTGCATACTTAGGTAGTTCTACTCTCAGATCACCAATGAATGATTGGCAAACTCTGTGGATAAGTATACCCTCAAAGATTTTTGCGGCCTGGATTTCATCTTCATCTGCGAGACAATTAGCCCCAGGCAATCAGATGGGTCCAGTAAAGCAGTCGTCTCTCCTTCACAGGATAATGTATCTTCAGATAACATCATGCCTATTTAGATAATATTATTCCCTGCACATAGGTACGCACATTTGAATACTAATAGACAATACATTCGATGATACTAGGGATCAAGTAGACAGACACTTTGAGGAGGGGTAATGTAAACATTTTGTTTCTCTTCACCGTACTACTATATAACTATTATGTGCAATGGATGAAGATGGACAACAGATAGAGATAACAAATACAGCATGATCTTTGTATAGGCAAACATAGTAATACTGCAGCGGTGGCATGAGAACAAACAACCCATCAAGTAGTATACAACATGCATGTATGTAGAATATGTATATGGATATGTGTGTTCAAAACACTATTAGTGCAACCGATCATAAGCAGAAATGAACAGAGGCACTCAGTTCCAAGAAGCTGAATTCCGTGCTGCTGGACGAAATCTTTTAGCGGAAACGGAATGGCGTGGGCCAGGTGAGCGAGCTTCTGATGAAGGATGTGCGGAAGGATGGCTAGGGCTATAGCTCAGTCCATCATAAGTAGATATACAACTCACCCACACGATAGATCACGATAACGAGTTGATAAAGTCAATATTATATGAAAGGAACTGAATCTTTGTTGATTTGCTCAACTTGGTAATCCCAGCGGCATTTAGTAGCTTACAGAAACCATCTAACCCCACTCAGGCTATGTTTATGTGCATGGGAAACTTAAGACAAGGGCCTCGTACATACAGATCCTCTTTTAACCGCCACAGGTTGCACGTTCTCCTGCTTTAACTGTCTACACTATACTGCCGAGGGGAAATCCTCTGGTTAACCTCACTTAACCGCAATAAGATAAATAATTCTTTGGCCTGGATATGATTCTATTTGTCATCGTTGACAAAATAGTAAATTCCAACGAAAAATTTGCAGTGGGACATTATTTGAGGATCTGTATGGATACTCTTAGGGTGACAGAATTGGAAGTTCCTCATGTCGTTGCGTCATTCATTCATCTTGGATGTATTGCGAAAAATGTGCGTAGGCAACAAAGTCCAATTTCCCCTGGCATCCCACTTGACAAATCGGTTAGGTTGAGACAGGAAGGAAGATGATGCTTAATGGTTAAACGGTCGAGTGGTATAATGAAGTCTTAATCGAGTGCTAACGCGTAAAGCATATGTAATGATGGTGAGGCTGATTAGATATGTAGGATGATGATGAGATAAAACAAATAGACGTAGAGTGTGAACATGTGTATTAGCGAGTGTAGATGAGATTGTTGAGTAAGTAGTAAGTAAGTGGTTGTGTTTGTTTGTGGAGTGTGAATGAGACAAATAAATGAGATGATCTCAATGTACAAGATTTGATGGACAAGGTAGAGGATTTCGGTGGCTTAGATGAATTAAATACCTTGGGTGTACGTAACAGATGACCTGTTCAATTGGTTTATGAGTTACGGAGAAATAGTATGAATGAATGGAAGTATGAAGTCAGAGTAATCACAAAGAGTGATGTCATTATAGTAAGAATTTGATGGTAACATGGGGTTGCACCAAACCAAGCATCATCATCCATAGCTTTGTAGTAAAACTAGTACTAGTAGACGAAATATACTAATAATTCGCTATGATGTGTATTGGCGATTCCTTGATTCCTTGTACTGAAAATTCGCTATAGGTCTAATATCGCGAATCGTGAGCATGTACACACACAATAGAATGAGTTACATGACACATAGTACACTATATACAAGGGTTGTGGACGTTAGTCCGGCAGACGCAAAAGTTAGGCAAGTGTATTCAAGTGAAGTTAAGAGTCGTGATGATTGAGTGAGTGAGTATGAGTGAGTGAGTGAGTAGTATATATATATTTACACAGGTCTCTTATATGCACATAGTAGTAGTAGTAATAGTAGTAGTACTAGGTATGATGATGATGAAGTAGTTGGGTGTTCTAGTGAAGTGGCAAATACTAACAATAAGCAAGTGTGGTACATATTTAGTGTGTAATAATGTGTGTATCGTATTTATTACAATGTATCTGTGTGTACATCTGCTTTATGTATACGGTAGATAAAAGATATAGTGTGGATGGCATAGTAGTGGAAGACGAGGGACTATGTTGTGTGGCTATCTGGCTACCTATACTGCATATTGGACAAGACGATACAAACAAACGTTGTTGAACGGGGCAGCCACTATTTCCTATGTAGAAGGATGTGGCCAGTCTGAACGTACTTAGTTTGCTTTGACTGACTGAGATTGGGAAAGCATTGACGCAGTAGAAGAGTAGAAAGGTACTCGCTGTAGTTCTAGAGTAGTCCCTAGTATATCTCACAACACAGAGCGCGTACCTTATCTTCCAGGTGTCAATAGGCCACAGCTATTCACTAACTTAATTTAAATTGGGGTCCATTTACAAATATAAGCAATCTGTCGACCGGCCTCATGATTAGTTTACTTCTAGAAGTCGAGCAGTGCAATGCTTTGGTGATATTAGTCATTCATTACATGAAGTCACGTTCACATACTCCTACAACTACGGAAACTACAATAGCACTTGTAGCACACACAAATCCCTCATTCATAGTTCATACACCGTTGTTACTCAAAGTGTCTTCTCACCGGATCATTCCGCAATTTTCTTAGTCCGTCTTAAAACCACACTTGCAATTTTCAAGTTCAACAACGTACATACGAGATTTAGTAGAAAAAAGAAGCAAGTTGTCTCATTCGAGCTCTGTGCTCTCATTTTGTGATTTCTCCCCATTTGTGATTTTCATTATCTTCCAATTCCCCCCACCGAATCATTCCATGTGTTACCAATCTGAGAAAACCGTTTCCTCCCGTAAATCCAATTTGTCCCTTGTCACTTCTGTGAGATCATCACAAGAGTCACCTGCAAGTGACCAAAGTGTACACACCATGTCTTCTCATGTTTGTCCGTGCTGTCGCTCAATATCCCCCAAAATGTGTTCGCACTCTGTGCAATCACAAGACTACGATAAATGCCGGTGTGAATCCAGCAGTCAATTTAATTCTTCAACACCCTTCACATCTCATAAATCATATTCTGTCCACGACTCTGGTTAGTATCAGTCCTTAAGTGTGACAATCTCAATTTGCTTTATATCTACTTGTCTCAATCATCTATTCTCATCTCTACCTACTTCAACTCTGCTAAGCACAAACTAAATCTTATGCAAATCTACATACAATGTAATCTCATCTTATGGTTTTCTAAAATACTGTCAATTGACTTTGTCGGTTACATTTTTAATTCTCAATTTACCCCCGTCCACTTTAGTTTCGGCTCTACTAGCTGACGTTTATACGTTTATTTGTTTCTCTCTTGCTCCCACTTCTGTTTCTATAATTAACCCTTTTCTTTGACTTACACTCGTATGTATGTGCTTGGACACACGTACGTACGTTACCGTCCTTCCAACGATAACATGTTTTAAACCTGTTCGTTTTACCTGAATCTATTTTAGCTAATCCTTAACTTTTCGTTGTGGTTTCGTTTGTCCTTCCACTAATAGATACTATGCACTTCATTCGACTCTAAATTAATGTTTTTTTTCGTTTACTTATGTTATGAGAAATGCAATTGTAGCAAGTTTATATTGACAGAACTTTGAGGATTTAACAATTTTGAAAGCATAACGTTAAATACATAATTCTTCAAGAAAAAGATTAGTATAACAATAGTGAGCTTACGTACCTTCCTACCTATACTTAGGTATCTGCTGTCATAATAGTATCAATAGTGGAGTAATAGAAATGAGTCACACTCTTCTCAGCACTAATACTCACCCGTGCGCTGCTTACTTCATGTACTTATGCATTACATAGTTGCGGTTAACTTGATACTATAGTTTGACTGAACCTAAAACAACTAGTTCCTGCCTACCCTAAAAATTACAAACATAATCACTTGCTGAGACCTACATTTAGGATTAGGTAGTTTATGAGACTTTTTAAAAAAACAAAAACCTTATACGAACATACTTATATATAGGTATATAATTTATTTACATATGAACTCATGATCATTCAGCAGCAGACAGTAGTCTCACTTTGTCTGATATCACGAAAAAAGCATTGCATTCTGATGATGGCATTACTGTAAAAATACTCGTCATTCCTCAGAAGATAAGTCACAAACAGATATTTGTTGTAATAGCTTTAATATCTATTGACTTGACTCGCGTACTCCACAAACGTTGAGATAAAAATGGCAACAACAGCAAAGCCCGTGATATCGTTTGTCCATATCTATATTTACGAATGCATGTAATTAAGGTTAACTCATGCTATTGAATAATAAATGAGGAATGTAAACGTTGTCATTCCTATACATATTTCCGATAGTAGTACATTCCTGGTTACCTCGTTTCTACTGCTAATTACTTATTTCTGCTTGCTTTCGAAATTCCTTCTTGCTTTTTATACATTTACAGATTGCCAGCCGTCCATTAAAGATTTGTCTGGAAAGAATTAAAAATTGTTTGATTTTCAGGGCGGAGAACCTTACTCCTAGTCTCGGTGGCGATTATACTCACTCTACCTACAGCAATGTCTAATCCTCTCCGATCCCGTGACTCCGGAGCTAGTTCAGGTTCAAGTGGTCATCGAAGACATTCTCCTTATCGCGAAGAAGGATCCGCTAGTCGTCCCTCGAAATGGATTAATCCTTGTCGGATACCCTCGACTGTCCCTACTGTTTCAAACTACGAAATTCAAGCTCAATCTGATGCTGAAATTTTCGGAAATATTGTCACACAAGTCCGAAAGGCTGAGCGCCAATCCCGTGACTTTATGGAAGACTTTGTAAGTTATCTTTCATGTTGTCTGTAACCTTTAAAAGGCTAAAAGTTTGCATTACGTATAGTAGTAGTTGAGATAGTACTCTTTTCTTCGCCAAATAATAGGGAAGGAGATAGTACTTGTGTTGAGAACATCTCACATACTCACACATGTGTCTATAGTCATGTAAAGTATGTATGTGCTCTCTCTCCCCAAAGAAAAGAGCCTCCTCCTTGTAAGTCTCAACGACTAGAATCTGATGATGGAGTGTGCATAATAAAACGCGATTTTGTAGGTAGAACTAACTATTAACTACTACTATATAGTAGTTTGTACTACATTACACCAAAGGCCATTAATATAGGATTGGAGTGGATTGCTCCCATGCAGTCGTTAACAGCGATGCTCAATAGTCGTATTATATTTTGAGTCCACTCTCGAATGCTACGACTTGCTCCCAGTCCACTCCTGACTTTTCAAAGTTTGAGACTATGTATACACATTTCACATTTTTAGATTGCATTCGAGTCTATAGTCACACAAGACAGGCCATTCATTCTCTCTCCACACAAAAGATTCTACAAAGGCTAAAGAAATCAACAGGTAGTTGTTTTTACTTCAGGCACTCACTGTTGTTTGCAGTCCAACAACGTTGTGATGTATGTAATGCAATCCGAATAATATGTACATACAGTTGTCTGTCCTATGGCATCTCACTACATTCTTACTTGATGGTCTCTTTTCCCGTCTCTCCCTCATCATAAAATCAAGACTATAAAGCAGACACTCACTTTTGTGTTCTTTTAGTTGCTAATCACATATCTTTTTTACCAAGTCGTTTGTTTTATGCTGGTAGGTGCTCCATTAGTGCACAAAACACCTGCATAACAAAATCAAATCTACCTACACCATTCTACTTCACACAGAGTGCTCCTGTCCTTTCCTTGCTAGATTCGATTAGACGGGACAGAAAGGTAGAGATGCCATAGCATTTGCCTTGTGGGTACTTTACTCAATGTACTAAGATAACTATACATGCATACCTTTAGTAGTAGTATTTACTACTTTGGGTACTGTACACCTTCAAAAGCTGAATTATGATAATACTACTAATTTATCTACAACATAATATAAAGTAGTGACTCTCCAATGGATCAATCATTTTTAGGACAATACAGTTTGTTTCTGCTTACTTACACGCTTACTTTGTAATCTTTAAAATGCTTTCATCACTTGGGATTTTTCAAAGGACACATTTTGACTCATTCACTATCGTCCAACTCAGTTCCTCTCGCAAATTATTTTCTATTCAATCTGCTGTGTATGAGTATGACAAGGCAGAGTGGCTGAGGTACCTTTGCTGACAATAAGCTCTCTATCTTACTAATCACTCCATTACAAATTGGCAAGCATAGTTCTCTGTATGGAAGGCACATGAAAGACAATCGTCTTTGACTATTGACACCTGTGTGCGCTGTACCTTTTCTGACTTTATCTTATAACAGGCATAGATAGTTATGTTAGCTAGGTAGTTAGTTGTTTGTGTTAATAGGTATGCATAAGTATTTCGCAGTACAGACGGAGGTTCTGTACCTAGTAGTAGAGCTATGCAAGGATGCCTAAATGTTTGTTTACTTTCACTTTACAAACGTCAGTTTCGTAGAAGCTTGCATTAGACATTTAAATAGCATTATGATACCACGGTCAGTTGATATGTAGACCTAACCAGGTGAGTGAGTATGGTATATTATTACATCAGTAAAGAGTACAAATTAACAAGACAAAAGACACTATCAAACCGTTCTGTCAATACTCACTCAGTCATTCCGCACAACGTACATTATGTACGTATTTGAAGTATTTATTTATAGATTTTTTGTGCATTTGGGTATGCATGTGTGGCGATAGTGTGTAGCTCGTAATCGTCCGCAGTAGCCAGTATAGTAGTGACTCTTTGTACAGGTAGAAAGAAGCGTGTCGGAGCAAAATCTCATCATCTAATGAGAATAATCAAACATCCGCAAACGTTTATGACTGCCATCGTATAAGACGTCATTCCGTGGAATTCATAGATATGCATACCATAAATATCAGTGAGGACAATGCAAAGCTATGGTTTAATTTAGAGAGGAGACAAGTTATTTTTGATAGTAGTGCAATGACGTTAGCTGCTATAATCGAGACAGACTTTATTCTATTGGGGTGAACAGATGAAATGGGAAGGTTATGTAAGTAAGGTAGTATTGACACGCAATGTCTCTAATACCTAAATCTGTGGCTATTCAATTTTCTGTGCAATATTTATTTCTGTTTAGCTGCGGTTTGTATCACTGCTGGACTAGATATAGTGAGTATCGAGATATCCCAATATTATTGTGATGATTATGGAGTACAAGTCCAGAGCGTTATCAGCAGTTGGTTTACCATATAGTCTGCATAATGAGGCTGTAATAGACAGTCCCACCACCGACGTAAACATGGAATACAATGTCCAGCAGTTTAATGATTGAGCGTGGATGGAGGTAAAGCTATTAATTAGGTATATAATAATATGTATATGTAGATATTAATGTTTGTACTTATAAGTAGACATTAGTGCAGGTGAGATAGATAATGGTAATGCATGTAGGTATGTAGTTCGGGGCACAATATTACAGGTGGTAAATAAATAATGCATATTATGTGCATACAATACAAGTAAATATTATACCAAGAGTAATAATATTTTGCAGAAAAGATTTGAATTCGTGAGAGAAGAGTTAAGTTGGTCATTATATTACATAGCGTTATGAGAGTAAGAAATAAATGCAGCGAGCAAGGGTTTTATTAACTCGTATCTAGTGCACTGATATTATTATGTGGAGATGCTGTAGCCAACTATTCTCTATAATATTATAAAACAATTGCTCTGGATTGGTCTGGGACTCTCCTGTGCATGGCAACAACAAAGGGCAAGGATAGCCCAAGAACCCAGACCAAATTCTTGGTGATTCACTAGAGACTACTCTAGAGGCATAATGATATGTGTGTTGAGCTAAAGGAGGTTTCCTTGCGATTTTTCGCAATCAAGGGCTGCAGGTAAATTGATTGAGGGGAATTGGAAACATAATGAGTACTTATCAAGTTGCATATTATATAGTAAAGAATATTTGGCAAAGTGGTAGACAAGACAGGCGGCTGTCTTGCTCTTTTGGTCTGGTTGGCTGAACGGCGGCTCGCTCGATCTGTTGGCTATGGCTGGTTGGTCGGATCCAGTACAGAGTGACCGGAAGTAGAGGGAAATGATTGGAGGAAAGAAATTAGTGTTCGAAAGAATGCAATTGGCGGATGACTAATAGACACTTTCATACTAGATGAGATGGGGGAGACGACCACGGATAACAGAATCTTGTGTCGTGGTATTCTATGGGAACTGTTATCCAGAGTGAGTGTGAGGTCTCTTGCAGTGACCTAAGGAAAAGTACCTGAGCGGTACTGCGTGCCGAAAGCCCTTTGCTATTGCCACCTCGGGAAGCATGAAATATTTTGGTCAAACCCGACACTGATTACAGAGAGAATACCCACCAAAGAAATCTTTTCAGCTTTCTATCTGTAATTTGGTATCAAGAGCCGCTGTGTTTGCTGTCAGTTTTCCTTACCACATTGTGCTACAAACCTCTTCGCTTTGTCCTCAAAAATCTATTTACTCTTTTCCCAATTAACATCTATCAATCTTTCCATAAATATCATTTAACTATTTCAATCCTCTTTTCCTTCTTCTTCTCAAATTATCTTTTTTCTCTTACCCCTATATCTAGTATATGGGTCCATACATGCAGAAACCTATGCCCGAGTTGTAGTTAGTCCCTATAGGTAGGTAGAGTATGGGATGTTAGGTTTTCTGTAGATTTTCTGACTCTTCCGACATACTTACTTAGCAGTAGTAGCAGAGGGACATAGGTCTAGTAAAATTGCCAGTGAACTTAAAGTATGCATATAGTAAATGGGTAATAGAGAAAATAATCAGATGAGGCTCCACACACACCTCCTCCACCAATTTTCTTCATCTGGTTATCCTCGTTGACTTTGCCTTTGACTCGCTAACTGCACACTCACTCATTTTCCGTGTCAGTCGGCCTAGGTTCAACCCTCTACTTCTAAACGCACCACATTTTCATCTTTTCTAGTACTTACCTAATACAAACCCAATTCAAAATACATTTATCCAATATTCCAACTTGGCTTCTGTCTTTGTGAACAAAAGTCCCTACAGTAAATACATTACTACTACTACACCTCATCAGTATTGTCCCTCATTGTCAGCCTACCTTTCCGGACGTACAATTCACTCCACATTTTTCTTCATCCTCACCAGTACATCTCATTTTCCACAAAATACAGAAAAAAAGATATTATGCTTATAACTAAGTACTTATACTTATAGTATTAACACAAGTACTACTATGTATATAATTGTAATCAAAGTTATATATTGTTAGAGCTTTACGTGTATATCTACTTACTTATCGTTTCTAAAGGTCGGCATAAATGTTTCTGTATTTTTATGTAAAGAATGTAATGGTGAGGAAACATAAGTAAATAATATAGCTTTCGATAGCTCAATAATTACGAGTAGTTAATATATGGACATTGTTTACAAGTTTCGACTTGTCCAAGCTTGAAACCTTTTGTTATCCAGATTTCTGGTCGGAAATCGAGAATTAGCTTTCGTGAACTGGTACTGAAGCAGTTGGGGGTGGGATACAAATTGTTTGTTTCAGCATGTGCAGAGAGCCGTGTCATCGTTGTACTTTTTAGATATTTCTTGAGGATTATATGCTTTATTGACTCTGGAGTGGAGTAGCTGCATACTTATTGAATTTAACTACGACTTTGACAAGGAAGGGTGGTCGAGTTTTTTAAGCAGCTTAAATTTGGGACATGTGCTCTGTGGTTGGTGAAAAGAATCGCTGATATCAAGAAGGGGTTTCAACCTCAACTGTACTTTCTGATAATTACCAAGAATTTTCATTCTGGGAGCTTTAAGATCAACAATTTCTTAACACATGCTGGTTTGAATAATTCGAATTCTACAGCAAATTCAAGCACATAGAGAGAGAGTCTAAAACGGATTGAACAGACTTATGTTTATTGGACTTAAGTTGTTAAGGAAGAAAAGAAAGATATTGGAGATACTTATTTACCAGTAGTACTAACTAAACGTCATAAGAGACATTTAGATGAGGGTATTATTGCATCTCTCTTCTAAGGTCCCAAGAAAGGGCCCATTTGGGGTAGAGACTTATAGCCAGGCAGGTAGCTACTCTTGAAAGAGAGATAGTTGATGAGGGTTCTTTCTTTGTGTCAAAGGCCATTTATAGACAATGCTTTATTTTTTTATGCAGTTTGAAGAATCGTTTGGCTCGAAGTTAGAACACGACAAATACAAGGATCTTCATTACGACTGGCTCACTAGCGTCTCAGAAAAAGTTGGCAAATACCTAGGAGAGGAAATAGATGCGTCCAAGCTCTCCGAACTACAAGTAAGTCACACTTAAAGTAAATAACAAGACACATAAAATTTAATGGAATAATAGAGTAAGTTAGTAAAGCACTCCAGAAGTGAGTTGACCGACACTGGGACTGTTTACCTACAGCAAAGTCTATTCCCATCCCAGTTATTCTACACGAATCGCTACATTATTACCAATACGGGCAGAAATATCACGTCCTCACTGTTTCCCTATCCTTTCCTTCTCAATTAATAAATTCCCAAATCTCCTCAAGTGGATTTCCGTCAATTTGAGCGTAGGATTTCCTAATGATCAACCTTGTTTTATTCTCTTTTACCGGTGACATTTTACTTTTTAGTCTATATTTAGTCAACAACATATTCCCCATTTGTTTTCACTCATTATCTGTTGCAATGATATTTCTTAATGCAACAATGTTTTCTTTTTTTTTGATTATCAGGTGGAAGAAACTCTTCGATCCATGTATGAAGGTCTTCAGAGATTTGCAGTCGGGTTAGGTAAGCTAAACACATTTTGATTATCTTCCGCGACACTGACTTCGCCGTTGCAGATGAATCATTCTCTAATGTCAATTACTATTGCAGCAATCTAATTGTCATTTTTTCTGGACTTTATAGAGCAAATCGTTTTGGATCAAGCCGTCTATGGGGGAAATTTTCATCAGAATTTTAATGAAGCTGAGTTCCAGTTAAAATATGTAAGTCTAATAATAAAATATCCTTATATAGAAGTAAATACACATAGCAAATACCTATGCACTCTCTCACTGTAGACAGATAGGAAGGTATTTCCTTACTAGGAATGTGTTATCGTCTGAGGTTTAAAGAATGTAGACCAATCTGAGATTTAGACACTGCGGACTTCCCTCTCTATGTCTCATATGCATAATATTACACTACACCACACAATAGAATATAAATTAGCTGAGCAAAAAATAGTGATTCACTCTCACCGGCAAACGGGTGACAAACCCACAATGTCACACTTACACTTGTAGCAATCAGCTCAACCGTACGATTGCGGTTCCAAATTCCTTATGAATGAGTATTGTCTCAGTATACGTCATCGATGTTCATTCTATAAATCAATAAGCAAATGCTAACCAAAAATATCCTGAGGTGCTAAACATTATCGTTTACAAACCAATGTCATCGTTATGTAGGGCAGAGAAGAGTTGTTTTTATGTGACTTCATCATTTCCTCTAGGTTATAGCTCATTTATAGGAAAGGGAAATTCGATTAATTAGGTACACATTTCCCGTTCTCAATGGATTATAAACATACGTAGTCTTACGGTAGTCAAATAGCATTTTTTGGAATATATTTAACAGTTGGTCAATTTGACGCAGTAGCAGCAAGTGGTCATAGGATATTAAAATAGTATATAATTTAGTTAGTTTGAGAAAGACATGAAAGGACACTATTAAGGTATTTATATGGAGTTGAGGAAAACGTGAATTAGTGTGTAGGTACGACAGAGCCGGAATTTCATACAATATTAGTCAGTGAATGTAGTGCATAAATAATAATTGTGGAGGAGTATAAGAGGTAGGTACGTGTAGGTAAATACATGGTAAAAATAGCTTTATCCTTTTGCATGACTATTGAGCGATGTTTAAATTTAGAAATGTGGTTTATGTGTAATAATAGAGTTAATTGAGGGATGTAATTGCATAGTGCATATAAATGCATAATGTTTAGAAAGTGCCATAAGGTTATTCGGTTAATAAAACTATTCTGTATAATGAGTAGTTGGAGTAGGGATCTGTTTGGAGGAGCAATTTAGCATTGTTTTGATTATCACGTTTAGTTTTCTGAACTTGAACTTGTATTCGTTTCGTTTTTGCATCTTGTTGCTGACCGTTTGAGTTAGTCGACTAGTTTAGCGTTGAGCCGTCCAACTGTCATGTACTCCATAATATTATGATGTACTAATGGATGTAGGCACTACAGGAAATAATTTCCTAAGATTTACAGCACAGAATACATTTATAATTAATTTATGTAGGTAACTTGGGAAACTGATCTTGTACTGAGTTTATCATTTTGTATGGCAGTCGTACAATTGCATCTGGTTTTTTAACACTTGCGGATCAGGTGTTAGTGTTACTAGATCTTCGATTTGTGAACAGGCAATGGTCACGTATAATTAAAACAGAAATTTGCATTTTACGTGGCCCATTATGTACATAATATACTTAGGTTGGTACAGCGGTTACTCCATCCTGGCAATTGTCCATTGCATAGGAGCTGTAAAATTACGCATCTCGTGTATGTGTGTATGATGCTTCGTGTAACATCAACTGTTCTTGTTGTAGTAGCCCAAGCCAACAAAACGACCAAATCTTTCCACGATCATTTTTTAGTAAACTTTTCTATCACGGAACCAAAAAAGTCAATGCACAACTTGCGTAAATCCACAACAATAACTCTGCTCACTTTACTATTATGTTAATTCCTCATTATTAACTTGTGCACTAGTCAGTTTTTGCATTTGCGTACATTAAATGAGATGTGTTACACAAGTGACGTGAAGTGATCCATGCATTACGTTGATCAGGTACTATTAGGCTAATAATAATATTGACGCTATTAACAACCACCAACCACTTGCCTTTTTATAGCTCAACTTGCTATATGTATAAAAATGCATTTATTTGTCGCGTGAATACGGGGCAATGAAAGAATTAAAGTCCCATTTGCCGTGTGGCGTGCAATCGGGCAATAGTACTACAATTACTATTCTGCGTTGGTTGGTTTATTTTAGGAAGAACTCTCTATTATACAGTTTGTCCTCACATGCATAGTACACTTGATCTATTTTTACATTTTTTATCTTTTTTAGCACTTTGTTCATACATAGATCATACGGATGATTAGGTATCGACAGTTATGTTGACGTTTATGTGTGCACATAATATATACTAGTTATTATTATTTGGTGTAGACATAAGATGTATTTGCAAGGATAAAATAGTATAAGTTGTCATATAACAATTAGTATACAAATGTTTGGTCTGTTGCATAAAAAGGATGACTACTATTCAATGAAGGGTGAGAAGTGCAGATTGTAACCAGATGGAGATGATAAAATTCCCCATTTCACTTAGAAGGGTATATAGTTGTACAAAGTAGAAGATTCAGGTGTCCATTAAATGTAGACAGGTTAACAACCGAATAGGAAGAAACTTATGAGAAAAAACCAGTTTGCTCTTGATTTCATATTTCAGTAGCTTATATTATAGACAGGGAGATAGTATAATTTGAAGAGTAGTACTAGAGAGATGGCAGGGAACAATTACAAGCTGTGAGAGATGCTTTTATTACTTATGTACTTACGTTTCCATATTGAATTATGTATGATTAGTAATTACAGTAATTAGTGCTAATTAATTGACTCGTTTAATTCATGCAATGCATATTTAAATTTTACAGGTGCTCTGCGAATTACAAATAGCCATGCTTGAAAAGAATATCCAACATGAAGACGTAACCCGAGAAATAATGAAGGAGACATACAGGGATTTGGATGAGAAAACGACTAGGAACTTGAGAGATTGGTTGATCTTCAGAGACTACGTTAACACATTGGAGTATCTGCGACAGACGTTCTCACACTTTCTCAAAATGAGCGGCGGACGGGACAGCACATGACAGGATTCACTATAGCTTTCATGTCAACGAGAAAATCATTGTTGTCACCAATTCAGATATGACGAAATCTGAGGGAGGAGTTGTTTACGGATTACCTATTAACCTACCGACTACAATGAAATGATCATCAGAACCGTCAAGCCTGACCCCAGAAGTCTGCATTTTACCCGTTGTTGTACGTATCCATAAAACCCGATATTTTCCTTTAAGCCTGAGAATCTCTATATGTAATTTATTGCTAGTTTCAATATAAACGATTGTTTTAGTAGTTCTGTTGGTCGGGATATTATGTTGTTCTAAGTTGTAGCGTTGCCCACTGTACTTACTACTTACGATTTGGGTAGATACTTGGGCATCCTCATGTAGCCCCTATCTGTAAACTACTTACTACAACAACATACTACTTATTTACTACGTTTTAGTATTATTATTATTATGTAATATTATTACTCTCACTCTTTTCATTCGTCAAGACGAAAAAAGACCATGAGAACCAAGTTGTTAGAAAGCTAAATGCGTAACTCCCTATAAAAAGATACAGATAGTTTTAACCCTCTCTATTTATTAATCCTTAACGTGATGATTCATTTCATCGTCTATTTATAAATAATGATTCCTATGACGAATTTAAGACAGGAAGGATGTTGTAGCTTAAGGACTTTGAGAAAAACTACCTACGTAGTACGTAGTCTCTGTCCACTTATCATTGTTTATTAGTTGTGATAAGTTCTAAATTGTTCTGGCGTATTGTGAATATCTGTACAATAGGAAGCTACACATACTCAATGTCATTAAATTAGCATTTAGGGATTCCCAGATGCTTGTACCTAAGTAATGTGGAACCCCAATGATAGTATGGCAGAGATGAGACTCTATTAATCTCATCTCTTCCTCTCTTCTTCCAATTATTTATTTTTAGAACAATTGAGTTTTCCAGATAGAATTGACGACGACTATGTCGCCAATTTTTTTTAGTGTCTATGGATTGTTTCTTTCAGTATTAAACGTTTCGTCCGAGTTATCGAGACTATAATTTATGTATTCTGTGCATATAAAAACCAAATCACGGATTTGATCGTGTCTTAGTATTCTTACAAAAGAATATACTTACTTACACTCATAATTAGATGTTCTATGAGTAAACCGATTCTAGCTGCATTTAAGTAGGTAGATTAGTAGGCAGGGACATGAAATTTGAAAACAAAATCACAGGAGCGTGCAGAAAGTTCTATCCGTGGTCTAAGTCCAGACGAGCCATTTTCTGTACATGTCTGTCCTTTTATATCTAAAAAAAACTTTTTTCCAACTTGAGAAACCGGACTGACTAACAATAAGTGTGTGAAGATGATTTCTGCAATTCTGATCTGTGAACTGCAAACTGCAATAGAGAAAATGACGATAGCGTGACAGGACGAGCTGAGGAACTATACAAGTTGCGTTATAATTATGAGAGTCGAAGGGGATTGATATAGTAGTTAATAGAATTGCAGTCTCACTCTCTTTGTTTCTAATAATTAAGTAAATAATTATTAAGTTGGTACTTAAAACATACGAGTCAACCCCCTAAATTAGCTAACGGTGAAATGATGCTAGCTGACGAATTTCTTAAGTACTAATACTATACTGCCGACAGAGATGGAGGAAATCCATGCTACGATTAGCTACATAATGTTAAGTTTAATATACGGTGTGATAAGATGATACCACTTAAAGAGCTACGTGCCGTGCCGGTAATTTACTAACTCCATGGAGCTCTTGTAGCTGTATTTGTTGATCCTATCGATTGTTTGAACTTGGACTATGTCTCTGTCTTGCTAGACAAATCATTTATTATGATTACCAAATGCACAACTTGTTTACTGACTCATTCAGCTAACTAACTACTTAGATAATGATAACATTTGAGTTTTATATTATATGTGTACCAAACCATGAAAGTATCTGTATGTGTACTTGTTCCATCCATCCACTATGGACAATGACTATCTTTGTATTGCAATCGTGATTATGCGAATGCAATGTATATCCAAAGTAGTAAATACCTACCTATTTATATTTTAGTTACTTATTTGTTATTTATTTATTAGTATTTATTATTATTGCTGTATTATTATTAGTACTAGTATCTGTATTACTCCACTACTATGATGTATTATTTTGAGTCAAGGAGACAATCCTTTGTAGATGAGTAATTGGGAGTTAGCAGCTTTTACGTCTGATGAAATGTAGTAGACTACAAAATTCTTTCTCAGGCTTTGAGGTTATTATGTGTACCTAGGTAGAGTATTTTTTAATTATTTATTTTTTGACTGTGATATATAGACACATATTATACATATATAGTACATATATATTTGTTATCATGTAAGATCATGTTGTTAGCTATCAATTTGGGGAATTGCAAGTACACACACATGTGGGCGATGTGGGTTTCTTATATGCGTTTAACTGTTACCGTTGTACAAAAGAGCCAAGACAAAGCTTTACGGAATCCAAACGAGGACTTTTTCTTTTAATCATTATACGAATGTAAGTTAGAATACTTTTCTTCATTTTTTTCGATTTTAAAAAGGCATTTATAGTAGAATGTCATATCACCGTGTTCAATACTAGCAAAAGTTATATAGTACATATAGCTGTAGCTACTTATTATTATTATGTTAAGATACAAATTAATATCACGGTGAGGGCTAAGTGAGATTCTGTAACGTAACAACGCATGTTTTCTATTAAATGTGACAACATGTAAGAAAATAGCTGCAATTGTAATCTAACTAAAGTATTAATTCTTGACTATACTAGTACATATTATATAAATATCTTAAAATTATATCAACACTGTTATGTAATACATTACAACGTGGTTTTAAACAAGACAAGATAATATATATGAATAACATGTACATACGATTAGTTGCCTTATAGGTAGTATGTCAAGAAACAAAGTAATTTATTAGCTGCCTACAACGGTAGAAATTGTAGTGTCGGATTCACGACAGTAACTGTGTGCTATATTAAAGCTAAGGTCTCCTGTGTTGTGTGTATGACTGTCAATGTAGCTCAAATTGTTTGCATTCTTTCCGCTAAATACTAATTCATAATAATTAGTCTTTGTGTACATATCATAAGTGTACATTTTCTGTAAAAAAATAGTGTGCTATCGACAGTAGACAATATAATGCAACCGAGTGAAAGAATTGCATGCATGTATTTATTGTGAGCGTGAATCTTTTGGAAAGAACTTACAAAAGTTACAATTGTACGAAAGGGCGTTTTCTTTTTCGTGTTCCTGTGTACGTTCTTCGAAGTTCGAAGGTGTACGGTGACTGTACCTAACTATACTACCTACTTATTGTTAGTAATTAATACCGTAATGGAACAAGATGTAAGTACGAATACGATGCGATATAATAATCGGATGTTACAATACATAGCTGAAGAGTAGCTACTTTAAACAATAATAAAAATACAAATTACAAAAATAAAAGTTAATGTCTTACTAATTCATTTATTTACTCTCATATACATCATTGACACCAGTTACAGTAACAAAAATCATGTAAGAACATCAAGTTTCTCCATATGAACAGATCACCTCTTCTTGCGCTTCTTCTTTCCATCCTTTTTCCAAGAAGCTGTAGATGGACCAGGACTCTCATCTGGAGTTGCTGTTGTCTTTGCACCAACTTTTGCTGACATGTCACTATTAACATTCAAAAATAATTATTACATTTATAATCCAATATCTAATATAAAATAGTATAAATAATATCTTTTGATTTACTAAATGGCCGAGGCTTCAGTTGATGCTCCTTGAGTCCCCTTCCCCACATCCACTTTTCCTTTCCTGACTTTTTTCGGTTTAAAACCGGATCTTTCGTAACGGGGAAGCCAGCGTTCGGGATCTGGATTTTTTGCAGCGTCATAATTTGCTGGAAGTTTACTCTTCTTCTTCCGCTTGCGTTTCTTCTTTTCAGGAGATGCAGGGAGAGATTTTGAGACTTCTAAAGGAGTTGGAGGAGCGGAATCCTTTGTAGTTTTCTTAAGCAATTTCATACTAGTAAGCCAGTTCGGCGATTCTAATGCTTCAATATCTAAGTCGGACGGCTTCTTAAGAGGTGGCAACAGTCGGCTTAACTTTTGGGCCTTTTCAACATCGTACTGAATTGAAAAAACAATACGAAATAGTATGCATCAAAACTTTGTTTCTGATTAGCACACTTACTGTAATTTTTAAATTGATGAAAACAGAAGATGCGAAGAGAATAATATTTTTAATTAAAGAAAATGCAATGTCCGAAGCGTAATTACTTTGGAATAAGCAATAATCAGCTGAGCCAGAGTGGAAGGGTCGTTTGGAGAAGATTGACGAAGTTTTTCCAAACTATTTACAGCAGCCTCGTGATTTCCGTCAGACATCATTAACTGCACTGATTGTCGCCATAGAAGAGTAATAGTCCGTTCAGCATTCTAATTGAACAATATACGATAAAGAAATTGTAGCAGAATAACATTTTTTGTTTTTATCAATTTTTTTCCTTTTTTGTCACTTATTTGGTTTTAAATTTTATGACAACTTTATCTACATAGGAAAAAATGTTGGTTTTTATTCTGAGTTTCTATTAATTTTTCGTCGGTAATTTCAATTACGAACTATTAAAACCATTTTTAACTCAATAACTACCTACCCCTTTCTTCTTGTAGTGTTCTATAGCCTTGGTCAGCACCTCACAGGCTTCTTTCGTTTTTCCAGCACTCTGATACAATGTAACTAAAGCACTAACCACCCCAAGACTGAAAGAATCATTTCCTAAGCTTTTCAGCATCACAATAGCATCCTTTCTGTTATTCTAAAATAAAAATAGATGTTTATTAAGTCATTCGCTTACGAAATTCAATTTATTAATATGCTTAGTATACTATTTTGGATCAGTAACAATACTTACCTCTCTCAACAGTTGTTGTATTAAACCTAAATACATTTTCGTTTTAGTGCTTGGTTCCTGCTCAACAAATCCGTCGATAACCTTTTTGGCGGCTTCGAATCCTTCGGCTTTAAGAGCAAGTCCAGACTTTATTTTAGTGGCTTCCATTTTCAATTTGGCAAATTGATCAACAAGACTTACACATGTTTCCTTACATCGAGCAGTCTAAAGCACCATAAACAAATATGTTTGAAATTATACAACACATTTGCTCATATAATTATTTCAATATTTATTATCAAATATATTATTACCTGTTGTGTATGATAGAAGAATAAACACTGATTTAAGGCAAATCGGGCTCTCTGGGAGTCATTTAGTTTGCAATCGACTGTGTCTAAAGTCATTGCCTTAATTCTCTTCTTGCCCAGGAAAACATTTTTATCCTTAGTTATACAGAGAAGGTTGTTGGAGACTACAGCGATAAGAGTTTCATCAGTTGGTTTCTCACTCAAGATTTGGTTGTAGACTTTTATTGCATCACTTTCTCTGCCCAACTTTTGATAAACAAATCCTCTCTGTGCGCTGCAATATGTCATAAAGGTATCATATTAAAATTTAACTCATTTGATATTTGTGTTTACGATTAATTGTTGAAATGCAAACATATAATTTTTCCGGTGACTGAAAAGACAGAAATCAGCAATTGCCCCATTAGTTGAAAAAATATTTACCGTTATTGTCATCAAACCTCCCTACTTTTTAAATGTTAGGGGATCGGAAGAAATACTTAAACCATAAAATTAGTTTTACCGCCATTCTTTCAAAATGATATCAAATATTACAATTACAAAGAAAATTGAAAATGGATCAAAGTTTAATACAGTATCACTTACACAATAATCCCTTTTTCGTTATTAATTTCCTCTACAGAGTAACCTTCTTCTTCCAAAGTTTCAACAGCTTGTTCCTCAGAGGATTCAAGATATCCCAGTGCTTCTGCGTATTTTCCGAGCGCAATCAGTGTACATGCCTTATTGTATTTTAATTCATAAGTGTACTCAAGGTCGACATTTGCTAATCCTTGCGAGAACTGTAAAATAATTTCTGTTGGTAAAACGTCTTTTTGAGCATGTATCAACTCTTACAATATTCATTTACCAAGTTGTTGCTTCTAAGACAGGCCAATATGGCCATCATATTACAATCACTTTCAACTTTATCTTCATCGTCAAAGTTGGCATATACATCTTTGTAAGCGGTATAAGCTTCCATAAATCTGTCCATACGATAATAGATTTGGGCCAATAAAGTTTCTCTGTTGTGAGACGACTTTTTTACTTTACTCAAAGCTTCTTCAGCTGCTTTTAATTGGTTTGTACGGTAAAGACAATATGCTTTCTGGTACATCAATTCACTAAAATAAAATAGTAGAATCAAACATTATTTTAAATTAAAATAGGGTAAACCATCATTCCATTGACTACATAAAACTTGAAATAACTCACGGCGCATCAAATTTTGGATTCTTAGACATAAATTCCAAGGCTTCACCAAAATTACCCAGATGGATATGACAGGTTATTTTTACGCCAAATGCAAAAGCGTCATTTGGGTCCATGTGTAGAACTAAAATAATATTTATCAGTACATTCAACATTAGTTACAATAAATTGAGAGAATCAATAAAACCATTCATTTGTATTCATAATTAACAAGGTCTAATTTATTTTACATAAATAAACTTACTTCGATTGCATGCTTTGATGGCACCAGCATACTCCGAGGTTTTGCAGAGTTTTGCCAACTCGCTATAACCCGAAGACACTTTTGACTGTTTTTGGGCATCTTCCATAGTTGCCCTTTATTTGACAAAAACTACTGATGACCCAGAGAGTGAACAAACAATCTAGAAACTAAAACATTCCAAAAATTACAATCAGATTCACACCATATGGGCTACGTAGTATCAAGATCAATTGGCTAACTACACCACTTTCTATTGCCACGTCTGTTTTCCTGTTGATCTTTATGCTCTTTGAATAACAATTGTATACTATTTACATGAAACCATATAATCGGAACGTACCTTAATTCTCCTTGATAGTTTGCATTGGTAAATTAATGATTATTTTCACCTATTCCCAAAATTCGAAATTGCCGATTACTGCAGAATCTCTTCCTATTCTGCTTTGCTGTGTTTGCTTACTGCTGACTGCAGTAATTCAAATTTACGCACATTCCCTTCTACGAGTTTCCCCGACTGAACAAGAGAGGGCGCATTCATCCAATTTTCACCTCTTGTACCAACAACTCATTTACCTATAATTTGTCTTATGCCATGTTGCTTTATTGTGTATTACAGTATGAGTATAGTAGTGTGTGTCTGTGTGAGTGAATGTGTGCGTGTCTGTTGATGTTGAGTTGAGTTGAAGTCGAATGTAATGTTTGCTTGCGACGACGACGGTTTTTGCTTTGGCTGTTAATTTTCATGTCTTAAAGTTTCTCTTTTATTATTATTATGTTTGTGTCCTCTTTATTTTTAATGTCCTGTCAATTAATGTTTTCGATAATGTACCCCAACGCATACTTTCATGTGCTAAATTTAATACATTGAGGTATGCGTTGGGGTACATTATTGAAAACATTAATTATAACCAAAACAAAAATGGCCAAGAAATTATGTGTATGAGGAGGAAGAGCCTGATAATAAACCTTATTGTGACTCATGATCATCATGATTGGTTGGTTTGGGTTTGCTTACTACCTAATGATTGAAATAAACCTTTCTGTAATAATAATTATATATTTTACTCGTAATTTTGTCTGGAGTGATAATAAAGTCATTGTTAATAAAATTAAAATATCTTTTTATTTTTCACTGTGCATGTAGCAATTATTGTACAGCCAATTTATACCCAATTCATTCATTAAAAATACTTAAAATAAAAATTTTTTACTATTCGTTCTCAAATTTCTAGAATCAAATTATTATTATTAGCTGTTAAATAACAATGGATCGTTTTCATTTGGGTTTCAAAAATTGTTTTTATCATTGTTAGACAGTCTAGACCTTCCTTGGAAAACTTGTTACCCAGTCCTATGGTATAAGTATCGTTGATAGTAAATACAATCTGAAATTGCTTAGAAGAGCACTTGTGGGCTTGTTACTGAGCGTATGGATTTCGGTCGGAATCAAATTAAGAAGTTATTCTCTGGTACATTCAGTCAACTTAAACTTTAAAGCAATGACGTCACGATTGTTTATCATCACTTTGTGTTGTCAACATCGTGTGGATCTGATAGCTTTGTCAGAAAATTAAAAACCTCTAGGGTGTCCAACTTAGATATAAGTAGATAAGAATAAGAAGCTCTTTAATTTAGATTGGTTTTTGAATATAAGAAAGACGACAGTCGTAGGACTATTAAAATTAAAATCTGGCATGAATATTTAAAAAAGTAATTAAGAAGGAATGAAGATAATTGTAAAAACATATTTATTCTTCATAGTGATTAATCTATGTGACCATAAGGTTGTTCCAATTTATTTACCAATATAGTTTATGAAAACCTGATAGGAAATAAATTTATTTCTAGCAATAATCTGTTTTGATGAATGGTATTTAAAAATGATTGGGTGGATGGAGTGGATATAAGTTTGCCGACATGGTTTTGTAAATGGAGTTGAAAAGGAGAGAATTGGGTGAAAGGACAGTGATAGGAGTCGGACGACACGTCACGTAGCATGTCGCGACCATCAACTTGAGCCCGGAAGACTGGCGAGTTATGCTAAAGGCATTTAAAGGTTAAGAAAAAAGTTGGTATGCATATCTTGAGGAATGCCGTGACAAAGGTAGCGAGGTTGGCGTTGGAGAGATATGTAAGTAAGGAGATAGAGCGAGCTGAGGAGAAAGTAGTGAAAGTCTCCTCTGTTAAGTTTACGTACGTTACGTTACACTCGACTCATTTCTATTATAGAAAGTTTCTTTCCCGTGAGGTTTCTTGACTTTCCTTTCTTGCCTTCCTTGTTCCTACATTTCGCTTTCACTGACTCTCTCTCTCTGTAACTTTGGGAAGGCAAGGCATCCTTATAATGGGCGACCGAAAAGAATTTACTTGTGTTCTCCTTCCCTTAGTTTTCGTAGCTTAAGTCGAGTTGAGTCAGTTCCTAAGAATTGGTTTCCCTGAGTTTGGTTCCATCCAATTCAACATGAGCTTTAACATGAGCTGAGCTAAGCTTCCTTCCTTCTACTTCTCCGAACAGAATCTCCCAAGTTTCACATCCTAAAATCTACCTCCGTCAGTTCAGTAGTGCTTTCTCCTACTGCCCAAGGAGAATGGAATGAAATAAAGAACATTGAGGTTATTCTTCCCAAGTCTGTGCTTCCCTTCCTTCTAACCAATCGAATCCACAAAATGAGAAGACCTGGCATCACTGTAAATGCATTACCCACCACTACTCGTTTTTAATGCTAAGGTAATGCAAACCTGCAAACTAGTTCTGTATTGTTAGTCACTTTTTGCTCTCGTTTGATTTCGTGGCGTCCTTTAAATACAATAAGCGCGTCGATCAATCTAAGAAATACCTTTGAATCCCAGTCTCTACCAATTCACTTGAACAGATTTCCGAACAAGTAGAACAATATTATGCTTAACTTTCCCATCCAAACTTCGACTCTCTCCAGACGCACATGTTTTTATTCCTTCTTATCTGAAAGGACAAGCACAGACAACCTTGATAATACATTCTGTGTCATTCTCTATATATTTACTCTCTACAATACATATCGCTCTTCAATTCCATTTCTACCAAAGGAAACGGGATTTCCACTAGATGCACAATTATCTGGATGCTATTTAAGCTAAAACGTCTCCAAATCCTCCGTCAGTTAACAATTGCGTATACAAACTACAAAAAATTTATCCTTCCAACTCAAATTCTTCTACGATAGGGAAACTTTATTTAAAAATAGATTCCGCAATCCAATACAAGGACGTTTACTATCGTAGCAGAAACACTCGACTCCATTTCACGAACTATTTAAAAATCCTTGATAAAAGAGATCACGTTTCCAAACATTTTATATGGAATGCCGTCATTATAATAGGACATATAATAGTAGTAGAGCTATAGATCTTCTTCACGTTTTATTCACAGAGAAATATGAGATAGTTATAAGTGGCCTGTTTTGTGCTATACTCGAATTTTACTTTGAAATTGTTTAATTTGTAATAAAAACAAGCGGAATATTTTCAAAATGCCATTACGATTCCCATATTCCCAGAAGTGCTAAATATTTTATCATTCAGTGGTAGCGGAGGAAGGTGGATTTTAATGCGTGCCATTTATGCCAGTGCCATTATGTACATATCATGTAATTATGAGTACTACATGGCTTGATTTTAATGGTTAAACTTTTTCCTTGCATGCAGATAAAGCACCATTACACTACACATTAGACAGTCGTTAGAATTCATCAAGTTTAAGTAACATCCCTGGCTCTCTTCTGCCTTTGTTTCCACAGAGAAGGAAATAAGAAAGTTGCAACTTAACCGTTTGCTCAGAGTGGGCGAAATCATTATCTTATGGCAAGATAGATTGAGATAAGTCAGACCTGACAATCTGACACATCAATTTTTCTCTCCTTTGTTTTATAACCCATTTGTTACCATCAGAATGTCTCTCCAGTTTGCAACTGCTTTATATCATACTTCCGCAAACTTAATTTAAGACCACCATTACGACGGCATCAATATCCAACATCTTTAATAAAGTTTAGGAAGACATAAAAAATGAGCTACAACATTTCCCAATAAGCATAAATGCTCCATGGTTTCATGCATTTCATTGGGATATGCATTATATTATGATTGCCACCAATTTGTCCTATCGCTACTGCTTATTAGTGAATCTCGTATAACCAATATTACGATCATTGAAATTAAATCGAAAGTATAAGAACATATACATATCCCCTAAATCTTACGAATTAGTGCAACTGCATTTGTTATGCGACTGTTATTGCAGATTATTACAACGGATGGTTAAATTTTATTACTTAATTCTAGTTTCCATTACTGTCTTTTTTAACTACCATATGAAACATTAATAATAATGGAAACGCGGGTAACAGTTGTTACACAGTAAAACGTTATTACAACTATTGACGTGTATGATGAGCGCGAACGTTTGTACTGTACCGTTCATAACTTATTAGAATAAATACTTACACTTTTGAATTAAATACTTTTAATTTTAATCCGGCGGAAATGGTAATACGTCTCCTTAATACATTTACTAATTCTCTGAAAATAGCAAATTATACTAATAAATCTATTCTGTTATTGTGTGTATCTTATATGTACTAGCTGAATCCTCCAGTATTGTAAGACTCTCAAGTCAAGTGCAATGCGCAGGCCCACTTTTATTCCATTACCAAGGTTGAACGAAAAAATTCATAATATTTTCGTAAGTGTTGTGTTAAGGATGGGCTAGGCATCGAAAATCTCTTGCAATCTTGCAACCTGGTTGACGTGGAAATCGGCCTTCTCCCCACCCACACTATGCCAATAAGCCACGCCCCAAAGGGAGGCGTGGCTAGTGGGCGGAGCTAATGTGTGAAAATTAGCCAGTAAGCGGGGCCTGTTACACTAGAATTTAAATTTTTTCGATGCCTGGGCGGTTAGGTTAGCAACTAGTAAGTTATATTAATGACATTGAAATTGAAACCATAAAGAATTCAATAACCATAACGATTCAATCCAATTCCGTCCAATACGGTACAATTTGGTCTTCTTCAATCCAATTCGGTCGAATTCAGTCTAATTCGTTGCAGTTCTGTCCATTTCGGTTCAGTTCTGTCCATACAGTGCATCATCTGATCTGATCATTGCATGATCAGATCAGTTCTGCAATATTCTGTCTGAAGCTTAATTTATTACATGTTCTCAAATTTCAATAACTACAGGTTCAGTAGTAAAGATTCCGTACTAAACACTAGGGCAGTATAAAAATTGAAGCGTGTTTCAATAGCCTGTAAGTGCGTGGTAGGTGCCCGAGTGCTTTCTATCCCTGCTTTACTATTTAATACCTGTGACTGAAATGTGCCTGGTTTTGTATTCAAATAAGTTATAAGTTGAAGAGAAGCCGAGGCATCTGTGTCTAGAAAATTCCTGCCTTCTGGATGCGACGATAACTTTTGATGATTCTACCTACGTTTATTATACTTTAGCCTGGGGCAACAACGACTTATAACGTTATTCAAATTCCCTTTAACATTGTGAGCCAAATCCCTATCCAATGGGACTTGGTTTCGGTTTGTATTATTCAGGTACATTGGGATGTTATGATGGCAGTTACCATTTTAACTCTTGTGGTCCTTTTATTTTCATCTTGATAATATAGAATAAATTGTGCTCTAAACCAAAGTACATGTAGGTAATTAAAAGGGTAATACTATATACCTTTGTATCTTTAGAATAGGTTAGAATCTGTACATTTGGTGTTCACTCACGATATATTTAAATCATAGGATGAGATTATATATATAGGGTACACGCTGACGTATGATGGTGAGTAATGGGCATTGGTTAGCAAAGATTAGCAAAGTTGTCTATTTCTGTGAATATAAATTGTCCAAATGACAGTAACCGTGGTAGTAATATTCGGTAAGGTAGAGAGAGAGAGAAATGGTGGAAATGGGTAGAATGTAGATATCGGAGTAAAAGTTATTGTTTGTAGTAGGATAGAGTTGTAGTATTAGTAGTAGTAGTAGTAGCAATAATAGGATATTATTATCAGTAGAGAGTGATAGATGGAAATAAATGGATAGGAATAAACAAGACATGGAAGTGTAGGTAGTAAGATTTCAGTGGGCTGAGTTGGCGATGTCCTGTTGCGATCACAATTAATTAATCTTTCTGGAGATCAAAGGGTCCTTTGAGAGAGAATGATTGATGCCGGAGAGCGAGACTGCAATTCACTGTGTGGGATGTGACGTGAGTTTCTTTCTTTCCTCTGTTACTTATTTGAAATTTGACTCTGGCTGCCCTGCCATGCCCTGCCATTGTGCCGGTTTGAGTCACACTGCACTCTCCATTCTTCCTCCACTCTCCATAGATTAAGTGCCTACTCCTTCATAGTATTTTACTGTTATGCCTTATGGCAGCATTATGTACTAGAAAAAGAGCGACTTTCACTCAACTACTGCTATTATTTTCTTGCTCTGTGTCCTGTCTCCATTGTGCAACTCTTTCGCATATGTATATTTGTCTATCCCTCCACTTTCTCTATAAGTAAGAGCAACTTCATTGTTGTTCTTCATGCTCTTTGCCTTTCCTCACTAAAAGAAAGTTGCACTCACATTTTACATCAACATCTTGTCGCACTTTCACTCACTCACTCACTATTCCCTCTCTCCCTACAAATCTACTTACTTTGCTTACTCCACTACCAACTCATTCCTACTACACCTAAATGTTACAAACACAGGAACAACACGTACATTTAGTACTCTCATCACTCAACATTAACGATGTACATTATGATGTATCTCATTCCCATTACCTTCATCATTTCTGTCCATTTCTCCTTCTTCTCTCTTACTTCCTCTGTCCATTTTTATATTCCCCCACAATAACAACACCATTACGTTTCCTAACTCATGCTTTCTACTTATGACAACTATATTATGATCAATGTGAAATCCGATTCTGACACACAAACTCAACATGAATAACATTAGTCAAGCACGACTCCTACTTCTTACAATTAGATTTCACTACTCCATTTCTATACTTACTCATATGATACTCAATATTTATTCCATAATATATCTTTGGCATTCCTACTCTTTTGGCAGTGGCATTGAAAATAAAAAATGACATATTCAATATTCAATTGTGAATAATTCTTGTGTGCATTTTAGTACATTTCATATAACGTGGTTGCTGTGAGAATCAGTGTACATAACCACTCATGTCACCCCGTGATCTAAAAACCTGAAAGCATCACAGCAAAGTGGTGTAATAATAGTATAGTATATAGCTAAATAAGCTGTGCCAGTTGAAAGACCGTCCAAAGTTACTTAAATTAGGGAGCCTTGTTAAATAAATTATTCCTTGACCTTAATTATGTGATTCAAAAAATCATTCAAAATAAAAAGTGAAAAACATGCAGAAATTTTCTGGATTTTTCTTGGCCCTAAAAAGTATTATTTTGAGGTAACTGAATTTGTGATAGAAATAATTTTTTGCTCCCAGGAAAAATCCAGAAAATTTCTCTTTTTTATTATTAGTGATTTTTTGAATTATTTAGCTACGTCAAGGGTCATTAATCAAATCTCACTTAATGGTAGAACTTTAGAAAGGCGTTTATTTGTATAAACCGGCATACACCTGTAAAGTGTATGAAATATTTGCAGATATGAATATTGTGAGAAAGATAATGTGAATACCTGTATTCACATTAGAATGACTCTTCCTAATTCTTCCCTTATTTCCTATACGCACATGTAGTTTAATGGTTAGAATACTTGCCCGGATTGCGAGAGGTGCTAGCTTCGATACTAGCCGTGTGTGATAACTTTTTAGTCCTATTCGTCCTTATTTGACTACCTTACTTACCAATCTATTCTAAATCATCCCTAATCATTCCTATCTCTGAGTCTATATCCCTAATGGAGATGTTTGTGTTCTCACAATATTAAACCATGAAAATTAAATTAAATTTGTGGTAACAATGAACTTTAATTCTTCTCAAATACTAGTGGTTTAAATTACATTATAGCAGACGACTGTTTATATATGTGCTTTTGTTTGTATGAAAACAAATATAATTGCAATACCATTGGCTTTCTCTTTCAGAAGTCTAACCGTAACTCAATACATATACAAAATGACCAACATGCCGATGCAATGCTTTATATTGTTTATTTCAGTGTGGATGCGAAGTTCCATGGAGTTTTATGTTATCTGCCAAGTACAGCGCACGGCGTGACAATGACAGCGACAAGAGCAGTTTGCAGAATTTTATGGGTGTAGAAAACAAGAAATGATGATACCTCATCAGCTTACTATTGCCAAGATACTTTTCTTCTACCTTCATAAGTTCAAACTAAGAGTTTTGAAGAAAAAATGATTTCTATAAGGAATGAGAGTCCATTTTATTCCATAAACTTTACAAGTAAAAGGTAGCCACGCTGAAAATCGATCTGAAATAAGTAGAGACATATAGCACAGAAAATTTTGCAATGAATATTTTTATCGTATCATTCTATGCCAGGATAATCAATTCAAGATTATTGCCTAATGATGTTTAGCAAATTTTAATTATTTTACGACTTCCAAAAGAAAATATATAAAAGAAATTAATTTCTTAGAAAAATGTCTTAAATGCATATTTTTCTAGTTTAGATATTCTCTATATGTAGACATGCAGTGGATTTTGCTACATAATACTGAGGCTTAACTCTTATGGTTATTTATACAAGTAGCAAAGATTATATGTGGTTGGTTGGCCAAGTAAGTGGTAACTGGCAAGCAGAAGTTGCAGGATTGAGAAAAGAACGTGTACAATATGTGGAGAATTTTTTTCCCAATATGAATGGGATTGGGGCCGACTAACTGGAGAAATAAAGGTAACCGTTATATTTTATTACGTACTCTGCAACTAAACAAGGAGCATGACATTAATTTTGCAAAGTCGGTTGTGTTGCCAGGTCTATGGGCAGATACGAGCTCGGTTGTGGGTAGCTCTGGAAAGGAACAAAACCAGTAATTATTTAACAAATATCCTCAAGTTCCAGTTATTTCATTATGAATTTTACCGACTGTGGATCGCTTGTATGATGCTTAGCACACGTGTGGGAGTTGGCGTAATTTTTCTCAAGTGTCTTGAATGTTAGTTCATCGTGCAATAAAGGAAATATTGTTGTTAGAGTATATTTAAAAAAACACCTCTTTCTGTCTTGTTAATGTACAGTCAACATTACTAGTAACCACGATCGATTAGCTTGTACAGCTAAGCATACTGAAAACAATGTAAATGGATCCCGTGGGAGGAAAATGTCTGTCAGGTAGAGGGAAGTAATTCGTCGATGTTTTCACGTCTTGCTGTTTGTGATCGAATGTACTCGAAAGTATTAGGTATACTAACGGACGTCAGCAAAGTAAGCATTTATGTAATGATTACGTTGTAATTGGCTCGCGATCGGAATTTTTATTATATTACTAGTACATTAGGTACACCTAACTAAGCTTCTTAAAGGCTTTTCTAAATGCCCTGTGATTTTAACAATTTACCAATGGGCTATTACCTTTCATCCTGCCCCATTTTGACCATATCCCCTCTTAACTCAATCTCAAGTGAATTTTAGGAATTAAATAGCAAGGGATATTTACAAAGAACATTACTTACGAAGGCTTCGTATACATTTTCCTAACTCTGTAATTCTAATACTTATACTTTACTCATCGATAGAGATTTGAGAAATTATTTCAACTATTTATCCTATAGCTAATGACTCAATTTTTCTCATATGTATAAGCAAAATCAAACTGGATATATAGTAAGTATATAAATAGTATTACCTCGTAACCTTTCTTTGTAGCAGCTACTAAATCCACAGAAATGACTTTGCAGGGATTTTCACTTTCTTAAGTCCTTCGGTGTTTTCAGCACGGATAAGTAGAAAGAACCACATAACAATCTATAATGTGTGGGCGTGTTGCTATGAGAAATTTATCACCATCTTACCTATGATTTTCCAAAAGATGAAACTTTTTTCATACTAATATAAAATAAAAGATTGTGATACCTAGTCAAATGAGAAATTGGTTAATTAGACGAAAATCTTACCCTGTGATAGTAGAAAGAAACATGTGTAATGAGACCAAGTCTTGCAAACTATTTGTAAAGTTTATGAAAGTAGTCATTATTATTTTTGTTGAAAACATTAATTGCAATAATTACAAAGATATATACATTATTACGAATTTATACATGCACAACGAATAACGAAGTATATTTTGACTATAATTAACCAAACTCAGCAGCTGTGGGAAAAAGACAGATGACATGGAATTTTGCTGTAGAGAAAAGAAAGCGACATGGTGTTCCATGGAAAGAAACCAGTTATTCAGTTGCCCTGCTATGATGTTCAAATATTAGTTCTAATAACATATGTCAATATTTACCATCTAGAAAATGAATAAAATACATTTGGGACACAATTAAATTAGCAAACATCACAAGAATGAAAGGATAATGCAATTAAAATAGGACACACTCACTGATAGATATGCTACAAATAATAGGCAACTGTCGTTGCTACACTGGTAAATAATTACAAAGTATTCTACAAAACGTGTAACTATTTTTAATCGCCCCACCCAGTCTGAACACTGTGAATGTAATTGTGGGCTCGTAGCGTATCTATGAGAAGCAACTTTCATATCATGTAGTGCTAAGGTTTACAATTTTAATGAAAAGTACTATTTAGTATGCAATATTCACTGGAGTCTATGTAACTTCTTTTAAATGTATTTTATTTTGGAATGTTTGCACGTGTCACCTTAGATACAACTATTAGTTTACGTAGTTGGAATATCGTCCCGTTAAACGAATTATATTATAATACCTACCTACTAAAAGTCTATAGTCTATGCTGAAATAATATCTCACTATGCCCTTGACTTCTACCTATCTAAAACTTCCATATTTAAATATAGCTTTCATTTATTGTTTGGACTGAATTGGACCGAATTAGACTGTATTGAACCGAATTGGACTGAGTTGGACTAAATTGGACTGAATTGGATTGAATTGGACTGAATTGGACTGAATTGGGCCGAATTGGATCGAATCGAATCTATACCATTTTTTAATAATCATAATGGTTTCAATGTCATCAATATAACTTACAAGCGGCAAACCTAGCACATGTGCCAAAAAACTGTTGAAATGTAAATATCTAGTGATTGCTCATTGACTTGCAATTCGTCTACAGACTGAAATTACTTGATGTACGTTCAAGTACGTTGCTTTCCCGTAGTGATTTTGAACATGTTCAACATTCAACAATACAAACTCCTTGCAAACAAGAAGTTCATCTGATACCTTATATTATAAGGGAATTTTTTCAATGCGAAGTTTCATTTTTCGTTTATACTAAAATAGTATGATGAAATGATGAATGAAGATATTTTGACTTTTGTGCGGTATTCATGGTTTGTTTTTGTATTAAAAAGGAGAGAAAGGTCTTATAATGAATGTGTAAATCGTTTCTGTGAAATCTGAATTAGTTTTGTAGTGAAAAAACGCTGTAAAAAGTTAATAGGGTACATGAGAAGAACATGAGCCGGGTTTTGTTGTAGTTTGGAATGATTTTACATTAGAGAAGCGTTGAAATGAGAAGTAATGAAAAGGATGTGAATTGTGTGGTATCACCAGAATGCATACACAAAGAAGAGAAATTTTGTTTCCAATTGGGACAAACAATAAGTTGGCAATTTAATTGCCGAAGCAAACCCGTTGACTATAAGTTTTCCACGGTCGAGGCTGAATGGTGAATTTATATAGCTACATGTTTATTTTTATAGATGAGAAAAACTGGAGCTCATTTAAAGATGGAGCATATACATGTGTTCGTAAATAAGTGTTGGTATATATTAAATAAGTAGTCGCAGAGTGCTCCAGATAGGCTGATGCATCAGTTCGTTAAAGAATGTTTGGTCGTTCTTTATGCATAGCTGAACTATTGTATTATATAAATAGTCAGTGTGCTCGGATGGACTGTGCGAACTACTAAAAGGGATCTATCTGGAGAGAGCAGGAGCAAGTATTTGCATTACATATTGTTGTGCTGAGAAGAAAGAAGTTTTACGTTTCACCGGGGGAATCCTATTACTATTTGCCATTTCAAGTTACGCAAAGCATATTTTAATTCATGCTCGGCTGCTGTGAGACTTGAAACTGTGAATGTACACTCCAGGATTCAAAAGCCTGCAATTGTTGTAATGGATTTTAGAGAGGCTATTGCACAAAAAATATATTATAGCTAAAGAAGTTGGGAAAGGGTAATAAAAGGGCCGAGTAGATGTAGTAGTAGTAGTACATAGTAGGAAGAGGTAGTCGAGTAAAGTGAAGAGTCGCTGGTGAAATTCGAGCACACGACAGACACGGAGGATGTGTCTTCCCCTTCCACAGTCTCAGTCAGCTCCGATCAACCAGACGATACAAAACTTGCTCTTTCCTATCCCGAAAGTGTAAGGAGAACTTTTTCCTATTTCTCTCTTGGCCGAATCCGTAACTCGGCCTCGGCACAGCAATAAGCTATAGCAAAGAAGTATCTGTAACAAGAGCCACATCGCAATCTATGAGTAGACTATTCAATATCCCTACCTACACCTTCTGAGTGAGAATTCCAACTTATTTCCATCAGTAACAGGAATAAGGATTGCTTTGTCTCATGCTTACACAGCGGAAATATGTACCACCAGACACAGATATATATATGCAATATCTTAGGTGAGATTAAATTGAACTCTCAAACCCATTCTTACGTTTTTCTTGATTTTCAGAACCCCGCCTGCATCTTTCTCTTGTTTTCAAACCCAATCGAGGTAAAAGCCCATCCGTACGATGACTCACAATAACAGTCTAATGTCCTCCACTACCAAGACTTAAATGACTATGAAATTACTTTTTCAGTTTTCAGGAGAGAATATCTCCAGACGTACCCCCAAACTCCACACCGGATGCAATAGCCCAAACTCCAAACCATCAAAAGAAAAGAAATGTTTAACTGGGGTCCACTTACCTACACTCTAGTCCAGCTCCACAATATTCTAACCATCCAACTAACATCCTGGATTCCACAAATCAAATTGTTCCTGCAATTTCCCAACCATTAAGTAAAAGCTCACCTGTAACCTAAATGAAATTGTAGATCCATCCCATCTCATAACATAACTCTATCTTTTCAATTAAAGATTAATTATTCCTATCTAGGACAAATATTAATATTTGTATACTGTGAAGTATCCGAAGAGTTTACTAAATGGAAAATTACGAACAAGATACTAAAGCCAAATCGCAATTCACAGCTTCTAATGGAAATATTAACTTCGTTAACGAAAATTATTTCAAATGCTTGATAATTTCATCATACAAGTAATCTCTTTTTATTCAATTATGTAGTAAAATGTTTTCCCATTAGTTTTGAAGGCAAATATACACGGCATATAAACATTTGTTTAAATGAAATGGTAACTCATTTCGGAAAATTCATAAACGTCTGTTATCTGGAAGTACGATTCCAAGTACGAATAAGCATTCCCTGCCAACGTTTAATAACGCACTTCTGAAAAACACGCCAATGGCTCTTGCGCTGCCGACAAACTGACATTCCCCAACAAATATCCAAAGTAGTTTTATTAGCAGCAATTAAACTACACAAATTCACTGTCGCTCTTTGGCTTCCTCGCTTTAGTTTCATCTTTGGCTTTTACGAGTTATGACCTTTTATTATTGCCCGAGGAGCATTAAGTGTGGGTGGGTAGGCAGCTACATCTTCAATGATGATGGTAACGATCAGTGTGCGAAAATGCTCGTAGTGGTATATTCTTTTATATCTACAGGCATCCGTAAGGTAAGGCAACGAGTATACATTTACCTAGATTTGGTCATGAAAATAATGAGAATTTCAAAATCATAATTTAATTATGGTATAGTGCGTAATATTTGACGGAACTTTTGCCGTATTTTTACGAAAAGTTTTAGAAACTTTGTTTGAAACAGGATATTATTTTGTACGAGATTCTGTAGTCAAACTTATGAACATCTTTGAACAAACTAAAAGTCTCAATAAATAACAGCAAGGAATAGTATTGTCATGATATATTACAAAACTAACTGTAAAAGGTGAAGGGAGAATTTTTCCTGAACTAAGAAACTCTCTTCTGCTCAGTTAGCAAAAATTTTGAGTTGGATGATATTCCTAGTTATTCAGTTTCCACAAAGTGATATGAAGAAGAAAGCCAAGTAAGTATTTAATTTAGGTCGAATGGAGTTTTAATTTACCATATAAGTTTGCTACTGGTTAGATTATGTACTGTTTGCATTTAATGTTGTACCAAAAGCGGTAGCCAATCTAATACAATCCAGAGTTTGTAAGTTTTGCACTATATACAACATTTCCATGTGAAATCTCTTTCCTTTCCAATACGTAGTTTTCTCAGATTCTAGATTCTCCTTTTCGCAATTTGTTTGTTAGACGTAACGTAATTGATTCCAGAAAATTCTTACGGGTAGGTGAATATGTAGAGTATAGCTTACATATTTGGGCATATTGCTGCCGATACCAAGTTGAGCAAAATAAAAGGCAGAACTGGGAAACTTAAGTTTGAATCGAAGCGATACGTAATTGAACGTGTAGTGCAGTTGGGCTGTCTCATTTAATTAAATTCTGATGAGTGACTTGGGTTTCCATGCACAGATATTTTTTACACTCAAGTCTGACTTCTAGTCTATGCCTTATGCTCAAGTTTCCTCTGTCAAACTTTCTTAAATTTGAATCTCAGAATCTATAAAAGTGAATAACTGAAGCCTTTTCACAGTCAGTATACGTAATAAAATTAAACTTTACGTAGAAATATTTTTAATCAAATTTAAGTTAACTACAATAAGTGGTATAATAAACTCAGGAATTCGGAATACCTTATTTGATTTAATTATAATTAGCTTTATTGCCAGAAACAATTAATAACAGATTCAATATAACATGATATTACAATTATCGATATATATATATAAGATATGAATAATGCAATCAGTTTTCGGAGTCAGGAATAAGTCTAATGCATGAAATGTATATTACAATTTGTATGCGTTAATAGATATTTGAAAGATTTAGCATATGCTTCGCTGCTGATTTGCATTTTCCAGGGATGAGCGATGAAAGACATTTTGTGGAAAATTAGTTTTCCGTAAGAGCATGCATGGAGAGTGGTGGATGAAAGGTAGAGAATTTGAGATGCCTATATTGTGTATAATTCTAGGAATATGTATGAATGTATTAGATTCATTATATTATAGATAGCAATTAAAGTGCATTGAACTATTGAAGAGTAGTAGAAGAAAATAAAATTTGAGATGGAAGAAGGATGTCTTTCTCGGAAACAATATTATTTGTAGCGTACCTGAATGAAGTATCAGTATAGTTTCTTTGATCCACAGATAAACTTGTTCAATTCCATTGCATTTTATATCATCAGAATGGAATTGAGTCAATTGAGATGTTCCATTCAGTGGAACAGAGTTAAATTTTCAAAGGAGATCAAGTAGGTTGAATTGGGCGTCGATTTTTTTCTCAATCCTTCAACAACTATGTTGTTCAGTCAAGTACGAATATATTTTATAGGTACTCGAGGTGAGCTCAAACTTCAATGAAGAAGTATAAAAGCAACTTGTACTAATAGTTTGCCTATACAAGTCTTAGAGGAAAACAAAATTGATCATATTACGTATTGCATTATGTATGTACATTATTTAGATAGGTACTTTTACAGACACTGGAGTAAATATAGTAGCTTATAGGTAAATGAGGTATCTGAGTATAGCATTTATAAGGTTAGCTAAGAATCTTTCTCTTGTCTTGAACTATCAACGATAATATATTTATTAGTTATATGCATCAGCATTAGAGTCTGGATACAAATCGAAGAAAGCACTCACAATACTCGAAGCACAAACAAGATGTGCCTATTCAGTAAGCCCGTCCGATGACTCTACATATTCATTTCCAAATGCATATTATATGATGTAGAATGAGTAGAATAGAGTTTCTGAGCAAATCGAAAGAAGAGAGGATGCCTACTCCAAAATAAGTAGGCATCTCCTATATACATTCTTTCACTATGCAGAATAAACATTAAGAAATGTAATAGAATATCTCTTAGGTATGAGTTTCACTATTACATTTCTCCCTGCCCTATTTACATAATGTACCTTCTGCTATGCATATACAAGCTGAAAGGTACTTATATTGATAGAGCTAAGCAGAAGACTTGTAATATGAATTTTTTTGATAAGTCAATCTCTGTTGTGTCGTAGGTTTTAGTTTGCTTGACGGGTTTACTTAGCGAACACTAGACGAGAGACGCAGTGTCTACTTGAAATGTATCCATGCAATATTGGAAAGTGAAAACGATCAGTCCATATTCCATATTGGCTTCCGAAAGGATGTGATACAAAGAAGATGAAAATTGATGAAATAAGTTTGCTGGTTTGATGGCTTCAGTCTGCGGGGCTGCATAGCTATAGATGTAAATGGAGGCTGAGCAATGGACTGTTATTTCTGTGCACAGCGTACCTTAGCGATGAATAACTGGAATAAATATCTTCGTGTTATGCAACCTATTGTATGATTTCCACTGAGCAAGAGAGACTCGTCTCTTCTTAACAGATTGAGGGAAGCAGACAGAGAAGGCAATGGGGAATACACAAGAGAAAAAGAAGTAAAACATTTCCCTGGCGTTGGCACAAATAACGAGATTATATTATATGTATTCATGTCTCTACTGCACTTCGTCACAGATCAAGTCTCAATGGGGCCCAGTGTGACACTAACTTTGCAATAATAATATTACGTTCCCTCTACTTACTTCTTCAATATCATACCACAATCTTCTGTTTCTTCTTATTAAAATGCTAATTCTAGAATAATTGACAGGAATAACATTTCTCCTAACAAACTACAATAGACACTAATCACATTACGGTTATTATATTTTCTACCCAGCTCCTTCCGCTTCTGCTTTACAACAACCTTATTAAATTACTCATCCACCTCCTGTCATGCAATATGTGAGTGTATATACCACAAATAATAAGATTACTGTTGTAGCATCAATGTCATGATTTTCTCCACTTTCTCCAGATAGAGGCTTCCCATCTCTTAATTACTACCTACAGGTTATATGGAAGTTTCATATTTTCACGTTGGGATCTTTATCTCATGTGTCAAGGCAATAAATACTTATCACAGTATTGTGTCACAATTATCGATTTCTACTCGGCGTCAGAAATTATATGTTGCCATCAGTGATTAAGATGCTATCTTTTACTAGTGATATACCATAATATAAGTTGTGATGCAGGAGTAAAATGTCATTGCCATGCCATCCTATTGTGATAATATTATGAATATCCTTAAATGGATCCAATGCCAGTGATGTTGTAGATGGAGCAGTTAGTTATTGTATGCAAAATGTAAAGCGTAGAGTGTATGGGTATTAAGAAGACATAAAATAATATTCCATGTGTTCAAATGAGTGGATGGATAGATGCTGACGATGAGCCAAAAAGGAATCTGTAGTAGTAGGGAGTGAAGTTTGGGGTGATGTAGTTTAGGTAGCCAGTATCTTTACATAGGGAGATAGTAAGTATGTAAACGGTAAAAAGAACTCTGTCACAGAGATCCCCATAGAGAAGAAAAGAATGGATTCAAGGAGACACGGCAGACACGAAATGGTTGCAAAAACAATATCGATCCAATGCTTTACTTTCTTATATCATTTGTTTGGTCTTCCATCAAGTGAGACTTTACATTTCTTGGTACATACAAATAGTTTCTTATACGATTACTTATAACATGGAGATAGATAGTCGACATCATTTTAGAGGTTGCGAGGTGTACGTATTGTATTATGCATGTAGGTCTCCGTACATAGCAAAGTGGGTAGATAGGTAGGTAGCTTTTGTGTGAATCCCTCACTTATGTGTGTCTACAGATACGCGTGCACACTTAACTTATGTATTGGCAGTGGCGTTATGTTATGCATGTATGTTACTTAGTGTACATATAGATTAGTGCTCCGATATATATTTTAAAAGAGCAGCATCCTCCTTTCAATTTCTTCCCTTTGTTGCAATGTATTATGATTATTATTACATATAGAAATATCTATATTATTCTTATAGAGTTACTTACTGCTGACTTTGCACATCCCTCTTAGATCATCACAAGGAAACAGTAGAAATACCTTCTAGCTACCTAACACTCACGATACCTTTATAATAGTATACACGAAATACCATGCATGGGTTTCTGTCATGTCTCTCTTTTCTCTGACTTTTGTGAGTGATTGTGCAGTGAGTGAGGGAGTGTGTCTACGTGCACTTGTTTCATAACAAAACGATTCCCAAACAACTCCTTGCCACTGTATCAAGAAGTGGGGGAGAGGGAAACGTCTTACCCAACTCAACTCAACTCCCGTCACATTCATTCTTCATGTAACTCCAAAAGAGTCAAAGTGGGAAGAGATGCAATGCAAGATCTATTGAAAATAAAGCCAGAGAGCTAGCTGTCAAATAGAATTCCCAAAAATATGTAAGTACCAAAGACTTATCCTTAGAAAGAGGCTTTCACCCAAAAACCCGGAGAAAGTCACCGAACAAGATAAACTAACAGCCCAACCAATTCCTTCCTTTTTACAGTTTACCAAACCAACCTATCTACGCATTTGTACGACCCACTAAAATTATTTCCATTCCCTATTGCTTTACTCTTCATTACTGAACTCTCCTCAATTGAGCCACTATATATTTTAACTACGGGTTATTGTAGCTATTCTTTAAATTAACTTTCTCTTCTCTCCTTCCTTTCTCCATTCCTCTATCTCACTTTCTCCTACAGTCATCTGCCTAAAATCCAGATACATTGCATACCTTCCCACGTAACTAACACTTTAATTTTATTTCCTTGTCCTGCTCTTTCCATTCTTTCTAATCGTAAGCATAAGTCTTCCCTCGTCTTTCCAAACCCATTCTCTTCTAATAAGAATACATTGTTCTACCCTGCGTTAATATTGATGTCTACCGATTCTACTATGCAGTGCTGTATCTAAGTCTGATCTATATAACACTATATGTGTAACAATGACAGTTGTTCACCAGTATTCTCATTAAAACCAACGCAATACTTGTACTACTTGTTCAGTTACTTCCGCATTTCGCTTCAAAGGTTAAAAACCTAATATTCTTTCTTCTGAACGTAGCGAAAGAAATTCGAAATCCTGTCTCATTTAAATGGCAATATAATACAAAATGATAAAAACGAAGAGTAAGCATAATATTATTTCTCTATTTGCATCAATCCTTTTTCTGTCACTCTACCCATATCATCTTTATACGTTCAGACTTCAAGTGTGGAATGTGTCTCGGCAAATATACACGTTGATATACCATCATGTTTCAATGCGAAATGCTAATTCACTTTTCCGTTATTCTGCAATTACATTGACTTGAAGGCTTTTGTCGACACGCGTTGAAAGGCAACGAATCAGTGATGTAACGTTATCTTATGGAGAATCGATATGGTATTCAAATTATGAATAGAGAGAGTGACAAATGTACTCTCAGTCTACTTTTGTCCTGTCAAACTTGTGAAATGAAACATCGCGAGATGAAAAATAATGCTCATATTGCAGTTTGGCTTTTCAATAATATTCACTAATGTACATAAATGTACCTACAACCATCACCAGACAAGATTGCCCCAAAATTCTCAATTTTGTATCTTACCATCCGCATCTATTTCTATCCTTATGCCTAAGCTATAGTTATTTTCGTTGCTCTTCGCTAGATTGTAATTGTTTGCATAAATCCTAGAAAGTGTGTTTAACCTGTTTTCTAAAATACACTACCAAGTAAAAAATAGCTGCCAAAAAAATAAAAACGTGTTAAATATTTTGGCAAGAATTTTCCTTTACCGGATTGTTTTTATCAAAATAGAAAAGGCTGCTAGAAATTCTTCCTGTTGTTGCTTAAAATTATTCTGTGAAATGAAATTTTTATAAGCCTATTGAGCTTAGAGCTGTAGCTATCCGCCTAATAAAAAATGAGGTAGATGATAATGTAGAGTTTCGAGACAACAGGCTTTCAGGAGAAATTTTCGTCGGCCCTATATTTCCGCATGACTATTATGTAAATATGTAATTTAATAAAAAATGACAAGACGGAGTTAAAGAGGGAGTTTGCTGAATGTGTTCAAAATGTATATCCATATATGCAATTAGGTTAGTTTATGACAGGTTAGAAAGGTAAGGTTGGCAGGTGCTGACGCTACTGTCTAGGTTCGTTGTGTAAGGCAATAGCTAATGATAATGCAAGGATACTACTACACATCTCGTGGAGTATAATTTATTTTGGCTGGCACTGCTGCTGTACGTGTAGTGTTTGCCGCCTGTGTTCTACTACTACATGTACGTAAGCATATAATGTATATCTGTATTTGCATGGGAGAGGTACAGGAATTATAATATAGTTTATCTGTCTCTCTAGAGATCATCGCACCTGAACTCCATTGCTCTAGTCAAGTAGACAAAATAATAGTATGAGAAACTAGGAGCATTAAATAAGCCAATGTTATGTTAGTTGACTACTCTGTGATGTGGAATTAGTAAGAGTAGTGCTTAGTAGAAGGTTTAGGTAGGAGCTAATAAAAATTCTCGGTGTGTATAAGTGGAGTAGTATTATAGTTGATAGAAGGACATGGGAGGAAGGTGGATTTTAGCAATCAAGCCGAGTTCATTGCAGACTTGACTTGGTTTAAGTACAGTGCCACTGGTTGGCTAAAATTAAGTCTGAAATGTGTAATGCTATGCCCATAACTGTATTTGTTGGGATGTAGCTTTCTCTCCAGCTGTCCCAGTTGTCTTTACCTTAATTAAATTGTGTTGAAAATCCAGTGGCAGCACGTTTCAACAAGATTATATGAGACCCTGGAGAGCCAGGGCAGGAAAACACGATGACGGGATGCATATTACATTACATTGCATAAAGTATTTGATCAGGAGAGCTAAACTTAGGTCATTTGTTACATGTCTTCCTTGTCGGAATTGATCCTGCTCTCTCATTCTACTTTCCTTTCTTTTGCATAGTTTGCGACTTCGTGCCCTCATTTTTTCAGTTGATTCCCTTCCCTTGCCAATAATACCTTGTCACGCTTGGCTAATGTGAAGGGCAATACAAAACACACTTTAAGTCACTTACATAATATACAGGGCTCCTATAAAAACGAAATAGTACACTTGGCACTGAAACACAAATAATAAATTACTTAGGTAAAACTATTTATTAGCCATCATTATAATTCCACGCGTATTTCCATATATTATTATATTATCGCGTATTAATATATTCATACAGATTATAAAGTATGGCAAAGCACCGCCCACTTGTCAACAAGTGCAGAACAATTCATTCGTTTATTAGTCTCTCTAGTATTTTGATTATAAACTTCTTTCCTCGATCACTACATAATTAAGTGTATAATACGTACTTAATCTTATCATGATTAGTATAATAGGTATGTTCTCTCTATATAGCTTATATTTATAGGAGTTGATAATGTTTGTACGCTACCAGCTTGAAGGGTCTGCATATAAATATCTACCAACGAGTACAATAATTATTTGTTCATGTACTTATAATAAACAATATGTGTCAGTGTTTTGTTGATTTTGAGGTATGAGTAGTAGTAGAGTGATTTTGTACAGGTATGTATGAAGATCATTGTAAAATACCAGCACAAATTTGATTTTACCATTACACGATTGTAATTACATTCTTTATATATAAATATGCTGCATACTTGCTATCACCACGTCGATAGTAGATACTATGCAGTATATATATTTTCAGGTAGCTATTTCTACCTCACAAAATATTCACCAAATAGTATGAAAAACCAAAGACAAGTAACGCTCTTCCATGATCCTTGGAATTTAGAACCGTCATAACTACATGTTATATTAAATGTGTCACAAGAGTGTCCAATCGTTACAAAGCGTCCATCTCGGCGATTTTTGCTTTCTCGCTGGAATTCGGTCGGAGTGAGGACGAGAGATGAGAATAGGATTTCAGGCTAAACATTAAAAGCCTGTAGGTAGGTAGGTCTCTCTGTCTGTTATACGCAGTATTTGGTAATAGTGAGTAGAATCTGTGTTATGTGTCATGTCGTGTCTGACTGAGCATTTGTATTAACAATAGTGTCTATCTATCTCTATGTTTTGTTGCATGTTTAAATTCCTAAGCCTTTCTTTTGTGGCTGGGAACCTAAAGTGTCGTGCACACACGTCCACGAAATGTCTTTTCTACAAAACACCGTAACACAAGCATCTTCCTATTTCCCCAACATCCAACACTGTAAGTATATTCTATATACCAGTGGAAATAGTAGTCGTAGATGCTCATCCTTATGCAAGGGAATCCTCTCTATTCACTGCATAATATAATAATAATAATATTGTACGTGTTGTACATGGAGACGACAATAAGGGATATTGTAATAACTGTTCTAGTACTAAGTAGTAGTAGTAGTAGTAGTAGTAGTAGTCTTCTTTTTTTTTGAAATTCGATCTCCTTTTGTATACAGTACACACAGATATACTTTTATGTCACACAATTTATATTTAGAACAGACCTACAGATATAATATATATAGAATCCGTACTAGAATACGTAATGTCAGATTCGCATTCTCATTTCCGGGCAATTATCACCCGTTGACTTTTAAATACTACCCACACGTACATATGATGGATGATACTGATTGGGAGGGTGTGTGTGAAACAAGAGACAAACTCTTGCATGACTTCCTCCTATATGTAGTACTTGATAGTGTGTATCCATGTTTAATGCAAATGATGTCCTCACTACTTCATTTAAACTGGGTTGAGTACACATAATAAAGGACAAGACTATAATATATATAATCCGTTGACATAATATTAATTTTACAATCTACTACTTATACTTATGTATTGTGACAATTAAGTATTCTGCATGGTTCGTGCTCTGATAAGTTGTGTGGTGGATACTTATAGAAAAGTACCATAATACTATATAGATTATATATGTATTGGATGAGTAGTCCATGGACAGAGTCAAAGTATCAGTTTTCCTGTTGATAGTCGTGTTTGTGTATGGAGGAGTGGTGTGGATGACATGACTGTGACTGGGCGGCGAGGACGAGGAGGAAGGAGCCCAGAGACCTCTCTAAGCTCCATTTATTTCATTCCGTGTCATCTCGTATCGTCTCCGTCCTAGTGTGACTTACTTACTCACTCCCTCAATTCATTTCTTATACGTGTATGTGTTTTGTTGATTTGACTTGCAATGCACACTCACTCACTCACTCACTCACTCACATATTATGGCAATCCGTTGTCCAGAGAGAGCGAGAGAGAGAGAGACTTTTATATAGCATAGTATATGATCAGTAGTAAGTATGATGATGGCCTGTACTACTACTGTCGGCCTCTCCGAACAGTGGCTCTTGACCCGGCGATTTCCGAAAACTTTTTGTCAATGGGCACCCTGTCGTCATAGAGGGATGGGGCCTGGAGAATGATCCCAGCTGTCCCCACCAACACAGCCAGTGTGAATATCCACAGAAAAAGTCGATCCAGCACCATTGCAACATATTTCCAATCTTCCTTCACCTACATGGGTACACAAGGCACGAACTCAATCAATCAACTTTCCCAATATCCACAGCTCTCTTCTAATTTCAGTTGACAACAAAACTTGCCTGCCAAATCCTCTCCTCTCTACATTATTCTACTAAATGTATTATGATACACATTTATAAGAACGTCTACTTACTTAAACACGTCTGAAGGCTTTCTCCCGTGACTATACACACATGCACCCATGTTTACTTAATATTGTGTTTCTCTCAATAAGCGTCACACCTGCACGGCTCGTTTACATTCCACCTCCTCTTGACTTTCCTTTCAAAGTTGATTTCTTAATGTACCTAAACTCTCCAATCTACTCTGCATTAGTCTCTGAACTGTCTAGTCGCAGGAGACTAGAAAGAGTCAAGTAATTCGGCAAGTGTATTTTATTCCTCTTAAAGTGTTTACTTGGCTTTCCCGAGCATTACACAATGATTCTCTGTAGTCCTGTCATGTTCCCTCTGTTTTTAGTTGGATTGCATAGCACAAGTATGGGAATATATACACAGAGTTACTCTTCTGCTGAACATGACAGACACAGAAGAGCTGCTATTTACTACATTACAGAAATGCATAGCCCGTACGACATAAAATATAGTAATTCGTCCTCTAATGTAATCGTAATTCTGTAGTGAGCTAATATAGTATCTTCTATCAGTCTAATAGCCTAAAGTTCAATTTCCCAGACTTTGAGGCTAAATTGACAAAGCACTAGAAACTTCTTTGATGGGGGAATCTATTCCCAATAAAACAACCATCCATCAGTTTCTGTATCCATTAGTTTCTCTACTCCTATCTTAATTTAACGTGCACAATAAAGTAGTACAAGATAATTTAGGCATATCGTCAGAAACATGAGGTTGGCGTTGACGATGAAAGGATCCCGTACCTAATAGGATTTTGCCATTTCCCGGCTTACTTACTTACTCTGTAGACCTATCTATTCTGTCTGTAGTGGCAATGTAAATAGTCCACGGAATATGATCTTGTGCACTTAGATAATGAGGATTTTGATTGTGCGGTGGAAACCGAGAGCTGCTGACGGGTGCAGTTGCGGCGCGCGATGAATTCGTCTATCATTTATTTATTAGGAACATTTGACTAGCTCCATTGTGTATCTTCACTCCTATCTCTCACTAATACTAGTACTCTCGTACTATTAACCTGCGGTGGAGATATTTCCTCTGCCTATCTCTCTGTTGCTGCCCTGAAATGTATGTAAGTAGTATAATGGATTTATGTGTGAGGAGGACTTACTTTGGTAGAGTCTTCTTGGATGCGAGTGTGTTTGGCGATAAAACGAACACCGGCACAGGCACGATGGACATCCGGGACGCAATTTCTATTGGAGCAATGAACCGTACTTTTCGGAATGAGCGGTGACGGCAATGGAAGCGTATCGTCCGGAAGCCAACTTTCAGTGGAGCCATCATGACTAGGGAAGCCTCCGTGAAGGCGGCAACCCGCACTGCCGTCTGCCATTCGGTAGGACATGAAACTACACAGCGTCAAAGTCACCAGATATCATTGTCACAATCGTATAAATATGATAATCATCGTGATGGAACTCTCTCGGAGGAAGCTTAACTGACTAACTCGACAAGGACTGATGGGGAAAACAAGAAAAAATAGCGAGAGCACCAAAGAAACATTTAACGAGGCTGTACACTAGCAAATACAAACACAGATAATATATAAGAAATACTTTCACTACGATAGAAGGGTGGAGGTAGTAGGTAGCTAGTTACTTACATCTATGGACACAACGTTTATCATCAAATACGATTTTACTAGCCTAACTACTATATCTGTATCACTATTTACTACAGTTGTGCATTTTAGCCGTTGTGTACTTATTTTATTGTCTAATAGTAAGGCACTACAGAGGTGAGTAGGCACCTAGTAAATCAAATATTCTCATTAATTAAGTATTATGGTGTAAGAATATAGAAATATTATTATCTTAGAGAGAAAATATGTTTTGAAGAGAACGGAAGGGGAAATAGGAGCCGTACCTTCGGAGACAGGCCTCCAAGGGTGATTGGGATCGTGGCGGGATTTCGCTGGGACTCTCGTCCTGCCAATAGCTGTCTGTGTGGAAAGTGGAGTTGTTCGCTGTGCGAATCATCAACACACTCTCTTTCCACTTATTTCTGCACAAACAATGACAAGACAATCACAAGTCGAGTAAAAACTTTTCGCACAACACTCGCCCACACCCAACCCGAATTCCCTTGTCCACTATCTCTTTCTCTTCCGAACCACACATACCATCTTCTATCTATACTCAACATTATCCGTACTAAAAAGTAGATCTATCAAATGTTTTTCATGAATTTGAATTTTTTCTTTAATTATTTAGTATTTAATTAATATTTTGACTTATGACGTCCTTTGCGTGATAATAGAAAATATAGTCATACTAACAACAACGAATATAAGAAAACTATATATTATAAACTATATGCAAAATGTTTACAAAGAAAAAAGTAATTCAGTTTCTCAAAGACAAATGAAATTAAAAATCTTCTAGCTTTGTTGCGTTAGTTAAAATGAAGAACTGAGCTTTGGAATAAATTAATGATTCTATAGTAAAGAATTGTTGTCAAGAGTGTATGAATTGAGCATGTTCTTTGTAGGATGACAATATGCCCATTTGTAAAGAAGAAATAGTCTATATTTACGACTTTCAAGATTCAAAAAAAGGAGATTGAGCAAGTAAACAGTTTATTTGCATGCATACCCTTAGTCTGGAATTGTGATTGTTAAAGCGCATTCAGCAGTCTTTGCTGTTCATTTGTTTTTTTATTCTTTCTCCCTGTCCTTACAACTTTCACGAGAGTATGGTTTATGACAAACAGATATAAAGTCTATATTAGTGTGTTTGTGAGTGCAGAAGTGGAAAATCATTCTTGGAATTCAGTCAAAGATAGTAGACAAATTTTCTTATGGAAATGAAATCATAGTTCGCCAATTCTATCAAGCAATCAGAAGGCTGAAGTAGAGCGTAGTTTGTTTTCAACTCAATATCCAGTTGAAAAGATTTGAACTCGCCTGAACTCACACTTGCGTCTTGCCTTTATCAATTCCGTTTCAACTGAAGGAAAACTAGTTTGTACATCGAAGTGTATCTACGCAGTAGGGTTTCTTTAGTTACTTGTCATTGAAAACATATATAATATTTTGTCAATGTTCACCCCAAATCGCTTGGGACAGTCGACTCTCTCGTCTTTCCCCGGAAAATAGCTTTATTGCAGTCCTACTCTACCCTGTCTTTTCCTGTTCGCTTTTCCGTTACAGTCCAATGCCCAATCTTTTTTATACTTTAATGAAACTGACGGAGTAAGCGACTTGTGCTTTCTCTGCTTTCTCTAATTTTATGCACTAGCTAAAACTTATTCTTCAAGCGAAACTTTTTTCGTTGTCCATATACCTATACATTTTTCAAAATTCATTTTCCTATAGAGTTTCGAAATATCCCAATTTTGATTTTCATTATTTTCGGAGCTTAAGGCGGTGGAAAACTTTGAAGAAAAAAAGCGTTTTTCTCAATCAATTTGAAGACGTGAATTGGTGCCTAAATTATTAAACCAAGGGTGTGAAAATGACTTAAACATTGTTCATTAGTAACTAAATCTCTAAATATAGTGCCTGTCTACAGTTCCAGGTATTTCCATTGTAAAATATTCGATAGGATTTTTGTCGGTTGGGAGTGAGCACTAAAGCTCACAGGCCGTCAAACTCTATTTAAAAAAACTATTTATGCATGGATGTAAAGATGTCTAAAAAAGTAGATAGCGTTATGAAGAAAGGAGTGAGTATAACAATACGAGCCATGAAGACGTTTGCGTGAAAAAACTTTAACAATCCTTGCAATGGGAAGAGTAATGTGGGCAGGATGTTGATGTGCGAAAGAGCTTGAATCGACCATTAAATTAAGGGGGAATTTACGAGCGGCTTGCTGAAAAAGAGAGCTAGTCGGATGGAGTGTATATGTAAGTTTATACGTCTGCAAAGAAAAGCACACAGATAATGATACATACATACAGTCAAGTACAGTACAAATAGCTTAGGATAGTACAAATGTAATAGTAAATTAAATGCTATATGAGTAAAGTATGTATATGGAGTCATGATGAGCCAAAGTCAAAAGAAACGCCAGCAGCCCAACCCACTATCATTTTATCATCATAATAATATCATCATCATTACTGCTGCTCGGGAAGATAACTGCCGTCAGGTCAGGATCATATAAACTTTTTTCTTGCGGCCAACACTCACTCAACCCCTGGTGTGTAATGTTTCATGCACTTGCTGGAAATCCTTCTTTTCCTACAGAATAGGCATCTATAGACTCAACATTTTTAACTTGCCATTCAAGGCAATTTACCCCGAAAATTCCCTCCATCGGTTTACCAATTTTTCTGCAAAATTGAAAGGTGGAGAACTTGAGACGAGGATTTATATTGAAATGTAAATAAATCTGGCAATATAGATCACTTGCTCCTACCATGTCTTTAACCATCTTCCTCAGTTCACAAAGTAGTTTATCACTTGGATTCTTTTTCAACCACTTATCAGTAATGCACATTTGAGAAATAGAAGCCTCATCTGAATCGAATCACGAATCCTAAGTGTTGGCTTGTGGTAGAGTGCCATTATGTTACAGATTGCGGTGAGAATGTGGCGCGTCTATCTTCACGTCTTTTATGACAAAGTCCTTAAATGTCTATGGTAGTTTCGCTAATCAGCCAAATATGTTCTACTTCTCCTTGCACATGCTACAAACTTTCCTCCGTACACTTTCCCTTTTATTGTTTATAGTTACGTGTAAATTATATGTAACACCAAGAGATAATGTTTCCTTTACGATAAGTTATTACGGCCTATATACACGTTACAAGTCATAATATATCTACTCCTTTTTTGTAAACAATATTCTCACTCATCTCACAAATTTTCTCTTTGCCAAAATTTTAATCTCTTTTCATACGTATCAAAGTAATCTGATATCTATAGGTATGTATAAAATTACTTACGTAGAAAAATAATTCTGGTAATAAAATATTAAAATCTTTTCCATCTCAAAAAGCAACGGTAATATACGATATGATATTTATAATGTTACCTACCATTGGCATAAAAACCAGCATCCATATCACTTTCTCTTAGAACTTTCACCGGCACAAAATTAACTTTTGCTTTTAAAAAATGCAATATTCACTTTTTCAGCGTTTGCCCAAAACAAGATTAATACACTTTCATCTTTCTGAATATTCGTTTTTTAAAGACTTATGTTTTCAAAAAGAAAATTTTTATTCAGCACTGATTTTCATCCCATTATTTTAGTTAAGTTATTGATTTATCAATAGTTTTAGTTATATACGGCGCTAGCATCAAGAAATAAGAATCAGATTAATGCTTTCAGAAATAAACTCCTGTGTCAGACACAGATACTCAGATTTGCATTAACAATGTGATAATTTTTGTGTTCATGATTATTAAAAAGGGCGTATTTCGGCAACTGACTCCACGGCATAGATAGAGTATAGATGCAAGTAAATAGATAAAGACTCGTTTATATAATAGAAATGTCGTCTAAAGGAATTGAATATTTTAGTTGGTATTCGGGAGTATTTGTTTGTAAATCGTCAGGAGTGTCAAAATATTGTTGTATTGGGGGAAAGAAGTGAAGGTTGAGTAGGTAGAAGCTAATTTATCACCAAATCTTTATCTATGGGGATTTTTGATACTTTTGTCGCATCTATCGGTAGTTTGTTCTCAAAGGTGCAATTTGGATTGCAGAGCTCTTACTTGTCTTTGGTTATGTTTGTATGGCAGTTGACTTGACAGATCGCTTTTTCCCTATTGGAGTGGTTCTACTTTGTGACGTACTTTGTTGTGTGTGGTCTGGTTGCTTTAGGTAAGTTGCTTTTAACTTTGACTCACGTTTAATCCATAAACCGACATCACATCCCATCACAGAGAAGCATACATACCACAAACTACAGTTTGGCCCCTTGATCTTTCTTGTACAGATAAAGCAAGATGTATCTTAAAACTTTTGAAAGAGCACAATGTGTGATGGTACTAGGGTTTAACTATAAAATGGAAATAAGCACTTGATACTCGTACTTACTTTGTTGATCTGAAAATACAAATGCATGACATGTGCTCTAGAAATGGTCGACAGACGCCATTTGAAATTATTTCCATTTCCTGATTTTTAACGGAAAATCCATAATTCCATAGCGGACGCCACTCGAGAGTCTCAAGTGTTTATCTCTACTCATTTGTGTCATTTTACTCGCTCTACATTGTTTATTTATATATGAGTTATCGACAATAAATACTTACGCTCTTCAAAGTTTTTATCGAAATTTATATACAGAGGTATATGCATACAGACACTTATTCGCCAGAAAATCAAGGAGCCGCATTCAAGTAACAAACACACATCCAAGCATTCAACCAACCAGACTATGGCAATAACAATTACGAGTGAAACCGCACACACGAGAGCACAGGAAATGACTAGAGATTGCTATTCACTAACTATTGCTTTTCTACTCTTTCAATTTTACACAACTTTACAAGTGTATCTGTATTGTGTGGTTTCATAGGCCACGACCCATTACCAATGTACCTAGTCCATTCAACTGCCCAAATATAAATTCAACTCACAGCACAAGTCTAAATATTGCAAATTTATGTTGATGTTACATTACAATGAGACCAGATTACTAAACACGAATAATGTCTACAAGGAAACTACATACACGGTAAATCAATATTTTACGTCTTTCCATCTGCATAAATTATAGACAACAATCCCATAAAATCTAAGAAGTATCGCTTTTATTTTGCTTCATATAACTTTAACTACTGTTTTTACTAATTGGAAATAACTGTATTAATACACACAACTATATTTATACTTATAGTGCAGATAAATACAATTTGTAATAAGTAGCAATTTTTATTACTTGTTACAAATTGCAAACCATTAATATCAATACACTTAGGTAATGCACATAAATTTTTTTATCATCAAGAAATTTTGATGGAAATCGTTGGGATGGGTAATAAATTTTGTTTTTGCCAATTACAGCCAATTTTGCCATGGAAAAAGGTTTTTTAGTATTTAGGTATAGATAAAATTGGAAATGATCTTGTGTCTTGTGCTTTGTGTAGTAGTTGGAAAGCAGTGGTTAGTTATTCTGTTTAGTTTGGTTAGTGGTGTGGAAAAGGGAGTTGAATGAAGGAGATGGATAAATCTGGGCAGAGGAAGATTGTAAGTTTGAGAATGGGAGGGAGTGAGTGTAGTGGAAGAATGTTGAGGAATAAGTAGAATGGGGAAGGAGGGAGAAAGTTAAAATGTTGGAGATGCGTTGAATGAGTCTTAATTCCTCAGGGAGAGAAAGTGGCTGATATTTGTTGTTGGCAAAGGTTTGCTTGAAGGATTTGCAGTAGGTCAGGCGAGGGCAGTAGTTGGGACTGTAGGATGCATAGATCTTATAATTAAACGTTGAAGCGGAGATTGTGAGGTAGAGCCTAATGAGCTGAACTAATGAAAACCTATTTGAAGCAGCTGCTCTACTGTGTGTCTATTTGTCTGTTCTATGAGCCTCAATTGTTCTGCCGTGTAATGCCATGTATTGTGCTAACTGATTTCAGGTCCATTATACCTAAAACGACTCCTCCCCCCTCTCTACTGCTTTATATAGAAATTAGACAGATACATTATTTAGTCAGGCTTTCAAGCTATTTGTCGACTATATGGAATATTTACACAAGGACAGAGTGCACCGACTCGACCTCCCTACCCATACACACACAACCATGTCTATAAGAAATTTATTAGTGAGATTGTGATAAGTACAGGACAGACATTTCTCTATGCTCTAGCGCTTCTATTATAATAATATGTATGCATTACACTATTATTATGTAATTTAGCTGGAGGCATTTCTACTCAGCTACATATAAATACATATACATCCATTGTACCAATAATCTACACAGTGATCACAGAACAGAATAATATTGAATAAAACACAATACGACAGAGTATTACACAAGAAGAGGTATAATAATAATGTACGTATACTATAATGAACAATGCCGACACGTAGGTAGATAAATATATATGGGGTTGCGTGACGAGGCGACGCGAGACTAGTTATTATTATGATATGATACTTTACACATACACAGAGAGGTTTTAGGTCCGTACAATAATATGCAGACGACGACGATCAAACAAAGGAAAATGAGGTAGATGAAGTAAATGTGGACTTACCGATGCGTTTCGATGCAGTAATGAGGTCTCCGCATCACAAGCAGTCTAGGGAGAATATGGAGGAAGACACGGCGAACCCAAGGTGCCATTGTATGAGTCTGTGGCGAGCGGAAGTGAACATTCAGGACGACTACCGTCACACATATACTACATACATACACAGATTTCTTATTAGGCTTCATTACCTCATTGATTTTGCAATCTGCTCATTTATACTTGCTTGCCGAGCATTTTGGCTCTGTGGTCATGTTACTTCACTCCGGCTCACTTACTTACTTAGTATGCATTCTATCCAACTTTCTCCGACACAGTCTCCAGAGGAAAGGAGGAGAGTGAAAGTGAATACTATCATATCCACTTCAACTATACCTACCTACTTATATCTATATAAATAATATAGTACTCTATGGTAAATAGTCGATAGTTACATCCGAACTGCAAAGATCCATTTTCCGTCTCTCAAACTCTTAACAAGCTCAATGCAGCTCTCTTCTCAATTTACCAAACGCCCTACATGTAGGTACATGTGTTTTCATGAACAACTTTCTATTTTCCCACTACGGGGGTTTTATTACTACCTACACAATAATAATAGAGTTAGCTCTTCCTCCCGATTCAAACACAACTGGATACAATCACTTTCCATCTCTACAGATATACATTTCCTAATCAGCTGTTCCCTCGCGTTTGTAAAAACCAGGTGAATGCACGCATCAAACAACTCTGCATGCAATTTCTAATCTATTATACTAGAGAGGATATTTATCTCTACAATTTGTACATTCGACTACTACAGGGAGGAAAATTGGGGATATATCAGTAGTATGTGCAAATTTTAGGCCACTGTATAAATAGGGTTTGTAATAACTACTTTTAGCCCACACACATGAAAATCCATAATGCATACATCTGGTACATGCATGATATTCACATTACTGTGCTTCAGGACAGGCACTTTTGTATGCAAAAAGACGGTAGTAGGGATATAATTTATGGGAGCAAGTTCCAAGTTTTCATGTTGATCCGTGCAATGAAAAATAATTAACGAGCTATGTATGAATTTGTACGGATATAAATGCGGGTATGTAGGTTAAACACAGGGCGTAATAAAAGGAAGAATATTTGTGGTGTAATTTCCAACAGATATGAATTGTAAGTTTGTATGTAGGAGAGCACACACATGACAACCCAACATATCATTATATAGGTATGGAGACACATTTTGGAGACACAGAGTCCCATACGTAGTGAAACTGTGAGGGTTTGCCATGCTATTGCACATTCATGAAGAAAGTTATCCGAGCATTTGGGAATCTGGGGAGTGAGAGGAAAGCTACGTGCAAATGCATGAATTACAAAGGATGCGTTGCGTTAACATGCATGAGGATGGGAGCGATTGCGACTTTTACTGCTGGTTTGAAGTTGCCCCGGGGGAAGCATTTAAAGCGAGTCAGAACACCATCAACAACCTCGACATCAAATCTCGTCAAATCTAAAAGGGTGTTAGCTAACAAAATAAATTAAATTGCCGTATATTATGATAATAATTGGGGCCTACTTAAAATACAAAGGTGAACAGCCGGAATAATAATGTGCCGGGCGACAAAAACTCTGAGCAACCCGTTTATCAAGTCAAATGACAAAGAACTAAGCAGGCTTCCTTTCTATCTATCTATACTACTCTTCACTGCAGTCATAAATTTAGCTTTTATTTAATACTCCTTCTGGCTGGAATATAATTAAATGCACACGTGGATAATTAAGTTAATGTAGATACTGTATAAGCAAGTATATAAATGTCCTGTGCAAATAGATTAGACACATTAAATTAGCTATTTATCTGGAATGCACACAATGCCATGCTTCATATGGGGAATTTCGTCCTTTTGTTTTTAAGGCTGTAGTAATATATTTTGGAGACATTAAATATTTGAAGAAGATGATATCGCTATCCCTGGGTATGTCTCATTTCTTTTTGTGGGGATTTTTGAGTGCAATGTAGACACAAGACATTACCTGAGTGTACCTTGAAATAGCTAAGATGGTAGGCGAAGAAAGATTGTGTTGACTTTATGTACGTAGTTGGGTAGCAGTTTGATTTTATTTATTACCTAGGATAGTTTCGTTGAAAATAATTCTTACCTTATGGAGACAAGTATCATAGCGAAGATAAGATATTTTCCTAAAAGTGGAACGACTAGACTGGTGGGTGGGATGATCTCAACAACGAGGAGAAAGAACACATGGAGACTAATGAGGATTGAGATAGCCAGAGTCACCTAGAAAAAAAATCGATTGTTTTAGCACATTTCTTTTCGTTTCTTTAGGAATCTACTTTTTTTCTCAAGTTTTATGCAGTCGGAATTGGACGTTTAATTTTATCCATAGCTTCTTTCTTCTAAGCGAAAAAGTGACATTTAGGAAAAAACAGCTAAGTAGTTTCCTCGTGGAAGTTTCTGTGACTGGAAAAGACAGAATAGTAATCACGTCCATATCCTGCTTCCTACACTTACTTAGCTTCCTTAGCTGTCACGTTAGTATTCACTCAAACTCAAGGAAAACGACGGGAAATACATACAAACATATCTGCTAGGTAGAAATTGGAGGACCGTAACTTTATAGTCCAATATTGCCAATGGCTACCAAAGTTATAACAGAGGGCACTTCTTCCAGCTATTCCCCTCTATGGATCTAATCGCTCTGAAACTGAAATCCCGTGCAGGATATTGCTATACTAACAATAAAATAGATGATCTACTAGAGCATATAAGTATTTAGGAGAACTGTCTATTATATACTCTCTCTGCATATACGTGCACTAGTAGTTTGGACGTTGCTGGAAGGACAAAAAGATACGATTGAAAGAAAGTCAAGATTACATGGTGGCCAACATAACCACACAGCCTTTCATTTGGCTGTTTGACAGCTAGGCCTTTAATATTGAAAAGACTCAACGAAAGTCTTGCTCTCCACGTACATCACTGATCAGGAGATAGTTTTGTAGGCAAGAGGGACGGGAGGAAGGAAAAAAGAAATGAAAGAAAAAGAAGAAAGATCACCTTCTCTCCGGAGTCCGACGGCAAGTAAAATGTCAGCACGGTCAGAAAAGAGATGCCCATGCAGGGGATGATCAGATTCACTGTGTAGAAAAGTGTCTTTCTCCTCATTGTGATGTTGAAGGTGATATCCAAGTACGGCTCGTCACAGCACGTGTAAAACTTTTCATTCCTAAAACATCAAGTGTCACAAAAAATCAGATTGCAAAATCATGTATTTTCTAATATTAGCATACTCATACCTATGCATCTCGATTGAATCTGACGCCGCTCCCCAAAATATATCTCCCTATTATACACTAGTATTACTGCTCTTATATATCTATGCGCAGAAGAAGACATTATGGCAATTGACAAAAAACGACAAAACTAAAATGCTAAAGCCTCTGCTTTCTTCCTTTCCTAGTCACAGCCAATACTCAACTCCTGTAAAAACTCACTGATGTATGTAGCATTAGCATTACTCTCTTTCAGTGTTCATCAGACATAACTTTCTTCTCCAAACCTACAAAAGAGTAGTCACACTTTCCCCCATTCCAACCCAATGCCCTAATGGAAATTAAATATAACACATTATTTTACGCTTTATAAGTAATGACAGCTTAGCAACTTTTATTTTAACACCTTCCTCGTTCTGTCTAAAACTACCAGACGTCTAAAACAGACTAAGTACATATACCTGAAGACCTGACAAGCTGAAGTGAAGCTATAATTTAGTATTTATCATAGTATACTACTAATATAACCTTTTTTGAATTTAACACACTAAATTAAGCAAATTAGTTATTAATAATCATGAGTCCTTGTCAATAGGAAAAAAATCAATACAAAACTCTGACAGTATTTTCTGCTGGTAGATTAAATATCACAAGCCGACCATTTTTAAACCCTGGCTAGTTTTTTTCTGTTTCTACTTACTTCTCTACATACTTCTCAAACGTCCTCCAATTTCAGTTTAACATTTGGTATCGGCATCTTGCCCTCACTTCATGTGTTACTGTTACTACCGTTTTATAGGTAGTGAATACTTTTAGGCCTTTTGGACTTTCAAAACACAGACGGAATCGTAATCTTTAGAGGCGATGCAGTATGCACTCTACTAGTATATCTGCATTTTGTCGTCAACCGTTATGACTACGACTTGTGCCAGAGAATTCCATTCTCATGCGATTTATAAATTTTCTATGTGTAAGAATAAAATATACTTTCTCTAGATCGACGAATTTCATTAAAAATTAGTACTACACATGGATAAAAAGTTGTAAACGCTAAATTGTAATTCACCATAATGCTAGCCATGAATAAAAAATGTATAGAGCCTGCGACACGTATAAATATTCGAATTGTGCAGTAATCAAGTAAATTGCATTAAAAAGTGAAACAATTTATGATCTGTAATTTGTTTTCGTACTTCCTTGTCACAAATAAATTATTTAAATAATAAAATTTTGATAAATATTTCAATTCAAAAATATCTGACATCATTTTTAATTTTGAACATTCAATGTACCACTTTGTATTATCGAATTGATATATTTCCTTGTTGAAGGTAAAACCGGTTAACAGAGAACACCTATGCAGTTATGTAATTTCGTCCACTTCAGATTCTTCTGAATTGTATCAAAAGCGAGTTGGTTTTATTTGATGCTGTGATTCCAATCTCACGCATACATCTCTTTGATTCATTTCAAGAATTGTTAACCGTGAAGTGCTTGTATAGTAAATGATAGTGGTCGTTTAATAAAAGTCAAATATAGGTAGACATTTATGAAAATTATGATGACTTGTGTTGTAAAAGAGCAATATGGTAGTTTTATTTAGGGAAATAATGAATTGTGGGCTCTGACTGATGAGAATGTATGTATGAAGCCTTGTGAAAGGATTGAATGAGTACGAGTGGATGTGGAGTAATATTATTAGTATTTTAATTTGATGCATAGTGAGTGTTTGACGTACCTTACTGCAGGAACCTCAAGGATATCCCATTCGACGGACATGTAGAATTCTGACAAGTCGACTCCGATATCGACCACGTTGGACCCTTCTATTTCATCAATGTGCCGCAAATCCACTTTGAATCCGTCGTAAGTCCAACTGCCAAACTTTAGAATACATGTTTGCTCATCAAACGGGAAATACTCGACGTCGATTTCACAGGAGGACTTGTATATAGCTGGAGGTTTCCATTCTACCAGTCCATTGTGGTATAGAGTTGCCTTTGTGGCCAGAGTCACCTCAAAGTTTCCATCCGCACTGTCATCAACAGACCAATTCACATCCCATAACCATATTTACCATTCCTCTTTGCATTTTTCTCCGGCTGACTGATGTACACACGAGTGGTGACTTTCTATTCATTATAATTATAAACTGTCCTTTCAACTTCTCTCTCCACCTGCCATTTGATCAACTTATCACTACATGACAATCTGGGTTTACTAAAGTGTTCCCTAAATTGGTCACATCACTAAACATCCTTGCGTCACACGGAAATATATTTTGATACATACCCTACTATTTTGCTCCTTTTATTTCTACAGCTTTGATGTCTATTTTGTTTGATGTGACCATTAACAACTGATGTACAGAACAATGATGAATAGACTAAATCTTCGTAATTGTAGTATCTCTCTACTTATTATTACATACTTTGGTTTCATCTACCAGAACTTCAATAACAGAACTAAGGCTTTCAAATCTATTGAAATATTCTACTCTATCCAATTATGTACCAAATAAGCAGTAGTTTCATATAATAATCAAATACTACCCACGCTGCTTTCTATATATGTGATTACCAAGAAAAAGAAAATTTCCATTTTGAATGCTGAAAAGATTCATTATCTGTATTGTTCAAAGTGAGACGACGAGCTTTCATTGGTTGGGTGGATCTTTCATTAATTTTACTTTGTAGCCCACAGAATGTTCTAATGTAACTGTATGACGTAATTCAATCAATATTTATATACAGTGTAGTTCGAAAGCCTTATTCGTAAATGTCTGGCTTTCTCCATATAGGCCTTTGGAAACATGTAAAGTTTGAAAATTTTCACATTAACTCCTACAGTATGATTTTGGGACGAAAAATAGTCCTCCAATTCTTTAGGTATAGTTAGTTTACAAATGATGAATTTTACATTCACAAACAAGAAATATAACAGTTCTAACTATGTAGTAAATTCCGAGAAGTATTGTAAGATGAATTAATTTAATAAAGGACAATTCTAAATGTTTCCGTACAAACTTCATAGAGATAGTAAAATAAACGGAAATGGAGAAAGTCAGACACTGCTGTACATTTGGGACAAACCGTCAATACGTTCATTTACGGTCTTTAGTCGTTACTCTAAACTCGTTCTCACAATAGAAAATAGAAAACAAGTTTTAGTAAGGGAAGTCAGAAGTAGTCTTTCAGAATTCAAATGTTTAATTGTGTTTGTGCATCAAAGCCAGAACACTGACAAATATTTACTTGCCAACGGAGTGTAAAATTGTAATTAGAACAGATATGTATACGTATTCATTATAAATGTAAAACTACATTATGCAAAATTATGCGCCAAACACAATAATCTTGTCATAGGATAATTTTGGTGTACATTCAAAGGTAGTTAGGCAAATTTATCTATTCCAAACTTACACTGATGGTTAAAGCATAAAATAAATGATATTTTGTATTACTACATGAATAAGGTGTATAGATTACTTGTTGTAGAGGACTATATCTGGTCTCCAGATGTGATCGGAAGGAACATGAAGCATTTTAACGCCTCCATACTCATTTGGCTCCCAAGTCAGTTTGTAGTCGTACCACGACTTATCCGGAAATTCACAAATTTACATTTCCATTTAGGTATATAAAATTTTAAACATGTCATGGAAATAAACATCGTAGAAAATCATTTGCAATACTATATCCTTTTATGATAAAATTTATCGCTCTATAAATGTAAGAGGAAGCAAAGCAGCTTTAAGCTAAATTTAGAAATAATAAGAGGAGGGTGAATAAACTCAAAGGCAGCTTTTCCTGAATTCTTTGAATATTAAAATGTTTAATAATATAGCTAATAGGCACTATGAAAAAATGTTTGTAGTATCTCGCTAGGATATTATTTTCATTTACACAAGCTAATTTAGCTGAGCTTCAAACAATATGACAAGACAATCTGTTTAATTGGGGTAATAGAGTACACGGTATAAAAAGCAAACAAGAATACAAACATCAGTGTAAACAGGTCTATAATAATAAGGCCCGACGAAAAATGAACGGACGTTTAATTTATCTAGTGAAAGTGATTTAGGAAGTGTGTAGACTGGAAACCAATTTAAGTTGCCATTTCAAAAAGGATAGTTTATATATTATTTTTATTAAGTTGCACAAGGAGGCTAGCATGTTGTATACATCATTTTGCAAAGAAAATGTTGGTTTGCACAAAGTGTTAAGAATTCTGTCTGACAGGCCACTGTCTACGTAACAATTTGATGAAGAATGTTTGTAGTCAGCTAATTCTTTGTTTATCTGACACCTCATTCTTCTCCTTTTCATATTCCAGTGATAAAATATAATTACCAAAAAAATTGAATAGAATGTTTTTGTATGGGATGGGAAATATGGTCTCGTTCATAAGACGTCAGGACGTAGGAACATAATTTAATTGTACACTGGTGAAAGTGGTTTAGAGTGTTCACAGTTGAACAGTGTTGTGACACTACTTAAGATTTAGAGGTTCTATGTAGGAGTGAGGTGTGGCTAGGTAGTAAAATAAAAGTTATTTGTCGTGGAAGGGAGTACTATTGCTTATTTACAGCCTTAACTGGTCCTAATATTTGGAACAAGAAAAACCTTCACCTATTTTCTATGAATAAGGCATCAAACAATGCTGTTGTTGAAGGCACCTTCAAGAAATTCATAATGCAAAAAGCTAGTAAGCCGTTAAGTGGGCAAGTCAAGCCATTCTTGTTTGGTGTGGACACAACGAGGACAGAAGAGCAGAGGAAAGATTGTTTTCAAAAGAAAGCAGCGGTGTTACAATACGGCTATTCTAGAAATGAAAATACTGTGGTAGCCAGAGGATCCAATCCACCACTCACTCTCCCTTTATAATATATGACTCTCTACATAACACTATATAATATCTAATGTGCTTTTTCGTATATGTCTGTCTATCTAGCGGAGATAGAGAGTGAACTGAACTTTAGCTGAAAGCACGACAACATAAAAACAGTTTCCTCCTCGTGACGATGATTTTCTTCCACTTTTCCCTCTGTTTTCTTTCGAAGCGGTAATGGATGTCGAGCAAAGTCTTGGCGAGCAAAATGATTTTCTTTTAAATGGAGAGCCTGACTATGAGGTATTTGTTTGTGTACCTAATGTACTTAGGCAATGTTAGTAGATCTCTGTCTAACAATAACTTGGATAAATAGTATAGGAACCGGTTTGAATGAAAGACTCAACTTTAGAAAAGGTTGGTGATCAATTCTTGTGGATGTGACTGTTCGACTACACTCTGTAACATCCAATCCAATCCTTTCTTGTCTGTATCATGTGCAAATCTTTATTCATTCTATTATTCTCTTTGTCAGTCTTACACATAGATACATTTCTCTCTTAATGCTCCATTCTTCGCTTACATTTTCTCTAAGTACATACGTATTCCTCACTACAAAGGGACTCTCAACCGTTCTAATGCACTTTTCCACGTCCAAATAAGACCAGGATCAAAGCAGACATTTTTAGCCTTGTTTTTCTAATGCCTAAGACTTTCTCCTAAACAATTGAAAAAAAATACTCCCATCCATACATCATTTATGACGGATTGCCTATACTAGTGTACCATTTCGCCAATTTAAAAGTAGCAAAATGCAAAAAATAGGTAAGCACTCATTTTCTAACATTTTAATATCTACACTTTTCATACATAACAAAATAATGTAACTAACGCATACAATCATTGATAAATACTGATATAGTGGCAAAATGCTATGAATAAAAAGCCTCTTGAGTTAAGTAGAAGCATGAAATGCAAATAGGCACAGTTATAAAAGGATATTGAGAAGTGGAATCCTCCCTTTTTTTCAAATGGAGCTTAAGAGGGCTGGCGAGAGGGGGAATAACCTCTGGTGTATAAAGGGTCATAGGAATAATTCTGCCTGTGTATGAGTTCATCAAACTAAAAAGTGATTTCATGGAAACAGGTAAGTAGATACTGGAAAATACAATATTATAATACGCCTAATACCTACAATAGCAAAGTACACAAGCTGCTGGAGTGGATCAGTGGCGCTTAATGTGCAATCTCTTATTCAAAGGTACTCGAGAGTGGAGAGCACAAATAGTGATGAACTTTAAGGGAGAGATAACACTAACCGAGTGAAAGTACATGGAATAAGTAATACAAAGGATGGATTTGGACTTACTTACCTAGCAATACATTGATCAGATCAGATCGTTTGGTTTCCAGACGGTGCCACACTTAAATGTAGTAGGTACTTACATAAATAAGCTTCTCTCTTTAATGTGGTTTCACCAGACCAAAAGATTCCTACTTAGAACGAAGCATAGTCGCAGTTAATCTACAACGTGACTACTACTACTACTCCGTCTACCAATTCATGCTCAGACACAACAAATGCATTGTATATAAATGCAAAGAGTGTGTTTTTGCAGGCTTCTTCAACACAATTCGATACTCGAGCTAGGTAAGTAGACAAGGGAGAGTAAAATGTTTCGAGTGAAAAAATTGATTCATTAATATCTTTTGCCGTCTCGAGGAAATCTAGATCATTGCACAAGGAAAACTAGATAGGAAGAGTGAGATTGACTGAGTGAAAGCGGAGAAAGTAAATGTAAGTGTATGGTAAACTCTCTGACTGAATGACTGAGAGTGAAATCAGGGGAAAAGGAATGGGTGCTCTGCTTGCTGGATGGCTGCTCTGGCAGCAAACATCAAATCATCTCAAGCTTCAAACAACTATGTAGTACAACTGGCAACTACACAGTCAGTCAGTCCTGACGATTTATCACCACAAAAGACCATGATTTCATAGCACAACTTTCCCTCATACTTTCTATCTGTATTCTATCGGTAGCCAACCTCTTTCTAGATACATCCATAAGACAAGACAAGAACGTGCATTTGAAACCCACTACAACGGCTTCCCTTTCAAACATAATACGCATCTTATACTGTGTCCTAGGCCACAGCTCTCTTTAGGCCAGTTACCAACCTACTAAAATAATATTATTCGTATGTATTCCATGATGCCTTTTTTCATAACCCCCAACATACAATATTGTAATCCATTTAGTAGACTAACGTAATTTAAAAATTTTAAAGGGAATGAATTTTAAAAATAGCTATTAAGATCATATTTAAAAAAGGTTTTCAGACTTGCGCCTACCATTATTGAAATATCGTTATATAGTAATATTTGGTAAATATTTTAAATAGCATTTTTTGAAATAGGTGTCACATTTTATACGTATTTAGGGAATTGCTTGAACTAGGAGGAGTTGTTGATTGGTCATAGACCTGCGTGGTCACAAGTCTATCACATATATAGGCTATTATGTGAGTCCGTATCTAGAGTATTAATAGAAGTAATACCTTGCCTGTCCTCTTTAGACTCACTCTCACTTACCTACAAAGATTTACCATTTTCATTCCTGTGAAAGGAAAGCTAATGCGAAGCTGCTAAACAAGTATAGAGGAGAGATAGGAAGCTTAAGCTCATTCCTGAATGGGGCCATCATCATATCAAAGATAGGCAGTCCCATTAATGATGATTTATGCCATTCATTCCTACCCCTTTCTTTCTTCGCTCTCCTTCAGACTATCCAATTCACCTTTATGCATGCACACAACGCGATGACTAACGATAACTACAGATACCTTTCATATCCTATCATCTCGCTGTTTACTCGCAATCATTTCACACATATTGCATGCATCTACTATTTCCAAGATAATGCAACAAACGGTTGCAAAACCCTTTGCATTTGCAACGCTAGACAGATTCCATTTACTTTCCCGAGTGTGAAGTTTGCAGTCCGATTTCCGCGTAACGTACCTAAAAGTATTAGCACTGGGTGAAATTGTTGCCTCGCATCTCCTACCTTCTCCAATTTATTATTTCATGTTGCCATACTTTGTGTCTTAATGTGTATGTCGGAGCTATAGATATGGAAGCAACAACGAATTAAGCCTAATTCGCATTTCTCTCCACTTGCAATTTATTCCCTGCATTTTGCTTTGTCATAGAAAGATGAGATGGCAGAGTGTTTAAAAGGATGTCATTATCTTGGTACACTAGAATAAAATTTTGCCTAGTAAACTACACCGACACAGGCACGTACTGTAAAATCTCTGTAATCGTGTTAATGTGAACATTAATCATACTGCTATGGAATTTAAAGAATGGAATAATACCTCCACTATGCATTAACTACCTACTACTCTACATGCTTTTAGTTACAAAAGAAAGATGGATGTATATCTACAATCTAAATAATGCCTAAATGTACAATGCATTGTATTGAAATTTTATACTTTCGCCGAAATTCTAGATATTCATTCTGTTTTATCTCTAATTATATATGTTCAAGCGATGTTATAAACGTACCATAGACAAAGATCTTGATTTTTTGTTCCACAATCAGGTTTACTTGGGAAAAATGATATTTCATGCAATTTTTATTCCATGACCGGATATATGAAATAGATGCTACATGCGCATAGTGTATTTGCACAAAGATTTAATACCATAAATCAATGAGATTAGCAGTACCTCTGTGCTAAACAGAATATTATAAATAAATGTAGCTATTTATATCATGCTGTGCATATGTTCATAAATTAAGGTACATCTATTTGCAAAGCAGGTCTGGTAGTTTTCATGTCAAAACAGGATTATTTTGTCAGAAAATGTTTTTTGGGTTAATTTGATAAATTTTGGCGAAGGACTTTTGGATCTGATAGAGTATTATTTGGTTGAAGGTATTAGGCCATTCTTAGCAAATTACTCACATAAGCTGATTTCCATTCTAGCAGGGCAGGCAAGAGTGTCGTTGAAAGGTAGAGATGGAAGCAGTGAGACGGAAGAAAGGTACATGCAAACAGTGTGGACTCGAGGAGCAATTTACATAGATAGGACTGTGGATTGCAAATAATAAAGAAGTGGAGATGCCACTGCTGCTATCTTTTCACTCGGCTGCTGGAGCATCCAGCCCAGCAATTCTGTGGAAATAAAGCCTGACAGGATTAGAATGGTGGTGAATGCATGGCTTATATTATGCATATTATGGAAGGACGGGTTATTTATTATAAGAGGAAATGGTGGGCAGCGAGAGGATGAGACCAAAACGAGAGCAAGTTCTGCTGAGGGGTATCTTGTATCATTTATTACATTATATAGTGTTCCTGAGTGGAGAGAGTGGTATATAGGGCAGGGCATTAGTGCTGGAGAGGGAAAGCACACACAAAAGAATGTCAGGCATTCTCTCCCTCCTCCTACTAGAAATGCAGATACTAGCCGAAGTGTAAATGAAAAATCTCCACTGGAGCAATTAGTGAAATGGAAGCAGTTGAGTTGAAAGCTTCGCTCGCAATCACATTTTCGTAGACAGCATACTTCGCTCAAGTATTACAACGGTTGCGGTGAAAGCATTGACGCGTTCTCTGTCTTAAACCCATCTACCAGCTACACACTCCCTACACACAAACACTACTTAACTCTACTTTTATTTTATAGAGCACACAAATTGGGTGTTGCCACACAACATCATACACACATACACACACACATACACATACGAAGTATATAAGTATATACACTCCATAATAATGGATAATATAATATACTATAGTACTACAATGTAATACACTCACTCACGCAACAACAAAAAGCAGTTTACTAGACAGTCTTCAAGATCTCTTGTAGCATAGTCGAATGTAATGTTGGGTACATGCATAGAGCGATTGAGAGACTGTGTACATATAGAGGTACATCAGCAAACACTTAAATAGAGCACTCTGTTATTACATAGTGGTTCTAAAATAAATAGATAGATATAAAAGGAGATTGAGTACCTGCTCGACCCACAGATTGGTTGTCATGATCTGGTTCTTCAAATTCTGAAATCACATAAAAGAGATCTGACAGAAACGATTCATATCTAGTGACGAGAGTTTAGTTATAAGTCACAGTCATAAGGACATGAAGCTTGACTGATTGCCGATGTGACAGAGCACTTTATTATGAGCACAACCAAATAGTATACAATTCTGCTCCACATTATCTCTCTTATGCTTGGGAATACTCGACTCTTTGCTCAAAGCTATTTTTACTTTCTACGGATATACATTTTTTAGAACTCTAGATTGGAACGTTACAATTACTATGACTTTTTACAGGTCTTGAACTCCCATCTTACCCCATTTCTTCCATATTTAAAGCCATATCATTTTCAGAAATCTGTGATAGATTTCATAACTAGTAAGTAAGAGGGCAAGTATCTTCTTATGTAACCAATGCTTTAAGCAATGAAATACTTCTTTTTCCACATTGAAAAGTCTAGCCAGAAAAGTCAAACGGATTAACTTGAAACAAACAGCTCTTATGTCTGGGTTTGAAAGTCTCATTAAAGTAATCCAAGCATCGTTCATTATATGTATACCTAATACATGTTACGCAATCTACTATATGGTTGTATTGGTAAATGCCCTGAAACCTCAATCTCGAATAGGAAACGGAGTATATGAATGTTCCCCATGTCTGAATTGGAGGTAGGCTCGCATCAAAGTTACTCTACTCATAGGTATTTAAATAGGAATACGGTTTTTTACAAACGGAAAACAAAAGATATGACTTGGATTACGTTTGGAAAAACTCTGTACATTTTGAGTGCAATATACTACCTATGAACATTTAATTGCTGAAGGATATATTTATTCAAGATTTAGCTTTGATGAAAAAGTTTCGTATGTCAAAAGTGCAAGGATATTCCAGGCTTAATATTTTGCCTACATTTTCATTCCGCTTGAAAGTTGGTGTTGAGAGGGCTGGTTATGGTAGAAAAGGTCTTGTTGTGAGGTTTGTGTAAGTGTGATGAGATGATGTGAATTCTATGTGTAAAATAATCAAGTAGGTTAAAATTACTTAAAATGTAATGCCCTGTCAATGGACAATACGTCGTAGGAGTGCCGTGCCTAAAATGCAAGTAAAATAAAGTGTAGGAATCAAAACGACTGAAATTGCTATTAAAAGAGATATTTAATGCTCTAGACAAAGCAATGTTCTTCCTTCTGATTCTGCACAAGCACTCTCTGAGATAATACAAGAATTCTGATATTTGTACCTTCTAGGACATTTGAAGGTAAGATTAGAACATAGAACAAAGAAGTCGATGAACTCGAATAACATTTCTGGAAAATTCTAGCATAAGTTTTATATATGATTAGAGCATTGACAGCAAATTATTAGTATAACTATAAGTTTAAGAGATAACAATTCCACAAAGTTCTAGCATAAATTAAGTTAGATTATCATATGCCTGGAATTAGGAGATAAGTTAACTTACATAAATTAACTAATGAGATGAATAACAATTAATACATGAATGCATAACGAGTAAAACGACAGATTAGAGGCAGTTCACCTTTTTACCAAGAAATCATACATAGATTAACATAAATCATAAGATAAAATGTCACGACTTTTCGTCCAGCTAAAACCAAGAATAAAATGTGATAAAAACTACACATTTTACACACAACAACTTACATACAATAGAATACTCCCGTTCATACTCCCCATCTTGAAATATTAAATTTCAATGTACGTCATGAAGTAGAATTAAAGTAAAGTATATGAATAAGTTTATTTTAGTTTACATATTGTTGCTTACGAGAGATCCACTGGTAAAATGCAGAGTTTGTTAATTGGTCGCTGTAATTCTCCGTTGCCGGTTTTGAGGTTGACAACCCGGACTAGGTTGTCCTTTCCAGGGAATGTAGATATGACTCGGCCAAGATTCCACTGTGCTGGAGGAAGATTATCATGTTTGATGAGCACTAACATACCTTCCTTCACGTTCTCTTCTGTTTTCAGCCATTTGTTTCTTTGTTGAAGACGAGCCAAATATTCTGTGGACCATCTTCTCCAAAAATGCTGGTACATCTGTTGGACCCTTTGCCAGCGGGACAGATGACTTTCTTTTAGATGACAGAGATCTGGATCAGGCACTGCAGTGAGTGGTCGTCCTATCAGGAAATGGCCAGGAGTTAAAGGCAGCAAATCATCAGGATCCGTAGAGAGCTCCGTCATGGGACGGGAATTCAGGCATGCCTCTACTTGAGCAAGTAGTGTCCTCATCTCTTCGGTCGTCAGAATAGCTTCTCCAACCACACGAACTAGATGATGTTTCATTGATTTTACAGCAGCTTCCCATATCCCTCCGAAATTAGCCCCAGTGGGTGGATTTAGGTGCCAGGATATTGCATCAGCTGCGAGTTCCTCTTGTACTCGTTGGTTATGATTGGTAGAGTTAGTTTTCTGAATTTCTTCCAGGATCCGCTTAGCTCCTACGAAATTCGATCCGCAGTCACTAAATATGTCACTTGGTTTTCCTCTTCTGGCGGTAAATCTGCGGAGTGCAGCCAGAAAAGCGTCGGTTGTCAGATCAGAGACCAACTCCAGATGGATTGCACGAGTCACCATGCAAATAAAAAGGGATACATAAGTTTTGAAGGTCTTCTGTCCTCTTCCCCTTTTAGCAGTCAAATGAAAGGGCCCAGCATAATCCACTCCAGTCTTTTGGAACGGCGAGGCAGGGGACACTCTCACAGCGGGTAGCTCTCCCATCTTTTGCTGAGCGCACTGAGCACGAAATCGGCAGCATTTTATACACCGTCGTACAAAATGTCTAACCACGTCTCGACCTCCCAGGATCCAGTACTTTTGTAGGAGCGATGTCAAAAGAGCTTGAGGGCCAGAATGGAGATCCTTGTCATGTCGATGAGAAATGATGAGTTGAGTCAGAGCATTCTTCTTGGGGAGAATAATCTGATGTTTTCTGTCTTGATGAAGCGTTGAGTTTCTGAGCCGTCCTCCAACTCGCACAACACCAACCTCGTCTAGAAATGGGCTCAAGAGTTTCAGTTTACTTCCGGCAGGAATCGGTTGATTTTTCTGGAGTGCCCGAATTTCGTCGCTGAAATTCCTCTGTTGAACTTGCTTCACCCATATGGTATGGGCCTTGTCCATTTCGTCAGCGGAGATGGGATGTGGTGATATTTGTTTGGATGTTGGGGATGATGGGGTGAAACGCTTCTGCTTCATCCAGTTAATAGCTCTTAGACAATAAGCTGTAATTCGGAGGAGCCTGTGTAGATTCGAATACTTGTTGAGAAAAGTGTCATCTTCGGAGAGATGTAAGACAACATTTGGTGATTTTTCTTCCATAGGCTGCGGCTCTTCATGCAATGTCGGTAAAGACCACTGCTCGTCGGATGAGAGTAACCACTTCGGACCTGTCCACCAAAGTACGTGTTCTGCTAAGTTAGAGGATGAAATTCCTCTTGAAGCGCAGTCAGCTGGATTGTCTTCGGACTTTACGTGTCGCCAAGATTCACGAGGAATGACATCCTGGATTTCTGACACTCTGTTGGCGACAAACGTTTTCCACCGGTGTGGAGGCGAGGAAAGCCAGGATAGAACAATGGTTGAGTCTGTCCAGGCGAAAACTTCCTTTGATTCAATCTTGAGAGAGTCTGTAATGACTTGAATTAATCGGACGAGAAGAACGGCTCCGCATAGCTCCAGCCTCGGAAGAGAAACTTGCTTACTCGGAGCGACCTTACTTTTTGCAGCCACCATTCTGACCTCTACTTCGTTGTTGCAATTCACTGAGCGGAGAAAGACCACCGCCGCATATGCAGTCTCGGACGCATCACAGAAACCGTGGAGTTGCTGTTGACTTGGATTTTCTTGCGAAATAAATCTCGGAATTTTCAGATTTTGGATGAGAGGAAGTTGATCTCGAAATTCTAGCCATTCAGTATTTAAAGATGCAGGCAACGGATCGTCCCACCCAAGGTCTTGTTTCCACATCTGCTGCATAAAGGTCTTCGCTACTATGATGACCGGAGACAGCCAGCCCAACGGGTCGAAGACTTTCGCGATTTCTGAAAGAACAGATCGTTTAGTAAATTGAAAGGAGAAGGCGCTAGAGACTACTACCCTGAAAGAGAAGTAATCCCCGGCGGGATGCCACTGAAGGCCCAACGTCTTAACTCCTTTGTCAGTTTCGATGTCTAGCGGAGATTCAGTCTCCCTCAGAGTTGGCGGAAGTGACGAAAGAAATGATTCAGAATTTGAAGACCATTTTCTGAGACCCATGCCGCCACTTTCCAATAATTCCAGTAATTGTTGTTGAATGAGAATAGCTTCTGCTTCGGAGTCAGCACCAGACATGAGGTCGTCTACGTAGAAGTCCCTCTGGGCGATTGATGCTGCTATAGGGAATTTTTCTTTCTCATCTTCGGCCAGTTTTTGGACAGCCTTGATAGCTAAATAAGGTGCCGCTGCGGTCCCGAACGTTGCTGTTAGTAGGCGATAATCTTCAAGAGGTTCTTTTGGATTCTTTCGCCACACAATTCGCTGTAAGTCTACATCGTCAGGATGAATTCGTACTTGCCTGTACATTTTCGGGATGTCAGCGGTGAATGCGATTTTCTTCTGTCGAAACCGGATGAGGATTGAAACTAGATCTTCTTGGAGTTTAGGACCAATCATCAAATTTTGATTAAGTGATACCCCGGTAGAGGAATGAGCCGATGCGTCAAAAACAACTCGAAAGGGGGTTGTAGAGCTGGATTCATTCTCCACGGCATGATGAGGTATATAGTAGGTCACCTTTGCATGATTTTCTTTTTGAACTAATTCCATGTGATTTAATTTCAAGTATTCTTCCATCACGGCTTGGTAAGTTTGCTGTCGAGTGGGATCGGCTAAATTTCTTCTTTCTCCAGACTTCAATCTTCGGATTGCCATGTCTCGAGAATCCCCAAGTGGAGAGAAATTTTCTTTAATAGGTAGACGGACAACGAATCTTCCGCTTTCATCGCGAGTGTACGTTGAAGCAAAGTGAGCTTCACACGCCTTTTCTTCTGCAGTCAGAAACTTCTGTCTTGGAACCTCTTCCAATTCCCAGAATTTCTTTAAAGTAGAGTCAAGAGTGCACTGGACCATGAATGTGGACGAAGAATTATTTCGATGATTGTCGATTTTTCCACCCAAAATCCAACCCAGTGCTGATTTAATTGCAATAGGAGCCCCTGGTGGGCCTGTCTTCTTCCCTGGCTGGAGCAACTCGTAAAAGACGTCAGCTCCCAGAAGAATGTCAATTTTCTCTGCGTCTTGGAAGTGAGGATCTGCCAGTTGGAGTCCCTCAAGGTGCTTCCAATTAGTCTTTGGTACTGGCGAAGTGGGTAGATCAGAAGTAACTTTCTTTAAAATTAGACCTTTAATTTTAAAAATAGGATCGAACCCGTGACAAGAAGTAAATGCGACGTCCACCATCTCCTTTGAACTTCCAGCATCAGTCCCGGCGAGCCCGGAAAGAGAGACTTGTACCTTCTGGCGGCGAAGTCCAAGACGAGTGGCGCAGCTACTGGTCACAAAACTTGATTCGGAACCGTTGTCGAGTAAAGCCCGGCACAGCACATATTCTCCTGAATTGGCACGAATACGGATGAGCGCAGTAGACAATAATCCCTTCGTTCGTTTTGTGGTTGCGAAATGACCGGAAACCGTTGTTTCTTCGAGTTGTTTTTGAGATCGAGTATCTGGCGGTTTTGGTGTGAACTCCCCACCGTGCAGCAAAGAGTGATGAAATTTTTCACAGTTCTTGCAATGGGTGCTTTTGCAATTTCCAGCTCGGTGTTTATTTGAAAGACAGTTGAAACACAGATGATGTTTTATGACGAACTCCCATCTTTCGTCCAGCGACATAGCCTTGAACATTTTGCATTGATAAAGAAGATGAGCTTCATTGCAACATGGACAACTTGCCTTTTGAGATGAAGAAGTTGTTGGCTTTTCAGATCCGTGGTGAACAGCTGTTCCCTGTCTTGGTTTTTCTTGTTTTGGTTTTCCTGCAGATCGTGCAGCTCCAGTAACTCGTGCCTGAAGATCACCAAAATTGCAAAAATCTTCGAGTGATGGTAAGGTACCAGCTTGCACTGTTCTCTCCCATTGAAGGCGAGATTCGGAATCCAACTTCTTAGCCAGCAAGTGAATCACTAATAGGTCGTAGGCCTGTTCACGGGGGATTTTGAGAATCTCGATACAACGAATACATTCTTTTGTTCTGTCAATCATTTTCTGGAGGGCTGTGGGATTTTCTGCTTGTAAGGCTGAAATTCCTAATAGTCGTTCAAAATTAGAATTTACTAGTTCTCGTTTATTTTCGTACCTGGCGACGAGGGTTTCCCATGCTTCTTTGTAGTTGTCGTCAGTGATTTGATATGCCTGGATTAGTGTTGCAGCTTCTCCTTTGACGGCAATTTTCAAATACTGTAGTTTTTGAGCAGCGCTCAATCGGTCGTTTGTATGCACAGCAGCTCGGAATAAATCGTGGAATGACAGCCAGTCATGTCGATTTCCGTTGAATGAGGGTAGATCCAGACGTGGTAGACGGATTTCAGGAGACATTCCAGTTCCTGCCGCTCCAGGTGGGTTGGGAGTTGCCGCTCTGCTCGTCGTGGGGATAACTGAGACAACAGGGTTAGGATCTGGAGTTTCATCCCAGAACATCAGCTTCAAGTTGTCCAGTCGAGTTTCCATATCGGCAATTTCTGCTTCCTCTGGATCCAGTTCTGTCTGGTCTTTTGCGTAAATATGAACATTTCTTTGCAGAATATTCAGATCGTTACTAACTGCTTCGATTTTCTCTAGGTACAATCTTACTGACTTCGCTGTCCAAGCCGTGCCAGCATCTGTAATGACTTTTACTGCTGTTTCAATTCTAGTAATTTTTGATTTTAGATTACCTCTTTCTTTTCGTACGGCGTCCATAGTAAATTGTTGTAGTCAATTTTTCTTTACCAACTTTCTGCAGGGACGAATTCCAGCGACGATAACTGCTCTGAGTGTATTTGTCGGGATTTGCACTCCGCTGTTTCCAGTGTAGTAATTGGTGTCGAACTGAACTTTTTCTCCAAACCAGTTTCCCGTATGAGATTTTGGTTGCGAAATCTACGATCTTGCATCCGTTGCTCGAAGGACCATGTTGAGAGGGCTGGTTATGGTAGAAAAGGTCTTGTTGTGAGGTTTGTGTAAGTGTGATGAGATGATGTGAATTCTATGTGTAAAATAATCAAGTAGGTTAAAATTACTTAAAATGTAATGCCCTGTCAATGGACAATACGTCGTAGGAGTGCCGTGCCTAAAATGCAAGTAAAATAAAGTGTAGGAATCAAAACGACTGAAATTGCTATTAAAAGAGATATTTAATGCTCTAGACAAAGCAATGTTCTTCCTTCTGATTCTGCACAAGCACTCTCTGAGATAATACAAGAATTCTGATATTTGTACCTTCTAGGACATTTGAAGGTAAGATTAGAACATAGAACAAAGAAGTCGATGAACTCGAATAACATTTCTGGAAAATTCTAGCATAAGTTTTATATATGATTAGAGCATTGACAGCAAATTATTAGTATAACTATAAGTTTAAGAGATAACAATTCCACAAAGTTCTAGCATAAATTAAGTTAGATTATCATATGCCTGGAATTAGGAGATAAGTTAACTTACATAAATTAACTAATGAGATGAATAACAATTAATACATGAATGCATAACGAGTAAAACGACAGATTAGAGGCAGTTCACCTTTTTACCAAGAAATCATACATAGATTAACATAAATCATAAGATAAAATGTCACGACTTTTCGTCCAGCTAAAACCAAGAATAAAATGTGATAAAAACTACACATTTTACACACAACAACTTACATACAATAGAATACTCCCGTTCAGTTGGTACTGGGATTTTGAGCTCGTCTAAAAATAATTCAGTTTGGAAGAAGTAGAGTGATTCTGAAAGACATTAATGACCTTTCCAAGTAGAATTGATTGCTCACCTAAATGCTGTATTTTATAATAGAATCAAGAGGAAAATTGTGCTGTAAAAGGGTGGAAAATTGGAGCAGATAGGATGCTGATGAGATGCTTGAGGGCAAGAGGTTCTTTGATAGAGAAGGAATTGCAAACAGATATTTTATCGACTGAAAATAGGAGGCAGTAAAATATATAGTGAAGTACAGGCCGAGATTGATTTCACTTGGATCAGATTGAATCTCTATCAGATGCATAATATATACTAGCAGAGGATAGAGGAGATGAGATTGACATTACTGGAATCTTTACTATGTCTGCATGGCTATGTATCATACAAATACTGCTTCCAGGTTCACCCACTCCCTATTTCTTTCCAAAATTCGATGCATATCAGAATTCCTTCTGGGGCTTACTAACTCCGTTTCACTTGCCGTACATTTGGGGAGTCGTCTCTATAAAAATGTGGGGAACCTTTACTACCTATGTGTGTCTACATCACAATGAAATGTAATTTAGCGTTTATTTGCATAGAGTCACGTTGGCCATACACCATGCCATAATATGCCTTAGGCAAGTTGCAATAATCGACGTGGAAGAAATGTCATTCTATTTCGTACTAGCTAACTTGTGTCAATGCAATGGCTTGGCAATATCCAACATTCTCTTGTTAATTTGTTTTGTTGGAAAGCTGTACATACTTCCCAAAGTTCTCTTTTATTCCGCCGCTCTTCGGTGACTTACACTGACTTTAATGCACAAACTCAGTTTAGCAAATAGTAATACTTAAAATTGGAATATAATCTTATCCGTTCAGTATTGGATTATAACATTTTCCTGTAGTAATTGAAACTGCGAGTTTAATGCAGAATATACTATGTACAAGTACTAACTAGGTCGCTACTGCCAGCCGTGTGGTTCAATTTCACGACTAGGAGAACACAAATCACAATCTCTTTAGAATGTTACTATGACAGATGTAAATTTATTGCTCTATCTTGCTTAGCTATAATTCTTGGGAAAAATTTCAATTTTTCAATATAGTTTACAATATTATGACCTGCAGCACCAGTACGATCTACTTTTATGATTGAAACCCATCTTTTTCCCAATTTTACTAATTCTAAATGGAATGTTAACCATTTGGAAAGGTATTGGCTGGCATCCGATACCAGAACCCAGGCGGGATACAATAAACGTCTGAGTACCTAGCACTAAATGGAAAAGATTCCAATAGCTGCGTCTAGACTCCAAAGTATTGTACCATATTGCCCATAACGAAATATTATTGGGTTGTTATTTTTAATTGACTTCTGGGAATGCTTTTTTCGAACTTTGACTTGTTTTTATCACCGTTTCCTTTTTGGCGTGTACTTCTGAACAGACCTGTCATTTTATTTCTATCTATCATAAAGAAGGAGGGTTGTGAAATTGTGTCATGAATTTAATGTAGCTTATACATGAATATGGAAGTTTAGTGTAATAAATGTAAGTGTAACAGTTTTAAGCGTAGTAGAGTAAGTAGTGTAGAACATATAAATATATTGACTGTATTATAATAACATAGTAGTAACATTTTAGGACTTAAAGAGGTTATAGGGTTAACAATAGGGTATAATATAGTGTCTCCGTATGTTGAGTTGGTTCCTGGGAAATTCGATGTTCGTAAGATTGTAAAATGTTGTCCAGTGGATGCAGACTGTAGAGTAATACGAAACGATAAATGTAGAGATGGTAGAATAGCGGAGACAAGTGTGCTGGCTGAAATGAACAACTTCCCAGTTCTATTGTCTTAGTGCAAAAACAGTTTCCATTCTAGGTTTAATGTTACTTGGTCTGTTACTTGGTACATGCTAACTACATATACACGATTCAGTAGTAGTGAGAGAGAAGAAGAGTCTCCCGCTTGAAGGTATGCAGAAAGTTTATATTATATGCTGTAGAATATATGTATAAGAATGCATATAAATATGTATGTCAATGTAAATTTCGTTAGTCGTATGCGTATGTGCCTTGGAATAAACGGAGGAGTGAGTGGTAGTAGTAAATACTAGTAGTAGGTGTATTTTGTATAAGGGTATTAAAGAATGCATGTAAAGTACCTAATGTGTATTATGTATGTTGCTGCATTATTACATGGAGAGTTGTCCGTAGATTCCGTGCAGTAGCTAGTGTAAAGAGTCAGGACACAGAGAAAATTTGAACTCAGTTGGGATGGGGAAGGGTGAAAGCTGAGAAAGTAACCTTTGAGAATTAAATGGAAAAGTAGAAAGCACTGTGTGTCTGACAGATCTCGGGAAACGTAGTATATGGCAAATAAATACGTGTTTCTAGGTTGGAAATGAAACGGTGGAATATTTCGGCCAGAGAAGAGATGCACATTGTATACGTACTAGTAAATGTTTGGAAGCAGAATTTAGAAATGCACTATATGTAGTAATGCACAGCTATATGTGTGTATGCAGTAATGCAGAAACGTATGTAGAGGTATTTATAGAAAAATAAATAGTTGAGACGAGTGTGAGTTCTTTGCATTTGTTACAGTGGATCCAACATTCCTTCCGCACAGATACAACTACCTACTAAATAATATTATAGAGGTGTATATAATATTAGAGTTGGATTTAAACATGAATTGGTACATTTGAATGCAGTAGAGTGGAGTGTAGTAAAAAGAAACAAGATTCAAGGAAAGGAAGAGAAGATTGATCATTTTCTTTGGGCTGGAACAGAGCAGGAGGTTAGAGAGAGAGAGAAGAAAGAGTCTGTGAGAGCCGTTGAGCGTCCTGGTGCACTCTTCCTCCTATACCTAAGCATAATATCCCACCCTACATTCACAACACTACAAACTATATCCTATTTAATGCAATGTAGCGAAGAAAGTGGTGCACACTTAGAAGAAGGCTAATGCGAATATATACTCTATCTGATGCAGAACACTATGTCATCCATACATAATAGACAGAGTATATCAGACGGACGGACCACTTTCTTGCGAGTTGACTTATAAATGGTTTCACAGTTATCTATACAAGTGCCCGGGACTTATAAGTAGGGGCTGACTGGCCGGGACTCTCTCTCGTTGCACTGGATAGGATTCCGAGAGAAACGAGGGAGTCCTTTTGAAAACTCTTTTATTTTGTCCGTCTTGAATGTGTAGCAGGAGGGAATTCAATGGGATGCTCTGCCGTGGGAACACTTACACGCTTTCGGGTCCAGATCAATAGTACAGACAGATAACGATTTTTGCTCATATTTTAGCCTCATCGAGTAACAAATGATTCTGTTTCTTGCTCATCTCATAATAAGGCTACGTACGATGGTCCTCTACTCTCCATGATACGATTACCATGACTTCATCAATATCACTCCAGGGATTCTCGTTTCCCATATCCGAGTTACCATTCCTCAACTCCCTCACTTTCCTAGTAAATGTCTGCTGCATAATGTTGCTGGCGAAGCACTTCTCTTTTGCGTGTCGTGTCAACTTGAGTTCTACATCTAATATGTCTGTATTTGGACGCGACTCCAAACTTCCACCAACCTCCACACGAATCACGACCAGTCTCTCTCCCACTGACTCCACTTCCATAATTTTATTTTACATATTCACAAGACACTCAAAACTAAGTTATCTATATAGCTCCACCAATCACTTCTACCTACAACTAATGCCCACATTAGAATATCATATCATCGATAGTCTCTGTATAGCCCTCCCCGCATAATCCCTGATGTCCTCGGCCATGATTACTACTCCCATAGTCCCACAGCTACCCACAATTTCCAAACACATGCATCCTCCAGCCTCTTAACTTTCTCCTACTTACTTACATGCGTACAATATTCACGTTAACATAAGTAGCCAACTTACAAACTAACTCAGACTAGGGCATTGACAATCCCGCTTGTGTTTATCTTCTAATTAACAATAATTATCCCACTTCACTATTCTTTCCTTCACCATTTCTCTTCTCAACCTACAGAGACTGTCTACCACCAATACATGTACTACATTCCCCATTTTCTACCATACTCACTTCTGTGTATCTCGACTTGTGAAATCTAATTATTTCACTCACTTCCCTATGCTTCATAATTAATGCTTCTTTACGGAATCAAAAGAGCTACCACTTATGTTCAATTAGAATGACATACTTTATTCTTTCTGTAGCCATCAGACTCGAGATAAATCAATTTTTTCCAGCTTTTCCAGCAATTATTAACTTTTCTGGAGGCGAAATACAGAATAGTGCCTCGCTAGCCATAAAATATTGTCACTATCATTGCTTTCACATTTTATGCTAGTAAAAATACTTTTTTGCAATAATAGGGTCAATTTCTCCTTAAAAAGTACTATAGAGTGTTAATATTGCTATCAGTTTATCTTTATTGGTATTGATAAGATTAAATATATCTATGTCCTTTTAGTTCTGATCGATTCGAGATTAATGGGTATATGTTCAAGTATCATTGTATAATAGGTATCTAGATTATGTTGTAAATATTAAGTGATTTCCATTTTTGACAAGAAAAATATACAAAAGCTGTAAGGATGCCTCCTTAAACGGTTAGTACATACAAATCAATTATCCACCAATTCAATAGATTTCGTGTGTAAAAGTTCCATAGAAAATATTTTCTTGGAAATGATCTTTAGATTATTTTTCTGAGAAAAGGTTTCTTTTATCGATAGGAAATGGATATATAATTTGGGTAGAGAAAGTTGTAGGAATTCTAATAATGATATAGGTAGATACTTTTGACAATTTGTCTGTGTATTCTGTTTAGGAGTGCTTAGGGTGGAATCGTTATTTTTGTTATGCAAACATTGTATCTTTATAGAAGAGTTGATAAGTAGAAAAGCTGTAGAAAGTCAGAAACGAATTTCATTCTTAGTAGATTTGAATAACTGATGTATTTTGGTAGAGTATCCTGGCAATGTAATTGTTAGTTGGAAGAGAAGCTTAATGGAGATTGCAATTGAGCTAACCCAAGTGAAGTAAAAGTCTATGGAGAACTTTGTTCGTTTTACATTTGGCTAGTCAAGGAAAGGAAAGTTGGTTGGTTGGTTTTCATCTTGCCTTTACCATGACCATAGTTGGGTCGGTATGTTAAATGTTGAATCAAATAAGACTTCTTTTGGTGAAAACTTTGGAAGGAACTCATATTATTTGTGAAGAAGCGGGGATGAAATGCTAGGATGTAGTTGGTATAGGTAGGTAGTTATAATGTGAAGACAAGACACCTTCAGTGGAATTGCAGTGCTTTCTTCCTTCCTATCTGAGTAGTGCACTGGAAAGAACATAAATATACACTAAACACATGTACATCGTATCACACAGAAGAGCACACCTTTTCTTTCCGTCTGTCTGCTTAATGGTGTATTATTGTACGACTCTGGAGCCAAAAAGGCAAAACGAGACTGGAGAAAATCCTGTCTAACAAAAATGTATAGATAAAGCAAGAAAATTCTGTTTGCTTTCACAACGAGTTCCCTAATATAGAGGCAGGAGACTATATAAACACTTTAGTTCATTTAATACCATGTAGTTTTCATACAGAAAGAGATATACTCAAACTAAAAGTTTAAGTAAGCAAAACTACAGGAAAACTACCTATATAGTTATTTGTACTCTTTGCCCTAAAATTCAACTTTGCTCCGTCGATCTCTCTACTCATTCTTCCCTTTACTATTATAGATAATAATATGTACATGTGTTGCCATTATTATTATACTTATCTACCTACTCTACATTTTTATTTTCCCCCTTTCCCAACCTACGACTACTATCTCTACACTTTCACGTATAAACAGGTATGTACCTAAATATTTCCCTTAACTTTGTACTAAAAGTATACATTCCGTATTTATCTTTTGTGTGTATTTAATACCAGAATATTACATTCTACCTTGCTCTTTTATTTATGTCGGCACATACGTGTGCACTCTATAATAAACTCAAGAATATTAGAGTACCCACAACTCATATTTATGAGTCAAACTCTGCATACTAAATACCAACTCTACACTACCCTACACAAAAAGAAAGAAAAGGAGTGTGTGGGAATTTAGATGATAAGTAAGTATGCTATTATCTTTTCTTTATGCGTACACGCAAAAGATCTAACTATCTATCCTATTTTCTAAGTATAACTAACTATAAATGAACCTATGTTAAAAAAACAAAATTTAACAAGTATATAAGACGATAAGTGTTCACCAGAAATAAAAAAGATGTCTTACTTATATTTAGCTGTATTTCGCCAAAACGTTCCAGTTCAAGAAAATATTATTGGATTTCCTAAGTTAATTTTTCTGAAGGATAAAAACTTTATCTAATTTAGCAAGGAGATTTTGGGTAGTAACCTTGGTGGATCTGAAAAGATAACTTTCTTTGATAAAAATGTCATCTGTTCGAACTGATAGACTTTAGAAGTTTTTAAAGTGTTTTGAGGTTTGGAGGAAGAGAAAATCAAAAGGAGAAAGTACGTATACAAAAAGCCTCTTTTCAATTTTAATAGGACATAGGCTAATCCGTAATTCTTGGTTATTGTACGTGCTTTAAAAAGGAATTTCCTTTATTTAAAAATATTTGGGAGACTTTGGGTTGTTTAAGGTGGAAATATGGGAGGACTATAAAGCTTGGTTTATGTATTTATGCGTATTCCGCTCAGAAGAAAAGGGCTGATTTTTATAGATATCGTGAGTTGGCTTAGTGGAGCATTAGATAGAGATATGTAAGTATGCATATACTTATGAAGTGTTATAATAGTGTGAGCTTATGGTATGGTAAGTCACAACTGAAGTATATTACCTTTTCTCCTAGCCATAGAGCCGTCATATATTTCGTAGAGTATAAGTCTAACGTATGGATTTTGGGAAGACTGTTAGGAATGGAGCCATAGTATTTTAGTTGGTTGTACAACTCGCCTACTTTTCTTTTCTCCACTTTTCTTCCTCATGTCTCCTCAATCTAATGCAAGACATAAAAAGTCAAAAGTTTTTCCTTGTAACTCTTCTTCGTTATAGTCCAAGATTATTTCCTTTCCTTTACGCTCTCTGCCTCACTTACTTGTACATGCCGTTGTCGTTTCAGAGTGGAGAAAGAGTTCCCATACTGGCCTAGGTTTCTCAACTTATGCTATAGCCCATAACATGGGTGGAACTAAGTTAGTGACAAGTATAAGGGTAACCCACAATACTATGTATTATATAAGTAGATAGTAGTAAACTCACCCAGTTTAACTCAACTGGCTCTTTCACTTCAAATCTCTCAGCTTAAAAGAGAAATAATATTCCGAGCTGAAGTGCATGGCCCATGAAAGATTTTCGGGAGAAAATGCAAACTGACATACAGGTAGACAGTTAACCCCATAATTCTTATTTAAACTTTATAGAATATAAATTAATAGATGAAAAGCTACATTCCGCTGCTGTAACAATTGCTCAGAGTTTTGCAACACAATACTTGCAGTTTGCCTCACTGAATGAACAAATGGAAATACATAAAATGAACTCGGCTACTCTTACTCAGCTCGTGAAATTGATATGGAAAAGCGAAGACTATTAAATATATTCCTTCTGCATACTTTCACTTACCCATGAAATTTCCATGGGAATATTTCGTGAGCTGTAACAGTTAGACATAAAGTGGACATGCATTTCAATAGCTTCCCTCCTTTTCACTATCTCACGACTATGGAACAAGAACAAACTGACACATCAGTTGACTGGCAGAATAAAGTTCAAAACTAAATGAAGTCTTCCTAAAGGATACTTAGACGGCCAATTTCAACTGACAATGAGCAGGAACGTGATATTGCTTTTGAAGTGACATTTAGCCAACGCAATTGAAGAAACTTAACTACCATCATGAGCTCTAACTCAGGTCTCTCTCTCTCTGTATCCACAACTGAGAATGACAAAATGACAACTCCTAAATTTTGCATACGTTCACTTTCCAAATAAAACTTTTAGATACTTATACTATAATATGAATATATTATTAAGTATACTCCATAATACACATACACTTATATAATCTAATAATGTATGCAGACATGACTTATACAACTGTAGTTGGCAGTGCTTTGTAAGTGCCACAATATCATTAGAGTAGATATATTTACTATTACTACGTTTAGAAAGGATTTTATAGCGGACATGGCTGCAAACAGTGAAATTACTGTGCATCCAATCTGTTGTTCATTGTAAGTCTGTCCCTGATCTATTCGATAGAGCATAAAATCCTCGGTCGTGTGGTTATGTAGCAGCTTGTTACTAAATAATACTACTAGGTCTTGAATGAATTAATTGGAGACACAAATATGAATTCAAATCCTGATTAAGTATGTTATAGAGGATTTCTATGAATTTATTAATGCCAGACTCAATTGGAGGGCTTATAGAAGGAAACATACAGAACAATATTTGCATATAAATGGTGTGCTTACTCTTAGAGTCATGATTTCCTACGAAATACTATTGTAATATGGATGTTACATAATAAATGACTTACAACATCAATCAGCTGCGATAGTTTGAGTTTGATGCGAACTTTAAGAACATCAGAAGTATTAACGACGGGTCGCACGAGTTTGTTATAGTTGGACAATAAGTCATCGTATAAGCGTTTCGCGTCTGGGTTACCAGAAAAAGCTGGTGACAAAAACCCTGCAAGGGTAACTAAAAGAATCCACAAAACACTACACATGGCTGGACTGAAGAACGTGGAACTCAAATTTACAAATAATTTTACGTGTGTAACCTCCCGTCCTAAGAATTACACATATATGTGATATGGAACTGAAGAGAGATAACAGAGAAATAAAAATGTCACAGACGAGAGAGTGAGGGCAAATTGATAAAGTAAGTTACATGATGAAGAGCGTCTTTGTCTTATGCAGTCTTGTACTTGTCGAAAAATCCCATACAAAACACACAAATAAAATAGAAAAGGAATTGAAGCAGAAACGAGTACAAAAAACGAGTTAATCTTGTATCGAGTCCAGTCTCACGCGAAACATAGAGGAATGTACAATTTGGCACAGCGTATTTCGAGTCAATTAATACAGAGTTGTTAGTTGCCGAAATATGGGCTAAAGAGGTCAATTTAAAAAGAAGGTATAGTAGCAGTTGCTGGCGAGGTGAGTTACTCGAATTGAGTGGACTGAAAGGAAAATAAATTTTAAGGAAAGGGATTTATGGGATGTGATGCAAAGAAATGTGATAAAACGGATGCGTAGAGCGTCACATAGTTAAGAATGGATAGAGGGCCAAGAGTGTGGATCGGAATCGATAGCGAAATGATAGAAAGAGGAGAAAATAAATTTTTTTTCTTTCTGGGGAAAGTGAGCGAGTTGTGAGAGAGTAGTGGACTGCGAGAGCGAGGGAGAAGAGGAGACTGTGTCCGTCTATTTGTTAAGTGAAGACTGCCAGCCCGAGGAGAAAGCACCAGAGAAAGAGACAATGAAAGAGAAATTTTCAGCGGGAGCAGCGAGGTGCGTGTTTCCGTCGTTCGTGTGCATGTGAGTCTCTTCGGAGGAGAAATGGCGAGGAGAGCCACTTGGCTCTCAGCCGATTCCGCGTTCTGCAACTCCTGCTTATAAGCCCATACACCCGGAACCCTGCTCCCATAGGTATATCCATTGACATTGCAATGCAACTACTACCATTCTGCCCCTCTCAAACTAGAGCAGGAGGGAGCCCAACTCCCTTCTTATATATTTATATACAAGAGTCAAATGTATCTATCGATAAAGGCAAAGCACTCTTACAAATATTATTTATAGTAGCCTCTGCATTATACACAAGGAGCGGGGAAAGCACAAAATATTGAAAGATCCTTTCCTTAGTCCTGGACGTGGAGACATGTGAGCTTTCCCCTCCGTCCCACTCATTGTTGGCACATATAAGGACAATATCAACACACACCTCTAACAATATGTACCTACTACAGATGTACAATCTCCCTTTCTACTCCTTGTTATCTATACACACAAGTGCAAACAGTCACAACACTTTTACTACCAACTTGAACTCTGTCGCTGCCAGTTATTAGAATTTCCTAGAACCCAACGACCAACCGCTTTCCATTCCCACCGACTCCCAGACAAACTCATCAACAAAGCATTCAGCCTCCCACAACTTTCCTTTTTGACACATTTTCCCAAGCCAAATCTTTAACAGTGACAATCAAACCGGAGGACATTCATCAACTTTCCCGCCAATTTTTTATTCACGTATCTATCAACTTGTCTCCTCCAACTCACACTCGCCAATTGCTTCGTCAAGCCAACTGGACCGCAAATTCCTTTCCTTCTCTACTTATGACATTCTGTCCTCCTACATAGAAAACCGCAACTCTACAGAAGGCGTAACTAACATTCTCAAACGCCGTTTCAATTAATATCAAAGCCATCGTTATTTACATGGAAATGCTCACTTTTTGAAATAAATAATGTATCAATTTAAGTAAATACTCCATAAGTTTAAGTTACACCTTGCCTGATGGAATTTGCATTTATGTATAATATATATATATAATATATATGTATAATAACAGTTTATTACTGTTCTTTGAAACAAATACCAGTATGCATCAAAGACATTTTGCAAGTTATATTGCTTTAGTATTTAAAAAAATCAATCTTCAGTCAGAAGCTTTCTTGTTTTACCCCGATTCACTTCTGACTGGCTTGATCTGCGCCCAAACCTACTAAATTTATACGAAATCGTTTGAATTTTCCCTTTAAGGAAACAAAAGGAAAGTGGATATCTTTAGACTTACCTTAATATCATGTACAAAGCAACTGTACGTTGTTTGATTCCGCCTACTAAAGCGGACTATCGTTTTTAAAGCTATGCTCGCTGGGTCGTTCACGTAGAGAGTATCCTTCTAGTATAGGGAGTAGTCATCCAAATACTGAAGTATACACATCTCAGTCTTTCTTTTCATCTCAACTGCTGAACGTAGTAGTGTGAGTGCAGTGTTTGAGAATCTTGCTCTATATTGCAACGGGACGTCGTCCTAAAGTGTAACTTTCGTTTTATAGTTCTGCACTGGACTCTACTACATAAAACCGAATGCCCAGAAATGAGCTAAGTTCAAAGGACACACATGCAAACTAATTCTTTCCACCGGAATGCTTAAGAACGCCAATTTTGCGGATAGCAGCTGATCTAATGTGTGTCACTCTAGCTCCCTCATTCACTTCCACATCACACAGCTCCCAAAGATCATTTTACTAGACGATGTACAATATGTACATCAGAAACCCTTTGGTCATGGCTCTCTGCTTTCTTCGCTCTCCTTCCTCTTCTTTCCATCTTCTGCCCTCCTTTCACCAGTCTTCTACAATATATTCTACTACACAACTAGTCAAATAAACATTACCGAAAGATTTTATCACTACAACCAAATACATCAGAGTTACACCATGTTTATATTCAACCACAAACCGTTTTGCAATTAGACGACTCTACATGTCGTTCCCAGTTCAATAATCAACTAATTCATTCGAGCGTCACTGATTTACTTAGCCAAAATGTTGAACTTCTAATCGGTTAATTAAGAGGAAGGCCCGAAGTGGTTTTCACCCGGAAAAACCAATTGGCTCAAGACTTCCATGAAATATTATTATATAGATAACTAATTGCTACGGGGCAAGGGCACAGTTTCAATTCACTAATCTAAATTTCCAAGTTAATACAACGGCGCTATACTAAGTTTTATACTAAAACGTTTGCAAGTTAAGTATCAAATGGTCAGCATTCACTTTTAAGCTTTAATGCTTTATTTCCAGTGTCGGATGTGGTACCATCTGGATTCAGTTTTGGTCTTTTTAATCAATTAATGTTCATCATTAACTTCGGTTCAATGCAGTCCAATTCGATTCAATGTAATCTAATGTGGTGAATGCATGACAAGGTTAAGGCGGTCTCTGCTAATAAAATTCTTGTATACAACAACGCGATGACTGAATAATAAAACCTGTCCAACTGACCTGGTTGGTGAGTTGCCGAAAATTCCATCAACTCTTTGAAAATACTGAATTGGTTTGGAAACCCCAATCAGATCGTGAACCGTAGTAATTTGTCACTGTAATCAGAAAGCAACTTTGATGGCCAATTATTTTTCTTACATTTAGTAAATATTTAGTTGTGTACAAATGTGATCAAATTAAAAACCTTTTTATGGATAGTTACGTGACACATCCATTGAGAACGTTTTCTAAAATGTATAAAAAATAACAGGACAAATAAAGTTTTAAGCTTGAGCAGTAGGATTTTTTGAGTTTTCACGTTATCATTGGCTGGAGCAAACATGAGAGTTTTTATGGAGTGCATGGGCCCAGACATCGAAGGATTTGCTCGTTTCTGTTCAAATGTGTACTTATGGGAGGAAGTTTATTGTGTTTGCTTCCTTTTCCTAGACCAGAATGTTTGTGTGCAGTTTGCATTTCAGAATAGAGAATTACGGGTCCCTCCGAACTGGTGAGGACGTAAGTCCCAACAGGCGAGGAGATGGTTCTTAACTCATTTGCCACTACCGTACTAAAATGACTAGCAAAAATCATATTTTGGACATTTTTAAAACTCAGACACAGTAAACACACTTTTAGTAGTTACGGAATAGTGGTAGGAGCAAATGGGTTAAGAGCCCTCCTCGCCTGTTTGGCCGTGGTCCTCGCCAGACAGAAGATTCCCAGAGAATTACCTGAATTCAGTGTGTTCACTCATGCATGAACACATACATATATGGAGACAACAAAGCCTCGTATATTATGGTCTTGGCCTGTAATTGTGTAACAGGATGCTATTCGAGATGTAACCACATACAAGAAGGCCACAATCCACAAAGTCCATAAACGTCCTATTACTAGTAAGCCATTCTCTTCATGCCTTAACTCAATACCCACAATGGCCAGACACGCTAAAGTATTCTCTATTCGAATGTGAATTCCTCCAAGAAATTTTTAGTAGCATTATCTTTGTAAAATCTTTCTATTTTGCAGTACGACATGTAAACAAGGGTGTATACCAGGCTTAATGCAATTTGCAGAATTGAATGCCAACATCACCGTATCACATATTATTACATTATCTTTCTGCCTTCTGCTATGTAAATGCAAGATGCTCCAAAATTCTCCTACATCTACTCTATATAAACACATAACCTCGTTATTTACATAAACGACCAATCCTTGTGTCATTTAAGCTTGTCTTCCTCAGTTGCTATGCTTTCAAAATTGTCAATAGTCTTTGCTATGCATTTCAACATTATATAGACCATAGACAGCTATAATACAACCAGGTATATAGTTACTTTATTTACAAAATGTGAGCTATTCTAATAGAACATTTCTGAATGCTGGAGAGCTGCCTGGATGTTCCATTTACTTAAACACAAACCTCACTCACTTTAGACAAAGAAGACATTTGCAAGATCAGAATTCTCAACGGAAAGGAAACAAAAAAACGTCTCAAAAAATGTTTTGAGCGCCACACAAAAATTCAGTGCAAAACATTTATTTTTTATTGTTAAACTTTCGGTCTCGAGTTGCAACAGTTTAACACTAACATGAAACGACCTAAATAACTACGAAACAAAGTGTAGGTGTCCATGTCGTAGAAAGTAAAAGTAGCAACAGTGCAGTGTGGGCTATACTTATACAGCTTAACCTTACGTTCTTCTCGACGCAAAGAAACTGATATCTAATAACAAGTATGTCGTATGTCTGTCCATCAATACCCAATTACGAGCGCATCATTTCATCTTTTATTATTAATATACCTTGATTGATTGGTTTTGTTACAAACTTCAGTACGCTTGCACTGCCTGATTATTACTCTGAGTTTGTCAACCTATAATTTTACGCTGCTGTTGCTTTACAGACACTTGTCAATAATAGTTCATTAGCGGAAGTTTCAGTACACTTAACCTGTTCACATAAGCACCTACCTCACTCCAACCCTATATTATAGCACAATATGTGGAATTCTTCCGAATGGTATTAAATAATTTAAAATAATGATAGGTCGATAGAGTCCCCGAGCAAACTGGCTTAATAATTGGCTACTACTATATACGGTTTGACGTTTGGATTCTCATACGCTGACACTTCATTTCAGTAAACTGTATTCCACGATTTATAATGTTTACTTTTATGTTACGTGTGCAATCAGATCAACCGAGCAATTTATTTAGCTAGGTCCACTGAGTAATCTGTCTCACATCCTGCTGACTTTGCAATTTTTTCGAAACCGTTGAAGCATTAAATTTTGTTGTGACATTGCTTAAATTAAAACATGTTCAGCAGTCATACATGCACTTTCTCTTTTCAGTGTAACTGTTTGGAAGGATATTTTATAATTTACTTAGTAAATTAATAGTATTTCAAAAAATGTGATGATTTGGGTAATAATATACTATGAAAACATTTTGATTCTTACAAAGACCAATTGAGCCTACTTATCTTAAATATTTCAATCTACTTATGTCCTAACAAGTATAAGTCTTTCTTCATTGTTTTCCTTATGCTGGAAGCAAACTATGTGGTCTCAGCATAGTAAGAGGCCCATGTCCGTTCCTTCATTTCTCCAACTTTCTGCTTTCGCTTGGAAAGTGTCCAGAATTGAAAAGCCGACCTTTCTTCGGCATAGTTACATACATTCATTGGTGCATAGAGCTTACTTGTCCAGCTCAGTTGAAAAGTGGATGGTATTAAATGGGAATGATACTTACTCCGTTCTTCCTTCCTATAGGTAGTAGGTACAATAGAGAAGGCAATCAGCCTTGTGCAGAATGTACCAACAATAAGGACAGTTTCATAGGAAAAAAGGCAACGGCCATTTGAACAACTTGGTTGGACGGTTCCTTTGACTTCCCTTCATCTGTCTCTTGGGAATGAAACAAGTCGAAAATTTCAACAGAATCACGGCCAAACTATCTATACCTTTTCCTCGCCATCTAATGCACCTAACATCTCAGTATATACACATTGTCAATCCCGTTTTTTGACTTACACGCTCTTACTATCAACAGACTTGCTTGTAGACAGAGCCAGGACCAAAATACAAAGGTATCTGGGCATAGGCACATTAGTAAGCAAAGAAAGCAAACCAAAGAAGCGTGAATAACTACCAATGACAGTCCTGTCTTCCTAAACTCTGAGGGTATCATCATTGCAACAAATCTGATTATTTTATGGCTTTCGCTACAAAATATAACACTTAGATAGTGAATAAACTCACACAGACCTTTCTCTAGCTACTCTTCTTTTTCCTTTGGAAAGTAAATAAAACATCAATATAATGGCTATATCGAGGGGTACCACATTTTTGGAAAACCAAGCATTTGACCCCACTGAGCGTCAAATTTAGAGAGGAAATTAAATCATTTTATTTCTTATAATGCTATTGTTTATAACGTTTAAATAAATTAGGAAATAGAGCAATTATGTAGGCTATAATGGATAAACGTTGCTTTAACACATTATAGGAGTAATAGATTATATAAATAGTTTATCAAGCACGCCCTTTAACAATTGCATCAAGATCTTGTATCAGTTGTGAAATAGGAGACCTGTTTATCTTTTCGTCGACGGGTCGGAAAAATTGGTCACAGTGAGAGAGTCTTTTAGATATAGTTGGAAAGTATCTGGTAATATTCGCCATAATTTTTTGTGTTGTGTCCGTAATTCTTTAGGATAACAAAGAAAAGAGTCGTAGTGATGGGATGTGTCTGGTGGAATTCAACCCAAGATGTTAGTCTTAATGAAATGACCTTTCTCCCCTTTAACAATGTTTTCATACGTCGTGGAAATCTCTTGTGCTTTACCATTGAATAAGAAAGATTTTGAAAGGAGAAGGATGCGGATGGGATGATGCAACGGAATGAAGAGGCTACATTACATAAGACAAGGTGGCTGGCCCAGCTTGACTTGGCTTACTTAGTTGGTTCTTAGGAATCTTATCTGTGTACCCTGCACATAAAGACTGGGAGGGCTTTGAGAGACGACCACACAATATTATAAATGGTGCCAAAGGGTGGATCTTTCCATTAATCTTCTTTGTTTCTCCAAGTCTCCTCCGTGCCTGCGTTGCCCTACATACTCACAACTTTCTCCTATACCATCTTACCTAAAGAGCTAAGCTAAGTAGTGACAGTGTACAAATAACTAATACAATAAAGACCAAAGTAGTATTAGATAGAACTCTAGCGTGGGATCCTTTCTTTTCCACTAATACAATAAACAGTAAAATAGTATTAGATAGAACTTCAGCGTGGAATCCTTTGGGCTCCTTTCGATCAACAAAATCGACCAGAGCAATATCAACATCATACGAGAAATACGAACTGCAGTCAAACAGTACAACAAGGTGAGTAAGTAGAAAAGCGTCTACGCACAGCCAAAGTAGTAGGGAGCAGTAAACAACCTAAGGAATTCAATCTGTATGGTTCTGATTTGAAGGAAATAGGCAAGTCGTATGTCTTGCTTCGGCACTATTATTAGTAAATAAAATACTTTCTCCTGAATCGGTTCCTTTGAGTTTACTCTTGCTTTCTTTATTTGAAGGCACGAAATGAAATCCTGACTAGTTAAGTCTTCCTATTGGCTGATTTCAATTATTGAGAGAAAGTAAGAGAAAGGTTGCCTTTGCTTACATTACATTACTCACGGCTTTTCCTTTGTGCACCAAACTTGGGGTCTTTATTACTTGCCACTTTCTTTCCAACAGAGCAGTTGATTCTTGGGAAAGTGTTAGCCGACCCGTTGACATAATACCGACGACTTCCTCCTTGTAAATGTCAAATTGGACACGTAAATGCATAACAGAGGCTTATTGCTCGCTTCCCTGACACAATTACTTTCTCTTCCTTTCCCTCTCACTCCAATAGAAAGAAAGAACTCAACTAAATTACTGAATGTTTACAATCTTAATGCACGTGCCATCAGCCCAACACCTGGACCCAAATTTACTCTGAAAAGGATTACTACAAAGTCCCGCTAAAATAATGTCGCATACTATTTGTACTTTCACTGCATGACATTTCTCCTTTTCAGTGGAAATTCCTCTTTATTTACCATGATAATATGCAACTGTGACGTAGTATGGGATTAAAATACAATCGCCCTGCTGCATGTATGGTGAAAGTGGCATGATGTGTTATTTTACCTTGTACTATATAAAATGATTGTAAATAAATAATTCTTTGGATTCTGTAAATAAACTCTCTTTTGCGCTGTATGTGGTAGAAAAAGGGATTTCTGTTTATGAAGGATTTTTATTTATTCAATAAGGAACACAATAAATAAGAGGTGTGTAAGCGAGATAGACTAAGTGTTTTATGATAGAAGGATTGGTATGAGCAGGTAGTATAAATAAGAAAGTGTGGAGGAAGTGTGTTGGGTACTAATAAGCAGAGTAGAGCAGAGTTTTCTGTTGTCGTACAGACTTGTCGATTGAAAAGAGTGATCGAGTATTGAATTGAGTCGGTCGGGTAGTGTACAGAGGAGAGGACAGATATACATGGCAATGGCATGTAATGTTGACTGATTGATGGGGGTTGAGAGGGACGCCTGCCCGAGCTTTATGTAGCTAAAATCTGTGCATTATGCTCGAAATGACTTTTATTTTAGAGGAAGGAAGATGGAGAATTCAATGTTTCTTTACTGGGGGCATGGTGGCTGTCTGACGATGAAAATATTGAAGGCGTGAAATCCGGGAAGAGTGAGAGAAGGAGCACATTGATATGCAGCTCTTGCCAGAAGAGGCTTGATGAAGATTGAGATGCTAGCTGGCTGGAGAAGTGTGCGGGAGAAAGAAATGCTAAAATGCTGCCTTGGGACGTGGCTCTATTGCTAATGAATGTGAGATTGTATTTCTCACGTGAATTTTCCCAGTAGTCTCTCCTTCTCCAGGCCTTTCCCCATGTGTCTCTTTCCTATCTCTTATTATGAAACCCGCTGACTGACTCTGGATAGATTGTCTGCAAGCAAAGTTCAAAAACTACCTACTAAATACATTGTACCTACTACCTTTCTGTCCCAAATCTAATTCTGTCTCCACTCACCACTTCAATTCCTTTTATCCTCTTTCCCGCAACCGATAATCTTGCCCTTTCTTATCGACTGACTTAGCTCCATCCTCCGCGCACACCAACTCTCCCAAATTTACAAAATACTATTGTCTAATTTGCACTAGAAACCTTATCAGCCTTAGCACTTTGTATTTTAACTAAATTGTCAAACGCTGTCCATTTTAAATCAGCTGAACAATTTCGTCTATTGGTCAAAAGCCTTTGACTACCCTCCCCTTACTTTTCATTCTATAGTTATTTTTTCTTATAGAAACATTTCCATAAAGGTAATACATGCCATAAAACATAATTTAAAGCTACTAGAGAGACATTGAACGATAAAAGCAAATGAGGAAATAAAGTGCTGTACTTATATATATAACACAAATAAGTTTATACTTATAAATCCAATCTCAACTTGGAGTATCACGAAGAATTTTCACACAGGTACCTCACTGTCACTACTAAAGTCACTTTAGCGTAACAGTTCTTCATGCTGCAGATCATAAATAAGATATCACGAGAAGTAAACGACGATAGTCCGACATAAAGTATGAAGACAAAACCAATTTATTTGCACTAATCTAGAATTCCAGTTCCCTTTAGTAAATCGGTAGTACATAGTTAGTGATCCTTAAACCTCGAGAATGCTACTTTGTAATAACTGCACTAATTGCTCCTTTTGTTCACTATTTAATTAATTTTTGGTGACTATGCACCCAGAACCTTTCTTCAACTACCTCATGTGCCCTCGAAACAATTCATGTACGCATTCCTGCTTTTCAATGTTTACAAATTAATACAAACTGTAGCAATATTTGGTTCGCCGTTAATTTCAAACGTTAAGAAAAGAAAAATTTTGTTTTATGAATAGATACATTTATAACTGGTTAAATACCTAACATCAAAAATGTACACCTTCTCCTTCCAGTTGTTCTTTGTATTACCATGCAAATTATTTTAGCAGTTTGTCACATTGTATTAAAAACCCCTTCTATCTATTTAAAAAAGACACAACTCAATAGTATAGAATTTACATAAACATATTTCTTCTAACAAGGAACAGTCGTAAGATGCATTTGGTAGCCAGACGCACAGTGTCCCACTGTAGTCAAATTTCGGATATTTATTGAATCAAATTAATACCTAGGCATTAGTGGTACTTGAAAAAAGTAAGAGCATAGCCACAGATGAAAAATTCCACAGGAATACTTCGACAGGCTGAGTTAGGAAAGCTGAATGTGGTGGCTGACTAGGAGGAATATATCAGTGTCTTTGGTAAGCGTATTTTTGCTTTGAAAGAGATTTGAGTGCATGTAGTTTTCTTGGAGTCGGAGAAAGTTATTTGGAGAGCGTTGTACATAAGTAACATGCACTAGTTTAATTTAGATTAATCTAGCTAAATATAAAGTGAGTGGTTGGCACGTAAGCACTCGAGCCTTGTACACATCATACTTTAGGTAACTTGCTCAATACTTATAAGCATCTGACCTATATATTGATTCCTTTCCGTCTTTTGGCACATTCACTCATCTCATCTCCTTTGACTTACTCACTCAGTCGCTTCTTGACTAAAGACTACTTGATTTATGTTCTTGAGTGTTCCACTGAGTAGGCATAAGACTTATAAACTTTTTCTCCTGCATTAGTGACTATAGCGCTCACAGCTCAGTGGAGCTCCGCGTCAAAAACTCTTTGATGATGCATATAGGTATACAGGCCTATTACCTTTCCACCTTGCTGTACGTAAATACACCTCTCTCAAAATACTACTTCAACAAGACCTCCTTTTATTAGTTAATCGAGACTTCTTTTCAGACACAAAGTTTATTTTCTTTTCATTGCCAACCTAACCAACCATAATTACACATTTATTCTACGAAAACTAAATGCTATCCAAGTACCAATACACTCTACATTAACTGCTCATTCGTTTATAAATAATGTCAGGTACTTATCAGATAGTTGCTACTCATACCTACTTTAAGTACCTACTCGAATCCTTTCTTTATACTTTCATATGAAACTTTGAAGAATCGGCTTGATTGTGTTATTTAAAAAGTTTTGCTGTATTTTGCACCCTTCACATTTCTACTATGGGATTTCTTAAATCAATTGGTTTCAATTTAATATCTATACAGAAACATTCAGTCACAATTTTAATCGACCAATTAGACTGATGATTGATGTAGGAACTGTAGAATTTTTGTTACCAAATTCCCACAGTTTTCATACAAGTATTGTAATCTCTTTCTAAAAGTTAAAGGTGCAAATTTTACCTTTACCTTTGTATTTTAAATAGTTAAAATGTTTAAGTTTGATATTCGAAATAGTAGCAGCTTTTTTAGTTTGAACCAAATGTCAATTATTAAATGAGGAGAACATTATAAAATGTAAGTGTCAAAAGTCTTTTAATATCGAATAGAGGAAGTGTTAGAGATGAGCTTGAAACTGTAGTGAACTATGGCCTTGACTAAAGACTATGCATTATTATCCTGAGATTGTACAATATTATGCAATGTTATGTTGAAAAGGAGGATATTTAGCATTTAGACAGGTTTAGAAGTATAATTCGAATTAAAAGAGTGCCTGGAGGTATTTCTGCAAAGGTTATAAATGTGCGTATTATCTGTAGAAGGAGATATGATTATTTAGGAAATAGTGGGTGAAATAATGGGCAGGCAATAAGGAACATTGTAATTGCGTTTATAAAGGGAAAGGTAAGAGGGTGAAAGTCTATCCGGTTTAAATGGATAAAGAGTAAGGCCAAATCAATCCACGAAATAAATAAATCTCTATTTATTTATGTGATTGTAGAGACGGAGAGGCAGTGGGTAGTGTAGTGAGTACTTGGAATTGTGAGGATAGTAAATTGCTTTTATGCCCCATAACACAGTGCTTAATCTAATGAGAGTCTGCCAGCTTGACTCAGTTCTTTCTCTTTATATGTTTCGTAGTAACTGGAGTGGAGTTTTCTCTTTATTTGACTGTGGAGTAGTCTGAGTAGTGGTTCGTGCTGGATTGACACGCTAATGGAAACGATGCTGCTGGCTGGCCGTAGACTATCAGCATCAGGCTTGTTCTTATTGTTGGTGGCTATGACTTGGTCGTCCTCTTGCATTTGGACTACTACTGCTAGCACATAGTTACCCAGCAGTCGGCTAATGAAAATGACTATGAAATCTTGTAGATAGACAATGATAAAGTATTGTGGGCTCCGGAATTGGATTGGACAGAATATAGCAGGTGAAATGTTTTCACTTATTATCTATAGGATGGTTGGTGGATGCACTGAGCGAAGTACAGCAGATTTTTTCGCATTGAATTGAGTGCATAATAATATTATATGTAGATACATAACAGTGTCGGTGGATTGGATATTGGGAGCTAAGTAGTAAACACAGTGCGAAGGAAAGTCCCTTAGCGTAAGTAAGAGTAGCATGCTTTCTCCGTGTACTTGTGTATTTATAGGCACTTACATTAATGTAGTGTGCTATATAAAAGCAGACATAATATGGCAGGGATATATTATAATGTAGAGTGGTAGGCCCTGCGTTTTATTTTACTGTTGGGTGTTTTATGTTTCTTTCAGAGTGAGGTAGTAGCTATCTGCTGCTCAGCACTACTACTCTGAGGGTACTCTGCAGTTTGTGAAAGAAGAAAAGCTATTCGTATAAATGCTCCATTGCATTAGACTGCCATGCCACCAATAGACTTCCACTTAAGTTGAAAGGAGGGTAGCTGGATTGGATGAGATTCTCTTCTTCTCTCCTGCTGACTCTAACTACCTTAGCTAGGTGTACAAAACAGCTTTACATCCAGCAAACTTGTATTTCTATTGCTTGTTACACACATACGTAGCGACCTATACTGTATTATTATAGCCGCCCGACCACTTACTTCTATTATACAATCTTAATGTTAAATATTATGTACTTCACCATTACGGACTCTAAAGATGAGCTCCTTCAGTCATACGAGACCAACAGATAATTCTTATATGAAATACATTTCTGCCATACTTATTACTTATGCCGTGTGCATCCTTCCTTTAGCTTAACTAAACTGTGCATCAAGAAATAAAACAGGAGTGAGTGACTACACAAAGTCTAAAATATTAATCAAAACAGGGCGTGAAGGGCTTTGGCTCCTGTTGAAGTAATGGCCAACTAAATGCATCGATCAATAATTGTGTTGATTTGGATTGCTATTGCTCCCTACTCAGCTATGGAGCTTCGCTTAGGGTTACACTACTGAGACTTTGTCTGTTTCTGTCTATACAAAAAGCGACGACGAGTGATATTAGGTGTATGCCCATACATGCAGTCATAGATATATTCTTTTCATTCAACTCTGCTCCTTAGCATAGTCTTCTGGTGTAGTGGTACTACTTGTTCCTAAGTTACGTCTAACTTCTATTCTGTCGCTCATTTCATTTCTTTCCTTTGCTTTCTCTGCTTTCACTTTCTCCTTCCTTTCCCTTTCTTCCTTTGACTTCACTTGACTTCCCTTGTCTTCAGTTCTCTGTGCCGCCTGCAACTTTAGTCTCTAAATGAATGAGACACCGTTGCACTAAGGTTTAACTAACGATTAAAGCAAAACAGATATCTACGAGGATGTACTTTCAACATAAAATAAGGTGATAAGGTGAGAACACAAACTTTGTTCTCTCCACAATGTAAATAAATAGATACAAATACACAGATACTATAACCTCTTTCGTTTATGTAGTTTAGTTGTACAGAAACACAAAGGAACTTCTCCCATTCATTGCTAGCAACAAACTTTACATGCAATAACTTAGGTACCTACTTAGTGTTACCGTAATAATACAATAAGCTCCATCACAACTTGCTCCACATTAATCTACCTGCTGATATTAAATATAGACCTATCTATATCCCCAACTATATAGTAACACGCATTACTGTGGGAAACTTCCCTCGTTTGTTTTATAGCCAAACTTCACAACAACCAAGTTGCAGATTGGAAGACCCACAGAAAATCAGCACAAGGTTCTAATTTCATTATAAAGGGAAAACCTTCTCCATACTTCAAAGTACAATCAAGAGTGTATCTGTAAGTACCTATACAATTCAGTTAATTTGTGGTGAATTCTCATCTGGCGAAATCATTCTGTCACTCACATCTTTGTTCTTGTCAGCCAAAACTGTCCAACTAGAAATAATCCTTGACTGCTATAAAATCAAGAACAAAGAGACAGTAAAGAAATAGTTTACCAAGTTTGTTTGCGCCTCTAAAACAAAATGCATGCATCGAGGAACAATTACGGAATTCAGACACGCAAATACATTAGATGAGCATTTCCACTGTATAAATGTAATAAACACGCAATTAATTTCTGTGCTTATGGAGAGAGTTAGAAGAAAATTATGATTTTAGAACATTTTGGGAAACAGCCATTTAAGACTCATATTCCCTAGAGGGAAGTTGTTTCTTTTTGACTTTCCCTTACTTTCATGCTACTATAAACAAGCATAGTCATATGTATAGTAGGAAATAGTTGGTTAGCCAATACAGTTCTAAACAGCCACCTACGATTGTAAATACTTTTCAACTTTTCCCAGTATTTCGAGTGTAAATCAAATAATTATTTACAGGCTTTACATTTTTAGTTGGCATCTCCATGAGTAAACGTTCCTGTTTACCATGGGAATCCATTAGAAGTTTTCATGTAAGCAACAAAGTTTCAGATCTTCCAAATTTTCTTGCATTCTATCTACTCCGAAAAAGTTAAGATGGATTCCGAGAAGAGTGGTTCTTTTTCACCGTCAGAAGTTTGTTTGAGTAAATAAAGAGGATCGCGAAGGCAATTTTATTTTTGGATAGACTTTTAAATTACTACGAGTTAATGTGTAGGTGAAAAGGTATTAGCAGCTACGTGCAACTTATAAATAGGTGCTACTTACTCCAATCTTTCAGCTTCTTGTAGACATTAATATCCTGTTAGTAGTATTCGAAAGTACGTTCATTCTGTCCAAGTTAGTGCTAAATGTTAAATAGTACCCAGACAGACAGACGAGAATAGGAGAGGACATGAGAAGAAGTTAGCACTTAAATACAAAGTTAACTGGTGTAGCTTTTTGGAGATATGATAATATTAGCCGTTTGTAGTCGGTGCATAGCGTCTTTCTCGTTTCTGTTCGGCTCCTTACTTGGCGATTTGAGTGAAGTGAAGTGCCTTGCCTAAACAAGGACGATAGATCGATAATGCTTCTCTGAGGAATGAGCTCCCTCACAGAACAGATCTTCGGCACAACAAAATAATCTCATTATGAGTTTTGCTCTACTGCTCATCTGGATGGCATACTCATGGATTTACTCCTTCCTCAGAAAGGCTGCAAACAAAATCATACATGTATCTACACAGAATTGTTTATCACATTCTCAGAACTCAACAGTCATACATAATATAGGTAAGTCTTCTATAGTATTCAGTACTGGTCAATTACGATTCTTTAAGCTTCGACTGACTTGGTTCGTTTCCATTATTTCGAAATTAGTCTAGTAGGTCCCTACAGGAGCTCACACACAGTACCTTAGAGGACCCCACTAGACCTGCCCAAATAATGAAGTAAATCACCACAAACCCGATCTCTTTTTAAAGACTTTCCGGTTGGATTAAGTTGCATAACTAATTCTCAAGATACCTAACCCGGTTAAAGGTTTATAAATTTTTGACCCCGCATACACTCATATAAATAGTACCACTTCGATTCATTGAGTCGAACAATGGAAAGGCCTAATCCTATTGTTCTCGAAAAGAAAATCTAACTCAATTTTTCGACTCAATGAGTCGAAAGAACCATTCATTAGGGCAGTTCATTCCTCAAATTCCATTTTTGTCAATTACAATCTAACTTGATTTTAATTTAATTCAGTTTGAAATGGGATGTCCTAAATAAGTCTCAATGGGGGCAAGATGCAACATGAAAAACATGCATTATTTAATGCAAAATGTCATATTTGGTGCTAACCTACTTACCTGCATGTAAATAAAAATTGTTAACTTTCATGTTTATAGTCAAAAATCTGTAAAAATTCTCGATGTTTCCGTTCTGTACGTAAGAAAACAGACATTAGTTACTCAAGGTGGAGGATTTTGATTATTATAAGCTAAGTCACAAAAGATTCATCCAGATCCAGAAAAACCCATCGGTTAGCACATGGTTTAAACCACATTTGTTATAACCGGCTGGCAAAAATTTAGTGGAAAAAACTGGTTAAAAGTGGCTGAAACTCACAAATGTGACAAAACACGTTTTCTCCTTATTTGGAACGGTTTAAAGTTACTTTTATCTAAAAGCTATGAAAAACCAGGTCATAACATTCTTGGCGACTCCTAACTTCCTTCTAGCAGACGTCCGATTTCGCTTCACCGACGTCCAATGTCGTGTGTATCTAAGCAGTCAAAATCAAAGTGACAATTTTAATTTTAAAGTTTTCCATATTGAAATGAAGTATAGCTTTAGCCACTTTTTGCCTGGTTATAACCTAGTTTAAACTGTTTCTTCCTGCTGGCTGGCAGAAACTTTTGTGGCGAAAACCCAACCCTTTTCCAGACACTATTATAATCACTTTTTGACGGCTGATTAAAATTTTGGACATACATAGGACCTCTTGTTATTCTGTTTTGGCGGAGTAATCGATTACTTAACAAATAAACCATTGTAACGGAATAAATGGCTTATGAGATAATATACTTTGCCATTACTTTGCGATTGACCAACGACGAGTACGTACCCCATGCGATACCTTTACCAAACACAAAGCAAGTCTTCCTATACCATGCCTACTAAACACCAAGTTCGTCTTACCTACCTACAATCTATTATAGTTTCACTCTCACGTTAATCTCTTTGTATTCGAAAGACAATGGATCATGTGTTGCAATACAAAGGCTTAATTTCAGCGCAAACTTCGAGTCGAGCAAATCAACTTGGGAGGTTCATTGTAATGCAACATATGATCCATTGTCTTTCGAATACAAAGAGATTAACGTGAGAGTGAAACAGTTATACCTAAACCTACCAAACACAAAGCAAATTTTGTCTACAGTCGGAAGGACAGACAGACTGTTAGGACCGTTCACAATACATTATTTACGATATCTAGTAAGCTAATACACGCTAATAGGTTAGGACCGTTCGCAATACCTTACGATATCTCATAAGCTAATAATTGCTCGCGAATTGAAATTTGTTTCAAAATCTAAAACGATTCAGATCAGATTTTATAATTTGGTACACTTACACAAATTTTAGAATGGCAAACGCATTGGTTGGAATTTTGACATTTTTAGATAAAATTGTTGGACATAGTTGCTGTATGAGTGGAAAAACCTCTACGGCTATCACAAAAATTTACTTGTCATTCCCAGACCCAGAGTGCATAATATGAGTGTGAGACGTATAAGATAAGTTAGGACAATGCTCCAAAATAACAAAAATTTGACCTCAAGTTTCGAATTTTAAATAGGATCTCGAATGGTCGTTTAACATTGGTATTATGGAATCACCAATCTGCACCAAATTGACAATCCCTTCCATTGTCAAAACATTGAGTAATTTTTTGTTTTCTTTGAACAGTAACTTACCGTACCTCCTGGGGTTGACCATAGGCTTAGCTGCATTGTCGTTTTGGCCTTTTATGGTCAAAACTGTTTTAACCCAACCCTGTGTTACATGGATATAGTGTTGTCAATGTCGATAATGAAATCAGTGGTAGTTTTTATTATGATGAGATTGGTCTTGTAGGTTGAAATTGTAATCCTGGAATATAAAATGCCACTTGCAGTTACTCTGCGGACCAATACAGTGCGGAGAAGGTAATTTACTGTTATAGATAAGAGTAATGTTACAACAGGCTGAGTATGCTGGCAAGTCATGCAGTCAATAAAATATTATGATGTTGCACTAGTAGATAGATCACAGAGAAAGATAAAATTACAATTGCTTGTGTCAAGGCGAGAGAGATTGATGAGACTTCTCTCTTTGAATTCTATTGCTCACTTAATCTTTGATAGCCATGATGCATTGGAGAGTCATAATTGGGACTCTTTCTCAAAATTCGCTTATCTTGCTTTTTTTGAATCTGTAATGCTTGAACACAAAAGAGAAAAGCTAAAAGATAAAATAAATCTTCGTTTATGTGCTACTCTCCACTCATTCACAATATGTTAGTCAGTTCACTTGAATCTGGTTAAAGTACAAGAGGTAGTTGCTCACTCACTCCCAAAATGTCCAATTTTCCATTGGATAAGTATAATACAGTCACAGTTAATATCATCATCCCATGCGTGAGGCAAATGAATCTATATCGAGTGGTTTATAAATGCCTTATAGTATATGCATGGTTTTCGTCGTTTTATTAGCAAATACTAGGAATTAAGCCTTTTACAATACTTTGATTTAGAATTATCATTTGTAGACGTTGGCTATGCCGGTTTCAGTTTCTGTGCCAATTAAGCATACATGCCAGTGATCATGTTTCGCAACCATTTGCCACTAATAATTTAATTTGCAAAATTAAGACTCATACATTGGTCTGATTCAAAAGATTTGTAAATGATACAGGGATTAACATTTCTCTGTATGTATTTGTAGTTGCCCAGTTAAGAGTTACATAACCAAGATTCTGGATAGAATAAATTTTGTTTCCAAAGGACGCTGTGAAGGGATTTTGCGCGTAGATTCTTTGAGAAGTAGAATTAATTGATGGGGTAACCTGCATTATAACTTTTTCGCGGGCCGTTCTCGACGCTCTAACCTCGCAAGCGGCCATGTGTGGAATAGTCTAGTACAACTACTACTACATGGTATACATCCCGCGAACGCTCAATGCAGTCACACAATTCATACAGTGTAATAATAGTTTCGCATAATTGTTGCTTAACGATTGGAGTACAACATTCCATATTAACGTTTTGTCTTTTCATGGGGTTGTATATCTGCTGACCGTTCTAACCTTTCCCCCTTAAAAATAGTCTTGGTATTTAACTGGTAGAACTATTTGGGCGCATAGTTTTTGCAAAAAGAATTTTTCTTTTGATGTTGAAACTGCCTACATTGCATATTAATTTCCGTACGTGTTATACAGATATTGTAGTAAGAAGTTAGATAGTAAATTTACAGTGGTACAATTTACGACAGTATAAGTACAAAGAAAATTTACCTATAGGTACATTAAAATGTGAATACAATATAATAATAATGATGGAGTTGTTGCATGCTCGAATTGTCACATTCGTTGTCAAGTAGTACTTTTATGCCGTTAAGAACCCACATTATCCTTAAACTTGACATTTTGCTTATCATTTGTTCACAGACATTTGTTTGCTCTTTTGTATCCTAGGATATAATGCGTGCCTTGTTTTCGGGAAAATACTATTATCTACTTCTTCGGCTGGATTTAAGGGTGGAATCCCTGGAAAATAACAGGTTTGTGTCTCAAAAGTCTTCAAAGAGAAGTTTCCTATCTGAAACTCCATACAAATGTAACTACGTGTGGTAATTCATAGTAAAAAACAAATGCGTTCCCCTCATCTCGCTTTTTCGTCTCAGTCGACTTCAGTAGATATTATGTAAAGCTCTTCACTTAATGTAAACTTGCTTCTGCTATTCCGTTTCTGTACATAAACTTCCCTCCGCACTTTGCGTTACGGTACACATAGTACTGCAGTAACCATGTGGACAACCTATTTAAATGCATATGTTACAGGTGCCACCTAATTTAAGCAACACAATCTACTTCCTAGGTATTAATTACAACTTTTTGTTTACACATTCACAATTTATTGTGAAAAACAACTATATTATGCAATTATGCTTTGCTACATGAATCCAAATACAAAAAATCAAATACTATGGATATACCTTTGACAAATCCCTATAGTAAAAGGCAAAAGTTCATTTTTTTGAGGGATGTCTCAGTACTGTCATAAAACGTACTTTTATAGCCATGATGTAACGCAGTTTGTAAAATTTACCATGACTTTTCATAGTCATGAATAGTTTTAGTATATTTTCGTCTAGATTCTTTGGTATGGTAAATTGAAGAAAGTGTATAACCATTGCAATCACGGTAATAACTGCTTTCTCTCATTTATTTGTTTGATATTGTAGAGCAACATTTGAAATTATCAATTATCGTAACTGCACCAAATGTTGTGTGGCGTTCAATTAATAAGGAGATCTTAAATTTTTTTAAACTGTAGAAACGTCAGTATAAAATGGTAAATTTAAACGGGCCCACGCACAATTACCGTATTTCTATATTATAACCACAGTCTGAGATAAAGCAATAAATTTACCATCCTATCTATCTATGTATGTTTGGTAGGAGAGCCTAATTTGCGCAAGCACTTATAGCTGGCCTAAACGCATAAATATAATTATAAATATAATATCGCATAAAACAATGAACTACACTCTGGGATTAGAATTTTTCGAAATTAAACCAAATATTGAGCGGATTAATTGGAAGTCTGAAGTCCAATAGGAGTACTAAGGGCCTAGGTAGTTATGAAAAAAGTTGCGATGATAAGTATATTTTTCAAAAACCAAGCCGAAATTTTAGAACACATCATGAGTTGTTTCGTATCTTTTGAAGTGATTAAGGCTAAATGTCTAAGCTTAAAAGGACTCAGACTGTTTTTGCCACAAACGGGAATGTTGCTCAAAAATTCTCATAGAGGGTAAATGTGAATCGAGAAAGTTCGTACTTTTTTTGGAAACTTCCTCAGTATCTGAGACCACTGGTCCCACACCCATACAGTAAATTTTAAAAAATTCTTCGAATCTTATTCTACAGTAGTTATCAGGAACATTTCACATTTTTGTCTGTGACTTGAAGATATCATCGTTTGAAACCAAAAAACTTGTGTTTTTTTGTGCATTATATAATATTGCAAATTTAAGTCAGAGAGAAAAATGTGACGTGTTCCTTATAACTATTATAGAATAGGTTTCCGAAATTTTAAAATTTATTGTATGGGTGTACAACCAGTGGACTCAGATCCTTAGGGAATTTCCAAAAAATGTTACAGAGGAATAGATAGTCGGGTCATAGCCAGGATTACTGACATACCTTAGCGTTAAGATAAATCTTCCTACATACGTCTCTTTGGGCTTGAAGGACAAAGTGATGCAAGTTGTAACATACTAATACCTGTAACATATACAGGAAGAAAGCACGTAACTTTCTCATAGTATAATACAAGCCACCAAGTATTCTAATCCAAACAGTCTAGGTAGTTTTCATTTTCATTCTGTACGGACGTACATATAGCTGCATCTTTTCCTTATATCTGCACGTCTACATATCCTTATTGTTAAAGAATATTTACACATATAATATGTATCTACCTGACTCTATAATTTATTTTGGTATAGACACTTATGACAAGAGAATCCTTGTAATACCATAAGAAGTATTTCGTATCACAACATTAGGAATAGTTGTCTATGGCTTAGAATCTATCTGTAATAACCTGAAACAATATCCTTATTAGTTTATATTATGATTGGATAGGATGGAATTTTAGATGACATTTCCTCACTCTATGTGCACAGTAATGTATAATATCTATAGGCAGATAGAGCAGTCAAATCCTCAGGGCAACAACCAATATAGTGGATGCAGATGTTCCATTGTGTGCATTTTCTCTTGTATTATGCATGAGTCGCATTTCTTCCTTTTTCCACTTTTCTCTGATTCTTTGGTTTAGATATATTTAGTTACTTTCATAGTAGACTCAAGTTTCCCTTTTCCCAAGCACATTTACCGACTCTATCCTTCCCATTTTAATAATAGGTAACTGAATAATAGTAAACTTTCACCGGTTACTAGTATTTCCTACTCAGTATGAACTTCTATCCACAGAAAACACATTCATATGTTTAATATCCAAAAGGGTTGTGGATTTGGGACTTTGTGCCCTATTTGACATTGTATTTAATAATCTTTTTGGAAGTTATAATTCCTAAATATCTAAGATGGCTAAGCATGAAAGTAATTACTAACTACACCGAAATCACTTTAAACAATACAAAATGTGTTAATTACTGCTTGCACGTATAATTATTTAAATCTCACTTGGTGCATTTAGAGTTTAAATTTAAATTTTCCAAACTTTGATCCCTTACTTAGTCATCACTCATCACTGCATCAGATTTGCTACATTAATGGCTGGTGCCTTTTGGCTACTATGAAATTCAGCTTAACTGCGTATTAAAATTCAAATGGAACTCGAGAAAACATCTTTATTTGTCTCATCTCAAAGTACTTGTAAACGCTATAATTTGATCAATTTATGATACCTACAAGGTATTTTATATGAAAATGTATTTTAATATAGTTACCGAAAGGGTTAGAAGAAAGAAACATGCTAATAAAAGAAATAATATTATTAGAATTGTAATTTCCAAAACAAATATGCAAACTTAAAAACTAGTTCTCTATACGGAAGAAAGTTAAAGTTTGCCATAAGGCAATGTATGAAGATAGAAGCTCATTAATGATTTATGCTGAAAGCATTTCGATGCCCAATTACTTTCACCAGAGAAAATAATTCGAGACTAGGATGCTTAAGTAGAACAGTTTTACAATACATTGTATTCTTTTACTCACTACTAGCAAGTATCTGCCAATGAGTTATATTTACCCAAAAGATGAAAAATCTATGATTTTCTAAAAAAAATTGTCTCGAATATTGTGACTAAAATACAGGAGAAAAATTTCCTTATGCATGAGGACATTTTGGACGTGGAGGAATAAAAATGTACGATGAAAACAGTTTAGCACTAAAATTCTTGAGCATTTTCAGCGAGTTTAGATTAGACTACTGTTGAATGAGCACTTGGGAAAGTCACAGTAACACCTGCACAAGTCCCATCAGTCACTATGACCAAATCTGCTTCCGTTCTGCTCGTTCGTGCATGGATTCAGGAGAGTCAACTACAGTTTCCTATTCCCCGTACTCAATCAATGCAACCGCAGTAGAAATCCACATGTTAAGGAACAGAGCTTTCCCATTCATTTTCATCGAAACCATATTAAAGATCAGACACTCCGTTATAATGTAAAGCAGTCTATGTAGAGAGACGTAATTCTTCCGACTATAATTCTAGTATATAATTTTCCTATCTATGTTATACCAGTTTTCTGTCTTTATATGTCAACTCTGTCTTTTCCAGTTCTACAAGTCAGTTAATGAGCTTTCCTGCATCTTTTATAAACCACTTTCTAGTTATCCTCTTGTGCACTTACGTTCTGCGTGAGATTCTTGCAGTTACTCCGTTCAATAACTTGCCAATGGCTATCTTTACGTTTATACTCAAGTTCAAATTTGTACACTGGCAGATAAAAGGGAAATGACGACGGGAGAAAACTAGCAAAGAAGTCAGACTTGTCATGCTGATGTCGTAAAACATTTCTTGTAGGTATCGTGAACTAAAATATTCTTCTGCCTATGAATATTATTGTAATCCTCGACATTGTATATAGGAGTATGAAAAAAGAACTTAAAACTCATCGAACCATCTGAGTATTAAATAAAGATGTATAAGGAATATCTCTGAGTATGAGGAGGAAAACTTTTCGAAATTCTATGTAGGCAACCCGCTTTAGTACGTTTTTGATTGTGACATTTGGCATATTAATATGGATAAAGTATGTCTTTCTAATGAAGAGCAGTCATGGGGGAATAGAGCTGAATGACATTGTTAGGTAAATACAACACATCTCTCGAAATTTCAAATTTGAACCTCATCTTTCCGAACAGGAAATCCTCTTCTTCATAATGGCAGGGATCCAAAACTTTGACCTGGAGTAGTTTAAAGTATATACCGATTATATACGCCTATACTAATACTACTATTATCTTTAATGATGACAGTAGAAGAGATGTACAATAGGTTGCATAACTTCCCTATTATTTCCATTTCCAAACCATCAAGCAAACAAAGAGCACGATGCGATCTCCAAGGAATGGAAAAATAGTTTCTCCTGTCTTCATATTATTGTTTTAGTTAGGAGAAACTAAAGTGTAGCACACTTGGAGAAAATCACTGGCTGAGATAAGCCTCTTTCAAAATATAAAGCGTTAAAGCTGATTGTTTCCGAGTTAATCTTCATCTATCAATGAGGCTTTTCCTAAACAAAAGGAAGAGATGCATGGAAAAGTTTCCTAAGATAACAGAATCGTGGCAAAACCGCAATTTGTTATATTGAAATTATCAAAGTGAGCAGCATAACCAAAACTGGCGAATGCACTAACAACGAAAGCCAATTTTTCACATGGGATCCCAAACACTTTGGTAGAAAGTATAACAATAAGAGCTTGAATATTTTCTGTGTTATATATTTCATCGTTTTAGGTGCAAAAGTGTCAATATTTGCATATAATATAAATGCCAGGTATTTATATAGACATATGTACTTACACTATGGAGCTTTTACTGTGGTGCAAGTGGTAATAATAATGGGTATAAACAATTTAGCTGCTAGCTTTCCCATTGGAATTTCTCTTCAGCCTCCATCTCAACTTTAGTTGTTCTTAACACAACACAAAAATAAAAGTTTCTGCACATTAGTTTTTCTATTTCCTATTCGATTTATTTCTCCGAATCTCCTAGAATACCTAACACATCAAACAAAGCCAATAACCAAGATGATTACTACTTTTGCTAGTCTTTGTGTTTGTGGCAGCGTCATTCCAATGTTTTCGTCTTGAAAGAAAACGTATCCTTTTAGGAAAGAAGCCTTTTAAAGCCTTCTACTCTATTCTGCAAAGCACGACCATGTTTTTTGAAAATTGATTATTTTGTTTTTAAAGGAGTAACTCTGAGAGTCTCTTGTTAGCTAACAAAGCTGATAATTCTCTTTGAAAATAGGTAAGTATTTTTCTATGTACATTTCATTCATTCCAAAGTATAACAGGGTAAGAAAAGAGTACAATGTTTCGATATGTAGCTATGTGCACGACCTTTCAAAATGATAGTACTAAAGGTATATGGATAAGTAGACTGAATTGTATTTACCTAAAAGTGCAATGGGAAATGTAGCTATAAAAGAGTCTCGAACGAAACATTTGCCATGTTCATGTGAGTTAATAATTATTTTATATGGGCAAGGGGAATTAACAACTTCGCAGACTTCACTGACTTCAGTTCAAATATTTATCCATAATAATCCACATCAACTCACAACGACGGCAGAACTTGCTTGGATAATTAAAGCGACCCTTTCCCTTGTGATAAAGTTAAGTACTAGTATACTGTATTTCTTTCTGTAGTAGCAACGTAACATTCTCCTCTGTGGAGGAATGCATTGTTTCACCATCACAAATGATGAGCTTACAGTATTACCTACACATGAACACTAGCGCTGATCCTAAATATTATACTATCATAGAATGATGCAAAAGAATGTATGAAATTGCGTACATAATCTCTATTCATATCCAACAAATTATAGTCAGTAGGAATGAATAGCATAGTTTGTTACATTTTGAATATGAATTGCAGATGGGTAATATTATGAGCATACCTACCTTATCACTGCTAGCAAAATAATGTAGTTTGTGAATGTGAATGGAATAGACAATGAGTTCCTGTTTAATTTTGATATGACATGCTTACTTTTAGTACTTTTAGGTACCCACTTTATCCATTATACTCTGCACAATTCACAAATGTCTTCAACATAAGATACCTATAGACAGGTTTTGCTCGTTCAGATTGTGTTTGCTCATTAAAGTCGTATGTCACTTTTGAAAGCCAACTGTGCAGGTCCTTGTCATGTAACCTGTACTCTAAACTTTGTTTCATGAGATTGTCATGAACACGAAATGAAACGGCGCTCTCCTTTTGACAATTTCTGAAGAATATCCATTTCTAGATACATTAGCATACCGTCAAAGCCAGGTAGACTGCATACCAGCTCTCCAGGGTATGTCAATCTCAAACTTGGGCATCATCCTTTCCACCCACCAACTTTTCTTACCTATTTCTGACATCATGCATAACTCCTCAGTGTTTAACCAGCTACTGGTTAATGGTTAAATAGGTAGTGGCCAAAATGGCTAATACCATTTTTGGGTTGAAGTAAGACAGTTTTTGCATATTTTAAAAATCGCGCCAAGAACATACTAGGACCCGCATTCGAGTGACTTTACCTAAATAACATTGATAGGTATTTGTACAACCACTGTCTTACTTTAACCCATTTTTGACCAGCGGCCATTAATAGAAATGTAAATTATAAATAGTATCATCTAATTTCACCACTAACCGTTCTATCCGGCTAAAATATAAAATTACGGTTAAAACAAAACACTGCTCCAAACTAGTTACTTACTTCTGGGACTAGGAACAATGCATCTTTGTTTCACTAAGGCTTTGACATTGATGAACTTATTTACAACATGATTTTCAAATCGATTCCATCTCTAAACTACTGTAAACTTTGTAAGCAGTCACGTCAACTTAATTTTCCCCAGAGTATATCATACAAATGTAAAAACCATTGGAGCGATGTTGTAATGGCTTTCATGGGTTATTGTGTTGTGATGACAGCTGCAAACGAGAGTAACGAGACATTTTGTTAGAAAAATCAATTAAGCTATTTTGTGGAAATCACTCAAGCAAATAAAGTTGCATTTAGTTCATCTTACAATGAGACTTGGTGATAATTTGAAAATTCTCTTGCCTATTCACATGGGAAATAATCACATTTGGTTTAAATATGACAAAAACAATTCGAAAAGTCATTTTCTCTATTTTGCATTATGAAATCTGACAGACATGCATAATATAAAAACAGCCAGACCATAAGTAACTAAAGCTAGTACTAGTATACAAAATGGCGTCTCTAAAACTTGCTAGGCTCTGTGTGAAATATTCGCGATGATCAGGTTATATTACCCGAAACATATTATTCAGAATCCCCACCGGTAAAAAGACCTACTCGGTTGCAGAGCAACTGGCACTCGTTTAAATTGGTAGACATGATTAACAGAGGATTATCATAATTTCTATATACTTGCAATGTATTTCATAGAGCTTGACGGTCAATAGCATCAACACCAGCAGATGGTTCGTCAACAACTAGCAATTTTGGCCCTCCGATTATTATTATTATTATTATTATTGATAATTGGCAGTTTCCTCCGGTCAGTGGCCATTAAACTGCCAATATCACTTTATTGATTCACTTTAATGTTGAGAATATAATATTGGTAACGCAAAAGTAAAAGAATTACAAGTTATTTACGACGGAGAAAATACATGAATAATCACAAATGCTAGTAGTTACAGGTAGTTCACAATCGCATTTTTGCTTTTCTAAAAAATATTCGTTTAAACTTGTATCAAATTTATCGGTTGAAGTAAGGTTCTTAATGCTATCAGGGATTTTGCACCACTCTGAAACAGATCGTTTTTTAAAGCTATCTGATCTTCCTATGGAATAAATATAATTTACAGAAGCCATTTACAGATTAAAGCCAAGGCAATACTGACCAATTTCTTTTTGCTTGTAGTCAAATATTTTAAGGGAATGTCAGTTAATCCTGCCAAACCTGTTCATAATCAACATTGAAATCAATTTATATTGATACAAAAAAATTTCCATATAATAACAACTATATATTTCAAATTAATTTGGGAGTTATTTACCGAGAGGAATTATATATTGTGCGCCCTGTCGATCATTAGAACAAATTGCATTAAAGTCACAATGGCTGTATATTTTCATCATATGAAAATATTTTTAATTATTATAACCACATAGCTTGTTTATCTGTATATATAGCCTATTAAATCTTCCCAAGTTGAGTTTGATATATTTTGATCATATATTTTGACAAAATTGCGAAAAAAAAATCACCGAGGAATTTTTAATTTAGATTTAGGTATAGAAGGTCTGGAAATCAAAAAGTATAATCAAAATATTACTCTTGGGTAGGTATTGTGTAAATTAATAATGGGTGCTACCTCTAAATCGGCGATTTCCACATCTCCGTTGTTGATCAAAATGAGACGAAATATTACCCAAAATGACTGCCCTGTATGCAAATCCATGATGATTACAAAAAAGCCATTGGACTTATTTTTAACGACGAAATGAATTAAAATCGATCATAAATCTTTTTAATGTTTACCAAATTACCATTCGACCTTTTGGTCATTTTGAGAAAAATATGGAAAAATCAAAAGAAAATGACATTTTTAGTGTTATCGTTCCAACAAAATACAATTAAATCATAATATGTGAAAACCAATAAGGTTGACTTTTTTTAGCCAAATTTGGGAGGGTTTCAAAAATCAATGTAACTCAGTTCTGTACATCGTAGAAATCATTCGAAAGCTGACAAGTGATATGACACTGCTAGAAATATCAGCGATAGTTTGAGGTCAAGGGTTAAATGTTACTGGCACAAATATAAACTTTCATTTCCCTTTCGCAATAGATTATTTATTTGTGCTTTTTATAATTCCGCAAGTAGTCCCCACAGTCCCTAGCATTCCTGATTCAATTTCGAAAGATAAACATCAAGAATAATCATGCGTATTGGATACTGTTTAAATCAGGCAAGTATCTAGAAATTTAATCAAGGGAGGGGGTTCCAATGTTCCAAATAGTATTTGGAAAATGTTACGAGCTTTAATTTCTTTAGAAAAACCTAGATGTTGATCTCAGATTCAGGTTACGTTATATTCCTCCTCTTTTGCCCCTATAAATAGTACATGCCTGGTTAATAGAAAACAAGAAAAGGTTAATTATCATTTTGGTTCCCCATAACAGACATTTTAGATAGATTGGAAAGTTTATCCAAGATTGTGGTTATAATTTAGATATAAGTTTTGGTCTGGGTGGAGATTTTGGGCAAACCCCTTTTATACTAGCCGGTGGCAACGATTCAAAGCATGTAGGAAAGAAGGCATTTATAATTATTTTCCACTGATTGATTCCACTATGATAAGTAATAACTAACGTTTGCAAATCCATGAGTATGTAGCGAAGTTAGCCAAATATACTACAAAAGTTCTAGGTAGTGATTTGCTAGTTAATTCTGAAATATACAGATATAATTTAATGCATAAGATATTTGTTTATAACTTACTTAAGATTTGCTGCTTCTGTGCAGGATAACCTAAATGAAGAATTAAGTTGCGTTGATTCTGAGAAATTGAGTCGTTGACGGAATACTCGGTAAGAAGTCTGCCGGAAAGTCGGAGAGGAGATGATGAGACAAGCTGAGTTGAGTATTTGAGGGAATGGAATTCAAGCCAAGTAGTGATAAGCTTGTCACGTATTAAAAGTTTTTGTTAAAGCAATCTTTTGCTTTCACTGATTGTTGTCTGAGTTAGTTATCTTAGCACTGCATTTACTCTTTGTCATTAACTTACTAACTTAGCTTAGTTGGCACTATGTAGAAAATAACAATAAGAAAACTTCACAAAGCTTTGGAATATCCCCAACATTTCCCAAGATTAACATGTAAGGATAGAGAAGATGGCCTACATAACAGACTTATACTTTCCAATTCCATACTTATTACCATCAATGACATGAATTATAATTGGCTTGAATGTAATTGACAGTAAGATGATGGGAATGGCTATATAATAGAAATATCGTCTTACAATTAATCACGAAAGACGGATACTTGTCCGTATCCAGTTATAGGAACACCGGAATCTCCTTTCAGTGTCTGAATATGTTGAAACAAGATTTTGTCTCTTCCAGGAGCACCTACTGAGATTGAATGCGTTTATCTGTACCTCCAATCTACTTTTTGCTGAAACGAGACGTCAACTTCAGCAATGACTGAAAAGAGTCTCATTTTAGCACACGTCATGATTATTTATTTGAAATCATTTGGTATCACAATTATTATTATGTTTCATGTTCAAATTGTGCTCCAACACAGAAGAAATGGGTCAGTGTAGTATGCTAGAAGACGGTGCTGAAACGATACTTGAATCATGTCTTGTTTCAGCACATGCAGATGCTGAAGCTAGGTCCCGGTTATACAAATTTGAAGCTTAAGGCTAGGGTTAGTAGTTGGATGTGCACCAAATAGGTCGGAAAACTGTATCTGAGATCTCACAAAGTTAAGAGACGAATATTTATTTCTTGTAGGTAATGTTATTGCTTGTGCTAAATCTGATATACTGTCACTAGATAGTGACATAAGCTAAAACTTAATGACTTGGAACAAAGTTTTAAGTAAATTTTCACTGGAAATAAGTTCAATAAAGTCAGTGCTGACTGGAATGACAACATAAGTAGTATAATTCTACTATGATATTATTTTAAGTGCAGTTACCTTACTGATAGCTGTACTGCACATAGTAATTGTAAAACTGTCATGCTAAGAAAGGTGTTCATAATTATTACCTATCCCTTTAGTATGTACTGACTTTTTCATTAAAACTGGCATATTATAATGAAATTTGTTGAAACTACTAAGGTATTAAATATCCTAAACTCAATGCTTCATAAAATGTTGATTGCAAGTCGCCTGAAATGTAAAGGACAAGATTGTGTCTATGGTCTTTGATTATGTAAATAAACTCTAACGAAATGTGAAAGTTAATTACAAAATTTTAGTACATGTAGAATATTGTAGTTAATAACTAGCAAGTTTCAGGACAGTAAGAACATATTGTATAGATGTATAGATTTGGTGGAATGGGAGATAAAGGCTGGCCATCCATTATATAGGTGTACTCATTAACTGAGTTTTAGTCTCTGTTCTATTAGTTTGATTTTCTTTTAATCTGATAGGCCGTTAAGAGAACGATAGACAGGAGCCATAAAAAGGCAATTATTGTTCCTTGAGTTTGGTATTAAAATGTTAATGAAAGAGAAATGGGCGAAGCGGGTTGTTAGCTGACGGAAGTTGAGGTTATATTACTTAGGCTGCTTATTAGTAAACAGTGTAAGACAAATATTCAGTATAAAATTAGTAGAGATATTAAGAGTAAAATTGTAGATGTTTGCATATTGTTAGTTAGGTAGAGATAGAATGAAAGGAGTTCAGTGTCGGAAATCGTAGGAAATGAAATGGAGTATAAAAGATACATAAAGGCATAACTAATAGAAACAAGTGGAAAGAGACAGGATATCAGAGAGAAGAAAGTAGGAAGGCAGAAGATATAAAATGGCTCATGACTTATTTTCAAGCAAACAATAAGTACTAACGGATTTTCCATTAGGATTTATGTTCACGGTGTCTACACAATATAGCATTTAGTATCCCCTCATCTGCTACGTTCATTAATTAGTCAAATTTGAAAAGCGTGACGTAAGTACTAAAGAGCTTTATGTGTGCATTTATTCGGGGAAAGACAATTACTTCTGCTTTACTACACGTACATAATATCAGTTCGTTATGGCAAGCCTTAAAAGAAATTCAAAATATTCTTCCTGGTGCAACAGAAAAAGGAGAGAGCAAGGAAGAGTTAAGCTAACCGACAACGTAACTCTATCTACCAGAGAGCAACATATTATAGGCAATAAGAGGGATGTCAAAAGTTACTTTGAGTACAGACTATCTCTCTTATTACGGTGCGCGCTAAGTACGTCCGCAAGAATCGAGTGAAAGCAAGGAAAACGGGCAAACTAAATATCTTTCCCATTGTAAGCATATCTGTTGGTTGGGTAGTCGTATGTTCTACATATTTACCTACATCTCTTGGGCTGAAATGGCAAATGTAATGTGATGTAACGACCGTCCTATATATTACATGTATTCACCATAAAGTGCAATAAAGTACATGCATAGCTAAATCTGCTTTCTCTGTTCTTGGTGAGGTTGTTGCTGGATGTTTCTCCCTATACTAATCATGGAGCAGAGCAATGAAAATGGTAATGAAATAAGGTGTATATCACCAAAGGCAACTTTGTTTTGCGACGAAGGTTATTTACAATTTGCAATCACGGTTAGTACTTACTGCCAAACATGAACACAACAGCGCGGTGAAAGCAATAGCATTTATGCCCAACAAAAGACCGTAATATAATACTACAAAGTACATCGTAGTAGAAGCACAACAGACGAGCACAAAAGAGCTGAACAAAGTAAACAGCTGAGAAATACAGTAAAGACTAAATACCAAACATATAAATCATTGAAAAGCTACAGTTATAAATAGCTTCCTTGTGTTATTTACACAGAAGAATACAGAAGCCAGATTTCCCTTTACTTTCCCTTCATTCTGCGGAAACCAAACTAACATTCTTCATACGTATTTAATACAGCCACCATATTATATTTTATATTGCATATTAGACAGGCCAAATGGGAAAATGCCTTTAGCATACATAGCATCATCATCTTCGCTCATGCTTTTTATGCCACCGTTGCAACTGCTTTATGTCAAGAGACAGTAAGTACTAGTTCCTTACTATCTACCTCTCTTCTCTCCATAATTGTAATGGTAGACTTTATGTCCGCAATCTATATTTTTTTCCTTTATCTTATCTATGATATCGCGAGGAAATGCATTATGAACAATACATGTTAGTACCATATTGCAGCAGGGATTAGTTCCTAAAGCAAAGTTAGGTAATATTATTTGCTATGCTTAAGAATGAATTGCAATGCATGCATTCCTACTTACGTTTTTGCAAACGTGTTTTCGGTGTACGTGAGCAGACATAATATCCAGTAGATAATAGAGTACAATTTCACATGTCAACACAATTGTGCATGCAGCCATTCAAATACAGAATATTATGAACAATCGGGAATTAATAATTTTGCAATGTAGTAACTATGTACATAGAATGTGTTGGCATACCAAATGTTTAATATTTATTCAGTATTTGTTTCTCTGATAAAACATGAACGCTTTTGTCTTTATTTACTCACTCTGCAAACCTGATTGTGAATTTGGTAATTCTACCCACACAAGAAATTGCAGTTCAACACGTTGAAATATTAAGCCTCACTTCGTGCTTTGACAAAATGTCTCCGTGATTTTATTTATTTGCAGTTCATGTCATGCATTCACTAGCTACTACAAATCTTCTATCAACTCTAATACGTCAATGTGATGGACAGAGAAATATTTATTGTGTGTATTGTTTAATATATTTAGCTTGGTAGAATATTTTTCAAAGTTGAGACTGAGAGTTCACATTTGTGTGTTGATAGTTGAGATCCACCATTATGCATTTGTTAGTACATTGTTTCTCTGTCTCAGATCAATTTCGACATTGCAAGAGTTAATCTTTCTTATTTATCAAAGGAAACATACATTACGCATGTAGTGAAGTATGACCAAACTAAGAAACAGAAAGAGCAGAGATGATACTGATCTGTCCATGTCAAGCTGTACTGGAATTTAGGAGAAAGTAAATGTAAGTAGAGTGCACTGTGCAGTAAAGTGGAGTGGATCGCCTAGACGGGGAGAGGATTAAATAAGATGAGCTTCGAATAGGATTGTGATTTGTGTTGCGTTTCGATCGGATTACCAGACCATAGCAGGTCACACTCTCCCACTGAGAACAGCGCCCACAAGCTTAACGACAGAAACAAATTGGATCGGATCGGATGTGGAGTGGAACTAGAAATAAAACTGGAACCAGACACCTCCAGCGATTTCATGTGATGTAATGTAATATCGTGTGATAGAATGTTAAGTTCACAATGTGAACTTCAATCTTTTAACTACTCCATTCCAAATGCCACTTTTACTTTACTAGTTAGCTATACTGCATGGTCTTCCGTCAAATGTACGAAATTAGTTGCTGCTATGGTTTGCAAATTCTATTCAGCACTTTTGAAGAAAATATGAATGACAAAGGTTTTGAGAATTGTAAATTATTAATTGTAAAAATCAAAGTTGTATTTAGGCGCACTTGGCCTAGATTCTGAAGAAATGAAATTTGAGTGAAGTTTTCACGTTTTTCCAAATATAGCGTCTCCGCCCACAAACAGGAACACCTAGCGCGACCGCCCGCACAAAAACAGCACGACCGCAACCAGAAAACCATTCAGGATGAGCACCGCAATTTATAAATGGAAAAAATTCACTTTCTCTAATTCGGGGGAGATGGATTTGTAGTATACTAAGCTCATGGATTTGCATCCGTCGCTGCAGCCTTAAGATTCAGCAGTAAAACTAATTGTGACTTTTGACTAGAAATATTGTTAAAAGGTGTAACTATTCGTCATTTAAAACAATTCAATGGTAAATGGCTTTCTAAAGTTACACTCAAGTATTATCGTTTCGCTCTCACCTTTCGTCTATTCATTAGAATAGATAATGTGGTGCATAATTATAGGCTTTGTTAATTTAAAAAAATTAATTTGAAAAATAAATAAAAGGTAAAATAAAATATTAAGTACTCAAATATCTTAAAACATTAAGCTTCAAAATCATTTAAAAAGGTTAATTGAAAAAATTAACTTAACCAAAACTAAAAACAGAGCTCACCATTCTTTCTTCGTTAGCTGATAATGTCACGTCAAGATCAACAGCACTTAACTTAGTCAACGGATAAAAATAAAGTAAAAATTTTATTTACTGTAATTAAGATTTATGAGGGATAAATTGTAATTCAATCACCAATATACTTAAGCCAACATAGTCAATTGTGATCTCGGGTACCTTAGCGCTTGAAACCGCAGGGAAAGTAACAATTTCTACTGCCCTACCTCGCGTTCTAGCTAAGGATGTTAGTATGTTAGTATCCGCGAACACAAAAAAAGATTCTGGTGGCCACGGGCGGGGAGTTGTGCCTCTGTCCTAAGTACAAATTACTTAATACTAGTCCATCTTATTATTTCCAGTAGACGATCCTCATTAAGTAGCAAATAATTTGATCCGCGAAAGGGAAATTGTAGTAAATAATATAATTAGTTGGTAAGTAAGTTAATTTAATATTTTGTAAATAAAATTTAAAATCTTGATATTAGTTGGTATAAAAATTGGGCTCTCATAAGTAAGGATTGTGGGACCATAAAGCTATTACGGTACAGATAAATATAAATTGACCCGAAATAGAACGACTTGATTACATTAACACGCTAAAGCTTTTGTTAAGTCAGGGTATATTCTAGTAGAGGATTTAAAATTTCAAGGAGGGAAAAATCCTAAACCCCAAGACGGAAAAATGTGGCTTCCAAAAAATATAATTTTTTAGTTTGTTCTAAAATAGACCAGGCAATATTATTAACTTTTTATTTAACTTTACGGAAAGACTTATAAAAAGATATCCAAATCTCCCAGACTTTATTTTTTATATAAAATTGCATGGTTTTTATCCACCCAGTAAAAATTGTTATCGTTATCATCGATCAAGGTATCGAAAAACCCGGGTTTTTTAGGAAAAAACCCTCGACCCCGGGTTTTTTGGGTTTTTTAGGGTTTTTTGGGTTTTTTGGGTTTAAGGGTTTTTTATATAACTATAGGTATAAATGCAAACCTATACTATACCATATTTGAAACTACAGCTGACAACAACAACAACCGTGTCAACTACTATTACTTCGTCAACGAAAAGAAAAATTAAAGCATAAATAGTTTAATTTTATTATGTTGTAACATAGCAAAAATGCAGTATTTTTGTGAACACCTATATTATTATTACTGTTTGATAACAACTAGTGAAATATTAAGCATTATAATATTTTACTGATTATATTGACTTTATGATATTATTCCTTGTTAATTTGAAGCTTTAATTGCAAAGCATTACAGTAATGAATATGTAAGTGATAAATTGAAATTATGAGTACAACAATATTATAAACATAATCTTTACAATGCAATGACTAAAGTATACATAAAATTAATATTATTATAGTCCTCACATTACGATACATTAATTACGCGTAGAAGTGTAGAAGCTATATTTGTTTCCACCTGATTATGCATTTGTTTACATTTTTGAATAGAAATTAGTATGTATTGCGTATCTAGATGGACCTGTAGTGCACATTTTTGTATGTTTTGTAAAAAACCCAATAAACCCGGGGTTTTTTAAGCAAAGCGGGGTGGGTTTTTTGCCAAAAAACCCAAAAAACCCCAACCCATAAAAAACCCGACCCACAACCCTGTCATCGATCCCTACTAATTACACCTCCTATTAGGCGATTTTTTCAGTTCATTTTTAATCCCAATAATTGATATTTTCATCAAAACTGGAGAACAATAAGCCACCCACATGGCTTGTGGGGTGGCCAATTGTGTTCAAATTGGAGGTGGGACCCACCCACTCCATCCCAAAAGAGCAAGTTACGATAAAATGGACGCCATTTTCGAGTTCTGCATGTCAATTCACCATTGAAAAGTGTAACTTCCTGCTCTGCGCATTTACTACATTTGGAGGTGTGACACTACTCATTCCACCCCCAGGATGACAATTTACAATACCATGAACGCCATTTTTGAATTTTTAGTATTTTTTTACCTCGTAGGGATTGTTTTGGTTGTGTTTATCCTGTAATTTCAGCGCATTTTTAAAATGAATTTATCCACCCCGATTTTATGCATGTTAACGACTTATGGGTTCCTTAAACCACAATTGCCTGCCCCTCTGCCTAGTTACGGCAGCGTTTCTTGGAAATACAAATACCCGAAAGCCCAAAATTACAAGTCTCTTTAAACACTGATCCTCCCGTGCCTGTGAACTACGGAACAAAGAAGGTACTGTTTGCCTTTTTATCTTGTTGTAAGTAGGAGTAAATTTTTTAAAGCAGTCCATTTTTACTTTTATTTCTCTTTTGATGTAGCAATCTGCCCCATCTACTTCCACTTAACATGTAAACAAAAGTAAAGAAGTTAAATAAGCAAAAATAGAGTGCTCTTTAATAAAGAATTACATTTTTTGCTTTTTCGTAAAAATTTGTTGCTATTTTGTTCCCTGATATACACGTCTAAATTCTAGAATAATCTATTTCTGTGGTCAGGTCATCCGTTCGACAAAATATTTCACCTTTCCAAATTTTTTAAGTGGATAATGTTAAGATAAGACCAGGTTAAGCACTTAAATAGGTAAATTTAACATAGTATATGCAATTCTCTAAAAAATGAGACTTTTCTGTCTGCATGCTGCATGTAGTATTACAGTATTACTAAATCCTTACTAATTAAAGACTTGCTAATGCCACTTATTTAATAGAATCAATACATTAGTAACTAATATTTTTTGTATACTGTTACAAACTATCAGCTAGAAAGAATGAAATTCTAAGTACATATTGTTATAGTTAAGCATTCATTAAAAACCGAAAGATCTAGTATCTAAAAATGAAAACCAAAAAAGTCAAACTCAATTGTTTTCAATGTAATACAACTAGTGATTAATGTAGATGAAAAGGTTATGCAACTCGAACCTACAATAAAGAAAATGTGGGAAGACATACAATAAAAAAGAAAAAGCTCAAATAGAAAGATATAAGAAATAAGATTCACGTGAAAAGTGTTCAGTTCTGTCTACCTGATAAAGTTAATTTGTTGTGACTGCTGGGAGTAATCAATCATCAGAAAGTTTGTTCGATGAGGTAACATTTGTTGAACAAATTGTTAGAATAAACTGAATAAAAAATGCACAAGGGAAAATTGCTTTGGAATTAGATGCACCTTCACAAGATTAGTGCGCATTTCAATCTGTCCATTCACATTACTTTTGTTTCATAAGAAAAAGTGCTATAATACTGTCACATATCTGCGTTATTAAGTTGTCTGGTAAAGTTTCTTTTCTGACCCGCAATCAATCAGTCTGGGATTCCACTATAATGATCATCATTGTGAATATCCTGGTCACCTTTTCAAAATATCTTTATCCCTACAGATGGGATCGTTATGAGCATAGGACATAGGATGTCAATTAGCTAACAATCTGCTATAGCTGGTGTTATTATGTTAGCAAACCTCCAGAATTTCTGTCTGAAATTAGCCCCATTTTTATAAATGACAATTTTATATAAATCGTATCAGCTTGATTGTTTCTTTCTATATACCAGGTATAAATTATATGATACTTAAGTATATGAAACCTGAAGTTTATGTTGTTATCATATTATTACAAATACCTTTTTTAAAATATAATTTTATATGTTTATGCATAATCGTCCCAATTGTGTATGAAAGTTTACCTCCACGATTACAATTCAATCCATTAGTAGACAAGCCAAATATTTGCACATTGAAAAGAGTTTGGGAATGTGGTACGGCTATATATAATAATTCTAGTATTTATTTGTGTCGCCATTTTTAGGGATTGTAGTTTACATTATTCAGCATGCATTTATCGCCCCATAATATTATTTATTATTGGGTGGATATAATTGTGTTTACTTATGCATTGAAACTGCTATGCCACATAATAATAATTGTGTTTTTATTTTCTATACACTTGACCGTCTGGCTCAAGTCAATTAAGCTAACGTAAGCGACAGAGATAGTAAATTTCAAAACAAATGCTATAATATCATTCATGCAATGATATATAAAATAGGAATAAAGCTTTGACGCTAAGGTAGTACTCTGAATTGGTTAACTAATCATGTAACTTGTAGAAATCACTTTGAGCGAAGCTTACATGATTAGTTAACTAAGTAGCTTAACTTCAAAGACTTAGTTCCTACTTTGATATTTACATAAGTTTTAATGGTATGTAGGTACGAATTTATTCTTATATAAGTAATATATATAACATTATGAAGTAATTTAAACACATGAAATAGTATTACGAGACAGGAGATGAAACGGTGAGGAAATATTGAGTTATTGAATAGAACAAAACATTGCTCATACAGATTTTGTGAAATATTTGTTTCCCAAAACGTTGCCAGATAAGAATTGTATATGTGAATATTGTGCTGTAAGAATTGTCAGGCTTGAAATATCCGGCCGGAACTTCAAACCCAATACATTAAATGTACATAGGTAGTATTATCTGTATTTATTTTTATGCATGTAGGTGGTAGACTATAAACGAGTTGGAATTTGTATATAGTATCTTAAGAGCTATGTAGTCTAGTAGTAGATTGCATTTTTTGAGTAGGTAACTATTTAAGTATGATCTGTATATTTAATTTTAGTTTTGTTAATCTATGATTTTGGGTTGATATTATATTTTGTACGTGTGAAGCACAGACGAATGACAGTGCAGTAAAATAACTCACGAGACATTCACTTTCTGTAGCAGCACTCCAGTTTCACAGGGATCTTACATAATCCTTGTAAATTGAATTTAAAATTCAACAAATGGTCTTTGACATATTGCCAAACATCTACTCGTGTAATGTAATGGTTCTCAAGTACATTTGTATTTTGCATTTCAATGAGCTCGACGGTATTTTATAGGGCAGTACAATTTTTGGGTGTATCTTATCTTAAATCATGAGCTTTATTGCACTTTCTTGGCAATAGCTATAGTAGTATGTATTGTTGAGTCCGATGCTAGTATTTCTTAACTCTAAGTAGATTTTGTATTGCATACTTAGTCTTTAAAAAGGAATGAAATCATAATCGTAAAAGGGAAAGTGGGTGAAAACGTTTATCTTTCCGTATGAGCGGGAATAAAAGATGACTGCCTATTCAAAGGACGAAAACAAGTGGAAGAAGTCTATAAATATTCAATAGATATCAATAAAAAGCTTGGAAATGTATAATATTGTAATTCTAGTCTTTGTAATGTATTTGGCAAGTCAACTTTGCAGTTTCCACATGGTACCTAATTCAATCTTGATTGTTTGACATGCGGAAATGGCGTGTCTGTTCTCTTGTCTTAGACTTTATCTTATTGTTAGTACAACTAAACTCCCCATTCCAGTTCAGACGCTTGTACAGTACAAATTACAATGTCGTTTGTATAATAGAACATCTTAGTTAGTACCTACAACATCTCTACACCTTAATAAAAACGATTTTTCTCAATTTTAAAGCTAGGTAGGTAAAAGTTAGGTAGCTACCTAATGTTACATTGTAGTGTACACAGTATGTATCTTTGTACCATAAATAAACTTAAACACACATAAAAATGTTTGTCAACAAAGTTACACAATACAGATACACACACATATAAGCTAGCTTCTGTGATATCTTTTCTAAATCTTAGACTAACCATTACATGAGTAGGTATATCAATGACGAATTATATAAGTGTTCACAAATTTGGTGTATATTTCACATTTATATAGTATCTGCAGCGATATCCACTGCTCATCAGTATTAATTATCATGTATGTACATAGGTAGGTAAATAAATGTACGGGGCACCATTATTAGTCCAGAAGATATTTGTGTGTCGTAACATTATTGCAATTTCCTACTTATATCATGTATTTACGAGTAGTAGGCAATTTAGTAAGTCTGTCAGGTTAGGATCACTACTTTCATGTTACTAGTAATAATTATAGAACCAGTTTATAAAACAATCGGTAGATATATCATAACTACGATATAACACTTGTATGTATGTAGGTTTTGGTTGTTAGCATTGTAAGGTACAGTTGGAGGTAGACTAAATGATCATAATAGAATCATATTATATCGTATTGGTTGGTGTAGAAAATTTACAAGGTGACCGAGAAGCTCAAAACTTAGATTTCAAGAGAAAATAATAATTACAGCTTCTTTTCTTCTCAGAGAACGGGACAAAGACGAAAATCCTGTTTGCACAGATCCTTAACTTCTTATTATGTAGCTATCCATTAAATGCGTTGAAGGTTGAAAAATAAGGCGAGGTTTTTTGAATGTGGCTTTGCGATTAACTGAAACCGAAGAGAAGGAATCACTTCAATTAGCGATGATCTTATTCTTACAGAAAACTAAGTCGGAGGAGGAACTGCTCCTGGCTTAGCAGTTGCTGTTGCAATCTCAGATAAACGCATGTCGATGGGAACTCGATCGTCATACAGAGTTGGAGCTTGCAGAATAATCCCCGCAGTGCCCACCAATACCGCCAGTGTAAATATCCAAAGAAAAAGCCTGTCCAAGACCATTGCCACATATTTCCAATCTTCCTTCACCTAAAACAATCAAATTAGACATTTTATTTACTTTTTATTTTCATTCTTACAAAGATTTTAGTTTATAACGATCCTGCGTACTCGTATGGACTCTTCTTCTCGTCTCGTATGCTCTGCGATGAATCGTACACCTTCCACTGCTTTTGAAACTTCTGGACAACCTGGCCAAGAAGCACGGTGTCCTCCGCTGTCCATCATATCTCCGTCTGGGTCTCCATCCAGGTCAGCATCATGAAGTTCCGTGGAACGTAATAACGGGTGTTGAGAAGCTCTTGATGGTGGTACTGGAGGAGGCGGCGGTGGCGGTGGCGGCATCCCATGTATCTTACAGTTTCCATTCAGACCCAATGCGTCTACAACTTCTCTGCTATTCCCAAAATAGTACCAAACAGAAATTTTAATTAGATCGTACAAAAGTAATGCATTTTAAGTATAATATCGTGGTTGGGAAATATTTACTAAAACTACTAGAAAAAAAAAGGATGTGGGAAAAGATTTTGGATGTTTTAATAGCTAAAGGACAATGGTTTATCCTCTGCTCTGGTTTGTCATACACACAAGGAAAAAACCATAGAGAATATTGGAGAAATTATGTTACCTTGTACTAAATTGGTATATTAATACTACAGTCACAAAAAAGTGGTTAATCCAGTGTCATATTAAATACATTAGGCAAATTGTTTCCTCTTCCAAGTGTATACTTTTTTATTACTTTTGTTAGAAAGTAAATAAATTGGTTAAGAAATGAGAAGCATGACGATTATTAAATTGTACAAATTAAGTTACTAATAAAAGACGATCAAAAAACAAACTGATTAAATTAGTTTTCTTTTCTTCTTTTCAATTGAATTTCGTTATAAATCATTTCCCAGTTGCAAAGAACCTCAAACGAGATGTTCTTAGTGTTGCGAAAAGGCTTCCGGAAAAATGTGACAAACAATTATTGGGATTTTTTTATTTCATTTCGCAAAGCACATTTCTGAAGAATTTATTAAAACCATAATAGTCACCCAATCTCAAAATGTATAACTTTTGGACTCTTGTAAATAAGTTGGGTAAATTAGTTTGGAAAACATCAAGTTGAAGTTAGAGAAGACTTGCAAAGGTGATTTGATACAAGTTTTGTGATTATCTAAATATTGCAAAATTTATAAATAGTAGGAAAAATGACAGTAGATTTATAGTTGTTAATATTGTATCATTCAAATTAGTACATAAAATAGTATATACTGTATACATAATAATCAAATTATACTTAGAATAGTGGTATTAGTCCCTAAAAAGCAAAAAAAAACAAGAAAGAATAGCCAGCCCTTAATAATCCTTACAAGACCCGTAAGCCTGATTTAAAAAAATGCATATACGATTTATTTGTGCATACTTTTGAGACATTAAGCCTTTAAATTCAACTACGGTTTGTTTAAAAAAGAAAATTCCGAACTAGCTGCGTTATTACTTCAGAAACAATGGTAGCAGTTTTAAAGACAAGGTTTTATTCCGAAATACTTTACTCAATAGTGGGATTTTTCTGTATATTTTAATTTAAAATGTATCTCGCTGTGACCATTTCAATATTTTTTCATACATGGATGCACAAGCACTATCAAATAGTAAGGCTACATTTTTGGAAGATGTTTCTATTGGCACTAGTTCTAGAAGTGGGAGATAGTTACTTAAAGTGCCCTAAAGTGAAGGGATGTAAAGAGAAGTATACAAGAGTGGCTATTTGGTAGTAGTGCCAAGCCATTTCATAATTAGTAGTGGGCTAAAGCGAGTAGTAGTAATTGTAAGTTAAAATACATCTTGAAGAAAGTTTTCTGGAGATAGTTATGTACTATTGGGAGAATGGAGCATAATGGGGAAGTTTGGCTGCGTTGCAGCATTCTGGGTCTAATGCATACACTAATAAAATGTGCTTGTAAAGTGGCAGGAGTGTTTTTAATTATATCAGAAAAAGGGTATCAGTAACGACTCCGTCACAACATTAAGTGGAAGTGGAAGCACGTAGTATCTTTCCAGCTTAAGAGGTTTTCAGATTCTATCTGTAAAAGTTAAGAGGAAAAAAGTAGCAGTTTGACGATCCGGGAGAAAGTGTGCTGTAGAAATGCTGTAAGTACTTCCAGTTAAGAAATGAAGTAATAAATAGGGATTGAGAGGTAGAGGAGAGAGAGGAGGGCAAAATATTATAGCGAAGGCACCTTGGAGAGTAATCATGAGTGGACCGACTTCCCAGCATATCTCCGAGTCCGAGAGCTTCACGGATGTCTCTTAATTGTAATGGATCATGCAAAGAGAGCGTTGGTCTCAGCTCCAGTCCATTACAAGTCCGAACCAACAATCTTCCACTGCTGTTCATACCCTGTGTCGACTTCCCAGCAATCCTACTTATCAACACAAAAACAACAAATGTTCTCGTTAAATCAATCGAAATCAATTCACTCAAACTACCCAACCCATTGCATACTAATTAGCTGTTCGTCTAACCTAACTCAAAACAATTCAGCGAAATAAATGCTTTCTTGGAATCCATGCTAAATTCAATTGCAGATTCTTTTTTATTTAGATATCAAAGTTTGTCAAAATAATAATTAAAACCTGTCCTTGTTAATCCATCAATTTATTCTAAAACCACCAACAAAAAATGTTTACTTGTAGAAAATTTCACAAAGAGTAATAAAAATTATATTTATCAACTAAATATAAATTGGGTAAAGGTATTTTCACAATTCGAGACGCAATACTTAATATTTTTAATACTTTGTTTATGGAATTCGAGTTATCTAGCAGGACTGTATATCCAGTCTAGGGAAAACCAAAGGGTTTCACATCAGATCTTGTTATTTTATTGTTTGGTAATTTTTAGGTTGACTATTGGGCCACAGGCGAGAAATTCTATATTTGGCTTTCTTTATTATACTGGGATCTGTAATAGAAACCACTGAAAGGCTCAATTATATGGAGGCGCCGGATTTTTTGATCCTAAGGCTATAATAGCCTTTTTTATCTACTATAGCAACTATAAAATCAAAAAATATAAGTCACTGTCTGTGCAAAATTTGTTAATTGTGCTGCTGACAAATTTAAGGCATTTCATTTGGATTTCTATCTGAATTTATATGATGGGGAAGGAGAATTTCCCCATAAAAAAAGAAATAGCAGCAACTAGCTTTAGAAGTAGATAAGTTATTATATAGGGTGGTAACATAAATCGGAAGCCTATAGGAATATTTTGACTTGGTTAGTTTTAGTTTAAGTAAAAATGAGTGCAAAAGGGTTGAGACTTAACAATAAAATAAATACTGAAGAGGTCCAAATATGTAAAGGTATATTATGCCTATGTGGGAATGACTGTGGATATTGAAAGATTTACAAAATTGCATCAGATAAACTTTCTTATGTTATAGTTTGTGGACAAAGTACATAAGGCTAACAATAGGAATTAGATATGAAGAGAGATAGTAAGTGTAGTAAAGAAAAGGGAAAGACCCACCTTTCCAAATAATATTGAGGGCGTCGCATTACAAGAAGTCTGGGAAGAATATGGAGAAATACGCGTCTCACCCAGGGGGCCATAGTGTGAGTCTGAGGAGTCCGGAAATGAACATTGAGAACCACGACCGTCACACATATACTGAAACAGAGTAACAACAATTTCATTTCACACACATCTCATTCCGTATTCGCAAACGCACTTAGACGTAATAACATTACGAAGCTATTCCAGATATGTTAGAGTCTGTATTATCAAAACAAAGAGTAGACAATCTATCCATGCCACAATGCGGCGTTGTGTTTATGTTGCACTCACTGCTTATTCGTGGTTCGATAAAACCCAAGCGAGATTGTACGACTTCCCTGACAATTATTATCCGTCCTTTCCTAAATTTCAAATGTTTATGACTTATGGGCGTCAAATAATCCTTTTATGGCAAGCACTAATGGAAAGGGACACGTGTGGGGTAAACTCAAGCTATATTTTAAATTCCAAGGAATTATCTCTGTCCATTTTATCAAAAATTGCAAAAATTTTCAGTAAAAAACCTATTATTACATAAATTAAGCTTTATTTTTAAAACATCGCTGAAAATTTAGCAAGGACAAAAATTTTATGGTTAAGTACTACTTGTGCTGAAAATGGCATCCTTGGGTTATAATGTGTACACTAATGTATGTAAATTGAGCATTGTTTGATTGTAGAGAGTACTTTTTGTGAAATGGGAGAGTGTCTCAAACAAAAGTAGATATAAAAGAAAGAAAAATTGTTTTTTCCATTAGCCTTAATGTAAAATGTGGTCATGCCTACACTCAAAAGTACACAGAGAAGTAATAAAAGGAAAGAATAGAAAATTTGTTAATGCAGTCATTGTATACAAGGATTGTCATTAAAACTGAAGTTTTGTTAAGAAAAGGAGGGAGTGGAGTATGTAGGATACAATTAGTTGTTCGACAAACTGTGAAGAAAAGTATTAAATCAATATCTGAGTGACAGTGTCCCAACGAGTCACAAATCAAGGGGGAAACATTAGAAGTAGGATTGAGTGGTTTAAACATTTGTTTTTGTTCTTTAGTGAGCGGGAACATGTTGTGAGCTGGTGCTGAGAAGAGTTGTTGGGAGGAAGTGGCTATAGGTACGAATGTGTAAAAGTTTGTTGGGCTACGTTCTTATTTGCCATTGACTTCGGTGCATATATATTAGCAGAGACAGATGACTTGAAGCAAATGAAATAGGATAAAATCAGGGAGAGTCGTAGAAGGAGCCAAAAATAGAGAGCTGAGTGAAAGTAGGGAGAGAAAGTAAGGCTAGGGAAAACAAGTATTATTGTAAGTGGCTGGTATGGAAACACGAGAGTTGGATGTGGAAACAAAGAAAGTATACCCAAGCGAGAGAAGTGAGCATGAGGAGAAGAGACAGAAGAGATAGATGGAAACTCAAGTTGGGGAAAGTATCAGTGAAAGCACACATGTAGCTACATACAGTGTACTTGGAAGGGAAATGGAATAAATTGGTCAAGAGGGAGCTGGAATGACGATGGCAATGTAGGAATTCAGAGTGGAAGGGAGGACCAATCTAATGAGCTTATAAGCAGAGAGGCAGTTCATTCTTAGTGCAAGTAACTTCTCTTAAAGGTGAGCCAGTTTACTTCTATGTACATAGCAAAACTTTTAAATCATGTGTTTTCATGTAGGTATCCTACACTACATTTACTTCCAACAAACTACCTATCCACACCCTACTATAAGTATGATATTATTATTATGCATGCACACGAAAAGTTTACATGCATGCTCCCTGCATATTATGTTGAGCAGTTTGAGGTACTGACATGCACGATAATTCTCTTGCCTATTATATGGAGAAAACTTTTATTTTGTAATGCCTACATTTACTGAAGAGTTAGGAATTTATATTAAGTGGCATGTGAGTGCATTGTAATATACATGTACCTGTACTACGCAGAATATTGAGGTACTTATGTAATAGTTGCTATTGTAGTTTAAGTAGGGAAGAGTGATGTGAATGAACTAGACAGTAGACATGTAGTCCAATTTTTAATAATAAAGCTGGATACAAAAAGTGTCTAGTTGTTGTACATAATTGTAGTTGACATGACATAACTAGAGTTGGAAAGTTTTCAAATATATTTTTTTTACCTGACAGTGTCAAGGATCATAGTGAAAAGTACGAATTTCCCGAGGAGTGGAACTACAAGACTTGTCGGAGGAATGATTTCTGCTAGCAGCAAGAAGAACACAGTAAGAGATAGGAGAATAGATATAGACAAGCTGACCTGTAGACAAAGTTTCACAGATTTCATAGTTAGTACTTTCACTCAGTGTACAAAATACCATTTACCACTTACCAGTGGTAAGTGGTTTTTAATGGTATTTAACGTTAAACACCACTGCTTAAAAAGTAGTGGTAAGTGGTATAAATGGTAAAAAATAGTTTCATTTAAATTTCGTGTTAGAATTTTGAATAAATTTCGGTGCCAAAGTATGAAATAGCTTAGCAGATGATCATTGTTGTCACAAATTGATAAGCGTTCATCAATCAGAGTAGGATTCAACTAATGAGGGCGTTGACATAACCCGTGCCGATTGAGAAATTAATTGCAATTAAATTAGCATCAATTTTAAATGGGCGATACCAAATACAATCTTTCTTTCTTCATTCTTTTATAACTTTTGGTGTACAATCAAATAAATAGGATTAATTTAATTGATTAAGGGGCAAATTGGAAATATTTCACACAGAATAAAGTTTTAAAACTTATCTTTTAAGAAGTCTAGTGTATCTGTACTCAGCAGTCTGATAAATCGCTAAAATTTACCATTTTTACCATTAAATGCATTTTTACCATTAAGTGCATTTTTACCACTGTGATGGTAAAAAAGGCTAAAAAGTGGTAAATTTTGTACACTGCTTTCACTATCAATTCCTACACACTTACATATTGTAGCATTATAAGTATCTATTTTATCACTACTATATTAATATATAGAGACATATACCCAAAAACAAAGTTTTGCTATCTGTAAGTTAAATTATCTGTACTAACTGACAATAATCACCACAGATATAAAATATATTAGTTCATATCTGTTCTGTCTATAGTAACCACAAGTTACTTATTTATTATCCACTAGCTACTACAATTACTTATACTATTATAGAGAGGGGATAAGCTAAGTAAAGACAAATAGGGAGAAGTGAAAAGTTGACAAGATAAGAAATTAAGACATACTTTCTCTCCCGAGTCGGACGGAAGGTAGAAGACCAAGACTGTCAAGAAAGAGATTCCCATGCAAGGAATGATAAGGTTGACTGTGTAGAAAAGTGTCTTCCTTCTCATTGTTATATTAAATGTTATGTCCAAATATGGCTCTTCGCAACAAGTGTAAAAACGCTCGTTACGCACCGCTGGAACTTCCAAGATGTCCCACTCCACGGACATATAAAACTCCGTTAAATCAACACCAATTTCTACAATGTTTGATTCCTTAACTTCATCAATATGCCGCAAATCCACCTGCAAACAAAATCAAATCCTTTATTGTTCATCCACTCATTTCAGTTTGTAAACATAGATATCAGATAATGTTTATTAGTTTATACACAAAGCTGAATTGTATAAAGTGCTTGGGATCCTATTATGGATTATGTTTCAGCCGTCGTAGTATTTTCAGTATTTGTTCGCTTTTTGAATAATCAAAGGATTTTGTTTTGAGACACAGCAAAATATATTTCATAGAGCCTATTGCCTCAAACCATTTAATATTTAGCTGAATAAATATGATTAAATTGATGAGTCTTTTTAAATTGGGTCCTGGGTAGTAAAGGTAGGGCATTATAAGAATTTCTGGATGAATTTTTTTTGCACCCAAGTTACAATAATTATACCTATGCAAAAATGGTGATGACTACATTATTTGGTGTCTAGTGGAAGGTATAAAAATGATAAGAGGTCTACGTTATCTGTTGGCGGTAAGACATAAAGGAGGACAAAGTTAATATCTCAATTACACTCCATATCGCCCGTAAGCGTTACAATTTGATTTGAATTGGAATTTCTATTCTCCTCGTGCTCACACCGGAGTGAGCATTACACTTTGAAGACTCATTTCCAGTTAAGGGATAAGATAAAAGCCATGAAATGTACTACCTCCTTGCTCATGAAGTTGATGAGTAGATAAAGTTGAGGTCGTAGGCGTAATCGCAAATATGTTTAGGAAGGGGCTTCAAAAAGACAAACTTTCCCTGCGCTTGAATTAGTTTGCGCTTGACAATGGTCCTAAATTAAGATGCGCAAGGCGCAAAAAATAGTTTGAGTATTTTGAGAAAATTCAGTATAGGATTGTTCTTTGTCAGTTTTGAACACGCCCTCGTTGAAGGTTGTATTAAGTTAGGAATGATTCGTAGAAAGAATGACTGGGAATTTCTCTCAAGAGAAAATGGACGAAAAGGTTTCGTCCGAATGTTTTCTCGTGTATCCAGTAGGGACAATCAAATCAAGTATGAACGTTCATGTGGGGACTTGCACCATCCAAGAATTTCGGCTTACGAGTTTGGACATGACACAGGGCAGGACATAAAGAGGTTCAGCAAACGCTTCTCAGCTCAGTACCTATTGGAAATTGTTATGTTGCGTTGGGCTTGACTACAAGTTAAAGGGAGAGTATGTTATCTGGAGCTACTCTTACCTGTTAAAGAGAATCCAGTTCATCCAGTTTTGTTTTTGTGTTCTGTACTTGGACAGACTGGAAATGGCCCTAGCGTTGCTACGTAATGTAGAGTGGTAGAAGGCTGAGAATCCCTATTAAGTATCTAATGTCCCTATGACTATCCCTATAGTTAGTTGTTTCAGGCACTCTGCTTCCCGAGCACTTCCCAAATTCACAACTTTATCCTAAAGTACTTTTAGTGGCCGTCTGCCTTCTCCTATACTTGCTTTATTTACAAATACCAATAGAATTCCTTTCACCCAAACTTTATTATTATACGAGTTTTTGTATAATACAAAAGGAGGAGCACTTATATTGGAATACATCAGATATTAGTATTTTCATGCTAACGATATCTCTGTTTATTGTAATACAAGTATGTACCTTAAAAAATATATACGGTAAACTCTATACACAAAATATATTTGATACAATTTGAATATTGAATTGACTACCAACTCCAAATTTGTTTTGTTGCATTCGTTTCTTTCTAATCTATGAACGAATTTATGCTTCAAATGTCAAAGATGACGTAAGAAACAATATAACTTGTAATTTTAAGAAACCTTACAAAGATCAAGGATATTGACTTTAAAGTGCTTCATATAATGAATTTTTATTACTATTGCTTAAAGCTCTAGGAATAAGTAGGAATGGTGTGTACCTATGTGCATTTACTTTAGGATTATGAAATATTTATCTACAGAATTTTCCAATAAATTCGATGAACCAACCTGAAAACCATCGTAGGTCCAAGAGCCGAATTTCATGACGCATGTTTGCTCGTCGAAAGGAAAATATTCCACATCGATTTCACACGAAGATTTGTAAATGGCAGGCGGCTTCCACTCTACCAGTCCATTATGGAATAGCGTGGCTTTCGTGGCCAGAGTTACTTCAAAATTACCATCCGCACTGGAAAAGGTTTAAAAGCATTTATCAAAATAGGACATAGAATAGAACAAACTATGACCATTACGTTACGCTCAGCGCACTATTGGCTAGAGAGAGAGTTAATACTAGATCCATGACATCCTTCCTCATCCCTTTAAATCTATGAAATGAACGTTGTACAAGTGCACTTCTGATCCAATGTCTTCCATACTTAATGAACAGAATATCACAGTCCAATTAGTTCGCATCATATCGTAACTCAAACAACCACGAAACTTGCAATCAGTCGGATCCGTGATTTGGCTACAGTGCAGATACTGCTTCCACTTTCTAAATTTATATCCTTTTTAAGCACAAACTATCATTTACATCAAGACACGCAAATATATATCCTCGTTTTATACTTTATCATCACTTACATTTGTTTTACAAGCTTCTACTAATTACTATTTATTATTATCAATCTCACAATTTTGTTGTACTTCCCCGAAAGATTAGAATTACAATATCATTACAACTGTACTTGTACTTATGGATTATTTGGATTATTGGCATTCCTACTTGGTTTGTGTCGCAATAACATTACAATATTAGTACATGTAAGTGGATAGATAGCCTACGACGTATAAATTTACTTTTAAGTCTAGCGACACGAGGCAGAAAGTCCGCAGGAGGTTTGCCACTTTCCCCCTGGATTATTTATTGGGATTTGAGCCAGCCCTTGACGATCATCTTAGTTAGTTTGCCAGTCTTATCACAAAGAAATACGGCGGAAATGAAAGAATGAGTAGAGAACAAGTCCTTTCTCCATTCCGCAACTTCCGCACCTGTCTGTGACAGGACAAGTTTAACAGGCTCGGTTTCTATAGTCAATAGCCACTAGACTGGTGTCCGGTCGTTATGGTCAATGACCCAAAGGTCTCCCTTTCCACACCATGCATTACAACATGCATGAATTGTCCCCATTCCACACCCTACCCGCTCGACCTATCACACCTCAACCATTTTCTTTTCTCTTTATAAGCCAAAGTTATAAATTCTGACGCCCTAACATACTCCTTGTCCAGGAAATAATACAATAACCAAATGCGACTCCCAATGTAACTAAATGTCTAATAAACCTTTATATATTATCTACACTCACACTCATACCTTCAATTCCTACCAATAATATACATTTTCCTTGCAGTTCAACTATTATTAGGATTTAAGAGGATAATATTCTCTAGCCGTGTCTTCATTCGTTTCCACTTTCAATAAATCCATATTAAATACCTTTCTAAATAATAAAATTGTTAATACTATTATCACCATAAACATTTTCATTAGTTTGTATGTACTTACTTGTTATAAAGTACGATATCGGGTCTCCAAATATGATCTGAAGGCACGTGGAGACTTTTCACACCTCCATACTCGCTCGGGTCCCATGTCAGTTTGTAATCGTACCAAAACTAAAGAAACCCAAATTAAATTAGTACGTGAATGCATTTCCATTTGTGTAAATTATTTTGAAAGCAACTTGGCTGTTCTTTATAGCATTATAAACACTCCTGTGCAAATTAGAATTTTCTTTTATTGTTGCAGCTTTGTTATTTGGCAAATAGTTTTCCTGTTCAGCATGCAAATATTGCGAAATAAGTACATGTTAGCTAGAGGGGTTTCAATTAGAGATAATATTTATTGCAATTTTGAAAAACGGAAACATTTACATAAAAAGGTATGTCCTTGCATTAAAACTAACTCAGAGGTAAGCAATAAAGGCGGCGGCGAGACGAGACGACTATACAATAAAGAATATCGCTGGCTAACGTGCAGAAAAACATTTTGGAGCTGCTTTTTCCCATGCAAGAAACATTTTCTACTGTAAAAATAGTATTGTTCGGTTTTTTAGCACTTTCGTACGTGTTTATTTTAAGCCACGCCATAGTTACTCTTAAAGTGCAATCTGCACATTTCATGTGGTGACAGTAAAGGCTACGAGATTGCTATATCATAACTAACAACAAGTAATAAGTGGTTTCTACACTGCAATTTAGCTTATGCAACACATTCCATCGATAGTACACTACAGTGTTACAAAATTTATAAGCTAGGGTGAAAGCCATCAGCCTCGTGCATTACTTCAGACGCAAACTACTATTTGAGATAAGTACCAAACCCGAAAGGGAATCAAGATAAGCAGTCTAAGTAGTGGAAATAAACAGTGTTTTCCACTCAAGAAACCAATTTGCACTCGGGAAATTGCTAACAATGCTGACAGAACAAAATAGTTTGCAAATATCCGCTGTTGACACATAAATATGAATTAAGCATACATATTTATCTACATTTATACCTTGTGTTTATGTACTATGACAGTTTTCTTACACCAGGTAAGAATAGGGGAAAGATAGTATTTATTACTAGATAGGTTAAGAAGTATTTTCAACGAATTTCGTTTCAGGCAGTTTAAGTTATAGGATTCGGAAATCTAATCACCATTTTAACCTAGTTAGAAACAATTATAAATTTAAATGAATACAAATGAAGATTTGGCAATGCACTTACACACAACTATCTACAGATATGATCACAATCGTAGCTAAGGGGCTCTGCAATATTATTAACAATAATTCTAACATGTTTTATTTTATAGACTATATCAGTAAAAAATTAATGAGTATATACAGGGGTACCCACAAATCGTGCACGCATAGTTTGTGTTAATAACTTGAGAACCAGGGCAGCTAGAGACAAATAGTTACCACCGTTGGAAAGAGGAGATTCCAACTTAAAGATTGGTGTATCATACGTAATGATTGGAATGATATTTCGGGTCAAAAAAATTAATTCATTAAAAAAAATTTTAATACATTGCGGGAGTAGCACGTTTTTACAAATGGAATTAAGTTTTTTGACCCGAAATATCATTCCAATCATTACGTATGATACACCAATCTTTAAGTTGGAATCTCCTCTTTCCAACGGTGGTAACTATTTGTCTCTAGCTGCCCTTGTTCTCAAGTTTTCAACTAGGCGTGCACGACTAGTGGGTCACCCTGTACATGGTTGGAATTTAAATCGGCAAATCAATATCTAACTATTTATTAAATTATGTTATTCTTAATGATTTTTCTCCTGTATATAAAAGCTCGTCAAAATTAAAAACATGTTCGTATCTGTAACACAATTTCAATAGGGGTAAATGAGTGTATAGAGAAAGCAATGAAAGCATGGCGTGGGTTGGTGTGTTGCGGTTGAGTGAAGGAAAGTGAGTTACGTATAGGAAATAAAAGGGAGAATACGAGGAGCATTAAACAATAACAAGTGTATCTTTGTGAATACGAACGTTGAGTGGAGGGGAAATTGTAACGAAGTTAGCGTTAGAGCACAGTGGAATGTAATTATGCAAACGAGGGAGTAGCTAACGTACATTTAATAGCACCGAGGTCCAAAGTGTATTGTTAAAAGGAAAACATACATAATTTTTGAATGCAAAGTAAGCCCGAGTCTAACCCTAAACAAGCCCAAAAACAGAGCAGAGCTCTGAGCATCAGTACTGATAAGTAAGCAGCGATAATCTAATTGGTTTACCCTTAACTTTGTATGCATGGTGCGAGTCTACGACTACTGAACCAGTTCTTATACCAATGTATCCCGACGAAATTTTTAAAACAATTTACTGCCAAATGAAATGGATATTACATTAGTATTAGCTATAATAGAGAGTCTTCTGTGCATAAAAGAGCCGCTTTTGTCTGGAGCCGAAAGTGTCCTTTTGTTTTTGTGATTTATGTGTCAATTAATACCAAGGCTGAAAATGAATTTGCATTGCATGTGTGATTTATCAGGACAGTAATTTCATTAAGTATTCTAGCAAGCCAAACATATTTAGCAATGCGTGGATATTGATTTTACTAAATGTGGCAATAAATAAAAAGAGTCTCTCTCAACAGAGTAGATATAACTGGAAATTCTAGCATTTTTGTTTATTAATTTAGAGATTAGAATCATACAGCTAAAACTATGATTTACTAGCTGCAGTAGAAAATGAAATATTACACACTAATGACAGTAGGTACGTGATAATTTTTTTTTATTATCTCAAAAAAATAGGATTTAGTATGTGCGTAGTATTATAAGGAGTAGTGACGAGGTTAAGCTATTTCTATATACATTCGGAAACAATTGAAGATACATTTTATACCTGCAAGGAGTTGGGGTAACGATAGAAGGCATTACATTCGAGTCACGCAAGATTTATCTACTCAGCTCTGTCATGACAAGAAGACTATCTGTGGAGAGTGAATTGTAAATAGCTCCCAGTTAAAATGGATGTGTCAAGTCAACATTAGAAAGTTGACTTTGACTTGACTATGCATTTTCCCTAGCACTAACGAAACTATCTTCTTACTTTACTCTTTGAGACATCAGCCGCTCGTCGCTATCTACAGAAGACAGTTAGGAAGCTAGCGACATTATGCTAATGGTAATATTATAATGGTTAGATTCTCCCTAGTACAATACCCATATGAGCCACCGTCCCTATTCTCCCCTTTCAACATTTCAACACATCAATTCCGAGGAGTGCAAATCATTTGCGCTGTCTTTCGTCTTCGTGTGATTCGTCATTCTCTTTAAACACTGACTGACTGCAGTTGATTGTGAAAGTAGAGAAACAAATTCGGTGTATTTCCATCGGAAAACTTTCAAGATGTCTCGTAACATAATGACGTTTGACTTCTCTGCATCGCTTCCTCACAAACTAATCTAATGAAACAAATGAATGACTGAGTTCAAAGTTTACTGATACTTACTCACAGAATGCCGACTCTCTCTCTCTCTCACTCACTTTTACGTCTTCCCACCTCTATCTTCCTAAATACGTTAGTTGATGAGCACCATTACAACTTCCATTATCTCCCGGCACGTCCCTTTACCCTACTCATACTACAACTCCATAATCAAACTTCATTTCAAGTCACGAATAATCTACTATTACCAACACATTATTTTTACATCCCTCTCTTAATTCCCTAAATTTGCATAGTGACCAAAAACAAACCAAACTAACTAAACCTTAGCTATCCGTAATAACTGCTACAATGAAACCAATTAACCAACTTCAAGCATGCATGCTTCAGAGATAACGACATTGACGATGTAACTTAAGAATAGACTAACTAAGGATTCTGCTAATGAATATTAGCCATAATTCAGATGTCTTTACAGAGGCACTAACAAAATACTACTTCGTGACAAAGTGTCATGTCAAGAACCTTCTACTAAGTATTACAGATAAATAGAACTGGGTTCCTTATATATACAGTTCAACATTATTATTGTATAGCATACTATTTAGGATCGTTATAAAATATAGGAACATTTGAATATATAGGCCTAAATCTATACTACTGTAATATTATAATCCCTATTAAAATGGAATTAATTAAATACAGTCGTAGTAAGTTAAATTCCTGTTTCAATTAAATACTGCATTGTAAATCTGAAAATACTTTTGGGTACACAATTAAGGAAAATATTGATTTTCCCTTCCAATTAGCATCGTTTGTAACTTGTTTGTAAATACTTGTTTCTGCAGTCCTTTTAGTTTAGCCAATTCTTTGTCATATCAGTAATTCTGCCTATCATGGTTTACGTTTCCATGAACACTCATTCATTCACAAAACCACAGACAGTCAGTTGGATATATTATTCGTGTCCATGTCTCGTTCTACATCATGAAACATTTATTTCATCCAAGTAACACATATGTTGTGTGTCTGTATCACATTGGCCCAATGTTTCCTCTTTTTCGTGGCGAGTATAATCCCTAGTAGATACTAGATTGTTTTATTCACTGTTATTTGAAATATAAACGTATTAGTATTTAGATACTTTGTGGGTAACTCTTGAACCAATTCAAACTCTTATAAATGTAAGCTAATAATAATTAACCATGGGCAATTATAAAAATTAGGCATCTTGCTGCGCATTGATTTTACAATAACTAGCGATTTATTTTATCTTGCAATGGCTGTAAATTAAACAAGGCTAGGTATAGCCTTGGTAAGTGATTCCAATGCTGTAGTACATGTATAACTTTAGCCAAAAGCCAATTTTTTTTTCGACTCGTAGAAAGCACTTTCTATTTTCTATCATTCCAGCGGAACATTGTAGCTTGACATTACTGATAACCGAATGAGAAATCACTTTGCATGACAGATTCTTTAGACAGGTACTAGACCTGTCAACTCTGGATATTCTACTTGAACACTACTTTAACAATTTGATTCTGTCTTTCAACTCTAAATTTTTGCACTTTGTGTTTCTTGTTACTAATATACCTTCAACTTTGCCTCCATTGCAGCTTTCACAACTTCAATCAGCAACTGCTACCACGAATCAATTCGAAATAAATTTTAATACTGCGAAACTTTGAAATACGTAAATTTGTTCAAGATTTGGTAAATCTCTCCAAAGTGTTTTGAAACAGTTCTATGTAGCTTGAAATGTATTTTGATGAAAAATTTTACAGACGAGTTTCGCCATTTCCAAACTCAGAACTCTGAAATCAGTCAAAAAAGCTTTTCAAGACGTCTATCAGGGCAACAGCTAAATGTCACATGAACCCCTTTCTAATTTAATGTCTCACTGTAGTTTCGTTTGCATTTGCAGGGATTTTTTCTTACCTGCAAATATGCAAAATACTTTGAAGGTAAATTTTAACTTCGAGGAACTAATAATGAGCTTTGAGACTTCTGAAAATTGTCAATGCAAGTTGATGAGGTTAACGTTTAAATTAATTCGGATAGATATGGTACAATATTACGAAAATTCTCGTAAACAATTTTATGGGCTATTTAATACATTTGAGATTTATGAATATTTGGCATTGTGTTTGCAATAAAACAAAAACAAAATTCCTGATCCAAATCTGAAAATGTCGTGCGAGAGCAATAATATGCGGATTAGGGTTGGAAATGGAAGTTTACTTTGGAGTTGCCTTTTTGTATCCTTTATTTATGGATATACGACTTCTTGGCCCATGGTGTGTGTATTCATCTTTCTATTGGGGAATGTGGGACATAAATACATCCAGTCAATCTTCTCTGCTGAACATAATCGTTGGCAACTGGGTAAATTTAGTGAGAGATGGATTATGAATGGATTTAGGTATATATTCCATACAGTATGGGTTTATTCTCACTTGTAGTTTAACTTGGCCATTCATAGAGAGAAAATGGGCATTCAATCAATAATACACAGCTCAAGCATTCTCTTTACATAAATATTTATGCTGATACTGACAGGTACATGCATAGCAAAATGCTAGAGAAAATTTACACTGCTTTAGAAAAGCATACATTTGGTCATCAATAATAACAAGCTCAAAAATATGTGATTGTGGTGAATGCACTTGACAAAATTCAAAAGCGAAATCAGTAGGCAATTTATCTTGTTTGTATACCACTTAGCAAGTAGTCATCGTGATATATTTCGTGTGTACGTGACAGATGAATAAAATGAGCATAATAGAAAATTAATTAGGTACGTTATAATTAAAATAATATGAATAGATGCAATTAAAAAGAGCGTCATGCTAAAACTGAAAGGTATACTTGAAATGGAATTACCTGTTCGACCCATAAATTGGTTGTCATAATTTGGTTCTTCAAATTCTGAAATAAAGAAAGAATTTTTTTATTAGTATTTGATCCTGTTATTTGTTAGTGAAGTGTAATAGCGTGTAATGTAATTTAGTAGTAGTAGAGCGCGATAAATTATTATATATATTATTAAGAAATTTCTGTTGACACTTTCACAGCAGTTTACTCGACTGAATGAATTATCTTTTGTGCTCTTGTGTTTTGACTCGACTCAACACCAAAGTTCTATAGGACATATTATGCAGTTAATAACAGAATGGTTGTCCACAGAACGACTATGAGGGTATATAGAATGGAGACAAGTGCCTGCCTTGTAAAATACTCAAACAGTCCTCAGACTTTTGCTAAGTGAGATTCTTCTCGTATCTAGCACATCTGTAGTGTAGAGGAAAGTATCTGATATAGAAAGTCCTATTCCCATTGCCACTCCACTTTTACTACACACTTATATATGTTTATTCTGCCAGACTTGGAAATACTTGGCTACTTTCCCTTTTCTTCTTCTCATTCAATTCCCAGCCTTCATTTCAACTCATTCTGGGAATTTAAGTACATAGGTACCAAGGAAAGAAACGTAAGTAAGTCAGTCTAAGTAGTATGTAAGAGAATTTTCAACTGACTTTAAGTAACTTCTTTTCTTTGAAAACTATCTCTCTGTACTCTTGCGGCTTGACTTTTACTTCCCTCCACCTTCCTATCTTCCAGACTCCATTTAACTTTTCATTTCTCATTTTATTCCCTTACAAAAACGATTCCTTCCTACCCTAACTTATTCAGACTAATATTACGAAAAATAGAAATGGAGATTCCTCGACCATGTCCCGAGAGATAGATTTTCCTAATGCAGACTACTGCATATCGATCATTCTTCCTAGTAATGAATCTGCCCACTAAGATCCATTTCCTGCACTACCGTCATGCTATTTCAATTACCCTTATAAAGGAAGAGATAAAAATTCGGCAGGATGCAAGCAAATTGAATACACTAAATATTTTACAATTTCATCCAATTAGATTCAAATTGAAACAGAATACACTATTGGGACGTCAAATTGAGATACTCATCAGTCATTACAATCAAGTATTTACGGTGGGGTATAATAATAATATTTAATGTTTTCCCAGATTTCTTTTTTGAGAAATGAAATGTTCGAAAGGGATGTCAAAGAGATGGGGATTCCCACCATTTGCAACTTGAGAAATACTTAGAGAGCTTATTTCTGAGAATTGATGGTATTTGAGAGAGTGAACTTGGCCTGGCTTCCCTCTGCAATCTTTTTGCTTTCTCCTCTCCGTCATCCAGTTCAATATCAATAATGTCGTCTATGCTCTGTGATGGGCTGTTAACTTTCATACCCATCTTTCATTGTCTGCAAAACTCAAAGTCAAAGTTGCTTTTGTGTTGAAATGCTTGCTCGCAACCACATCGAATTAAATTTCTAGCTCCTTTTCTATTACACTAACTGCACACAGCAGAATTCTCAATCTAGACACACCATAATAACAGAAAGCTGAGCTCTGCATATTCAGTTTACGTGAAATACCTTCTTTTTTTATATTTTCTCCTCCTACACACAACTGTGTATAGTCTCACTCGAATTGACTTAACTTTAGACACTGTAGAGGCTTACGTGTGCGAAAATAGTGAAAATTCAATGCGACATGATGCAGAGTTTGCAGAGTATCAAAGCACAGCCGTCTATAGTTTGAAAAGTAGCACCTAGCCTATATAAGTAAGTAGAAACTATAAAGAATGAATTACGAAAGCTTGAAAAATCATTTTACTGTGAATCTAACCAGCTAAGAGGCGCAGTAGTATTTTAGTAGAGGGTATAATAGATGTATATGAATAGTAAATGGACGTCAGAACATCACACAGAGACATTACCATAAAATCTTTATTGGTGGACGAAGTGTGATAGGTACTAGCCCTTATATGCTGTTCACACTGTTCGGAGATATCAAAAAACAATAATGTATGTAGATAAAGACACGAGTTGGAGAAGAATATGTTCCTAAAAGTCAATAAAGATTTTCTCAGTGTTTTCAATCCCAGTCTGGAAATGTTTAGCTATTTTATTATCGAGTTACAACTTTGGTTCTTATTCTTATTTAATTTAATGAATTTCAACTTGCACCAGAAGATTTAACAAGGACGTTACAAATATATAGCAAAATGGTTATAGATGATCCTCGATTTATTCTGCCATGGGATTAGTAGGAATCCGCCATTTTCGGACAATTTTACAGTGTCCAATTGGTTTCCCATGTATGTGAACAGTTGGTAATGGAGCATTTATTGTAAAAAAGTTGTAGTTACCTAGTCTACTCTTAGTCTTTCAGAAATGGGGAAACTTAGCTCTCATAAGTTAGTGCACGGCTGTCCACTATAAAAGTAAGTGGATATGTATGTAGAAGCAAAGTCTTGACATGATAACTTACTTTAGTCAAACTTAGACAATGGGATCGCATAAGCATGGAGATAACAGAGCATTGGGACGGTGAAAGTCGGAGAAAGTGTAGAACAGTGAAAAGGGGAAAGGCCAGGGTGGAAAGCACAGGACCCTCCACAGGAAAGAATTATTTATAGCTCGGAAAGATTGAGAACTTATAGAAGATAAGTATCCAAATAAATATATCCATGATTTTGTAGCCAATGTGAGTAAGTGTCTACGTACGGATACTTATGTGGGTTATGTATGAACCGAAAATACGGCTACCAAACAGCTCGATCTCTGTACTATCCCATTTGCCCAATGCTAGGCATTACAGAACAATAGCACTAAGGAATTCGAAAGAGGAAACTACTAGCCATGGACGGACAAAGACGCAGATACTATTTCTTTGCCAAAATGTCTATACTTATTAAACTGTCCGTCTTCTCCCTTATATATCTACTGCCATCGGAATTAATGAATGAGAACTTCTAATATATGACCTCATAACATTTCAAGCCAGAATACATATCTCAAACACATATAACTACCTAAACCCTGGCACACACAAATAAAATCCGAGGTAGAATCTTTTAGGTGTAGAAATAATATAAGCATCACTATCTCCCTACTTGATATAGATTTTTCCATCTAATTGGTCGTGCTCCGATTACATCTCTACAGTTTTGGTTCCCCGGGATTTATTACTCTAAATCCTTCCTCAGCTCCAGAAAAAATTATTCCCTATCAATCCTATTTAGTACAACAGATTTATACTTTGTGCCAATAATGGTAACACTTAAACGCTCTTCCTCAACTTACTTACCAACCTATTAAATACTACAACCAACGCATTTTACGATAGAAAAGCAATTATTAAAAGTAACCTAACCTACTCCATCCATGTTACCACTAGCAAACAGATGTAATAATAATCATTCTTCCCAAATAAAAGTGAAAAATGCACAGCGATAGTCCCTTGAGTGTGATTACTACATAAATACTGACAAACAAATATACTCATGGAAAAAATACACTCTTTAATTTTATCAAACTCATTTATCTTGATTTGTCGTTGTCGGGGTTATTTGCTTTCATTCTGCTACAAGCCAGTACCTAATGAACAAATACTATAAATGGTATACTTTTTCCGTAGGTACTATAGCATGTTATATTATACCATCGCAGTACTTGAACAAATAAACTGTCGCTACTTGAATAATAATAATAATCTCATCATAAATACAAATCAAATATTAAAAATCCACAATAAATGAAAGAATTAAATCAGTTGATTGAAATTATTCATTTAATTATTATTATTTCAGCAAAACCAAGTCTCATTTAAATATTTGATAAATACAACGAAGTAAGAAGATGCATTAAAAGGATTTTTTTGTTCATGTGACATTCTTACTTTTTTTATACTAAATGGTTCTATTATTCATATTTAATGTTCACGACTTGAAATTTTAAAAGCTTCTCCTGAGTATTCTCAGCGTTTATAAACAATGGAGTAGATAGTTCACTTTGCCAAAAATTTTAGAAATAATTGTCGTGCCTATTAAAACGCTATGAACATTTAGTTAATGGAATTGAAGATACCTTCTGTAGACATAGTTGTTAGCTATTGCTATAATGTTAACAAAAGAAGTACACATTTTCCAAGTGAGCCACTTTAAGTTGGCACGAGCCAAAGAGAAAGGGAGTTGAGAAAGTTGTCGCCTAAAAGTTTGGTTTCCAATGTGATTGCCGCACAGTATGATTCGTGCGTAGTTTTGGAGGAGGAAGTAAATGATAGAATACATAAATACTAAGTGTGTCTGCATGTAATATTGCTGTTCACAAAGACAGAACACTCAATAGAAAGTATGCCTCAGTGGGGATCTACTATTTATTACTCCTCAACGTGGCAGATGTAAAGGAAAGAAAAGTTTGTGTGGAGAGAGCTCAGGTAACGAAGATGTTGTGTGAGTTAACTTTGCAAAAGCTTCCCTCAATTAGTGTGGAGCAACATATAGGTATAGTAATTTTAGAAAGTACTGATGATGGTATCTAGTTTATGTATATTTAATAGGAACAGTAGCAGTGAAAAGTCTAACAAAGCTGTTTTACAAAAGCTCAGTTGTAGTGCTCAGTTAATACACCAAAAATAGGAAATTGGATGAGCTTTTAAGAAAAGTGAGTTGAAGACGCGTTGCCTTTTCAACAAACGCCAAACAGGGTTAACTACAGAGAAGAACATCCTATTTACTTAACAGGCATTAACTTTTCTTTGCAACGCTATAGGGCACTTATGTAACATATCATTAGTCTACCCCACTCAGCATACTTTCATCAGAATTGTATGCCCTTTTTGAGTGTAAGTAGCAGTCACTCACTCTCCTCATCCAAAGCTTGGTATCATGAGGGCAAAGGTAAAGCAGAAAGATAGATGAAAGGAGAAAAGTGATTAGTAGGAATCGCTGAGCCTACCTGTGTATATTAGGAAGTGCAGTCAATCCTTTATTTGCATGTTGGTATAAGAGTGAATGGACAGAATCAGAGATATAAGTGTGTAAACAATTATAGTTGCATGAAAGCAGTTTCTTTAGGCTTTAGGTGTGTGTGTAGGCTATGCAAATGTATATTACATTGGGTAAGCTGAGGATATCAGTGAGCGAGTATGTAATGTAGTTAGCAAGCCATGCATACAAATGTTTTAAACGAAAACAGGCAGGGACAGGATAGACAAGACAGAATAAGCAAGCAGTCAACATTCGTTTCATCCATCTTCACTATCCTCGTATTTTATTTACACTGTAGAGCAGACTCCTCCGAACGGATCAAAAGCCACTGCTACGAGATATACACATTTTATGGTACATACTACTATACAACTCTGCCATGTGGCATCTAATAGTTGCATGTAGTAGTAATACTCTAGTATATGCTGTTATGTAGGTTATACATAGGCAACTACTATGCATACTTGTACATAATACATTATAGCTCTCTCTCTCTCTCTCTCTCTCTACCCACTCATGTTCACATGCACATCACAACAGTAGCAACAGAGAGAGAGAGAAAGTAACAGTAACCACTACATTTTAACTTTCTCCCTAAGTCTACATGTATTATTCTACATAAGAGGAGACTCTTTGAAACTTTATATCAAGCTGCATGATGGTAATATTATGTTTTAGACTATGCATAGGGGCTATTATGTTTCTACTGTTTTGACTGAACGGAGTGGAGGCAGGAAGCAAAGAGAATACTCCTTGGTCTCCCAACTCAAAGTGAAAGTGAAGTGAGGCAATCGTCAGTCAGTCACTAGAACCAAAGTTAAAAGTAAGTAAAGGCGGAACACACTTACCAACAGCTTCCTTTTATTTCCTACTTCTGCTCAAATCTATTTAGATTGTTAGACCAGGTAGACACTATCTACACTCCTACTAATGTACTTACATCCCTTCCATTACAGCTACTCTCTAATATTTACGTCGATGTGCACTCATTTTGAATAAAATCAGTCGCACTCTCCCTTTGTCTCCTACAGATACAATAATATTAAAACACCGATACACATCAGACATGTAATACTCCACATTCCAGATATACAAACATATTAGGCAAACAGAAATTACAAGCCGAGTGCACTGTCTATTATCACAGTTGGAGTCCCATTCCCCTTTCAGAGCTCCGGGGAAGAAACAAATGGATTCTATTACTATTTATTATGTCCGGACTCCGGACTTGCATTTTCGAATTTCTACTTTTACATTACACCATATTATTACCAACATGGACCACGCATTCCATTTCCTCTTCCCTTTTTAGATAAATACAATTGCACACAAATTTATACACAAGATAATTTACTCCTGTTTCCATTCTCCTCTGCCTGTTAATTGTAAGCTACCTTAATTAGTCCTTCTGGCTAAATGGACGACCTCAGCATGAACATCCTTCCCTCTTTACCTGCTCCCCTGCCAGAAAAGTAATGTGATCTATGTTATAGATATCAATGATAATTTCCAGCTAATACACCCACATGCATAAGGCTAATGATGTAGCAATCAAAACAACACGAGATCTTTGTATTTACTCAATTCTGACTAAAACTCTATTGAGTACACGTTTAGATAGTCTAACTACAATTGACGCATTGAATAGTAAATGCCCTAAAGTCAAGTCTTAATGGTTTTTTGATACAGCCCCCAATCTAGTAGAGCATAATATGTATACATACAAAAGGATACCCTATTAATATACTTTACGGAATATTGTCCTAATGGTTTTGACTGATATCAATTTCAAATCCCAAGAAATACAACAGTTTTGATGTGAAAGTTGAGTGCTGGGTTTTATAACAAGTAACGAGGCAAATATAAGTAATTTAGTTATGGAATAATAATTTAATTAGCTATTGAGTATCTATGTGGATTTCAGACAAGCTCTACTCGACTGGTTTTGGTTACATAGTGTGCGCCAGTAATTCCAAAGCATTGAAGACTCACACGGCAAGTGCTTGCTTTCTATTTTCGCAATGATGAATTAATTACAAGTCGAAGTTCATCGTCGCCCACTGCCTAATTGTCCTCCATTCAAGTCTTTTCCAAATAAATTCAGAAGGCGTACACGTCGAAGCTCTCTTTGTAGTGTATCAAATTTCCTATTTAGTAGTACCTGACATTTCTGTACAATTGGGCTAAAAGTTCCCTTTTATGAGCAATGATATAAGTTAGTTTCCATGTCTGTCACTAACGATGTTTATAATAACAGTCTGTGTATCTGTATGTACAAGTGCCGATGTATTTAATTGCATGAGTATTACTTTATCCTTAATTTTACAAAGCGCAGTTGCAAAAAGTACCTTTCTGGACTGCGTAGCTTCTACAGCAAAAATCGATGATTAGTACTTTGAGTCCGCATGAAAAAGGGACGTTACAATCAGTTAGGTATGGGGAATAGGAAAATGCATGCAAATTCATGTATGGAAGTATTTGTGTTGTCTGTCTGATTGTGAGTATTTACATATTTTGCTTGGCCAAAACGAAGATGACGACTTTTCGTTACGTCTTGGTCTTATAGAAGAGTTCCGTAGCATGAATAATTAATAGATTAACAGCTCTTGACACATGGCGTGGAAACTTGCTGACTCTTTATCCTCTTTGCTGAGTGAAACTTAAGGAAGAGAAGAAATGCCCAAAAGTCAAGTTTGTACTTCCACTAGACAAGAGTTGACTTCTCACTATCCCTCCAATGTTTGCTGTGTCGCTCCACAAATATTCGCACACAAGACTAAACTGCATTCTGAAACAACTATTACTTAACTCGGAGAAAATGAAACAACGTAGATCCAGAATTCCTTCCTCCTTGCTTAAAACTTGCTTTCATTTAATCCGAACCATAATATAGGTTAAAGTAAATGTCAAATGTCTGAACGCTTTCCACAAAATACAACTTGAATATCAAGTTGTATCTCCAACTGATCTCGTAACAATATTGTCTCCTTTTAATACTGATTCTACCTGTGGAGCTCAATACCGTAAAATTCAAATCTAATCCACGTGGTAAACAATTACGATGATTGCATTTAATAATATCAAAAATATCCCTTTAATTGACGTTAAAATTGTTGACGTTAAAAATTAGAAAAATAACGACAATGAAGTAATAATCGATAGTCGATAATTTGAAATCTATTCATTGGGACACATTATATGATTTAAAACGGAAGGGTGATTATAAAAACGATCCTTACTTTTGGATTTTGCCTTCTTAATTGAAGAGATACGGTATATACGGTTCCTTTATTGTGTGACTACGTTCATAAAATATGCATCACACAGAAGATGTGCATATTGCTAAAAAGCGGAAGATACTAAGCACCCTGTTATGTGACAAAGACTGAAGTCTTTGTCACATAACAGGGTGCTTCAAAGGTTTGAGTTGTATCTCGTAAGGAGGAAACTGGATATTTTCCAAAGTTTCTTCTGTAAGATCTTTAAGCAAATAAATACAAAAGAAATGAGAAGATGAAAAGAAATAATGTTTGCAGATCTAAGTAATGCTTCATTTATCTTTTCCTTAGCTTAAGATATAAGAAAATTAAATTGAATAGGGCAATGTTCAAAACCTTGTAAACATATCATCCACTTGTGCAGAATTCTACATATTGCTATGTTAGTGGACCAGCAAACAAAACTTCAAAGAATAATAATATCACTGAGTATACCTGACTACCTGATCATAAGATACTGTCTTGTTTTACCACAAGATCTAAAGAAAGATTCAAATTACGCAGCAACTTTTTGACAAAAACTTTTAGAAACAATTGTAGACATTTTTAAGACTAAGAAAGAACTTATCTTTGCCATTCTATGAATAATGCATTTTGTTATACATTTACTTACCCACCACTTTGACAAATATGTAATTTTAAATAATAGGAATGAAATGACTATAAATGTCTGTTTGCGTATAGGCATATTAATGATTATTTGCAAAAAACATCAAAGAATGATAAATACGGCAAGAATGTCATACACATTGCTTTTAAATGATTTCCCAGAATAATTTAAAAATTTGAAACGCAATGCTTGAAATTTAATGACTTGTAAATAATTTAATTGGATTTCCAAGTAAATATGAAATATATTCTAACTATATTTATACACCATTTGAAATATATTTCAATACTTAAATAATAAACCTTTCATTTATTTTAGATCGGTATTTAATTCCGTTGATTTGTACAACCTGAAAATGAGGCTAGAAGTATTTCGTCCTATCTGACCAAAATCGATTTGTATTGAAGAGAAGGAATAAAATGTAATGATTTTCTGCAAAATTTATTGTAATTTAACGTTCAATGTTTTACATGAATTTTCCAACTTTCTAGTCCATTACTCCTACCCGGACATATTACTACTTACATAGGATATCATTAAATGAATTTGTTTGTGGGATTGTGTAAAGATGTTTCATAATCACAGATCGTGGATGAATATAAATAGTTTGTTGTATGTAAGGGATTCCCTACAGGATGCGAATCGATTTCAATCTTTGGGGATACAAAGACTACACTTTTTGCCTTGTTGCTCCACCGGTATTGGCGTAGTAGTTGGAGAGCAAAATTGGCTGAGGAAATATGATTCAAATGCAAATCGAATAAAAGAGAAAAATGGTAGCTTGTAGATATAAGTAGGGGAAAGGCTGAAATGGTTGAAACATCTCATCCGTTGCCAAAAGTGTACGACCCTATCAAGAGGTCTAGGCAAACACGATTTCCATAGCAGAACTATAGTTTTCTATTTACGATGTATTCTTTTGAGCATATTACGTGGTTTTCTAGCGATATGTTATAAATCATGTCTTCTGCTGGTCGGTATGGTAAACTAGAGTTGATTTGGGTTCGTGTGTACGGTGATAGAATGTGTACGCAAAAATTGGAGTAAGGGAGTATATTCGTTTAAGAGCAAACAGTAAGGGAATGGAGGACGAGCGACCGACGGAATCTCAACTCACTCAGAAGAATAGTTATGTTCACCTTAGTTCACCCACTAGTTTACTTATCAAATAAAACCTGGAGAAAATAACCAGACGGAAATAAGAGAGGAAGCTTTTAAGAAAGGAGTGTAGCCCCAATAGAAAAACCCAAAGGGTTCTTTCTTCCTTCAACTACAGCTTTACTTTTTGTGGCTCTATTCTCAGGTATGTATTACTACCACAAACATGCACGAAAGTTGTAACTTGTAACGTAGCTCAAGTGGAAAACGAACAGCCAGCTCAAAGTTGAATTCTGTAGATAAACACCAAATATATATTATCAAACAGACCTACCTTTCGTTCTATTTCAAGTACTACTACAGCCACTCTCTATGGCTTCATAATAATGTGTATTTCTACCATATTCATACATTATCGTAATAGTATTTAATGCTTTCTCCAGCTATGCATTCTACCACTTTCCTTCTCATACCTTCATCTATGTAAATTTATGCAAATATTTTCAAACCATTACAAAATACTAAAACCAGAATGCAAAACACTCTTTAATGAGAATTTAGATAAGGTAAAGGTCCATTACTCAGGGGGACTGAAAAAACAAGAATTTTTTTAGAGGGGGAGGGGTTCAAAAATTTTCAAACGATTTTGTGATTTTAAAAGAGATTTTTATGAAGACTTGGACCCCTCCCTCTGGCTGCGACCCTGCTGTGCCAACAAAAAAGATTTATTTACGAGCAGAAAAGAAAATATGGTAAGCATGTCGGACTTGCAAACAAACATGCATAATAACACACCCTATTAAACCTATGATCAAAGGAAATAAGAAAATGGATCACATGTATCTCTAATATTTGCTATGAATAAACATCCAGTTCCAAATATATTCTTTATTTTCTCAAAGTTTCATTACTATTTCATACACATGACTGGCACTAGAACATTTTGGTTACAAGATTATTGCAGGATTTTCATTTGATTTCGAATACAAGCAAAAAATTGTTATGTGGTACTTTAAGACATCGGATAGTCATAAAAGCTAATCTACCACAGGATTTATACTCCCCTTATTTCCGCTTGACTTAGTACTCTCCTGATGGCATTCTATTTTTACCTTTTATTTGGTTTTACTGCTCCTAGAGCAATAACTTCACGAACCAATATTTGAAAATCTCTTGTAAATAGTGACTATTCTGTCACTAGTCACTGGAGCTACGATTATTACTGGTGCATGTGATATCAAGTTTATAATTAAGTTTCCTCTTATGTGTATCTTACCGAGTACAAATTTTCTATTTCTCCATACCTGTACAATAAAATGCAATCATTTTATTTAATGAGATTCCTCAAAACTTGTTAAACTAAATTGAGACTAAGGTAGGCTAATGATTAGAAATTCAAAAGTATCCCAACGGCTCTTCATCCTAAGAATTTTGTCAAGTGGAAATAATCTTGAACTATTTATCTGTTGATGCGATAAACATCTTTTCCTCTATTGATGCAAGTATATCTCCTTTTAATGTGTACAATCTGTCTGCAAGAGAATTTTTGCTAAAATCTTAAGAAATATCATACTGCTATAATATTACATGTGAATTGGCATCCTTACTTGTATTGGTAAGTAAAGTGTAACTAAGCTGCTATTGAAAGTAAATGTTATTGCCAAAACTTTGTGATGCCATATTGTTAGACTTATAAAGCAATATAAATGTACTAAACTATATCCGTCAATTCAGTCGGGGTTCTTTTATTTCTCCCACTTGTGTCAAGATGAATGTTCTTGACGCGTGGCAAGGTACTGGCATTTCATAATCAGTTTGCTCAATTTTAAGTTCTGGAAAGGGATTCGCTGGAAGCGCTGAACCATAAACTATGGCTTCTGAACTTAGTATTATTATATTTCTGCAGTTCAGATACTTGAAACCTTCACACTGTGAAATATTCTTCAAATACTTTGACAGAAAGGGATTTTTCAGATAAAGATGTGGCATTTTAAATTACCTAAAGCTATTTGTGACCTCGGCAAAAGTTTTACAAAATGTTTCGCTCCTAATATAGTTCCAACTTTCATGGATTATACCAAGTTTATTTGTCAAATAATATGTTAAAAATCATTTTGCTACCTTTTTATGCAATCTCTGCGTCTGTCTATCTGCCTTTTACTCCGTGCGATAACTTTAACAGGAATACAGTATATTTTATTCACACTGTCAGTAGATTTTAAGATTAGATGTAAATTAAGGCAACATTGACAACACTCTGGCTGGGAAAAAAGAGTGTCTAGCTTTATTAGTGTTCAGTATAGATCATCTACCCTCTATATACCTACGATAATATATCTCGCATACTAAATTCTCATGAATGTTTTTTTAATTTTCGTTTCTGTATTTTCGTAATTAAAAATGCTTCAAAACTTAATAGTTTAAAAGTATTAATTTAATTTTAGCCGGGTATTTTGAAACTGAAGTAATTAAACTTTTCTGTGGTTTTTAGCCTAACTTAATTTACAAAATACTTCCCGACTTACATTAGCGTAAATTACTACATTTTAATTCTATATAATATACTACATATAAGTAGATACATTGTTTAATTAGTATAGTAGCATTGGTGCGACATTAATTTGTTTTTCTTGTCGGTTAATTAGAATAACAGACTTAACTTTTTACAGTTTATGGTTTGCAAAAGTTCGTTACTGTAATTTACTTGGCAGTTGGAGTATAAATTTGCTACAAGTTGCGAATAGTCCCAAATAAACTAACCGGAAAATAATTCCAAGTAATTCTAATGCTTATCAGTCAAATTGAGATCCATTTACAAGGCATACGTAACTTTTGTACTAATAAAACACTCCTCGGTTACAAAGTTTTTTTGCTTTCGTTGTTTGCAAATACAAATTATCAAATAAGTATTTTAGTAATCATATTGGACTTGACCACTATATACTATGTAGATAAATAGGAGAAAGTAAACTTTTAAACTTCTTATATTCTCGACTTAATTTTTTATCCCATCTTTTTGAGACCAGGTAAGAAAAATAAAATGCTGCAAATAAAATTGTACAAGCTATAAAGCATTTTAACATATAAATAGGCAGTGGATAATATTTTCTAACTCGTAGAGATAAGTTACTGATCGACTTTAAAAGATAATGTGTAAACCGTTTATCAATTTGTAAAAAATCATTCAGTGCATAAGCGACAAGCATTATTACGGTTATTAAAATTGCACAAAGAGTAGTTTGCTTTGAACGAGTTGGATTTTACAGTTGATTGAGTAGAGAAACGATATTGAATGGCATATTTTGTTTTGTCATGTAAATAGTTAATTTGGTCGTTGTAAAGTGGATTGAATAAATGCATGACATATTCGTATCCGTAGTAAATTGACTTGTAAAGGCGTCGGCTCAGTGGGCCGTGGTATATTGGGCTTTAGGGAACGTCGGCTTTAAATTTATAGTCAAAATTCAGTTGGTTAACTTTTCTCGACGTTCGACAAAGAATCCCAAGTAAAGAATTCTTGAGTACAGATAGGCAGTTTACTTATAATTATTTAAAAACTATTGTCGTATAGTATATACACCTTACCTATTCATCTATGAAGACTTCAGGAAGATATCATTCCTTATTTTATTGCATACTTAGACATGCATCCATAATAATATAAATTACCTAGGCATTTCGTACGTACGCAGAAACTGACTACCTGCTATAAAGCCGGCACATTTCTTTTGTACTAAGATATCATTATAATAATGTACACAAAAAAAGAACGATATGCGTTGTCATATCAGACTGTAGGCTAAATGCTAAGCGCGCTATATCTTTTAGTATTATTCACTACTGTATATATCTACTTTACTTTCTTAGTATCTCGTTTCTCAAGTTTCTTATTTTTAGTATTCCATTTCTATCTGAGCATTTATCATTAGAAAGTTAGAGTGAAGCCTGAAGACATGTCTGTGAAAAGAGTTGAAGATGAAGATAGATATGAATATGGACGCTTTGGGAGAAAGAAAACCTTAAGGAGAATTGGTAGTTTGTGCCTGTGGTTGATATTCTCAAGTCTAAGACATGTTTCCTGCCTTTCTTTCTGTCTATCTTCTTGGCTTCGCTTTAACTTTTCTCTACTCTCTCCACTCTTCCATTTTTATCCTTCTTTTTACTATTCACCCTCTACACGTATTTCCCTTGTAACACATTTCTCCATGAGTTTCACAAAATTTATACTGCTAAATTTAATTCATTACAGTAATGCTTAGTTTTTCAGGATTGGCTCTGAAATATATTACATTACAGTTTGTAATGGTAAAGTGTGTATAAAATCCAAAAATAATTTGAGCGAAATTAAAAATAAATTGCATTTTACGTACAAATATTTATGAATATGTTTTTATCGATAAAGTACCTCTTTATCAACGAAATTACATAAATAAACTTAAGTTGCCATTAGAAACTGCAAATTATTGTTACCATTTAGGTGTTTCACGTTACCCTTTTTAGGTTTAGTTCAGAAGATGTTCAGGAAGCATTCAAAATCGTCATTTTCCAATAATAATGCTTATTTCAACCATTCATAAACTTTGGAAGGTATATTTCTGCGCCGACGCTGTTAAAGTTATACGTATAATTGTATATTTTATGTATAAAATTGCGTATCGCAATGAGAGATATCTCCTGACTTATTATATGAACGAGTTACAAAAAGAAATATTAGTAAATCAACAATTTCATTCAAAAAATTTGAGTAAACAATGTTAATCTAATTTATGTATTTTTGAAATATTTAAATTTCGAAAATTTTAAAAGAATTGGCTACAATTTAATGGTTTGGATGGGTACCTAATACAAATGTTGGTCTTAAAAGCTCAAAACTATAAAAAAGGTAGCATTAAAGAATAATGAAATATTTTATTCATATGTGAAAATGAAACGACACGTTTGAAGTTTAGAGTAAAGGTAAGGACTGCAGAGGTTTTCGTGGACCAGTGGCATTGGGTGTCTTCAGAGGGAAATGATTACATAATTGAGCTTATTCACTTCCATTTCCATCTAAAATATGCAATACAATACAGTTGTATAATAAGCATGCATATTAATACTTTATAGAGCGAGAGACGCTGCAAGTCTTGTGTAACTTTATTCTTCTGCATAAGTCTGAGTACTGCGTACATCTATCAAGTAAACACACAAGGGAGTAACATTGGAGTTTTTTTGAAATTTGAATATTCGTATGTAGTACTACAATATAACATTGTATTATATAACAAACAGTTGGTTCCTAATGGGAATGTGTATGTAGCTCAGTCGCTGAATGGTAATAATATGCAGATGAAAATAATATCTAAAATTTGTTGCGCAGAGCGTAGAAAATTGATTGTACTATACGGTCAAAAAAGGCTCAAGGGAAAGCTTAAAAATTGAAGCCATTGCATTTTAGTAGACAAGTAATTCCATAAGATTTGTTTTCTTCATTTCTTGAGAAAAGTATGTATTTCCGCTGTAACCACAAATATTATTGCCACCACAGAACTATGTGCAAGTCAAATCAATCAAGTACAGCACAGTGAACAGGGTCATGTTGGTTGACTGCTCTTTGCTATCTTCTGGCTAGGCTTGATTTAACATCCTTTCCCTACAATTCACGAGTTTTTTTCTTCAGTTTTGAGTTTTTCGTTTCAACGTCGACGTATTGTGTTTACGAAACTCTAGTGCCTACTCCAAGTGCAGCTACGTACTTACACGAGTGTGTGTGTAGGATTTTTCATGAGATTGGGAATGGGAATAGGCGCTGTCGGCCAGTCGCAACGCAACTCTCGTCCTCGTTCGAGGAAGCGAATTCAACGAAGCATGAGGTCTTCTATTCCATTAGTTGCAGAAAGTGAATGGCAAAAGCAAAGATAGATAGCAAATAGATACCCCTAGATTGATGTGTGTACAGACCCTTCGTGTATTCATATAAATAAGTGGAGGCAACAAAATTTATAGGGAGATGTCCAGATATATCAATACTGGCAGGTAACGACTTTATCCCCATGTAATTCCCCACTATATAGTATTTATAATCTGCAACCAACTACTGTACCAACTGTCCTAAATCCTAACCCATCCCAACCCATCCACATCTATACTCATCAACTACCTCGCTCAAGATATTCCACTTATTGACTCCGTAAGAAGAACGCCTTTTTCCATACCTCCATACTACATATAAAAAAGACCTACTATTACTTTACCTCATATTAGCCTTTCGCAACTTTTTATTGGCCGCAATTTGAAATTCTGGCATTTCACTACCTCTAGCTGTATAGCATGTCTCACAAAATAAACTACCTAATTTAAATGAAATAGTGTATAGTATCAGTTGGTGACAGATTTCACGCATATACCATATTAAAAAAATCTACAATGCTCCTTCTTTTTGTGTTAAATAAGAATATTTTCAAGCGAATTTTATTGCATTCATGATTGCTATTGTTTAAAATGGCAACCAATTAAAAAATTAAACAAATTATCCTACCAACCTATCAGCTATCTCTTCAAGACATTTTTCGAGTCATTTTTCAAGTAATTTAGATACCTTTCTGTTTTTCGAATGATAAGATATATTATAAAGAATTTCATAAGTGTCATTATTATTATAGTATTTGGATAAGCCATAGTGGAAATCTTGAATTCTCAATGCATAACTTAGCTATGTACTAGCAATTTTTTAAAAATTTTTCTGAACCCTGCTCAATTGGCCCCAGCCACCTGCACTTGTTGTAGGACTTCTCATAGAGCCTACCAAATATACAGTAGTAAGTATGTACAAAATATCACGTATTCATTAAAGACGCAAAAAAGTGGCACATTTAATATTATATATAGTCTTAGAAAATTAAAAATTAAAAACTTTGAGACATAGTTGGAAAAATGTGGTGATGGCGATATGCAAAATTCCATAACTTGATCTAATTAAAAATGTTGGGTAAGAGTGGCATTTCGGCATTTGTGTAAGACTTGGTGTGAGTAGAAAATGGAAAACACTTGAGTTAAACCTCTTGGCTGTTACTCTGGTGGAAAGATACCAAGAGTGGGACGTGAGCACAGGAGTGGCAGAGCAATCTCATGCAATATTTAGCAATATATATGCTCCAATTTTGTCTTCTTTCTTCTACTTTCTCTATTTCTGGAAATAAACGTCGTCGAACGTGTTTATATATAAAGCTTTTGATGATGACTTCTCCTTAAACTGTAGCACACATAATGCGGATGATCTGTGCATTTATTTTATAACAGAGATATCACTTTGAGTGAATCAGACCTGAAGTTCTTTTCCCTCTATCTGTAGAATATGAAATATCTTTCGGTACTTGGGCTCGTATTATTACTGAGGCATTAAAGCTATCTTGGTAGTTCTAGAATGATACGCATTCAATCTAATAGGTACCTATAATCTCGTTGGTTGGAGAAAGTATCAAAACTCTTCACAAAAATGTTGCTTATTCTTATATAGGTACACCTATAATATATTATATCATCAATATTATCAATATCCTTGTGATTTTATAGATAGTTGAAAAAAGGAGTATAGTGTAACACTTGCTGATGCACAGACTAGCATTAGTTGGAAATAACTGGTTGAAAAATTCAGGTTTTTTATAGTAAAAAAGTTATACCATAATCTTATGGCATCATTGAGATCTACTTTCTTTAGTGACCGCATAATGCATAGCAAGGAAGTATTTTGAACGTATCCTACATGGCATTAGACATATATAAATAGTTAGGAAGTAGTTGTAAGTAAAAGAAGAGTAGGTCGTACTCAGCATTGAGTCATGTATTGTGTTTGCGTGCATAGTTAGTTAGTAAAGAAGATTTCTTAGCATGTTTGGGACGTCTTTGCTCCGCATCCGTATTTTATCGTGCATTTGCATGACAGAAAGAAACTGGGAAAGTAGACGCCGTTCTGTATTCTAATGTAAGGTTACAGTTTCCCTTAAACTTTAGTTAGGTTGAAAGAGTGAACGGATCTTTTGTTTGGTAAGTAACCGAGTTCTTTCTTTCGTCCTTTCCCCTCCTCTTTTCCTCTGCTCTGTAGTAGTTTCGGCACTCGTGGACTTATTACGATTAGCACTCTCTCTCTCTCTGATATATCCTAAGGACTGTATTAGTAGAAGATTTGAGTATAATATGTATGTAGGGAGGATGTCACCTCGTCGGTGCTATCTTCCTTAAAGGAGTGGGTGAAAGGCATGGAAATTGGAAAGTGGAATGAAGTTGTAGTAGTAGGGAAAGCTGGTGAAAGGAGTAAAGGAGATCTACAAAGAATAAATAGACAAGGCTGGGTGTAGGTGCGAGCGTCGAGTTCTGGGGATAACTAAATGGCAATTTTCACCACATGAGAGATGCAGAGAAAGACAACAAATAATTCTGGTTCTCTCTTCTTACCTACAGCTTATGTAATTCCTTGTCCCTTGCTGGCTCTCTCAAACTTTAGCAATCATCTATAAAATTTGACACATTTCTTCCATCCTTCCCCTCTTTACACGACACAGAAGTAGATGCAATGTAGTTGACTTTACTTGTCTCCGGAGTTTTATTCTTATTTCCTCTTTAAGGTCCTTCCATAAGTTTTTAGCTTTTCACTCCTAGAGAGTTGGATGGAAGGAAGTTAGTCTCTTTTATACACAAAGTGTGCACTGAATGATGATAATTCTGAATTTCTCACTGTTTATCTGCCCAACACCATCTGCTCGTTTCCATTCTGCGCCCAGGAGCTAACTACTACTTTTTACTCAACCTTTCTCTACCATTTTGTATTTCACAAAGTACTATATCTCACGGAGGTATTAAATTGTAGACAGGTTACAATATTACCACAAAATACACATTATATAAATTATCTTTTCAAGAGATGCATAATATTCATTCGTTAGCACATCTCTACGAGATACTAATAAGTGTTCAGTTCACCGAACGTAATAATAAGGTTTTTGGTTAGAGAATAGCATACAGACCTTGCATTACTCATTCTCCTACGCTTCGATGAACAATCTATCATTTGTGAGATGCATAGCTCCTGGAAATTTACGTAGTTATTAGTAATAATAGGTAGTTGAGACGTGTCTACAAATTAAGAGATGTGGTGTGTGGAGTTTCGATTCACTTGGCTACAGATAGATATTAGTCGTTAGTAGAGCATAGAGAATTCCAACCTTACAGAATATCATTTAAGATTTCCTTAGCTTATGTTCCCACTTTCTACCAAATGGGCTCTAAATCATTACAGCCAGACAAGGTATCTACAATAATTGGGTAATTAATATCACTGCCAAGGTATTCACTCCAATTTCACTTTCATAAGAGAATTTTTATTAAATTCGATTTCCATTTTCTATTCTACTACTCGAACTCCATGTCTTTGAATTGTTAACGGAGAAAACTATAAACGTGACTATCCCACCTTTCAACACTTGTAGTAATATTGTACAGCTCAACATACTAAATACTACAGTAAAAGATACTTGCTACAAAGCTAGACACGAACTTTGCCAAGAATTCCATCCGTGCGTACCGACTAACTGCATAAAAGATTTACTAATGAGGCAAGTCAACATCATGAGCACACTATTACAATCGTATCAATCTATTTTAGCGTCAGAGAACACCATTCTTCTGATTTACTTTTCCAAATCATATACATTTATACAAAGGAAACTCCGTTTTTCCTAGTGGAATCCAAACTTTTGCGATAAAATCATTTTAGTTCCTGTTCGACACTTGGAATTCAATACACCTTTGTCTGTGTAATGAAGCATCCTTCTACTATAATTATATTTTACTATTATCATACTACAATCAAAGCAAATCAGTACCAGGAGCTGTATAAATGTAATCAATTGTGTACTCATGACTAATATGATTTGAGTTCAAATACATTCAACAGTGAAAGTAATATTCTACAAAAATCTTGATATTCTCAATAAAAAAGATTTCTTTGTATGTTGTAGTTGCTGTCCAACTTTAGTATTGTAGTAAGGGATGAATTCTACATTATGATGGCAATAACGGCTGTTTACCTAAAGGCCTAAATTGTGTAGCAGTAGTACCTAACTTGGTCAACAAAAAGGAAATGCAATAATAAAAGTAAGAAAAGAAAGTTTGACTTACCACGTCAATGAGCTGTGATAGTTTGAGCTTAATTTTGACAGTGAGAGCATCAGTGACATTGACGACGGGCCGGACCAGTTTGTTGTAGTTGGACAGAAGGTCGTCATAGAGCCGCTTTGCATCCGGGTTTCCGGTAGAGCCTGACTCCAATCGAAAGCACAAAAGTATTAAACACAAGAATCTCTGGTAGCGCTGAGAACGAACACTCATAATCAAATAACTTAGCAAGACTCGACCGTTCGGAATTCAATTCTCCCGTATTCATTAATCTCACTAGCTGCTTTTTATTGAATTTTGCCTTGCAGATCCGTTTCTGTGCTGAAGATTTGCATAGCAAGGAGTGTGATGAAGAAGGAGGAAACTGGGAGACGTATCTAAGCTAACTGACTCTTGCTAACTGTAACTAATGACAAACGAAGGAGTTTGAAAGGGAAGAAAGTTGTCTTTAATTCTGTTGACATTTCGAAACAGAATTGGTAATGTACGAATTGCACGCGTGACTAGGAGCAATTTAATCAATTCCTCAGTGGCTTCATTTAATTTTCACGAAAACTGTAAGCTGGCTTCCTTCGTCTTGCTTAAGTCAAGTCAACTCACGGTTATTAGCTCAAGTAATAGAATCCAATCGAATGTCTTAGTGTTATGGAGAGGAGTCTCACCATACTGCACAAGATGCACAACACCGCACATAGATATCTCTTATCCAAATAATCATCCGACAACAGTTGTCGTAACAATAAATGTGTTTTTTACTTTTTAAAACCTTTCACGATAAATTAGCCGAGGTCAAGCGTTGCACGGTGGAAGATGAATGGGAAGAATGTCAAGTATCGATCCCGTTTGTTGTGTGAATCCGTAAATTATCAGCAAAAAAAGAAAGTAGTCGACAGGACAGACGAAATGTTTTGTAGTGTGACTCTGAGCTCCTGGGAGATTTCAGTAGTGAAAGGTGAGATTGAGCTAACAGAAAGAGCGAAGGATAGACACTTGGGGCCAGACTGCTAGGAAACCAATGAACCGACCAGTCAGCCACAGCACAGCACAAGAAGCACGGAATGAATGAAAATTGTCTCTGGTTTCCTTTGCCTCAATATAATGTAATGCGAAGCAAAAGGTAGATAAATGGGCCGTTTGTTGTGATAGAAAAGGGAATAGTATCCTATTCCTCCCAGTATATACTAAAGTTACTCATTTCTGTCTCTTTTTAGTACTTTCCCCGACTATCCCGTGTCCTCTTTCCCTTCTGCTTATGTATTTATATGTTCATCGACCATTCCCTCTCCTAATGCTCAACACACAAATTATTTAGTGTTTGGAAATCGTGACTCGTACTTATACTGAGGTGTCAGTTTAATTCCTCCAACTCTCTCTTGGACTGTTTACCTTCCGTCTGCAAACATAAACGGGTAATTGAACTTTATGAAGATTAATATTTCCTTTACTCTTGGATCAGCAATTTCTCTATCCTGTAGATATAGATAATTGACGACAAGACAACCTGGCTGACGAAGCCAAAGTCATTGACGGAATGACAGCGAGAAGGTGTGTGTTGATCCCGAGGGAATTTGGCGGAAACTGACAGGTCAGCAGAAAGATTTGAGTTTTAGTTAGGAAGATGTGTTATTGTTAGCAGACGACGTCGTGTTTCTCGTACCTATGCGGCGATGTGGCCCACCCCCAAAGTTGTCTAAGTTGAATCCAGCAGCAAGCAAGACTTAATAGGAGCTGTAGTGGTAGACTTGCCTCATAACATAACAGAGACTCACTGAACTGAACTCGACTAAACTCTCAAGAACAAGTCCCTTACTCATCATTTCCTGGATCAAACGCGGAATTCGGTTCAGTCGCTTGGGGATGGAGTTCCGTAGGAACCAATAGAAAACAGGTGAAATTCTGCTCGTCTTCTCTCATATGTACTCGCACACTTACTACTATGTATATACTGCACTATAGCACTTTCACCATAATCTCTCCAGTCCTCCACATTCTCACAGAACAGAAGAGAACTACAGGAGAGCTGAGTGAGTGAGTGAGTGAGTGAAAGAGTGAGTGAAAGAGCGAGGGAAAGGAACCAAAGGATCCCAGCTAGCACAAGAGACGAACAAGAGACGAACAAGACGAACCCAGCGAGGCAGTCAACCCAAACCCAACCAATGCAATATGCAATCCTCCTCTCCTCCACCACCGCCAGCTCCTGTCTTTCTCCAGCTTTCTCTTTAGCTCTCTACTACGATGCTACACTTACTTCTACCAAAGACGAGTCCCAGCTTAGTTCACAGATGTACTTATATTATTATATAGACATGGGCATGAGATTCTAAGTCGGTTGTATATAGCACAGAACCAAAGGTGAGCTAAACCAAACTAGTCCAGTTTCCGCATTAGCTCTGTCTTAATGTGTACATATGGAGTGTGTGGGTAATAGGACGACTTGTTTTTCTAACTACCTATCCAGGAGAGATACCTGCTTATTAGTATGTACCTATGTGGGTATTTACTACATCTTCCTTACTACTACAGACTACGGGGACATGTGTACCTGCTTTCACTTCCTTTCACTCCCGAGTACTACAAATGCTACACATACAGCTGTGCACCTTCCTTAGCCTCACTCCATTCTCCTGTTACACAGAATCCACACTCAGAGAGGAGACTACGGAGTAGGTCTGCGGAGGCTATCGTGTTAGGCTCTGTCCCAAGTATGTGTTGATGGTGAGCTCTCTAATAGCAGCAGTACTGATTATGTGATGCTGGGCTCAGTTGCCATAAGGAAGGTGACTGCTTACTATCATCCTGCCCATTCATCCATCATTCCAGGCATTCTCACTCTTCACCTCAACTCATTTCCTATTGCCAAAATATCTCATTTCTTCTTCCATCGTCCAACTACTATACCTTACCATTCTTTTTGGCACGTAAACCCAAAACTTGCACTTCAAGCACGGATGGCAGCAATGACAGAAACAACTACAGCTCGCATACACCCTCAATGTCAGCACTATTATTAACCACGGCTCCATATCAAATTATACCTTTGCTAATCTCTACTTTTCTGTGTGATAAGAAATATTGATTTATAAGCCTTATATTACTCCCAATGCACATACACTATTTGAGATTATTTTGAGCTCCCTACTTCATAGATGTGGGACTGTCATGTTTAATGATTTAATTCAGTAAACCAATTGGTTTAGTAATGACCCCAATGGAATACACATCCAACGATGATTACTACATTCAGCATTCGTTGAGCTTTAGGCATTTTATATTCAACGACACCTAGCATTAAATACGATTTACTAGTCAAATACTCATAAATGTCAAGTGGCAAGTGCATGATTAATATCTCTCTGTCGCGCACTGCTACTGATGAACATTACATATCTACGCCTACCACTTTATGCATCAAAACAAAACTCCCGTTTAACTTCCACTGTCTCATCCATATCTTTTCAAGCCCCACTATATAGATATTTTTTTTCAAATTGGTGAAATTATATGGAAAAAATTAATTTTCAATTTTTTCGTGAACAGCATGTTAGCTACATAATGAAATTGTTTGGAATATTGATGCACCCTGTGCACATAATCAAATATCGTTCTGTAAGGATCGAAATAGACTTAATCCACTTTTTGTTTTGTGTGTGAAATAGTCTACATCAATTATTAATGTAATGAACCTACTGAAGGATGTGATTATACCCTGATGACTACGTACTGATGAACACAAAGTTGAGGTTTATCAGCAGCGACCTGCTTCAATGTTCCGTGGTATTAAATTAAATAATTAAAATGCCCTAACGAATGTCTCATTATGTTTCCTCACATTCTAACTTAATTGATTGACTCTGGTTATAACGTACGCAAAGTCTATTTTGAAAGTCGTCAACATATTAATAGTATACACAATAACCAACCTTGGTCCTTATACAAAAAATATCTTTCTCTCTGTAAACATTTTTGGAGCAGGAGAGATACATGAAAATGTCCAGTCAATTCTTAACTCGAAAAGTATACAGAATGTATATATTCCATGTTTACAGTTATTGTTTTAAAGTTTATTTATTTAAAGAAATTGTAATGATCCTTTGTGCTTTAAAACGAATCTACTTGCCTAATTAAGATAGTAAGATAATTATAGTAATCACTTTTAAGGGATATGGATTTTCATGCTAATATTACTGGACCTGATATGTTACCTTTAATGCATTACGATAAATATTATGATGACTACGGTTAACAGAAGTAATAAGCGACAAATAGAACAAAAACTTTCTCATTCTCAATTATCTTTTTAAACTTAAAAACCAAGCGTTTCTAAAAACAACACATTAAATAAAATTACTTTTAAGCGACAAGATTCCATTCTGGGATGTAGTATGTATATACAATTATACAGCCATAAATAGTATATCTTAACTGTACCAGTGCTGGTACAAAAATAACCGTGTACCATTGAGTTTTGTTCTACCCAAGTGTCGATGATTTCACTTACTTAAGTGTTAAAGATGACAAACTAATTCATGACATAAGCAGGTAGACTGTCTAAGAGGGAAATTAGAATTACAAATAGATTAATATTACGTATAAAAACTGTTTTTTTGATCAAGTTAAAATATTTGGAAGATATTATAATTAATTATTTTAGCCTTCGATTATGGGAAACCCTCCGACTAAAGACTGTTAAATTTGGCAGTGAAATTTTGCAAGAATATGACCGGCATCGGGAAAACGTAAAACTAAAGTAATAGCACTAGCCAAGTGGCTAGCGTAGTAGAGCGCCAATCTCTACGGCGAGGGGTCACGGCTTCAAAGTTGGGTAACATCGGTGTTTGGGTTGGGTTTTTTTCTTGCGATGTTACAAATATGTAATGGAGTTTCCCTATCTGTTTTTCGGAATAGAGAGATACCATAACAGTCTTAGCAGGTAATACGTAACACTGAACCTACTTTTAAATAAGATAAAGTTATGTTGTGCAAGTAATAGCGACCAGGGCGGTGGTGGTAAATGAGCTTTTTAAAATAGAGTTAGGTTGGATTGCATTGAAGATAAAACTGTACTACCAACAGGTGAAAGACGCGATATATACATACTACATTTTATTTTCAAAAATGTAATATTCTGTAAAAAATCACTTCTAATGGATATCAAACTAGATCATAAGCTATATTCGGTATGTAATATAATCAGTAATTTAAACCTAGATTATAACTGCTAAATATCAACTAAATGTGGACGAAAACATATCGTAGGTCAACACAGTGTTAAGTGGAATGCGTTACCAATACAAATACAACGAAGGAAAATGTACAAGTTTAATGAAAAAATCCGACCTCAGAAAGGTCAGAGATATTTTGTCCTAAAAAAATATATTTCTGACCTTAAAAGTCATACAGGAAGATTAAACTTAAAAAAAGAAAGGCAGCAACATGCGACTCTCTTGGATGTGAGTAAATGTAAACACACCAAGTTCGAGCTGTCGATTCTGCTTGCTGGTTAATATAGGGTTTGATGCACCTTTGTCATATTTCTTCAGAAAGTTTGAAAGCATTTAATAAATGTTGTGGCTATATAGTTATCGTGTTATTAAATCCTATTGATGGGTTAAATTTAAACAATTTTGGAATAACCCCTTTCTCTACCATAAGTTTCGAAATTATATAATATAGAGTACTTGGTGTTACTAAATCAGTATGTAACGTAATATAATACTTTTGAAACATCTGTAGGATTGGCTACCTACATGGATAATTTATTGTGAGAAATGTCATTTGCAGTTTTTCTTTTGAAATATGAATTTCCCTTGAGTCCCCTTAAACGTTACTTATAAATCCAGAAGGAATCTCAATTTAGTATTGTAGTAACGATCTACTCATGCAGCACTAGTTGAAGGTATATAAAAATCGAGATATATAATGAGTATATGTACAAAAAGTCTGGAATGTCGTTACATATTATTTAGTGTTATATTATTTTGACATTCCAGTGTTGTAGTTGTATAAAATATGATAAGCCTTGTGTTTGATTTTGTATTTTACTTTAAAGTTGAGACGAAGGAGAGTTGTTTGTATGTGTACTTGGTTTGTACATGACTGTATTTGTTTTGTAAGGGACAACTCTGTCATTGTAAATTAGGTCAAGCAAATAGGAGATTTAGCCGTGCCCTGTGATGAATGTTGGTCCTGGAGAAGGAATTAAATTTCTTAGACGGAGTAAATAAAGAAAATGCTGAACATTAGAGAATGTTACTCAAAGACCAATTACTTTCAGTACAGAGAAAGGAATTTCTGTGATAGGAAGAAAATGTACGCTAGCAGCTATTACATATCGTTGACAAAAAGGAATATACGAATACATAAAATGCGTGGACTCGAAATGAGGAAGAGCATTTCGAGCAATGTTTCTTAGGTGGAACGAATGTATTGCACAAACAAACGAATCTGAGCTGAAAAGTTGACAACAACTTGGCCGCTTCCCAAATCATCTCTTTCTTTCTCTCGCTCTCTCCCTCACCCATTTGAAAATGATGAACTGAGAAACAAGTCTTTCTGTCACACCTGACAAACTCACTAAATTCTAGAGAAATTTCTTAAGAGACTTATGTATTTCTTTGTAAAAACGTGCCGTTGCATAATTTAGCTTGCTATCTTAAGCATAAATCCAGTTGAAATAACAAAGTAGGCTTGAGACATTGTAAAATACTGTGCAAATAGCATCTGTCGGACATTCTAAAAGTATTTTATGGGGATAATGACACCATATTTCGGATATTTCTATATAGCTACTAAAAGCGTACTTATTATTCTCTCTCTCCTATTCATACTATCTTATCTACTAAATATTTTAACGAACTATGTACATAATAGGTATTAAAACTGTACTTTCCTATTTTAGCTTATTGCACTTTAAGAATACACAATATTACTTAAATTTGAAGAGCAAATCCTTGACTCATTGTATAGTAACAATACAAACTAAAGGAAGCTGTGTATACTCAACAAAACTATTTCCACTATATTTATGTTCCCAAATTCTAGTGCATGTGTGTTGCGCATTTGTTTTCATCTTGGAGCTGAACTCTCATATTCATGCCATTGTTTTGCTGAAAATAATTCCATGTGAATTTTCAAATAAGCAAAGATACGAAGGACCCGAATGCTTTTTGAGATAAAATCATGCAGGTTCCTGTGCTGTATTTGTAGTTAGCAACTCAACAGTGACTCTCTCTCTGTCTACTATTTATAGTGCATGCTGCATTCTACAGAACATCGTAGAAGAACAGGAAAACATAGATGAACCAGCATAGCAAAGAGTTTTAAAGTTCCTTGTCACAGAATTACAGAGCGCAGAACTCGCTATTAGGACTCATGAGCGGAATTTGGTTTGAGGAAGAGCGGAGTAGAGAGAAGACCAAATGCATGCTACATTAACTTTCAACTGAGCACTCAGAGAAAGTAGACAGCAGCGGTGGTGAGGACAACGGGACTCGTACACTGTCAACGACATCCTCTGTTAGCATGACGAACATCCAGCTTTACAAACTACCCGAAAATTCACAAAAATGGTTACAATTTATTTATGTGTATCCATACTACATCTCAATACTGATTCTTCAAACACATGAAAAGCCATGGAATTTTTCCTTGTAAATTCAAATTTCACTTTAATCCCAATTATTTGCTTTTAGTATAAAAATGCTTTTACCCCTAGTTTAAATTCAGTATGGAAAATTGTAACATTTTTGGCTTGTGTTGTAGAAATTTATTCCAATGCGGGTATTGTTTATATACCTTTATGACAATTTGGCTCCTGTATAATAAGTGGAGGAGACAAGGACAATAAAATTGTCACGCAGCGTGTGGAACAAGACATGAGCACTACCAAATAAATTCCAGACACAAATCCGTTTGTATGTCATGTACATCTTACAGATGCAAATAAAGTATGTGCAGAGTGCAGTTGAGGAAGGTAGATATATTATGTAAAGGTGGATTACTATGTTATGCATTTATGCCCAGAATTTTCAAAGCTGGAAGTAAGACAATTTGTTTTATTTTTTGCAAGACTTGAGCAATTTTAACCTTAAATTGTGTAGACAATAGAATATGGCTAATATATGGCAGAGTGTCAGTGATACAATTGGCTCACCACTATCTGACAAGGGCAGAGTAATTTCATTTTATATGTCTATGGTTTAATATATGTATGATAATAATATTATGTAAGTTGCTCTACTTTTGGGTGTTGTGTGTAGAAGGAATGTTTGCATCCGAATGTGTACATAAAAAAGTTGTGAATACAAGTCGTATTGTAATACAGAAGGATAAAACAGAGAGTGGCTGTGTGTGTGGTTTATATTAATAAAAAGAGTGGGTCGAGTGTGTTGTGCCATAAATCTTTATTGTTTCCTAAGTCTTGTAGAGCAGACGGGAAGGTTTTGAGGGAGAGAAAGAGTGCGAGCAAACGGAAGGTAGTAGCGAAAACTCGTAGCTCTCTGGTGAAAAGGCTCCTTTAGAATTGTTAGGCCAGCCATTGGTATTTTACTTTGTATTGGAAATTGTTCATGTGCTTGCATGACTTTCACACCGATCACATGCTTTCATCTTTTCCATTTATAACAGGCTGCCAGGACGTAGTAGCTAGTAGTAGCTGACAATAAGCCATCCATGCATACCTAGTATACGTAACATGACTTCCGTAGAAAACCTTTATCAACTAACTGTATGTTTAATACTAGTAGTAATAGTGTCAAGACTCTACACAGCTACTAAATAGGTATATATTTGGTAGATAGACGCACACAATAAAATGGGAAAAGTACTATTGCTAGACACGCTTATAGTCGTGGAAAATAGCATTATATTATGCTTTGGTTTTTGTTGGATCCAGACTTAAACTATTACTTCTACCTCTACAATCCTTTCTCCTCCTCTTCTTGCGTAACGTCTACGTAAACTATATCTTTGCGAGTGTAGAGTGTGTTTTTGTGTATGGGAAAGAGTATGTAAGGGAGTGCTACTAATGTAGTTAATACTAATATAATACTATTGGGTAGGTGTATATGGATATACTACTATAGGCACTACCCTGTATAATATACGTGAGTAGTAAGTGTAAGAGTATGTAACCGCGGACGTACGCGTGTAGTTATAGGACGCAGTTTTTTCTATGGATATCGATTCCTTCTTTTCGCCTTAGTCTAACTAAGACGAAAACTACTTTCTCTGAATCACGAATTCATCCGGAGTAGAAGAATAGAAGAAGGATTGGATAAGTAAAATTGCCTAAGATGTTTTTAAAACTGAGAGAGTGTATTCTAGCTATAGATACCAAAGTAACAGATACAGAAAGAACAAGGGACGGCGACAGTCTAGGGCTAAGTGTAAAATGTTAACCTCCTACTTTCTATACAGGCACCAAAAATATACGTGGAAAACTGTTTTCCTTATCTGTGTTTTACGTCTGTTTACCACCACAGTAGAATTTCACTATATTTCCGTCGCGCAGAAAAGTTCCAGGTACCTAAATCCAAGGAAAATCTTAACTAACGCTAATGCAAATAATGTAATTCAATGATATACCATTGTAAATAATAGGTATCTCTTGTCTTCCTATCTCGTATATTACTGCAGAATAAATTTATGCGGGCTGAGCAAATGGAATTCCATTCAATGCTCGCATACCGGAATCTCGATTTGTGTTCATGAGATTGATATAGATATCTAACTAAACAGACAGGGTGATGTTTTCCTTGTTGTGCAATTTTTTGGCTTCTAAAGATATAAAAAAGGCTAACTGTGTGGACACATCCATTTTACAGGTGTGATCTACAAGAAGATTTTGGAGCGTGAATGGAGGGAGGACATTAATATCAGTGCACAATGCACAGCAAATGTATTTTACTTGTAACGAGTAGTGTATATAGATTTTCTTTAAAGGAATTCCCAGCGAACAAGGCGACTGCCACAAATATTGTGAAAGGGATGAAGGGAATAGAATCTGATGTACTGACAAGGATCAAGAACTTAAATCCTATAAATGCGAATGCTGGGATAAAAGATAAACCGCGGGATAAAAGTGTTTTCATCTCCCTTTACATAATTCTATCAAACGAATCAAGTACAATGTACAATGGTCTCCGATGCAATGTGTTGAAAGGCCACCACCAAAATACGGTCCCACTACTTTCCAGTTAAGTCCTCCAAACATGCAACCTGATACTTACATCTAACTTGCTTATCTGAACATATGTATAAAATAGAATGTACATATAAAATACTTGTAAAGCAGGCTTTCTCGTCCTTCTAATTCTATTTCATAAATTACAAACACAAACTACAATACTCTTTTCTATGACTAATTTAACAATAGTTGCTGATTCTGCTCTTTTTATACCACCTTGTATTATCTCATCAGAGACAATTCATTAATATAATTCAGTCATTTATAATTCAGACACTTTATAGAAGAAAACTGAAAAAGGCCTCAATCTACTGATTTAATCGAGGCACCAGAGGTTTTAGAGGATGGTAATACATAACTGGATTAATTAATTGGTATTATTTTTAAAAGCAAATTGTTTGTTTAATTGTTCTCTAAGTGGAAATTATTGAATTCATTACATCATTTGGTAGTAACTAAAATTTTTAGCTTAAATAAAAATAAATGTTTTATTTAGTAGCTAAGAGATAGTCTGTGTTATATAGGTATTATTGCAATAGCAATACGGTATCTATATAAGGGGTGTTGAAAAAAGACATTTACGGATGGGAATTAGTGGAGAGGCACCTCTCTGCCAAAGGTTTCATCGAGAACTGAGGTCGGAAAGAGAAAGTCAGGGAAAGTAATGAAAAGAGAAATGATGACAGGCAGAGGCTGAAGGTAGTCTTGTCGAGCAAGTAATGCAACAGAATTGATGAGAGGAGCTCATGTACAGATCCGAACCAAATTTCACTTGTATTTAGTTGTGCACATTTCCGGAAGATCACCTTCACCTCTCTGGATTCTGTCTGATGGCAACTTTCTCCGCTACGCACAGGAGCCAACTTTCTCTTCTCGCTTTTTCATCCTCAGACTCCACATTTTTTTCAATCTGACCTTCTAACTCCCTCAGTAGCTATAATATATCAGCCGATATTGAAAATTCCAAGGAAAAAATTAGGACAGAAATTAGTTCAGAGTACAAAAGTGGAAGTGAAGCCAAATATTTCTTGGCTCTTTACCCTTACTTAATTCTTTGCCTCTGTCTCTCTTCATTTACGACTGTGCTTTCACCTTTAGCGAGGTTCACGGGAGGAAGAGGAACCAGATCACTACACCTACATCTTAGAATGTCTACTATCTCCTGCAGATCCATTCCGAGAGCAATGACAACTATGTGCCTGCTTTCTAACTCATCTCTCACACACTACTACTTCGAACTGTTTTCTCTGTGTTGACTCCAAATATGTAGTAGTGTACTATAATATCTCTTTCCTAGACTAACTACAGACAGAGTCCAGTAGATGTACAGAATTACAAACAGTGTTACAGTATAATATGTAGTACTATTCCCCAGTTTGTTAATCTACACGGCCAGTGGTTCTATAGCTCTCGAGGAAACTACAAATTTGATTATCGGTACACTCGTAAAATTTTAAGGACTTTCTCTTTCACGCCAGTTCATTTTTTATTGTAGGCTGTCTTTAAAAATATTTACGTTTATATTATCAAAAGTATTACCCATTCCGGAAGGAGACTTTAGGCAGTGCGCTAAGTAATGGCTCTTAAACGAAATGAACTAGTGCTACTACATTTATAAATCGTGGATATACAAAGAAATTGGAGTAGATGTAAAAGCGAAGAATCAAGAGTATAGTATAAGTACATTACTTAATATCCCTACGTACTAGTTATGTACAGCGCTCAAAAATAATAAGAGCAATGTGGATAAAGCGAATGAATGAGTGGGCTTAGAGGAAGACGCCAGAAGTTTAGAACTCTCATCTCATCTCTCCTTGAGTTATCTCCCCAATTTTTAAGGAAGGATAGATCCAGTGTGAGAAAAATGTGAAGCACATTAACTTAAGTTTTCAACTAAGTACACTAGACTAAGGTAAAGTAAAATGTAGAGTAAAGAGAGTCACCTAGGCTGGCTGAAACCGAGTCTTTAATTATTCAAAAGAAGCCTAATCCTACATTTATCTCCGGATCTTCTGCCCTGCCTTCCCTATTTTACGGCCACTACTACACTATAGCTATGCATACTTAACACAATTTTACAATGTGATCTACGTACTTACGTACATGAATATAATCAGCGACTCGAGTACAGACAGATATAATTCATAACCCTGCATCTACTACTCGTATATATTCTTAGACATTTACGTCTATTACTGAATGTACTCTTATGGCCCTCCAGTAGCATAAATGCAAAGTGCACACAGAGTCATTCTAGTCCCAATCCTCCACCGTCTCTCTTCACTCCACTAAACTCCATATTCCGCTGGATGTATTATCCAGTTAATCTAATGTTATAGGTTCGCACACAGAAATTGGCTAGAGAAGAGAACGGGAAATATGCAACTCCCAGAGAGGGAGAGTCTCTGCAAACCTTATTATCACTGCTTTGCATCTTACACTACAATCCGGTTTCCTCTTCTTCATAAAAATATGGAATGCCGTTCATTAACTCAGAAATTGTTAGGCATTACTCTAAAATTTTCACTCTGGCTTCTATAGCACGATAGAACATACACCATCACAAAATCTCCCTTGCCCTGCATTCCCCAGGAATACTTGTCCTTTCCATGTCATTAAAATTAGATTGCCAAATAATGTAAAATAGTCACAGTGTACAACATTTTGGATTTATTAAACATGTAAAGAAGGATGAGTAATTCTCCATATTTCATGCTACAGCCAAGATAAAATAATTTAATAATGAATGAAGAAATTGGAGATTATCATTTTATACTACAGGATAATTTCGTCTATTATTAGGAGCACCCCTGTACGAACAAATTCTTATGGGAAGGACGGAAGCAGGTCGATACACGAAATGTTAGGTACTGCTCACATCTCACACCATGAGTAATTTATTGTTGCTTGATAAAACAAAGGTATATTCTCTGGTATATACATAATTAGATTACTTATATACATTGCTCAAATAGATCAATATCCCTCTGAGTGTTTCTGCAGAAACATGGTGGCAATAGTAATTATGTAGGATGATATCACAATGTCAACAGTGTGGTATTTACGTGTGTAAAGGAATCTTAATGACGGAAAGCAAAATAAATCTCTATGGGTTTACTTTCCCTCCTATTATCTATTGTATTCCTGGTAATAAGAACTGCTTTTCCCTAGTAATCTTCAACTTTCACATACAATTTATGTCAATGGACGGAAAGCTTTTTTGTGCTTGTGAGTTGTGATTGGGATACAATGCATGTGTGTCCTATAAATATAAACGAGTGCGAGTTTCTTTGAACCAACTTTGATTGTATTGTCCACTCTATTTAGTACAACATTCTCCCATCGTTTCCAGGAATATTTCCTACAGCTTGTCTTCTTGCTTTGTGCACAACAACATACAGTCCTAATAAACCATACATGTTTGCTCAAGTTACACGCTTGTTGAGTTCGCCGAAACGGAGAAAGTACACAAAAGAATTACACTTGGTCATTAAGAAGTTCGTCGGTCGCTCTGTGTTTATTGTGAGGCGTTTGATATCTACCGTCAGCTTCTACAACCACGGTACATGCTATTCAACCAAAGATTAATTCAATTGACGCTCGTTTTACCGTTCAAAGAAAGTATAACAACAAATATCTAATAATAAACATTACTTTTGCCCTTGTTTCTTTACAATTCATTAATCACCATTTCATTATGTCTTATTTTCACTGGAAAATGACAAGCATTAGTTTTCTACTATTAATCTTCAAACCTACAATTTCAATATTGTCTAATTTCTTTAGAAAACTATGAAAAGCATTTGTAATTACGAGAGTTTGTAAATGACATGTTCAACTTTGTTCCTGTCGTGATTCGATTTTATCTTTCCTTTTTTAATGTTGATGCTTAATATTTGACCTATAATAGCCTACAATGCTAATGCTATAAAATATCCTAGTAGTCAAAATGCCTCGAAGCATTCTCCTGAAAATGCAGTGGAAATAAATTTGAGTTTATCCTTTATTTATGGCTCTAAATCGGACGTAAATCACTAGTGCAATTACTTACTGAATTTTATTCCTATTATATAATAAAAATTTCACAAGCCAGGTAAATTTTATTTTAGCCACAGAACAATAAAGATTTTAGTCACTCGCAAGGTCATTTTAATTAGTAGCCAATGGTTAGTAAAACAGAACATGGCCCGATTAAATTACAAGCACTCAGAAAATTAAAATATTAGAAAAAGACATCTCATTTGCTAAAGGACAGCATTTTCTCTCACACTACAGTTAATAGTTCGATTCGTTTTACTATTATAATAGGCATGCGTGTTTTTGTCATGAATGATTGCATAGCTGTTAATCAAATTTTGCTTAAATTACTATACGTAAAGTATTAAGCGGAAATTGAGTAGAGGAAGCTAAGCCTAGGTCGGTAGATATGTGTGAGACACTTTTATTGTTAATATAATTTAGGGACGTACTTTATCCTTGCGTAGGTAATTTAAGTCTCGATGACAGAAAGTGGCGTCCTATGATATCGAAATAAAAGAAGCCGTATAAAACACGTATATAGGAGAATGTAGGTGAGTAGTTGTACTATTGCGAAACAAATGCATGCCAGAAGGTTCAATCTTGTTTCACTTTCACCCAATTTAACCTGACGTAAAGAAAGAGGGAGAAAGCAAATGCCGTTAGTATTTTGAAAAGAGTTTTGGTTCTTTTCTAGCTTCGCAGTAGCAGCGATAATAATTTCCATAAGCCGATTTCACATCACCATCAACTCAGGACATAAACTCCAACCATTTCATTCTCTTTTTCGTTTCATTTTCTAACTAACTTTGTCATTGAGTCTGTGCAGCTTATAAGTTTCGCCTCAGCAAACACAGTCTATGACCATGTATATGTTTATCCATATAAAGTGCCATATACCTCTATTGTAGTACTTCTTAATGCGTACAGTCTTATCAATAAAAAAGTCACATATCACCCACCGTAAAAATATTTTAAGTGGCCCTTGATACTTCCCAGATCTTTCAATATTTGAAATACTATATCGTTAAAAGTTTATTTGGGGTCGGGGTTCAAGATGGAAAAGTTACGGTAGCATCTTGTACATGCTACATATAATATTATCACAATCAACAAATAGAATGCCTCGCTTAGGTCTCGTGCATGAGTTCTGTGTTGACTTACCAACTTACCATTAGCCATTGTCAAAGCGGAGAGACTCAAAGGCATCCAGCTATAAACTCTTCAAAATTCTTTTATCCTTGAACCGAGAGAGGCAAATGGTAAAGTAAAGCGAGCAGTGGAGATGAGCTTTAGTTAAAAAGGATGTGAGTAAAGTCTAGCTGCGTAAATGTGGAGAGAGTAAAGTAAAGAATAGAACAAGATGGGCCTTTCCGCTTTGCTTATTTTAAAAATATCAGACCTCTTCTCCCTCAACTTCTCCATCAAACTAACTCAGTCAGTACATATGTAAAGTTTTACAAAACCAGTCGCGGTCCGTCTGTCTGCTTTGTTTATACTTATCTTTTATATCCAGCCCAATTCTACTTATACTTTCCCAGAAAACAACGTTTCGCGATAAATCCTTCTGCAGAACATCACAGATACACTAAACTAAACGGACGATAGGGAAGAAAGGTGCTCCCAACTGGAGATGAAAATATTAAACTGTATCTGTAACATGTCATGTTTCTTCTCCTACGTTATTATAGTAAGGGCAAACCACTCATCCTTCTACTTTTCTCTAACACCGCTAAGACTTAGTTAAGGTGCGTCTCTGGGTGCTGATGATAACACATTTTCTCATTCTGCTTTTTCACCAATAGCTCCACCAATTTTTATCTAGCAGAAACAGTGAGCCCTCAAAATTTGGATTAAGTGTCATAGAGGAACAGTATTATGAAATTCTTCGCCAATTTTCACTGTAATACAACTTTTGATAAGGGAAGTTAAAAAATTGTGGAAAACTATCGAATTTTAGTTGTATGTAAAAGAATTTGAAAAAAATTGAACACAATAAAAGTTTTTTACTATAATTGTACAGGTAGGGGTCGGTAATAAATATTGAAAATCGGAAATAAATTCTCAATAAAATCATGTATATATCTCTAAAAGTACAATTTATCCCTTTTTCATAGTCAAATTGTAATTTAAATGTTCAAGTTAAATATTTTAATTGGAATCATCAGACAGTTTTGGCTAAACTGTGAAAATATTTCCACCATTTGTTTTAGTACTATAAATGTCCCTTTTGACCTATTTGGAAACGAAAAATAAACTGTGGGCGAGGCAACTTTAAGATAGGTAGTGGTGGGTCGATTTTGCCCGCTTAATTTCCCCTGGTATAACATAAACAAATGTACATATTGGAATTATGAGGATGTAGCCTCTGCCACAAAGAAAAGATAGATATCATGGCCTAGTTGGGATCTAGTTTCCCTCGTTTGCTTTTATCTTGCTGTGAAAGGTGTTTAACTAGTATTATGCAGTGTAACATTTTGACATCTCTAAATTCCTCTGTTCTGTTACGGAGAATAGGATAAAGTAGAAAGGGCAGGTTGGTTGTGAACTCTTGAAAAGGATAATTCTTGTCAAGGGAAGATTTACTGCATTAGAAATTTCTATTTTGTAACTACTTGTCGAATATTAATAAGACTACTTATAGAATTACAATTTACAATTGTTCATTGCAGATGTTTAAAATTCTTATCGTTTCGTCGTTTGTATTTTAGGAGTTCCTCTTTTACATTTATGAATTCATTTGAATGGCTTTCGCTCTACGACAGAGAAATCCCTTATGTGCATAATATAACTATAAACTGAATATAATGAATTTATGTGACGCTAAACGATATCCTACGTTTAACTGATGCAGATAGATACAGATCATAAAGATGATATTATGCATAGTTGCTCCTTTATATTGGATTTTCATTTTAGCGACATATTGCATATTTAAAAGGAACTTAATCTGCTATGAACCCATGTGGGTTTTATTGAATTTATAGCTATATCTAAATGTTATATCATATTGCATCAGAGATTATTACATACCTAGATTACTTTTACATATAAAATGAAAGCAATACAAATTTAATATAATACTGTAATAGAACATTATATAAGTATATATATGCAAGCAATCAATATTTTGTGATTTAAGTTGTAATTTGAAACTAATTAAACACCAATCTATATACACAGTGATTTATATCTTATTAGGTGACTATATAGAAGAGATTAATCAGATGAATACTGAATATAAATGTCATTCGGAAGTTTAAAGTAGCCTTGGAGATGGAAACAAGTATTTTTGGTGTCTAAAAGGGAGTAAAACCCTCATCGTTGTCGAGTAGCATTGGAACCCACCGGGTGTTTCGTGTCAGTCAACAAAACAACAACACGACAAGCACATCGTCAACTTATGCGCATAGAAAGAAGAGAGTGATAACAAATATGCTTCGGTTCTTTCACTTGCATGATTAATCTACGATGAAATGACATTGGATGTCGTCACAACCCAAAATGCTTTTCTCCACATTTAAATTGCCACTTGTCATTTTTGCAATTCTCTCCTCTAAGAACTTCTCCTTCCCACTTGACACTTCTTCCATTTCCTTATTTACAAATATCATTCTTTGGATGAAGTCTGTCCTTACAATGCAGATATATACCTACTACAAACATCATATTTTAATACTCGCTGTCATTGTAAGTATGTGCTCTAGTATAACACTATTTACAATTCCAGACAGTTTACAGACACACGCAGGGTCTTCAAAAATTCTATACATAAAGGCTCACAAAATTCTCCTAACACTTTCTTTAAACTGTCAATGTACCATTAATCTGAAATTTTATTAATGATTATTTTAACCATTATTTTTAATGCCTCTTTTGGAAAAATTACAACAAAATAGTCAAAGACTAAAATATGCCTTACTTATTCCATATTAGAAACTTTTTAATATCAAAGGATGTTTATTCTTATAAGAAGTTCAGGTAATGGGCATTGTGAGAATACTCAACGCAATACAATAAGAATGAATTTTCTACTAGTCGCAATTTTTTATTGAACCTTTTTGCAAAAATTGGATTCCATAATAATGATTTTAAAATTCAAAGTGAGTGCGGATAATAATTGCTTATGGAGAGTGTCTCAAAGTTTTAAGTTTAAAGCCGGGGAATGCCTTCCAACTAACAATAAAAACTTTTTGCCTTGCAATAACATATAAAATGCACTTTTTGTGTAAATTCAGCAAAAATCTGTGAGAAAGATTCGTTTTAATGGATTGCTTTGAGTGCTCTTATAATGATCATTTACACACCTCCTTAATGACATAGATATATAAGTAGTTCAAAAAGAAAATTATTGTTTCTGTTGGAAGAAGACATAAAAGTCGAGTGCATTTTGAAAGAATGCATTTTCCGGCTATGCCTGTCGTATGGTAGATATGTAGGACATATTGAAAGTCACTTTATTTATTTTGGCAGTAGTTCAGATAATATATATTAACGTAGGAATGATAATATAGGGTTTTAGACAAAGTGGAGTAGGTTTGAAATTAGAAGAGCTATATAGAGAGGTTTCATATAAAACCGACAATGAGCTGCACATTCTTTGCTTGTGTCAGCAATTTTAGCCGCTCGTATATTGAGACTGTCCCATTTTCCAATATTCCCAACGAAACAATCAAGCTTTTGTAGTATTTTTAAGTGAGGGGAAAGCTTGGTGCAGAGACGAAGTTGTTCCTACTTACTAAACTCGGTATATAGTTGGAGAAAGCATACATGCAATGACAATATCCAAATCCAACGTAAAGCCAACTAACCGTAGTAGCGTAAGTAAGAAAAGAGCTCATGTTGTGCTGTTCATACAACGTAAGTAACCTAAGAACGTAGGAAAGAGAGCTGCTTATACATATCCAATGCTATGCATTCATAACAAAATACCTTTCTTGTTACAAATATAGGCTCAGTCAGAGTAAAATTTGACAAAAGTCTAGTCATGCAAACATAGCTTTCCCTAACTCAGCAACTGTGTTTGTACTTTCGTCTGGCTCAGAAACCTTAAGCCAAACTCTCTCAACGGGCTATGCAGCTAGCAATAAATAATCTAGCTACCTATATGCAGCTCAATTGACTCTGGTGACATTATTTGGCTCTATTCCCTCGATATGAATTCCATTTGTGAATAATATTTATAGGCAGAGCGGGGCTTTCACCTGTCTTCTCCGACTTCTTTGTATCATCCTGATACGAAACACAACGTCTTTCCACTTCATCCCGTATGCCCCCACTCGCATTTCTTTCTCATAAAATCTCATAATACTCCGTACTTATCCACTATTGTGCTGTATATACCTACACAGTCATAATGTATCCTTATTTCTGATTCTTTCTGCACGACTATTCTTACTCCTACTGTCACTGTCCCTACTCTAGGATATAGCCTCGAATATTTTAGAATTACTAAACATAAAAGACGACATATGAATAAAGAAAATACAAAATTTTCTATCAATATCATTAATGAAGACAAGTCTTCTAAATTTTCTCCCACGCAAACTCACTATCAGTATAGTATATAGTACCCGATGTAGATACAATCACCTTACTATTATTCCAAGAAGCTATTTACATTTTAGGTATGTTTGCATTCCATGTTACTTTGTTATTGTGTCGGGGATTCCGTACATCAAGGCTTTCGTTATTAGCATTAAAAGTTTGAATTTACTATCTTTATTACTAAGAAAAGTCAAAGGAATGAAAAACGGCGCAATTTGTATAGAAGGACAATGACCGTTGAATAATAAATGATAAATATATATTAAGCTAATACCAATAAGATTGCTTTGTTTCCACATTTGTATCGATCATAAAAGTAATTCCACGAGATATTCAAAATTTTTGTAGTGCTATAAAAAGGATATCTCTATGAAGTTATGGAAAGAGATAGCAAAGTAATAAGTAGTGATATCTGAGTAAGGTGATTGTGAGCTATGGCCTAGATTATGTCGTTCTTAGCATGATACGTGCACGATGCAGTATTAATAATGTCGTATGAAATGTAGTGCCATATTTTAGTAACATTGTATGGATAGAGTGTAATTCCTTCCCTGGGGCAGATGCTAACTCCTACAGGCTTCTTTTCGTCATGTGCTTATAATGCCCATAAGTAATGCTAGTGTAAAAAGTATTGGAGGAGGGAAGCCAAAAATCAATAGAGTATTTACCCCACAACTCACATCGCCATTTTCCATAAATTCTTTTCAAATGATAAACTTAAAAGACCTTTTCTCTGCATTTCATACACTATTACGTGTATAAGGTATTGAATTTATACTAAAGGTGTATTGAGCAAGTCGAGAAAGGTATTGCTATGGATATCTAAAAATGTAATCGACACAATGTTTCTTCAAGCACAAAGGTTACAAGTATTTATTAGCTTTGCTATAAAAATAAAGGAAAAATATTGCTGAAATGTACACCTCTGCAAGGCATATGGATTTAACTGTCTTGGCAAGGATAAATGTACGATACGACGATCTGAAAACTTGTTTGTTACATTTTTTAGTAAACTAAAGCAAAAATCTGTCGCATAACTTTATATTTTTCATACTTTGAACATTTATGCTGCACATAAGGATTGGATTAGTCAACGCCTTTGTGCATGTATGTAAGTACAACAAATATCTCGTTCAATTAATACTTGTAAATCACATGTGGAAACCTTTTTAGGACACAAAAAGGTATTGTGCGGGATTGTTTAGCAATTACAGCATTCGTTAGTGTATACAGAAAACTACTTACTGAAATTACTTGCAGTCTTTTAGTTTTTCGAACAAATAGGTTCATCACGAAGAGTATGGGGGAATAAAGAGAGAGAGAGAGAAGTGGAATATAAAGCCGATTTGGTTGGCTATCTATGGAAAATCTGATGGAAAGCTCTTTCAATCGCCGTTATTCGGTCACACTTTGTGCTGAGTACACAGAGTGACTCTGGCCATCTACAAAAACGTCAGTTGAACTTTGTATTGCATGCAGTGGTATGTATACGTTATTTATAGTAGCTTTACTCTGCCCTGCTTTTCCTTGTGTTATGTATCATAATTTCTGTGGGTACACTAAAATGCATTGGCTGCGGCTGCTGAAAATGTTGGATAATTCAACTCGTGGTCGACTTGAACTCACTCGTGAATGGGTCTTGCAATAAGAGTCTCGTACATACTGCATTTTATATTTATGGGCATATTGTTCAAACGCTTTGTGCCATACTAGACAATACACAAACCTATAAAATATGCTGACAGAGAAACTACTACATATTGGGTACTGTATTTTATGTTATATCTTTGTGCTAACCTATATAGTTGATGTGGTCATGTTACGCTCCCAAAGTACAATTCTATTCTGACGCTTTCAGAAATGCAATAGAGCACTGTATACTATTTGCAAACGAAGAATTCTGAACCAAACTCGGTACAGGAGGAAGAAGGCAATGTAAATTCCACTTTCTAAAGCATCCTTTATGCAAAAGGTCTTTTGTGTACTGAAGGGTCTTGTGCAAATGCCAAGAACAATCTCATTTCCCAGAACTAGAGTAAAAAGGACTGATAAAGTATAATTTTAAATATAATTCTAATTATTGTGCTTTCCGCTTTCCTATGAACATCGTTTGCCCATTATCAGTCTGCTCTCAAACTTTCTATTATGTGAAAGGAAATATATGGAAATGTGACAGGGAATTCTGCTTAATAAAAGAATACACGTCACTCTACTAATGCCCTACATAATACTATCCATTTACTTCTCTGAAAGACGTCTAAATTCTAGGAATGCAAAATAAATTATAAAAACTAATACGCTAGCTAGAAATCACAGAAAATATTATCATCTGGCATCGCCCGAGATCTTTTTGTATTTCATGAAAATACTGGAAATAGACTAATCGTAGAATGATTCGGTGACACCATTGGATTATTATCGCTATTTGCACGCATTATGCACAGAGCGAGTCAAGACAACAGAAAGGAGGTTGTCTCCAACCTGTGCTCTAGGCTGTAAAATCTTTTGTTAGCAAATTATCTGTCTTTTTACATAAAGCCGGAGAAAACAGCAGGCCTTTTTATACTTTTCTTCCAAGGTTTTTTCAGTTCAATGATTTTAATTCCCGTTGCCGGTATACACTGCATTTTTGCAAATTTGAGAATTCATAAAACTTTTATAGTGTCAAACAAAATCCAATTTTACTTACACTCGCCGAAGAATATCATAAGGCTGTATAATATATACTTAGTCAAGTACTTTTGAAGGTCAATGCTTACTTCACTGAAGAAATTCTGGAGATGTTAGTAGAGATAGCATATATTATTAGTATTTCCCATAGATGGTTTATTTAAATTGAAAAGGTTTTTTTAGGTCGGAACCCTGTTGACAATATAAGTTAATGTTAGATGAAATGGAGGGGAAAGTCTGGGCGAAAGTGAGAGAAAGATACATAACAGGGATAGTAACTGTTAGAGAGTCAACATAAGAAAAAGAAGGGTCACGTCACGGCAGGAGATTTTGAAGAAAGAAAAGTCGTCGTAACTACAGGACGAGGCTAAGTTAACGATACTGCAGGTGCACATAACTTTCTGTCTCGTCTTTTTCTCAACTCGCTAATGGAGAAATAAAAGGAATGAAAGTGATTGGATTGCATAGGCTATTAGCAAACAACTTCAACGACAAGAAACAGTTGACTATTATCTTATCGTGTGATGTGGTTTGTCTCGCTTTCTCTGCAACTGCATCTACTTACACGAATCCTGTGGACATCCTTAAGTACTTGCATTATGGGACATGCTACATTTTCCAGATATTTAATGCACTGGATGGACTATCTTATAGTTGTGCTTTAGTACTATACTTACTATATCTATACTTAGCTATAACCCATTTTATATTGCATATAGTGCATTATTGCATCTGAATGGGTATTGCTATAATAATGTCAGAGTAGTAGATAGACCATTTTGACTTTGGTTATTTCCAATTGGCTTGCATGTATATGTGTACATCAATATATTATTTTTAAAGGAGTTTAGGTGAATTACTTGTAAGAACAAGAAGAATTTATAGTTTATTTGCTTAAATGTAGTAGAACATCATGAAAATATCATGCATGTTTCTGGCTGGAGAATATTTGTAGTGGAAATAAGTAATGAAAGTCTGGGTGGAGAGGTTGGGAGAGAAAGATAGGGAAGATTCTAGGAGTCCATTTGTTTTAGTCTATTTGTCTTGTGGGATAAGTAGTGGGCGAGACGTAAAGTCTTCTCAATACATTTTAAGGAGTGACCAACAGTAGTTAGAACAAGGTCCTTATCCATTCATCGGGTGATCCAGAGCCAGGAAGACGGAGAAAGCTGAGAGAGAGGAGAATGTCGCCAAGAAAACTGGCAGACTCTTTGGAAAGAAAACAAACGATCAGTGGTCAAGTGTGAAAAGGATGTGGGACAAGGAAAAGGAGTTAAACTTAAATTAAAAACCGAAGAGAGGATCGACCCGATGGGAATTTATTGAGTGAATAATGAATAATTTATTGACTCTTGTTGTCTCTCCTCTCATCCCTTTCCACCATTTCAACTTTTATGGCCTTCATGACATGCTCATGTCTTTTCGAAAGAGTTGTCAGCCCACAGCAATTCCAACTGAGTGAAAAACGAAATTACCTAAGAGAGTTCACTGCGGACAGACAGACAACGGACTCTGCTTGGTATACACTGCACAACCAGCCCTTCCCTGCCCTCAAACACTGCAATGCTCAACAACGCCAGATCTCCAGGGCTGACTCCACTGGACCTGCTGCAACTCTCTCCAGCCTCCCTCCTGCCTGTCACACTATATTTTCACATCTTATATCTTCATTTACACTATCCACTACAACCATCTCCTTTCAACTCCATTGCACTGACCATTCTAATATAACGGACTCTACTACTACAACTATAAAAACTACTGTACATAAGTCACAAACGATTGACTAACTGACAAGGTGACAGGGACTCGAGATAAGTAAAACTCGAAATGTGTTAAGGCGTAAAAGACAACTACAATCTCTCTAAAATGTCATCTAAAATATCCACTACGGATGTTATTAAATTATCTAAATACTACCAATCAAGTCCTACTTTAACACTAGACGCTGTCCTAACAGATTTCTGTGATAATCCTCCGTGATTAAATCGGACAATATATTTATCCCAAACCTGTACTTCCAACAAAAAATCTGATGCAACATTTATGCATATTATAACACAACTGCAATAATTCATGTTGAAATATATATAATAAGATGGTCCTGAATGATTTTATAACTAGTATGTGATGTTTTAAAACGTTTAAAAGAAATGTCACAAGGATTTGACAGAAGTTATTTTAAAAAATTTCGTACTCATTTTTGATAACAAATATTCCGCATAAATATTCCACACTAAGATGCTTTTATGTATAAAATATAAAAGCAGAATACATTTCTTAGAAGTTTTCTTAGATGTTTGGATTTTAATTCAGCACATGCTCTGCATAATGCTTATACAGAAAAAGATCAATGGATTTCTTGTGCATGTGTACAGAGTACCAACTAAGAATTTCTCAAAAGAATTTTAAAGGTATTGACCAAGTTTCAGTTTTGCGGACTTGAGTACATGTAAGAAAAATTCCTCTGATCTGTATTTTAGAAAAACTGGTGCAAGATCGAAATATTTATTATTTTGAAAGTTTAAAATGTTTCCTTTTAATGAAATGTACAGATATACTAGTAGCTCCCAGCATGCGCGACTCGATTTCGAAAGGTATTATATAGTAATAATGCCTCCTTGGATCAACGCGGTAAAATTCAAATCTGCCCTACCAACCATAAATATATAGGTAGGCAAATTTTTCTCAGTCTACGATTATATAATAGAATTTAGAAAAAGTTTGTAGTATGGTAGTAAACAGGGAGTTGTGTTGATTGCATAGTTATGGGAAAGCTTAGAACCTTTTCACACTTGTTTATTAAACAATCAAAAAATTAGTTTCAGTGGAGAGGTAGTTTTTAAAGTTTGTTTGGTTAGCGAGAAGGAAGGAAGAGTCGGAGCTGAAGTGATCTGGTGATATTGCATCGGTGTAAGTGGAGACTAGAGACACACACTGGGAGACATGTTGTTCACAAGTAGCAGCAAGATCATTTTTCAAGTTGGTGTTGTTGGGTCACGACGAAAGTCATTTCATTACACATCTGACTATGAGTTGTGATGTTAGGTGAGTGCGAGGAGAAAGTGTAGTCGAAAGTTGGTACATTAAGAGGAGAGAGAGAGAGACGTTCTTCATAGTTCCATCGCTCCCACTCCTAGATATACTATTTTAGTGTCCTTGTCCCTTGTTTCATGTCAAAACAAAGTCCAATTTTTGACAAGGAAAAACTTTCTAACAAGGCAATGATACACCAGACACCAAACGCAATGCTACACCATCCAGCCAGCCCCAACACATACGACCAAACTTTGGAAATTGCTACCCTTTTCTATTGCTCCTACTAGCAATACACAACTTTGTCATACATGAAGTTGACAATTTTCTACACAGAAAGGAATACACTAGAAACTTGTGTCTTCCCCTACGTACTATAGCTATATGTAATATTGAGTATATCTTGGCTACGTCCATTCACAGATAGTTATACATACTGTATCATTTTACTATGCATAGACGTAGTTTCAGTTTCTCTTCCATTTATTATCCAAAATATGTTTTGGAAATGATTGAGCGGGTGGGTCCTAACACTATTTTACTTGTTACAATAAAGATAGTGAAAATTGTGGGGTATAAATTTTTTAAATGTACTACTCATTTGTTATCAGATAGGCATGTACGAGAAGTATATCTATGTAAGGGTGATGGAAAAGTAAACCTTAATTGGAATTAAATTCCTTGATGTAATCAATTTTTCTTGACTGTCATAATAAATTAAGCAAAATGGTTAAAGACATAAATTATAGAACGTATATGAGTATAGAAACTTTGCTACGACTTGAGTTTATTGATTGGGAAAGCAGAGGGTAAGTGTGAGAATATAAATTAGCTATTGGTAGTTATGCACGGCAAACAAATGGTATAAATTATTAAAGAGAAGGATGGGTGGTAGAATAGCATGCATGTTGTCGTTTTATCAGCCTTGCCACTTATAATTATATGACATCAATAAATTGGAGAACAAAACATACGTCGGCCATTAAAGGGGTAGCTATCTAAAGTAGTAATCACATTTCACATGCAAGAATGAGTTCTTGTTCTATCAAAAACATTATGTTAGATCATTTCAGGTTTTGTCGTTTATCACCCTAACGCCTTGATTTTGGAAGGTGAAGAGAGGAAATGGGAACAGAGTCCCCAATGCCAAATTCAATGATGATAAAGGAGGAGAGGAAAGTACTTATACGAATGCACTAAAATTCCAAATGGAAAGCTTTTAAATGGAAGCCCATTTTACTAAACAGAAAGTAAGTGAAAGTGTGAACAAAGTTATGTCTGGCACATTGAAATTAGCTTCATTCATTTCCTAAGAATGAGAGATAATGAAAAGCAGTGAACCATGGTGCTCTCATAATCTCTATTCAATGCACATAACCTCCAGCTACAGAGTCAACTATAATATCCAGTAGATAAGTTTCTATTACGGCATTATGAAATTCTTTCTCGCTGAGGGACAATGTTAGCGTAGCGGGCAACAGGATATATCTGTACTTACTTAGAGAGCCAGGCCGTTGCCACACTCTCAAAGCTAAACCATCATCACTAAGTGTTTGACTAGCCCCTGGCTAAAATGGTTAAATTGACCAATTTTATGCCAGTGGTCAATATAAAAAGTAAACTAAGTTGTAGTATTGCCTACTTTAGCCACTAGCCATTTTAGACGGGTAACAATATAAAAACCCGGTTAAAATAAAACACTGAATCACCAGACTAAACCACTCTACTAGTACTGCAGAGTTTAACTTGAGAATATTTTCTGCCTTTTTCCCTCATTAGTGGCTCTATTGCCTATGAACTGGGGAAGTGAAAAGTTTCAACTAGATAGTTTCCACTAAAGTAGAAAATGTCATTTGTTTGTACTACAGATTCGGATAGTAGCTTAAAAGCAAAAACATTTTTCAAGATGGCTCTGTAGAAATTAGGGTAAAACTGGAGCATGACACTGTAGAAGAAGGGAAACTAAATCACATAAGCAAGTAAATGACAAAAAATGTGAGCAGGATTAACATAAATACATATTGTTTCTCGGAAGCATAAAACTTGGAAGTTAAATAGTTTTATGCACAAAGTATGTAGTTCACAAATAGATATGCGCAAGAGAAACTTTTCCCCGGAATCATTTCAGCACTTTAGAGTAGGTGCTTAGCAAAAAGTGAGATGAGTTGTCCTTGCCAAAAAATTAAATTTTGCTTTACGTAATTCCAAACTTATAATTAGCGTTTGTCGCACAAATTTTTAACTTTCCCACTACTATTGCGTAAAAAAATTATGAAATCACAAGACAGAAGTGTGAGAAGAATGGAAGACTAGGAATGGTTATTTGTAACGGTTTTCTATTGGCGCGTAATTAAATCATTTTGTAAAGGTCCTAATTCGTAACTTGTAATAATGATGGTGTTCTGAAAGGTTACTGTGGAGATGGTGGTCGTTAGATTTGTCGGAAAAGGGTTTTCGTGGCATTCCACAAACATATTTCATTAAAGTTTCCTTCGCCTTCTTGAAAACTTAGTATAAGCCATTTCTGAAAGTAGCCTCTATACCTTAAACGGTGAGTTATCTAAACTACCTACTCCATAGCCACTGTAGAATTCCATAGTTCTGTAGCTACATACCACATGCAAGACAATTATGAGGATAAGGTAAGATAGTTTATAAGCCCAGAATCCATAACTGCTGCGTGGCCACTCACTCTAACTATTAGGAGAGTCGACGGAGCAAGAATTGCGAAAGTGAGTCAACTGAAGGCAACTCATGTGAAGAGACTAAAGTTCTAACAGGAAATGAAGACAAGTTCGACAGAAACGAGTCGTACAAGTACAAGTGCCACTTGAGAGATAAAAGTCGAACCACCCACTTCAGCTATACGTGGCCGCTTTACAAGTGTTTATATTGAGTCACGTCAACTTGATTCACGACCAAATTGCCCAATATAATCCATGTGGCTCCACTAATGTCTCCATTCCATTTTTAAGTGATTCACCCCCGAATTGTCAACCCTTTTTTGTCAACACACGAAAATTTTTTTGTCAACACCAAGTTTCTTTATTGTCAACATAACCAAGGTCATTTTGTCCTATTTTGTCAACAGCAATATTAAAATAAACAGTAACATTAGATAATCAGTCATTGCATGTACAAGTAAAAATTATTTATCTTACAAAAATATTGTAACAATTTTTTATAGTTTGTCAGCTATCTTATAAATCCACTCCGAAAATGACGTTTTTAATATATTGCGAACAATTTTTTTAAACATTTGGTACACTTTACAACATGTGGGCATTTCTTGTTAGGAACCTTATTCGCATAACAATCCTAGCCAAAGTAGGATATTAGTTATCGGGTGCCAATTAATTTGTATGGCACACACATGACTTTTGTATGGAGGATTTTTTGACATTTAGTGTGACTTTGTATGGTGTGTTATGACTTAAGTTTTGAAGTCCGATAAATTCAAAAGTGGCACATGTAGGGGATCTCGAAACACACAATCGTTAGGTTGTAGGAGTGAATGTTAATGCCAACTGCCGTAAGTTACGCCGTGTGCACCCACTCATATTTGTTGTTACTAAGACTTGTACCTACGAAAAAACTTGTGTTGACAAAAAGTCTAAAAGGGTTGACAAAAAGGTGTTGACGACCAAAGGGCTCAAAATTGTGTTGACAATTCGGTGTTGACAAAAAGGTGTTGACAATTTGGGGTAGTCCCTTTTAAGTATTTCTAGAGCGTCTACTTACTCCTACTACAAGGACCTCCTTAAAATTCCATCACTGCACATCGTATATAATAAATAAAATAAATCAAGACTCATCAATTCAGTCAATTATGGATGAGAGAGTGCGTGGAGGAAATTACAATTCCTTTGTATCTAAATATAACTGTAGTAAATGAGTATTTATTGGTTGGTGTGTATGAATAGTAAATAAAGTGAATTGTGTGTAGAGTAAGGAATCATTTCCGTCCGTACAGTTTAAAAGGGCAACAAACTCGAGAGTCAACAAGGAGAAGTGATATCAAAAGGGTATAATGTGTGTGAGTAAACCGACAAGACGACCAAGTAACCAAGCGTATGAGTAGTGTGAGTAACTGAGTGAGCAAAAGTCTGGAGAGAAGTAGAAAATTTGATTTGGGGGATGCAATCTAATGCCAATTTCCCTTCTGTGCCATAGCTCTAGGAGTCGGAACTTTCACTGTAAGGCTGACGTGCAGCTTTTCCTTCCTCTCTATCATATCGCCTTTTCTTGCTCCGTTCTTTGCCTTTGCTTGGATCGGATGGTCTGATTTAGTTTGGCAATTCCACCGGCTCCTGTCAGTCTCTAGAGTATTTCAATCTTGCCTATGAATTCATTCATATTAAACGCAGTGATGGCTGGCACTCATTCACTCAGCTCCATTCCCTCGCTCTCCATCGTCCCACTTCCAACCTTATCCTACTTCCGAATATTATATTTCCACTACATATTACTATTATCCTCTTTCCTACTGAATTGCTACCTGCCTCTCTTTCTCAGATATTTGCTATAGTACTTCGCGGCTTTGCATTTACTACAGAATCCCTCTAAACTTGATCTACGTCTGATAATTGTAACCATATTATCGCCATATTATTATGGAATGGATATGGTGGTACTAGACTACAATAGTAGTAGCCATTCGTTGCTACTGCTGCATAAATACTTAAGGAAATCCAGACTTTTGCATACCTACCCACTTATACATATTGTACTTACAACACTATTATAATATTTAATGGCTGAAATATCTCTGCTCGTGCTACTTTGCTCATGCTACAATTTTCAAATTGTAAACTTAGATAAACCACTAGGAATTTCGGGGAAAATTAATAGAAACTAGAGAGAAATTCCAAGTTACTACGAGATGAGAGAGGAGAAAGTGGAGGCTAGAATAGCTCTGCATATTAAACTGAAAGCATACCTTGTCAGTCGTGTCGTAATAAAAAATTTATTTTGACCATTTAGAGGAAAGACAAGAGAAAGCTGAGCCTTTCTCTCTCTCCACTCAATTCCATGGAATAATTTGAGAGGAGAGAACTGGGATTTCAGCAGCCTATCGAATATTTTCATGGGTAGGCACTCTTACCACCTAACAATAAATAGATTGAGCCACTTTCATTTCGGCTCATCTCACTCGAATGAGCATGAACTTATAGTTAGGCATTTGTCGGTCCATTTACCGCACTCAGCTCTTGTTTAATGGAAGAGGTGGGCAAGGAAAAGTTACAGAATATCAGAAAGGCGCATATTTATTGTATGCAGGCAGAAGCGAAACTAATTTATGGTCATTTCCCTACCCCCTGCGGTTACTTACTTCAACTTACTTCCTATTTACTAACGAGACAAGAAGTGAGGAGTTGCTCCTAATATAATTCCAATCCGACTCCTATTTTCATTCATGCAATGTAACTCATATCTTCCTCTGACTACTCTCTCTCGCTCTCTTTCCAGACTAAGTTTACTCTCCTTCAAACTCACGGCACGAAATAGCATAACATAATATAATATTCTAGTCATTGTTTATAACGGAGGAGAAGCACAAATTGTAGCAATATTAAAGGCTATCTTCATACATCCGTCCAGTTACACGTAGATCCATATCCATGTACATGGCAACATAAACACTCTGTGAACAATGTGCTAGTACTAATCAGGAAAACACCTACCTATTTCCCTGTACAGAGAGAAAGGCCGAAGTATTAATATTTATGAATTCTGTTTCTATATTCATTGCCCATTTGAGCATTCACTTATGAATAGCGAATAGATGCGTTTCCTATTTAACCCAGTGTAAGTTTGTGCCGTAACTGCATTCATGCATGATGAATACACATTCTGTTCAGATATGGACGATACTGAAAAATATGACGTGCCGTGCCATGCCAAGTCTGACCTTTGAGACACTAGAATAGAATATTCGTGCTCTTTTTACTACATACTCTACTACTACATCAGATGTGAGAGTATGAAATGTAGCATAAGTTTGAAATAATAAATAAAAAGTTAGGCAAGAGGTAAGTTGGGAGAAAGCATAACAACCAAGAAAGAAATAACAAAGCGTCTTATCCTTCTCCTGGTTACTATAATAATATTCTTATGCTTCTCTCTTCCAATTTATGTACACAAAGGAAATAAATAGACTAGCAACCCGAGCACCAGCCCCGAATAAAATACTACCAAACCTACCTACACGAAATATATTTATACACACAAGCATTCTTTTGTCCTCGTTTTATGACGTTTTGGCCAAGAAATATGTATTAAGAAGAAGAAAAGAGCATATTGTTCGGGAATAAGAACAGATGTTCCTTCTCGTGTGCCGTGTTCTCTAATTCCTCTCCCTTTCTCAAAACAAATACCACTTGATGATGTGTGCTGATGAAATGGATCAACACGATCTGTGTTGCGTACATGAGAAATATTATGTACTCGGCAGTTGGTGGTTGGGTAACAGTTTGTGGAATGTGTGTATGTATTCTCGCTCGGATGAACATGCATTACTTCGGATGGATGGCTTAGTTGGCATCTCTCTTTTCTTTCCCCGTACTTTTCCTTTCCCTGTCGCCTTTCTCCGTCTTTTCTACTTCCGTCACAAAGAAAACCAAAGGAAATAAAATCCTAAGGAAGTCACTCTTAGTCTTATTGTTTAAATTTAGGCTCAACTACACAAGTGTGAATGTGAATCGAGAGTGACGCCCAAAAACTATATCCACATGAGTTGAGTGACAAACTGCTAACTTACTCACAGAATTGGCTTACTCCACTACTGTCACTATAAAAAATAAAAGTCAAGCTTAAATTCATATACACGTCACTTTCCCATTCCTCTTTTCATCTTCCACCAATTTCTCGGAAAATGCATCGAATCTCAGCCTGCTATGCACAATAAAAATCTTAGCTTTCCACATGATTTATTTCTAATAATGCCATCTTGGCATACGAGTCTTTTAAACATTTAAAAGACAACAACCTAAACATTCCTTCGTTCCCCTACATTTATTTCTGCAATGTAAACTCGGCGCATATATAAATATACCAAACTATTAAGTGAGAATATAAACATTGACATCTATAATTTCAACTGTTCAATATATAATTAAATGTAGATTCCTTCTGCCTTTACTATACCGACACATAAAATACTTAAGTTGGAAGGAAAACGATAATAAGAAAGGTTAATTTCGGAAAGTTAAATGATAATATAATAACAACCAGCAATTCTGGTAAAAACATTCAAAGGTTACAGTGCAATGTCTTCAATGATATATTTAGGTATTACCTGTCGTTTGTTAGATTGTAGTTTGGCAACATTTGAAATTATTATGGATTGTTAGATGATGAAGTGCGGAAATAGGGTAAGCGAGAATGGCAGCAGACTGTTTCAATATTAATCCAAAAGTTCAGGGCAAGTAAAAACTAATCGGTTTAATAATTGAGGGAATATTTATGAATTTTTCTTTGGAAAGTTGTTAAGAAGTTTTTCTGTTTTTGCCCCGTAGTTTGTATGCCGGTGTGTGTCTCTAATAGTAATTCGGTACAGGTGGATGGCGGAAGAAATTCATCTATAGGAATGAAATGCAAAACTAATTTAGGAAAATGAAGGCTAAACCTCAAAAGTTATGGAATATGAATGGAGAGGAAGTTTTGGGAAACGTTTTAATTTACATATCAAGTTCGGTAAGAAACCTTTCATAGCTTTCTCTCTCTCGGGTTCAATCCTGTCAGTTAAGCCTTGCAAACTGGCGCTACGCTAAGAGACTTATGTGAACGTTGAGTTAACATGCTTTTATTCAGCCATCCTTTTGGCTCAACTCTCTCGTCTGCCTCCCTCCCTGCCGCATCCTATGACTCAACAGACTTTTACTAAATCCCAGCCTGGAGATACAAACACTTGAGTGTGATATTTGAAATGCTATTATAGATTAAAGGATGAATTACTTTTTGCGGAGGTCAAATCAACCGACAGCCAACACTCTCGAAATGTTGAAACTTTTCTTCACGCTTTCTACCTTGCCACTTGCCACACCACTAAGCGCATTACCCAACTTACTCAACTTTACTCTAGAAAATATATTTTCCAGTAACTCTCTAAGCTGTCTATCCAAATTCAACTGGATATATATACCCAGAGAATAATGGAGTGATGTTTAAATCATTTATATATTACAATAGCAACCTCACATCCCAAGTAATAATGATATGCGTCCGCACTATATATTCACTTCAATTTGTGAGATCTTTCACGGAGGACGCCTAGAATGTGTGCATACAGAGATTGTGCTTTCAAAAGATATCTTGCTCCTTCTGTTGTGCTTCCATTGATGCATATTGTGTGAGCATTACGGAGAAGATCACAATCACGTAATTGAGAAGAAGAGACTTGCTACAGTTAACAATGAGGTAGATAGAGAATCACCCTCCTAGCTATTTGTATAAGGACCTACGTAAAAACAAAAATATGCCACGAGCAACAAAACCCGATGCGGACACAAAGTTGGTTTAAAAAGTGATATGCATGTGGGAGATGGTAGTTTCTAATAGGTTGGCTAAGCAATTTTGATGTTTGCATTGCTACAACCAATTTCTTGAGAAGTGCAAACACCTGTAGCATCCAATAAATTTTTCGGCATTCATGTTCATGTCTGTCAGAACATATCCTTATTGCGTGTGAATGATTTGCTTGACCCCATCACTCCGAGGGTGTTCCCAATGAAAGAAGAAGCTCTAAGTGAAGCTAATGTAAAATTAATGAATCTCACGAATGCCTTTTTCGAGTCATTCCACTCGGTAGTTTGCAGACTACTATTTCTTTCTAATGTGTTTTATTTAATACCTTGAGCATTGTATTTGATTTTTTATTTGGGCCATTAAGACACTCTTGGAATACTTAAGAGCGTCTAGGAACTGAAATCCTATTATAATGAGACTTAGCGAAATTCTAAGAGGAGATTTGCGGTTGAGGCCGGTAAACGGATCAGAGAATTATTTAACACGATATTTTCTTGGCAAAGTTATATGTATAAAATAGAGGAGGAATAATTGGAGTACTCCCGCCGACTTCAAACACAAATCCGAATGAATTGAAGGAATGAGTTAGTTAAAATAGTTATGCCGTTTCCTGTGGAAAGTTAGTACATTACAGAGATAGAGTCAGACAGAAAGAGGGTTAGTTGCTAGTTACATAGATTTACTAGATATCCTTCGACTTCTCATCTACTTACTTTTCTTCTCGCATGTCTCATGAGGAATTTCAAATGATGTTAGAGCATCATCTAAAGAAGACTTGAATACTCTAGTACAAGAGTTTTGCAATAAAAAGCCGAGATTGTCCGAGACGGTTTCTTCTACTCTATAGACTCCAGAGACAATCCACTCACTATTTACTAGGCTTTCTCCTAAAAACATGTACACATTACTTTCCCCCTCCCTTACGATTATAGCACACCGCTCCTTTCAACATAAGCTTACAGCTACAATAATGGTCATAAGAGTCTACATACAATACTTTCCTCTTATCATTACATGTAATTTTGAACAGAGAAAATGGGTGCTGCCTACAGTTTATATTTACCTTCATAGTCGCACGTTGTACTGTAAATGCTATACTTGCCATAATTATACACCACAAACCATACATTTCTTACAGGCATTACATACACAATTACATATCTACATGTGTGTCTACATTGTTTAAATGAGGCTTCAGAGTTGGGATCGCCAAAAATATCCAACATTCTTATGAAAAACTTCAAGATGATACCATTTTTTGCAAGAATAATATTTTAACCTCGAATTGATAACAATTCCTCATTTCTTCTGATGTTTAATGGAGCACAGCGGAGAAAATAGAATTGTGATTGGGTTAGATGGAGAGGTTAATATCGAGGGAAAGTTATTGTGAGGATTGAGTCTGCCCCGAGTCGATCCAACCTCCAGCGGGCATGTAAGAACTTTTAATGCAACAAAAGTCGTAGTTAGTGCAACTATGTGTGTGTCTGGGAGGGAATTTGGTGTGTTCTCCTGAAGAAATTCTCAGGGCAACCTAATACCTTCAGAGTAAGGGTTCATTTTGGGTTTGTTGGGAGGTAGAGCCAGTAATAATGTTCTTTATTGTATTTGTTTGTATGCGATGTATCGTGCAGTGTAGTGTCAGTAGGCATCCACGAAACTCTGTAGTTTCGTGCAGGAGAATTTTCAGAATTTAGGAGGGCAGACTAGCCACATTACGTGTTATTTGTACTTATTAAGGTTTTAGATGGAAAGAAGAGAGAAGTGAGCTTCAAGTTGAGCTTCGGTTTATGTTACTCTGCAATTTTATACGGAAGTCAGAGTAAGCCAATTAAAGTTGTTCAGCGAAATAGCCGCCAGCAGACTTGAAAAGTTACAGTTCATATATCACTGGAGAGTAGGTAGCTAGGTCAATAAATTCAGTTGAGAGAGAGCCGATGTTTAAAATTTTATTGAGTTGAGCAGAGGAGCCATTAGATTGATGGAGAGGGAAACGGCATAAATGTTTCTCTTAAAATTGACTCGACAACAGTTTAATAACTGAATGGGTAAGAATAGTACAGGATCGAATGAGCGGTCTTTGTCTTGTTTCAAACGCTGGGAGCCAAGAGGCGACCCAACTAATCAGGATTACAAAGTGAGAATGATAACTACATCGTAAGTAATTGGATCTGTGTGGAGAGCAATGTTCGTCGTCCTCTGACTTATAAAATACATAATATGTATAATAATGTAATACCCGTGTTCTACCTCTGCCAATTTGCATCAGAGTCATCAAAGACTATGGAATCCCGCCCGAGTAGTAGGGATTCGTATGTAATATTATTATAGATGGTAGGCCACAGGAGCCGAACCTGAAAGACCATGACTACGAAGCCAAAGGACGAAAGTGCACGACATTTAGTCAGACTCAAGTCGGAATAATTACACGGCTCTCGACGCTATACATAACGGAGCATCTATGGCTTCAAAGTATTCTTCTACGTGCAAATTTCTTCAGAGCAATTATAGAATTAAAGGAACTCTAATAACTATACGTAACTATCTGTAATAAGTACCTGCAGCTAGTGAGAATTAGAATAGTTTTAATTTAGCCCCATGTACTTTTAATGTGAGTTTTTAGTTGACCTGACTCTTTCCATTGTTCTTCCCCTCTTCTACATGAATCCCTTTTCCCGTGTGAGAACCGGAATGTTTTCTATCATTTCAAGAGGGGGAGAATGTCATCGTAGAGAAATACTATCTACACAATAATTTATTACAACTATGTACAACAGTACTTGTGTGAGTCCTCTTATTGTCATGCAACTAATGCTATTCAATTCAACTAAGCACTATTATGTACTACATTAAAGTTTTATAAGGTTGAGAGAAGAATTTACCTGCGATGAAAACGATTAGGCAGATTGTGAGACACGATGGGACTCCAGGCATTATTTCTCGTTGTCTGTGAAACAAAAGGGAATGATAATGATGATGATGTTGGTAGCAGTATAGTAAGATGTTCCTAGTGAATGCAATTCTACTTTTGACTCATAATATCATCACACCGTCATAAAGAAACCAGTGTAGAGACATAAAAACCGGAGAAGTGCTGAGATCATGTCTCATGTGACCCGAAACTATATGAAACGAACCAAGGATCTACTGTTACTACAATTTAATCAGACTTTTCTCCATTTCACTCTCGTAATAGTCCTACAGACAGGCTACATATTTTTATACATGCTAGACATATTATACTGAGAACTCCCTATGTACACATAACACTAGGTTTACTCTATGTATATATAAACACAGTGGAATTCGTAGCAATGTAGCAAAAGCAGTCTGTGAACTGTGACTGCATGCGTGTGTGAATTAGGATGATGGGGGCTAAGGCTAACACAAACACAACGTAAACGGAAGGTACTACTACATACATACTATACATAATACATACTTACACGTCTGGAAAAGTGTATAATAATCCGACGTCTGCGATCGTACACGACGTATGTATGTATGTATATGTAGTAGGAGTAGTCCAGTTACATTCTGTTTTAGATATGGTATTAATAGGAGAAAGCAACGGAGACAATGCATAGGGAAAGGCATGTCGCACTATCGTTTCTTTTGAGTTTATGTAATAGTAGATCGTCGCTAATAGTAGTGAGTGAGTGAGTGAGAAGCTAGCTAACAGTCGTATTAGTATTAGCACTGCAGTATTTCCACGGCCCTACTTTACTTCCTATTATATTTAACAGCACAGAGAATCCTAAACTCGTGCCATGCTCCTACTTTCTACACACTCTCTTCACATATTTACGTACTTAGTAGGTTTTAGACTATTCCTATAAAGTCGACTCCAAACGACCGAGTCAAACGCAAACCAAGATGAAGTATAACTATAAATATATCTACTACATATGGATTGAGTAAATACTTATAGTAACTTCTACTGGCTTAGTTATTGTTAAGAAAAGAACTGATTCTGACTCTCTCGCATTCACATCAGTTTTCGGGTGCCTTGTTGACTGAATTGACTATACCGTGACTGTGACGGACTCCACTGTTTCTACAACCATAATCATCAAATAACTATGTATGGGTAACTGTATACATTTGTCATTGCACACACATATGGCTTTTATCCATAGAGTACATACAATTGGACAACTACAGTAGGAAAGGAAATTATCTTAATCGAGTTGGGACTATTTAACAATGAACTTCCATGCGATGCGACTGTGGCAAACTGAGTAAGTATACTAGATAGAAAAAGGGATTCAAAGGCACCCACTCACTAAATAAGTTTATAAAGGCTTCGTAATATATTTTTTAATAATACAGGAACTAAGATGAGTTTGGTATTGTGCTATATTGTATAGTATAGTTAAGATGGGAATCAATAGAAAGAGTAGAAGTAAACGTCAATGCTTCTTCTTCTTTAAAGTCTAGAAATATATAAATACTACAGGATGGGATGGATATAAGGATTTATCATGCAACTGGAGCCATTGTGAAAGTTGTTCTATTGTGCCACGGTGGGAACATGCATGTGTAAGGAGAGCCAAAGGGAACTGAAAAGAGATGGGACCATGCTGGGCTCCCTGTGCATTGTGCCTTTGCCAGTGCAATCCTAATTTTTCTTTAGCAGTCGCTTCTTCTTATACTATTATGACGTGACATATTTAGTGCATTAGTGAGTAGTAAGTATATATAAAGATATAAGACAGAAGTGCCGCCTCGACGCATACCGCCAACAACGCCACGCCAACGTTCACTTAAGTCATAAGCCGGAGATCAGTCTCCCAGGCCAGTCTCCACTTTTTCCTCCATTTCTCTGGAATATAATAATCCATGTGCTGGAGGAGAAGCTTAGGTATAGCCAGGTAGTCTAGGATGTGTATAGTAATGTCTGTAGCCCGAATAGTGGGCAATGACTACTACTATGTACATAAACGGAGTCTAATGACAAGAAGAGGGGCCAAGAGGGAGAACTATTATTGCAGACGAGTTTTGTGGCAAAAGATGCGGTCGTTGAAGTAGCGTGTGGGGTATCTGCCTGGTGGCTCTTTCTTTCTTTTCTCTCGACCTAAAATCCGAAGAAGAAGTGTGTCTACCTTTCTGTATAGGATAATAATAATAATAATCTGTGAGAGAGTGGGAAGGATATGAGGGAAGAAAGGATCGTAATAGATCATTGTTCACAGGCTACTTATGTCATGTGGCCACTGTGAACAAATACTGACATAGGGATTTCCTGGTATCATAATGTGATGGATAATGGGCTTGACTTACGACGGGAATGCGAATTTGATGAGATGGGCTGCTCTCCACGGAGGATCAGGACATGCGGGACTTTTCATTATACTGTCCACTGTTCCGCATATTTCAGCCTTTGTCCCATGTCTCCTCCATCCATAATTTTATCGGTGAGCTAGACGGAGGAAAAGTTTTTCATCGCACAAAACGGAACTGACAGAGAGATTCAAATAGCTACCTAGTAGTAGTAGGTACTATTGTAGCAACGTTCAATGCAGAGAGAGAGAGAGAAGCACTATAGCAGTTATTGTGTCTTAAGATGCTTTTTTGTTGCTATTTTTCTGTCTGCGTCTTCTTTGGCCATTCAAACGGTTGATCTGTTGTTCCTGTACTTATGTATGTTTGTACATTTATCGAACCCGTAGACATATACTCTATATATAAGTAATAATAATGTAATGTCTGGCGAAAAGCTTTTAACGTTCGTCTCACAATAAAACACTTACTACAAGGTAAATACACTAGATACTCTATGGATAAAGAAAGTGGAGTGTAGCCACAACTTTCTTTCTTGGTAGTGTTCCTATAGAAAAAAGATAGAGGTACATATGCTAGATATCTCTCGATGGCAGAAAGCCATTGAAAAGTTAAAAAGTTAAGACATTCGTTTGAAGAGGAAGGAATAGTTCGAAGGAGTCAGCTTCAAATGTGTGTAAGTGTGTATGTATGTATAGGAAGTGGAGCACTGTGTGTAGCCAATCCAAGAACTTTGGCTAGTGTATAAATTATCTTTGAATTGTCTATTCTGTGGGGATGGAGTCTGAACTCGGTGGATTTAATCTGGTGTGAAGACAGTTTGAAGTAGTCGTCACCTGCTGATTAGGATTCTATCTTCGCCCCATCTCACAATCAGCCTTCACCACGCTCCTGAAGGCGTCCAGCCGAAACGCTTAAGTAGTCGTCGTCCTTATGTAGTACAACGGGAGACAAGTCGAACTCTTCCTGCAATCGACTCGTGTAGATTGGATTAGTTCTTAAAACATTAGCCACTGTATTGGGATGGGGAGAAAACAAGATTAGGAAGGACGCACTTTCCTCAATCGAATCACTGACTCAAATCAATGATCAAAGAGAAAGTTTTCAGAAATCATTCACTAAACTCAAATGCTATCGAAATCTCATAAATTAAAACTACTCTAATTGTCTTTTGTACAAAATGCTTTATACTTATTGGAAGAAACGTTAAGAGTCAGAAGGGAGCACAAGATAAAGTCTAGATGAGAACAAGGTTCATAAGAGGTTTGATTTGAGATTTCTTAGTAAGAGTTAATAATAAAAGTGGAAGAGTGTATGGAGAACATCCGTGTGTTAATATTATATTATTGTGTATCAGATTGATGAGTGTTAATGAAGGAGCAATGGGAGTTGTAAATGACACTGTAGAGAAAGTCAGTTCACATCCGCTGGAGTCCGAACGTGACAACACAAGACTGATGGAATTTAAATTCTGGAGAGGAGAAGAAAGAGAGTGAGATAGTTGGGTGAGTGACAGAGTGTCAAGAGGACGCGAATTACAATACACCGACTGTCTCAGTTTTGCTGAGCTTTATTTTACTCCCTTCATTTGAGAGGAAACTAGGGCTGCGAGAGGAGAAAACAGTAGGACGAGTCTTACTGCCGAGAACTGGAGCTCAAATGGCAAGTTCTCCTTCCACTCGCTTTCCCTCTCTCCTACCAACTCTCTCAAATGGCTAAAGAGACAGAGCAGAGGGAAGCCAACTCTCAGGCTTTACATACACAACACTCTGTCTATACTACTCTTCTCTTTCTCTCGGCGATTCTATTCTGTTCTGATTGTGGGTGAGTCCAGACTTCCCTCTCCCAGCCAGCAGACGACAATATATACTTATGAACACAACTGGAACTACACTCGACACAACTTTTTGGTTTTTGCCTCGAGAATCGAGCTTCTTCTCCAGTCCAGCTACTAACACTGCTTATATATATTTATAGACAACTTGCCATACATACACACTTAGTCTCTCCCATGTTACTACTGCCATAACACCCACCATTGAATTCCATTGCTTACTATAACGTTACTTCTTTTTCTGTCCTGCCCTGTCTGTTTCAACCCTGTTCTTTTTCTCTACCTTATACACTCCTTTTACTGCCAGCGACAAATATTCCAGTCTCGTACAATATATACTTATCTGTCCTCTCTCTCTCCCTCTCTCACTTTTCAATACTAATGCCTCCTCTGCATTGTGCACGCAAAGTCATGTGCATATTTAAACCATATATCTATATATTACTCAACATTCTTATAATTTATGTTCTCGCAAACAGTTAAGACAATTCATTTATCTGTTGATTTGGTTTTATATTAATGAGCTGAATCAATAATGGAAACATTTGGGCAGCGACTCGATTTGTTTTTCTAAGCCGTGTTTAAACGGAGATAATCTTTAACTAATGAATTGCATTTTTAAATCATGGAGCTACAGAGGTCGACACTTAGTGGAATGTAAATTTTCCGTTGTCATGAACTTTTGAATAAAACATGCAAGCGAGCATTTTCCTATATACCTGTCTACTATTTCACACTATGCAACGTTACAAATATCACCTTTTTTTCTTTCAGCTCACAAGTCCCTGATTTTTATGGAGAATAGGAGACGATAGTGGAAAATCAAGCAGCCGATGGTCTGATTCTAAATAGCCGTAGGACTACGCAAAGAAATCCTAAATGTTCAGTTGTGATGGCAATGGAGAATTCCCTAACCTACCCATTATACATACTCAATCTATATGCCTGAGGCTTTCTATCCCGCATCTAAAATCCTCTGCCAGTTTCCAGTAATATAACAGTAGTTTTTATTTACATACTTTGAGACGAATGTAACTGAATCCCTATTAAACAATTTATGTCTCAGGCTAGATTTGCTTCCACTACTAAAAATCCCATCTAATGAAGTAGGAGTACAAGTTGGAGTACAAAGGAATGAACTAATTAATTTAATGAAAATTGAAACAAAGCTTCACATATCATGGTGTGCTTTTGTCATTTAGGTATACAGAGTTCAAAGGTCTGAACTCCACATACTACATTTGGAGTAACATGATACTCCATGAAATGACTTTTGCACTCGGCCGAATAAACTCACCTGTCGTTTAAAATTCTACCGAGTTGAAATTTAATTATTTTAAGTAGCAGTGGTAGTAAATATAGTGTGTATGAGGTTTTAAGAATGCGAATAATATTCGAGGCTCATCTGATAGGCCGTGGGAATGTGTGAGTGGGGCAGCTGAGGTCCGTATTTTAAGAGTAACGATAAGGTTGGACGTGACTTGGAAGACTACTGCATTAGATTTATACGGTTTTGGTCGGATTGCGTTGGGTGAGAGAGAAAGCAGTGGACGAAATTCTATTCAGATGCCTAGCAGAGCATGCGATGGTGAGTGAGTGAGGTGCAGTTCTTGGCAAAAGTGAATGTCGGGCAAAGGAAGAGTATTTATTTTAAAAATTGGCAAGTGTAATTGCCTCCTGTTTTTATATCGTATCTTCACCACTCTTTCCAGATGACTAACTACTCTACAAGACAACTAAGTCCCCATTGACTTCCATAGAATGAGAATTCAAAGAAAGAGTCGGCTATGCATGTACAAGCCTTAATATGTAATATAGGAGTGAGTAGGTAGCTATCTGTGTATCTTGGTTTTCTTATGCAAATAAATATACTAGTGGCATAGTATAGAGATAGTAGGGACAAGTCAGTGATTCAGGGAGACTTGAGTTGATTCGGCTAGACTCCTCTCTGCTCTTTGTACTTGTAAAATACACTTTGGTTGAGTTTGGCGAGTATATGGTACATTGCATTACATAACATAATATCTACCTATGTGAGAGAACTGCCTTTTGGGTAAGCATTTGGTCCAGGTCTAAAACTCCGCCTCGGCTGTTGTATGCGCGGAGCGAGTGCCGTAGCGAATTTCCTTCCTGCCTGCCTGCCCTGGCTTCGCTTTGGCTTGGCCCAACTTCGTTCCCTTCCGTTTGCCTGACTGTGTGGAGAAAGCCTGTGCTTTTAGTGCCTCGTGCTTTCTATTCTCCTTTTGGTGTGTGTATGTGTGTGCTGTCTGTTCCTTCTTCTTATGTTATGCTATGTCTACTATGCCGGTTAGAAATTGAACTGGCAATCTACACACACAAAAACTGTTGTGCTCCTGATGATGATACTAGTACAAGCAGTGTCTTTTGCCCATTCATCCTATGTCTAAAGTTAAAAGGTAGATATTATCAGATATAGAAAGACAAGAGTATCATGATAATGCTCCAGTCAGTCCAGTTCAAGCATGCATATACATACACACAAGAAAACTATATAGCCACTACTGCAGAAGACAAACGGGATAGGTCATTTGTGTGTGTGTATCTACTTATAAAGGAGTTGGTTGTAGTAAGACGCAGAGACGTGCAGGACGAGACCACTACACTCTGGGTGCACTCTGCCCATCTCTCAGAATGACATAGAAACTTACCTACTGAAATATATAATATGCATGTATAGATCTTGAGATACTATCGTCCTATAGACTTATACTGAAAATGAATCAACTGTCTTGTTTCTAAACGTTCGATCCTTCCTCTGCTTGACTCTGTTTCCGTTTTCAACTCTTTTTGTTCAACCACCACCAATAGTGCTTCTTTTGGAGACTGAAACATCTCACCAATTTATCTCCATGCGTCACTTTACAACGCTCTCGTCCTCCTTACTACTAACATACCTTTTATATAGACACCACGCTTCTTCGCACTCTGACTTTCTCTGACCTCCTCCTTTTCTCATTTTCTATTATCAAAGCGACTAATTTCCCTTTCTTTATAACTTTTCACTTTATCCAACTTTCACAAAGACAACATTCTTAATATTATACTACTCTATGTACTGTCCTTTTCTCAGCCTAATTTTTCTTTCTTCACCCACCGCAGGCAAACCATGCACACAACTTTTCTACGGCTCGAAAACTCCTATAACGATGATATCCATTCATTGTAGAAATTATTAATTACAATTTCGCTTGCACTTAAAGCATGACTACGCTAATTCTTAATGGAATAACTGCTATAATCATTTCTGACCTCAAAATTTACATAGTACAAAATCAACATTGTTGCTCTCATACGGAATCATTATACATTCTTCCACTCTAACGTTTTATTAAGGCCAACCGCTGAACCGCTAAGAAAGTTCTGAAATTTTAAAAAGTTGGTTTCAAAATATTTCAGCCATTTTACTATAGACTTTGCCTTTTTGTGAATATTACTCTTTACATTGTAATGTACTATGAATATTGAATAGGTACATAAAACAGAAATTGTATTTACAAACAAAGTATTTTTTGTTCGAGCAATCCTCATCAACAGCTTTAAGTTACATATTTCATTATCAAAACTGTAAATTTCATAAGTAAAAAAATAAAATTTGCAATTTATTCAGTAAAATGTTGAGCAGATATGTTCCAAAGAAGTACAAATAAGTAGTCCGTATCTTGAAACCGTAGAATCAAATGCGTACATCTAATATCTAGTACTTATAATCATTATCACCATTTTGTTGTTACGTGTATGTATCTGAACATACCGTCGAACCAGGTATTATACAGCCATTAAACAATTAGGCGAAAAAAACGCTGCGCCTCATTTTAGCCTAGTTTAACATTGAGCCTGGGGCGCAGCATTTTTTTCGTGCAGTTTTAAAAAAGCGCGATAGTACATATTTAGCAGGGGGCGGAGCAAGGAACTAAAAAGGACCTTTTATTGCTTTTCTCTTTTTTTATTTTTTGTAAAAAAGGTAATTGCAAAAAAGGTTACCTTTTTGCTTTTTTACGTTTCTAAAAGTTGCAATAAAAACTAAATAAAATTTCTTAATAAAAAATAAAATAAATTTTGTAACCCGATATTTCTAGATTAGTGTTCTATGGATTTAAAACACTATTTCACTCTACAAATGTTTTATATTTGACTAGTTGAATCCTAGCACACAAAATGTGCTAGAAAATGTTGCAATCAGTAAATTTCTAGCGACTGCGCATTGGCCCGAATTTCACTAATTAATTACAAAATATTACGGACATAGAAACATACAAACATTTATTCAAGAATAATGAAAGAGTCCCATGCGCATGCCCCACTTTATGCTTATGTAGAGTAAAGATTGGTTAGTAGTTTTAGACTGATTACGTCTTTATGCATAGGTGAAAAAGCAAAAAAGGTAAAAAGGGTACCTTTTTACCTTTTAAGTAAGAAAGGCATTGTTTTTTTGTTCCTTGGGGCGGAGGAGCGTAGTACCTACTACAAGTCAGAATTTGTTTTTCAAAAATTGCATATTTTATTTTGAATACCTGTAAAATTTTTGTCAAAATTTTTTGTTCCATTCCTAACAGATAAACGCGTAATAGATAAGTAGAATAATTCTCTTGGTATGAATGTATGTCGGTATCTTATTATAATGATCACTCGCTAGATATTTATATATCTCAACTTTATCTACCACATTGTACTAGGTTTGCCTCATATCTCAAGATCTCAATCTCAAGATTCATTTATGCCCATTCCTTGATAACATGGATCAGGTGATTGAAGTTCAGTCTCACCAAAATCAAAACTTTTCCAAATAGCATTATTTATTTATTTATTTATTTCGAATCATACTGCTTCCTCACACGGAGGCAATTGTACAGCTGTCACAAAAACACTTGTATTAATTTAGAATATAATTTTTCGAAAGGAAAAAAAAACCATCTAAGTTACAAAATTACACGGTTAGCAAACGAAAGTGTTGTAGTTAATTACAATGAAATGAGTCAGTGAGATTATTCTATTTGAACAGTAAAATTGACAGGTAGTTTCCATGTGAGAAGCTGTAAAGTCAACAATGTTTTATTGGAATTTGAAAGAAAAAATTAAAGTGGAACAGATATAAAAATGTAGAATTTCATGGCTTCACACCAGCCAGGTTGCCAAAAAATGTTGATGCCTGACATGCAGACATGGATACATACGGAATTATTCAATGTGCATGTGTCTGTTTAAGTTAATACTAGAGTCACGACAGGAGAATCAAATAATGTCTCAGCAATGAGGGGATTCGAGTTTTGTAATTTATAAGCTTTTATTCCACCTTCACAACTTCTTTTCAAGATATTATGGGATGCTTGGGAGTTGGAAGATTGGAAAATGTCATTTACAAGGGAAAAATAATTCACAAAGAACTGTCACTTGTGTTCTTCGACATTTCCATTGTTTGAATTTATGAATATTGTCTCAAATGAAAATCAAAAGTGAAGTAACTGAACCAAACAAACAAACATTTTGTTTTTAGATACTCTTAATTGGAAACAATACAGAAACTTCCTAAGAAAACTACGACAATTAATACTTGGCGGAAAATACGCCAATTTCTCGGATGAAGTAATTTTGACGTAATAGGTTTTTAATATAAGAGATAAAATCATGACCTTTATATTTGTATAGCATAATACACATCATTGACTTCGTACCAGCTACTTTAAAAGAGGTGTATAAAAGTGTGCAAAGTTATTTTTAGTTAGTAAATATAATATCCGAACGTTATGTGGCAGCATATTATTTGATAGGTATTTTGGTAGTCGTAAATGTTCTTAAAAGTAGGTAAATAGTACAGTATGGTAAAAGTGAATAAATAGTAGTATTATGTATTCCCGTTTTGTTTTCACATGAGGGAATAAAAAAGGGCCTTTTTTTTATAAAAAAGATAGGAGTAAGATTTTTTACAAGCAGTCCTTATTTACCTTTTTTGATGTAGCAGCGTGCCCTATTTACTTCCACTTTATATGTAAATAAAGTAAAATAGGTAAAAAGGACTGAATTTTTAGAAAAAGTATTACTTTTTACCTTTTTGTAAAAAAGGGTAACTTTTTTTCCCTGTTCCCCAAAGCATTTTACTAGAGTTGTCTGATTGATCTGACTGTGGGCGAAACTTTAAACATGAATGTACAGACCTTAAAATATTAGAAGAGCCAGGGTCGCAAACAGGGACTAGATGCCCGGTTTTTACCCCCAATATCGAAACGAATTAAAATACAAAGAATTACATAAAGGTTTAGCAGCGTTTAGTTGGATGCCCTCCCTAAAAATTTTTGTGGCTGCGAGAGGATAGAAATTATATGGTTGGAGGATGACCAATTCGTTACTAATGACTAGAGGGCTAGTGAATCGTCAACAGGAAACAAGATTTTCATGTGCTGAGTTTCCGCCGTTCCGTCATCAGCTGTGGAATATATTACCCAGTTCCTGCCTACTTCATTGTAAATCTAGTGTAGAATGATATAAATTGGGAATTATGGTGGTTTGAACACTACAGTCGGGTTGTGGTATGAGTTCTAATTTCAATGGTAAATTATGTGGCTTGATAGCCACAATAGATCCACATCCGTAGTGTACTTTTTATCTGTTCTTGAATGACGGACGCATGTAATTGTTGAGAAAGTGGACGCTGTGTTAGTTTGAAAGTTGGTAGTATTTATGTGGTAAAGTGCATAATAGTGCTTTCTTATCTGTAAAAATGCATAAAATGTTTGGGAAAGAACGGTGGGAAATAAATTATATCTGACAACCCAGATTTAGGTTATGGGTACCTACTAAATATGTTTGAAGTACGATGTGGTAACATGGAGGTATAGAGTGGGTTTGATTCATGTTGTTGGGTAAAGTTTGTATAAAACCGTACGATGATGGTATGAAAACTTTGTCTGTAAATTTACTGCGTCCGTAAATATTGGTCACCCCATAGGTAATCTCGAAAACTTACGCACTATATTTCTATTGGCTGTAAGAAAGAATAAGAATATAATGTCCCAACTTCAGTAATCCTGTTTTGGCAAGTATCTATAGCAGGTAGAATTTGTCGTGAAATCCAATTTAAATTTGGGACAATTACTCAGAAGTTTTTGCAACTTGTGTCTCAGAAGAATAGAAACGGATATGTGATTTTACTTTCTTTTTTGTGACTTACCTATACAATTATAGAATGTTGTTCCAACCTACATTGAATAAAAAGTAGCCAAAAGTCCATCTAGGTCAGTTATATAGTATTTGAAATAAGGGTATATTTCTGTCGTTAATAGCGCAGTACATTCTCATTTTAGGTAAAAGCTACAGATTGTGAAACATTACTAAATAAGTAGAACAGAAACTCGTTTTGTCCAAAACTGTCACTGAACTCTTGGTACAGAGCTACGTAAATATATATTAGGTTTACACAGTGCTGTTACCTTTATGGGTTAAGTATTTACTATTTTAGATCTGGACAACAAAGGGAAAGCGAATCGGACAATCTTTCCATCAGATGGGGAATGAACATTCGTAAATAAATAGGTAGCAGTAGGTATCTATGAATAAATACTACTTAAAAGGCTACGATGATGCATGGGCATGAAGGTTTCTATTCTCTGACTGTGTTTGACTTGGCATAGCTGGGCAGTTTGCCTGAATTCACGGAAACTGCAAAAGAGTAAAGCACAGCATAATGGGAGACAGGAAGATATCTTTTATGTCTCCGAGTTGATTACACTATAGACAATGCCTTATGCCCATACCTCTCTTCCTATTGTGCAACTGCTATACATCTTGCTCCGAGGAACCGGGTAAGTGCATGAGGAGCAAGTGGCTACACCATGCCATTAAGTAGGCACGTACAGTGGCAACCCAACGCTCTTCTGGGCCCATGCCCAACCATTTCCTAACCGGCTTAGTACGCACACATGACACGTACGTAAGTTATGACTTTTCAGCGCGCAAAAAATCAAATTAAGTCGAATCCATTCCATTGATCCTCAAAAGGCTCTGGGGGAGGGGGAAATTGCGAATTTACATCGTACTGCAGAGAAAATAATCAAAGCATTTCAGATTTAATTTGTTTTTGATGTTTTTATGACATCACGCTTTCCGAAAGTTTTTCATTATTTAACTCCAAAGGCGTCCACGACATTTGGTCGATGATTATGAGACAATACCTATTGAAAGCGATAAAATCAACGACAGTCTTGGAGAACGTTTTTTGCTGATTCAATCTATTCATCATTCATTAGATCCTTTCTTTCCTTTCATTAAAGAACTTTGTGGATGACTTTCAGTGACTTTGACTTTGTTGAGGGATATGATGTGTCATTAAAATTTTTCTTTACTAATTGTAACAGAGTGTTTTTGTTACGTGTTTTCTCAACTAAAACTTATACTGCACATTTAGTTCATAAATCCATGCTAGTAGCAAATATGCACGTACCATTAAATTTTTACTGAAAGGAAAACGATATAAAGATAACTTCATTACTACGTTTTAGCACGTCTTCAAGAACAAGTCTGCTGAATTTCTTCAATTAATATACTTTCTAGTGTTTACATCGTTAAGGCACGTTTTAGGTCACAGGTTATAACAAAATATATACTCACTGACTTTCCCAGATTAAATAAATTCTACTTAACTAGTTCTTAAAGTCACGTTGTTGGGAAACATGGCATGTATCCTAAAATTCAAAGGATAGGCTAAAGAAATATCAGAAAATACCAATTTAATTATTCGGTAATATATGTATCATATCATCAGAGGTAGTTTAATAGTCTTATTTTTCTCCTCGTAACATTGTATATCAAAATAATTAAACGTAGAAAGGTGACACCTTTAACCTGAAAACATGTCCATTCGAAATTACTGTAATTTTAACTGGGGGTACTTTCAGACGCGAGCTCTTTGCTACGGGTTTTCCTTGGATTTTTGAACAAAAAATCTTTACTTAGTGAGGTATTTTAAAGAGTAATCAATTCCAATTAGGAAGTATATTGATGCAAGTGTTAAGCCTAGGTTCACGAGAAGTATAATAGTTTTTATAATTTATTCTAAGGAGGCCTCAACGAGGTTCTTACCTTGAGTAGCCTCTCCTTATTTGTTTACAGAGTGTATTAGGGATTTTGGAATGGGTGCATGGTAGATAGTGTGAGAGATAGGAGAAAGCGTAAAATGTACACGTAGATCGAAGGCTGGCTTCTCGGCTATCCACATTATTCCAAAGCAGAGGAAATAGGAGTCGGAGCGTCGTAAGACGAGCAGAGAAGAGGAAGAAGGGTTCTTTGTGTCCCCATGTGATTTAAACTTGGCCGTCTTCTAATCATAAATGCATGGTGTACAGTATAGTAGAGAAAGTGTAGGTCCGTACCTTAGTGCATATTTGGCAGTCGTACATAATACTTGAGCTCTCTTCTGGTCTGCATGAGTCCTTCGTATCTCCCATCCCAACGCAACGCTCTCCTTTGCTCCGTCTTGTAAACTGGAACAAATTTCAGCACCGTGGCGAAGTAAGACGAGAAATTACTGTAGGGAAGGCTTTCTCCATAGGAATATAAGTTGCTAACGTGAGTCGAGTCAACTGTGATTGTGAGAAGAGAGCCAAAAGCATATGGCTAGAGAGGAAAAGGGAAAGTGGAGAAGCGAAAACTCGGAGAAAGTAACTGCGAAGGATATACATATATATGCATTTACATAGATCGGAGTATATCTGCAAGGAAAAAGAATGGAAGGAAAAAATAAAAAAAGAGAAGAATGCACGACTACTCTTCTTACTTACTTACTTATGTAAGACCACAGTACATATATTACGCGAATAGATTTGCTACATCGTAGTGTATAAGTATATATGATGTTTGATGGTAGTAGCATATAAGTATATAATGTGTATAATATAAATACATACATATTATATTATTATAGTAACTTAGCTATTACAGTTAGCACCTAAGTCTTGGATATGGATGTATGCATTTGTAGTTAATGTAGATATTTACAAGTCAAGTTAGTATTATATATTATGGAGAGTGGATGTGTCTGCAGTATAGGAGAAAGTGGAAAGAGAAAGTAATGAGGGCATCAGTATGATCAAATGATCATCTTTGGTTGTGCGGCTACATTGCATATTTTGTGGGTGGAGTCTGGGTCGATAAGAAAGGGAACCGGATGAAAAAATCTTTGTTCACTTGAGTGTTCAGTTATGTATGTAAAAGTATCGGCATTTCTTTTAGTCGAGTCTCAGCTTTGATAGGTAGGCACTTATATTGTTATGTTTGGTGGGATATGGCAGTAGACTCGACTTAGGTACCCCCACGTTTTCTTCAGCTCAAAAACTACAAAAGACGGTGCACAAACAACCGAAGACGTATACTTGTATTATCGAAGTGAGTAGAGCGTACATGGTGTCTATCTACGCTTACGCTGCGGTGTTATGTTTTTATGTACGTGTTATTGAGTTCAGTCGTGCTCCACTTTCATCCTAACGCAACAACGAAATGCTACAATAATATTACACATGATGTCTTGCAATTTGATGCTCCTACTATCCAATTCGCATTTGAATGTATAGTCATTCAATGTTTACGTTCCTATTTACATTACTTAGCTAGCTACCTTATGTATACTACCCATCAGATGCATTCTCCGTCGATGCACATATACATAAATAACAAACCAACTTCTACCAAACTTATTTCCTTACCTGCTAACATCAAGAGCAATAAGTTATTTCCATGGATGGTGATATAATATTGCAAAATGGATCTCTGTTCATCCACAGGAATATTTAGTGCGCATTAGACTAGAATTTCATCTGCCAGATCACTCTCAGTCCAGGTGCGAAACCATTCCGCATCTCTTCAGTAATTTTTAGTTTCATCCACATAGATCCCTCCAGCCTACTATTATTACTGGATTTGTAAGCGTCGGGAGCTCTTTTCAGGACTTTCAATGTTCAATCCTCAGTTCAGATGTGGATAAGTGTGTTCAGATGTCTTTCTGTGACATTAAGACTAACGACCAACGTGCATACCCAAACTCTAACTTTATAGGCAGTAAAAAGTAAGTAATGTAAAATCCTGTACTCCTAAAATAGTATATAGCCTTGTAGCTTCAGAGAAGATGATACATGTAATCCAATCGAATCAAATTTACCGTTGTGTGTCGTGCATGGCCAGGCATCTCATTTAATTTCCTTTCCAATAAAGAACCGAATAAATATGCACACTTGACTTGATAGAAAACTCACATCAACAGAAAAAATCTAACTCTACTCCCGCTAAATTTACTATATTCACAATTAAGAATCTTTCATTGCTTATATCTGCAGTCTATCATCACTTCCATCCAGGCGTCCTAAAGTAATAATAGAGCATTCCCGAGTAAAGCATATTTACACACTTAAGTCTTCCTTCAAGTAGACATGCTACAAAAAAGACAGTTTTTCAATATAGAGTACACGCTAACAAACTTATGTTACAACTACTTACTAAAAACGCCTAACCCATCTTCAATTTTTTATCATTTCCATAGCTTGCTAACGAAGCATGCCAGTTTTCAGCAAGCATACGCAATATTATAATTGTGAAGAAGCAGTTTTTATTGCCATTCGGTGACGCAAAAGGAGATCTTAACGAATGCTAAAGAGTAGATCTTCGATTTTCAATTATCCTTTGCCAGAAAACTTTCCATATAATTACTTTATTGGATTACGCCTACTAGAAAATTTTCGAATCTGTAATGAACTGTAATGAATACGATACAGTGTAATTAATAAGGTAAATTTTCATAAACGGCATTTCTAAAATCTCTGTTGCTAGATTTCTTTATGATAAGCAATTCAGTTTCTACAATTTTTTTAAAATAAAAATTCATTAACACTAGAGGAAAATTCTTTACTAAAGGAAAATACTGAGCTATAATTTTCATTAATCAAATTTTAAGACATTCGCAGGGAAAACGACTAATTAGAAAGGGGGTCAAAAATAGGTAATCAGATTTCGAAGCTATATATGTATTTGGTCTAAACCAAGCTTACAATTCCAGTACAAACTAAATCAGTTTTTAAAGTAGAGCATCCAACAAAACACATGTTTCTGTTTGTATATAATGTTTTCATCTAAACCGACTGTGATTTTGCATTCGCTAATATTATAAGGTATCTGATATTTAAATCTGATATGTGTTACATTTGTATCCTGCGTGGGTTTGTGTTGATTCAGGAAACTGGTGTATTGCGTTGCAGGCATCAAAGGAAAGATCAATGGGATATGTACAGTATACATAAATGTAAATCTAACATTCAGCAATTCAACAATATCTAGTTGCAGATAAAAGATGAGTAATGGGATTGTAAACGTTTATATTGTATGAATATGATTTGTTGATTCATGCTATATTGGTTCGTGTCCTTCACAGCTTCCCATTGGCAACTGAGAAAGTTTGGAGTTGGTGCGATGGGTTGGTATTCGTATAATAATCAGATTTTCTGGATGGAGACTCAGGTGCTGTTGTGTTAATGTATTCACACGAAGCTAAAGTAAATTAGCAGTGTCCATGGCTAAGAGAGGAGATAAACATGATTGCTTTTGATATTATCACTTGAAAAGTCTCATTGGACGATTCGACAAAGATTTAGGGAGGATATCCTTTTCCGTCTTGGTGGATCCTGTCTATTCTGTCTGATGCATTCGATCAGGTTTTGCATTTCTGTTGGAGCTAGTAGTGAAGAATAGAATTATGTCGTGGAGGGTAGTAGATGCATGAATGTATCTGTGTGATGGAGCCTGATGGAGGAGATGAGCTGTTTGGCATTCTCTCTCGTCTCCCCGTATTGCTCACGCGGACTGGTTTCGCTTTCACCCACGTTTTCATCAACGATGTCTTTGTGCTCGAGAGCTGAATGGGGAGAGAGAGAGAGAAAGTGAACAGAGAAAGTAAGCAAGTGAAGTAACCGTATCTCCTCCAGAATTCTTTCACGTCCTGTCGTGTCGTCTATGAAACCTGTCTTGTACAAAACAGACTTGAGTTGAGTGGTTGCCTGGTTGGGCAGGGACTATGGACTGCCAGCATCCATTCTACATATGTAGCCCACCGAGTCAAGCGAACATCTCCTGTTTACACAAGCTACTTACAAACAACTACCTGCTTACTTTTGCTTTCTTTTCTTAAATGCACAAACATTCATTATATTTGCTTCCGCCCCTCAAATTCATTCTTCTACTCACAATTTTGACTTTCATAGCTATAAAAATATTTTTACAAATATGCTACAATGACAATTTATTTCTAGAGGCTTTTTCTAATACCGTATTCTAAAATTCTTGGAATTTTCAAATTTTTTTGCAGGGGACAAATTTTCAGTAGAATTTTCCTTGAAAGTAAGAAGATAACTAATATATTTATTTAATTTAATGTACTAGTTTAATTGACATGATATTAGTATGTACATTGATATTTTTAACAGGAGGAGGTAAATATTGTGGTTTATGTTGTAGTGCTAGAGTTGTTCTGTCTGCTTGGGTGGACCTATCTTTACAGACAAAAAAATAAAGAACCGGTTCTTGCTCCCTAATAAAGTACATTTTTGGTAATGTACGTGTTTACTATGCCATTCGATAAAAATGTGACATTGCGTATATCTTGAGGGCTTTGTTTGACAAATATCGCATTGTATGTATGAAATATGATGTTACTTTTTAAGATGAATTCCCGCTGTGCATTAAATGGATAAGATCTGATGAGTTAAAGTCAATGTTGTTTCTGTTAATATTACGTGTAGCTACGTAAACTGTTGTTGAATCCCCAGAGGCAAAGGTTTGTACAAGTTTATCCTTGAAAAAAGTTCACTTAAGTGTGTCTCTAAAAGAAAGGTATCTTTATGTTTACCCAGCGTAGAGTTTTTATGTGTCTGGGAACTATCTAGCTATAGTTGTCATTACTGTATAGTATGCCCTGATGTAATGTAGACAAAGTTAGTGTGATTCTCTGATTTTGAGAGTTGGTTTTTGATGTGGCGGTGTGGATAGAGAGTGGTAGACATAGTGCAATATTTGTACTGTGTCTTTAAGTGGCAGGAGAGATAGGAGTTAGATCTGATGTACATTGTGTTAGCTTTTTGTGTCATCGAATTGCCTAATTGCTCCGAGAGCATTTGAAGCTAAGTGAGCCGACTAATCGAAAAGAGTAAGAGGTTTGGAGAAAATAATAGAAAGATTGAAGGAAGGAGGCAATTGGAGTAACGTTAACGAGTTTGAATCAGAGGAGTCTGAGTTGAGCAAAGATCATTCATACATTCCATAAGCTACTGTGCTATTAGAGTCCGCTGGAGTGAACTGAACTCATCTTCCTCTCCTCCACCACGAATCCCTACCATTACTACGACTACTGAAGGAACTGTGCGTATCCAAGCCGTAATTCCCCGCGTCTTCCATTTCTCTTTATTTTATCTCTTTGACATTTCGCCTGAAACAGAAAGTTACTTATATACAATGGTAAGCAAGGAGTAAGAAGTGGCTTCCTCATCGTATGTTTGGTTGGCCCTCTCTTGTGTTTTCACAGATGTGCACAAATTATCCTTTGAAGTTGTACAGATGATAAAAGGGGAGAGATGAATTTCCTTTATAGGAAGGCTTAAAAATACGGTAGAACGACATGCATTTATTAAAATTGCACAAAAGATATTTTTATTTAACAAGAGTCTGCTTAAGAAGGAAATTACTCGATTAAGTTAGAAAGTAGTAAAAGAAAGTCAGATAGGTAAGTTGTATGTACATAGCCAATTATCTAGTAAGTCAAAAGCCTGAGGATTTGGGTACATTATCTTCGTCTGCTGAGTGGATTGGATGGATGGAGCGTTCACAGGGGGAGAGACAGACAGAGAGTGAAATAGAGATGACTGGCAAATGCAGAGACGCTGATTGTTAGTCAAACCAGCAATTCTGCAAAAGTAAAATGTACGACTTTCGAAAACATCCGAGTCTTGCTGAGCCTGGAAACAAGTTACAAGGGAAGCTGGGCCAAGTGGAGTCAGACTAGTACTATGTGAGTTATGGTGATGTAATAGTAATGACATATAATCTTGCTAGCCGGCAACGAACAGGAAGACTTTAATGGAATGATCTCATCTCAGCACAGTTGTAAATCATGTCTGGGTGCGCATCCGGACTCGTATATACTTCTGTGTGGTTACGTTTGGGTAGATGAGCACAAACTACATATTATTTATCTCCCTACGTTTTCTACAATCATAACTACACTACACTCTTCCAATCTCTAACCTGAAACTTCTAACAGTTACACATTCTATCACATTATGCAGGTATATCTATAATATATGCAATAAGTCTAGTAATATATAACTACTCACTTACTATATAGTATATATACATGATATAAGTATATATATATATATAGTAATAATATTATTACTGCTTCTAAGACTGAAACATGTCACAAATTCAAAATATTTATCTGGGCATGATTATAATTGGAGGCAGCTAAGTACTACATGCCACAACTGAAGAAAGTACTACTAGTAAATATAAATAAATAATTGCAACGAAATGTTGGCGGAGGTTGCATGAGGAGGCGAAATTGAGGTTGACTCTGTGACTTGATTAGATATTTCATGTGGACGTAAAGTGAATGGGATGTATATAATAAGTAACTACTCGAGTAGTAATTTATGATACGCAAGGCTGAATGAACGTATCTGCGTGTGTTTTTCTTTTACTGGAAGGAAGACCAAGGAGAGGAAGTCAGAAGAGGTCGAAGGAAGTCAGGAGAGGAAAGAGAAGGATCCCGTTTGTAGTGGAGCCCATCTCCAGCCCGAATGCAGTCATCATATCTGCGGAGAAGAGTCTGCATCTCTGACCAAACGTCCGGGTCTGCTCGAACGGCTCTCAGAACTTCATTGAGACTGGCTGTAGTTGATCCTGTGCTTGCCAAAAAGAGATTTGAGTCCATTTGCTACCAAAGGATATTTACATGAACTTTAAATCTACATTTATACTCTCATTTTCCTCTCCGCCGAATTCACATAGTAATGAATTCGAGGATCTGACTACGGAAGCAATTTTCTTAGCAAAACAGTTTCACAGACCGTGAAATGAGTACCACATGCCAAATGATGAACGAAAGTTACAGATAATTGACTGCTTTTGTTTCCCGCCCGCCAAGAAAAAGGGCCGGAGGAAGAAAAGATGCCCCTATATACTATTCCCACAGACAAGTCAAATTGCCATTGTCCTTAGAATAGCAATGTCTGGATTAGGGCACGGCGTGACAGACAGGAGATAGAATAAGAGCAGATGGTGGCTGAATTACCGAATGGACGTGAGGCAACGGCGAGGGCAATTAGTGGATGAGGGCCGCAACCGTCCGACCTCTGTCTGATGGAGGATCCCGTAGTCAGAGTCAGCGGGGCAGAGAGGAGGGCGAATACCGCAGCTCCTGAGAGAAGAATCCTCCATCGATTCATGCTGCTCTGAGAAAAACAAAATTCCATAGACTTACTCAAAGTAGCAACAGTTTATGATCCCATAATCCTGCCAGGTAGGCAGCCGCCTCCTCTTCTTACTCACTTTTTTACAATCTAACCTGAGCTGCAGATTAGTCAACACCAACCAGCAACTTTCTTCTTCCGTCTGTCCGTTAGAATTAAATGCTTACCAAATTTCACTCCCTATATGCAACTTTTACCTATTGTCAAAAACAAAACTTTCCCTAGACTTTCTCTCTAAATAACACTAAAGTACAATACCCTATCTTGTCTCTATTTTTACCTATGTAAATTAGACTCACGGCAAAACTTTCTAGCACAGAAACCACTTTCTTAAAACAACAGTGTCAATTCTCACTTACCAAATGGATCATTCCCAAGTCGTTTCAACTCCTTTTATACTTTCCACGGCAGAGATAAAAATTAATATAGGTTGTAAGATTTCCTCAGCAAGGTAAATAACAAGATGATTGTTCCAAACTCTTAGGAGGGCAATTTAATCTTGTATTTATGGTACATCAACTTAATAGTTATAAATAAATAAAGTGAAATCAAAGGCAATTTTCAATTAGAGATGTCAAATTTATTTCAGTTCGTTTGCTAAAAATCTACTTTCTGTGATAAATTTACTTGTATAAGTGTAACTTTGCTTTGTATTTACTGTATACAGATCTTTAAGTCCATCCAACATCAGAAGTCCATTGTAATAACAGTTACAAGTAGAGTAAAAAAAACTTACAGCCTAAAAATCATGTCAGTAATAACTATAATGTTCTATTTTGTACTGTAAAGGGTGTGAGTGTTTGATTGTGGCATGAAATACATAGACCAGAGCAGAGAACTGCTGCCGTGTCAATTTAATCATTTCTATTATGGAGGCGTTCAGTTCATTAAATCAAAACATTTTACATAAGGACTACGGGCTCTACTATAGTAAAATAGGCATTATAATAATATTATGTATAGGTAGGTACTTAGGTAGGTTATATATAGTTAAAGTAGGTTTTGTGCAAGGAGGGTACATCTTCAATTCTCTTCGTCTTGTATCTTCTTCAAGTGAACCACAGAAAGTTGGGAGGGAGGTCGGAAAATGGACATCACAACGGAACTGCTAATGGTAATTGATAATGCTTGTAAGTCGTTACGGGGATGTCCACTCAAGGAATATAAGTAACAGCTCTGAATCATCTCTAAGACAAGTAAATTGAAGATTGGCTACTTACGGGGCTCAAACCCAACGAGTAGAGACATAAGCAGTAGTAACAGTGACAGTTACTGGACATCACACAGAGATAAAATTAGGAATGATAGATGATTTCAGCATTAATATAATATATAGGTACATTCACACAGCAAGAAATATCATTGTTTCGGCCTGGTGATGCTATACTAAATATATCCCTATACGTAGCTATATAGACATTTTCATTAATTTTTGATATTTCTCCTTTTATATATTTTTCGTATCATATTAAATCGACCAAGACACCTTACCACATCTTCATTTATAAAAAATATAGGTTAAAATATTTTTTACGTCCTCCTGCTGCAGTACTCAAAGAAATCTATGTAAACTTGTATGGCAACTGCGTAGGCTGTTCCTTCAGTAATGTTTAATAGTGACACGGAAATAACTTAAACAGACATTGGAAGATTTGAAGCACCATGCAGTACTAGATTTGGCCTCTGGAGTAAAAATGAAAATAAAAATGAAGAAATGGCAAAGTGTTTTTGATTTTCAACATACACTAAGTACTCTAGGTCTCCCCACATTTCCTATAGGAAATATACACTGTGTAGTGATGCAATTTGGGACTAATCGAATCTAAATACAAATATCAGACACTTTGACAGATGCAAGATACAGATAATTAGATAATTATATTACACTTGTACACAGTGTATAATCCCTAGAGGATATTTTGAGATATGTGAGGGAGTTGCACGCATGTGAAGACCTGTCTATTTATGTAAGGAGTCCCTATGGATTTATTTATGGGAGCAGGAAGAAGTTGGTGACAAGAAGAAGGCGTCTGCGGAGGAGGGAGATAATTTTTTGATGGGGCAGTGGAAGAGAAATAAATTGAGAGAGAGGAAGAAGGTGGGATGACGAGACTTCTTGGGCTAGGTTATGTAAGAGGAGGGAGACTCCAGGGTGATCGATAACATTAAGGAATCAAGATTCTCTGCTATTCACACGAAATCTGGGCAATTATGTCGAGGGCAAGAGGGATCACAATCATGCTCCTCACTCGTTTCCGATTCATTCTCGCTCTCAGAATTGCTAAAACTTGAGGTAGAGAGACGAGATGAGCGACTTGACCGGGATCTGGCCACCCGCAACAGACTTCCTTCGTCGTCAGAACCCTCGATCTCGTACCAAGGCTTCGGTGGTCCTCGTACGCTCTAATAACAACATAACCATCATCGATCAGTGCCCACACACTTTCAACAATCTGACAGCTAAATGCTGTCTCCCCACTTACATATTGTTATGTACACATTACTTACATACACATAGCACTATGCTACACACACATATTTAGACAGCCACCTTTTCACACTCTTCTTCCCCAAAAGAGAAACTTTTCCCCTCTTTCTCTCCATATACAGACTTATTGTTCGTTAACTATAATCTGTACATAAATATTATAATATATAAGCAACTTTATAGCATTATACGAATCAACCATATCTTTTCGTCTCTTTATTTTTATAGTTCTATCGAGTATATCAATAAAAGTAAGGCCAAAGTTAGTTGAAATAATGAAACACAACATCCGTCCTTTCAGCCTCAGAAAAAGTCCATATTACTTTCTCGGAAAGATATTTCCCCTGTGGTCTTTTTTTCCAAAAAACATTCCCCATCACATCTTTTGCTGTTATTGACCATAGATAGAATCTTACTTAAACAATATGCACTTTCCTATATTTTTTCTATATCAACTCCCAGCAAATGGCATACAATTATGTCATTTCCGTTTATATATTATAACTAAAATTCACATGGAAAAGGTATATATTTGTTTGTTCCATAGGGATACAGAGACGACGCACAAAAATAGTATAGCCAATAATAGTGTAGTTTAATAAAGTGCAATTGTTTATTTAGTACATAATGGAAAGTGTGATGTGTATGAAATAGTAATTAGGAGCTGGGTAAATGATAAATAAGTAATGGAGGACAGAGACGACAATTGTAAGAGACATGTATGAGGGGTAGAAGTGGGCTAAGTGGAAGTGAATTCTAGTGGGAAAATCTGAGAATTGAATGTATACATAAGCATTGAGTGAGAGAGTGGTGCGACTGCCCTCAAGGAAGAGTTTTCGGCTCCTTAGGAAGTAATGTGTGCGTGAGTATCTTTGCAGAAATATTCTGTGGGACAAAAGGGCTATATGGATGTTTGCTCTCATGGATCAGTTTAGTCAGGATCTCGTCAAAACAGACTCGGGACAAGAGTACTTGAAGAAAAACCCTCGACTGCTAAGAAACCACTTAAGAAAAACTTGGAAGCGGTAAAAGCACCTGATCTCGATCTGATATGGAAGGGAGTCACCATTCACCAACACTATATTACATGCCTACACAAACAGAGTTCTTGAGTGAGTAAACATAACATTATTGCAGCTCAGAATAAGTAAGTACATGCTATATACAAAGTATAGACTAGACGATTGCTTATGATTAGGTCTGTATTGATGGAATAATGCTGTGGCTATGTCTAGTTATAGGAAGTGGGGCTTTGGCTCACACACTCACTCACTCACGTCTTGTCACTCATTGAACGGGTCTGTTTAGTAAAGTCTGCCTTTCTGCAAGCGATAAGGATACGGCTCACAAAACATTACTTACTACATCCTATGACATAAAGTCCCACCCCAGACCCCACCCAATCTACTTACTTAGCTTTACATGGTTTTCGTGTATCTCTCTCCGAAAACAAGAGCGTCCAGTCAAAAGTTTACGCTTCTTTCTCCCAGCCAACTGCTAACTGTGCTAAGTGAAAGCAGAACACTTTAAGATCCTTTTTGGCTTCGGAGAAAACTGTGCCTATGCTATGTCGGCAACTTACATTATTTCTCAATGTCTGTGTAAGCAGACAAATATTAGGCATTTGCTATCTGTTATGTTAGTGCATGTGTCTACATACAGATCGGTCTTTGCTCCACATTCCCAATGCATCCACATATTTTCCCAGATATAATATTATGCCCACGAGGCACTTTCTCCATTTGTACACATATCTCTCTATATATCCCTACTACACAAATACAAATGTCATTTCGTTATGCAGTCAGTGTATGCATCTCCAATATATTTTTACTCAAACGATAAAACGACTAGCGCAACTTTATACGACTCTTTTAGTCAGTCGTTTATATAAATGTTAATGTTTTGGAGGAAGCCTTCATAATACTATTTTCTCTAGATTGCTACTTGCCACACAGAAAGAGAAAGCATTTCTGTGTTACCAGATATTTCTCCCAACAATTTATAGACATATCTAAAATAGTTATTATAGGTTACCATTGGAAAATTGAAAATTCTACTACTCCGTACTACTACATAGCATATGCTACTTTCAAGGGAATTGCCGATAAATTGGTAAACGGAACTAGGACTATACTTTCTAAACAGCACGTATAAACCTTTCTCTTTGCCGACGATTAGTCACCACAACTTTTTCATTATCCCAAAGGAGTTTTAAATGTAACGATCTTTCCACAGAAACTTAGCAAATAAAAAATCAATTGAGAGGTAAGTAAGTACTAAAATGAAATGTTCAAGGCTGCCTATACAACTATTCAACATCCCTTCTTTCAACCATCATTTTTTATAAGAGACATTTAGAAGCCAGCCATTTTTTAGGTCATATTAAATATATTATCTACTGTGGTTAGACCGTCCAGACATTTTACACTACTCACAAACCCATCGGAGAGAAACTCTTTCATTCCGTTTCATGAAGGTCAGCATGCCCTTTATGTTTTTCTTGTGATAGAATTCAAGTAAATGGGGAATACAATTTTAATTAAGGTAGCCATACTTACATTTTGTCGTTTCTATTGCATTGAGTTTCAGGCTACAAAAATTAATTAAAATTTTGTGTACATTGCTAAAATGAAATATCTGGCCATAAAAAGGGGGGAAAAGTCTTTTTTTTGTATTTAGAGAAAGTAAGTTACTTATAGCAAGAATAAATAGAAGTTAGTGGTGGCTACGCCCACGGGCATGAGAGATGGATCGTCGTCGCCGGGTTGACAAACGGAGGGAGAGGTGTAAGATTGAATTCGTTTGTAACATAAAAAAGCTATAAGAGTGAAATGGAGAGATTATTGATTTACTTTAGTGACTCGTTGGATTGTGGCTTTGTGAATGCCTGCAGATACCCGAGGGCGTATAATGCACGGTGCGGCCTGGAGGCTTTGTGATACAGTGCCAATGCAATTCTTTCTTCGGTTATCATCCTCGCCGTCATCCGGCTTGTCTTCTTTTCTCGTTTTGTTCGGAGATACATTATCCTGGTCTCCCTGCGAGGACTCTGCGGTGCTTTGCGGCTCTCCCAAAGAAAACTCGCACGTGTTCAAACTCTCATTCTTGTCCTGAGTCTCACTCTCTCCTTCGCCCACAGCCGCCCCTTCCAAAGGTGGACCTCTTGCTGACTCCGTTTTTGAAAGTTCCGAGTTCTGAGAGGCGTGAGAAGTGTGGGAAGGTGGTGGGGCCAGAGCGGATTCTGTTCTTGAGGCTTCAGAAGGAGACGGCGAGAACCTCCCGCCCAAACTCGACTCAGGAGTCGTAGAGGCAAGAAGCTCCGTGGACATCCAACCAGCCTTCCTCAGCGGGAAGACCACTGTTGAGGTACCTGAGACGGAAGAGTAAGAGCGCGGCATCACCGGCGTGTTTGACGAGGAGACACTGTCGTTGGGTATGTGTACGGACGCCCCAGATACCGTTTCTTGACTTTCTTGGTCCAGCTCCTGGTGTAGGGTGTACGTGGAGGTCACTATAGGGAACGAGATCCCTGCAGAGGCTTCCACAGGAAGAACTGTCAATTTCGGCGGGAATCCTTTGATGGAAGAGGTAGAGCATGTGGCGTAAATCTCCGAGTTGTTACAGCACTGCTCCTCTGTAGAGTTCTTATCATATGTATCTCCTCCTGCCAGGTAGTACGACAGATCTGCAGAGTTTCTCATCTCCGCCGAACTCGTCCTCACGCCATCGGAGTTCATGGATGTCGGAGAACGACTCCAATCCCCACATTTCGCCAGTTCTTGTTTTCGAAGGATCATACTGCCAGCCGGAGAGTACGAGCCTCCTTTGATATCCGAGTAGATCTCTTCTAAGCCGCTCCCGTCAACTGTTCCCGAACTCCCAGCTCCCAGCCACACATTGCTGCCCTTCAGCTTAACACCCGGCCCGTGATGTGTTCCGCGAATCAAATCAGGTGTAAGGTAAATTCCCTGTCAAATCACAAAAAAAGATTTATATTCTAAACCAAAAAGGTCATCTTTCATATTTGTTTCAATTAAGCTAATTTTGACATTTTTATTCTGTTAGGTATCTCACTTCTTGAGAGTTGTATAAAGTATGTTATCCCTACTGGCTTTAAGAGAAACCATAGATTTTTTCGACATGCAACAAAAAAGCATGTCCGTTTGGGTCCCTGGATTCTTTATAGTATTTACAAGCAACTGGAAGAAGACTAAATATATCTGACAGAAATCTTTTACTTATTCTCTAATACTGTATACTTTTCGTCTAGATATTCTGCTGATATTTTACAAGATTACGCAAGTATAGGAGATGTCCCTTTTCTAGGGTTTAGGATAAATGTCTCGCCTGTATCACTTCTCCTGCTTACATTTCCTCACATAAATGGTAAGTGGATTGAAGGTGGCTACCTCTGACTCTTTTGAAGAAGAATGGACTGATCCAGAAGGTGAGAGTGGGGATCCATCCTCCCGCTTCACTTTGGCACGTCTGCGACTCTTGGACGCCTGCTGCATCTCATTCTCGATGGCGGAACTCAGGGACGCCGCCTTGGTCTCGCACTCGGAGGTGTCCATCATCCCTGGAGACTGTCGACTTCCTCCAGAACCCGTCGCACCGCTAAACACCACAGGACTTAGTGACACTGCTCTCAAAGGCGGTCTCGGCGGGATCTGGGGGTAGGCTCCTTGGCCGCCGCATCGTAGCCATGGGTAGGAAGACACATACTTTCGCTCCACTCCCTCTTCTCCTTTCTTCATAATTCAACCCATTTCCTCTCACTAATACTTTCCTTAATGAGTCATACAAATAAGAATGGATGAATGGCCCACAACCTACAGAGTTTTCCATTCACCCGCCCGCACCCAAGCGACCTCCTCATTCTCCCTCCTACGATAAATTCCCTCATAATTAAATACTCTTTCTTACCTGGAACCACAGAGCCAGTCATTCACTTCTAAAATACTACTATAATAGTCGTCTAGTCTGTTCTAGTGTAGTTCTACAGATTCTATTGTCTTCATGACACGACCGCAATGGAGAGCCTAGTCATCAATAATAAAAGTAAAGCACTCGCAGACTGTTCCATTACTTAGCATTCTGACTGAGCTAACGGCAAATAGATAAAAATATATTATGCAGGCATGCCTAATTACACAGATGTAATCTGCTCAGAGTGTGGACTGGAGTGTGTGGTGCATATTCTAACCGTACTTACCTGCAATACGACCACGCCCAGCAGAGTTACTACCACTACTTCACTTAAGTCGGATCCCTATCTCTCTCCACATCTCCTGTTAGTATCTGCAGTCTAATTAATATTTTTACGTACACGTGCACAAGTACTTCATACTGTTCCTACTTGCCTCGACAGAAGTATATCCACCATAATATCTGTAATCTGTATTGTACTGTAGGTAGTCCTAACTAACAATTTTCGGTTGGAGATAATTTTGAAGTATACCTACTATACTTATATAATGGATTTTTGCATACCTAGTAAAATAGTAAGTGATGGAGGGAATGTAGTTTTTCAAAGCGGACTGTCATTGAGGATTAATGAATGGAAGGCGGAGAAGCGGTATAAGCAGAGAAGTAATACGAGAGATGATAGAGAACTACTATAGTATAGCGACCGAAAGAGATAATTGTACTTAGGGAAGGAGAAGGTATGAGTTTATAGAGAGAGAAAGCAGAGAAAGTCGGAGAGTGGTGAGCCAAGAAGACGTATCTACTAAGTAAGTCGCATGAGTATACTTAGCGGATAGTTGCATAATAGAGTAGGAAAGATGCATATATGCCCAGCCTGATTGGTTAGATCACGATTCAATTATGCGTCTCAATTGACTACTAAAAGCGAAGCATTGGGAAAAGACAGAGAGAGAGCCAGACCTTGGAACTGGGCTGCTGGATTGGCTCAATCACTTCCAAAACGGCAACGGCTGGAGATGCTGACTTGGCGTGACGACTGCTTCCAGCCAGACAATAAATGTTGCTGTTTTGTACCGGAGATGCTCTCCCTCCTCCAGCTTCCACCTTCCCGTCTCCAACTGAAAAACAAACAGGAAAAGCTAACACGACATAAATTTCACTAACTGCGCCTCCGTCACATAACATTTATAGATATACTCTCTCCCAAACAATCTTCTCAAGAAATACTAAATCGCCAGCCACGACTCAACTATCTCCCAGCACTAACTGCCTCTCTTCTTAACTCTACATATGGGAAAACCCATTCACCAAATGCTCTCCTACTAAAACTCCATGCACTCCAAAATTTGTGCATTTCCCTAAATGTAGGTAACACTCTTCCTAATAACATCTTCTAGTACTTATGCATACCACCGACCCACCAGACACTACTACATAACTCCTTGCCCTACTGGGTACCCACATGCAAAGTGTACACCATCCACCCCTCACTGCAATCTCACTACACTTTAGCTCTCTTGGCATTGCATCATTTTATTCTAATTAGCCAGTAAAATTACTCACTTCCATGGCAAATTTTTCTTTCCTACTGGGGTGGGTTTCAGCTAGATTTATTCTTAAACTTTGCAGCATTACTAAATCTGGGCATCTCCCATTAGAATCTGCATTAACCTGTCCTGTCTCTCAAAAGATTTTCGGGGTCAAATCTTTTTGCATCCTTATAATAGATAGACTACTACATAACTAGAAGAATTAGATGCTTGTAGCAGTTTTTGGTTGGGAAGCCTTCCTTTCTATCTATAATCATGTTCATTTCTATGTTGCTTCCATGCTTAATGCCGTGGGCGATATCACCTAAATGGATAAATCCTTGTTTACCGAAAGCAGGCACAGACCATAAAATTAGTGAAGGTCTAGTAAATTAAAATGATATATATTTTGGTGATTTTTATTTTCGTGATTGCACGATGAATCAGCCATAAAATGCTAGTATGTTGAAAATCGGTGAATTGTGTGCTGTACCGAATGGCATCATATTTTCCATCCTTTAGTGCTGGTGGAAGGGAGGAACTAAATATGGGCACTACGTAGCAATTTGTAAATATTTAGTTGCTTTCTTTCTTCAAGATCTCTATTAAGGTAAATAATGATGGCTGGTGTGGTAATGGTGAAAAGTGTGAATGGGTGCCGAAGGAGTAAAGGGGAACGAGTAAATTGGTGGTGATGATGATTGATGGGGAAGATGAAAAGTGATTACCTGTTGGCAAGAAGATGCTGGAGTTGGCGGAGGCGTCTCGGAGGAGGTCGATGGTCGGAGGGTGGTTGACTTGGTGGACGATGGGCGATAGCTGTGAGAGTAGGGAGTCGTCCGGTGGCAGGAGCCAAGGCGCAGTGGTTGAGCGATAATGAGGCAGGGACACGTGCTGCTGCAGTTTCTGGAGTTGCGGGTGTCGGGAGTGATTTGGGGCACGATGCGGGCTCAGTCGGCGGTGGTCACGTCGGCGGTGAGTCTCTTCGCTCATCGTGCTCGACGAGTCGCTCACGGCGCTCTCTTCGTCGGACGACGAGGCACTCAGGAGCGTCTCGGCCGCGAAACTCTTATCACGACGTGATTGAACACCCGCGAGTCTCTTCCTGCAATCAAACACAAACACAGGGAGACTGGACTGTAATGCATGAATTATAATACGTGCAATGGAAAGGCGATAAGAGCTATTGATTTTGGAGGGGAGAACGGTCTTGAGACGAGGCTGCAATTGCTACGCAGTGCCAGACAAACAGAACATAAGGAGTTGGAAGTAAATTCGGCTGTCTGTGAACGTGGTCTTTGAAGAATCTCCTTCCACTCATCCTCTACTTATCACGATCACTACTCTTCCCTCTGTCCCACCCAGACTAATCCAATCAAAAGGACAAATGGGAGAAAATGAACGTATTAAGATCTAATGGTTGAGGCTGCCTTAATCAAATTCCAGTTTCATTCCCTGAGCACACACACCACCACGAGCTCCAACACTCATACTAATTAGATACAGTCCGGATGCGAAACACATTTACATTATCATACGACCTTGACATATGCGTCAAAGATCGTATACCCGTTGAGTGTACATATAATTGTATATAGACGTTATTTATATTTAATACTACCATTTGTAATCGGCGACTAAAACTCAATTTCCTTTCCAGTCGATAGAGCAGGAAGGAAGGAATTTTTACATCGTTTCAGGCAGTCGTACAATCTGATGCTTTCACTCTTACATCCGGGAGAAAGCTCTTTCTTGCCTACGCTATTCTTATTTTTCATTTAATGCCTAAAATACTTAAATATATTATATATATATTGTTATGCTATTGGTTATGATGGCTTATGTACAGGATTTAAATATGAATTCTGCAGATTGCTATAGATTGTAAGTAGATTTTAAAAGGTACATTGTCGCATATTGGATTTTGTAATTTAAACTTTCGGCAGTTATAAATATGGAAATAATATAAACGAATTGCCTAGGGTGGGTTAAGAGAAAGTATTAGCCGGGAAGTAAAATTAATGGAAGGATGTAAGATGAAAAATGGGTAAGATTAGATAATGTAAGCTCATTATTCAGCAAGTATTTGGCTGTCATAAAAATCGTGAAAGCTAAAATGTTTTTGTAATTATAGAAGTAATGGTGGATTGTCTTGAGACAGGGAGGAAGATGATTATGCGAAGCATAAATTGAATTGATTTTCTAGAATGGCTGTGCTCTTAATGCATTTGGTGATATCTGATGGTTAGGTAGAAAGTAGGACGAGGTAGTTAGAGAGATATTTATGAAAGACTCACTGGAGAAGATCAGAGCTATTTATATTGAAGAGGTTGAAATCCACATCGGCGGAACTAGAGAAGTCTTCGACAGGCTGGAGTCTCTTCCAGGCTTGCTCTGCTCGGACGAGCTTGTGTTCCAGCTCGGAGAAACGAGCTCCATTACTTGTTCCTCCTAAGAGAAGTGAAGCTTCCGGTGAGGACTTGGAGCCAACAGATGGGAAACTCTTGATCAGATCGCCCCTTTCCTTCACTAACCATTTCCCGACACGCAGCACCTCCCTGAATATCATTTCATACAAAAGCTCAGTTAGTTCATTCCGCATCTAGAAAGTTCTATCTATCTATTTGAACGGAAGCTGTGACTGCCGTGCACATTCTTCCGGGCTTACGTGCCTGTTTGTTGCAGATCTATATCTAGCACGACAATCACATCTCGACTCATACACTTAGGATACTTATAATAGTGTAAGAAGTGTGGAGGAATCTACAGTGTGATAGCATGATGATGCCCGTTCAAGTCTCACGGTAGGTAATAATAGAAAGTGGAGTGACATCAACACGAGAGGACATGCAGGATGTAATGTGTCTGTGCATGTGTCGATTTAAGTAGATAGATCCATGCATATTAGACGAGAACCTCAGAACTAACAATAAGTACTAAAACTGCCGGGTTCCTCAATAAAGCTGAACGACCCTTTACTTCTAAGTATGTTGGTCCTCTAATCAGCATACAAGCACATACAAATAGACAAAGTAAAGCATTTAATCTTCCTTTCTTTTGGCTTCCTTTCTCCATCTACTTTACTTACTTTGTTGGCTACATTAGTAGTAGGTTCTTGGCAATTGCAATCACAGTCTCAAAGTATTCGATAAACTTGAATCGTAGAAATACATTTCTCTAAGTACCTAAGTAAATATAGTTTGTCTATGCATGAATCTGTTTTGTACCTTGGGCATCTGCTAACTATATAGGTATTAGTCTCTACACGTGTCTAATACTCAAAGATGTGATTTTAAGCTAGCTACTATTGGGTCCTATTTTACATCAAGGAGTAGTTTGTAGAGAGTAGAGAATAGTGTCTGATTTTGTATTAGGTAGTAGAATACATATTATAGATAGTTAGTTAGACTTGGGGATGGACTGGTGCAGATTGTGCACATTGAATGGCTCAGTGATTGAGATACTGAGAACATGAGATCACATTGTGGGAGTATTGTAGTAGTAGCAGTAGTAGTAGTAGTACATACAGTACTAGTAGTAGTTACAATAGAAATGGAACTGTACAGGGCAATTTCCTTTCTTCCAACTTTTATTTAGCCACTTTCTCTGACTGTTTTCGTTGGACTCCCGTCAATCCATTAGCCAATTGCATTTTCATGAAATCAGACGCGTCTAGGAACCTTTTGTGGTTTTCCATTGCCAGAATACTTTACATTTATCGACTTTCTGGTCAAGTAAGCAAGTCAGGGGAAGAGAATATTGAGCAGAGTCATCCCAAGTAAGAAATTGCAGTTTCACTCAGACAGAACTAACGAAAAGAGACTTGCAAGTCGAGAGCTGAGCAAACGAGACTGACTAATGCTTACAATAAGGTCTTATATAATTCCACACATACAATCCGTATAGAAGAAAACAAAACAAAATACATGAGATGAATTGAGAATTCTCCGCTACATTACATAATACATTCGCATGGATTTCCGTTTAACCTGAAGTGCGTTCGTAGAGATTCGTGCTCTTGGCGTAGAGCATTGAATTCCTCGAGGAGTGAATGGAGCTCGCTTCCCAACGAACCAGCTGCCTCAGCCATCAGGAAATAATTGGCGCATTCTATGTGACGATGACGAATTGCCAAATCTGACGGTCGCCAACCCAACTCCGTCTAAAAACAACATACTTATTATTATAATTCAATAGAAAAATCTTGTTTATTTATTCCCCAACTGTCTCAACTTTCAGCCCCTAGTAAACACGACTTAATTGCTTCATTAAAATATAAATCTTTCACCGACTCATTTCTGGAGAGAGATTAAAATGATATATCCTCCCTTGGGATTCTAACGAGGAAATATTATAATAAAAAGATAAATAGCACACGTAGGTACAAAAACGTGTGCCCTGGCATATTTCTCCAGTTGCTACATAAATATCAATGACAAACTTTGTCTCCTTTCAAAAAGTAAAAAATGATACTACAAGCTTTCAAGTGTCAAAAACAGTGAGAAAAATATCACGCCTCAGTATCCAAAGTGTAGTATGTTTACAGCCAGGAGCGATTTCATATTATTATCATCACCTTCACACGGATTATCTGAGTATAGGATAAGTAGCTAATGCAATATTCTGCACATAATATAAAGAATTGGCAAAAAGACACGTAGCCCATATCATTACAGACAAAGACTAATTGACAAACCTGACACAATGGATTTGCTCCTGCTAACATGAGCTCCTGACACACGGCCACACGTCCCGACTTGGCTGCCATATGGAGAGGTGTCATCCCTGCAGCATCTTTCATGTCCACTTGAACTTTTCTTTCGACGAGCTCCTGACACAACCACCGGACTGCAGCTGTATTCCCATAATTAGCAGCAAAGTGGAGCAAAGACCTGTCACCTTCTTTTGGCACCAAAGCATTATCACCACAACTTGTGTGCAGCACCAGCCATTGGAAGCATTCCAGTTGGTCGCCCTTTTCACAAAATTAATCAAAAACATATTTTCACTACCATCCCCCACTCTTATTGATTTCCGACCAACTTAAACCCATCCACATTCATGTCTATCCATAATACCCGAGCTTCTTACCAACTTTCTCTTTTCATGTAAATCCGCCCACAACTTTTATCGTACACTCCATGTAAAAGACTCTTTGTAAACTCTACTTAACACAAATGCAGTTATATTAAAACTTCACAATAGTTAAACCTCTTACTTACAGTTTCTATGGCTTTATTAAAATTATTACAGGATATTCCTTCATAATAACTTCATAATAAGACGGGCTTTAATTTAACTGACAAACAAATGTTCCGAAAATCACGGATACATGACGTCAAAATGCAATTTAGTTTTTCCACTGCCGGACGTTGTTTAACACGATGTGATATTTTTGTTTGCCATTTGCTCACTTTGAGTTTTTTCCTATACCTATAGTAGGCAACTATCTAACGCTGTACTATTGAAATGCGTCCGTAATAAAAATAGGCACTTAGGTATCGTATGTTGTTGTATCAGATACACACATAAATACATTGGAGTGCCATTGTTACTTGTAAAGAAAGCACAACAAAAAAAGGAGTTTCTCTTCTCAGGAACACATTGTGAAGTAAGCAAGGTACAATTGCTGTGCACTAACTTTTATATTGACATACAATCGCACAATGCTACGTGGTAGTGAAAATGAAAAAACTTTCATCCGGGCTCGGCTATGCGTTATATTGGATAGTTGGCCAACAGTTTCCTTCTGCCATGATATCCGCATTGTCTTCCGTGCATGTTACACTGACCTACTAAACATTTTGCTATAACGTCATAAGGATCAAAAGTCCTATTGCTTATTATCTGTTAAAATATAGGTATGTTGAAGACAATACCCAAAAAAAGTATGATAAAATTATAAAAGTATAATATGTATCATGTCTTGAGTGAAACTTAAACCATAGACAAAATAATCTAAAGAAAGTTGCTAGATACTTGCCACTTTGTTACATGACATGGGACGGAAAGTCAAAAGTCAAAAAAATAAAGATCTTTTAAAACTTAGGGGTGGAGACGAAACGTGAATTGTGAGCCAAAAGATTATTCAATACCGTCATAAATTATTTCCTGGCATAGCTTGTTGAATATATAAATCCTCCACACTACTCCAAGCATAGGTACTACTGTACTATTTACTCACTCACTATCCTATAACTCAACAGTGTCATATTAAACTTAGCTTACTCTTTGCAGGAAACATTTCTTTTGCAATGCTTTAGGAATAGGCTTTAGGAAGTGATGAATATAAAATAGACTTTAATGACATTTAAACATATTGCCCTTGCACTCGCAAATTGCATTACATAATGCTGCTACAATCAATGCTAATCTATTCATTTTTCAGTGTAGTACAGCTGTTAGAGTCCTTAGTAAGAGCAATTAGAATGTTTTACTGATTTTAGATCTGGCCTTCCTTTAGGACAAGGTTGTAACAGTTGTTATCACATTTTTGTTAATAGAATAAGTAAATTGTTAAGTGTCACTTTCTTAAAGAAATAAATAAATCGTTATTTTACTTGCACTACTGGTACTGATTATATGCAGAAAAATAAAATGTTCTTATAATATCTTGTGTGAAGGTTTAAAATATTCCGCACATTTGGCAATAAAATCGAAGTAAGAAAATGACATTAAAATCTGTATTTAAAACTATTACGAAATAAAACTGTACACTTGATTTCCTAAATATTCTTTGAGATTTTTTTCCAATGTAGCCAGCAAGAATTGTGAAAATGTTGGCTAGGATGTGATATTTGAAAAGACTGACCTTTAGGGCTGTAAGAATAGCAGTTCGACCCGCTCGATTGTGGTCATTGAGAGCAGCTTCCGTATGGAGACCGAGAATAGAGACCAGCCATTGAAGGGTGGCCACATGACCTCCTCGGGCAGCACAGTGGAGAAGAGTATTTCCTTTGGCATCTGCCAAATGGCGTACCAAAGTTGGATCCAATCCTTTTAACGATTGTTGCTAGAAGTTGCAAAAAGGGCAAATCAATAAATTACAATTTCCAATCTCATGTTAATCCATGCAATATCAGTCTGCTACAATTTAGATTTTGGACAAAGTTAAAGAATGTTCACCAATTGGGATCACATTATCAAATTTTCTTGCTTCACTTCCAGATTCTACATAAACTTCTTAATGCACACGGGTTGAATGTCTCTCACATTACCTCAATATAATATTGGATGTTGGGCATTGTATTAAATAAAACAAAAGGTGCAGCGAGTATGTAGGTTAAATGTAATGTTTACTCTCCATATTGCTTCCATGTAAAATGTGTTTGCTAATTAATGTTAGCCACCAGATTGTAGTGCACTTTAGATGTAGCTACACGAAAACTCTTAATTTAACTTTTGCATAGATATTGTACTACTAGTGTAAAATGCATAACTAAATTTGAGTCAAGTCTCAACTCAACAATATTGGTTGGAGTGCTGAATGCTAATGCAAATTAGAGATAATGTACAATGTTATAATAATGCAGTGAGAGTCAGGTATTTTCCTAGAGCCTTACTCTGCATTATTTAATAACTATCACATGTAAGTAATTTAGGCACCCTTGAGTAGTTGTTCTACAGATTGCAAGCCATATGCCTTTTATTAGCATTGTACACAGTATTGTTGACTATTCCGCACGGCCATGGTGTAGATATTAATGCAGCGTTGTTGGTTGGGAAAACATGCTGACGGTTTTCAGGAAAATCTGAGCTCGACATAAATGAAAATTCATAGTTTGAGAGAAAATTATATTTAAGTTATCGGATCAAAAGTGTAAACATTTGAGTGAGATGGTTGACTGTATAACTGGGGCGTGTTTGTACATTATTACAATTTATACTAGGATTAAGTACACCCAGTGAACTTTTCAAAGGGTTTTGCATTTACCCGAGTGTAGTAATTGGAATAATATGCCTATGTGAATGAGTAGAAAGTAAATAATAATATCCTGTTTAAACAACAGAATAGGTGGTACTTGTATTTGAGTATGTCTAGGTAGAGTAGAAATGAGATAATTTCAAAAAGTGAACGTCAAAATGTTGAATCAGATATCGTATCCATATATTAAAGTGCTTAGGTACGGAGCAATAATTGTAGCAACCATAGCAAACAAGGAAAGTAAAGTAAAAGTGTAAGTGTGTAGGACAAGGAAAGTGAAACAACTTGAGTATTTGCATGAATTAGTTTTGTTATACAGAGTTTACTGCCGTGTCTGGCTGGCGTGTGTATGTAAAATGTCATAATGTTATGCATGTAGTATTATAGTAGTAGTAGTAATAGGGAGGAGGGAGTAGTTAGCAGTGGCGTTCCGCCATCGAGTTCTGCTCGCTGAGATTATGAGTTTTGTTCCGTGTATCCTTCAGTGTGCATTAATCTAACTCGTTGCACCAGATATTTCAGATGCAGACTAATGTGGTAATTTTGTGCTTTGCTAAATGTTCTGCTTGACTCGCACTGCTAACTTGATTTTCAATTCGAAGATTAAATCTTATTGTTCCTCCTCTCATCTGAATCAGGATCAGAAGTGTAAATGCACTGCTACGTATTCTCTAAATAGCGACCAACTCCCTAAATAAATTAATAACTCCAAAATTCATATATCAGACTCGTCTAAAGCATGTAGGACTTTTTGGTGACTTGATTTTTGCAGTCATCCATCCATGGACTACTTATTATACATAGTCATATTTACTTCGCATCATCATGGTAATCACAGCACATGGCACTAAGAGATAAATTGGTGCACTTCCCCATTTACATGACAATAAAATAGTTTATGAGAAAAGAGACGCTTACCAACTCTTCAAGTCGTCCATGTTTAGCCAACCTAAAAATTTTCCATATCCAGTCTGGTGTTCTCTCTTTAGATTTACTCCGTCGATTTTTTGAAGGTTCTTTCTCCAGAGCTTTGGGTTTTCTGCCCATCGTGAGACTCGGCTGCTCTCCCCGCTTCCCTTTACCTAACGAATGGTGCGGAGGCAGCTGTGGGAGAGTTGAAGAAGAAGATTCTTGAGAGATGGAATTGGGACTGAAGCCGACACGACTGACGGCTGAAGCCACACTCGGATCAGCACCTGTCTGATCAGAAATCGCTAATTCATTCAGAGCCGTCAAAATGGAGAGAGTTCGTGGTGCCGGACCCATCGGAGCGTTCACTCCACTCGAGTTAGATATTGATGAGCCACTTGATGGGGATTGATCGCCTTTTTTCTGTAACAACCGATGACAGTCATCTGACATTTGCCACACACCAAAGGAATTATCTATGCATTACCACTAGTCCCAACACCATTCAATATACAGCGACCTCAGAAATCCTCATGAATTCCATTCTCAGTAGTACCCACCCATAGGCAGAATAATCCTCGTCCCACAAACATCCATAGAAAAGAAATATAACAGACACAAAAAGCACTTATTCCAAGGTGTGAGTACATAAGTATGCATAATATTATGTAGTGAGTGTTGGCACTGATAAATAATGCATGGCCATATTATACCAAAAGTTGTATATACAAGAAAGGAAATAACAGATATATAGCGTCTATAAAATTTATTTAGGTGGCTACTGTAAATTACAAATGTTAGGCATTATAGACGCTATCAGTTGAAAGAGTCAGAGCGAGAGAATATTTGAAACCGCAACACATCAGTAAATATTAAATGTCAAAACATATGAAGAGGAAAATAACGCAGACTTCCCAAACAGAAACATAAGCAAAGTGTAGATTCTGAATGAGGTTTTGTATTGTGTACAGAAGAGTTGGAAATTGCCAGCGATAAAAATGACGGCGTAGTAAAGGAGGCTACCGGAAGAAGAGGAAATGAGGCTAATTTACTCCCGATTCGATTTCTTCACAGGAGAAGACCGTTATATATAGAGGTGTCATTAATATATGACTTATAGTGTGCAAGACCCATTAGCGTTATAGCCTTATAGAAATGAACATATAAACTAATTACAGACCATAGCTCCTTTATAGATATCTACTTAGTGGAGTTCTAATAGCATAGAGCTTAGGTATAAAATGATTAAAAAAGACGAGGTCGTCTGCGATGATTGCAAAGAGAGAAATTGACATAAATGCGGGCAGGAAAAAATGAAGAACCTTCTTTTTGGATGCATCGGAAGATAATTTAATCGGTTGATTTGGAGTGGAAGTATGTGGGGATGAGCCGCCTGCATTTGTTCTACCGGCTGGTGACGAAGAAAGATTGATGATGCTGCTGAAGAGGCTGTAGGTTCGGCGAGAAGAGCTCCCAGGGCTGCTTCTCTTACCCCCCTCACTTTTATCCATGCAGACTCCAGCTCGCTTCGTCGCTATTTATGCACAGTCGACACTGAGCTCCTCCCTGGATTCTCAATTCTTCCCGGGTTCCTAAATCGCTCCCACTCTTCATTGACAAACGAAGGGACAAACCAGGACTTCCGAACAATTTCCGTTTTAATTTAACTTTACACTTGCTTTATTGACTAACTGATTTATCCATCCAGTCTTCTGAACCACACTGTCTTTTCCATTCAATGTGGACTACCATTTATATGACAGCTTTTCAGAAACACTTGTAGTCGTAAAATTGCCCATTTTAATTTGACTGTCACTTAAATACGACCATTTACACCAAAGAACGAGTTGGCTATGAGAACTTAGTCACTGTACTTAATTTTAAGTGTCTAGAAACCTTTCGGATTCTAAACTTTCATCATGGACAATAAAAATTGTTATTTTCTTGACGTCAGTAGACACAATTATCATTTTTTTCAGTCTGCAATTAAGTTTCAATTTTTTAAAATTGAAATTCTCAACAGAGTATTTTCTCTGTCATCACAATGGTATGAAATGTCGTCTTTGATATCTCATAATTTTGTTACAAACGATATGACAAGCACTGAGTGCGGATTTGTGAGCTAGAAACACCGAGCGTGCTTTTCCGTAGCATAAATTGATCACCCGGGAGCTATAGTTTTCACTAGCTCCTGGAATCTAGCGCAATAAATGCAACAAATCAAGCGGAACGACGACGGGCTTTAATTGGGTTTCCAACTTTTCTTCGATAAGCCATTGGATTAGGAATCTCTCAAGTTTCTAGAGGATTTCAGTGTATTTGAATGTAGTAGGATTCCCTTTGAGTGACTATCATTAGGGAAGTTGGTGAAATCTCTATTAAAACTTGTGAACAAATATTTGTAAACAAGAAGAGTGGTAGGTACTATGTACATAGAGTATAGACACTTGCTAAGTTGGACTCGAGAGTGTATGTCAATTATAGTCTGTGTATTATATGTGCATAATATTTATGTAATGTACGACTGCAGAGAAATGTTGAGTGAGTGGATGAAGTATGCAGAGATATAAAGTAGACAGAGAGTCGAAGTGTGTATGACAAAACGAACAAGTGTCGGAGCACTAGCAGTATTTGAGATGATTGTGGAATGTGGTGTCGAAAGAAGAATATAGAATGACTGACGGTTTACTTGAGGAATTTTCGCAGTTTGAAGGAAGTCCCTTGAGTCTCTTCCCGAGTGTGCCGAGAGTGTATTGGCAGGTCCTCTGCGTGGTGTGAGGAAGGCTAAGAACTGAGCCCTTTTTGTAAAATGCGGGGAGAGGATGTCAAAATTTTGGCAAGTGATCCTCGTTGTGTTGTTGGAGCGTTGCTGGTTCCTCTTGGAGAAGTCGAGGAAAGAACTCCTCCTTAATTCCTCGTTGGCATCTTAGGAACGTGCCCTGGAGATAAGATAGACCGGGTGTGCGGCACACAGGGGTCCAAGGCCCAACCATCTATCTATCCATTCCTCAAGCTTCGTATGCTCAACTTTCTTATTCCCACTGCCTTACCTTAACTGATTATTATTATGGGAACAACAGTCTTCAATCACAGCAACATACGAAAACTCTGAGCTCTGGCTGAAATTACAGGTGCCTACTACCTCCACATACACAAAGTACACCTTGTATTATACTAAGAAACTTGGGCTACCCTGTACTTACTCACTCACTATAATGCATGCATTTATTTACTACTAGTAGACGAAGAAGGGAGAGGAAGGCATCTATTTATCTACCCGTAGTTTGCAATCCATGTAATATGTCTTATTCTTTTTGGTTGTTCTACCACTTGCACTGAACTGAAATGAACCACCTTCGTATGTGGAGGTATGTGTACGTGGCCGGACATATGTATGCAACCAGATACAACAACCCTACCTGACATAACATTTAGCATACCATGGCATTCACTTAAATACTATGCATACCTACACACAACTGTGCTCCTTGTACTTATATACATATATGATACTAGATAAGTATATCTACTTTGTACTTAACCATACCTTGTCTTTTTACTCTCCTATCTCCAAGAAAAACTATCAACCCAACTCTCACCGTCGTCCCATCAGTTACACTTATTTTATATTTCTAACAACAAATAAATACTAGAACTGAGATCGACTCTCATCACATCGTATTTAAAATCACCACACAATACAATGGGGTTGATATATTTTCCATACACAGCAAGTACTTAAGGAATATATAAGAAGCTATACAGAAAATTATTTATTTTATAAATAAAATGCTACATATTATGTATATACAGGAAATACTAATGCATATAGATTGTCATTGTACATTTTTCCTTGTAATGGCAGTGCAAATGCTAAGCTATGCTATAACTATGGGATGATTTTAATGACTTCATATTCATGTCAGGTTTTGTAATATATTTTTAGCTGTGAAATATCTGCAGAGTTATAGTGAGATAGTTCTGCAGCTCACTTAAAATGGTTTTATTACGTAGATTATGGAGCATCTCGTGGAGAGACGTCAGAAAAGATTAGATGCTGAGATTCATCAATCAACCGACTCAATCTCAACTCTGTTCCTGGCACATGTGATACTCGGAGAAAAACACATAGGCAAAGTAGTCACTTGCTTTGCTTTTCAGCCTCTCAGCAGCCTACAGCCCTAGCAACTTACCGCATTGTTGCTGTGAATTGCATTGTAAGTCATATCCAGCATCATTTTGTGTTATTCTAAGGTGAAACGCCTACTGAATCAGCGTTGGCTTGGAAGCTTGTAATATTATTATAATGTAAGGAGCTACTTGCACGGCTGCTCGTAGTATAAATCGTCAATGAGTCGAGTAGGCAGTTCAATACATTGCATACCTGTCTCTCGACTCCCGGTCCCAGTCGACCTCCAAACCTCTAAAACCTATCTCTATAAAGCTAGAAGTAATAATACCCAAACAGATTTTCCTATGTTGCTGTAAAGTGTCAGTCGATGAAACATTTGCCTTCTTCTACCAATTCAACCCCATCCTACTTCATAGCTCAAGCCACAGCTATGTAGATGAATTTTTCCATGCCTCACACACAATTAAGCTCATCGACAGCGTAAATGTAATATATTGAAGACGAAAACAACGCTTTCCGAACTTTGCCACTTGCCATACTCACTCTACAAGCATTTTCTGTTTCTGCATACCATTGCCATACTGCAAAAATATAAAGAATATCGTAAACAAAATATTTGTGGGTTGGTTCCCAGATTTTACCTGGGAAAAATAAGTTGTATTTACCAAGGAAAGCAAGCAATCCAAAACTATTTTAATTTTAGGTAGCAATGGTATAGCATGTTCACAAACATTTGTTTTAAAGAATATCATTATTACATAGTGATATAATTTATCTGCTGTAATGTTTAATGTATATGTCTCAGGCAAATTGCATATCAGGCAATTTCATTATAAATACAAACAACTATTTCAAACTGAAATAAAATACATGCCATTGGACAGGATCTTGCTTAACTCGCTTTCTTAAAGACTCTGCCAATCTAAATTCGAAAAATTGTTTCCCTTGACTTTTACATTTATCATTAGTAATAATAATAGAATTGATATGAGTAAGTTGTTCAAACAATTGAAACTAGAAACTGAATTTCATACTTCGGGACAATGATGTCACAAACCAAACCAAGATAAAATAAGACGTATTAATTGGTACTTTCCTCTTGTCATTTGTACATAATCGGATCAAAGTATAAAGGAACCCGACATAAAAGCATTTCTGACTATTCTGATACAGGAGATACGCGATTCGATTTCAATGTCTGCGTGAACTGTAAGAAAGCATGCGATATAAAGTTAAAAACCGAGGAACCAGTGTAAAGGGAATGATAGTATCGTCCCACGCGAGGTTGGTGAGAAAAAAAAGTTTTCTGTTACATTGGTCTAACAGATGCACAATAATTATATCATTTTAAAATTTATGAAGGAATTAGTGTATTTAGCTATGGCTGAATTGAAATTATCACACATTTTGCTTATTTATACATATTATTATGCAATAACATGAAAGAAATAAGCCAACTGGATACAGTATAATTTTCAATGAAATGAAAATGGATTTGAAGAATATTTTAGAGCGGCAAACCAATTATTCCATCAATGTGAGAAATAAGGAATAAATAGTAAGTATACCAGTTATATTAGGCAAGGCATTGTCTTATCCATTATTGTATATAGTGTACATTCATTTGGAATTTTTACCAAGAATAGTAGGCTTTATTCGTTCTTTGTGAGTTTGGCTCCTAAAATTAAAAGACAAGGCCGTGTTTTATAAAGCTTAGGATTGTATGTCAGCACTCAGAAGGTAATGCTATTTTACGAATTTTACAATACTATAGAACGTTGAAGTAAATGATCCCATAATACTTCAGGGAAAGAATAAGTACCTGCATGTTGAATTTTAATCTCCTGTTCTACTGAAAACACTATTATACGCATTCCTCTAGACGATCCTCATAGTCAGTTCTACAGTCGTACGTAATCGTAAATCCTATCCAACACAAGCTAAAGAGCATTTACCTTCTGAAATGCACTTAAAATCGTGCCAATGTATGGATTTTTCTGGGGATTTTCCTTGATAATATTCATAAAAAGAGCCTCCATTTTTTGTAATGGATCCCCAAAAACAAATTTCAGGTTTGCCTTAACCTTTTTTGTGTATGTCAGGGTAGAAACTCTAGATAAAAATGACTACTAATCAATCAATCAATAATTGCTTTCATTCATATATTGTTGGTCTGTGTAATTTACTACACATCTACCTGCAGCTATATAGGAATAGGATTGCCTCGCAAGTAGTACTTTGTCTCCAGAAACACTTCCTCTGTTAATGTAAAACATATTTCGAACTACATCTAAAAATTTCTTCAATTGACAATCTTGAATCTTGACTACAAAGTAAACTACAGTGACATTAACACAGAAATGGTTTTACAATGGGAAGTGCCTTTTTATTTAATCTACCAAATAGAGGTTAATGCATAGTAACATTTGTTGTTAAAAATGTTAAAATTAATGGATTAATTTTCACTTCTGACAATTCAAAACGAAATTTTTGGTCATTTTAGACAAAAGTTCAAATTTAAGATTTAAATTCGTGCCTGTTATGAGCATGGCAAAATTGTAAAATAAAATTTTTGTATTTTGTTATGAAAATCAGAAGTTTACAATAATTATTTCAAGTAGGCTATTTAATTGTACGTAGTAAAGAATTTATAAAATTACCAGCCCCTGTTAACAAGCTTCGAGGTTTAAGCCGTAGAACACTTGGTTTTTTCAATGATAGCGAGGCCAGGTATATTCTTCATAGTTGTCAGCATACCTTGAAAAAGTATTTGCACATCTTCACCAAGTAGGTACTTGCATCTACATCATTTGCGAAAGCCATGCATTCCTACTTTTTTGTAGGTAGAATACCTATACACTTAACCATACAAAGATTACGCATTATTATCAGCAAAACAAGCCTCTTATGTAATAAGCCACAATATTCCTTATGAAACTGGGTAAGTATATCTATATAATTAATACATTTTACCCCTCAAAGTCTATACAACTTAAATTATATTAGATAACTACTATGTATATTATTTTTCTATTCTACGTCGCTATATGCAATTGATGTAAAAATGCCTGATAGGTTTCATACTGTGAATATTGAAAAGAAACTTTTAACAATCATCTGCAACAACTGAGCTAATTGTAGGATTCAAGATCAGGAACCAAATGGCCCCTATAGTCCATGTAGGTAGTAGGTACTTGCTTAATATTATATGAATTGAAACGACGTAATATTGGGTTATACATTATAGGGCAGAATAATATTATGGACAAGGATGATATAATTTCTGTAATACCCTACATGTACTAGTTGGCACATGTGGCTACCAAAAAGATGAGCAAAAAATTCCATTGTACTATTAATTTTGTCTATGCCTCAAATAATAGGAGCTATAGGTAATGGGTTAGGTAGGATGCAGAGAGTCACTCGTTGTAAGCCTGTAATTGGTAAATAGTTTTGGTTCGACTGACTAGTCAAGTCATCGTTTTCTAAGTTTCCGATCTGAGATCATTTGCAACTAACAATTGTATGTGCCCAATCTGCCATCCTGTACTACGTTAGGTATACGCGAATCAAATAAATGCCAACAGCTTGTGGTTCTTCACATTCTAGGGCTTAGCCGAGTATAATGTTATAGATATAATACTATCTACAAATTCCTTTCTACTTGTGTAAGTTAGTTCCCTCCGCCATTACATTCAATTTCGCTTATTCCTTTTGATCATTTTGCATTGGATTAGATATCATTAGATATCACTTCTTTCAAATATTACCAAGGAAATAATATCATTTGCATACCCAATATGAACTGGTTTAGTTCCAACATCCTTCGTATTCATCATCCCCATATGGCTTCTCGACTTATGAATTAAATCAACGGGATATTAATTATTATCCACGTTTTCCATAATAACACCAGATTTCAATACTTGCATGCAACAAAGAGGGAATTATAGTGGTTCTCGAATTTTCCCGATTCTGTGAATTGAACAATGCAGGCTTGTCAAATATTCATGAAATAATTTAACAACGCAGATCAAAGTATCTTTGGACTAATCAATACTATACCTTCCTTATTAAATACTCAAAAGGCCTTGCAAATTACCACGGAAACAATAAAGTGGGAAGCACTAGAAAAGTCCGGTGACGATTCTATACCATCGTCCCTTCGTTTGTCAGGCTACTATGCAATCGACTACCAAACTTTGGTTAGATCATTATTTTGTTGTGTACCACTCACTATTGTTAGGTACGCTTGTGTTTCTGGTTCTACCAAATTACATAATAATTAATGACTATGCACATTACAACCCTAATATTAATTGTGATAACAACAGGAAATAGTAAAATCCATAATAATGAAATTGCTTTTCTCAAAATTGTGTAAGGTACTTAAATTAAATAGTAGCTTCAATTCTACATTCACATATTGTTTATATTAACCCTATACAATAAACGTTATCTCATGCCAATCATAACCATCAAGCCTAAAATTATATGGGAAGTGTTCAATTTCCGTGCCATCATTGTCCCGATTTAAAATAAATTGTAATTTTTAATAGCGTGCATTTTAAAAAAGTCGACAGCATTCGCTAGTCTTGTTTCCACTGGTCTGAGTTGCAAAATTTATTTTATTTTTCAATTTCATCCTTCCACGAATATGACAAAATGTGGCCACGAAATTCCCTAGTTACTGTATTTTTATGACAGTTTTTGCATCATATTACGGCGGGCGATAAACTCAAACTGTATCAGTTGGTTGTCACAAATAGTACCTAAACATTCTGCAGAGTTTGAATAAACCATTCACGGTCTGTGGTAGCGTTTATTGCATACTAAGTAGTATAGCTCGGTGTTATTAATTGTTTTAACGAACGTCTTTGATGCTTAATTAAATGGCATGTAATGAAGTTATTATACATAAATAGTATGGGCATAGAATGTAGTAGCACATTATTCATTTAATACACCACAAGTAATAAAAACGGTAATAAATTCCAGTCCAAACGATTTACAATTTTAATGCGTCAATTTATTAACAATGGGGCATTGTAGATGTGTTGATTCTAAAACAGGTATGTCTAATTAAGTAAACATGCATGAGAAAAGATTGATTATTGTAGCATAAGATTTTTTGTATGCTGTAAACTGATATGATTAATTAATATGACAGTGGCATACATGCATGCTTCTGTGAACGCTGTTGCTCCTGATAAAAATGCTCAGGGTACAGACAGAGTGGTATAGAAACTATATAGGTGAATAATAAAAGTCTGTGGACGTAACTGTAGCATCCAATCAAGTGCTACAAGAGATTTAAATGGCTGTGACAAAATTTATTAACGAAATAACTGCCAGGATGAAACGAGTGTGCATAAGGAAGTCTCAGTTCGTGATTCTGAGCTAGCGCGTTATGTTACAAGTCAGAGCATTAAGTATGTAAATGTCAGTGTTAGCAAGTGAATAAACTGAGAATGCGCCCATAGCAGAAGTAGTTGTCCTACAGCGAAAACAATACGAGTATTCTGCATATTGTCAGTGTCACCACACACTTGAATGTCCTAAAGTTGCGTTATGACATGAGCATACAGACTAATCGTAAAAGTGGTAGGTAGTGATGGTTTAATGACCGCATCATTAAATCTCCTCGCTTCCCAGGGTGATGAATGCAGCTAATCTATCTACCAATCTTCTGTTGTCGAAACTCCCGTAGAACTATCACTAACGGTAAGTCCTATCTCTTTTCACAACTTTTATGCATCGCTTTATAGTCATTCCAAATCAATTTTCCTCCTCATATAATTTCTGTAAATGTGACCTAGCCATAGATAATGAGCGATGTAGTAAAAGCTCTCTAATGATCCGTATTGTCAACTCAACCGTATTACATTACATACTCAAATTAAATTGCAAGAATCAATAAATGTTGGCCCAAGATAAACTCGATCTACTCCCACTGCTTGAATTACTTAGACTATAATATAGACCCTAATTATGGTTCGTAAGCTGCTCTAGTAGAATACTAATAATTGCATGAGTATTGTACCATTATTTTCATTAAAATTAATCATAATCGTTACCAAAAAGATTTTCTTTCTATTTATTAGCCGACTACGATCATTATTCTTCTTTTGCAATTTGCTAGTATATTTCACTTGAGAGTTATACCCTAGGAAGTATTCCATGCTCAGGGGAGTTAGCATGTCTATCCGTAAGACTTTTGCATCTGTGACCTCCTGTTTTCTAGACTTTGTTCTAACTTTATGTTCATTCGCGGTTGGACTGGTTAGTGAAGTGAAAACTAATAGATAACATTCCAACAAACATTTGTGTCCTTATTTTCAACATTTCATTGTATCAGATTTAACTTTTAGATTCTCTAGCTTCATTTCAATGTGGTGTGCGAAAACAAATATTTACCAAGCGAAGTTCATAGTACTATGTACTACTCACACTTAACGTTCATGTCGACAATAAAAATATTTTCCTTGATTACACAAAAATCTATTTCAACCCTTTTCCGACTAATTAACAAAAACACCAAACGCAGGAAAAAAGGAAACTTGTCTTTCATCCTACACATTTGCCACGTTGTTGTTTTCTTTGCATTTCAGGGGCTTATGCTTAATAAAGTCACAAAGTAAATATTTGCTGTCTTAATCTTATCCCATTTTTAGTGCTTATTAAATTCACGTGTTTACCTGTGGCTACAGAAAGTCTTGTGATGGGGCTCTTCTGCAATGTATACTTATACTATAGAAAAATAAACAAACATGTAGTATATAGGCTTATAATATATACCGAGTTTGTTAGAGTATTTTTGATGCTTGCCCTTCCAGACTCATATTATGGTCTGGATGCTAAAATCTAACATTGTCATCTTTCTGGCACAAATAAATTCATTTTTAATTCATTTTTACAATTACCACCTTCACAAAGTTGCAATTTTCCACAAAATTTCATTTTTTATTTCATGTTTATTTTCATGCCGCTTTTAATAGTTACTGTTACAGTCATTAATTAACATTCTGGAACTAGTTTTAGGTCAATACATTAGTATCCTGAATCACAATAAATAAAGATGTTTCCAACTATGTATGTATGTCTCTACGTAACTGTATTTTATGCCATGGACTTTGCGGCTTTTTGTTGCAATGCGCAAGCGCGTGTGCATAACAATAAGTCCACCACGGGTTAACAGTTAATAGGTTATTTCGAAATTAACTAATACACATGATTATGCTGGACCTTTCGAAATAGAGTCACGTATGCTGGGGGCTACTATCTCTGTATTATAATTGTAGACTTGATAAAGCGTACGTGTGTCTGTACGTGTGGTAGGGAGTACGGAGAACCTAGGGAACCTGCATATATTACGTAAATCAAAACCCCCTCCCCCATGTGTAACGCAAATGCTGTTTGCAACACTTTTGAGTACCTCCTCCTCCCATCAACTGCACACGTAATATATGCATTTCCTTAAAAGCAAAAAGCTCAATTCCTCTAAACCACCGAAATGAGTCATTTCGTATTATTATAATATCAAAATAAGAATAGAAATTTACTTAAGAAGGTTGAATGGTGAGTAGTGATCGAATGGAAATGATTAGCTAAAAGGGACATTTCGTAATGATCGTACTATTAAATAGCATTTCAGAACTTCTAATCCAAATTCGTTCTCCTATATCGACAAACTTATTCAACATCTTTTAGTAGAGCTGGGTTTACTTTTTACTACCTTTTTACTACGCTTGATTCCTTTGTGCCAGCTTGCACACCTTTTTGTAGATTAAATGACAGTACTGGGAGTCACTATTTATTCTTTAAATATTTACTCGTAAGTTGTACTCTTGGGATTTGTACGTTTTTCCAAAATCCCACGGAGAATTTTATTTTTTTGATTTTATAAGGAAGCTTTTTGGTTACTTTGTGGGAGTTTTTTCGAAAATAGACCTTTATTGTTCCCTGTATCTGCTGCTACAATATACAGTTATTACTTTGGTGTAGAAAATTCTATTTTATCAGGAAGTTGGGGCTGCAGCTAATTTTTCCAACCACTGAAGAAATAAAAATATATTAATTTAAATATACTTTGTATTTACAAAGTTACCATAATAACCTAATGGGATGTTTTCGAAATTGTTTTGGGTGGCCTGCAGAATTTCTCTAGAGTGCTAGATTTGCTCCTTAGCTGGGTTCACTAGTATTTCATATCCATCAATGAAACTATATGGCATAGCAAAGCAAATGTGTAAAATTAATGGAAATATGCAATTGTCATGGTCTAAGGGAAATATTTAAGAGGTTTTCCATTTTCAGGGAAAATGATAATCGGGGTTTTCATCGCCTAACTAGAAAATGATTTCATATTGAATTGGTGTATTTGCAATTATCGTAGTTAATCTAGTCGAAAGTCAACGATAAGTCTGATGCCATATCGGTGACACGATGCTCCATTGTTGGGTAATGTAGTAATTACAATTCCAGGACATAAACCGCATTCAAATGTAGGAATATTCAATAGTTGTAATTTACTATGGTATTTTTCCGTTTGAATAACTTTTCTAGAATGGGTAATTGTTAATTAAGAGCCGAAAATTAACGGAAAAACAATATTAGACATTGTCAATAGGTACTTACAAATTGGGCAGTGTAGCGTGGTAAATTTTATGTTTTAGTGCAATGAAAAGCTATGCAGGAGTTTGGGTGTATGTTCTGGATAGTTACGAAGAAAATAAATGAGAACTAGTGTAGGTACTGAATATCTGATGTTGAGTAGGAGTAGGAGTTTGTATTTACCATAGAGATGAGATTGCATGTTGTAGGTGTTTATATTTGTTATTCAGCTACTCTGTGAAATCAAAGAGGAGCTGAAGAATAATAAATGTGACGGTGAGTATAATACTAAGAGACACTTGAGAATTGCGAACTACTAAAGTTTGGGCGTAAAAAGACAATACAAATATCATCTGCACAGAATTGAACTGATTTGTAAGGACGTAGAGGTGAATTGTCCAGAGTATTTTTCAATGAATAATATCACCTGAAGTGGAATTGGTATTTGTAGGTCGCCTTGTCAAAGTGACAAGAAAGATGATTGGATGGTGGGCAAATTCACTTGAGGTACAATACCTGACTAGGGTTAATGAATGGACGGGTGTCCCAGATTTCAAATAGTTATCATTTCAAATAAAGAGAGAGACCACAAAGCAAATCAAGTTGAATTGAAATTCATTTCATTCAAAATTTGCATGCCTTGATTTCCCTTAGGTGCCCCAGAAGGGAGACAAGATATGCAAAAAAGGAAATAAAACCATACATAAACTCCAACTTGCGAATTCTTATCAAATTCTGAGCCATGCACTGCAGAGACTGAGTCAGAGAACAAAAACTCGACTTCCTTTGCCTTCACTGAGTGGTTTAAAGTCTTATGAATGTACGTATCAGTCAGTCTTATTCTGTCTTTCTCAGATTGTATGGAGCACGAAAGCATTTCTGCAGAGAATGTTATTAAGTCAGGGAGCCGAACGCAACGGTGAACGTGATCTCAATAGACAGTACATATCTCCCTCCCTATATCTGTGGTTAAAGGTTCATCGTTCATAAAATTCGCTGACGCTAATAAAGCAAGACGCTGAGGGTTACTTCTCTAGGTACTTATATATAGGAAATCCTTAAACAAATGTCACAATCACAAAACCACAAGGACATAACCACCGACCCTAAGGAACTCCAAGATTGCATCTAAATCAAAAAATTATTTTGGTTTCCATTGTCTCAGAAGAATTAATTTTTCGATTTCCTCCTCCAAGGATTATTTGATAAATGTGACACAACATTTAATGACGTATGGAATCATTCTTTGCTTACTTCCTAAAATAATCAATAGATGTATGTCCCTTTTCTACATTTGTTATCAATCATCCATAAACCACAAAAAGGAATTATTTTTTATCTCTAATATTATTTCTATCTTTCCACAATGTTTGTTTTTATGTAATATTGAGGCAATAAACTAAAATCATATAAATCTTATTGTATTTTCTGTCCTCCTGTAGAACAAAAGGGCTTATACTCTGTTGCACAACGAGTGAACTCTTCTTCTTCGCAGTCTCATCTCATGCACAATATTCTAGTATCTACTGGAATAACAAGAATATTATAAAGAAATCCTCCATACATCCATAATATACCACCTATACAAATCCCTTGATAAGACCTATTTCTAGATAGTCATAATATTATTATGGATCCAGATCAATCTAGATCAAATAAAGGATTTCACTTTATTGATGGACGACAACCTTCTCCGTGTGCAAGATGAATGTCTACTGTACACTGCAGTTCTGCTCCCTAAAACACATTCTTTCAGTTTTAGTTTTGCTTCACTACTTTTCTTATTCTCCAAGGCTTATTAGATTATTATTAGCATTTGCCATGTTTTGCTATTCAATCCTTATAAATGACGAATCTGTAATCGTATCATGGTACCGATACCACATTGAATACAAATAGTTTGCACATTAGCTTTTATCCTCTATAATGATAACACATGCTATCAAAGCCTTACAACACATAAAAACGAAAATGAAATAATAATCAATAAAATCATCAATAAACTGGATGAATGTTAATCTTAGTAATTGACAACCTAAATGTTTATTCCATGAATTATATTAATACATAACCCAAAAGTATCCATTACATTTATCTTCCACTACAATACATTATCTTAATTGTCTTCGATGTAAATTGCATAAAGGTATGTCTAAAAATGATCAGTTTTCTGATAAGCTATACGTCTATTAACAATATTTTTGGTATTTTATTATTATTATAACTTAATTAAAAAATAATACATTCAACAGTCAATTAACGAATTATTCGATGGATGGAATACGTCAAGATTCTTAGATAGTCCTCAAAATGTAAATGAATTCTAAATTAGAATAGAAAACTATGACCTTTATATATAAATAACTAAATGGTTTTGCCTACCGGTCTTAAAAGCCTGCATGTATTCTTTCTATCAGTTTACAGTCGACAGAGAAAAAATTTAAATGTGACTAACTTCATGTCAAATTTATAATTTTCGAGTTTCTAATTCTTTCGCCCTTTGGAACAAAACAAACACCGACCACATCTGTTAAGAATAGCGTACAACGTAAACCGACCTCAGAAATGCAATTAGATACCTACTATACGTTGGCGTCACTAACATGTAGAGGTACATTAGCAGGCTATGAAAGACGTAAATATCAATAATATATTAGACTAACAAACCCCAGAGTAGAACTCTGCTAGAAGCTAATCTCAAGGAAAAGCGGTTTTAACCTTGCGATGTATTAAATTTGTAATTGTAATATGCTGATTAATTAGTAATTCAGTCAGAGTTATAGCATACTAGCAGTACAAGTGAGAACAAATTTACATGAAAATAAATATGGATATTACCCAGAGAGTATATGAGTGAAGGATAAAACAACATGTTGGCGTTGCAAAGTAAAGTATTTAAGATGCCTGTCTATTCTAAAATAGCAACAACATTACCTTACATGTTTACAAAGAACTAGAGCATAATTACGTTCATAATATTAGACATTGTTTGTTCAAAATACTACATTTATTTTAATAGGGTATGAAAACAAAATAATAAATGATTACTCTTTCAGTAACACCAAACCCGACATTCTACTCATACAGGTATCCGAAACTAAATAGCATCTTCAAATTAAAACTGTGTGTTCGCTCAGTCCTTTTAGTCTCTAAGACTTATTACATCAATAGTAAATATATTACTTTACGTAATATTTCATTTATACTAATTAAAACTGCATTATCTAACGGGAAGGACACTGTGCAATAAAGTATTTTGTAAGGCTCAAATGCTAGTTAGTGTGAGAGTTTAATCTATGAGTTAGATACAAAATTGGTTCAGATGCATTCCAGGCCTTGTATACACAAGACATTTCAGTAATGTAATTAGAATCAACAGTACAGTATAACCAAAAGTTTCAAAAGATTTGAGGGTTAGTAGTCACTTGTTAAAGAGACGTTGGGTACGAAATGAATTGTGGACATTCCTATTGTGGACTTTGGTTGGAGTCAAAATACATGTGTATCCATAACTATATAGCACCACATAACAGTGACTTAACTAATAATTGTAACTTTCACTAGCATAATTTTGTTAGGTAGGTAGGTACTCGTATAACAAAAGCTGAACAGCATTGACCGACATATACTCATTTTAACCAATACTGTCAGAAACATAATTCATATTCAAGTTAAAGACGTTTCAGATGCCCTGGTTTCAACAGTCACAACTCATAGGTATTCCACGTCAATTTGAGAAGCACTTTCCTATTGTAAAAATACCGCTCCACAAAAATGTATATGTATGATTATATTGATAGAAGTGCCTACTCGGCCTACTGCAACAAATGCATTATCGACTATGCTAATCAAAATCTACGTTTATACAGCTATTTTTCAACTCTACGATTATATTATAGAATTTGATTACTAAACTCTTCCCATATTATTGTAAAAATAGTATTAACCTTATTTAACCCCGATTCCATTAGTATTGCTTTAGTATATTTACTTCACAGTTTTAAATCCATCTTTTGTATTATTTGTTCTAAATGCAGATATGTGATGGCGATGATATGTGCATTATAGTATTTAAGTGGCTAAATAGGTACCATGAGAAGAATCTTTAAGCTGTCCATTATCTTGGATGAATAGTGTGATGTGTATCCATATTCATACTCATGGAGTTGTGAACAATAACCTATCCAATAAGACTACGCAGTTGGGGACTTTTGGTGCATAGGGTGGTGGCAATAATTATCATGATTAGTAATTAGACATTAGATAGAGTACCAAAAGGATTTCAGTGCTCTTTGGATGGTGAAGAAAGACCGAAGTTGTCATTCTTATGCATGTAGGCAGTTTACTCTGACATTCAATACAGCGCTTAACCAACTCATTCTTAGTTGTGCAGAGTAGGCAGAAACAGGTTTTGTTTAAATATGTGCTTATTGCTATTATTAGCACTCCACATGCACGTATCAAGTCACTTTTCATGATAAACTGTGATTGTGACTCTACGAGGACATGGACATTAGTGCCCATTTATTTACCAGTCAATCTGTTAATCCAGCCATTTTTGGATAACACTCTCTAGACAACTATTAGAACAGTTTATTATTAGAACAAAGTGAACAAAGGTTATAAGGTACAGCAATCTCAACCAAAATCTATTGATACATTATTTCTTAAAATTGGTATACAGTCACGAGTTACAATTATTTGTGTTATGTGTCCTACTTCATTTTCCTCTGCATTTTAGTATTTCTATAACAAACTCCATCAATTTCCCATGTGCGTCATTTTCCCTAGAATTCGTGTACATTGAGATACAATGTTATGCTAGTGCACTGCACTCCTCCTGCCAGATTCCATGTTCTGACGAAAAGAAGTTAACAGAAACAGAAATCTAAGTCAGCATTAAATTTTGAAAGCTCTGCACATTACTTCTATTCTGATATCGCAGCTACAAATAGTGCCAAGTACAGTCTAAAATAAGTAACTACTGCAGCTATGTTTCTAAATCAGCCTGACGTCCTCCAAAATGGCTACAAAAGTAAGTAAAAATTTACATTTGTCAAAGCACGCACTTTTAATCGATACCATTTAGAATCTTTGATAAGGGTAGCTGTAGAAAATAGCATAAATCTGATTGCGTGTTGTAAATATACGAAATTTGTTGTGGACTAAAGTTTATGGAGATTTTATTGCTACGAACTTGGCAAGACCATAAATGACGTAATTATTGTAAAACATTATGATTATGAATACCAATCAGCTATACCCACCAGTAATACCAATTTTAATAAATCTTCAAATGTCCATGCAATAGTAAAATATGTATTAATTTTTGTACATATTTCCGCTTTGTAATCGTAATTCATGTCATGTCTATTGTTTAATGGGCTGCAGTGGTAATTTCATATTGTTTCCTTATATATTCATGTACTGGGGCTAGGAATAATAATTTCAGACAAGGCTATGGGTATACGTGTGTCACACATTAACACGTGTCCCATCTTAATTTCCCAAAAAACAAAGGCTATGGTCCATTAGAAATGGACATAAATAGAAAATTATTAATAATTCTACAGTTTTTCTGTCTCCAGAGCTGTAATTGTCTCGTGTAAATTTCTCTTAATGAGAATGAAAGACAATTTTGTGTCGTAAGCGTTACTAAACTCTCATTGCGGCTGTGACACAATACAGCATAAAATTAAAAGGCAATAAAAAACAATTCCTATACAATCCCAGCAAAGAAATTACAATTTGAGTCAAGGTTATATAAACTATAACAGAAATAGTAATTACATAATATTATGAATTGTGATTGTTTCCATGTAGACATAAACAAATACCACAGATTTGGCATATTTCATACGTCAAGGTGACCAAAACTGATTTTAAAAGTATTTAAATACTTAAATGGGTGGGAGTTTCCATTTATTTAGTAAGTACTGTAAAATAATCTATAAATTAACTTCATTAGCTCAGTTGACAATGTATGAGATGATTAAAATCTATCCTTGCTTTATTTGTTATTAATAACAGTTGCTTGTAATATTAGATGGCAAATTGAAAAAATGGTAACCATATGCAGTAAAATGTACTAAAAAGTTCGAAGTAATGCCAATATTTTGGAGAAAAGGAGGTATTTTATGGTTTTATGATGGTTAGTTGGTGTTCTGTTGGTTAGAGGAGCACAAAAGCCATCTAATGTGTAAGATGGGAAGGTGGAAAGAGGAATTTAGCTCTCACCTGTGTTGGTTGAGTGGTGAATGGTGGGTATTTCCGTATGGAGCAATTGACGATATTATTATTCCACAGAATTAAACACAGACGGACGGAATTAAATAGAGACAGACAGGCAGGCAGTTGTTTCGTGGGCTGATAGTGGCTGTGTCTGTTTGTGAAAGAGAAGAGTAACTCTGTCATCTGTTTGATTATCTGTGTTTAGTTTTGAGTTAAATTAAAGTGTCCCTCTGTACATGTAAGTAGGGCAGAGGAAAACTATGATTAAAATTACACAGCAGAAAGACACTTGTTAATTAGGTTGGCAGTCTGCGTCTAAAGTCTGAAAATGACGGAGAATAAATCTATATAGCTATGTTTTTGATACCCAATAGTTTTGTACAAGTATTGTAAATCAGATTTAAACTCTATATAGTATTATCTTCTCTTGTTACAGTGGTCACTTTATCCGGCAAAATCGCTCGGTATAAAATTTTCGTCAATGTTGGAGATATGGAATTTAACGGAGGTGATGAAAGGATAGCATTTGGTACGATGGCCAAAGGCCAAAAGAAATACGGCAGTACATCTTCCAGGCTGAAAAGAAATGAGCATCTAATCGTGTACAATGTGTCCAGAGGGGACACGCTTCAAGGGATTGCAGTCAAATTTGGAGTTACTGTGAGTTCTCAAATTATTTAATTTTATTATAATAACTTCCAATTTAAAATTACAAAATGTATACTATTATGAATGAGTGCAAAGATAGATAGCTAATAAAATGCATTTTAATAATGTATTGAGTCAGCTGTTTATTGCGTAGTATTTGTAAATAAGCAGCGTAGGCGTAATGTCTTATTATAGCATTGTCAAATAATGAAATGTGAATTCTGATTGTTGTTTTGACAGACGGAGCAGATTCGTCGAGCAAATCAGCTGTGGACCAACGATAGCCTTTTTTTACGTGATAAGCTTTTAATCCCTTGTGTTGGGAATGGTCATGATAACCAAGATTCAAATGGAAGTAGTTCTAGACCGTCGTGTGCTGAAACGGACGTAGATTTAAATTTAAGTTGTGGAAATGCAAGTAGCCTGAGTTCTCCACAAGAAGACAGCTATTCAAGTTCGCATTCTCATCGTCCTTGGAGTCATCCGTTAAGTGATTCTTTTGAGTCTGAAGACTGTGTGGTTACTCCCAACTCGATCCGATTAGGAATAGAAGATGCTCGATCAGATGCATTGCAAACCCCGAATATGAATAATTCATTTTCAGCTCACGATGAGTGGCACCCCGACAAAGGTCATCCGCGAAAAGAGGGGAGAAGTTTCAGCTCAGGCAGCAATGGAATATTGTCACCGTCGACTTCAACCTCTCAGATGTCACCAACGTCTCCTAACAAACGTTGTGTGATTGTAGATCACTCGGAGAAATCTGCAAAAGACTTTCTCCTCCGTATTGATAGTGCCATCGCTTCCACTCGGACTCAAGTAAAAGGTCATTCAAGACAAAATAGTATGCAGTGGGTTACTTTCGACTCGGACAGCGAGTCGGATCAAAGACACTCTTCTGGAACTTCCATCTCGACTCAAGGGAGACATTTACGCTACTCTCTGAGGAAGCTAGAGAAAGCACAAGATGAATTGTTTCAACTTTAGCAGACGATAATAATAAAAGTATATCCTATGCTAAGTTTCCATGATTTTGTTACCATTTTCCCGAGCTCAGAGGTATTTCTTGTGTATATTGTTACATCCTATATTGGTAAACACATTTGAAATGCTTTGGTATAAAAATGTAGCTTTATGAGCAATAATTTGTACCTAAATTCTTAGTGATAGTAATCATAATTTGCAAATTGTCCTAAATTTCTTGCAGCTATCTGATATAAGATATCTATACACTATCCAATTATTTGCTTTTTGTATAATAATTAGCACGTCTAATTTAAATTGTTTTTGTAGTGACGGAGTAATAATGATTGGCTACCTTATCGATTTTTGTAGGATTAACAAGCTCTGAACTGTCATTTTCTCAGTTAACTGCATTTTTGAAGTTCAAAAGTACATGCAATTAGAAGCACTAGGAATATTCTAAGTCATTATAATATATCTATTAATATTTATTTATTAGTGTAAATGCATATAACTTCGCATCATGTACCTCCATACAAATAATATAATAAAATCACACAATAACATAAATAAATATGAAAATAATATATAGCATACCTTAATGACTGATTTTCTGTAGATATTACTATATTATTATATCATTATAATTTATGTAAATGTTTCTGTACCGAATATCAGCATCGAAAGCTGACGACTTGACCGTTGAACCTTTAAACTTGTTTATTGTCGTACAATCAATTACATAATAAAACTACTACCAAAAAAACATGTCAACTTAAAAAATATATGCAGAGATCCGTACTGAAAATAAATAAATTCATAGTTAGTTAATAATACATGAAAAATTACTGATACAGTTCGTGGAATGCAGCAAAAATATAATTAACTAAATGTTGTGAAATTGCGACGTAATAACTCGTAATAACTCGTAATAACTCGTAATAAACTCTTGTTGTGGTAGAGTGGTTAAAAAGTTAAAATATCTGTCTCCAATTCGTTATTTAGTCAATTGTTTTATTCACATTCCTGTATTTCCAGCAGAATAACAATAAATTCTTTCAAATTCTACTGACAAATTCATGTAGGATGTGGGTGACCATGATTATGGCATATATTATTAACTATATCAGTGATCATTATTGAAATGTCTAAATATTCAGTATAAGTTTAATATTGTATGTAAAACAGGATAGGTCTTAGCATAGCGTTTGTGGATTTGCATATCAAGTGTTTGTTGAATTAGATCAGCGAAAGTTTTGTGTCAGTCTTTCGTCTGGAATTTATTTTGACTTCTGGCAACTTGAGTCTGTATTCTGTAACAATGTTGTTTACTGCAAGAGCAGAATAAAATATGGTACTTTGTCTGTTAAAACAAACTAGAATAAATACTTTAAAAATTATATTTAAACGCCCACTACTTCCTTGCTTTCTAATTCATAGAAGGACCTATAATGTTTACGACAAAAGCCTTTATTCTGTTAAACTGTTAAACTTTATTATGTAAAAGCCTACCTAAATATTCAAATCTTCAATTTTACCATTGAAACGTCTAGAAAATTAGTACCCATTAGTTTTTAGAAAGTAGAAAATTTACTTTATAGTGTACTAATTTCTGTACTATCATTTTATAGAAAATATTCGGATAGATAACTACAATTTGCTTATTTGCACATCATGCATAAAAGTACAGTACAGGAGAATGTTTTGTATTTATCTCCTCTTACAGCATTAGGTTGGAAATGTCTTTTGTAGCCAGTTTCAAGTTGCAGTTTATAGAATTCGAGGTCAGATATTTTAGGACTATTTGAATATTTTTGGCCAGAATTACTAATTAACCAACACCATATTGTTGAGTTATAGCGTTGCTCATAAAATTCCAGGCCATATTGACTCAAACGTAAAAAAAATCAATCAAAAGGAAACCTCGTGCTGAATATTTTCTATGCTATGTTCCCCAAGTAAATCACTTTTAATAACTTCTTTGAAATTTCCTTTACTAACAATAAAAAGTGGCGCTGTCAATATCGTTGTCCAAAAACCACTTTATTGCCATTGCGTTACTTAGAAAGAAATACCTACAATTTTTAACCCGAAAGCATATATTTCGTGCTATGTAGTACTTTTTGCTATAATATTACGTAAATCTTACTCCTCTAGCATCTCCTTGTTCTAATTCCATTCCATACCCCGTGCCGTACCTTCCTTACATGTGAATATTAAGAATTTAAATTGCATTGGCGTGGGTACAAATTATTGATCATGAATCATGAGACATTTAACTACGACGCTCTCGATTAAATGCTGCTTATGCATTCTTTTCTACTCAAGCTCATTATTATGATGATAAGCCAGATATTCTGGTACCGGTACCGTTAGTCAAAATTGGGGCACTGAGAAACCAAACTACAACAAGGATTATTATGATGAGGAACAGAGAGGATGATGAAGGCGGTAAAAGACAACAACACTATTCTTCAAGCAGGATGTAGAATTTATAAAATTGACTAAAAATAATAAACAAATAAAATTCCGATATAATTAGATTGGAGATTTTCGTTCCGCAGCTTCAAATTACCACATTCGCCACCATCTCCAACTTAGTAAGAAAAAAATTAATTATTTATCAAAAATCAGTATCTGAATAAGAATAACAGTAAATAGACAATTTGCAAATTAGTTAATAGTATAGTCTAAGTCTAAATCTAAAGCATAAATGATAAAGGAAAATCACAGAAATATTAGATAGATTTAGCGTTTATGCATATTGATACATTTATTTGACACCGTTTTCAGAAATGTCTACTTCATCAGGACAATCGATGGGGAACGGTGACAAATCAGCAGAAGAGGATAGGAAAAGACGTTTAACTGAAGAGGCTAGTGAAACATTTAGAATCATCAAGGAAATGTCTGACATTTTAAACACCGGCCTGGATGCGAAATCATTAGGATCTTGTCTTCGTTTATGTGAAGAAGGAGTTGATCCTCATGCCTTGGCCCAATTGATTAAGCATTGGCGACAAAAAAAAGCTCAAACTTCCAGTGGTCACTACTCCATAAATGGAAATTATTAGAATACCATTAAATGTAAATTTTGCTGGTGTTTGAATTTATATATACAAATTATCTGTATCGTCGTCTTTTAACCATTGTACTTCCATAGAGTTGTTCTTAGCTGAGCAGTTGTGATTAATTTTATATGGTAATTAGTTCTACATTTGTGCAGAATTAAAACCAAAATCTAAACAAAATTTTCAAATTACATGCAGCATATTATTTTTTTAGTAATTTTAATATCAAAAACAAATATATTTGTTCAGTTTAAAATTATTTTTAACCTTGATTAGTATAAATATTCGATATTCATCAAACCTAAAAGGAATTAGGTACAATTTTCACTCTGCTATCTGCTTGATTTTGCTGCTTTGCTGGCATGCATTGATATGATTTATGATTCTCTTATGTCTGAAACAGAAAAGGAACTTCATTTGTATACTAAACTATGTACTATTTTTGTTAGAAGACATTTACCAAAAATTCAGTGTCAGGACAGATGTTATTGCCATGTTTTCCATATCATAATTACATGAAGCACCGAAAGCCGTATCAGTATTAAATGTAAATCTCATCCACCATCTCTATCTAGTACCTTTACCTTGTAAGTACCTGCATTCTGTACATTAATATTGTTTTTATCATACTTATCTAGTTTAACTGAATTTTCTAGGTAAAATTTAAAATCATTGAAAAGTTAGACTTGTTGTACAGTTTAAAATATTCAAACCTGACCAGGGATGGGGAAAGACTCTTCTTCTCGAAGATGACTAACTCAAAAGACTCTTCCAAAACTCGCCTTTCAAACATGGGAACTGTCTTAAGATGACTTAAATCCATAAGTTGATATAGGAAAGAGTATTTAGTTGATTTATAGTTATAACTATAACTGTCGGTCGATTTTGAAAGAGTCTTCAGTTAAATATCTTATATGCTTCCAGCCTTTTGATTCATAACAATTAACATAAAATATTTGAGTCTTCAGTTGACATTTTTAGAGTCGATCGACTGAGAAGTCTTGAAATGACTTAATCATGGACTTTAGTTAGCCATGTGGTCAGGGAAGAATCTTTATGCTAGTCTTTCATCTTGGGAAGAGTCTTGGGTTGACTTCCATTGGTAAGGTGGTATTGGGAAGATTAACTAGATTCACTTAATAAAGGGTCACATGACTGAGACTCGAGATGACTTCTCTAAAAGTCACGTAGTGGGAAGTATCTTTTCAACGTAGTATATAGGTAGTCATATTATCTCTCCTTAGCAAGAGCCTAAACGCAATGATGTTAAATTTGAACTATTATTACGACAAGTTTTCTAGGATTTGCTCCCTTCCTAGCATCGAAAATTGTGGGAATATTTTTATAAAAATTGAATATACCTTTCTAAGGCATTTTTGGTCTACAATTATTGTCCTCTACGGCGAAGTAAAGTAAATTGATCACTTTATAATCTATAATAATTTTACTTACCAGGTACTTAAGGGTACCTGGTTGCTGTTTTGTTTTGCTTCGTGTTTAACTATAATTATAACTCAAAACCTGCAGGGAATAGGAAATATGTATTCATGCTTCCTACTCATTATTTTATTAATCATACTCAATATTAAGTTCGGCAACCAAAGAGGCCAAGAAAGCACCCCAAGCACCCCTAGAGCAATAGCAAAGACTGATAGGTTTTTTGACACGAAGCTATAGTGTGTGATCTGGTATATGGACGAAATACATAGCTGAAAATTTTATTTTTTCAAACCATTTGAAACTAAATTTTACATGTCTTTGTGCCAACACTAATGATGATTATTTCATCCTTTTCTGTAATTTTTGTGAAAAAATGATTGGATAAGTTCAAAGTTCAAGGGGACTTTGAACTTTTTTACTCCGGTTAGTATTGTTTCCTCTCTGTCATCTAAATCTGATCTAGGGGACTTTCTAGTATCCTTTTTTATGTTTCCAAAAAGTTCCCGAAGGCAGATTATTATCATCAAAATTAATTCTAAATCATCATCATCATAAAATAACAATCAGTACCTCGTTGCCGGTCACTATTTTTCGGTCTTTTTTGACCTAACCTAATTAAAAATAGTTTATCTTTTATTTGGTTAGGTCATAAAAGAGGCGAAAATAGTGACCGGCAACACATACAACAAGGTATCGCTGCTTAAATTCAACAATTATTTAGTCTGCCTTCGGAGAAACTAGAAAGTCCCCTAGATCTAAATCTGAATTCTGAATATTATTATTCAGTCAGGGAGTTAGCTCTTTCCCTGGCTCTTTTGTAGCCAGATTTAGCTCCTAAAAAAGGAGCTGGATCTAGCTCTTATGGCGCTAATATTGGCTTCTGGAGCCAGAACTGGCTCTTTTTACACAAAATTGTAGCTCCTAAGGCGCTGAAAGTAGCTCTTCTATCAAATTATTTCACCAAAACCTCCAGAGCCAAAAAAGCCAACGACCGATTTCATTCTAACCATCACCATTGGAAAGAGCGTGTCAAAATCTATCTTTTCACCGATGGATTTTTTGGTTCCTATAATAGAATGCATTCTACAACCAACTCTTTCAGATCACATCTCAGAAAAATTAAACAAAGGAGATTGGGCCGGACACGAAAGCTGTATCGTGTACGCAGCCGACGTATAAATATGGTGTAGTACAAAATGCAGAAAACTATGCAATATGACGAATATTTTCTTAACACAATTTAAAATAATTATATAAAACTAGAGGCCCAGTACTGTGTGACTCAAGTTACAATTTTCTCAGTATATCAATAATAATGATTCGTATCGGTCGAGTAGTTTCGGAGTAGTTTCAACCTTGCTTTTCGACTATTGGGGGGGGGGTGGTGGCCTGAGTAAAGGAGGTGGTATATCGAAAATCGGAAAGAATGAAGAATTATAACAATCCTCTTTCTCATTAGGTTAACACTGTGGGTAGATAGATGCATGCTTTCTTTGCTAATTTTGTCAAATGTCGGGTAGCTTCACTACCAACCGTCCAGTTTCGGACGGAAAAGTAGTTTTAGTTTCCTTCGTGGGTTTCAAAAAACAGAGCCAATATTAGCGCTTAAGGAGCTAGAACTAGCTCCTTTTTTGGAGCCAAATCTGGCTATAAAAGAGCCAGGGAAAGAGCTAACTCCCTGACTGTTATTCTGATTCTGACTGAATCATCTGATTGTACTGTAGTTTCTCAAGTTGCCCAGCTCTGTGGTGTTGTCTTGAGTCTTGAATTAAGTAGTCTGTATAATATTGGGCCTATGTATTATTGAATCTGTAAACTTTCTGACCGCGAATCGAACATCTTCCGCCATCTACAGTAACATTTTTACTTAATACTTGACTTGAAGAAGGTGAAGGGGTATTTATAGGGCTCAGTTGTTAGTTGGTTCAATAGCGTGTAGGATCGAATAAAACTAGTGACAATGATGTTTTGATTTTCTGTTTTCGTTTTCACAGTTATATATTTCCGTAACTGTTGAAAGTACCTGTTTGGAAAACTTTGCAGAAGTAAAAAGTTGACGCAAAGTAACCAATTCTTTCTATGTATACTTCCCAATTTAGTGACAATATTTTTTTTGTATTTCAACTGGATGTGCTTCGGCTATTGTTAGTCAGCCAGCGGCACTCAGCACAAGTAGCATCAGTAGTTTGGTTAGTAAGTTGCATTTTTATTTACAATCAGCAATTAAAAATAACGTTTTAGAAAAATTTTTTGGTCATTAGTTGTTAGTATCCGACAGCTAGCAACTAATCGGTCGGGGGCTATCGGGCTATATGCATTACATCTACTATATTGTCAATTGTTGTATGTGCAGGTGACAGAGGCGTATTAAGAGTCTCCTCTGCACTGATTACTGCTGCTATTTTATTGACGCAATTTTTATTATAATTACTTGTAATTAACTATGTAAATATTAACAATTAAAGCCTTTGGAATGGTATAATGATTTATGATAAAAAGCAAAGCGGAATCAAAAAACAAATGAATATTATTTTCGTAGTTATTTAAATGTTAAACGTAGTTCTCTGCTTCCGGTTGTCTGAGTGTATGTCGTATGTTTGTAGGGTGAAGGGTGTTTGTTGAGTGTGTATTGAGTCTTGAGTACCTAGTGGTAGACCTTTGGACTTGGTGTTGAGTTTTAAGTTGTTTATTGCTTCCTATTTTCTGTGGATTGTCTTGTAGAATCGCTTATTTTCAGTTGGTCAATTATTTCAACAATCAGCATTTTACTATTACTAGGCCACTAGAGCAGAGCTGCTATTGAATTTCGAAAGATTTAAGTGTCAATATTTTGGTTGAATTTCAAAATATGCTAATACTAACCCAGAGCTTAGTTCATTATTTTGTAATATGCATTTTGCTTTTACGATCGCCCAACCAGACATACATACATTCATACATAGATATATAGATAGGTAGGTAAATTATTGCTTTATCAAGTCTACGATTATAATACAGTGATTGCTATTCTATATTATAACCGCCGTCTTAGATAAAGCAATAAATTTACCTACCTATGTATGTCACTATGTGCGGTAGGGCGAACCAATATGTATATTACCTAAAAAAACCAACTACACTCTGGGTTAGCATTAATTAGCATAATTTGAAACCCAACCATAATGTTGAGGCGTATATTAATCTTTCGAAATTCAATATTCAATACGCATGATTATTGTCTACCTTTCGAAATTGAGTCATGCATGCTGGGGGTTACTAGTTTAATATAATAAATGTGTAGATGTATAGTTTATTGGTTTGGAATCGAAATAAATAATTTTCTTTTTTCATTAGATCTCACAGACGAAAGACAATAATTTCCTAGACATCGTCTGATGTGAAGACTGTAAGTTAGTGTGTTCTCAGTGACTCAAAAAAGACAAAAAAGTTATATCGGCTTTTATCAGCCTGTCACAAACGTGGTGTTGGTAAGGTTTTTAATTGCTAATATTTATGATTTATTTTATTAAAAATTATGGTTTCAACTTTTCCGCAATAAATTCTACATTCAAGGATTTATATGTTTTTATAATGTGTTTTCTGTCATTTGTGTCCAGGTGTAATTAAAAGCATGCCTGAGTCAAAGAAAATAGCGGACTTAAAAGTTGCGGATATTCGCAAGGAGTTGAGAAAGCGAAATTTGGATGTTAAAGGAGTAAAAGCACAACTAATTCAACGCTTGGAAGAGGTAACCAATCACATCATTTTGTATCTAATTTATTATTGAGAAATCGGTAGATTACTTTATGGAAGGGGTTGTCCGTCTGTTTGTCTACCATTTGGTCCATGCACCAATAAATTCCAAACATTGACTATTGAACGAAGTAATAGATTTAAATTCCGTCTTCGGATTCAGGGGGCGGGCAGGGGTGTGCCACTCAAAAACTGGCCAGCCCCAAATCGATTCCAAATGATCTGAAATGAATAAATACCCAATAAAAATTTTAAGCCTTTCAATTTTTTCGTCGACTTCTTCATAAGCGAAAAAAAATCATCTCACTGCACAACTTTATATATTTCCTTTCAATCCCATTAAATCTAAAAATAGTAGAGATTTTAAGTCCATCTTATATTATTTAAATTAGCATAACACCGTAATAATTTTTATTTTTATAGGCCATAATAAAGGAAGGTAACAATCCTGAGGATTGGGTAGCTGATGATGACAAATCTCTAGAAGCTTCCACAGAATCTCCGAAAGGTAATGGGTCTTCACTGATTATATGCATTTCATTTTATTGATGAATAAAAGTCACTATGGAATTCCCAGCTTCTGTTGAGCTATGCTTTGCAGACGAGAAGTATTAATCACTAGGAAATGGAACGCATTGGTTTCAAATAAACCAATAAAATAATAATATAATGTGCCGTGCGTATGCATCACGAGATACATACACAGAGTTAGAGAAACATGGGCGAGTTCTGGATAGAATGCACCAATTAGAAAGTGCCATAAGGTAGTCATGTAGTGAATACCTAGCCTATTACTACCTCCATAAAATGAGTGCCCATGAAGTGATTTTGCTTCAGAATATACATATACACAATATGCATGCTATAGATAGATTTGATTGCTGCCATTAAAATGTTTTGTAACTTGGCGTATTTTAGCAGTTATCAAGGTCGAAAATGAAGACAACGATTCTGATGCGGAAACACAAGACTCTTCAGAGAATGTACAAGTTTCCGATGACGTGGTAGTCGAGAAAACGAGCGCGGAGATGGAAGACACAAAAACAGCGGAGGAATGCCCACCCGAAGTGGAAACTGAGGCCAAGACTGAGCCCGAAACTCCTAATCTGTCAGAAGTCGTCAATCAGGATGAAGAGATTGAAGTGGAGGACGAAGAGGCGGAGACAGAGACCAATATAGTAGAAGAAGACGCAGCTGTTATTAACAATATAGCACAAGACGATGTGAGTTTAAGTACAATTTAAGCAATGAGGCAAATCATTTGATTATTGATACCCCCATCAAAGAGTATTATTATTATTATAATTATAATTTTATTATCACGCAGGACGCTGATCAAGAGCTCAAATTGACTGTGGGTGAAGAAGAAACGGAATATGTATGTAAAAAATAGTCTTCTAGAGTTCTAAAACGGTTGATTATAAATGGTTTTCAGTAAAAAATAATTTTTTCTGTTTTTTCAGAATTTCCTAGCACCTTCAGAAAAAGGTACAATATATATTTAAATGTAATTATATGTTTATACTGGTTTATAGATTGAAATAAATGATTTCAGTCGTTTGAGCTTAGAATATAATAATAATATTTTGATTTTTAAGATGATGATGAATATTCAGAAGAAATTGATAAGGAAGATAATCAAACCGATGGTGGTAAATCAAGTGTCTCAGAAAATGATCTAACAGAGGATGGAAAAAGTTCGGTTGAGGAAAAATCGTCGATTGAGTGCATTGATTTGGATATGGAGCCAACTGATTCTGTTTCGGAAAGGTATGCTTGCAATTTTAGTAGTACTTTCACCAATGAGACATTTATTTTTGCTGTTGGTGTTTTTGCTTATTTCATTAACATTTTTATTTAACATTAATTTCTTAAAAGTCTATCTTATGCAAGTTCGAAATAGTTTTGAACAAATATTCAGTTTGAAGAGATAGTATTAGTTTATCATTTTGACTTATTGCGCTCTACTACTAATAGTAAAATCTTCGTAATTGGGCTTGACTGCAACCTATTAAAAGTTAGTCACACCTAGTAGTCCTGTTGCTGTCAGTTTTTACAGAGCGGGCTATCTTACTATATATATTATCGACTTTCTCATTGTAATATTCCACGATTGGATGCTTTTAAGACAATTTTATCATTCCTAATGGAACAGAAAAATGGGAAATTGTCAGCCAAATCCTGGTCATGATGACATTGAAATCCAATTGCTTAATTTCAACAGAAATGAAATTAACTTGGTTGGTCAGATCAGGTATAGGAGCAAGGCTTAGGCTTAGAACATTTAACTTCAAAGTCAGCTTGTTTCAATGTCAGTCAATTACTTTTCAGAGTGTTTCAAATGGTAATAAATTAATTGTTATTAACTAATGTCTTCAGTTCTTTGTCTCCATATTGTAAATACAATATTTTGAAATGTAGCAAAATATTTAAAAACTTAGGAGTCAGGATAATTTTACATTGAAATTGAAATATTTAATGCTACTGTAAAGTCAACAAAATGGGGTTTAATTTTTAACCTAATCAGTTGTAAGTATTTCTTTTAGAAAATACTTTATGAATAATTTTATTATTCAAAATTCTGATTTGTTGACAATGAGTCTTCTCTCCGCCTTAAGTTTTGATTTATCAATGATTTTGATGCAAAAAACGGTACAATATATATTAATGCCGATTGTGAGTTCTCCGAGAAATCTTCATTACATTAGTTATGTTGGAAATGTAAGCCGAAGTAACGAAGTACGTAAAGTAAAATGCATCTCTGCAACTGTAACGCGTCAAAGAAACTCAAGACGGAATTTACAGCTCATAATTTTCTAACGGTTTAACACCAATGACGATAGTTGCAAGTCGAATCTGATTTTGAACAATACGGATGATAATGTTTACGGAAATCAATCGAGGAACGGAATGGGTTGGTGCAGCATATTAGCTAATGGAGACTAAAAGCTACCCTGTTATAAACCGAGGATAAAAGCACTCTGATGATGACTGCAATTCACTGAGGATGTAATATTACTTTGTAAACCTGCTACTGCCTTCGGCGTTTTCAAACTGGAAATGTACATCAACGACTGCAAAGTAATGTTTATTTATTTCCTAAGACGAGCACTTAGCCTAGATTGATGTAGCATGTCTGAAAACGTACGAAAAATGGACAGACATCAAAAATTTCTGCACAAATTGGAGTAATCCCTTCAGGAGAAAACTGTCAATTTAACTGTTGGATTTGGAAGGGACAGTTGTATGTTGCAGATGTTCTGACATACCGACTGTATAAATCTTTCTACAATGGCATACACTACAAAAACAAGCAAGAATAATTTGGTGGTAACCAACAGGGTTTGCATCAAAATCATTGATCACTAACCTAATATTAATTATTTACTTCAACAAAAACCGTTTGGTACAGGTTTTCAATTTTTATCTGTGTAGCAAGTATAAACTATTATTTTATACGTAGAGTACATAACATAAGAACACTTTGTCCTGTGTAAGAGTATTTTGATTACTATTTTTGTACAGCCCACAGTGCTCAAGCACTGCAGCAAAAGACGCCAAGCCCGAGAAAAGTGAAGAAGGTATTTAAAGTTTAAACCCACTTCGAAATAATAGATAACGTTTACGCTGATTGAATAAAATGAGCTGCGTTGAATCAACTATGGTATTATTACAAACAATTTTGTCGCAGCGAAAGGAAGTCAGCAGAATGAGATCGTAACTGTTGCAGTAGGGCAGAACGACGCTAAACCGAAGGACGGGCATTTACTCGTTGTCAATGGATTGTGTGCGGATTGCACCGCCATCAATATCAAAACCATATTTCAAAAACATGGAAAGGTATTTGCTTGCACTCATGAAGGGAAGGAATTAATGGTGGCGACGATGGCCACTCATCTACTTCTATGCGTCGTATATTAAAATTTTGATGGCTATGTAGATCCTTGGCGTAAAAGTAATGTCCAATACTAAAGCATCAGGATTGAGATTCGCTCAGGTTCAAATGGCTTTAGAAGAGGACATGGAAAAATGTCTATCGTCGGAATTCAGCATCCATGGCCATCAACTTACCGTGGAAAAAGTATCTGCACTTTACGTATTATATAATGCATATCCCACAATCTGTTTCATCTTCTAATTTAGAAATTGTGGTAGATCACTATCCATTGTTATGCTCTTTATTCTAAAGTAATACTTCTTAATTAGCCTTCCAAAAATATATTTTTCTGATAGCGTGATCTTCCTATTTCAACTCAATTTAGTATTCAAGTTAGAGTCCGTGTAGAAATACTAAATATATAATATTATAGGCTTCTGTCGACGATACCAATGCGAAAAACAGTATTAAATCCGACCAAAACAATACTACTGAAAGTGAAAGCCACACAACGTCCAGAAAAGGGGACAGTACCGGCAAAAAAGACTCGGAGTCAATTGTCATTGAATCTAAAGAGAAGGACAAGGGGAAAGACTCGGAGTTCGTGAGACCGAAAGACAAGGCCCCCCTTAAAGGAGGTTTGGATAAGGATAAAAAGGACAAAGCTAAAGAACGCCATGCTAAGCAGGATAAGGATAAGGATAAAAAGTCTTCGTCTAAAGATGGAAAGGGCGAGTCGGAGAAGACTAAAAGTAAACCCTCCTCGTCGGACAGCCACAGAGACGGAAATAAATCTGGAGAGAGTCGAGGTCCGAATCCCGAGGAGCGGAAAAGTGACTTTCGGAAGGATTCGAGGTCAACACATTTTGACCGACGGAGGTTTAATGCTACTAAGCCTGGGGGCTACCATCGAGGGAGTGAGCCTTCATCTTCGAGTGCACCTTATCGATCTGTATATAACCGTCCTACTATGCACTCGTCGTCGTCGTCATCGTCGTCTTCGTATCCGTACAGAGGACGAGGAGGACGACCACCACCGCAAATAAATCCTTCAAGACCTTGTCTCACGTTTGACAAAATCCGAGTAATGTTTACTATATATCTATAATATCCCGAGTATGGGAATAACTTGCGTACAATATTAAATCGTCTTCCTTCAGTTATAATATTTACTAAGATCCCTTCTATAGTTCAGCGGTTATTCATTTCAATTTTTATTTTTGAGTGTCCTAATTGCCTTCCTTACTCTTGACAAAGTGTCTGTTTATTACTATATAAGGGATTTTGGTGTGTTGCTTGTAGATGTATTTCAAGACTGACAAGTTGATCATTTAAGGGTTTCAATCAGTTTTGCAACCGTATTTCACAATTTACAGCTTTTAGTCTACAAAATTTCATTACTACACTTTATTGTGTGTGGAACTAATTTGTGTATTGGAATTTGTAGCCAACTTTCATGACGTGAAAGTTTTCATTATATTTTAAATTGAAGAATGTATTTAGTAATTTTAATTATTTTATATCTCACGCTACAGGAACATAGAGAAAGAGAACGTATGCGGGAACATGAGAGGAAAATTCGGGAGAGGGAACGTCGTCGAAGGGAGGAAGAAGAGAAGCAAAGGATGATCGAAAAGAGAAATCAGGATGAGTTCGTTATTCTAGAAAGGTATGAACGCCAGTTTTTCAGACCTATTCAGTTAGCTACAATGAAAATTCTTGAGGAAGAAGAATGGGACAGAAAAACCCCATATCTAACATGGAGAAGGTCATTTCCCCGTCCAAGTTTATCCCACACCATTTTTATACATTTTATTACATTTTATTACATACATTTATTAAAACAAGTAAACATTTAGATAAACTAGTTACCAGCCAACTATTACCTGAATAAATAAATATGTGTAGAGAGCGTCAAAAACTTCGTCTAGAACGGGAAAAAGTAGAACGAGATAAAATGGAGCTTATCCGCCTCGAGAGGGAGAGACAACGAGCGGAGCGAGAAAAGATTGAGAAAGAGCGTGAAGAGCTACGACGAGCTCAAATGAAAATTGAAGAACAAAGTCGTCGTGTCCTAAAACGCTCGTTCCCCGAGGAAAAAGATTATGTGGATAGAAAGAAATCTTCGATTTCTGATGTTCGAAGATTCGAAAGTGCTGGACGCGCTGATGATTTTCCGTATGAAATGAATACTTTAAAAAAATATTTTTGGCTATTTATGATGTTGATGTTACATAGTATCAAATTGGGGTTGTAGGCCACCGAGACATGAGAGCAGCAAGCCTGACTCGAGAATGGACGTGGAACGCCATAGCGATCCTAGATTGGAAAGAGGACATATGCAGCGATCAACAATCCGCGAATTTCCTCCGATATCTTCAAGAGCTACTGGACGTCATCTCGACGTCGAGAAAGATTGGTCAGAGCGGGATTCAGGGAGGGACTTGTCGCGGATTGTGAGTGCCTTATTAAATGTAGACCAGCGAGAAAGAGTACTAATCAAGCCTTCATCAATTTATTCTTCAATTTATCTAATTCTTGAGTCTATGGCATTATTTGTTAATGGTAACACTTGATTTCCAAGGAACCCAAAAAAGCGAGTCACAGCCATAGCGATGATCGGCGGGGTGTCCGAATGAGGGGAAGAGAAACCTCTGGAATGGCCTCTGACTACGACACTGCTTACAGATCTAGCGCTGCTTCGCCACCCTCTGTGAAAGCTCCGGACCGCTACTCTGACTCCAGAGGTAGGGTAACTGTACCCCCGACTTCAAATGTTAACGGTAGTTTGTGGCGAGATTATTACATTTTTATTTTCATTCCATCCCCATAATTAAATATTAGCAGATTTTAACTGTAGAATGTTTTAGGTTGCATAGATTTTAGCTTCAGTAACAGAGGTGAATGGGACAGACGCCAGTCAACTTCTGGGAGTGGACAAATTAGCTCACATTCGGCAATTTCGTCCCACTCTGTAGCTCCACGAAATAACTGGCCGTCGGAACGTAAAGCTGAGCCATCCTGGCAGCCGCCAGATAAGTATGAATTCAAATTTCCATTTTAAAATGAATTCTTCTTTTGAAATACTTTGGTATAATATTGTAATTGATTCATTAATGCCATATTGCTCAAGGATGACAATGTCGGATCGCTGGATGTCAAGCAATACAAGTTCAATGTCAGGGGGAGTTGGTGCCAGATCAAGCAGCAGTACATTGCCCTCCTCTTCCATGCATAGTCGAGGACTTCCAGCTTCATCAAGCCCTCTGTATCCTTCAAGTGTAAGCCCTTTACTATTTTTCGCTTACCTCATTTATTACGGACTAAGTATTTTCCGAGGGAAAGAACATTGAGACGTTGTGTTTCATTTACAATAATTAAGAATTATAACAAATGTCAAGGTTATTGAAAATGACAAATTGTAAACATGGTACAAAAATTGTGATTGAACGACGCATTTTGTTGTGATGTAAAAATTAATGGCAAAATGTAACTTGAATATTCCGGTTATGCAATCCATTGGAGTATGGCTTAATAAATGACAACTTGTTACCTTCCGTTATGGGGAAAAGTGATTGTGAAACCGACGCGTGCATTGCATTACAAAAATGCATTCTTTAAGGCTATTAATATTGATATTTTTGTGTACTGCTGCTATAGGCACCCGCCCATACTTCTAGTGTTGGCAGATCGAGTCAGCCATACAGCGGAGACCCCACTGTGTACCGATTCCGTCGGTTCTAAAAAAATCTCTATAAAGTGAAGACTAAAGTCGTAAATTCACTGCATAAAAATACATATAAGGCAAGTGTAATTTGCGTGGATGAAGATCTAATCATAATTTGAAGTAAATGAGTAGTCTTCGTGCCCTTTAACGCAATAATTAATGAATGCAGTCAAAATTGAAATGCAATGTTAATATGGTAGCCTGTGCAAATTTTTTAGGTCATTTCTCTGTTCTGTCCCATAAGCATGTAAAAAAGTATTATCCCTCCCGAACTACGAATTGTAGCCTTTTTTTATTTAGAAATCACATTTTGGTTGAATGGATTTATAGTATTCCATTTAATCAACCCAAAAACTATCAAAATTGATACGTTAGGTCTAAATTCTAGCCATATCACAATATATAGGTGAAGTTGCATATTAGTTCATTTTGATCACCTACAGGTTTTTATCTTCCCTTGCTCCCGATACTAAGTATTCCCATAACAATGAAGTATTTCTGTAGGTTTTGGTTTCTTCATGCTAGAATTTTTAGAAGATTAGTTTTAAAATATGGCTATGTTAACGACAATATAATAAATGCAGTGAAAGTAAACTCGTGTGTATTGTTTGATTTATTTTACTTTAGAAACATGTAGTTTTTAGTTACATTTCCTGTGGCAAATTACAAGTGCATTTAATAGATGTTGGTCACTACTATCATCTGGATATCCATGGAACTTTCGAATATGTCTGTTCAATTCTAAAATGTTAAAAACATTAATATTTCATATATCCATTGCTAGGTGGATTTTTTTCATCTTGGATATTTTATTCAATATCTTGTATATTTAATATACGTTGTCATAATACGTTTCATCTGATGATTGGCAAGTTGAAGTTATTCAAAATTTCATTGCTTAAAGTTGGTGGAATTTTCTGGGTCCATTCTAATCAATTGTTATCTCTCTAACATTATTGTTGGAGATAACAAGAGAAGTTATATGCAGATCAATAAGGCGCACTAGAAGATGAAGGCTCAGTCCCTCGATGGTATCCTCCAGGCTTGGAAGCGGTAAATAAAGATGTACAAAGTTTACCATGATCCTAAACAAAACCATGGTACTACTTTACTTTGCAATGTTGGCATTGAAAGCATCAATTTGTAATATAACAAAGTTGCATTTGCAAATGTCTCAAAATCTGAATGCTTTTAAGTATTCATCTTTTGTGAAAAGTGTAGTTTCTACTTTTCTTTTTATTCAACTACATACAAACGAATGCTCGAGGGAATCGAAGGTCATGGAGTCATGAAGTATGAAATGGAGTTCGTTTACAATCCTGAACACACTTACATAGTACGTTTGAAGTATTTATTTTGATTCGACTTGGGATGCATTTGTATCATTGCATACTTACAAGTTTTATTAAAATTATTGATGCATTACAATTGATGAATCGTTATATTTCTGCAAAAGAGAATTTGGCCAGTATGGATGAAATAAAAGTTCGGCGACCTGCGGGAAGACTTTTCGTAGCTTATTTTTTATCTTTAGAGCACCAGACAGAAGTTAAATTCAGAATCTGTACTTTCAGACAAGAATATTCTGCGATGCAATATTATTATGAGCTTAGTTGAATGCAGTTGGCAATTCTTGCAATAAAAGCTGTCTAATCTGCTAAAAGCAAATTTGCACAGCTAGTGAGACTATCCCAAATCTCAGCCTTAGCATAGATAGGTATTATTAACATATTATTGTGCTTAAAACTCAGTTACTAGAATAAAGACATATCTCATTCTACTTTACATGCATTCGTTTTCGTTTACACGTTCACAGCACCTAGGACCTTAAACATACAACTTCATTAGTTTTGTTCAATCAGGCCTGTTTAAGAAATGTTATGCCTCAAGTTCTTGTTGCAGATTGAATAAAGATATTCGTACTACAAAGAAGACAACCTAAAGGCGCATCTTACTTCTCTGTCGTTGTATTGTGCAGACTACTATCTGCATACCTAAAGATATGTCTTGGAATATAATAACAATAATATTAGCAAATATCTAGGAAAATCCAAAGCGCTTTACATTTTGCATATTTTTTATTGTTTTATGTGGCATGCTGAATAAATTGAGTTTCGAGTTAACCCCAGGGCTATAGATGAAGCTATAGTAATCAAGTACAAACGATAGAATTTACTACTTGTCTTTATCTACAATATTAGAAAAAAACTAATCGATCGGTGACATTTATCACATGCATGCACACAGCACAGTCACACACTAAACATCACATACTATTAGAGTAGGTATGTGTGTAGGTACCTCTTAGTTTGCATTTGTACTCAGAAGAACGAACGAGGAGTGAGACTTGTAGTTGTGATTTGTGATTTGCCCGTGAAACGTGAACGTGAGTTGTAAAATAGAGGCAGTGTGACTGATAATGAGAATCTTCGTTCAGTTTGAGATTTAGATTGCATTTTGAGTTGGTAGTTTGCGACTGCTCCTTGTTTTCAGTTATTCTATTCCAAGTTTCAAAGAGAATCCGCATTCAGACTGCACTATTGCAAACACTTGTGATCCTGATTGAAATTGCAAATACAATTTTACTGTACTAGGTCGTCTTCTCTGTCTCAATCAAGTAAGTGCATTTTACATTGCAATGCTCAAGTAATAGTGTACTTTAAACTGATTTAGCAATTAGTACTCTATATCTAATGGAAAAGGTTCGGAGTTGACTAAGTCATAAAAATGCACAGTTTATAACTGTATGATACGTAATTAAATAAAAAGTAAATAATTATGGCATAATGGCAGAGGTGTAGTTTTTCTCATTTATCTAATGATAACATGTTTTCCCAACACAGATCCAAAACTCATTCCATAGGCTACATGACTTCATCATGCATACTAATAATATCTACTTCTTCAACTATAATTATGTATGGTGCACCAATTACAATTTTCAGCGAGTAGTAATTAAAATAAAAGAAGTCACTAGATTATACTAGTATTATGAAATGATGTCTTGGAATCATGTTGCTGTCGTGCACATTTCTAACGAACATGAATTATGAATCCGTATTACAGCGAATACTTCCATAGCTGATACGTAATAGTAGACATTAATCTTTTTGCAGCATATAATACTCATAATCAGCAGTGCTCTTACCACAAAGAATTTTATATTAGCTACTACTGACTATATACATTAAAGATAAGGATTTTATACTATAGTAGATACAATGTTTGATGATATTCGTCGTAGTAAATTCATAATGCTCAACCATATTAATTTTATTACCCGTACCAGTTACGAAAGAACAGAAATAGAGCCCGCATGAATAATACTATGCACTGGGATATCATAGCATTATGATTCCCTCCTTTTTAATTGTCCTTATCGCCTCTAATCGCAAGTGTATATGTCACAAGTCAGTTTAATCAGTGTTAGTCCAATTGTGATTATATTCTATCGTTCAGCTGTATGTGAGGCTTATGGCATATCTCCCCAACGAACACACAGCAGCAGCGTCTCAACAATTTATTTTCTGGAGCTTTGCACGAATACATTAATATATTTTACGTGGAGAGGAGTATCACATAGTACAACATCGACATAATAAATAATAGTAGGTAGGTGGATATCATGAATATTTTTAATATGCTATACCTACAGCAAAGTTACAATATTAGTTTATGTTCTATATACCTAATAATAATGTAACATTACACTTACATGGCATTTCTGTGCAAATATTTTACCCTATACTATGGGCAGTATCACATACCACAAACGAATGTATACCGAGCAGTAATGCAGACACAAAGCTTGATTCTATGCTACGTATAAGTATGGAGTTGATAATATACATACGTACATGTAGTAATATGCCACTGATCTACTTTAATAAAATAGCATTTTACCTACTATTAATATTGCCATTTAGAAACACATAACATAGTAGTATTAGTGTCTGATGATGGAGACTCACGGTCCCTTGTTACTACACTAGCATTTACAAACATATAGCATTATGGCATTCACAATCAGTCAAACTTCCACATTGCAATGCAAGTTATATTGGAGTAGTTCTTCAGTTGCTGTCGTGAGTTGTGGGTGATACTCCACTAGTCTGCTAAACCTTTACTCTCCGATCTCAATTTCCATTTGCGTTTGCACTTGAACGTTCCTTTGACTTTGAGCTGATGAGATCTAATATACATACAATTACAATATCTGCAAAATTAAAGCTCACCACATCTCCTACAAATAAACTACACACACGTCCACTTGAGTTCAATATCAACTTCTAACTCTTTGTTCTCTGCTCTCGTTACTCTCATTGTCAATTACATTATTTTCATCGTTTCTTCCTTCGCCAAGGCTTTTTTCCTTCAGGTGAGACTCTTTCATCATCACACAACCAATTGTACATTTAAAATCTTCAAATTGAATAACAACCTAGGTACCTATACATACATTTTTCGTTTCCTTCCTCCCGTATAAGGTCTCTTGCTTATGTCACAATGAGTATTAGATAAACCACTAGTGTGGGGTAGCATTGTTCATCTTTAATTGGATACTATATCATTCACTACATTTCAACCATACCATAGAGTTCTATTACCATATCAACAACTTGGATAACAATTGGTTCATTGCCCATATAATTAAATAATATTAGCTACATATATCTATCGTTTGGGCTATAATATTTAAATCAATATATTCCTTCTACAAACCGTTTAAAATATCTAGCTTTAAATATCTGATAACCTATCAACAAATTAGCAGTTTTTTAGAGTGCTGATTTATTTTAGGACTATTATTGATAAAAGTAGAAAATGTTAATAATAACCGTTTTTAGAACGTTTGGCTTGCTCTGCCGTGCTTTGCATATTAAGTAGTCGATGTACATATTCCGTGACGTTTATGCCATAATACATTTTCTATAGCTACTAATATACATATAAGTAACATCTAAGCATATCAAACTTAATTTTGCCCTGCGAATTCTATTTTGCCATAGAGTTTTCATTTTTGCCATTTTCTAAACTTGGAAGGGAAGGAAGCCATAGGCAAATATTTTTTCATACTGCCGTCATAAATTGACATTTAACAGTGAATCTCGAGTCTCGTGTTTTGTATTGTCTCCTCTTTATTCAGGCTGCGTTCAAATATGTGTATACAGACAGAGGCACTCAATATTGAGCTCACGTCTTCGCAGTTATAGGTTAGCAAAGACATGGTAACACTAGTTTGTTTATTCAAGCGAACATCCTGTTCTTAAAGGTTGTGCCAGTCGATATATCTGCCCATCTAACGAAATTCTTCATAGTAGTCTCCATATTTACGATTAGACATTGTTATACAAGAAAAATTCAAATAGCTATATATATTAGCTCACGTTAAGTTACTCTTAAGACTTAAGATTTTAAATATATTCTTTCACCAACTACAAAGAAAATGATGATTATACAGCATAAATAGGTAGGTATAACTACATTTTTAGAATATTGCTATGCTTTGTTTTAAGCAGAGGTATGCTCACGCATCTATGGATACACAAGGCTATAAATTTGATATGATCAGTGACAATTACTACTAAAAAACTGTTAATTCTTAATAGTATATAATATTCTCAATTCATTAGTTCGTTTGTGTCAGGAATATTTATATAAATGTTGATAAAATACTGTAGGATGTAAAAATAACTCGTAATTAAAATTGCATGGTAGGAGTATATAATTATGTTGTCACTTATTACTCATGTGTAAGGTTTAATTAAAAAAATGTCAACATTGTTTGTATATAGGCTTCATTCATGTTATAGCTATAAGATTTTGTCGTCATTCTTTCCAAGAATCAAGACAAATTGAGATGTGGGATGTGTAATGATGTAATTAACTGAGAGAATCCTTTCCTTTGACGTAACTGTGGAAGGAAAAGGGACATAGAAGCCATTCTGTTTTTATGTGAAGTGAGTGAGTCAGTGTCAGAGTAAATCAGTTTAAAAAAGGTCTAAGGGAGATATGAGTGTAAATAGTTCAGAAACTACTAGAGCTTGAAGTATTATTTTGTAAATATTGTGTTTTATTTAGTATATCTATAATATGTTTGGTACAATCAAAGATAGGAATCTGCCGTAGCTGTATATGGTACTTATAGGGTAACTTTGTTGTCATACCTATGCTGTATGAATGTGACCAGTTTATGGGGATAAGAGATCAACTTTGTGGAGTTGAAAAAAGTTTAGAGCAATGCAATTTTTATTTTCTAGTGTTCAATCCAGTCGCACAGTTCTCACTTCCCCACTCTCTTCTCTGGTAACTTTAACTGCAGCTTGGCATTTGAGAATGAGGAAAAATAAACTGTCTAGATTTGGGCTCGAGTTGACTTTTGCAGACATCCATAGAAATGGAATAGAGTTTTCCTTCTCTCTTCTCAACGAATCATGACTGCCTCTGTCACTATAATTTATACCCAGGAATTTTTCATTATATCCATGCTTACTGTCAGCTCACTTACCATTCCTAAGTAGACCTGGACGTGATCTGCGACGCGGAATGCGTAAAGCTATAAAGAGGAGTATACACAATTCTCTTGGTAAATATCCTTTACCTTTTAGGAAATGATACCATAACCATTTATATTAAACATAGTCCGCGTTACTTTTTAAAGTATTAAGTTTCGCAATAATTTTGTTGAGAACAATGGAAATGTAAATATGCTGATTATGTGATAATATGAGTGTCTCTTTTACATACAACTTAGTACCATGCTACACACATAATTTACAAACTCTTAATACGATAACGTTTCAATGGGAATGAGAACAGCATGCTGCATGGGAAGTAGCAAGCACAAAATGAAGATAAAGCTACAATAGGTATCTCCTAGTACTTTAAGCACTCCAGGTTTAAAGTATATTCTGACGAAGTGCAATATTAAACATCTTAGCGGGTAGCTGCATAAGTTATTTAAATAATAGAATAAACAATCAGATACAATCATATCATGAAAGTTGTAATTGTAACTTTATTAAGTAGGAGAACTTTGTACAATTATCAAACTAAGTTATATACTATACAATGGATTATCATTTTGCAATGTAAGCAAAAAATGTCAACTCACCTTTAATTATATTTCCATATCTTTGATTACTTTGTTCCATTTATCACAGATATAACAACTGCCAACTTGCCTTCTATCTCACGATAAAAATGTATCAATTACTTATCCCAATCGCATAACTAGAATAAGTATCATATAATTGCTAATTTTACAATAGCTATCATTTTGTTTGTTTTTTAAATTTTAGAATAATAATGGCTACTGGAACAATAAGAATGGCTGGGGGACAGCAACCTGTTTTAGAATCTATGCCACACCGACTTACAGAAGAACAGCAAGAATACCTTGAAAGGCAATTTCAGAAAACCAAAAATCCTCACCCAAGTGAGATGATGCTTATTGCAGCTGAAACTGGACTTAGCGAGGAGGAAGTTAAGGTAAGATTAGTATGCAATTAACAATTTTAATTAGCGCTTGGCTTTACAGCAAATAATCGCGTCTTTGTAAGCATTTGCTAATAATGATGATAGTTACTATTTTAATACATGCATTATTTCACCTGTCAGTTTAAAATTATTGCATCTATTGGAATTTTTGAGAGAATGAATTGGCAATATCTATTTATCAAAGTAAATGCTTAGCCAAGAGAGATTGATAATTTTTTCGTCCCAAATTCCAAACGCACAAATATAGTCAAGTAGTACATTCCAGAAAATTAAAGGCTTAATGTGATTGTTTATGCTAAGCCTTTCGGTTGCGTTACGACTGAAAATGTTAAGGTCACTTTAATGTAACAGTAGCTATGTAACATATAACATTATCTGTACCTACATCATACTCGAGTACTGCAGTCGGTTGTGAGTACGTATAGCCATGCTTATTTATACCCAGCTTGTAATGTTTAGGTTGTATTAATAGTTTAACTGACAAAGCTGAATAATCAATTTACGCTTCTCATAGATGCTTGTAATGTTTATAGAGTCAGTGTACAAAAATACCACTGGTAAAAAAGGATTCAGTGGTAAAATTGCAATACACTCAAATACATGTGCAAAAATACTAGTGTGATGGTAAAAAACCTAAAAAGGGGTAAATTTATCTGTAGTACACTGAATATAGGACGTTAGTATATAGTAAATAAAAGAAACGTATCAGTCAGTACAAAGGGGAATGTATTTGACCTCTACATTTATTAATGGAATGGGTTAACACAGTTCTATTTAACAAGCTTTAAGCTTACTACAGTTGTAGTTGTTTAATTCTAAGAACTAGATTATTTTGTTAATGTGTTAGGCATAGATGTGCAGATATGTTTGTTTGTATAATAAACTAAGGAAGATTTTGTAGAATTACATGATACCATTGATATTTTGGAACATAACTTGATGTGCGTTTTGTTCAAGTGTGGTGTCCACTTACTTTATTACGTAATGCTACAGTATGTAATCATGTAATAGTATACAAGTTTTTTCCCCACAAAAATGCGAAGAAAAACAATGATCATGTTACGCTTACATTAATAAATATACAAATTACTATAGCGAAGTAAATGTCAAGTTCAGTGGTAGTCCACATTATATCTTACTACTCAATGCTTAATCAAAATTAGATACTTTGAACGTAGTATAGTGTAAATTTGGCATGTTTGACTTTATGCAATGTATAGTCAGGTTTATTTATTCTGGTGGAGGTTAATCCAAACGTCAGACATGACTATAAGCAATTAATCTTCCAAATTTTACTCCATATTGATAATCTATCATGGTATACCTGATAAGTGTGTCTGGCTGTGTGACTGTTTCAAGAGCGTACTATATTTAAAGTGTTACACTTTCCATAAAATATTTTACAGAAAGGCGTCGATTGTACCATCTGTATAAAATTCCTTATCTTGTGTCATTAAGAATTAAACATTAGGAATGCCATAAATTTTGTACGTTGACAGTATTTAAACAACAATGGCAGAGTGTTTTTTAAATATAAATATCATGTAGATGAAGGATATGGGACGTTAACGAGTTGTTCGGAAGTGTACGAGTAGCTAAGAGAATTATTGTACAGGATCTCACTCAACTCGTCAGATCAACTGTCACGCTACTTACCATAAGCCCATCGTCAGGAGTGAGTCGACGTTTACATAAATTACTCGTAGTAGTGTATAGATATTTATATGTGTGTTAATTTGAAGGCAAGGACTGTAAGATTCTAATCAAGTTTAATATCATGTAATCACAAACAATCACGAAGTACAAAGGATAGTACTTAGGAAAGTTTATGCCTGTATATCTCTATTATTACGAAAATAATTTAGCTGTAGTAGAAGTTAATGTTATTGTGGAAAAGTATGATGGGCCTTGGGACAAGAATGCTTTTTGGAAACAATAAAGCGTAAGATGCTTAAGGTCTTCGAAGGAGATTGGGGCATATAATACGTCATTTTATTATAGGCTCCTTTGCATTTTTACACGTAGATCTGTAGACTTACGCAAAGCTAAATGGGAGTTTTGTAGCTTTTACAAACACTCATCAGCTTACTACTCACGCTTCTCTGCAGAACACGTCCATTCCATTATCACTTGTAATGAGTCATTTCTACTTATAAGCACTATACTCCTCTTAGACATTCAAGAGTAATTTTATTAGTTTATTTTCCTCATAAATCCCTATTGCGTCTTGGATAAACAAACACACGTAATTTTTGCTTGTCCAAATCACGGGAAAATTCTACAGTGACATCCTTACTTAAGAAGTAAAGGGGAAACGCAATTAAACTCTTTACAAACATGTAGCCACTGCCCATAAAAACTATTCTACACTTACGCTATAATTTCCCTAATACTGTACACACACACAATTATAATGAAGTGGAAAGGAACATAACTAGGCATTGAAAACCTCCTTATTTTTAATAGTTTTCAATAGTGAGAGTTTGATGCACAGAAACAGTTAAATAAAAATGATACTTAATGTGCAGTATAGAATGTAATGTGGATTTGATTGGCCTAACGGTCACTATACTGACAATCTGTAAACAAGCATGAAATTAACTGGGGACATCAAACCGTTTTTTTTGTCATGGAAATTATAAATGCATGCAAGTGGCAATGGTAGAAAAATTAAAATTAGGAAGGAATCGCTTTCTCTTGAAATAGTAATTCTTTTATCTAAAAATGCAGACACACTTATTTGAATTTGCATTCGAATAATATTAGCCGTACATAAATTTCATAGTGATTTGAGGCTTCTGAGCTTGCCCTAAAAAGTTACAGGTTTTTGCTGCATTAATTGGTCCTAACCATTGCTCGAGGAAAACTGCCAGATACGTAATGGCATATATTAAACTCAAAATAAATCTCTAAAGCATATTATTATGAACAATAAAATAAGGATAAGTCATATAGCCTGCATAAAGTAACACACGCATTAAAAACTGTTGTTAACGAGTCGCAGTCGTAAAAGTAATATTAAATGCCACTTAATTTATCCGGTTTGTCCACAATGAGCGCTTGGAGGGGCGCAGAGAAAGGAGATCTTCATCCTATTTACAAGATTATTATGAATGGCTATCTAAACCGTGTGTGATATCAGTACTTTGTAAATCATTAACACAATCTTTTTTCTTTAGTTCAATCTACACATGTTAATGCAATAAAACTCTGATGACTATAATCAGCAGTAATGAAGCAAGAAATAGAAATGACTCTGTCTCATCAAAATTTGACGAGTACCATTAACTTAATTGTTACTAAAATAACGCAATGAATCAGTTTCGTATGGCCTACTGCCGTAAAACCATCAAGGAATTCTCTTACACATTCCGAGTTCATTGGACTAAAGAAAGGCGAGAAGTAGAGCAATTACAAATATACATATTCGGTTTCAAGTTTTGTGTAAATATCTAGCGATTTTCAAAACAGCTTGTTTAAGGAAGTTACTACTTTTAATACTATTTTTAGCCCTTTACTAATCTTTCCTTAAGGAAAAATGCTTTTCATTTCATTGGGATAGAACTTTACTTTTAACTATACGCGTAAATTGATGTTCTTAAGCAATAATAGCATTTTAACTGGTAAAGTTATTTACGATGTCATTCAAAACAAAAGCCTTAATTTAATGGTAGTTGCATTGCTTATTGTGCCTTAATTTGTTGCGTAAGTACTGCACACCAAAGAGAAACTGCCTTACAAACGCATTACAAATCTATTTAACTTTCACAACTATTTACCGACAGTTTACAAAAATTTAACGAGCCATTAAATTGAAATGTCCTTGTTGACACTGCAGAATTTTCAATCTCAACCTCCCCAAGAAACTGATTTTGTTGGCTCATTTTAAGTAGTAGGTCATGAAATGCCATTATTGTTGAAAATTGTAAACAAAAACAAATTTGAAGTAAATACATGAAAGCTTCCACCGCAGAAATGATTTTCTTTGCTAAGAACCAATACACTCAGATACATTGTGGCTTATTTCTATTATGTATGTTTAGCTTCAGTAACTTTGGTAAAATTAATATTACTCATATAAAAAAATAATGTCTAAGTAGATAAAGGTATGTGGGAGTGAGGATATTGAGCAGTGTTGTTATATGTAATAATGTATGACCAAGAGTAATAGTTTAGCACTTATTGAGAAGACAAAATAAAAAATGCGTTTTTGTAGCATATACACAGGAATTTTTATATGGAAAGGTTGTATTTAAAAAAATCGAATTTATGTATCTTGGGAAAGTGTATAGAAAGTATTGATAGAAGAGTGACGTGACGTGTGATGGATGAATTTATCGCCAGGTTTCGTTATGTGAATGATTTTGGCACGTTACTTTCTTAACCTTTTCACGTTGAGTTAAGTGAGAATTGAGAAAGACGTTAAAATGATAGTGAGTGAGTGAAGTGGCGAGGTGGTTGTGATGTATGAATGTGTAGAATGTAAGTAGGATCGGTAGGGCATGGAATAGACAAGTGACAAGAGCTAGCCAAGTCACTAACCCACCCTACATATACTGAAGTAGTACAGCGATCATGACTTAAGCTTTTGAGACTGTAGGAGGACTTAAGATGTGGAACAGAGACTGAAGTGTACCAAACTGTCATGTCACTCCAAACTAATGGACAATACAATATATTACACAATCTCCTACCGACCACTCCGAATATTATACCTTAAGGCCTTCGGCACTAGTCCGTATAAATTCAAAGACATATTCCATTATGAGAGTGTATGACAGGAACAATACTTATAGACTCTTCATATCTGTGCACTTCGTTATTGTCCTTGGAGACACTTACATTACTACAAGATGCGAGGGAGCACGGTCAACAAAAGAACATGAAAATACGGAAAATGGCCACGGAAATAGCCACTCTCTAATAAGTAGTCATGTCCGAGTTTTGTTCTACCGCCTGGGGTATTGTGTTCATGTGAGACAGAGTCGACATTCCAACTACTACAGATATCCATATAGACTACGTGATGGTGGTCAATATTACACGTTTTCTTACACAGTTAAATGGCACAGTTCCTCGTATATATATTCTCATTGTTACAAGTTACAGTTACTACAATATGTGACAAGAAAACGCAAGTTAACTTGACACATCTTACCTTTTCCAACCATTTTTCTTTGTACGCTCTTTCCTTCCACCAAATGGGAGTTGATGGCCATAATCTAATAGTAAATACTGAGAAACGACACAAAAACTAGAAACCAACTCCTTTTATCTGACTAAAGTAATCGACACATACTACCTCCACTAATCAGGCCAACTCTTCCTCAGGCCACCATTATACCGCCACAAAATCAAAACATCAGAATCTTATTCTAATAAAATTCTGATTTCAAATACGAGGGACTACTATGATTTCGCTACTCTATTTTCCCGAAATAACAATGACAACTAAATATAGGTTTTCAAAGCTTGTCTATAGAAAAAGTTCAACATTCTATGAATCTATGAGCTAAAACCTTACAAGAGAGCTTTCTGTTCTAGAAAAAGAAGCTTTGTATTAACATTTTTCATAAATATCATCAAAGACCATTTTGAAAGAAAAAAATAATTTGATTTCAAGATATTTGGTATCATTAATGTATCTCTTTGCATATCTTATTTAGGCCATTGCCTAGTAGCTGAAAAGAAAGTTACAAGCTGATCAGAAAATTGAAAACGAAACTGAGTTGAGAACCCATAAAAATGTTTGTCTGGAACTTTTGTCAAGATGGAATTGAATAAAATACTGCGGTATGTTAGCGGTTTAAATTCTCATGCTCTGCGAAATGTAAGATAGAGTAGCTGAATCAATGAATTTTATATGGTTTCCCATACATGCTTTTAATCCTTCCATTCCATACAATCTTTATGCTAATTCTAAATCAAAATTGAAATATTATACATGGTATCTAATTTTAATTATGTAAGAATGTAATTTGAATATGTAATCATTGAGTAAAAATGATTGAAATGAGATGAATCCTTTCCCTGGTTTCTGCACAGGTTGAAAGGCACATTCATCAGAAATGTTCCAATTCATATAAGTAGGTATCAATCGATTTTTTATTTGCCATCTTTCTTGCAGTGGTTTACTTATCGTACTATCTGTATAGTGTTATATAGGTGATAGTAAAGTATGTGTGGTTTGGTAAGTATGAGCAAGAAGAAGCGTTTAAGTGCAGATGCGAAATGTCTAGGTACCTACCAACTTTCTTTTGAAAATGCTGCACTCCCATCATATTATAATCCATTTGATTTTTGGAGATATATTCGGTATATATATGGCATTGCCCATATGCCAATTCTATGTAGACATTATATTGACTTGGAAAGAAAGACTTGAGGGAATGTAGTAGAGTTAAAGTTCATAGTGTATTACCTAATCTGTCTAAGAAAGAAGTACTTTTCTATCGGTATGAGAATGTAATAAATACATACAATATATACATAATGCAGAGAAGTAAATATAATATCTATCTATATATACAGAAGGGGGAAAGTGGAGCCAGCGCGAGTTTCCATCCAACAAGTACCGCAGCGAGTATTTCGCAGTAATATTATTATTATTATAAGGTGTAGAGATAGAGAGAAAACACCTTCGTCTCTCCGAGCCGACTTTTGGCGTGTTCCTTAGAGAGCAACTTTGGCTGTATTGAGTTCGTGTGAGTAAATGTGCGGATAAAATGTATCTTGTCTCCCTTTCCCCTTTAAATTTAATGTTGCACAATGTACTCCAGTTTTCTTCTCATTCACCCACTCACTGATTGTGAGTTCTTCTGCTCTACCCACGTGGGTTAGACCCATCTCCTCAAGAAATGCTGCTGCACGTTGCAAACTGCCAATTTTTTGCTCGTTGCCTCCGATCCATTTCATCTTATGTTGCAAACTTACATCATTGTGCTTTGTGTTGCTGGATGAGACAACACTAGAGAGCAAACACTACTAATAGATACAAAAGTCTATGAGCTCCAGTTTCACTTAATTCACACTCGTTCATATCTTTGAGGCTAGCACACGCTAGCTCTGTTATTTTTGGGTCTGCTGACTGTTGCAGGACAGCGGCTGTTGACTTGGCCGACTCAAGATCACTGACACGCTGCTGGCTCCTATCTTTATGAACTACTACATTATGGTCGGAGACAGACGAGTCGTATTTGTAAACACTATAGAAACAGTAGGTAAATTATCCAAGCTAACGCAATGTGTTTATGTGCACGAATGCAGATATAATAGTAGAAGAGAGGTTATAATAGTAGAAGAGAGGTAGAGACTAAGGCCTGGATTCCATTCCAGACTTGAACTTGAGTCGCGTAAAAGTTAAAACTTTGTCATCTCATCTCGGCCACCCAATGCAATAATGTGTATACCGAGAAGCTAGTAGATCGTAAGCAGCTGACAACCCATATAATAACATGTTTGTACTGGCAGAAGGTAGACACTTACTTTTACGAAACGTACTCTCGTAACATCCTCTATAGTTCATTATGTCACAAAGAAAAAGGACCAAACTTTTACCAAACTTTCTTACATTTTTCTTGCTTAGAATACGTACTATTCGGTGGAGGTAGCTTTCGGTGTCATTGCTTCTTTAGTGTGTTCTGTTGTCATAATGAACAAACTGTCAGGATGAGAATGTTCCGAGTTTAATGCATCCTCCTTTCCTCTCATTCTCCAAAACACAAAATAAACTCACGAAATAAAAATCAAATGAAGGGCTTTACATTTTTTTTAAAGCTTAATCCTTTGATTATGACGAATTCTACTACTAATGAAAAAGGCTTGTCTACAATTACATCTAATTCTTTTCCGTCGTAATTCCCAATTAAATGCATTTGTAAATCCAGAAAAGATACTGAAGAGAGCATTGCCCCAGATTTTTTACCCGTTCCTTCCTTTTGTACAGTGTTTCTATTCACATAGCTAAACATAGTTATTCTTTTCTCTATAATTATTAAACATTCTTACTAATTGGAGGTAAAAATCGAATGTGCTAAGTATAATTATTGCTGAATATTGCAAATTTCATGCATTAGGTAATACTTGAATCAATATTTAAGAAGGAATGATGCAATGGCAATGAATGGTGTGAATGTAGAACATGAATAATGAATATTGACAGCTTCTATACACTCGCTTGCTTTGCTATGATATGCTTGCAATACTAAAACCAGAAATGAAATGCCATAAACGAGAAAATAATCGAGTTGTTAACATTGATTCCAGGGTTGGTTTGCTCATCGGATGGCCATGTGGAGAAGAGATCAGGGACTCAATCCAGTGAGCAGTCGCATCTGCTAAAAATATAAAATTGAAAAGAAGATTTCGTATCCATGGACATATTTTGCTTGTTTTAATTGTTAATGTTGTGATCTGCAATCTGCATTCACATTTCCCCTTCGGTGTATCCACATTTAAGTCTCCATAAATAGTCAGAACAGAGTATAGCTACAACCTTTAAAATATTTTATCTGTATGGATATTCTCCGCACTGTGCGACTCTTCCGAATTCATTTCCATTCAACTACTACGGGAAGTTTCAGGGATGAACACACGTGCTTCTACGTTATCTGTTCATCTCACTCCTGTTTATTTTACTCTATATAGTGCCTACATTTGCTATATTAAGCCTAGTTGGTAAAAAGTTATTTTACATGATGCTTATGTTCCAAAGTATAATTGTATCTGTAATTGCCATCCGTAATAATGACATTAGTTAATAGCTGTATGTGTAATGTCTGTACAATTAAAGACAACAGTTGTGTGTTTGGAGGTAGCTATACCTCTACACTTACAATTTACATGTTCCTAAATCTGAATATTATGCATAGTATAAAGCAGTAAAACCACATGGAGATTGTAATGTGCACCTCAAAAACTTTGGCAATTAATTAAGTTGCTAATGATAATTGTTTATGCCAATGCCAAGAGAAAAGAGCTCTTTTGTTATCTTATCGCCTTTGTTGCTGTATTATTACCCGTATATAGATAGTATATTCATAAAATTATTTAGATTGTAATATATTGATGCTGCTATATATTATTCAGGACATAAAATTCATACTATACCTACGTTTGCAATCAAATGACAAGTGAAACTAGTTTCGCTGAATCATTTCCATATTTCAATCCCTTGCCAGTCAATCTGTGTTAGACCATAACCTATAGCAATCGTCACCATATGTGCAGAGATAAATATCCGCAATATTAAATATATTCTTACCACGACCACACCAGTTCAAACAAAATCCTACCACGCCAGAACCAATAATTAGACCAGAAAGTACCCATTAAATACACAGGAAAAGATAATTACAGTAGACATATGTGTAAATATATTGTGAAAGCACGGCATTCAACCAACCAAACCTTACCAGACATATCACGTAGACATGTATGTAACATAAATGTAACGTCTGTAACAATAAAAACACGTACATGTGCTCCACAAACTCGCCTACCTGTGGCTTTGTTTATCATCGTCCTGACCATCAATATTAAGTTTCCATTCTACTAATCGTCCTAAGTGTAAGTCCATTGACAAGGTTATGGTTATTGGCTACATCCTCCATGCAAACTTTTCATGCTAAACAGTTACATTTGATGACAATGTTTATGGTGAACCGAATTGTATTAGCACAGTGATAAAACTAATTGTAATAACTTTCCGAAAATAACAAACACTTCTTTCATTTCTAAATAAATACTAATGCCATCAGCCCATACTTTCTGCTCTGAATATTTACATTTACAAATTGTATACATAGAAAGCATGGTAACCATTACTTATTATCTGCATAAATTGTTTTCTAAGGAATTCCATATCAATTATCATTTACTTCATATAAATTGTAAATAAAAATTGAGGACAAACAACGGAAGCAGATTTCACAATTTTCCCGTCATCTTTAAATGCACTCAGCACATCAAGCTCAACAAAGAAAATCCCATTTAAATTAATTTGCATCTAGTTAAGGCTGCCTTGGCAAATTTATTGGCAGGTGTTAAATTAATTTGTGTCAGTTACTTTTGATATGATAATCAGTATAGAAACTCAAAAGCGAAAAATAGCACATTCTTTTATTGAATATCTCTTTTAAACTGGTTTTTTTGTCAATTGGCTTGTCAGAAGGAATTAACATCTTAATTCTCACTCCCAATAGTAATAGTAGCGACATCTTGATCGTTTAATAGTTTTGCAACGAACTACTGAAGAAAAACCCAAAAAGCCTGGTTTTAAATATTATGTTTAGTTTGGAACAATAATTTTGAAGAGATAAATAGTGACAAAAGTAACCTGAGTAATATTTGGCTATTTATTTTTATAATTCTCCAATTGAAAATTGTATTTAGTCTGATTTTCAATCTATTGTAGAAGTTTAGGCTCATCAAGACAGCCTTAACACAACAAATAATACTACATGGGCAAAATAAGAATAAAAAATGCTAAAGCCGAAGCACCTTAGCATTACTTCAAAGTCAGTATACAATATGCAATCGCATAAAAACTATTTAGCAAACAACTGTGTCTTTCTATCTAAGCTTCGTAAAAAATGCATCCTGCCTCATTACACAGATACACTAAATAGATTAGATAGTTAAAGCAAACAAGACATCTGTTGACTTATTGTTTTGACAGAGCGAATACTAAGCACATCAACGGACGCTTATTTAGTAAAGGGAAATAACGAATACAGGTGTAATTTCATCTCCTCCTCTTCGTCAGTCAAGACTGATTATGCTAAGGGAATAGATGGTAGTGAGTGAACATCCCATCACTGAATCCAACTTTCCTGAAGAATAGCTGAGATTTTAGTTCAACTAATTACATTTCATTGTTTTAGATAGTTTTACAAATACATAAACAATTTGTAAAAAAAAATGAATTCTCCGTTCTGGTTACTGGATAGCAACCTAAACCTTTCTTCGGAAATAAACATCAAAAAGACGATTTGGTTTCACTTATACTAATTACGCCCAAAAGCTACACCCTATTATTTAATGTAATTTGCCGCAAACAAATATAAATTACATTTCACGATGGAAATTGGAATTTTCTAAAATATTATTGTTATTCAAACAATTCCAAACATTAGATGTTTATATTTGTACCCTTTTACTTTGAGTAGTTCTTAAATAAGTTTCTCTATCTGTAGTAATTTGCCATACCTCTATGAATCAAAGGTTTTCATGGAAGTACCAAGTCATTGTTGTCCAGGAAATTAAAAAAACGTAACCTGTGAGAGTTCAACCATAGACATGTTGGTAAACTATTGTGTAGAGTGAATCGATAGATAAATAACTTATTATCCGTCTAATTTCTAATTAATTTGTCTACTCTGAATTTTTTTACTGAAAAATATCTATACATTTAGGATAGAATGCCTTTTAAAATTAATTGCTGCCGATTCCAGGATTTCAATCTAATACAGCAATTAAATCTACGATAAGAATTCCTTGGAAGCTTGAATCAGAAGAACAATGCTACTGAGTTTTCAAGACTTATGGAAGCACTAATTATCTGTTGTAGCAAATACTAATACCAAACTTTCTGGAGCAAATAACACAATACACTATTGTTACGCCGAAAGCCATTAGTAATTGTTAACTTCCCAGATATATTTATCTGCAATAAATTGGCCATTAGTAAGTATTAAGAAATATTGACAACTTCCCTATTAATTTCCTCTTCCTCCCAAGTTACTTCTGAGAAAATGAGTCTGAAGTTGAAGAGTTTACACCCGAAAAGAAAAATCTAGGTCTGATTATGTTTTGTAACAAAAAGATAAATCCTTAGTAAGTAAAAAGTTGATTTTGTATATGTTTGCCATCAATCATTTGGAAATAGGAAGCAAGCACGTTTGTGCAAAGTTGGTCTTTATCAGTCTAACTAACCATAATAATATGTCTACCTTAATGTATGGTTAAACTGAGCTTAAAGTAAATCCTACCCGGTTATTTTACCCATTTTCATAGTTCAGCTCAGATTTTTAAGTCTAACCAAAGTCATAGGTAATCATAAAACGTTAGTTAAGGAAGGAGGATGCATATTGATGACAAGGCTTTTACAGCGTTTTGTTTACACAAGCTGAAGGCAGTTAGTTTTACTTACCTAGTTATTCATTACATGGTATTATGTGTATACACATGTACATGTGCCTACTTATCTATTTATTTTGTGTTTCGTGGAATAGTCGAGTGAGGAATGAGGCAGATAGTGCTCTTGTATGTTTTCCATTATCCTTTATTACGCAACTTGTTTTCATTTGTAATCATTAGTTCTGCAGTCTTTACAAGAATGAGCCTCCTATAGTCAGCTCTCTTTGCTACGCCTGCAAATACTTTTTTTGAATAGATAAGGATGTTTTCTTGTGGCTTATACGCTGCTGCTCCTTCTATACTCACTTTTCTCATGACTCCAACTTCCTCCACTTTTCATTCTAGGACACAACTACTCAGTATTGAGTGGAGTCCAATTATTTCTTTGCTTTTCTTTGCATTCTTTTCCAAGCTTACAACTACTTAGCAGCCTTAATCTACATTAATATCTGCTTAATGCGCACATATCATTAACTAAATTGTACAGTTATTGAGCACTGTGGTTTTATCAGCAATACCTACAAACAAATAAATAAAATGCCACATAAATTAAACAAAATAATGCTAAAATAATGCAAATATACAATGCAGAGGATACACACTAGAGATTAACTACTTGTTTCCTTAAGAACATTGCACCTTCCTTAACTGTTCTCAGGAATCGTTGCAAAATATTGTTTCCTTATACTCAACTTGGTGATAGAATCAATTCCATCCGCTAAACTCACATTCAGGTCATGGCTATGCTTAAATCACTAGGGCGAATTCTTTACTTTAAACGTCATCATCCTCAATCCTCATGTTTTACTAGTATTAAGTGGACTACTGTACACTGCATGATATTCATACTTTGAATTGCATTCTACATACCTACTACAACAACCAGAAATAACACCCTTAAGCATCGGCCTAAGGTTAGTTGGATAGATATAATTTATCTTAATTTATATGTATAGTTAATGCAATCAGATGTTTGATATAATGTAACATAGCTCAGATGATTTAACAATTAAAAAACTACTAAACAACTAACAATGGAAGTGGAGTAGGAATCAGAATTAATTAGAGTGAATATAGTTCACTTGGCATTGAACACAAAATACTTTTAAACACCATTTTTTCCTGTAAGAACTTGTACACTATGTGAAAGAGATGGAATATTGTCACGATAGAAAGTCAAAAGTTCAGCTTTCAAAATTTGAAAAAAAAATTATGCTATTTGCAGAAGTGGTAATTTCAGGTATGCAAACTATGTACACTGCTACACTGCACAAGTAATTTAGAATATAAATACGTGTATAGTATAGTACAGCGAAGTCATTTCTACTGTTGTACGAGGCAACTTGAGACAACTAGAATGGGTGGGTTATGTACGGCTAGACGGGCTAGACTGAAGCTATAAAAACTGATAGACGAAAATATTTTTCTATTTGGACGAAGATGAAACTAACTGAACTTTTTTAACTTTTGTACAGAAAAAATTTGAATTTATTTTATTATTGCAGTGTTGAAAGATAATTTTGTGGGACTATTGTCAATGTGGTACTTTATATTTAAAGACTTTTAGAGAAAAATTGCATCTTCAGAGATACGTAATAAATGTATACTATACTATAAGCTAGAGCCTATTTCCAGTAGCTGTTTTTTGAGAAATAAGACAACTGTTTATTTGTTGGTACTGTTGGAACATCTGTCTTTTTAATTGTGATATCAAAAATGGTAAGGCTGCTTTTTCCATTAGGTACGGAGACCATTGTCAAAACTTTCGTTCGTGTTACATTGCATTACCATGAATTTACCAAATTGTGCAAAAGATTAATCATAAGAAGTACATTTTCTCAATGTGAATAGACAGGGACCAGATGTGATATTTTAAATATAGAACCTGACAAAAAGTAGCCACGGGCTGATGCATGTAGAACGGAAGAAATCGACGAAGTTCTTGACTGCGCAAATTGTATTTCGTCTGGTACTGGTACTGAGTGAAACAAAAATATGTAAGTAACTACGTGCGAATTACTTGGTAATTGCGATATGAGTTCTGTAATGTGGACATAGTAAAAGTGTAGGAGATGGGAATAATTTGAATTCATGAGGAATAACTGCATGGAAACGTGGATCTGTGAAGAAAGCTGTTATCTGCACTAATTATAGTCCTTAGCAGGAGGAGATCCATTTCATTTATGATATCATTAAGAGCTGTAAGGCATGGAAATAACTGAAAGATGTTTACAATGATACCAAACACGTGCACAGGTACACATTACTATCCTCATGCAAAAAGATAGTAGCAAACGAGTAACTTCTACAAGCCCATTTTCATTTCCAGTAGTGATACATTTGACAAAATCGTTTAAACATGGAAAACGTGTGTAATATTTGGAGAACTAGTCTTCAAAATATTCCTTGGAGTAATTTTACATATATTTCGTATTGTTTTAAAGGAACTAAACCATCATTAGCATGAAGTTAAATAGTTTATCTTATTGTTAGAATATCGTGCGTAACCGAACTTAGTATTTATATAAGAACATTTTTTGAAATGGTAGGATAATATTTATATAGCTGTGCAAGGGATATATTTTTAGGATTACCAGTGAAAAGAATGTGAAATATTTACATAAAGAAATACCCTCATCCTTCAAGAAAGTTAGACTGAAAGACTAATACTTGAATGCCTTTTCTTGAGTTAGATATCTGAGAGGCAACCTGACTGGAATTAAAATCAACAGTGAAATAATGTTATCAGAAGTCGACGAATCTCTTTGCAAAGGAAATAGTCAAAATCGGAATGCTTCTGTTGCAGACTTGGAGGACTACAAAAGTATTTTTGTCTCATCTTTCCTACCTTTTATCGAATGGCCGGTGGTTGTTGGACCCGGACGAGTTGAGCTTTGAATATTTAAGCATGGATAATATTAGGTTTTGTTTGGTGCCAGATGACAGTGTCGTTGTTTTCTGACATCCCAACTTATTCACATAAAAAGTAGGCGAAATGTCAGTATGCACCAGATTTTGCATTTAATATTTGTCCTAGTCTCGAAGAAAAAAGTCAGGAGAAGAAAAATCGCGTTATCATTCCAGCTCTTCTCCTTGCTACTTAAACTCGTCTTTTTCTGCATGAGTTTTTCCAGCGGATTCAGCATATTTGAGTGGTAAAGTAATAATGCTAAAACAGTAGTAGTAATACTTCTATCTTTATGGGGAGCTGTAGATAAAAGGGGAGTAGAGGTGAAAAGGAATAAGTATAGGTAGCTGCACATGAATATTTCTCGGGTTGGATATTGTACCTTTCAGCGTAGAATCAATGTCAGATTTGTATCTCATCATTTTTGCATTGCATTATAACGACCGCATACTTGAGCACGTAATGTTAACGTGAGCCAACGAGCACCAAAAACTTCCAACAAGTTACTGTACGTCCTATAGACTGTGCAACAAAGCAAAGCAGAGAATCAGAAAAGAAAGAGCGCATAAAGGAGTTGAATTTTGCTCATTTGATCTCTGAAGATATTGCACAACGGTATTTCCTTGTGCCCCATCTCAAGATTCACATTTTCTGATGTCAAATTCCGATAGTTGATACAGATCTGTCCATAAACAGAAAAATACTGTTGCAAGATAAAAGTAATGGGATACAACAGAATACAACCGTAAAAATATTTAAAAAAAACAAAATTATTTATGTGTTACCATTCGAGCATATCTTTTTGTATGATTTCGAACTGATATTCTACCTGAACTTCAAAAACATTTTATTTATAGAATAACCTTTATTATATTACTTTCTCAACACAAAATGAACAAAGTCGTGGTCTATTTTATATTTAATTAAAATAAGATTGAAAAAAGGCTATTTTATTTCAGACATAAAAGACCGATAAAGGTATTAAGTTACCAACATTCTCTTTTGCTCTGCAAAAAAAGCATATTAGATATTTCATGGATTCAATTCATCCAACACAGTGAATAGCACTTTATATCACTTAAACAAATTATGTTTTACATCGCAAAGAATGTGAAATGATGCGGAAGGATAGGAAAGCAGTTTTTGGTTGATAGGATTACTTATGCCGACAATAAATACACACACACAATAAATAAACCGTTTCCGGACAATAAAAACAGGCAGTTGACTTGTTGTCAACTGAGTATACGGCTAAGGTTACTTTGAAATACTATTTCTTGAATGGCCACAGCGTATAAAATAACACAGGCACCTTTTATAATGCCACCTCGAACTTTTTCTACAATAGCTTCTTTGACATCTACCTAATGCATGTGTCTAGCTATAAGTATTTTTGGCAGTGCGCTAAACAGACCACGTTTGTGTAAGTAGCGAGAGGATTGGAATCGAGTGGTATCAGTACAAGTTTTACTATAATAATGGATTATACTATATCTGTATACTATTCAAGTGTATTACCCTGCCTTTTTGGAAACGGAATGCCACTGAACTCAGAACGATTGAATAACTCCTGGAAAAAGAGAAAAGAAACACTCTGTGCAGGAATTTGGGGGACCTTGTTAGTTTATATCGGAACACTGATTCCATTGGTTCGTCTTTTATAGAAATTTTGAAGTAGGTGCAGAAGGGATGCTGTCAGTGTCATCCTGTCAGAAGTCAGCTATAGCTCACCCGTGCAGAAGATTAAAATTATGGATGAAAGTTGTCTGAAGCTCTAGGTCATTTTTTCCTCACAGAATAATCTCGTATACATATCTGTGCAGTTTCATAATGGCTCAGTAATATCTGTGCATAGCGGACATGAATAGCAACGACAATTCTTTTAACTGTCCAAAGTAAAATTCTATTATGCAGATTCCATTTTGTTATCATCGCATTTAAATGCAAAACTTGCAAAATTTGTCCTTGTTAAAATTGCAAGATCTGCAGTGGCTTAAAATTTCCTTACAATTACCAATTTATTTACGACTTCACTGAATTTATATTCTTGGAAAATATTAATAACTTTTAGATGTAAATTTTCAACTTTGTTCCACATCAAAACATCTAAAGCGGTTAATATCCAATTCCCATAGGGCATTGGTTCTGCCAAGTTTGTTTGACCTGCCCTCCATTACATTTGAGAGTTATCGTGTTCCATTTTAGTATTTAATTAGCACTCTTCCTTGAGCGTAAATGCATTTCAATCTGATATTTGACGTTTAAAGGATTCTGCACTCAAAAGGCTTTTCGAATGGTAACAATTAAATCAATATGTCTGAGTGGTATGAATTACTTTTTCGATAGATAGTGCAAAGGTGATATTAGGATTCACTAATAGCTTTCAAATAATAGGAATGCAGTTGAGATAATAATGTATGAGTAACGGTTAAAATGGCATGTGTCAGGGATAAAGGATTTGTAAAATGTGGTGGTGGGGTAAGTAAATAGAATTATGATATATTGAATATCCTCGAATTCAGCAAGTTCTGCGTAAATGACATTGAAAGATGAAGCCAAGTGAGGTACAAGAATTGTCAATAGGTGACTAACAACAAAGTGAATTCCCCACTGTTAGTGGTGCAAGAAGTACAATGATAATATTGCTGACGTTGAGTGTGACTGATAGTGAGTGACAGAATAAGCGTGCAGGAGCAAACTAATCTAGTCTTACTACGTACGACGACGACTTGGAAAGCGTCAGAGTTATGTTAGTAAGTCTAGAGAAATAAACCACAGAAACTGACAGTGAATGACGAGAACATGACCTAAATACTTGAGACAAACTCAAATGCATAGCGTGACTAATGAAAGAAGAAAGGAATATGAAAAATAAATTTCACTATTTGTCCTGTCATTGTCACATATCAAACCTGCATCCTGGCTCTTGATGCAATAACATCAAAATCATGTACTCTGTCTCTCTATTATTTAATCGAGTCTTGTCTTGGGCATCCCCATAATTGCTCTCCAACCACATAATAATATTATATCTACATTTACTCATAACTGCCACCACCAAACATTTTCGATAACACTTTCATGCCAACAATGGTGACTAAATAATACCACTATCTATAAATTACCGGAAAGTCAAAGTATAAAGTACATGTAAGAAACTATTACAAATAAATACCAAGAAGTTCATTTCCGCTATTTCATAACTTATTACGTATGTTTATTATCATAATATCTAAATACTACTTTCCGTACTTTTGAGTATATTTTAAACCAACTTGAATAAATTTGCATTTTCAATCAATTGTAATTTTAGTATTTTTACAAAGGTGCAATGGCATCTCACAGTTGCATAATACGGATATAATATAGGAATGTGTTAGTAAACGTTTTATGTTATTCTTTGTCAACGGCAGAAAATTCCAGAGGAAAATCACATAATAGAGTACATTTACTATTAAAAAATAATAGTGAATGAATTGCATGTTATCTGAACAACTATTAATTACTGCAATAAAGTGTTCTTGTAAAAATTCTATCGTACGGAGTATAAGTTCGCTTTTATTTTCAACTCGTGATCATTGATTTGATTAGATAGCATAATACTAATTTGAAAAAGTTCTAAGCCCTTGGCTGAATGTTAAAGAACACAATATTGTCTTATTTTTTACTTTGGTGATGACGTAGTAATAGATGACGCAGAGATCCTTAAATGTTACTAAATACGTCATCATGAGTCAATGTTTTTAATGGAAGATGCTTTTCTATTGTTAGAAATGCAATATCTTTGTCGTAATAATTTTTGTTATTAGTTTAAAAAGTCTAGCCATAAGAAATGAAAAATGACTGAATTTCGTGTTTCTATTATTAATATCGTGTGTACTTGGAATGGGATAGAAAATAAATATGCATGAGCTATCATGTTAATTTTTATGACGATGTGATGTCAAGTTTCTCTTCATAGTCTTCCCTGCCAAGAGTTTTGTTTCTTGAGTCCCAACATAATACTTTGTTTGTGGTGGTTAAGTCGAAGTGGAAGTCGTGCCTGTGCCGATCCTACAAAATATATTTACATTTCTACACCTATATCCTAACATTGTTTATTGGGTATTTCAATGTCATTCATACATTCATTTCAAAAGAAAGACGAAGTAGTCAAACGTAGGAACAGTCACGTCAAAGTGATAACACAATAACGTGAATATCTGACAAGGTTTCTTGTTGTTGACGACATGGTAAATAACTTTCATATGTATGATCATCTATATGCAATGTATTTATGTAATATTAGAACGTACACATAGATTCATAAATACAATATTGTTTAGTCTGTACACAGAATGCTTATGCAATTTGTATAAATTCTCGTATTGTTCACAATAGCCATACAACTTAGACCAGATACAAATTTAATCTATCATTGGCTCATATAGGTATTGTAATAATAGCCAAGGCTTCCCATCAATTACCAATTTTGCAGTTAATGTCCATGGACGAGACCTACCTTACGTATGAACCGTTTAGATTTAATTAACTAAATACGAAAGTTTAATTGATGGCCTTTGCATATAGTTGGTCTAATTGACGTCCTTAGCACTTAGTTATTTATAATAGACACAACTTTGTCTATTTACAAAATTCCATCGTTATATTGTAGTCAATATTTTAAGTTACAATAACCTTTTGTTTCCTTACCTTTTTGTATACAAATTTATGGTTGCCAAATTCCATTTAATTGTCTAGGACGATAATCAACTAAATACTCAAGAGTAAGTGTGACTGTTATCCTAAATAATATCGAATTTAATGTTACCTCTACCTATTATTGTTATGAGAATCACTATATATTCTTCCATTTCACTAGTTCCTCCATTTAGCACACCTTCGGACATAATTTAAAGAACGGCATTGTGTTGTGTCATGTACTTGTGAATATTCTATGAAGATTTTAATAGTATAATAGTTCGAATGCCATTCTACGGTTGAGTTGTGAATGCGAGTGAATTTTATTGCTTATTCTACAACAGCAGTCTCACATGAAAATAGGAAGTCACGCTTAGTTGTTTGTATAGCGTCGAAACAGCCCTAACTCCTTGTCCTACCCATCAACATACACCGGCTACTTTCCATTCTGTCTTTGTGTAATATGGTACCATTTCAATGCATAAAATGTTTATTGGTATTTTCTATTTGTCCAATGATCTAAGCTTTTGTATAATTGATGAAAAGATGACTAAATTATTAGTATGAAGATGGGTAATAATAATGATGTAGTCGTAGTGTCTTTCCATTTATTCCAGTTGTAATTTGGATTTTATGGGCTCTTCTCTTAAAGTGCTTTCTTGTTGCATATATTTATAAACATAAGCTTCACCATCTTTATTATTATTAATACAAGTCTACTACCGCCTACTACCAGCTCCTTTTCTTGTACTTGTCCAATGTCCATTTACTTTTGCCTCCAACCAAATACAATTTTAAATCATGGTACTACACACAAACTTATACCACAATAGCCAATTCAACCAAGACTTACATAAAAGCCGTACAATTTAGAGAGTTCGCTGCCCAATGCTTGAATATGGGTCCCTATTTCATAATTTCTTCAACTTTACGCCCGCATCTTATCTTAGTTAAACCAAACAAAATAAATTCTTACTTAGAAACTTTAGAATTAAAAAGAAATTAATATGCTGGCACTCTGGTCACGATTGTCTATTCTAATTTCATCTCTGTGGGTTCTTCAAAAAACTTTTTAAATAGTTTCAATCTAAAAATTTCCCTCTGTACATTCAAAATGTCTCGCACAGAGGTACTTAATACATTAACATCGAATAGCTTCCATATGACTTTTCAAGGGATAATTTTTAGTATAAACTTGTCGCTTATATACTTGCGTAAACAGAATGAGCTCGAATTAGGTCTGACAGAAGCTAGGAACATAAGCCGCCATAAATCACTACTGATTTAATGAAAATTGCTAATGGCTATTTAATGACTGATATTGTGAGACTACTGCTATTTCGTTTACCTAGATATCAAAGCCACTAAAAGCAGTTGTAAAAACCATTTGATGGATAGTTATAAAGTGCCAAATTAAGTCTGATTTCTGTGAGAGCATTGCAAATGCATCAAACATTCTTCCCTTCATGTGACCAAATAAAAGCTACCTCCTAATTGTTGGAGATAGTGCTTAGGCCTTTGTAACGGTGATTGTAGGTTTATGGCTTTTCGCTATTCACTGAAATAGTTCCATGTATTCTCAACATGCTAATTTCATGAAAAATGCAAGACATGCACGTGATGGAATAAATTGCTTTTGAAAAAGATTTTTTTTTTGTCTGTAATCAATCCTTTATTTACTGATCACCTTTCTTCTATTCTATAATAAGAATATGTTTTACTATATTACGTATTACTATTTATATGTATTTTATTAGTAATCCAGCATTTACAGACTTATGCATTATGAACATACACATTATTATAGTAAACATAATATTATGCATCGACATTTCGAACCCACTACTTTAAGTTACCTCAAATTACTACATAATTTATCTTGAGATCAGGTTCAAAAATAATAAACAAATTTGATTACCAAATATAGCCATAGGTCTCTAGTCGAATAATAACAACTTAATTTCGTTACGCTAGCGTACAAATAGCGTTTTACTCTATCATTATATTTGATTCTTAATTAGTTTAGGTTTTCAATGTACATCATCATATATCTGTAAAAACCCCAATAGTCTTTACTACTTATAACTTGTCCGTCACATTCTTCAAACATTATATGCAAGTAGATACATTTTGCAAATCAGATATAAATTATTCAGTATTTTTGACATGTAAACCATTTCGTTAATAAATAAGCTGCAGGGTACAGAAATATAGACACAATAGACTTTGGTTGACCTTGGTCTTTTAATCGATAGCTAATCGATCGGGTTATTAAACTTTAATTTTTGCTGGAGTAGCTTATCGAAAATTGACATATAAGGGGGTAAGTAATTGTATTGTGTTTTGTCTGTCTGTATATTTTATTGTTAGTTAGTATTTAATTTCCTAGTTAGATTGTTTTCACCTGTAACTTACTTTCTATTGCACTCACAAATAATTTTTACCTTAAATGTAAATATTTAGTACATAGTCCTTCAGTAATAAGCATGGTCTATGACTAGTACCAAAAATTAAGTAAATAAATACAAAAGCACTTTTAGCTTATACGTACAATTCTTAATCCTTTCACAGTTCGCCATTCAAATATATATTACATAAAGAAATAAAACGAATTATTCATCATTCTCATAAATATTCATACTAGGTATATATAGCTATTACGTACAACTTATGCATAATAGCCTTTGTATTATGAAACTAACTGAACAGAATAACAATGTGTATACTATATCGGTATCTCCTTAAAACTAACGAAGAACTCTATTTAATGATTTGTAGTACTTACCTACATTACTTGTCTACAGTAAGATATTTATATACAAAAAAAAGAAACAAATGGTAATAATACTAGCTATTGTATTAAAATTAGAAAATATACAACAGGAATAATATGTACTACATAACAAATGGCAATTCGAATACCTCTCTTATTGAACAATAGTAATTCTTTACTATGTAATATGACATCTTAAGCCGGCAGCCCGAGCAAAAATATATAATCTATGTTTGAGATATTGTAAATTACGAAATGAAGTTTTGTAAACTAATTAATCTATGTATTAATGATAAAAACAGAATAGAAATTAATAATGATTCGTTATCTGCATAAAAATATGAACATGGAAGGAGGTCGTCTTTGACCTCAATTCTGGTGGAATTAAAGTTTCTATTCGTTCAAACGTGGAAATTGCATGGGAAAGAAAAAAAGAAAGAACAACTTTGCTACAATATAAATTCCATTTAGAAGTAGTCCGGGGATCGTGATGAAGCTAAAGATGCTCGCTACATTATAAATAGAAAGAAAGTTGTCAGACAACTCTGGCAATAAATAAATGAAAGGAAATTACTTTTCAAGACGTTTCAGTATCAAATGATTGCCAAAATATAATAGCGAAACTTGTTGCTTATCAAGTACGTAGGTAGCATCAGTAAAAGTAATTCAGTTTGAATATACACTTCCGAAGAAGAGCGGATAGAAATTAAACACTATTTCATGCTACAATACAAAGTAAATACCCATCCATCTACAAACAATTATTTACTAGATACACAGATATTAACTATTTCTACTTTAAGTTGTAGAATAAACTGAGCTGTAGTAAGTCGTCCGTCCCACTCGTCACTTTCTAGGTGAGTAAACAATTTTCTGTTTGAGTTTTGAATGCAACCTAATAGGGACTTGTTTCGAATGAAGGTTTGTCGACATAATTAGTGCATCAAACTGAACATTCCCATTGCAAATAAAATAAAGCAGCGCATGTGATACTTGCTATGTAAACATTTTGTAAATGGCTTACATAACACATTAAATGTCAAACCGAGGAGTGTGTCCACAAATGTCAATACATAAACCCACTACAATATTTCGTATATAATTAGATGGAATTAGAGTAGAATTACAAAAGCATTGTCTGTAAATAGAAGATTATTGGCTAATTAAATACTCCCGAGAAGAACACTAAGCTGGATTTAATGAAGTCAAAGTATTAATAATAACCTTCTTTCCTAAAAATGTATCGGGTATTTAGGAATCTGGATTTTTGTGTAGTAGAATAAATGTTGATAAATAAAGAGAATATTATAATTTGTGTCTGTCTGGACAGAAGAAAAAGAAGGGAGACGGACGGAGGGAAATTAAGAAGAAAAAGAAGGAAAGTGGAGAAAGTTGGAAGTCGTAGCCTCTGATCTGATTTCACAATGTTCTCACGCTTTCCGCTTTTCGCACAGTGAAAGTGAAACCCAGAGTAGAGTTATTGAAACTAAAACTCTAGAGAAACCTCATCAAAGAGAAAAGTAGGCAGTATCCAGTCGGAGAACACGCAAAAAGGACTGTAGCAGCCTTCTGGATAAATACAACGCTTTGTCGCTACCTTAGAGGCAGCTGCTGAAAGTGAACTTGCCCGCTCTCTCTCCCTTCCTATGAATTGTAATTGTAAATACATATCCAGACGAGTTGATTCACTGCATTATAGAGATAATATAAACTTGTAGGATCTTCTTTATATAAATATCTAATGTATGTGTGTCAAAAAAGAGCCAGGTACGGACATTGCTCCGAAGAAGAAAGATACACTGATCGTGAGATCAGACTCACTCACTACTACTTACTATGTATGACTGTGCCACTAGTTACTCTTATGCAGGGACCACATACTTGCACTTTCCTTTCTAAGTAGGGAAGAGGTACTTATATCATAAATGTGTGTATAGTACAAGAATATCATATCATGGAAAATAAAACATGATTGTCGAGAGTATGGAAAATTGAATTAGCTCCCTTACTCGAGATTCTTTCTGCATTCTCTCCCTGCAGTGTTCTTCTGAAACATCCTAAGACGTGTAGCTAAGCAAATTCATCCACTTCCCTCTCATCCAGATGAAAAAAACTCGGGCAATTTGTTATGATTACATTCAAAAACTTTCTTTTACACTGACACTCTATTTCTCAATGTTGAAATCTGAGTGAAAGGCCGATCTACTATTGGTACACTCCTAAGTACATAGACACACAAAAAATGAATAACACTCGATAGTCCAAGAGTACATACGATGACGTAGCAATGGCAATACTATAGAATATACTGAGTCAATGTGCTCAATCTAAATCCTATTTCTGACTTCAAAGCAATCTTTCTCTCTCTGCCGTGTTATTTTTCATCATGAAATTATTATTATTATTAATGCTGTTTTGAATTGACTGAAATGATTCGGAAGGATTCTGTGCGGCTGCATAAAAGAAACAAAGGGAAGATTGCAGATTAATACGTAATATGTTATCACCGAGCTAAATAAGAGAAAGAACACTTCCACACCTGACTGTCTCTCACTCCTCCACTCAACTCTATTTTCACAGACGAAAATAAACTTTCTATTCCAGAGCTACAATAACACTTAATGTGCAACAAGGTGGAATGCTCTGACAACAACACTCACTCTCCCCATCTCCATATATTGCCTCACCTCCTCCCTTCCTATTAACTTTACATGCCGAAATGAGAAAAAAAAGTCTCACCATCATTCTACTCTAATTTACTCACAATTCCTTCATCAATAGTATATATAATTCTACTAAATTCGAACCAATTACATTTTCTCATAAATTCACTAAAAGTTACATTTGCAATGTTTAGTTGAATGTATAGAAAATACAAGCTACAGATAAAAGGAGTATTTATCCTAGATAGTCATTTGGATAAATATGGATACAGATTTATGGATGACGTGATTAGGAGATTAAGAAGCTCTTGGGATTGATGAAGATAAAAGGGTAGTAATTGTCATCGTGGAAGGTGTTAATTATGCATCAGAACGGGAGAATAAATTGAGCATTAGTTTTGTAAGAGATGTGAGAGAGAGGTTAAGTAGACGGGTCGCTAGAAAATAATAATAATAGATGAGGATGAAATAGAAAATGAAATTCCATACGGCAAGGGTCGGAGGGAGGAAGGGAAAGGCAACGAACGGAAAAGAGGACAGACAGAGTTGGAATCGGAGTGTAGGTTGTATAGGTAGCTGTTCTTTGGTAATAGTAAATATTTAAGAAGGTGGTGAGATGAATAAAAACAGGAATCTGGTTGGATGCCCTTCCTTCTCGTAGCCTGTGATCTCTAGGGAGTTTCCCATTCTGTACTTTTTGTGTAAAAGTTGTCAGTAGGATGGTGAAAGTAGCAGACGTAAAGCAAACCAAACTAATATCGATTACTTTGAAGGCTCTTTCTCCAGCGCAGTTTTATTTTTAACTGGATCATCAAAAAGTCGCCAGAGAACCGAAGAGAACTTACGATTAGTAGACTAGGAGAGGAGCAGGAGCAGCAGTCACATAGTATAGCAGTAGTAATAGTGTCCTTTAGTTGTAGTAACTGTAGTAGTAGTAGCAGGAGGAGGATGTCGTCGTAGTACTAAGTAGTACACGGCAGGTAAGCCAAGTACTTACACGGAAAGAAAAAAAAGCAAGTCAAGTCAACAGTCCGTAAAGTGTTCAATATATTCAGTGCTAAAGGTGAGTGAAAAACATGGATGTCTCATGTCTCAGTCACAGAAGCCTCAGCTCAAGTCACACTAAGGAGTCTCAAGTAGCAAAGCAAGGGATCCGAGTTGGACATGGACTGCACATACACATGCTACTTATCCAGAGGTGAGGTACATACAAAGAATAGTTTGACATCCTCCGTCCGTCGTCCCAATCCCAACAGTCATACGGAGCACACTTGCAACTGTGGGGATAGGGGAAATTGAAACTTGAACTGACTCTGTTTAGTCGAGGACAACGAAACCAAGTGAAAGTCAAGTCAGAGAGAAAGAAAGTTATATAGGTAAACTACTACTAGTAGTAGTAGTTATAATACAAGGAAATAGAAAGTTGGTTGAAGTTGAACTGGAGAAGAATTTTGTACAGAGAAATGCTGTGGAGTAGAGTTTTAGTGCTCCTTGGTATTATTAGTTTCTTTTCCGTTTAGGTCTGTAGTCGGGTTGGTCCGTTTTGTACGGTGAGAGGAGTGAGTGAGTGGGTGAGTGAGTATGTATGTGCATGGATGGATGTATGTACGGCCTACATAGAAAACACAAGTGAACGTGACTGAACTGAACAGTGAAAGTCGGTGGAAGGAAAGTGAGCCGGAGAAGATCAGTAAGCAACACACACTCACATCACATTACTTACATGCATAGAGACATACTAATAGAAGAAGAGATATAGTGTAGACAGACAGGGATCCGATTTCAAGTGATGAGCTCTTTAACTAAATATCCACAATAGTACATACTGACAAAACAGACGGACTTCAATTAGTAAGGTATTTAATGTGTTATGTGTGTGGACTGTTGACTATACCTACACACAGGACAGACAGCCGTTCGTTCGATAGACGCGAGGATGTTTAGAGTTTAATAGATACTACCCACTTGAGTCGAAACAGAGTTTGTTTTGTTGTTAGAAGAATTTTCTGAACATCTTATACATACACACGGAGAGTACAAAGACATAATAATTAATTGGCATGCATAATATATTTATGTACTACTCCATCATGGCGTGCTTTTTGGCACAGGAATATTTTACGAAAATTTGCAAAGTAAGAATTCCTATAGGTAGTATAGGGATTCCATAATAGCTACACATGTATGTAGTGTACGTTACGTTCTAAAACGGCACGGATACGATTCTGAGACATGGTCGTTAGCGACTCGTGTCTGTTGCACTTACATTTACGAGACTTACTTATTAGTTATTCTTTCAGTATAAGATTTTTGTTAGTTCTGTTGTGGCTTTGAGTTGAGCGTTGATCGTTCGTATAATATGCTAGTATTTTTAGTACCTACTTTTATACTTATATACTGATGTAGTAGTAAGTTTAAAATTATGTGTAGCCTCATTGTCAGTAGTACAAGTATACATGTGAATGTGTAGAAAGGTAAAACGCTAATTAATTAATAATGTCATATGGAGCATTAGAGCACGCAACACGAGACCAGGTCAGGACAGGCCATTCACATTATACAAAGTCCTCGTTCAGTCAAAATATATCAATTAAACATATAGTAATTTATAACTGTTTTGGCTATTTTATTTTCTTCCTTTACGTTTACTTGTTACGTATGTTACTATAATAATTTACTTAATTATTTGTCATTTCCTACTATACTGAAATCACAAATAGAACTGGACTTGGGCTGCTGCTTCGTTCGTAAATGATTCGTGGAATATTTCATATTTCACTCACTCGTTCACTACGTTTAATTACTCCGATGTTTTTGTTCACACGAGACGACACAACACACACACACAAACAGACGTACGTACACAGTTGCTGGATTGTACAAGAGACAGCCCAATGAGAACACAAGGGCGACAGGCCTTGTGTCCTTAGTCACAAACAAAACCTGTCACTTTCGCATTATTTTCTTTGTGGTTAATAGTAGTAGGTATGCATTCGGTGTGTAAATTGTAAAATTCATTGAACAACCACTGGCGGGACGAATTTTGTTTTCGGAAACTTGGATTGGAATGATTTTCAGTCTTTGGAAGTGATTGCTTGTTTCATGTCCTCTGAGTTGGAGAGGCTCACTACTATTTCTTGTTTGCATATAACCCTCACTTCACTCGACTACCATACATAATAGTATTTAGTACCTACCGTTAAGTATAACAATATTGTCCGAGTGTTGTAAAAGTTGATACAGAATTGGAAAACATGATACAAATGCCAAACTATGGCCGTATAAAATAGAATCGTAGTAATTCCTTTAGTTTTCGTGTACCTGAACAGTAGTCTGGAAAGTATGCCACATTAATCATCATGAACTCGTCGAGTTATACAAAGGTTTTCATGAAAAATCACGGGTAGCCATAAAGGACTACTGCACATCAAAGACATTTTATATAACTTGGAATAAATACAGCATTAAATATCATTAGTCTAACTTAAGAATTAGTCAACTAGGTAAGTACTAACATAAATTAAAACGAAGGCAATAAAGAAGTGGTACAAACACAAATTAATTCATAAAATCCAGAACTTATTTAGAGGAACATTAAATTCATTGAGTAAGACTACATGTATACACTGTGTTGTAGTATACTAATCAGTGGCTATATATACCTAACTATATGTATCGTAACAATTATAATAATAACTCTAGTATAGGAATACAAAGTAATAAGTATTGGAATATTTAGCTCCAGAAGAGTTTGACACGAGAATTTTCCTTTGTAACTATCTATCCATAGATATAGATACTTTGTAAGTTTTCGCTGCATATGACATTACATTGTGTATACCAGAAGATTTTGTATGTGGCTTGGCTGCTATTTGGATGTATTAATATGTAAGTAAAGTAAAATTGAACACAGTTTGTCATTCCATGGCTACATACTTAAAATGTAGGGAATTTTCGGCCTTCTCTACTATGAATGAACATCATATAATATGTAGTAGTAGTAGTAGTTGTAGCAAAGGTATGCACTGTCTGAACTAGTATATAAAGGTATAATAACGTTCATTCAGCCACAGACGGACACACGTGATGATCTTTATGTATGGTTCATACACAAAAAGTACTGGGTCACTCAACTTAAAACCGGAGCGTCGGGGAATTCGAGCGCTGTCTGTGGGAGTAGATAGGAGAACAGAGATGGTTGTGGTTGTGCATGGTCCACAAATAATCACCAGAAGCTGCAGTTCGAACACATGAAACTTTTAAACCGTCAACGCCTGACAACCTTTTGAATGTGGAGACTGCTTTTGGTAAGGAATTGTTGCTAGAAGTTGGCGGGGAATTAAGTAGAGCTCTTCGCTGTCTTTCTTGTAATTTTAGTAAGCATCAGCACCACGCTTCAGGGGGAGCTCCCGTGTAACTCTCGTCATCACTAGACTGTCCTCCGTACATATCCGCTAATTTCTTAAAGCGTGGCCCAAATGTGGGTAAATAGTCAAAGTTCAAGTCTCCGTCATCAGTTCCTGAAGCGAGAGACGAGAGAGATCCCATTGAATTCCCGTCACCCTCATAAGCATAATTCCGCACGTCGTCGTACGGCAGACCGTCCGGATCATTGTCTACTTTATTCTTGTTCCCTTGTAAAAAGCTCTGAATGTCAGGGCCCTCAGCATTGTCAGGAGCTGCAAAGAAACCAACGACTTTTGTTTGTACATAATTCTTGAGAGACTCTCTCCTGTCACTATAAACGCTAACTCTGAAAAGCAAGTCCGGAGGCAGCTCAACATGCTATGATACGCTTTCAAAACGTCCCATCGGACTATTAACCGCAGACTTATATTCCACGACTTAAGTGAAACTCGCAAATCCCATCAGCTTAGCTTAGTTAGACTAAAATTTCTCTCTCACTTTTTTAAAATGAAAATTGCCTCACTGACAATCAATGACAAACTTAAAATAGAGTTAAGACGGACTTACCTAGACCTTGCGGACGGATATCCGTCAAGGGGATTTTATCTGTGGGGGAAGTAATATAAGGAGGCCCATTTGTCGCCTTCAGGAGCACAGACAGGTCATAGCCTGTTTGATCTCCTTCGCCGCCACCTTCGTCAGAGTAGTTGATTATATTTTCTCGGACGTCATCTCCTAGATCACCTTTCACTTCTTCGTAGCTTCGTCGTCGTTTGTAGAAAACGATGGCAATTACCAGAAGGAGCAAGACCAGAATGCACACAAGAAGAATAATTATGAAGTTTATATCCACTCCCAGTCTACCCTTTAATACAGTCGCATTCGGTGAGTCACAAGTTGTTACATTGCCACGTGTGAAGCTCGGCGTTCCTAAATTGTAATACTAAACCCAAAATATCTTATTATTAGTACAATATCCATGAAACTCTTCCAATGAAGCAAAACACCCCATATAGTCACTATTATTATATGTTGGTTGCATAACAATATTATTATGATTGTGTTACCTTTCCATTAAACGTGAGATTTGCAACACAACCCGTGAAATTCTCCTTGGTAGGAATCATGTCGCCATTCCAGTCCATAAAATTTCTCATGTACTCTGGATCAAAAGACAATCCACCGAGTTGGAGAGGTCCATTCACATTAAGGAAGGAATTGGAACCTCGGGGAGATCGTGTTGCATAACAACTAGAGGCCCTATTCACACAATCGTCTACTCTCATAGCAAAGACCTAGCGAATTCAAAATAAAATAAAAATTTGAAATTCAGCTACATAATTAACTGGTTTGTGTACAATTTCAGAGAACAAAAAATTCTTACAGTTGGATTCCAAGTTAGTGAGATCATGTGAAACTTATCGTCGTTAAGGCTAGGAGAAGGAACCTCTAAGGTAGCTACTCCTGACCCGTAATCCATTCTCAACAAGGGACGGCCGTTTTTCAACTCCAATGACATAAAATCTATTTAAACAATAAAATAAAAGTTTGATTGAAAATGTGCGCGAACCATAAGTGCATTAGCATAGATACATTTGGCTATGCAGATAAAAGAGACAGACGGAGCAGAGAGGATAAGAATGACATGAAGTTTGAGACAGCGTTCCCTTGAACAAGCACATAATAATGTCACTGCTAGTGCTACTACTACGAGCTAGTATCTAAGACCACGTCGAGTTTCATTCAAATATAAGCGAATCCTTTTTAGGATGCAGGTCATGAATATATTAAGAATACCTAACTACTCTATTATTATTGCATAGAGTAGAATCTCTATGAATCTCTTGACTCTTTATCCTCGTAAAAATCTAAGCAGTTTTTGTCTGACATTCTTTCATTCAAGGAAAGCCCTTCTTAATTTGAAAACCTCGATTTCCACCAAGCCTCCTACATATTAAATATGAACGCTATCAATTTGAATGCCCAAGACTTATCCTCACCAAATTACATTACCTACTTACACTACTTACGTACAAAGCATACTATTGTCGCTGACCTACTTACGCCGCTGTTGACGTTCACTTTCAATAACTCATTATGAAAAGCTTATCTGACTGAAATGAAACAAGCGTGTCAGGATTCAATCCTTACGAAACAGAGAACAAGCTCAATGTTCTTACCTGTCACATTCATAGGGGATTGGTAGATCGGACCATTGTACAGGATGAGACCATTTTTGTTCGTCGTTCTGAATCGTAATTGAAGACTCGAGTCATTACACACGGATAGTGGCGGATACCATGCCCAGTTTGTTCCTTCGAAGAAAATTGACGTCTTTTCGCACAGCGGACCTTCAAAACCTTCTTCACACTCACATCTGTCCATAGAAAAAATACTTTATTAATTTATCCTGCTTATTCCCATACGTATTGACCGATATTCATTTTGGCTGGCCTTGTTACATTTTATTTAGCAATTATGGAATTAGTAGGTCTTTTTATGTTACAGTTTAAACACCTAAAATGCCATGTGATCAATAATGATGTTAAAACCAGCTTTTATTCTATCCAGCAACTTATTTCAGTCACCCATCAATGTTTTCTCGAACACGAATAATAAAAATTGATAGAAAGAATAAATTACCTGAATCCATCCATCCCTCCGCCAGAATGACAGGTTCCCCTGTTAAGACAAGGATTGGGTTGGCATGACGTGGGGACGTAGGCCGTTTTGCAACTGCAATCGTACTCAATGAAAGCATTGACACCGACGAAGGATGACGTATTGGTAAAGATCTTGTAGGAAATGTCACTTTTGACGAGGTTGTTGGTGCAGCTGGCCATGGGGCAATGGAGGCGCTCGCTAATGCACTCATCGATTCTTATCATCATAATGTTAAGTTTGACTTCCCTCTCAAATCGCTCCTTTTCCTGTCCGATGATGCCGTCGAGTCTCTCAGAGGGCCAGTACGGAGAGTTGTGTACGGAGTAGCGAACGTCAACTTTAGACAAATCCGGGTTCTGGGGCGAATTGTTCACGGTGAAAATGTCAACGTTCTCTAAAGGTACTTCGCATATTTTGGCGATGCTTGCTTGGAGCAAGTCTTTTTTGCTAACACCCTGCATTCCACAATAAAATGTGTCAACCACACGGCGTTCTCATACGATTCATTACATCTCATCCTTCCTACCACACGAAACTGATACGCAGCATTGTGCAAATACCGCAAATAAAAACTGCACCTCAAAATGCCACGATATCCGAGAACAGAGAAAAATATTCAATTTTCTCTCCATGGATGAGCAAAAGGATTTTAAAATGCTGATAAAAGAATTCCTTACCTTTGCATCCGGTTTGATAAATTGTTCTTTGGTGATTCCCATGAATCGGATGGAGCCAGAATTGTCCACGGCCTCATCTGTGATTAGCTTGACTGTGACATTCACTCTGGCGTTGACCTCATCTCCCCACTTGGAGTCCTCGACTTTGAACAGGAGCTCATGAGTGCCTTCGGGAGTCGTGGGTTTCATGAATATATCTCCATTGTCACTATCTACATTGAAGTAGGGATGCTGTGTCAGTCCCTGGAAGTTGAAGGTTTTGTCAGGCAGATCCCAGTCGTCTGGGTCATCTACGTAGACTCTTCCTATTTTGAAAGTGGAATTTTCTTTGTACTTGTACACGAAGATCTTGCTCTCACCCGCCTTCATCCTATTGTCATTCTCGTCTCCAATGATGACGGTGAGAGTGCTCGTGCCAGTTTTCTCCGGAGTGCCGCTGTCAGTTATTTGGATAGGGACAAGGTACTGCTTTCTCTCTTCTCGGTCAAACATATCCTTGCGTGCCATGAATGCTTTTCCTTGCACGGAGAACAATGTCGTTATTTCCGGGTCGGCAGACGGAGCGATGGAAAATCTGAACGGCGGTCCATTCACCGGCGTGTCGTTGTCATCTGCACTGAGCTGGATGATCGTTCCATGAGCTTGGTTTTCTCTCCACACGACTGGATTAGTGCAGTTGAGAAAAGGCTCATTGTCGTTGATATCCGTCAGATGAACTGTCAAGTCCTTGTACTCAACCAGTCTCGTGCTCGTCTCTCCCCACTCGTCATGAGCACCCACGATAACTTGCACTCCGAGGTTTGTTGTGAACCCGTTGGGAGGGTCACGATCCAGAGCCTTAATCACCCGCACACAGCCTTCTCCGTCCACTGAGAAATAATCCATATTTTTCTCGATGAAGAAAGAAATGTTCTGCGGCTTCGAGCGATCCCCTATATCCGGGTCGTAGGCTCTCAGTCTGAAAATACAGTCCAACGGGATACTCTCCTCCACAATTTGCACAGAGGTGTCCATATCCTCGAAAACCGGAGGGTTGTCATTAATATTGTTCACAACGATCCGCACTTTCGTGTCCGCACTGAACAAGGAGTCTGACGCCCGGATTGTCAATTCGTACGCACGGACTTTTTCGTAGTCCAATTGATTTTTTATATGTACCACGCCACTTGTGGAGGTACTTTCGATCGAGAAACTGTCATCCACGTTCCCGTCAATTATGTCGTACTTCAGATATGATGCCGTGTCTTGGTCCACAGCTTTAATTTCTATCACCTTACTGTTCTTATTTGCATCTTCACTTACTTCAGCATCGTATACTTCTTTTGGGAATCTCGGAACGTTGTCGTTCCTATCTGCGATTTCTATCTTGAGAGTTTGAGGTCCTAATCACCGTACACAATCAATTACTATTATTCTCCTTTCCATTCAAACACCTACTCTGGCCTACCAAAAAATACTTTTACTACTTCTCAGCCACCTTCCCTATGTCCTTCAATTCAGTACTTATTCTTCACTCTCCTTCAATACTTCACGCTAATAGATAACAATAGTTCATTTAACTCCCTCGGCGATGACATCTACGATAACTTGTCCAACAAACAATAAGAAACAAAACGCGAACAAGACATTTCATTATTGACTATTCCATATGCCTATCTGGTTCACATTTTCTACCCTGTCATATATATATATATAAACCATAAACCATATGTAAAAGACAAACACAACTTCAAAATAAATTGGGTTGTGTTCCTTCCATGATGAATAGTCAAGATTCTACATTTTTATCAGATACAAAAGGCCAAACAACCTAATTCCCTACACACATCCATCAATACTCCGTCGAGTATTACTTCATCTAACTGTCTAACGAATTTTCAAAAAAAAATAATATAAGATGGAAATGTAAAAGAGTATTACTCTCGTTTGGCGTAGTGACTCCAGGCAGGGCAGAAGGGGCGCCGTCCCGAGCTATCACGGTTACTTGGTATACATCTTTGACTTCTCGATCGAACTGTTTCAGTGTTTTAATTTCCCCTGTATACTGGTCAATGCTAAAATTTTCTTCATCGTCCTTTAAGTAATATGTAACCTATTCAAACATTAAATATGGTTATTTATGGAGCAAAAAATATTTACACGTGCCATGAAAAACGATTCAAAGATAATTTATTGTGGTTTATTTGTTTGTTGTATATATTACTGTTAATTTGGTTTTTTACACATGTACTTGAAGTGAGCACAATGAAAATACATGTATAGTAATAGGTTTTTTATGTGTAATTACAATAAATGTACTTTTGGAGTGCCAGTTCCGATCTGATCTGCATCACGAAACAAGCACGGAACACATTACGTAAAAAAGTGCACATATCCCGATAGGAATCTCTAGTACATGTGGCTAATTACGATTATAAATCTCTTGTATAATCATGCAATATTGAATGAATTAATGAATTAATTTAATCAGGGGTATTATCAAAAAATGCAAACACGGGTCGGTGTCTGATAAGATCTGAATGGGCAGAGAGGGGTTGAAAAATAAACGGTTATCATATAGTTCCATCAACAGTTTCATAGACTGCATTCAACAGATATCAAGATATCATTATCACAAACAGCAGCACTCTGTTTTAATTTCATTCATTCATGTAGTAGCAGTCTATTAAGTATTTTGGCTGGTTGGCCAAACAAAAGAGTAGCAAAGGGAGGATATTATATAATGTGACGTGCAAGGGATTCTGTTTGTGACTTATGTGTGTAGATAATGCAATGCACAGAGTATTAAGTAAATGGAGTGTGAAAGGCAGAATCAGAATAGACATGGAGTCAAGTCAAGTCCAGCACCAACTCCAACTTCAATTCCAGCCAGCCACAATGTATACCCAGTACTTACTACTACATACGAATAAGAGACTCATGAATTCGGGGAAAATGTAGGAAACATAGGAAAAGAAAAGCACTCAGACTTATGGAACATGATTTCGGAAGATGAATGGCTACATTATTGTAGCCATATGAAAGTGTAGGCAGGAGAGAGAAACTTACTTCATTGTTCGGCGCAGTTCCATCGATATCAATAGCTCGCACTCGCATGACAGATGTTCCTATGGGCTCATTTTCCAGAACACTACCTGAGACAACATCGGTGAAATAAGGTTTCTCGTCATTTTCGTCCTCCACCATAATTGTGATCAAAGTTTCCGTGGCCAAGTTGTACTTGTTCTGTATAAAACATTCATCAAGGTCAGTTTCTCTCCACTTGATAAAAAACTTGGGACTTAAAAGATGCTAAATATACAAAGTTGGGAACTTCTCCGGCACTAATAAATTACTTTGTCGCAAATAGCAATTTCTCATTAATAAGCAAAACCTGCATTGGTTTATGGTAAACAGGGCTGGCTACCTAGTTAGGCAATATTATAAAGACGAAATGCTATTTTAACTCTGGGACACATTTCTCTCCGTCATCTCTGATTATAACATGCTCGAACGACTAGATACATACATACTCTACTCCACATTTTAAAACATCAGATGGGTCTAAGGATTCTTTCCCTATTTACTCCTACTATATGTTTAACGTGCAACCAACAACTTTGAGTTGTTCAACGGGCGACGGATTAAGTTAAAATATCGCCTCTGGCGTGAATACCACACCACTTAGTTGCTTTCGATAAACCTGCAATCTCCATCCCACTAGTTCTTAAATTACTTACTCGAGAATATATTAGTGGAGCGAGCTACTGACGACTTTCCACAACTCCTAAGTGTTACATATGCCTGCTTAGATAGATGAATGTGCTGGAATTATATGCCAGGGGAGACGGAGAGTCTATCGTACATTAAGATTAGCGACATGCATGAAACCAACTCGTATGAAACGTATAATGGAATAAAAAATGAATTACCCAGGCTCGGATAGTAAGCGTATACTTTGAAACGGCTTCGTAGTCGAGATTTCTATCCAGTTTAAGATAGGCTACGTTCCCCACTGTTTCCAGGGTAAAGATGGCTTCCTTGTTCGTTGGCTGTGTCTGCCCGTTCACAAGCTCAAAAAATACAAGCTGATCTTCTGCGTTGGACCTGCCAACCAAAAGTCGAAAAAAATTAATTCCACATTCATCCGATCATCCGAATAGGCATAACTAATACTTCTAAAGTATATCTATACGTATAAACAGTTACACGTGAATCTGGATTCTATCATACTAAACAATCATAACGTCTTTTTAATAGGAGAATGAATTCCTATCTCTGCTCTAGATTCTTTCTGATTGAATCAATTCTACAGAAAGGTTACCATAGTATCTTTGTTACATTACGTAAGTTTATTTCTGTCGCATTTATGAATCGCTAGAAAGAGAACATCGTTACATTATGAAACATACATAACTGTCTACACTCACATCTGACAAAAACAAAAATAATGAAATGTTCGGGAAATCCGATATATGTACATCATAGATCCGCTTCAAAAAGTATCGTTTTACCTTGCAGTCAAATTGAGAATAGGTTTGGTCTGATCAACATTCTTTTCAGGAAGCGTAATTTTGCTGAGATAATTGTCTTCGAAAGTTGGGGGCTTCTTATTGGGCTCGACAACCACTATGGAGAGATTTGTATCGGCAGTCATCGGCGGAGTTCCTTTATCCGAGGCAATGGCTCGCAAGTGGAATTCTTTTCTTGTCTGTAAATTTTGACAAGTGTTAGCAGGATTTACAAAATACAGGATTGAGGACAAAAATCGGAGGGTGGGAGTGAAACTGTCTCATGTCTCAGCATTAGTAGAAAATAAAAATGGTTAAGAATGGAAATTGTAGGTTATGGGATTAGAAATATGGTTTTAATAATAGATATAGTGGAATGGTAGTAAAGGGGACAGGAGGGAATGCCTCCGAAATGGGAATGTAAGTAGTACCGACTGCGGAGAGCGCAGGAGGAAAAGAAAAGCCCGTGGCTGTGAAAACAGAGGTTGACAAAGCTGTTCAATTCCGCTGTTGATATTGATATTGCATTAAGGAAAGGAGAAGTTTGAGGAAATGATAATCGAGAGAATGCAGAAAACAAGAGTCATGCGGACAGAAAGGATAGTTTGTATCGGTGGGGCGGATTGAATCGGACTCTGGTTTACCTCATCGATCTGCTTTTTCAGTCTCACTTCCCCGTTCTGAGGCACAATGTCGAAATAGTGGATATCAGATGGACTACTTGGATGTTGCTCTAAGCGATAAGTAACTGTGCCGTTGTTCCCGTCGTCAATGTCTGTGGCCGAGATCCGCATGACGACTTGTCCCACCGCTAAGTCTTGAGGAATTGACTCTTTGTACTCCTGAAAATAAAAGTGGAAGCCGAGGATCAGTCAACCATGAAATTGTAAATTGTCTACAGGGGAATCGAGAAACTCAAAATATGATGTGTCACTAGAAATCCAGTCAACTCAGAGCATTCACATTTAAGAGACATACATAAAGCTACGTGTTACCTTCCCTCTATGGCCACGATAAGCCTTCAGTCAGACAGCATGAAAGTTACACAAAAAATCATCAGTCAACAATATCCTAGTATATATTTATATTCATCTTCTTCCTCCTATCTCTTAGCAGCTCTACCTACTAAATAAGCACACAATTTACATTGCATGCAGTTCATGGACTCTTCCTTCCTCTCTATCATCTTCTGCATTATCTTCACATATCTAAGGATTTACTATACACTTTTTCAACTTAATACATTATTAATACCCACATAGAATATCGCTGAGATGTGCAACTCGTCCTGATTACATTTCCTCGCCACCAACCGCAGCTATAATTTATATTTATACTTACGCTATACATACACTAGATTAGTTAATAATACTCTAAACATGTACATCTTTAATGCTAAATAATAACAGTCATCATAATATAAGATCTCTACGGTCAGGCATATACAACTTATATGGACGCAATGAACCTTATAATAATGCTTATAATAAAATTGAAAAGAAATCCTTACAGTGCATCCACTTAATATATATCCTAATAGGTATTATTATTAGAAATGGAAAAAGAGTTACTTATATAGCTAGAAATAAAAGTGACTGCAATGCGAATGGAATGCATTGAATGTATAGAATTAAATTGAACTGTGTTAAATGCAACTGTATGCTTGGTAATAAGATTCAGTTGATTAAATTTGGTCTTAATACCACTTTGCATCACGCACTCGAGACAGAGAACAAAAAACATTCTTGAACAAAATGATAGCCAACTACCATGCTCTGCACGACAAATCAGTCCAATTCAATTGCTTCAATGTTTCAATTTTAAAGAGTTGGCTGCTGCCTCGCAAATATTGTCTAGGCGGCTCGGCTGGAAATTGTGGGGTTGCTTTAATTTGTCTTTAGTAAATAGCTAGCCCCTTATATACACAAAAGAAAAGAGTGCCACACAAAGTTAACGCAACTCAATAGCTGGCTGCACACTCTTATCTCTAATAGATTCCTTGGCATGCAGATATGCTAGATAGATGCTCACCATAAGCGATAGTTCCATGTATTTAGTGCGGTTCATAAATAATGAATGGAAGTTTTTAGCAGTGAGGAGACATAGTGGATGTCCACAGAGTACATATCCCGCACTACTACTCATCGTTTCATAAGTAATGAAAAATAAATAAAATGTAAATAAGCACTTACATGTTTCTCCCAGGTTGGAGGATTGTCATTAACGTCCAAAACTTTGACCTAAAATCACAAATGGCACAAAATTTAATTCATATGGAAGGAAATGTGGAATTTAAACGAAGGCAAGCAAACTAGCCATTCTCTGGTTTACATTGCAAGAAAAGTTGTAATAACTATGCTTGCAATGCAAAGTCAACTCTAAGTAGAGCGTCGTCTCGCTTGCAAATAATCGAATGTGTCTATACTTGGCAGGGTAGATGCGAGCACTATATTTATCTTATATACATTATTATATGTACTTTGCAGAGAGAGAGACAACAAACATAAAGTTTCCCAGCCTTCTCAGTCCACAACAAACACACTGTGATTCCAGCAGTCTTTCTTGTGTGCATTATTGTAGTACTTGATTCTTATAACGTGTAGGGTGTGTACACAAGAGGCAAAGTGAAACTTCCGCCAGCAATGAGCAATGTTGTCAAAAAGTTTACTAATATTTCATGAAGTAGGAGCTTGGAGGTAGCTAAATATTCTCTCCAGTAGTGCTTATGTGATTACTACATGTGTGTGACTATCTATTAGCTATTAGGTTATTAGCAAATAGATTTACCTTCATAGTGCACACAGCGTCAAGTTGAGGCCTCCCATTATCTGTAGCCCGCACGGTCACATAAAGCTCCTTCTCTCTGGCAGGCTCATCTCTGTCGAACATCTGCAAATGAAAGGCGACAAGCCAAGACAACAGATTTTACGACATCTTCATCAAACAACTTTAATTATCGAGCACAATGTGCTCAGCTCAATGACTCAGAAAATTACATACTTTCTTTGTAGTCACCAATCCGGTCATGTTGTCCACGGCAAAAGAATCTGACGTCTCGTCTCGGGAGACGATCGAGTAGATTACAGTCCCTCCGACTTCTGGTGAATCCAAATCGTATGCTTTCACCTGGGAACAATCAAATAAACTTTACCCATGCTGCACAAATTATACTCTACCAGACATTATAAAAAGTCATCTAGCAGGACAAGGAGGGTTAGTATTTGAGTTTCGTCAATCTACTATGAAGAGAAGTAATCATATACTAATATCTATAGAAACTTACAGTAATGACGGAAGTGCCAGGAGGTTGCAATTCATCTATTTCAGGTTTGTAGTCCATACAATCTTTGAAGTCGGGCTTGTGCAAATTTTGCTGCGAGGCAGATAGAGATTTCGATTGGATCGGATCTGGATCAACCTGGAAGGTCAACATTTAAGTTATTCACAAGACCAATAATTTAACGAGGAAAAGGCTCACACTTTACGGATGCTGTCAATCAGGATAAGGTTTTACGGAGCTCCTTGAGGAGTCTCTACCTTAATGTTTAATGACGCCTTGCCTCTCCTTTTAATGACTCCATATTTCAGGAGTAAAGTTAGAATGACAATAGCGTCTCCGCTGGGAATCCCATTGACATCCCATTTACATCCACTTATTCACATCACATTCAAAACAACTCGATCGTAAATATATCCCTGCTAACTACTAAACTTAACTACTGACTATCTCCATTAAATCATCTCTCTCTCAACATCACCTAAAAGATTTCAACTACCTAAACCAACACTCTGCTTGGAATTTTTCACCATATAGCAGAGGAAATAGATTACGCGTTTTTACGGTATTTTATGGCACGGGCTCCATGGGCAAGAACAATTGAGCGAGGCGTAGTCAGTGGAGCGAAGAGACATTCACATTTCTATTTCTACAGTCGTGAGGAGTGGATGTTAAACATGAATCAATATCCATTAAAGTCATTAATAATAAATGAGAGCAAGTGTCAAAGAGTCAATCAATAGGAGTGCACCCCACATTACTCACTATTCGCTCTGTATAGACATACAGCTTATTTAAGCATCTCCCTCGACACGCCACCATCCTGATGATCAACAGGGCAAGATATTCTACCCGTTTCCGTGCCATACCACGTAAAACCAATCTAACCCGCTTTTCTATATCATCCACTTCTCTCTCTTATTTCAGGAGAATTATACCGTACTAACCATTAGCCACTTAATCTACTTCTCTCTCCTCCATATATTAAAATGTAGTATCTCGAGATCCGAATATCACTCCTAGAATTCCGCCCAAGTAAGTAGAAGGAGTTCATTCATATACAAACAACACAATGATGCATAAATAATGAGTCCTGCTTTATAATGCAGCGATAGCATGAGTACCTATCTGTCTAGTGGAAAAGACTTGTGTAAGGCACTCTCCACTTCTACCTTCCCTTGTTACGCACAACTTCAACTCCTGTACATAAAAACGACAAAACAAATGCTCTAAGTATGGCCATGTCACAGAAGAACATGCAATGCACTCAGAAACATGAAGAAACAGAAACACTAAACTATTTCCTTAACTGGTCTGATCTCCTAACCCTATCTAGTATCACTCCTTGCCATGTCACTTCTCATAATAGCTCTCCTATAGTGATTACGACTCTTAACTCCCTCACTCCACTTGTCAATAATTCAGCCCTCAGAGTCATAAATTGAAAAGGACAGCTCCAAATGCAACACAACAAAACTGACTTTCACGACAAACTGCAAAATCCTGTTACCAAATATCCCATTCCTCTTATAATATAAAGACGCTCCACAATGCCCCTCTATCCAACTACAAGTATCACCCGTTCAATTCCCTACTCCTTCACCCTCACTTACTCCACTACTACTACTCATGAATTAATAACGCAATCCATTACCACTTTAATTTTTAAATACCTACACCTACAACACTCTTCGTCCACCTAATATTCCCATCTTGACTCCAACCTTTTAATGCTAATTTCATTCCTCGTCTTAAAAAATCATTCTGCTTCCGAGAAACTGACTGATTACAAATTCTTCTTCGCTAAATTACTAATTTTCTAGTTTTCAACAACAGAAATCTTATTTTGCAGTTGCTTCTATGCTATGGGAATTTGCAAGAATATTTTATGAAACTATTATTTAAAAAAATAATTCAAATGCAATAGGATTGGGTGACAATAAGGGGAGTTAATCCATTTGGGACTTTAACTAGCTCTTTGAAATGAAGTCTATGGAAAGATGTTCATTGATTGGTGCATTTTGATTTCGTGTGCTATTTAAGATTCCAGCTTGAACTCGACAGTGAGCAGTCATCAGCATTTTCCTTATTACTGGGCGCATTGTTATACTAATGTAGTGAGTTGTAACAACGGAAGAATAGTAATCCAGAGCTAGTAGTCTGCTACAGTGTACAGTAGTAATTGTAATCTCTTTGCTTTCACAAACGCAGAGCTAAGCTCCAACAACCTCATCCAATTTGCTCACAATAATGTCAATTAGCTTAATCCAATTTAAAGCTTTGTTAATTTAGATAGATAGAGAGAGGCAGAGAAAGGGAATCCTACTTTGTAGTAAGTATCAGTCGCTCTTTCAGATACGTAGCTCATCATGATGGGAGCTTGGGTCCCCTCCCTTCCAAATCTCCTGGATCTCGGTCTTGCATGATCACCTCCGTGATGCAGTCTATGGCGATGGTACTGAGCTGTAAAGAAAAAAATAATTATTCATCAGTGAATTAGCTCATCTCTTGGACGTAAATAAATGCAGAGAGTAATTACACATCGTTAAAACAATTACAATAGAGATAAAGAGGTCAGAGTGGGGCACACCACACATAAATGTAATGTGTCACAAATACGGAAAAACAAAAGACATGGTTAGAGGGAGTGCAGAATGCCACGTAAGTATGACAGAGTCGTCAGTCATAACTTGTAATGAGCAACGCGAGGCAAATGACTCATGTCAGGAGCTCAGGAGAGAAAACACACGGCTGATTATGTATTTACATTTGGGTAGAGGTGTATGCTATAGCACTTAAATGACATGTTCATAAGAGGATATCATCGGTGGTGGTGGGGTTTACTGAGGCTATAATAAGAGTTGACAGATACACTGTGTCTCCGTTCCGTTGATACATCAGTATAAACCCTTTTCCATGAGATACATAAACACACATTGGGAACATTATCAGATAAACTTGTACAGCAGTAGCTGAGCTACATTTTCATTTGTTGCAAATGACTAATCGTCAACACTGCTGTAATAATTCCCTGGACTGGCTCTCTGACAAATAAACAAACAGAGGGATTATTATTTGTCATTTGACTTATCATAATATTAGCTATTTGGAGTCAGTTGGCAGTTGCTAGTACATACCTGTGAAATGTACATTTATGGATGACAATTCAAAGGAGGGGGAGCGGCATTTTAAAACAGCATAATGCAGACTCATGCCTAAATACTGTTACTAATTCTCATTATGTCATAGGATGTAGTAGTACTAACCATGCCCACAAAATTGCAGTGCATAACTACATAGTAATAATATGCAAAATATTATCTAAAGAAACGTGCTTGGTTTGCTGTTTTGCAGAATATTCTAAAAAACACGTGCAGTTCAGCAGAGCCATGCATGACACAGAAGGAAAGAATGTCTTGCCAATTATTCATTGGAATAAATTATAAGTTGTGCATGGGCAAGATAAAGAACAAGTTAACATTTTTGCGGAAAGGAGATGCAGTGGCCAGTATGTAGACGTAGACACATCGGATAAGTATGCGGTGGTGTGATGATGGTACTACCTCTAGGTAAGTAAAGTAGCAAGAAAACAAATCATTGAGGATGACGAACAATAAACAAAAAGACGGCTGATTGAAGGCCGAAGGTGAGATGGGGAATGCAATAATGCAAGACAGTTGATAATCCTGTAAGAGGAGTCTTTTGTGGGATGGAAAGGTCTCCGTAGTAAAATTAGGACATGTACCTACGAGGATCGTAGAGAATAGTTAGGGAGTATTGGGGAATTGAGTTTGGTTCGAGGCTGAGTTTGGGAAGTCTGAGAACGCGAATCCAATGCGAGGAACTCAGTCACTCATCCCCTGTGGTTCCACTGACAGTAATGAGGCAATCCCACCAACTTCTTCCGTGTAACGATGGCACGGCCACCAAAACAAAAGAGATACTCTTTCGGCGTTTACGGAAGTCGGGGAAGCTAAACCCGAAGACTGACAATGTATTTAATAGCCATTGTGTAAAATGCCCACAGAGCCAAAGCTACACACACATCCATTATTAGCCAGGCTATGATAAACTAAACTGGTATACATATAATATCCTAGCTACTAGTCAGGATGTATAGAATATCTGTATTAAAGTAAATAAATAGAGCAGAGGCAGATGAGCCGAGTCATCAGCTGTCGGCGTGTAATATAAAACCAACAACATAATATATAACAGTTCACAAGTGTTTGATGAGAAGATCTCCATATAGACACCACATCAGACAACTGACATTACATGAAAACACAATTCCGCGCAATACTATACTACATGTCCGTCCTTCACTTCCACTCGCTTCCGTCCTGACGGTTTACAGTCTTCGCGAGCTGGAAATGAGAGGAAGATGAGTGCTCTAACATTTACGCAGACCTACTTCATAAAATATCTTAGGCTAAGTAAGTACCCGGTAGCTTCCTTTCATTTAACACCTATAAGTATAAAGCTAAAGTGCAAGTGTTTTCTACATTCCTACAGCTCCAATTCGAATATCATTTCGGTTGATACAGACTTTGTCTTTCACATCTGTCGAGAATTATGATTTTGATATAAACTACAAGTACTAATACACAATTTTACATGCATGCATAGGAGATACGATAAAATAAGTAGATACCTCAAGCATGGGGTTACTACAACGTAGTCATCATTTTGTAAGTCACACGTGCATACGAAACATAATTATGTAACATAATATTATTTGGTAAGCTTAAGCAGGGAGTGTTTGTTCACGTATTTGATATTGGATGAGCAAGAAAAGGAAGGAGTTTATGGTGTGTTTGCTGGTGCGTGTCGCTCATTCCAGGAGATGAGACAATTTTTTCCTCTCTGTAGCTAACCAACTATAAGCAGAGTTTCTTTACTCAGTTAGGTAGTTTCAATTTATTAATCATACATCCCGTTCCGTCGACGTTGATAGAGGCTTTTAAACCGGAGTTTGGTTGCTGCTGGAGGTTCAATTCGGCTTAAGTTTAACTATGACTTCCCTTGACTGCCCCTGCTTCCGCCGACAGCATTACAGTAGGTACATTTGAAATGGTGTCGTCGGATGTGAAATAGGTTCAGAGTAAATACAAATACAAGTGAAAGACGTCTTCCTCCAGATAGATACCTGAGCTTCTCCTGTGCGCTCATGTAAATAAAGAGCTCAATCTTTTCTGTTTCGGTATTCGCTTTCAAATGGAGTGCATGGCAAACCTTTGTCCTGTATACTGACTTTGACCTTTTTCATGCTTGAGAAGTCAAGAGAGCAGAATGACAATGAAGTTAGCAACTTGAGCAGATTCATCTGCTTTCGTTTCTTTAATCCACTCCAGCTCAACAATCCCTCATACGGAATTGGCCATCCAACCAGTTCATTAATGTCAATTCCTTTTCACGCCTCTTTTCTATCTATTCCTTGTTGGTTTACTTTCATGCAACTGCACACACGAAAGATTTTCTCGGATGACAAAACATGAATACAAACTGAACCACTATACACATCTTTCATGTTATTTATAGCCCCTTCATTTATTGTCTATAATGCAAAAAAATATGGAAGCTATTAATAAGAATGGAAGGAAGGTTCTATTTGGGAAATGAATGCCTACTTAGTAAGCACATTGTTAAAAAGCGTCTGTATAACGTGGACAGAAAAAAGTTAGCACCCAGAGGACCAATTTATGTAAGTAACAAGGTTCATTTTAATAGATGGAAATTTGCATGATCCGGAAGGCAACGGAATTGCATAATTATGAGATGCTTTTTTAAATCCTTTCTCCCATTTCCTCAGTTTTTGTTGCTTTGGAGTCGCATTCAAGACTAAAAGGTTGAAGTGCAACGAAAACCCGACGAGGGAATGAGTTTAGCACAAAGGTTCGGGATAGGCAGGCAAACGGCTGTTTATAATATTAGAAAACACTATTATACGAGCTATCATGTAGTGTAGGCACTTATTCTAATGCTGCTCCTCAACCTACCCACTATAAACTATTATTATAATACATAATCTACACTTAGGCACGCGAAAGTTAAGTTCGATACACCGGGTAACCTTATACAGTAGTACGTTTTATATAAAATAGTATTTAGTAGTAGAAGTAGCAACTCAAAAGTAAGTATAAGTAGGAGCCGCAAAGCTAGTACTCGGAGCATTATAAATAAACTTGACTCAATGCAAGTAAGTAGAAAAACTTTTAACATAAGCCATTAGTATTATCTTCTAGGCTGGATAATACCAAATTGCATTCAGTAGTTGAAAACAAAAAGGAGAGAGTGAGACCTCGGTGTTTTTAGTAGTTTTTGCATTGTACATAGATATTTACGTGGTTATAGCCCAGAATAATATAGTAGTGGAGTCATTTCATTCCACCACCCCTTTTAAGTGTAACGTATAAGTATCATACACAAACATCTATAATGTCCATTACCAATATTACCTCACTATGTAGAAAAAGGAATCATGTGGGAGCTGAAGCACACTTAGACGAATCATGACTCCCTACCTATTTCTCTCTTTCCGCCTTATCCGTACACTTATATCTCAACTCTCTCTCTGACCTATCCGTACATGTATCATACAACTCTGTAGGTACTAAAAGGAAAACCACTTTCGTTTGTCGCTCGTTTTCTGTCTTGGGCTTTCCAGAGCATCTCGACTTACTTTTATCGTTAGCCCAGTTTGATCTAATGTATATACGTTTCTTTTTCTATGAATGTGTGTGTGCGTTCCCAAAATGAAGGCAGCAGTCTGTTTATTTACCTTATATACTTTCTCAGGTATACTTATATATTTCATTTTTTCCCTTCTGCCCCTACATCCTCTACTACAATCAACGCTACTACAGATATTATGCAAGTCTACTACTCTCACTCCGTTGTCTCATCACAAAATATATATTATACACAGCGACCTATATAATACACGGATGGACCTACCTAAACAAATATATGTGAAGTACATAATATATAATATTTCTGAAAAATGTACGAGTACAGGTAACAAGAGGTACACCTGCAATATCTTCCTTATCGCTTGTAACACTCAAATGGAATAGTTGTTGCCTCACTGGGACCATATGTAACGTCCTAGCGACACACAATGCATTTTATTTTACCTTTCCACTGTTTTGCTTAAAAAGCAAGAAGCCATCATTTCAATGGCATCCAAAAGCCCTAGCCTATTCAACATCAATTGAGCGGGGACAACTAAGTCTAATGGAAATGAAAATGGAGGTAGACATTGACATTAGACCCTCTTTTTCTCAAACAACTCTATTTCTTCAACAACACGTAATGGCAATGGAATGGTCATATTCTATTATTATTATGACTAAGGGTACCTCCTATGAATGTCCTACTAAACACAATGTAGTAAAGGTAGAGCAGAGCCAGCCATGAGCAACGTATTGGTATTGCTACTTATTGTCATTGTTGGTTTAATGCATACATTTTACTTCCAGTTCCAACTATCTTTACTTTTTAGATAAAATACTATGTCATTGCTATCTATAGCTACCCAGACGTGTGTTACTGCCTTATAGAGTAATGCCAAGTGAATTTCCTGGAAGAAATAATTTTCCGAGCACTGTATTACATGGGTAAGTAAAGCCGTATTAGGTATGTAACAGTTGTCCTGAAAGAGTGCTAACTTTCTCGTTTTACGAGCTGTTCATAGTTCGTGCCTCAGAACTATGTAGTAATACACATCAGTAGAAAAAGCATCATTGCATTCTCTACGAGAGAATACATATCTATAGTTGAGAGAGTGAGTGCCGCACAATTCAGTTCAAACTAGTCGAACATAAAAGTGGAATATAAAAAGTCAAAGGGAGAAGTGTGACTCTGAGTGAGAATAGTGGGCATTTACGGTGAAAGTATATGTAATGGACCGATTAGTATGGGGATATATCCGGAATAAGCAGAACTCGAAGATACGGGAATGTAGATATGTAATGCGTGGTCTACTACCAGTACATTATATTATATAGATGGATTACTCATATATATTGGGAATGGGTTTATTTTCTATACTAGCAAGCAACCAGAAGAGATCAGGCCTCTCTCCACTAAAAAAAACCCAGAGAAAGGGAATTGACTTGACTCCTCGGTCGGGTGGTTGCTGGGAGAAATAGTTTATGAGTGTGAGAGCAGAGACAAGCCTTTGTCTACATTGTATGTATATAACTCGTAAGTATGCACAAGGATTCAATAACTATTTCACCAGAATCAAGCCCCACAAAATGTACTTTATGACTTGGAAATTTGAGTTGAGTATTCCCCCAAATTGCTGAATAACGAACTTTTACAGCATAACTACATTGACGTGATGAAATCACAAGAAATGAGCCGCTCCATTTGGACCAGGGTGCACGCAATTGTCCACGCAGAGGGAATTCTTCCCCAGCATGCGATATTATGCAACTTCCTCAAATTCATGTTCCAGTAAACCGAGTCCGAGAATGTTTAATGCACACGCCTCAAACACACCGCACTTTCCTTTCCTATATTATTTGTTGTCCCTATATTAGTAACATTAGAGTCTAAGTGCAGTATTGCCAGGAGCACCAGCACCGCTCTGATATTAGGCCACCAATTTAATGTATACTATTAAGCTGCTCCCGAAGAACACAATTATTAAGATTTGCTTTTGATGTCTATACTGTGATGTGGTGGCCAACCTCTGATTTCTGGTAACTTTTCTACGTAGAGAGGATGTAGTAATATTAATACACATTTGCATAACATCAACCTACTATTTAGCCTGTATTTAAATTAATACCTAGGGTTCTATGCCTAATAACTATTCATTTATTATCGCCAGCACACAGCGGCTGATAACTTTAAAGTCTTAATTCATCTTTAGGGCATTTAACTACTTACGTTGTTAGTTAACATTTAAGACAGACGCCGCATGTGGCTTTCGACAACTAATAACAAACTAAGATATTAGAAAGGATTATAAATAGGAAGCCATAATATGTACACAAACAATTACAGTTCGCTTTAGTGCAACAGAAGACTGATCACTATCTCTTAGACTCCGGCAAATACTGTTATTACAAAATACAGCTCATAAGTAGTATAATAGATAGTGTATTGGTAATAATATATTATTTGTTGGACATGCACAAGTTTCACAACATCTATTTTATATCTCTTTGATGATATTATCACGATTAATAATTGCATAGAAAAGATGCACACCTGCATATAACATGCAAAGTTCCAAAACTTTTATAACGAAATATTTGCCATAACGATTTTGATGACAGTATTAGTGGCTGTGCCGCGATAAGGAATGTCATTACATTATCCTCTCTCAATTTAATATCCTGGAAAGTTTTACCTGTCTGAATCCATAAAGAGCGCTTACCTTCCTTTTCATGCACTGTATTTGAGTTACATGTAACCTAAAAACTCTTTGTAACTCGCATACCTAGTACTAAGCCTACTAACATTAGGTTGGGATAGGGATATATATATTTGGTTACTAGAAAGGCTGCGTATTTTCATGGTTTGCTATGCGATTGCAAATCCATACAGGTGGTAGTAAGTTTGAAGTTGATAAGAAAGCAGGGTCGCTGTATAAGCATAAAAGTTGTTATATATGACGGCGCTCGGTGTCAGTGGCCGTCACTGGAATACAACACATCCTAAGAAAACTATTCCAAGTTTCTGTCAGTGCTTTACCAAACATTTTTCTGGCGCAAAGTGAAGCAGAGCACGAAAAGTTGTGTAGAAGGAAAGTGATACTGTGTGTGGACGTATTAACTGACGGAGTAGTAGTAAGTGAACGCAAAGAGTATCTTAGCGAAGTTTAGTTTCGGGATGTACAAGTGCTATTCTCGGAATTGTGAATGATCGCATGTCAGAGAAAAATTGCCTCCATCACGTCGCAGTATCGCAGACAATGAAGTTAGCATCAAAAGAAGTGTATCATTATAAAAACGGAAAGCACCCACAAAACTACTCAACTTACTACACGCAAAATGCTTTCATTTGACTAAAAATTACGCTTTTACATAGAAACCAATCAAGTATAACGTTTATTTTCTCTGGATGTCCTCTCTGTCTTCTAAATCCACTCAATGATTTAATACTTCAACAGTTTTCCATGTACCCATTGGAATTGCAGATGAGTGCTTGGTTATACTATTACACACTTTATATATATTATTATGGGAGCTACTTAGCTTATTTGCCCATTGCCCTGCCCACTGCATTGGAAAGGCTCAAAAGTAAACACAGTTTTGTGGACTATAATGCCTCCTTTTTATTCTTCGACACATTTATTTCAGTTCTTCACTAATGTCCTCCTCACTGCGAGACAAGGCCATTTAATGCCAGTCAACGGCCATTCCAAAAGTACATTAACCATCTACCTAATAAGTATGTCCGTACTACTTATACACAAATAATATTCTCTCTCTCTCTGCTGCGATACACCTACTTAAGTAACAAGAACTTACTCTTAAGTACCTTTTTGTTCTTATGTGGATAAAGACTACATGACCACCAAAATTCGTTTCAACATCCACCATTTCACTATTTGTATTCCCTAACAGAGCAGTCAGTCAGCCCAAGCAAACAACTCAATGCACATACATTTAGTATCTCTTCTACTCTCTATTTACATGTTAACACAATCTAGTCAATGGACTTGTAATGGTTAAATAATATATTATGCGTATATAAACAATGATTGGGAGGGGACGAGAAATGAGTACATTAAACTGCCCTTTCAGTAAACAATTCCATCTCTTCCACCGAGACACAGACGGAAAACAAATCTTTCTTCAGTTCAAAAAATCTCATGCATCTTCTTAATCTCTGTGGCCAAACTCTAAATTGCTAAGGGTAGGATATAAATTATGTAGATATGAGTTTTGGAAATTTCTAGTTGCAAGGCAGTTTACTTGCTACAAAATATGATAGTGAGCGATGAAGAGAAATCTTAACATTGGGATTTAGGTCGCAGTAATTATATGCAACCTTGGAAAGCAAAAATCAGTCTGAGAGAGAATAAGATAATGGAGATGAAAAATCTCGAAATATTTAACTTAGAAAGACCACATACTCAGCTTTTTCTGTGTTCATCAAATGCTTTTTAATGTCATAAATTACATCGGTGCCTACGTTGTGAGATTGTTAAATATACCAGACAGACATAAAAGCATTAAAAATCAAATGGGAAATATTTATTATAGATGCCCCTTATCATATTTCATATATTTACAGCAATAAATATCATTTGCAGGAACATGCTGACAAGGCAAAGATCACTGTAAGCATTCAATGATGTATGATGCATGTATTAAAAATGTGAATATCTCTAAAGAATATAATATCATGTATTGTTTACATTTACTAATATGCATAAAACGGTAGCAGAGTTATAGTAGGGGATTAACTGCTGTGAAATGAAAAGAATTTCGTGGTTTAAAATCCCAGGGAAAAAGACGGGAAAAGATAAAATAATTGTTGTAAAGTAGGGAGGGAAATTCGAAACAACTCAATCGTAGTGAAATGAGAGATTTATCCAATAGTAATTTAGACTAAATTGATATAAATGATGATAGTTCGGTGATTTTATTTCGTTATTGCTTCAAAGAGCACTATCTGCTAGTAACTGACTGTAGGGGGATGTAAATCATCGTTTATTGCATGGAAAGATATCAGAATGAGACGAGATGATACGGGATTTTATAGGGGTATGGCATGGGAATACGACTGAATAGGGAGATTGAAATGAACTACCCAACTACCTATTCACCAAACTACGGCTACACCAACCAAATGTAAACACTAGTTCTTTATAAAGGAAATCAGAATGAGAGCCATAGCATTTGCCTTCCTATGCATTTCATCCTATTCTGCACCATTCAACGCTTATAATATCATTTTCAGTCCTGCAGTTTGTACAAAGAGTAGAAAAAGGTTCTGGTTTGTGTATGCATAGAATTCTGTATAACTGTAATGTAAACATGACACGAAGTGATATGATTCAAATGGTCTCTAGTCAAGCAAACCACACAGACGTCCCCAGTAATTTACATGAATATTAAAAATATTACACACAACCGCCAGTTATCAGATAAACAAAAATAAGAAGCAATCTCGTTATTAAATTACTGAATGAATTATTAGCTATATGCTTATGTCTCTGCACAATTATTGCTCTTTATCAGCCGCAGCGTCTATTTCAAAGACCAAAAAAGTGACAGCATTCATTTGTATTCGTGCTATATTTTTATATTATGTCTCTTCCCTCATTGTACTAGACTCGTTTCCACTAAATATTAAAAGTATTATAGCTACGTACCGACGCTGAGTCGTCAAATCTAAATAAAAGTCATTTTTTATCTCGCTCTAAAGGTTGAGAAGGATATTGGTTTTGCATGAAGTAGACAAACTAATTCCCCACAATATACATTTATCATTAGCAAGTGCTTCAACTTGAACTAGTCGTAGTCTATATAATCACTAATTTTGTATCATGAATGGTGTGCTAGTACCACAGAGAAAGAGATTCTTTCTGAGAAGATAATAACATGAAGAGTGGATTGGACTAGATATATTATGGAGATACCCTTTTGCACGAGTACCTTACGGACAATGCAATTCAGAAACCAGAGAAACGAGTATAATTTCTGTCAGTACCACTAATTTGTAGGGATCAAAGAACGGAGCAGTCACACTCACAATCTCATCTCTGCATCTTCTCCTCCCATTGCTATCTGCTAGCAATTTGCTTGTTGCCATATGTAATCTTCTTGCAATTCTTCTGGTTAAATGTGCGTGTTAGCTTGATTGTCTTTTTGTGACTGGGAATTCAATGTCATTACAGATGGGACAGAGTTGAATTATAGATGCACCCATGCACTGTACTAATACATGTAGATACAGAATACTTAATTCCCTCCTCTCATGCACTCTACTTTTATGAATTACTGGGATGTGCCATGTTAATATAATGCAGTATTGTTTACGCAGTACCCAGTAATTGTTAAGATAAAAGGACTACTTAATTTTATAGTGTAGTCACACAGTCAGAAAACTATAGGACATAGAATAAAAATGTATGCTGTGTAAGATTTTTTGACTTCCTTCCTTAACTTGGAATTATAAATGGGAACTGTTGAATGTAGGGTGAGTAGTAAGTGAAGAGAAAATGCAGTTTTATATTACGTTATTTATTTTATTATTGAAGACGGCAGTAAATAATTTATCAGTAAACAGAGTACCTATTTATACTAACAACATACATACATGGAAGACGCACACGCACCTCTCCCCTACTAACAACGATTAGACAAGAGCCAACTAATTACTCTTTATAATATGATTTTTAGTATGTTCGTAAAGAATATTACACAGCTATATATAGCAAGTAGAGAACGATAACATAATAATGTGAATTCTCCATCATAAAATCCACTTGCTCTAGTCTATTGGATACTTGCATCAAAATAACCCATCTCTATAGCTCACACACATTCTTGCTGTATTAAAAAAATACATTTACATGATTACATATAAAGTAGATGTGTGTTGCGTATAGCAAGCGAAGCGTATCGGATATGAAGTTTCTCTGTGTTGGAAGTATAGGTAGACGGGGAGATAGAGTAAGCGGAGAGGAAATACCTAGAAACAAGTTCTCACAGAGCTAACGCTGAATTCAACTGAACTTGGTGATTTGTAGAGTTAAGGTTAGGTTATTTTTCTTGCTAAGTCTACCCTATGTTTAGCATGAAAGTAACAAAGATACATTACATGAGTATTTATGTTTAAACACAGCAAAGGAAAAAGCCTATCCTGTAGTTCGACAAGTAAGTAAGTAGCTACACAAGTACAGATAGTTTATGAGACGACTGCCTCTACTACCAAGTTGGTATGATATGGTTTTAAACTACTGCTTGCTACCGTCCATCCATATAGAGTAGGCACGTATTATTATTATCAGAGTAAACTTGCCAACAAAAGGTGGTCCCCACACTAACCTTAGCTAAGTAATGTACGCAAGATACGCATTGACTGACAAGTGAGCGTGAGCTATAGTTAAGCTACCATTCTCACCAATGCAATTTTACACTCGGATTGCATTTAAAATTGCAAATATATTTTTTTACGTGCGCACACACGATCTAATGTAAAATGATGTGTCAGGACTTGGTGGTTCATAGTCAGTCATTTCAAAAGTGTGTGTATTGCTTGACTTCTTTCCTTAGGTTAGGGCAGACGGGAGAGTGAAAAGCAACAGAATGGTGAACAAGAGAGATAAATGAAGTAAAGGAGGTTAGGTGTCACCTGGGATGGAGTTAATATTCTGGGGTATCAAAGAGCTTACGCGTGATTTATGAAATTCTGTGCAAAATGAAGATGGAAAAGAATAAGCGAAGAGAAAATCCAGGCTTGGATATTCCATTTCATATTGTGAGTGAGTCTTTTAGTCTTTCCTCCACTCCACGCTTCCTTCTCCAAATGGAAGTGTACGCAAGGAGACATAATGCATCTAGGTACCCAAACTCTTCCACCTATTTACTTATACTTATTATGGCACTACTACATATGACTATTATATCTACTACCAACATACACGAAATAATATACTACTTCTTCTCAAGACTTTCTTTCTTCTTTTAACAACATAACAGGACAACTATGAGTGACTAACGATAAACTACTACAATATCCCAGTCTACATATATAATGTGTACACAGGTCTCTGCTCTGTGACGTATACTTTATTTCTCACTGAACACAAATAGTTCCGAGTCACACAGTGAGACAGTAAAGAATAGAAGACGGAAACTACTCTTGCTACAATACCTAACGCCAAAGTCACTAACACCGGAAAGAGTGTCTCCAGGACACTTTGCCATAGCAGAGATATTGTAGCCTTTGGGCGACAACAGGACAAACTCCACGTGATTCTCCACGCACCTTTATATACTGTATTAAAATATTTTTGCAGTACTAGTTATTATGATCAATATTCTCTTTATACAGAAATTATTTGCACCGATACCATACCGATACCAATTATATCGAAGTAGTTACAAGCATTTAATCACCAACTCAAAATATTCACAATTATCAGCCTGGTATTACAGAGATACTTATTAGGTAGTGACATTCTTATTACCTACACATATTGTTTACGAGTACACTTGAATAAATTGCCACAATGTGTCTTGTACTACAGTAAGGTAGAAAAAAATAGGTTATCTAGGTTGGTTGTTCTGGCGAGTTTTGCCTCCTATGCCAAGGTAGAGTTTACGCATTTTAAGTCTAATGCAATAAGAATGTGAGGCGTATAAGATTTATCATTATTTTTCTGCGGAAATAATACAAAACACGACGAAGAGTGAAGCGCAGAAGCTTTGTTCCGAACTCTGCCTTTCCTAGTACAAACGTCCTTATTATAATAATACTGCAAAGACATTAAACATGTAGTAATGTTACACATCACAATATATAAGTATAGGTGTAAAGAGAGCGGTTTGATCCTCTGTTGTTCGATTCTTTTTTACATGGTTACACAGAGTCGCCATGAACACCTGAGTGAGCTGGGTGAACTTCTAAGGTAGCCTAAGACCTTAAGATATATAATGGTCTACAGACAAATACATCATGTTTCGTAGTTCAGCAAGGAATTACGTCAACTCAGTCCTGGACTGCGAACTCTGACAAGACAAGGATACTCATTCTATTTTTACATCCATAACGTCTGGAATAAAATATCAACATAGACTGACGGGCGATGAGAAACCAAGAAAAACAACTACTTAAATTCGCATTACCGACACAAGAACAACATGCATGCAACGATTTGCAAGACATTTGCCTTGCCCTATCCCTTCACGAAAATGGATTGGGAAATGATTGTAACATTTCTACTGCTATATATAACTGGCCCCTATTAACGCTTACGAGACAATGAAAAGTCTTGTTTCGTAGAGTACATTAACTGTCATGTATGTATATGGCCATAACCATTATTACACAACAATAGCATTACATGTGAATGCAAACAATAACTAATGTATTTTAAGACATAATATTGACACCTAATACTGTTTATGCTATGCTCTCATAAAACATGTTATATAACTTATGTGCTTCATACGTCATATAATATTGCATTAAACATATTTGTGTTGTTAATACATACTGCTACATAGAATCAGAAATAACTGAATAGACATCCGAAACAAAACCCTTTTCAATCCACATACACATACACACAACTCATTCAGTCTTTCTACCCGACAAAAGTAGACAGACATGTAGTAAAGGAAACACAACACGAATGTTCAGAGCACTCAAGTCAAAGTCAAAATCCCCGTGTCTACTCTACTCTATTCATCTCAACAACATACATATACACATTGTAGTGTAATAATAAGGGCACTTTACCATAGACGACATACTATAGCCTAGCACTCTGTGGAATGCAAGAAGGGATCTATTTGCTACCATTTCTATGCTTATTTTCAGAGCTACTTTATTATACTCTTTAACTACTGTGTAACGTGTTCCCCAGTAGCTTTTGCATAGACACAGTAATGCTGTTTCCTACTTGTACGTTTGCATTCTTATCACGAACATTTGTTTCATACTTACTTTACCACAGAAGTGCATAGTAGGGTAAGTGGAAGTGTCAGGAATTTCTTTATGAACTACAGAGCTACATTTCATAGTGATGTATTTTCCTGCAGACGCACATACATACAAAATTACGACACAAACTAATATCATCTTCGCGATCCCTAATAGTCATCCTTCTTTTTTCAGCTTTAGTATATAAGTAATAATATTACAGATTCTTTTTCCTTGTTTAAAATAGATTATTATATTATTAATGTTCATTTTCGATAGAATCGCACATTGTGTGGGTCAATTTTGCCACTGCATGAACGATTAGCAAACGAAAAGGTTACATAAACAACTATGCAAAATTTATGCAGCCTACTATGTTTTGGGTTTTGAATAGAATAATTCAAACTTTATTCAAGCAATGTTACCTTGTTTTTGTTTGCCACTTAATAATCAGCAAAGCCACCAACATAGAGATAACTAAGAGAAATAAATAGCCAGGGCACGTAGATAGCCACATCAACTAACACCCATAGACTAAGTATTCATAGCAGAAAAAAGCTTTTTTCTGCTATAAGACACACAAAGTCTATTTACCAATCTGAAGGCAAATTTGAATGCCTATACTGCCTAACTATTGCGCCACGAATTGGCGCCTGTTCTCAAACTCCAATCCACCTGAGGTGGTCATAATTTAGTCTTTGTCATTGGCTGTCAACTAGCCAATAGTAATGATTAAATTATGAGAGATGGCATCAAATATAACAAAGACTTTGGGCATATTAAGCTGTTTCAGGCTTAATCTTAGTATATGACTAACACCTGGGATTGAAAGACATATACATTTACGGTATTAACTACATCCTAAGCACTGTAAATGTAAGAATAGATAGACTGGGCATTACTATACTAATATTAGGTATACTATGAAGGCCTACAACTACCCACCATGCGTTAAAATCCGTACAATATAATTGCATTAGTGTGTACATACACGAAATTTAATAAAAGTTAGATTGCAAGCATACAAGTGCAAGTGGGTAATGTGATCATAGTTATTAATATAACGGTTTGAATGACGTCCATTTACACAGATAGTTAGTACTATGGCCTTTATTTGAGCTAAAATAAAGTGGCGGCGATAAGATATGGTTTTAGCTATAGATAGTATGTAGTATATGTACCGTAGCATGGGGTATATTTGTAAAAAAGAACACGCTAGCCATCAAAGGAACACAGGAAAAGAGTCGTTGTAGAAAACGCAACAGTTTTGGACTCTGGTTCTCATTACAAAAATATTGCTTCGTGTTGACTATGGACAAGTATAGTATACGGAGGAGGGAGTACATTTCAATGCCCTTTCAACTACAAAATAATATTACATAGGTACATTAACATAGTTCAGTTGGAGCATTATAATAACAAATACCATTAAATATAGTCGGTTTACAGGCACAACCAGTCAAGCGGCGTAATGAACTTAGAGGACGGCGAGGGAGAAGAAGTATTTGTAGGCAAATAGGGAACCCTTGCATTATACTTTAGAACTACAACTTCACATCTACTTAGATTAGAGATGCGGAAGTTTTGCCGTCCACCCAAATGCATGTGTCAAGAGAGAAGGGAGAATAATAATACAGAAGCAATTTGGATCTCAATGAGGTGTAAAGCGTCGCAAGGCGCCTCTTTCAGGGGAAATGGGTCATTTCGATCACAAACTCTTGCCTTTTTCCATAGTTTCTCCCTGTACACTACGCTGTGCAATGCAGTGTAATGTAAACTGAAAGCGACGCATCATAAAGTAAAGCATCTTCATATAGATATGTATATAGGTTATGATAATAATATACACAGAAGGATGATTTTGTGTGGCCGGCAATGAAGAATACTGCAAATACATTATTACTCTACGTACATACCAACCAGGGACGACACAACAGACCAGCTAAACTTAAATTTAAAGGCGTTGTCGCGGTTTTCACGCTTCTATCTCCTCCATCCTCCCTTTTCCTTTCATATTATATGCACTGAAAGTCAATATCCAACTCGCTCAACTGGACTGGATTCGGGCCGTGTGGTTCCAGATACAAAAAAGAATGTGCATAGACGGTGTGAAACTCAGAACGGAAGACACTCGTATAGCTGGAGATCTTTAGGTAAAGATAATGTATCTCCAATTGTATAATAATATAGTAACGCTGTTGCGTATTTCGGAAAGGCATGAAATATTGGGAAATTTTCCGCTGTGAATTGAGATAATCAAAAATTTCCTTCATCATCTCAAGCCACATCCTTTCCTGTGTAGAGTCGAATGTATTGTTGCGGATTCACGGGCGGAGTGACACTGGATGAGATAAACTGCTCGGTGACAGATATTCCAAAAGAGTCAGTCGGTTTTGACAGTGAAGTGACGCCGAAGGAAGTTATAGCGGTTTCCAATAATATTGGTTTCACCATTCTTCTCCAGCAAATCAAGTCGGGATAAAAGTCATGTCCCAATGTCAACTTGCATTATTATCAGTAGCCAGATTGCTGTCTGTTCCTGTTTTGAGTTGCATTTCCTATCCCGCATTTTATGGAGGAAAATAAAATTCAAATGGGGACATTGTATTGTGTACATCGTCGGAAATCTCTCTGCCACTGCCAGTCAATATCTTTTTAGTATTATTTATATATTAGTGATTCGGCATGAGAGATTTCTATAATGGATGTTCTAATGTATCGTATGTGTAGGCGGAACACTTTTATGCATATAAAGCTTTCCGTTATGTAGATTGTAGATATATGAGGGCTATATTAAAGGAATATATTATGGATATAGAAAGAATGCAGTCAAAGTGACAGAAAATAGGAAGCGTTTGTTCTGTACACTTCAAATATGCGCAACTTATGGACGAGGGGAAGGGAGGAATTCGTTTTGCATTGAATCAAGTGTCAGCCTGTGTCTAACTTGTTACAAGGGTTGATTTACGAACTGCATTTTTTGAGTTTGCAATCTTTAACATGCCACACGAACTATAATGATATTCGTGGTTTCGATAATGTTATAAATTTTGTGTGTTCGACTGCCTTGTCTGCATAGAACAGTATTCCGACGACTTCTCTCCGACCGAGAGAGACATACACAACCGTTTCACGATAGAAGCACACTCTAAGTCTATTCTCCCAAAAGTCAAATAGATTCAGAATATTTTAAAAATACATATGCAGGAAAAGAACACACTGCGATAAATTGGATGCTCACTCCGTCCACATAGTAGTAGAAAACACTTGGATGGCACAACATAAAACCGTTGCTTCAACATTTAGTTCCTTAATGCGAATCTACAGAATTTGACAAACCTTAATAGTTGTATGTATACCTAAATGCACGACCACAAACTCACCTTCCTATAAAATCCATATAAACTAAGTTGAACAAGGAAATAGTATGCATAATATATGGTACACTATTGCAAGTATATAAGCATACGTAATTATTCAGGAGGAGTGTTTGAGTTCCTATTTATATCTTATGAATCGCATTAAATATTTTAAGGTGACAAGCAAATGTTTTCAAAATTCATGGCAGTGGTCGAAGAAAGAATCAAACTTTCATAGAAGACTATCTATCTGTCTCCACAATAGATAGATAAATTCACATCACATCTCTGTCATTTTTCTCTCTTCGTTTCGGGAAAAGTGGGATATGTACTTTTAGTACTTATGGATAGGTACGTGATAACAAAGTAGTACTCGACAGACGAGACATGTCTACACCGTTTTATATACCTATCTCTGCTGGAGAACCATTCATTGGCTATAATATATAAGTGCTTATACTTATATATAACGTAGTATATGTTTAAGAATATATAGAATCCCGTCACATACACTACAACTAACTAACATGAGGACATAACCTAAGGAATTGTTCAGGAAGACACGAACAGAAGAGGTCTGTGTATGAAGATGAAGTCAGTTGACTAATGCGAGCAGAAAGACAAGACTCTCACAGATCTGTACAAACAAAGAAAGTGTGAGCGTAGATTTCAAATAGGGTTTTAGGTTCTTTGACATCCCTCAGGTTTCTTTAGTCCTAGACTGACTTGACTTTTCTGGCTATGGCGAAAAACGTATCTAAATAAATCTGGGAAGAACAAGGGAGTAAATATGAAGCTGTGGAGTTGTTGGAGCAGAGTTGGAGCATAGGGGGTGAAAACGGAGAGGCACATAAAGAAAATTTAGCAGGGAAGACGAAATGATCATTGGGTTCAACGATGATCATCCACCGCACCAACGAAACGAACTTGAGTAAACGAATCAAGGAAGACAAAAAGGAAACTTGGACAAAGAGAGAGCAGTGCATGCACTTCTCTTGTTTTCTTAACCATCATATCATCATGGAGTTATGTTCTGTCAAAGTCTAAGAACGAGGAAAACAAACGAAAATGGGGAGGAAGAGAGAGAGCGAGGCGTTATTGCATGTAGCTTTCCTGTTAAATAATCACAAAACATGGAAATGGATATTGGCTTTGGAGGCTTTGTCTTCAGTCCTTCTTCCTTTTCTTCAGTTTTGAGTTTGTCAGGGAGCTTAGGTATCCCACCTCAGACGATACAGAAGAGGGTTATGCTCCACTAAATGGAGCTACTACTACCATTTACTTACTGACTGAAGGCACTGATATTTCTCAGTTGCTCGAATTGACTCTGTCTCACAGTTAGTTAGTCTGTCTGTCTGTCTCAATCCTGAAGCCCCGAATGCCTCGTCTGGCTCGACTCAAGTCAACAACGTGGCAAATGCGAGTGAGTTGACTTTGGAGGGAAAAACTGCGTAAGAAATACGGTCGTCTTAGGGTACGGACGGATTCCCTAAATTCATGGATGGATATGGATGTCGTGTGGAATGAGATGAGAACTAGGAAAGAGAGAGCCTAGACTTATTAGGATCGAAGCTTTGCTTAGTATCCTTATGAATTTGTCGCCGTCACTCTGTCCGATCGTCTGGGTGTCTGGTCGTCTGGTCGTCCACTATTAAAAAGGAGCAACTATATTTTTGCAGTGGCATAACTTATTTCAAATCTGATTTTTGCATATGGTAGCAAATGTATTCAGGAGCAACTAGTTATCATTAGAATTCAAATTTGATGCATCCCCTGGTTTGTGGAAATTATATAAATACAGAAGGTGAGGCAGACAGTAATAGTACGGCAGGTGAGACAGACGGCGTAGTAGCATAGAGGACTGACTACACACCGCGCTGGTATTAACATGCTCTGAAACTGCGGGAGACAAATGCAATATAAAATAGCTTCTCTTTAGTGCAACGATTAGTTGAATACAATTTTCGTTTCATTGCAACAATATTGTCACTGCATTGTAACCCAAAAGTGAAAATTGGCTAAAGAAGAGGATTTTTGTCCATTGTGATTAGTTAAATACAGTTTGAAACATTTTATCGTAAAAATTGTCAAAATATAAGAGTTTGAAACATTTTAACGTGAAAATTGTCAAAATATAATGGAAATGGCTTCACTTCATTATAAATACACGTGTGGGATTCATCAGTGGTGAGTGCAGTTAACTATAATTATCACAAATCACTATTTAGGTATTGTTTAAATCACAATACTACATTCAATTTGTATTGAAATCCAAAAATTATTAATCGGGTACAATTCTAATCGTAACACTCGATTCTTTCCAGCTTTACAGTCACCTGGTGCGGAATTGATTGGGTTGTGATCAGTTTGAAACAATTTATTTTAAAAATTGTCAAAATATAATGGATACGTCCATCGTCATTTCATTAAAAATACACGTGTGGGATTCATCAGTGGTGAGTGCAGTTAACTGCAATTATCACAAATCACTATTTAGGTATTGTTTAAATCACAATACTACATTCAATTTGTATTGTAATCCAAAAAATTATTAATCGGGTATAATCCTAATCGTAACACTCGATTCTTTCCAGCTTTACAGTCACCTGGTGCGGAATTGATTGGGTTGTGATTAGTTTGAAACATTTTATCGTAAAAATTGTCAAAATATAATGGAAATGGTCGTCCATCGTCACTCCATTATAAATACACGTGTGGGATTCATCAGTGGTGAGTGAAGTTAACTACAGTTGTCACAAATCATTATTTAGGTATTGTTTAAATCATAATACTATATTCAATTTGTATTGAAACCCAAAAAATTATTAATCGGGTATAAACCTAATCGTGATACTCGATTCTTTCCAGCTTTACAGTCACCTGGTGCGGAATTGATTGAGTTCTGCATGTTGACTCCAAACTTGTATGAATACTCTAATACCAATACCATTAACTCCCGCCCAGACTGTTGGACCAAAGACTCTCCTACTGTAACCCTAGATTTTAGATGGCGTAGTAAGTGGAATCTACAAAATCAACAAGATATTACTATTTAGGTATTGTTTATGTCACGTTACTATATTGAATTTGTATTTCCAGCTGACTTGCCGAATGCATCCCTACTCATTATTAAATGACATATTCCATTCTTTCCAGCTTTACAGTCTACTAGGAATTGATTGAGTTCTGCATGTTGACACATGGTGAAGAATTGAAGTTCACTATTTGGAATAAACATTTTATCGTGGAATCCAAAGTGATTTGAATGTTTCCAGGGCTCCGCCCTCAGGGACAAAGTGACGACATGCTCCAGAAAACTGGTTTCCCCCAACCAAAGTAGTTGGAAAGAACTGGTTGGGGGAAACCAGTTTTCTGGAGCATGTCGTCACCTTGCCCCTGAGAGGCGTAGCCATGGGACCAATCAAGGCATCTTGGTGGAATCTAAAAAATCGACAAGATATCACTATTTAGCTTGGTGTTAATTGACTCCTGAAGGGTGGATATTCATGACTACCAGCAGTTTGATCTGGAACAGAAATGGGATTCCGGAATGGGACTAATTCAAAAGAAAGTCCCATATAAAATTTCAAACTATTTTATAGGACTTTCTCTACAGAACCCAGCTGATACGGGCAGGGGAAGGGGGGAGGAAGGGGCGGGAATCTGTCTATTTGTCTTGATTCTAATGGTGGCTGAATACATGTGCTACCATATGCAAAAAGCAGATTTGAAACAAGTTATGTCGTTCCAAAATATGCGTGCATTTTATTATCGAAGGACAACCAGACCATCAGAATTTTTTTTAAATCTCCCGCTTCGATCCTGCGTATACGCCTGTTGCCAACAGTTTATTGCATATTGGAAAGACAGTAAAGGATGGATAGCTTACGGAGAGATCCATTCATACGAAACGGATAAGTAGGCACAGAAAAGTCAGTTGAAGCTAACCCACACGGAGTAATGACAACAAGGAAAATATCTAATGGATCAAGAAAATCTGAGAGTGGCAGGCAGGGGTGTCGTTGACTCCCATAAAGAAATAGCAACTGAGAATAAATATATCTGTACTCTACTGTGTGCATGTGTACATAATAGATGGAATCATACTAGACATGTGTAACCTGTACCTCCATAATAGGTACATAAATAAATAAGTGTATATGTTATATTACAGGGTTATTTGCAAAGGGCGTACAAGGCATATAGCGTTGACGCCTGGGATCATTTATTAAGACCCTATATCTCCCGCCCGCCGACTTCACTCGCCGTTCCAAGTGTGTAGGGCTGTAGTTGTGTGTGCATGCTGGAAAAGGCACATAATGAAAGAGTCGGGTACGGAAACACGAAAATGGATAACAAAGATAGCGGCGGTAAACTGATCTTTATTCGTCACTTGTAAGTTGTAACTGACACGAGATCAAATTCAACTCAATCTTTGCGATGGAAATCTCCGCCTAGCTCGCCCTATTACCTTATGGAGCTACAAATACAATCATATATATACATACCGCCCGCATTCATGTACAACCTCAACATTTCACTCAATTTAAAATACTATCCAAATAACATATCAGGTACAAAATCCTACTATCCTATGTATGTAATCTGGACATAAAACACCCTGGCTTTATACCGCCGCCACTATGTAAAGTGTAGCTAATGCTACATAATAGACATTAACAATGAGGTTTTTACACGAACGAGAGCCCACTGTTCTAAAAGAGTCTCCATAGGGGCAATGAATGTAATAATGTGTGTAGGTAGTAGTTTGATGGAAACAATAAGAGTTACAGCTTCGTATGTCCATTAAATACTGATAAAGAAAGAGCGGAAAGAAAACTCCGTGCAGGAACAGGTAAGGCAGTCCGTTTATGCAGTATTCTGTGTTTTCTGGCCCCTAATCACCTGTAAAGAAACCGATTGGACGGACACGAACCGAAACACAAAGTGCCGACCGCAGGAACACGAATATTCACCAAAATCCAGGAGAGAGAGACTATCTTCCTTCACATCATATTACTGGAGAATGCAGGGAGAACACGGTGCTCTACCATTCAATTAAGTCGTTCTCGTGTTAGTGCTCTTGCTTCAATTAAGACACGCCTAATGAGATAATCAAACTTGCAGGTAAACCGAGAACCCGCTCCTTTCCTACTCCTTCCCCTCTCCACACTTTTGGCACACATGTTTACAATAACAGAACACGCAAACTTTACAATATTCTATAAATCTTTATGATTGATGCTCTAAAACCCCGGAATACGCTATCCGTAATTTGCTAACCCAAAATAATTCGAATATTTCTAAAACTATGCAAAATATTTATGTACATGACCCTTTTATGGCATTCTTTAATATAACAACACAGCCAAGACACTTCCCCGACCAACAGTATTGAGTTTTGTAATTGCCTGCTAGCTGTTACTTCTTGGTATTGTTTTCTTGAGTATATAACCAATTTAGTCAAGTGCCTTTTCGATAGTTTTACATACTTGAAATAGCCCTATATGAAATAATACTTGTCGTGAACAAGCATTCCTTTTATTTATAGAACAAGTCGAATTAAACGGGCTTATATAGGCTAGCGACTGCAATTTGAATATCAATTCTCAAGTTGTCCGGTTGTCCTTTTTCTGTATACATTATGTATCCAAAAAGCATGTTTTGTATGTACTTTGTAGAGCGTAGCTTACAAACGTCGAGCTTGTTTCCCTCTTTTCTTCCCCGACGCAATTTATCTCACAATCAGTTCCTTTATAACAAAGCCTAACGTAATTCAACATTTATGATTCATAATAATACATTTAGTAATATTTATACAGCATTGTTTCTGTGGGAGTAGGGAGCAGCACGATAGAATTTTCACTCTTTTGGATAACATACCATTACACTGACACATAAGATGTCATACTACATAAATTCCGAGTAATTAAAGTCAACTTTCGTCCCCTATATAATACAATTTTATTCTAAACTGCTTTGAATTTTCTGTCCTACTGCGTTGATGCTACCGTGTAGCTCCAGCTAGGGAAGTTTATTTAGGGGTAATACATGCATTATAGATTATTACTCCAAGGGACATAGAGGAGTAAGTAGGGAGCTATAGATATAAAACAAATATCAACTATCTACATTTTCTATAGAATGATGAGGAAGGGGGCATTTTTAAAGAATGCTACTTTTGGTTGTGAGTTTCCCTACATCTTGACTACCTGTCCTTCTATCTTGCCAATAACGAACTCTGTATTCCTCTTCTCAGTCAAGGGTTTTCTTTTGCTTCTTAACTCTTTTCCTTGCAGACAAAAAATTCCCCTAAGCCAACTCAACAGAGCTTTACTTTACTCATCGTTACTGTATAGAAGATAGGTACGGAGAAATCTGAAGAGTAAAACGAGAGCAAGCAGCCAATATGCATAATGTATTATTTTCTGCTCAAAAAGTAATAAAATTCCCTACTCTGCAGCTACTGAAAAACAAGCTGCGTTTACTACTCTCTCCGATTAAATTAATTTTCCCTCCTTATTTCCATAAATTTACTCTCTTTGTAAAAATTGAATTGCACTACATCATGGGGTGCATACCTTAGTGAGTTCCGTCTGCCGTCGAGCTTCAAACTTCTCCAGAAATCAAATCTAAAAGCTCACTACACTCTACTACTACTGCTACACAAATGCAAACACTACTGAAATAAATACATAGCATTAACAAATCCAAGGCGTTTGTTCATAGACTTTTTATATACATGGGATACAAAAAGGAATTCTTTAGTATACTTACTTATAAAGTACAGATGCATCCTGACCCCAAAAATGAAGAAACTTTTTACCTCTTCTAATTGTATCGAGTGCCGTTCTACACGTATTTCTATTTGCCTTAATATTTCTCCTCTTCTTTATTAAATTATTAAATTAACCATTTTGCTCCCAATCAGTGACCCTGCAACTTTCCCCCTCTTCTGCTTTGCTCCACTCAAATAGTAAACCTTTCTCCACATTAATTAACTGCTTCATTTCTTGTCACATTGAAAATTGCACCTAATGCTTTCAAATCGAAAAAACTATAAACATTTCTCTTTTCTTTCCTAACAAGATTTTACTTGCACTGCAATGTGCACCCGGGCACTAAATTGTAGTCATATGAACGTCAAAGATGTTCTTAAAGGAATTTGCCAATAGTAAATTTTGATACATCGTGTCTCAAAGGTCGGCTTCTTTATGATATTTTACTGCCGACTAACTCGCAAAATAATGCTACGTGATCTAACTCGAACACATTTTAATTTATCAAACTACTGACGCAGCATTTACGATTATTGAGCGCACAGGTAATTGGGAGAAAGTGCAAGTGTGGAGAGATAGATGAGATCGCTTACAATCAGTAATAAGTGAACTTTTTATGTACGCACTGAGAACAGAAGTCAGAAAAGGGGTATTTGTGCTTGGCTGTCGTAACATTTGCACTAAAAAGGGGCATAGGAGAAATGAACCCCCCATAACCCACACTTTTATAAAGTTAGCTAATTTAAATCCCCACACTTATAACTTGCTTTAATTTAGCTAAACATTAGTAACAATTAAAACATCCCTAACAAAGATACTTGAAACCTTTTGTATTTGCAATCTAGAAGTTATAGAATGTCAAAATAATTTTATATGCTTCATTTTTTAAGATTCAAGACTAAATTATTTTAGCTCTCAAAAGATCTTAATTTTGATCCATCTCATAAAGGCAATCTAAGCTATACCTCAAAAACGTTATAAAAATGGTCATTGGATCAAATATTCACAACAAAAATTACGGAAATTGTAATTTCACTGCTATGAGAATGATCAGCTCTCCCGCAAGATATTTTTGGCTACGAATTTAGCAACCAGGATTATACGGCAAAAAATGTAAGGCTTTGAAAACTGGGAAAACAGAGGATGGTGTGTATGCTGTTAGACAACATGAAGAGGTCGTAACAACACACAACGACACACAAGGGTGTAGTTAGAACAATCTATCTTGCAGGGAAGGAAGCCTTGTCTCTCAACAGGATATGATGCTACACACACGTTACATGGAATTTTGCCACAATATCTACCTGTGTCTATCTATAATGCAGAGAGGTACAACTTAAATACAACCAAACTAAACTATCGCATTGAAACGGTCACTTCATGATATGGTCCACTCACAGCTCAGCAAAATGATAATGATGCTCAGAATAGGTGTTGAGTAATTGGGGATAGTGATTCCATGCAATAAATATCTTTATCTATCCGTCTATAGCCCACTTCAGTATCATACAGACAAAACGAAACGAGCGTGTGTGTATCCTCCAACTCAAATAAATCCATCCTTCCGTACACATGTTCTTTTCTACTCATATTGCACTACCTAATTTATGACCCGCAGAAAAATCCTATTTTCTCTGACACCATTTTGAGTTTCGGTTCCGACTCCGTCACATTTATCTTGCTGTAGCAAGTAATTTGTGAGCCAATATCTTTTAGTCTATGTCGATTGATTTAGCAACTTAAAAGATCAACATATAAATTAAGGGGAGCCACCCCTCCGTCGAGGTATCTACCGGAATTTGGCATGAACTCGATCTATTTACATTGAGTTGAGTACAAAACCATTCAAATTTTATTTTTTTAGGAAATCAAGGAAAACTCAAAAACTCTTCCGTTTTCAATTTTGATTTTTTTACCTAAAATTCTTACAGGGTCGTGGAGGGTCACAAGTTTGCGTTTTGTTCAAAAAGACTTTTGGTTATTTTATAAAAAATTCATAAACCTATCCCGCCAAAAAAAATAAAAAACTTTTTGGTAGAATGGCCAGTGTGACCTTTACAGGTCAAATTTGTAACATATCTGAAACTTGTGACCCTCCAGGATCTTCATCCTAAATTTTGAGATCAACTACGCCCAGATTACTTGAAAATTAGGCGACTTATCCATGATTTCCTGGAGTAGGAAATTACATTGAAAACCAAGTACTACTGCCTGACCTTAAAACGGCCAAATTAACGACATTTTAAGTAACACATGCCTCTTTGCCAGAAAAATCCAGTCTATCAATGACCTACAGTCAACATGGAATGTGTTTTTTTTATTTTTAATATTGTCAGACTGGTAGAATCAAGGCAAAATAATTGCAAAAAACGTTCGTCATTTCTAATTTCAACTGGTAAAAAGGTTTTTTAAGATAAACGAGGAACACTCGTTTATCTCATACTAAATATGTAGATAAAATATTGTTTTCATGTTATATGGCCACTGCACTCTTTACACAAGTATGTGCGTAATGCTACAATTTGCATGTTATCAGGTTATCACAATAATTACTAAACGACGGTTACATTTCAAAGTAGCTAGTAAGTCCATGAGATAAAAAGCAAGTTGGTATATTTCAACAATGAAAGGATATTATAAAAACGCTTTCCGTCGACAGGCACCATATTTTCTACTTAATAACACTTTTACTATGCAGCAAATGCAGCACAAAAATGAAATACATAAATAATAGCGTGCACTCAATATTATACTCACACCGGGAGAAATATTGAATTTTTTTAGTACAGATAAACAATTTTGTATCGTATGGAGCATCCACAAATAACAAATCAAATCACATATTATTATCATGGTAGCAATGGAATTTATTCTTCTATCTATAACTAATAGGTACTTATAACGAAGCGATATGCGATACATATAAAACTTTTTTACCATGTCATTTTTTACTATCAATTCTATGTTTATGAATATATACTCTTGAGTGAAAGATGCTTTCAAGATATGCTGTATAAATAAATATATATATCCTTATATCAATATCCTGGTGATGCTTACGTCTTTAGTGCATAGAAGAAATATGACATGGTAAATAAATAAACATACGATAAAGGGTCAAAGGAGGATAGAATCACTTGCATTAATAACAGAAAAGAGAATTTTTGTCTTTGCTTGGCGCTTCAATTTATTTGTATGTATTATACAGTTTGGTAGAAAATTGGGGACATGGATGGGGGAGTAGAAAAGGAATAAAATATGACCAAGCAACGCAATGCGTGTCTTTTTCTGTCATATCTAAAAGCACTACATCTGCTCTAACCTATGCATATACACTTACACATTCTACACTACATTGCATCTTATGTAATATTTATACACTTCAAAAATACACCCGACTTGACAATAAATTTTATGCATCTACCTATCCACATAAATATAAATATTTTTGGACAAAAACGAACATCGCATAAACGAAACCTCATCTTTCCCCACTGCTACGTTTCCACTTTATACACCGACCATTTCTGTTCACAAAAGTACTTGTCAAAGTATTATTATACTTAGAATTATATAAATACAGTAGGAATTTCACAGTGATTCAAATTATTATTTAATACCTTATTAAATTGTTGATGTATGATTTGCAATTTTAAAAAGGACTAAAGAAGTTTTACGAGCATCAGGATCTTGCCTCAAAAATCCTAATTGGACATAGTCTCAAGGGTTTCTATTAACTGTTGAGTGCCAGCCGAGGTTCTCAATCTGTATTCATGTTGATTACTTTATTCATGTTAGATAACCAGAATGGACAAAATTGAAATTCTTTCTTATGACTTTAACTATCTGTAGTACAAGAGAAGACTCTTTAGACACACAGAGTGCACATCCTCTTCCTACTGAAGTTGAGTACATCTACATCCAGTCTCCCTCATTCTATAGTCTTGTGTGCTGGTTGATCGAGTCGACATAAAGTTTCTAGTTCCCCTGTGAATTTTCTTTCAGTCACTCTTAATCCATGTAATTGGTTTGGAACTTCTTAACTATCGCAATAGAAGTGTGGATAACTTCTTAACTGCTACTATCCTTCCGAGTCTATATCCTAGTATTGAGAGAAGTATGTATCCCAATTGAGAATTCACCCCGCTTACGACCCACAGAAGAAAAGGGTATTTATGTGGTCATGTAAGGTTGAAATTAAAACCATACAATAGCAGTATATAACTGCCGAAACAGCTTACGTAACAAATGCACAAGGAAAGCAAAACAATTTTAAACCCTTGCATACATTCATCTTGAACAATTGCACTCGACAAAAATGTTCAAATGAGCAAAGAAGCATTCCAAGCATTCCAGCATTCAAACCTTACTGTAAATCATTAGACTTAAGTTCGGATGAGCAGAAAGGGTTTTAAAATCGTAGTAATATATTTTGTCACGAAATAGTATACCTTGACAATGTTTCGTTATACTTGGGTATAAAATAAAACCCAAAATTAACAGACCAAAATAAATTGAGTAGTTTTTTGACATTTAAAATGTTTATTATAGTGACAATTTAGATACTAAGCACTTGAATGCCTTCACCACTACTTAACTAGGGAAAAAACGAAGTAGAAAAAAGGTTATACATAATTGTATTTGTAGTTTGCATTGCAAATAGGAAGCCTGAGTGTCAGATTTGATTGGCACGATGTGTTCGTCTTCGGTAGAATGAATTCTCTTTCTCGTTGTTTTAAGTTCTCACGCTGGTCTCAAGTTCTTTTGTCCCTGAGTAATGTATTATATAAGTAGAATAGAGAAGTAGACTATCTAGATAGAGGATAATGACGTGCATATACATTGACTTCTTGGTTTCGTCCTGCACAAACTGACATTACTTAAAGTTGTTAGTCAGAAAGGTAGTTTGGTAGGAGGGAAGGCAGGAAGTAGTTGATTACAGTGCATGGCTAAATTCATAGGAGCACAATAGAAATAGAACTCAGTTTTATGGGAGATCACTACATAATGACGTAATTCTCACAGTCAGAGTTCATTCAATGGAATGATTTGCTCAACAAAACCTCAGAGTGATTTATTAAGAGTTTTACTTAAGGATTTGTGAGAATTATTTGAACAACATAATATAATATCAGATTCTGGAGATTGGTCACACCGTTTTATATTTAGCATTTACTCACACTACACCTACTGCTGTGCTGCAATTCCATGGGGTTAAAATTTCCTTAGAAATATTTGAAAAAGGATGCAGTGCAACTGCACATTGCACTAAATAACTGCTTATTACTTAATTGACAATTTTGACACATAACTGTGTGCATTGTATGTAACTAAGGTTATTTAACAGCATGGAGCATAAATATAGGTGCGTATAGTATTTGGGACAAAAAACACGTACTATTGCAATTGAAACCAATAAGTGATATTCTTGGCATCAAAGATTTTTTGTTCTCCTTCCCGATAAACTCAGAACCAGTATAATATTAGCTATATTACATACTGTAAAATAGGGGTAAAAAGATGGAGGAGAGTGGGAGTTGAGATGAATACATATCAATCCATAACAACAATAACCCTCCTTAGGGGTCATATTTAGACATGGAGAGGAAAGTAAGTGGAGTGAAATGTTGGTGGAAATGCAGTATGAAAACTTCTTTTGAGAAAACTCAATACTTTACATATTAGGACTACATGTCGCGGTGTATTGGTTATTATGATGAAGGGTATTGTGGGGAGTATTTGTACACAGAGCCTTTTTAGGAGTTGCACACTTATGCACCTCTACACTTTGTTTCGAGGAAGAAAGGATATAATAAAAAATGACGGTTGAGTAGCCATGTAAGGAGGTGAGAGAGCAAAGGAAAAAGAGGGAGCAACAAGACAATGGGGTAGAAACTAGATAAGTACACTTGAGAGACTCCATGCACGAAAACGAGAAATCCGTCAATAGAATATCAATTTTTGCAATTTTAGTGAAGCTTTCCCTCGTCACTTTATCCAGTTATTTCTCATCCAGCTTTCCTCGCACGTAGCACAAAGTAGAATACTTTTTGCAAGTTTCCCCAACCTCCAAACAATTTCTGTGGTCTAATCTGTGAAAAGGCTGGAAAAATTATACGCTTTTTACCACACCCTGCCTGCCTGCCCTTGCCATCTCCTTTCATTTCACCCTTGGATTGTATTTACGTCTCATGTTCGACTTCACCTATTTCTCATCTATCCAGGTCTGTCTGTTTGTCCAGACAGAGAACTACATAGTAGTAGTCTATGATGCAAGAAGAGGAGAGAAATGAAAAACATAAAATAAACTACTATAAAAGTATCAAAGAACATACTGATTTTGAGATAAATAAAGTAAAGGTATGTTCTTTTATGGCAGTTTAGACTCAGCAATTCATTGCACCGCAACCAAGTCTCTTTCAAGCCTTCTTCATTCACAATCAGAGTGTTACATATATATTTCACTCACACCACTTCAATTCAGTCTACTCTAGTCTATTACTGTTTGAGGGTTACTCTTATGCCCTATCCAAATTACTCGGCATCCTGTGCAACTACCAATTTCTCCTAAGCCAAACCAACGATCTCTCCGCGTCAGCATAATAAAGGCGAGTGCAATATTATCCAAAACTCTTGGGCAACGAGAGAGAAAGCCGACTCTTTTCCCCACTTTTCAATGTTGTGCATACAAAATTGTGTCGGATAAACAGTACGGCGGAAGTAGTGAACAAGAGCAGTTCCATATCTAATAGTCCTCCTCCTCCTCAAACCCATATATATAAATAGTAGCAGGGAACTCAATGCCCCGCAAAACAGCAAATACGCTACTGTGCTTCCTACTCTCTTACAAACATTAACAAATGGGCACGCCAATATGTACGAACGAAATAAATATCAGAGAATCTACAACGATTCCGCTAAAACTACAAAATAACACACATTTCCCGTATTGCAGACTTGAGAGTTAAATCATGAGAGCCTCTAGTTATGTTTGCTCGCTCCCAAAACTCGGATCTAACCTAAGCATTCACAATGCTAATGAAAAATGAAAGCAAGCTTTCTCTATTTATTTCAAGAATGCCAACACACATACACAACCCAGCAATTAATTTAAGACCGGAATCTCGAGAGTTGAAACCACTGTGAGCTGCTCCAGCTCTGAACTCCACTTCACACAAGTGAGAGCCCTGTAACTACCACCACCAACAAAATGGCATTAGACATACGACACATACTAACAATAACTATATGATATGTAACAATAACTATATGATATTATGTACACCAACTCGTGCCATTACGTTTTGTTACGTTACACCGATTTCAATGCCGCCGCCACCGTGGCACTCAACTCTTCTCTTGTCCCTACTAATTGTGGCAAAAATATATGATATTTCGACCAGACCCAACAACACATCATTCCACATTTCCACTTCACCACTATCACTAACTAGGAGAGAGTCCTGCACTACGACACAATTCTACGGACAAAACTTTGGATGTGAATTTCACAAGTGCCATACATGTAAGTAACTCGTACGCTTTCAATGTACTTCTCTCGGCAAAATGTCTCCAGCAAGGAGATAATTCACTTTCTTTCATAGTTCAACATAACCAACAAAGGAAACAGAAACCAATAATAAAGAATTAGAACGTTGCCCGACCACATATCGTATGTAAACTCAATGTCTTTGCTGAAATAAAATACCAGTAACATATATCCTATTTAATGTCCCCCACTATTATACAACAAGACTACTTCAATGCACAAAACTTATACAACACTCCGCAGAAAAAGGAAAAGACGCCATTAGTTTCTCTACCTACGCAAAATAAAGACTCCAGACGAATAAAATTACTGCTAAGGTAATATGATATTTTTCCAACATGTGGAAATCCTCTTCAGACGATCGTTAAATAATTTGACCATTATACTTATTTTTTTAATGGAAACTCCGGATTTCTTTTACCAATTGATGAGTGCAATTTTTGCTAACTATTACTTGCATTAAAAAATCTATTTGAATATAAATCATATGCCTTATGATAACTTTTGGGAGTAAAATAGTGCTCAATGCCTAATCGAAATCGATCTTCGGAAGCAATTAGGTAGCTACTTGATACCTTAGCGTTCAAATTAGTTTTGAGGCACACCTTACACACATAATTAATGTTAGGATGCACAAAGTGCCGTATATTATCTCCAGGTTGTAATTAATACATGGGATTCCTCCAGTACCTTAAAATTTTTGTAATTCTACATGTACAGCATTGCGGTTGATTGCACGTGCTCGTTGTTGCAGTCCAGCCAGATGAAACTTTAAGGCGCAATAGAGTACAGTGATTAATATAGGTTGGTGTTATAAGTTATAGCTCTGTGTCTGACATATAAAGATTATTAGCAGGTAATGTATCTGTATGGAGGATAGTGGAGGGAGTCGGAGTACGTAAAGTATTCATATCATGAGTATCTGTTCTCCAAGTTCCAACTTCATCATGATTGATCCATTCCAGTCAGAATACGTACAATCCCTCCAGTTAAAAGACAATATATACAAAGGATGCTCGAAAACACAATGAAAAGTTTCTTGATAGGTTAACTATAGTTTGGGAACGTTGTTTCTTTTACTGTTCACGAAATTAGAGCTACAAACTACAACAACAGTCAGTTTATACACCTTTGTGCCCTGTGTTCTCGTTTCCATACACTTTACTTACATATCCGACCACTACTACTGCCTGCACTGCTATGCCATTGCTACTCACCCAGCATTACAATAACAGAGAGAGCACGGTATTCATTGAATTCATAAAGGAACAAACAAACCAGCAGTAAATACTGCCATTACCATACACTATAGTTTAGTTCATCCTTTATTCTTTCAAATAATGTAATTTTACGTGATCTACTATATGTAACTACAAAATATAGACGACAGTAAATATATGCACAACTAACACATATCTAATGATATCCTTTCCAGCAGAATGTGTATACAGGTACAATTACGTACAATAATGCCCACAATCCAGACACATGCACACGTATAATATTATATCTAGTAAATATTATAATCTAGGTCTTACTACAACATAACATGACTGATTGTGATTGTGAGTGAGTAAGTGAGTGAGTAGTTATTTCGACGTTTTCCAACCTGAGTTCCCCAAAGCACAACTAGCGCATCGGTGTGAAACGAAAAGCTATTCTTGTCATTGTAAAATTGTAAGATAGTCAAGTAATGCTGCCATTCTACGAGGTTCCATGCTCACATTTTGCTGTTGCCGATAAAGTAGATACCAAATATTTAACAAGTGCCTTTCCGTTCAAAGCATACATAAAAGTCCAAACGAACATTCACATAGCCACACTATATAAACTATATATAGCATATATGGCTGTACGTGCCATTGTATTCATCACTATAATAATATAACTCTGGCAATAATAGTAACCGTCTATTGTCCTTATTGTGTACAGCAAACATAAAGTATTGCTAAGCAAAGCAATAAAATACAAAACCCTATCCCTCCCATGCACGTCACGAAAAATTTCTTCTAAGAGACAAAAAGGATTCATTGTGAGTGACGCGTAAAATGCATTACAGTTTATTTTAAAGCGTGTAACATTAAACTTTTCTTCTTTCTGCCTAACTAGGTTGCCATTGTAGATGTAAAATAAAAGCCCCAATGTAGTAGTACTAGTATAAACTCGGCTATATTATACTACAGTTATACCTACTAGAATACTGCAACAACTGATCCAATGCACTGCACGGCCAATAACAATCACATAATACCTACGAAAACAAGTAAAACGAGGTAGCTTTTAGGGCATCGTTTGTTTCTATTTACAATACACAAATGCCATGTAGAATAGTGCGCTAATTTGAACTGCATTGATTAGAGAAGAGCGAAAGAATTATGTGATGATCCTGCTCTCCATTCACTGTCCTGTCTTGTTCATGTGAATTTATGGTTTTTCGTAGCCTTGGATGGTTTGCAAGTTAATGATTCGCCGCTCTCCGTGACAGATTTCTATACAAGAGTTCATCTGCATGTAACGAATGAGTATTATGATGCCGGTTGAAATGCAGACGAAAGTTCACTTTTTGCATAAAATGTATTATGTCTAGATTTATGGCCATTATAAGTTACGTAGCGTTAGTCAAAAAGTCAAATGACATTATATGCAAAATCATTCCAGCAGACTCTTCTGTGTTGTTGACTGACAGAATGCCCCGTCCTACTCTTCCTGTGTATTTGTCCAGCAGTAATAGTTAATCCAATCCATATTTTGTTCTAAAAAATGTGTATGCGTATACAAATTGTATAGATGGATGTCGAAAGAGATTTGCTGTATGGTGCAAGAAAATCGTCTATCTCGATCACGTATTGAGTTTGTTGATAAAAATTCTTTGCCCCATTGCACCCATGTGCGGAGTGTAGTAGATTTACAGCTTACTTACTTAGTACACAATGAAAATGAGTATTAGGATGACCTCATTGCTTTACTATTCATTCAGGCCCTGAACCACACAATCACAAACAAGACTAAGAGTCAAGTTACTTAATTTAACACAGTGTAGTGCTACTATTTGGTTAATGTGCAAAACAAGAGACGCTGTATTATAACTTGCCTTTTGGCTTTATTCAAATCCTATACTCATTCACTGCAAACACACATACATGTAGATTGCCAGTTAGTTAGTTTGCTAGAAGTAGTGAAGTGAATCGTAGACCATAGAAGGTAGGCTTCCTTTGATTTTGCATTTTCCACGGTTTTAAACATAAGTCTGACTGAACATAGACAATTCGCTTATTCGGAGCCAGGGAGCCTTTTACAAGTTGAGAAACGTAATGTACTTGCAAGTATTTGCAGGTATGTCTGGCTAGTGCTACTGCTCTCTGACTAATAGTATTATAGGTAGAGGTGCATTATTATATATCCAAAGACAGAACGCAACAGAACAGAAGGAAACCGATTTAGAACATTAATTCAGCTCGTCTCATCTCTCTCCTTAGTATTCATCCCACATTACAATTCACCTATGACTGTGCATATTATATTATAAGTCGTGGAGTGAATCGCTTGCATTAATCCAGTTCAGTTAATTTCCATTTGCTGACTGAGTACGGTGATCTGATCACATTTCTAGCTATTACGGTCATTTACTATTTACCACCGCTCTTTCTATTCAATTCTATTATTCTCCTCGGTACTTGCATGGAAATGTAATGTACTACTACTGTAATAGCATACCACCCAGAAATGAATCTTCATAAAATAATACAAACTGTACAGCACTCCCTACTACAGAAATCACTTACTAACCTTATCTCTATATATAACACTGTTTCTAATTATTGCAATTTGCATGTCTATAACACTCCATGGCATAATGTAAAACATTATGCTCCGCTAGTAATAATACCAGTGCTAATCCATAGTTTCCTATCTCAGAAATTACAAATGCAGGTAGATGTACAATAATTTTATAATAATGGACTGCCTACGATGTGTAATAACATTATTATCTACGTACTTATTATCTAGCTCTACAACAGATTTCATTCAACCGCTCCTTACTTTCTTCACCGACCAAATAGCGTGTAGCCAACTTATTATTAAACACGTATACACTTAAGCATATCACTACTGCACTGAAATGCACATTTGCAGAAACAATCTCAAAATTGTATTATTAGACCTTGGCACTATGTTTCCTGTCGAATGTAAAAGCATTAGCAAGAACATTTCATTAATCATCGCTGATTTAGGGCTTTTTTAGTTTGCGTCAATACGCCGGGTTTCCTGTGAAAACCACAAAATACTATTCATGTATTCTTAATATTAGTCAGTACAAACGACCGCCCAGCATAGTTCCTGATTACAAATTATCTTTAAAAAATCCTTCTAATAAAAGCCTAGGGAATTTATGTAAATGCGTATAATTACATCATAGCCATCAATTTACATTTATTCCTTGTAGTAATGCATTTAGAAAGTCAACCATCACTAGTACTACTCCACTGTGTGGTTGGTATATTTGAGTTTCAATTTAAATCTAGGGGCATATAGCGACATTAAGTACTTGGAGCAATGCACAGTACAGTCATACAAAATAAAAATACAGTAAAAACTCTGAGCAGAATGATAATCCATCTAGAATTAGCATGATAAAAAATGTAGGAAACTTTTTAGTACAATCTCTCAGTATTCTTGACTTGGCTCAGCCCAGCAATCACCAGTTGTACTCCAAGAGATGACAAACTACACATACAAAATGGATTCAAAGTACCTTTTGGTATCTGTACCAGGTACTTATGCACTTAGTCACTCACAATCAGCATTTCAATAGAATACCCTCTTGGATCATAGCAGCGAGGAATATGACACTTTGTATGAATGAGTAAGTAAGCACTAAGAAGAGACAGAAACTCCTAATTAGAACATTTAAAATGCTCTAACTGCGTTGGCATTTACAGTTTGCATTATACGTCGTCGTCTCCGAAGAAGTAGTTAGTAGTCAAATGGTAAGTATGAAGTTACTAAGAATTTAAGTAGGAGAGCTCTTAGAAGTTGTCTGCTAAAAGGTAACAGAATTCTGCAGGATTTTATGCCAATTGCAGTATATAGCAAATGGCAAATTGCATTTGTGAATGTTGGTTGGCATTTGAAAGATAGAAGGTATAAAGAAGTGGAAGCATAACATAACCCAGTTGCCACTTAGACTAATGCCACATAGTCGTTATTTATCTGCAGTAGCTATGCAGCGTGATGAATAATATATTGACGAAGTGGTGTGGTTAGGTAACTACATTTTGTACATGTTTGCTATTTTCAGAGAATCACTTCAGCATTCAATTCACTTGTGTTTGTTGTTGACTAGGTAAGTATACTCTCCGCAATATCTACGAGTAGTATCTATCCACCTAAATTATAGATATGCGATGAGATATCATAAATATCATGTTTGTAGTATCTGGCATATCTGGTCTCTAAACAGGTGATAAAATTGAATTCCAGCTTCCAATTCTCAATTAAGCTAACGGGCTGAGCCCAATAATGATATAGAGGCATTCTGCTTGCAAAGATGAGTAGTTTGTGTAATACTTATAAGAAGACGAGGCCAGGAGAGATGCAGATGTTCCTAAGCCCATTTTTATGCGTCTGTGTCTGTCTACCTGTATAAAAGGTAAAAGGTAGTGTGGAATAATTCAATCAGAAAATTTGCTAGCAAATGGGGGCCACATTCTCAAACGTTACAGAATATTGTGCACAGCATAAGATAAGTAAGTAGAAGAGAGAGATATGTACACGCATCGCATTTGATGCTGAAAGTAAAGGGTAATGCTATACCTGAGCTATAATATTATGCTCACGAATATACAAAGATTTAACTACGATATAAGCCCCAATGCAAGTTGTCTGTTGTTTGTGGTGTGTAATAGTAATACCTAGATATGGACGGGCAATTCAAGTCAGGCTGACTAACCGTAAGTTTTTTTTAACTGAAGAACAAGAAACATAAAAAGGATTTTGTTGACTAAGAATTGCGCGCTGCTAGGATGGATAGTAGAATGGCGTATACTCTACACGTACACTACAAACCGTCTTCTTGTATACTGTAAAATAACTGACTCGCAATGCAAGAGAAGAACTTATACATACAATCAGAACGAGTACGGGTGAGTAGTACTTACTTACTACTACAATGCACTAAAGTGGGTGGACAAGGTAAGATCGCCGGAGGATCTTTTTCGTTATCGAGTAAATACCTACAACAATATAAAAGAACAGACACAGACGGATGGCAATGAAAATCCCAAAGTCTTCAGTTCACAGAGAGTGGAGTGTCGCACTGGATTCTAGACAGGTAATACTAATACAATACAGGTGTTAACTTTGAGGAAACCATCCCTAGCCTCCCACTGCAGTCAACGACCTAACTAATACATGTAAATCAGAGTACACAGGTCACGGGAAGGAAATGGAGAATTGGAGACACTACTTAACTTTAGGGAGCTACTATAATATTATCTTCTTCTATAGTACTACTTCAATACTAAGCATAGCCCGCATGCCACTTAACTTACTAGTACCACACTCCAAGAAATAACCTTTGAATTTTACATAATGAGAAAAAGAATGAGAATGCTGTTGAACTATTCTATGTCTTGTTTTATTTTAAAAGTTGTTCTGTCTGTCTTACCTTCTTGAACGGACAGTCCGCAAAGAAACGATAGAGTCAGAATACAAATCCAAGAAATTGAAGAGACACCCATTATTATGCTACTTTTCGGTATTCGTCAGCACAATTTAATTTATCAAATATTCACTTTATTCACATCACTGAACTTTTTCCGTTGAACTGTCAACTGGTGACTGTACTTTATATTCGGTACAAACGACCGAAAATTCAAAACAATTAACAACACTCACTCCTTTTTTTAAAACTACTAATTTCTATGTTCTAAAACACCTGTCCGGCTGTAAATGAGTTTCTAATTGTAGTGGTACTTGGTAAGAATAGCATACATCCGTTGGATGCAGTAACAACAGTTCAATTCTCCAAACTGGAAAACCACTATAGATACCAAAATGTCAATTAGGTAATCGTTTTTTGATAATGTCACTGTATAGGTAGTAATTATGGTTTTTTTTTCTTGTTTTGATTGGCTTGTGTTATATTTTCACATTGTAATATCCGTGAGTGGTAAACGAAAATGTTGAACACAGAGATATCTCATGTACTTTGTGTCTATGTACGTCTGTCTGTGTGCACCGCTCTCCAACACTGTCGAAAGCTAACTGAGCACCAAAAAAGCCGTCAAGATGTTTCCCTGCCTGTCTTCCATGCCTGAAACGGCTTGTTGCTTGGCTTTCCATACACACTTCTACTCGAAGCACACTGTCTGTGCACAAGTAGCACAAACGTAGCAGGCAATAGTGCAGTAGTGGCAGAATGTACAGCAGAGTATGGCCAACAGAAAAGAAGAGGCCACATCAGGGAACTGACAAAAGACACAGACAGGGCATGAAGAACCCCCTTAATGCTTTGCTATCTACAGCCAGCTCTATATTGTAAGCATTGCAATCCTACTCTCACCTTATCATTAATAGGATAGGAATGACTTTAACGTTTCTAACTTACTCTGACTCAAACCAAATGACATCATTGTTATGTTTTGTTTAAAATAATTAATAAATATCAGGAATTTATGACGTCATTTTCTCTCTCTGTCATCTTCAGTGATGCACTTTGTACTCGTACTATACTGCAAATTGTTAACGCTTATTAATATGCACATTAGTCATTGCAACAGTACATCCTTTAAAAAAGAAAGGAAGTCGTCCTATGATGCATCTATGTAGAATCCACACATAGTCATCCTAATTCCATTCGTAACTCCAACCTTGCTCTTCCTTATACGTTCAAGATTGTGCAATGACTATATAACCCAATTTAAGGAATATTTTATCTCTTTTACGCGAATATTATCATCAACTAGGTTTTAATAAACGTTACCGTGCTTAATAAACGTTATCGTGTTTAATAAGCCTTATCGCTACTAAAGATTTTTATGTTCCTAATAATAGACTTTTATCTACCCACTATCTACTTGATAATCTCCTGTAGTCGTGAATGAATGAATGTCCACTTTTTTGGTTTGTGCTCTGAAAGTTTCTAATACTAGTGGCCAGAGGGCTAGATATACTTTTATTTATGATTTTTGGGGAAGACAGCGTCTCAGAATGCTACTATCAATATGGGAAATAGTTTGATTGTTTGATATGGATTTGGCATCAATGTATCAATAGAATTTGACTTGGATATTGTTATTATCAGTCGGCATTGCTTTAGTGACGCTGTAGTGACTGGTGACATGAAAGCTTCACATTATAGCACAGCAGGATACAAGACACACGGGCGAACGTATTTTAATATATCGCTAGTAGCTTGACGAGTTTATTCACTAAAACATATCGTCATTGAACGGACAATACCTCACTCTTAATAAGGCTATCGACAATGATATTAAATTCTCAATCTTCATTTGTTTTTCATTACTCTTCAGCTACCGGTCATCCCTCTTGTATAATGACGGATCAATAAGCATTTTGATGAGCTAATAAAGCATTTAAATTCCCTCTGACCCATGACCATTTTGTTCAACTTATATGCAAACATATTATGCATGCGGCAGACAGTAATAGTACTAAGTTGACTCAAACATTACATAAAATTACCAAATATTCAATATACATTTTGCGGGGACACCGGGCACCCAAATGCCAATGCATCGATCCAAATTACAAGTGCATCTTTGACCTTTACCTTACTTATCAATCAATAAAGATCTGCAAACATGATAACTTATGTAATCATTCCATTTCGGCACATTTCTCTCATTTTTGTTTTTCAATGTTGAAGGAAACAGTGGATTGTTTATGTATATAACTATCGTCAATTGCTTTGTCTTGCCGAAATTATGTCTGTCAATTTGGCTAATTTCCAATTGATATATATAGATTCGATTAACATAAGAAAAAGGGATACCTAAGGCTTAGAAAATAAGCTTATTAATTACATCCAACACTGATTGCTATCAGTGTTCGGTGACCAGCCGGTTAAAATGGCCGGCTAAAATGACTACGTGAATTAAGAAAAGCATTCTCAATTTGGCGGGAAATCAAAAACTCATGGTTTTAGCCATTTTATTCACTATGGAGCTAAAATTATCCGTCTAAAACGGAACATTGATTGCTACGGCAATCTCCATTAGATCAAACGAAATGGAATATTGTATCACCCGAAATGAAATTGGCACTTCATAACAAAGACCATGGGATTGCAAGTGAATTACAATAAACGAATTACATAACAAATAAAGCATTAGTAGATTGGGATAGAAAAATGAATAGATATAGTTACTTCTTAATCAGTATTAAGTAGAGAGTGAAATTAAGAATTTATGGAATACCTAAATTCCCATGTTCTAGCATGAACGTTCGCTTAGTTGTCTCCTAATTATCTCTAACCTCCGCAAGCTCATGAAGTTAATCAAACATTTGCATTTGTACAGTATACAACCTTTTGGAGAAATTCCACTGTGCCATTGCTTTACTTAGTGTTTGTTAATGACAAACCCGTTGTAAATTGCGGATAAGAATTAATTTACAAGTTTGATTCATGAATGTTTGATGTAGCTCATAATAAATATAGTGTAGAGTTAGTATTCATTGGCTGTTTGATGAATACATGCGTAAATTCATTTAATCGTTTTCTCGACAGTAATCGATCCGATCTTTCGTTCAAAATCTCATTATCAATTCAATAAGGCTAAACAACTGTAAGAAACAGAATTAAACGATGTGAAGATTCTTTGTCAGAAGTAAAGCGAGTATGGCACGTTTAATCAATTTTCTCGTATATTTACCTAGACTTTTTACCTATATAACTACTTTTCAGTTGATTTGAGAATTGTCAATGTGAATTTATAACGATTTCTCAGTTTTCTCAAATGTCTTAAAGTAAGTCACCTATACATTGTACATTGATGCTGATTGGGAGATTAAGCATAATGCAGTCATTATTTTTCAGCTCGTAGCTTTTATTACGTAATAATTAATGAGGACGCATATGCATTTGTAAAGCATTAAGCTTGTGTGCGTTAACGTTGGCCTCGGCTTGTTCATGAAACGGACCACGAATTATGATTTAATCAATTTTGCCCGTGTGCGTGTCATTCACTTACCGAACAGGTATTTCTCATCTACGTAATACTTTGTCATACAAGAGTTGAAACAGTCTTACTAACTCTAACGAACTGACAATGAGACGACATCATAACTTCATAAAGCATTGTCAAACCTCCGAGTAGCTAAGCTAAGGTATGTCGATCTTAACAGTAACGAATGAATGACATAATGATGTCAGCAAAGTAATGTCTGGTTGGGCAGATATTTGCATTTCAAATAGCAAGACTTGCAAACTCGCAACAGCCATCAAATTGTTCGCAAATCAATATTAGATTAGAACTATTAATACTATAACGTCAATATGTTTAAAGGTCTGATTGTCACGTTAGAATTAATACAAAATTTGAATAAAACGACTTTAGTAGAAAGAAACAATTACTTATTTAGCTTAAAATGCCAGCAGGAAAGTCTCATTATTAGGTATATAGGATTAAAATTGTATAAAATGATCCTGATCCAAACAACAAAAAAGGGTTCATATAATTTTTATAAGTATTGTACATACAATATCCACCCTTTTTACTTTAGATCTTCTTGGTTACATAAAGAAACTCTTTCGCAAAAGCTCGCCAATAGTATTTTAGGATTTTTAGTTATATTAATATCCAAAAATAGTAAATTGGAAGCCAAAATACGAATAAACACAACTATGACATTTGAACTGTTTGCACTAAATGTTGCTGTCATCAAAATTTTTAAACCACGGGTCAGAAGAAAATGCTGTTGTAATTGGAAGTAGGTATTTATTGATCGATTTAATACCAGGCATAAAATAAAAATAAACAAATATGTATTCTACCCTAAAATGCAGAGCGAAGCGAACCATCTCAATACAGCTGAGTTTTCAAAAATAGTTGTCATATTTTATGAAGTGGTTAGAATCTGTAGAAAGGCTTGAGTTGTTCTGGCGTGATATGTAAGTTTCATGGTAGACGAGTAGAATAGACTAAATTGATATTCCAGGCAGATTGCGCCAAGCAAATTGGGTTATTATTAATTAAATGAGGCAATAATTTAGTTCTAGTAGGAATATCAGTTCGAGTATCTGATTTACCTGGTTTAATAAATGAGTTTCATGAAATTTCGCAAATGATGAGTTTTCTTCTACTAACTCAAACTTGAGAACTTTTTATTTTGTCAAGACTACATCCAACCAAATGATTACTAACCTGAGTGGCAATATGCCCCAGTGATTGCTCGTACTTGTGCTTCTCCAGCAGCCCTTTTAATAAAGGAGAGTATGTAAAAGGAGTCCCAGAAATTCAATATTTTTACAGCCAAGTGGTTCTTAATAAATGCCATCCTACTGCTTCGGTTGAAATGATTACTTGTATGTATGTATACTTATTACTTTTATGCCATTACAAAGATTAACCATAGGAAACTGTAGACACATTTTATGTAATCAGTTGAATTCAGTAGTAAGTAGCTACAAAATTTTTGCGACTTGCTCCAGGTTAACTTTCAAGTGATGTTTTACAAGCCTCGGGAGATGTAATTATATTATTTACTGTTTACATCTCTGAATTCGTGGTTGTAATGTAGGTAGGTATATCTGGAAACACTTGAATTATATGTACTTAAGTTCCACCTGTATATGCTCCAATGCGAGTAGTTATGTAGTCATAAAGGAATATTATTAGCATTACATACTAATTCAATTTCATCCTTATATAAGCAAGTTATTAGTAAAAACTCTATATAGAACAGGTAAAAGAAAACTATGGGAGCATCTCAAGCTCACGGAGCAGTAAAATTTATCTCATTTCAGTCAACTCTGCTGTTTTAATGAGTTTGTAATTCAATTGCAGAATTAAACGCTTAAAATGACGATGTAATAATTTCAATCTACGTGCTTAAGCAGCAACCTCTACCAATCTAAGCTACAAAGACACGCTGACTATCTCGAAAACTAATCATTCTGATCAACCTTCTATTTTTTAATATTCTGTCAGCGATAAGAACTAGGAAAATGAAAGGGGAAAGATTACGTCCCTAGTATATATAACTCGTTAAATACTTCCTAGAGATGTGAAATTAGTAAAATAGTGCTAATTCGCTGGTTCTTCGAAAATTACTTAATACTTGTGGTTTATATCCTATATAGAGTATATATAAATAAACATAATTCCAAAATCAACAAAATTTTATCTTATTTATTTATTTTATTGATAAAACTATGGCATCTTAAAATTTTTGACAGGTTACAGTGATGGGATTAAGGCTGTAGACAAACCCGATTTGTTTGTCAAGGAGTTAAGTCGAACAAGATTTCAAATAGAGTTGTTTCGTTGACAGTTTCGTGCCCTGAGTCGGTGTACATCCCTGCCTCAATGTATAAAGACACAATAGCGAAGTAGTATTTTTGACGATTACATCGTAGGTATAGGACTAGAAACGCTTAAGATAAGTTGAGTAAACATAGTGCGGCCAAATCGTGTCTGTCATATAAACATGGACAACCATAAATGGACAATTTGTCCTAACTATGGACGGACGGAACGTAAACTTTGATAGATACGAAGTGGAAGTGACCTGGTCACAGTTCTCATCTCAATGTGCTCTTTATTGCCTATAGAAGTATGGCTCAGTGAGATATAAAGTAAGTGTAATGGGATTCCATAAATAGAAATGCACAAATGCATAGGTACAACTCAACAACTAACTCCCACTTCGCCTTAGTCACAGAGTCAACAATTTCCTTCCCAATAATATCAATATCCATATTTTACACATCATCATAATATCATACAGAATTATAGAACATCAACTATATACATACACCCCTAAAATAACATAAAATCCACTCTGGCGACTAAACATACTAACTTCTACTCCATAAAATCAACCAGCTCGGCTCTCTGGCATAGTAACTTGGTGATTTTATCATCCATAAACCACACAGTGTCAATTATGTCTTCCTCCCTATGCTACAAAATATTTTCATGGAGCAAAAGGGAAATGGATTTTGTAGTAAGCTTGTTGATAAGTATTTTTGTGCTTGGTGGTGTCAACGCATTTTCCAATTTTAGAAAAGAGTCCCATGAAATTCAGAAATTGTAAAATTGTAAAATGCTATTATAAATGCAGAATAACTGCCTAAAGTAGTACTAATGGTTAAGAAGTATGAATTAAATTAACCATTTTTATTATTATTAGTATAGAAGGCTCTCAATGAATATTTGACACAGTGTATTGTGTATGGTGTATTTTATGCTTCGTACTATTTTAATGTCCTTCCTATTTATTCAATGCTTACTCTAAAAACGTACTTCAAGTTTCCGTGAAGTGCCTATAGTCAACACTAATCACAAATCGTAAGCCAAACTGTTATATGCGTCATAGACGCATGAAAAAATGAGGCATAGGTGAAGAGCGTCTATACACTACTTTGTGAATTTTTAGCCATCCTCCTTGAATACATCAAGACTTTTAATAATCTCCCTCCTTATCTTCGAAAACTGATGCTAGATACTTTAGTTAATTAAGTATTTAAATTAGTAAATTGACTACCTATAAAATTTTTTTTAAAGAAGGGCGATAGTAAATTTAAAACTACGTAAAATTTCACTCTATTTTACTGGCAATTCCTTTTAAGGCATCTATATGTATTTATTACCCAAAATATTATTTATAAGCAAAAAAATTACGAATATATTAAGTTTTCATATAGAAAACTGTAGTTTCTTCCTTTGGATGTAGGCGACAGAATTTTTTAGTTCTAAACCACAATAATTTAGTTAGAAATTGACATTTTCTGTTCCTTGATGCTGCATTAAATTTAATATTATAGTCCAAGGCTTATAATAATCATTTCTTACATAACTTATTCTATTTTTTTCAATTTTTACCAATAGTTTCAGAATTTTGTATCAATTTTAAGATGTTTTTTATTTCCATTCAATTTTGAATTTTGGTAGTTGAAGTAATGTACAAGTAATATAGTTATGCGTCCCTATTCAGTAATAGTAGTGGTAGTGTATACTGCTAATAATTTATAAATATTATTTTCAGTAAAACGATGAAATTTATAGCTACAGTCCCCATTCCGGGATCCCAGAGCTGCATTAAGTGTAATTATTTTAATTTTTCCATGAAGTTCATTAATTGCACCCAGTCCATTAGTTATTTGTATTCCAAGTGGGCATATCCTTATCATATTAGTATGATTAGATAGCTGTACACAATTCTATTTTGAATGAAAAGAGAAAGCTGCAGGATCTCCAATTTTGTTTGCACAATCTACCATTAAAAATAATTTTATCATTATCACAGCACACCGTCATAGAAACAGAAAAAGTGAATAGAACGATTCTACGCAAGTTGATAAGTTACGATAAGTTGTTAGCAGTACTTTTATTTTCAGGAAAAGGACATGCTACATGATATTGTAAAAGTAAACATTTGTGGGTACAGTTTACCCCTTACAAAACATGAACTGTTTCTATTTTGATAGAGACATGCTTTCAATTTAAATTCTTTCTTATGCTTGACTATTTAAAACAATAAATGGCAAATTCTTTAATAAGCAAAAGAAGTGTTTTACTCCATCCTACTATTTTAGGTTTTCATAGAGTTGCTCATTTCAGTCATTTCAAATCGTTACCAGTTTACACATTTGAAAAGGTGGACTATTTGTATTCGAAAATTGAATATATTTTTATCGCAATAAATGTAACTATTATGTGGGACATTTTGTAGTAAAGTTGAGCCTATTTAGTATTTTATAGTAGAGTTTTACTATCCAATGAATGTATTTATGAGAGTTTACTCTATTTTTATAAAATTCAGCAGCTCGGCGGTTTAACAGTGCTGGAGGTATACACGTTAGCTTAAAATTTGGGCCAAACATGGTAACCTTTTGAAATTTAATAACAGTATTGGTATCTATCGTATTCTATTTGGTATACTGTGGCCCAATTCAATCTATTTTGGACCAATTCAGACGAATTCGGTCTAAATCAGTTCAAATCATTCCAAAGGGACAGCCAAATTGAAAAATGCGCATATAATATGAAACAATGAATTACACTCTGGGTTAGTACTGTAAACCAAACTGCTGAAATCTCTTGTAATCATTTGAATGTCAACTGTAGCTTAAAAACTTAAAAGCAATAGCAGTAATGCAATAATGGCCGGAGCATAAAGTAGCGGAGCAATAGAGTTAAACAGACCGACTGTCTGTCTGTCTATTTGTCTGTCTGTTGGTACAATAACTCAAGAACGGTTTGAGATAATCAATTCAAATTTTCTGCATGTGATCTAGGAATGAAAAGTGAGTTCGAGTTCGAAAATTGGTAACAGGTGGTGTCAAACGTGTCAAAAGGTCAAAGATCATTAGAAAAATTCACTAAAACGTTATGTAACGTCCCAAAGCTTGATTATCTAGCTAACTTTTTTACATGCATTTGACATGGTTTATTATATTATAATCAGTATTGTTGGCTTATTTTCGATTACCTACCTATCTTGTAGTTCGAGCTCGACCGAAGGGACTTTCAATTAAACATTGGGGTTCCAATGCCAATACTGAAATGATAGATCTATTGTTGGTCTCGAGTCGATGCATTGAATAACGGCATTAATTATTTTATTACCCTAGTTTATTTTCTTTTATTTTAAATCATTAATTGATATTTTGGATTTATTTATGATCCATCAACTCTCTGATTTGCTAAAGACAAATATTTATTTGTACGACGAGGAAGGAAGACATTTAATCAAAGTTTAAAAGTGTGACCCAAGAAATATCATTTCAAGCCGCTAGAAATAATTTTATCTCACTGAAAAGGGCTACCTCCATTACGATGACGTTAGTTGACAGATGGGTATCGCTCAATTTCCTCGGAGTGCCTAATTAGAAAGAAGTTGAGAGAGACAGGGGAGTAAGAGTAGAGGTACTCGAGATATTATTCTATGAATATGAACCGTGAATGTGAAGAGTGGGGCATATTGTGGTTGGTAGTGCATATAAGTTGAAGATACGACCACTATGGCATACGTGGAGGAAGTAATAAGTATATTGGAGAAGTATTATAAAGTATGATGATATAAGTTGGTAGAGTTGAGTATGGGGAAAAGCAGGTAGGTAATCACAAAGTATGGGACAACGCAAGAAGGGAATGAAGATGTAAACATGTAAACCCTTATGGAAGCAGTGAACAAGTACCATGAATATTATCATTATGGTGAAATGATGAATAATAAGCTCCGTGCTTTTGTATGAAGTGAACCGTCAGTTACCTCTGAACTGAACCGGTGCGCTGTGTAATAAATTGTGGACTGGAAAGAGACAAAGTGAAGAAAATGGATGATAAAACAGTCTTCCTACTTACTTCCAAGACAACCCTTACTTTCAGGCATTTTAAGAATAAGCACAGCCCTTTTCATCTACATTCTCTATTGTTGACGTAATAGTTGTGCCTTCTGCTCGAGTCAGAGTCACAAAGTTAGAATTTAATATAATATACAAAGATACTCAAAAGGGTGAGTTGGTTCGCAGACCGTAAACTTCATTCTATACTTACTACCCCACTCATGCCACTCTTGTAATTGTAACTTGACGAACAATCTATTTTTCATCTTAAAAATTTCAAGTGCATTAAATTTAATTTTAGAAAAAGGTACAATTATTGACAGATTTTTGATGTATGTACGTTAGACTAAAATTTTTAAAACGTATTCAAAAATATTATTTTCTTAATTTTGACGAACACGAAGAAAACTTTACTGGTGTCTTTTTAAATATTCTAAAAGCTATAATACACCCGCTTTTTGCATTTTTTCAAATTTATATAATTTTTTACACCATGTTATGATTCTTAGAATTTAGAAACTAAAAAAAGTGTCTCGTTTGAAATGTGCACAGGAAATAAATAGTACCTGTTAAACACTAGCATAACCTTTCGTGTATGATATGTAAAAAGGGATTTTGGGGTTGCATATGTTGTCCCACTCAGAGTGAGTCATAAGAAATATAAATTATAACATAGGATTACCATTACCATTACAAAAGCGAAAGAAAGAAAGGGAGAGAGACCAGATCTGACCGGATGTGGTAAGATCTGCCCGTAAGTCTTTCCTTAAAATCCTTCTCGGAATTGGTAATCCGGAAAAAGGTGAGGGAAGGGACGGCGAAGGTTCAGGTAGTGGTTCAGGTAACAAATGAAAGGCCCAGGGTAGTGAGACTTTTCCAGCACACCCAAAAATTGTAAGCACAGGTAAAGGACTGGGAGTACTTATAATTAAGTGTTCACGTTTACCTAATGCTATATTGTTGCTAGCCGATGCTGCACGCTGGCTGGCTTGATTCATGGTTCTACTCTACAGTACATCTTCTGTGCATTGCTTGCTTTACATTACTGCCTTTACATTTACACTATTACACTAGTAACTATAATAAACTTCTACCATTGCCCCATAATCAATGATATCCTTAAATATGTATTATATGTAAATCTAAAACTAAACTTGCACAAAAAACAATGCTGTTTTGTTTTTTAATTATGGCTTATTTCTGATTGCCATTAATATTGCTTGAATTTTTACTCATTATATTTATGAAAGATAATAATCTACTCTAATAATGTCCATGTCATTTTAGGCAGTATACAAAAAAAATTCGATGCTGGAAGTAAACTTACGTTTGCAACTTCTAACAACGCTGAACTACCAATATTCGTCTATATGGTTTAGATTATTAGACGAATTAGTTCGTTTAGACGAATCTTGCTGAACTACAATAAGTTTTTTCTACTTTATCTTAAAGTAGTATAATAAAATAATAAAATATACAATACTTGTTAATTTTCAATGTATAACTAAATATAATAATACCCAAACTATCAAATACTGGAATTGACAAGCTGGTGATATATTCGTCCAAATAATACTAAAATTTAAGCTATAAGTACTTACCATCATTCTTGGTTGTCATTAGACTAACCATTTTTAATTATTTAATTTTTTTCATGTTTACAACATTATGCATTAGTTAAACCGTGTAATTGTATTGTAGTATTCGTTGGGCGTTGCTACAAGTTGCAACCAGTAAGCTTGTCACTTCCCGTATCAAAAGCTTTAACATTACTAAATTACTACATTATTGTCTTTCATAAATATAATAAGTAAAAATTTAAGCAATATTAATGGCAATCACAAATAAGTCATAATTAAGACACTAAACAGCATTGCTTTGTGCGAGTTTAGTTTTAGATTTACATATAATACATATTTATGGATATCATTGATTATGGGGCAATGGTAGAAATTTATTATTACTAGTAGTGTAATAGTGTAAATATAAAGCAAACAATGCACAGAAGATATACTGTAGAATAGAACCATGAATCAAGCCAGCGCAGCGTGCAGCATCGGCTAGCAACAGTAGCATTAGGTAAACCTGAACACTTAATTGTAAGTACTCCAATGCTTACAATTTTTGGGTATGCTGGAAAAGTCTTACTACCCTGGGACTTTCGTTTGCTACCTGAGCCGCTACCTGAACCTTCGCCGTCCCTACCCTCACCTTTTTCCGGATTACCAATCTCGAGTAAGAGATTAAGAAAAGATTAGGCGGCAGTAGTGCCCAAACCCATCTGACCGGACGTCTTAAAATGTCCGATGGTTTTGATGCTATCAGAATTATATGCTGAATTCAAACAACCAGGCAGTTGTTTTTTGTTTCTGTTGCTAGCACTGAGAATGGGTATAGCAGTGTACATAAGTCTATGATAAAGATAAAGCGTTGTGTGCTGTTGGGGTACAAATAATATAATTCTTGCACCAGTAGTAACAGCAATAACAATCTGTATAATAGTCTATATAAGTACCTACCTTCCTTACCTACTACCCAAGAATGGTCCCCAGAGTAAGAAAAGGACTCTCACTGAGCTAAGGAAAACCATCGTAAACCAAAAAGTGAGTATTTCTCTGTGTAACGAATTTAATTCCCCCCTTATATAGTTAGGGTACATCACTATCTATTAGTAAGTGCTTATACTGCAGGTAATCTACATTGATATTATTATTCTTAATAATAATATAGTCGTATACCTAGTGCAGATAAACACAAGTGTTACACTACTACCTTCTTTGGATATTATTATAATGTCCATTTTACTAGTAAAGTTACTTATACCCTCACTCTATAGTTACATGCAACAACTGTAGCTTTATCAGTTGACTTTTAAAGATACATATTAAATCCTATGCATGGATTTATGCTGATATACTTAATACTATAGTATCTCTATGTACTGGATAAATTGTATATAGTCGACAGATTGCATTTGTCTAGTTTGTATTCTCCCTATGGTTAGAGTGTTACCTATGTTTGTAGGTTCTCTAAGAATGATATAGGTAGATAGGTTTACGTAATGTTTGTATGACCGTTATCTACATGGGCTGGACTTGAGGACTAGGGTTCGATTTGGCCTTGACTGAACTGACTGTGAGCTAAAAGAGAGCAGTTGTATGATTATGCTGTCTGTGCCCCTTGAGGCTAAGCCTGGGATTACTACCAAACAGACGAAAAGCACGATACACTTACACACTAAGATATTTATACACCCGATAATAAAGAATATGCTGTCCACATGGAAATATTCAAACACAGAATAGTAAAAACAGGAATACCCAAAATTAAGTAACAACCAAGAAAGACGTCCGGTGCATCTCCATCCTTCATGACTGTAGTACTATACATACACACGTTGTACATCTGCGACTTTTTCACTCAAATCTCATAAGTAGTCGTAGGCCGTTATCAAACTAGTTCGTCGTAAGTGCAAGTGCTGCTCAATTTATATTTAATCTCACGATCCACAGGTAACAAACATGAACAATGGATTTCTCTGATGCGTTTCGTTCATCTACTTCTCTCTCCACTACTCAGAAAGACGACGGAGATGCTGGCTGGAGTAAAAAAATGATTTCTGTTCATCATTTCTTGTAGGGAAGGATGCCAGTAGCAGTTCAAGGTGTAGAGTACAGTAGTACAAGTAGTAGATCATCAATATAGACTAGGCTTATTTTCATCTCGGAATGTACCAGTCAAACCAGGTTAAATCATTTAGCACAGAATATGTATAAAAATAAAATACACCTTGCTACATATACAAGTGTCTAGTCTGGTACTGGTCTACATAGATGTAAACAACAAGCTCTATTGATTTATTGGTACAACATTTAAATGAATACAATACCGTATACGAAGTTTATATAGCAGTATTTGTCAAGGTTCAACATTCTATATAAACTTATGTTCTTATACTTATTTATGTATTTATATTTCATTATAAATGTTCCTAACTGATGAACAAATATATAATTACTACTATTCATTTTCGGAAGTGAAACATTAAAATACTATCCAATCCTACTATTTGGGAAAATTAAATAATATTCATTATCTTTTCAGAAATTTTTAAGATTGTGTCGTTGATAGATACTGTGTAAAATCATCCACGAGGTTTTGTTTCAGTATACCCATGAGAAATGCAAGAAGTATCTTTTAATAGCAGTTTCCGAAAGTCTTTTATCATTTTTGAGACAGATCTTTTATTCCATCTTCAACTGGTATTCCACTTACTGATGGTTTTTATGCAAGAAGAGTTACATCAGTACATTAATGTAGCACACCTGCACTACTGCATCTAATATTAAATTGTGTAGGTAGCAGAGGTATTACTATTTAGGCTTTGCAAGTCGCTCGCGAGTACAACCTGTTGCTCGATTTTCTGCTCTGCCTTCCTTTTCTATTCCATCTTCCATCCACTTCGCTTTCAAGATCCAGTCTTTTCTTATGTAGTTTACCAAACTGGCTACTGCCTAATGTGGTCTGGCTCCTGCCTGGAAAATGTTCTTCAGAATAATATGATATTGGATTTCTTCTTTCAGTTTCTGTTGTTCTGTTGACTCCTTTGTTAGAGAGCTTTCAGCTCAGACTTACTACATTTTATATTGACTAAAGACAGCGCTGACAATGCAGAGCTTGAGTATTCTTCTTCCCACATAACGTAACATTATTCAGGCTGGTCATTAACTATACTTCAGCTTCTTGCCCTACTAATAGATCTGGTTGCACATTTTACTATATTATAACCGTCGAATTATTTAACAATAGAGACTTCTCGTCGTAGTTAGTCATGTTCATCGGTTACTTTTTATGCTTTCTTGTTAATTGGCTAAAATTATTACAGCCCTTTACAGATTGCAAAAAATGCCTATTAAAACTAGAAACCTGACCCGGTTCTACATTTTCTTTCCCACAAAAGGAAATTTCTTCATTTTACAAGTTTCTGAATTAAATGATATCTGGAGGAAGCTAAGCATTAATATACTCTTTCTAATGTTCTTTTGTCTCCTATTTTGCACAATATGCAGATAGAACTATAAAAATATGCAGTACAGTTTATTAAACCTACTAGCATATTACCAAATCAGAATCTTTCCAAAATGCTGGGTCCCATTTGAAGTCAGTCTTAGTGAGAACTAACATTGGGATTGACTACATGAGTATTTTTTTAGAGATTTGGTGCTTATGGAGAGGGTTCCTAAGTCCCCTTGCAGTACCCCACTGCGAAATGTCATTTCATATGAAGAAATAAAGACGGAAGTATATTAGTTCCCTCCCTGAAAATCTGATGACCTATGTTTCTTTCTATCTAAAACAGAGTGGGTACCTATTTATAATAAACTACACATCCTGCCATTAGGAAAACTGAAAATAATGCCCATATTTAATGTTAGTTACTTCACTGATCTATTCTTAGCCACCAGCCGTCACTTTTTTCAACCCTGTGGCACGCAGTAAGTAGTTTTGAAACAGCAGAAACCTCTAACCTGGGGTTTATATTCTTAACTATCCCCATTTCTTTCTACTCATCATTTACTTTCCGGAGCTGCACTCTGCACTGTCGATTCTCAGATACATCTAGTTAATATTATTAATAATGCATAGAATGGTAGGCATTGATTATTATTAGTAGTTAGACACTATAAGTCTCAGTAAGAAAATAAAAATACAGAAAACTAAGTCCATAAAATCCTGCTATGGAGTTTAAAATTTGAGTCTTACTCATTGCCTACATTGAAAAATGCACTTTATGTATCTGTGCAAATATTTCCCCCGTGTGACTCGAGATAATATTTTGTCTAGCTTTTTTGTAGAGACATGTATAGATAGGTACAAAGGTACATGACATAAATGTCCTGGAATTGATAGTAAAAAGCGGAGAAATTTCTTATGTAAATATATATAAAAATGTGCATCTACCTTCATCATACTATATATACTACATCATGTATATAATATGGTAATCCATCCTTATATAAGGACGGATTGGACACATTGGCAGTGCAATTTTTTGTTTGGAGCAAAAAATTAAAGTAGCTAACGAAATAAAGGTGGGCAAGGATATGTGAATGCATCATTTATTTATGTGTCCAGTACAGTAAGAAAGATAGATATAGAGTGCAGTACAACAAGGTGCAGTAATGTGTATTTTACAGCTTATTTCACTTGTCGTGGGTACCAACACGGCGGCTGAGTCGAGTAGGTGAGATAGCGACGGCATATAGAGAGTACATTTTCTGTCATTTGAAGCGGATAAGAGGAAATTTATCTAGAAAAGTGGACGAACGTCGCCAGTCGAGAGAAAGTCGGTTACATCTTGCTTTCATTCATCGGCAAATCACCACTCACTCCCTTCTTTCAATAATTCTGTAGGATAGCTTTTGCTTGTCCTCTTTTCTTCATGACAATTCCGACTTGCGGTCCTCAGAAACCTCCCTGCTTTTTAATATTTTATTACCTCATTCCCGGAATGCTGGATAAAGCACAGAGTAGAAAGAAAGTTTTCTCTTTATTTCAGTCCGTGAACCTCCAAATACATTTCCCCTACCGCTTTCTTTTGGACTCCAGTTCAATTGTACTGCATTGTAAAAGCTGCTTCAGCACAGTGGAAACGGCTTTATGTATGACACAACGCTTTTTTACTTAGGGACATGCAAACACCATTTCCATTATCAAACCTGTATATATTGTTGTTGAGTACCCAAAAATACCCTGCACTTTTTTCAATACAGAATAGGACTACAAACACTATTATTTGTTGATTCCCCCTGTCAAATAAAAGTCACCCTTCATATTTTTAATCAACATCCAATTAGAAAACCATAGTCTTGTCCTCATGTAATTCATTTTAAAACTGTTTAAGTAATCTACTTATTTATAGAACTCACACCGGCGCGAAAAGTAATCACCATAATTTACACATTGCTTTATTGGAAAAATTGCTCCATTTAAAATAATGATACCACTGAAGACTGTCGCCTAAGGACTATTGAACTGAGTGTCTGTTACGGTCTTTGACTTATATTCTTAAATTATACATAAATATTTAACACTTATTAAGAACCTCAAGATATTTATCAGCTAAAATCAATTGCAATTTGAATAAATTGCCATATTTTTTTCTTACAACATTCTTGCTCTTATACCCGAGAAAATTGACGTGTATAATTTGTGCTCTAGATTATTTTCATGAAATGAAGTTAAAGTATTTTATTTCATGTGGTATCTTTGGTTTATATTTTTATTTATTTTTGAACGCCAGAGTAATGAGTAATGGGTTGGGTTTGTATGATTTCGCTGATGACTGGCTGACTTGTTTAATAGTAGGTAGCCAGTAGAATCAACACATGAAACAGTTGTAATGGATTTCTCCTTTTGATTAGGATATCAATGAGCTATAATCCTCTGTCAATATGTTTTTGTTAGGGAGAATTAGGCAAGTAAAGCATTTATTTATCTAGCAATAAACGATTGTGATATAATATTATAGATTATTGGTTGGAGTCGAAAGGCAACAGGATTGTGGTTTTGATATGTGGAGTAAAAAAGTGGAAGATCAAGTATAAAGAATTTCCTAATACAGTCCAGTGGGATAAAAGAGAAATAGACAGAGGGAGATGTTCAGAGATGCCAAAATATGTAAAGAAGTTAATTGCAGAATATTGCCTTACGTGTTCTGCAAGTGGGAGGGTATTGAAGGGGTATCTTTTACAAAACAACTCGATATAGAATTATTAGGTTAGTGATTTCACTGGGATCATCTCACCTTGTTTCTTCCTACAGCGATATCCAATAATCGACCAAGACAAGTAGAATGAAATCCTGCTCCTCTCAATTTTCCATAACTTTTCATTTCCATGAGATTCTCATCATTATCACTACATTCTGGTGAGAGAACAAACGCTTCTGGTTACCGTGACTTGGTATGGCTTTTATGTACTTGCATATTTACATCATTGAATACCTCTCGTTCTTTTCCAAGCATTTTCTCGAGTTATTCCTTGACTTATTCAATATTTTGAATTCATTCTCCTCAAACCATCCCTTCATCGCCTACATTTAATAAGATAGCAGACGGTAGACAGTTCTTAATACACACATCTGGTATGCCCGTCTCTCTATCGTGTGTGTCTAAATTATTTTTCACAAATATTATATTCAGATGGGTTAACTCGTCTCACAAATGCCCTAAAAGTTGCCTTCTTGAATTTCTTTCCAACCTTTACCTGTAAAGCTATCACTTCGTTTATGTGAGTCTGCCTTTGTATTTTATCACACGGTTTAAGGCAGATTTTTTTAAACCACAAATATAATTATTAAGAAAACACACCTGTACCTAAGTCATCCTGTTGGCAATTCTCAGCAGCAGGGCGATTGCAATCCACACAATCTAATACAGCGTGCTATTCAAGTTTAAATCAAATGCTTATAATTTGCACAAATGTGTATATTATTAAGGATTTGAAATGCTTCTGGGGTATTTATACTAAATATACAAAAGTCATCATAATGCAAATAAATAGACTGGAACAAAATGCTCATTCTTTTGTCCCTTAAAGCAGTATCTATATTCAAATCAAATTAATACAAATAATTATTAGTTTACCATTTTTAAAAATCTTAATGACTTCCAGTTCCAGTGGCATCCTACAAGCGTTTAAAGGTAAGTTGCCAAACAGGATTTGTCTATGTGTGTAATGCAGTTGGGAAAATGTCAAAAAATTCAAAAGGTTATAGTTAGCAAGACACCCGAGAAATTAACCCTGAAATACACATGGCGGATTACAATTTAATGTTTATCTGTATATTTACAATGACATGACATGACAACCAAATCACCTTTTAAATCATACACTACAGTAATTTGCATTTTCATTACATACACATTACGTTAACTAATTAATTAATTTAGTAAATATTTTTTTACTTTTTGAACTTTTTATCCATTATAGAACAAACAAGTTTCCTCTAAAGTTTTAAACCGGATTGGCCACGGAACGCTGTTCCACATGGCTGCCTACCCTGTGTGCGTTGCCTCGTTATTGTTTAATGTACAATGGATATAAGGAAACTTGTCGTAAGTAATTGTAGCAATGCGCTTCTGAAACATAAAACGAAGAAAAACAATTGCATTTATAGTAGCAAAAGTGGTCTACCTTTGCTTCACTATTTAAACTTCAACTTTGTATTAACTCTACTTCTCTTGTCTATTGAGTGAGAACAAAATGTATTCTACGTTTTTGTAATTACGTGTTTTGTACTCTCTGTACTCCATAGAAACTGTTGCGCTCTCTAACAAAAGATTTACTTTCTGTGTTTGCTCTCCGACAACGACCGACCTACGCTTACTACTTATAATTGTACACGAATCCACTTTTATGTTTGTTCATGTGTACAAGCAAACTCAGTCTATTTCAAATGTTAAGATAACTAGTTAAATCAAACCCGCTATCATGTTTTTCCGTTTTTATTACAACTATCTCTATTTCTTTCTCTATTAAGCCCGAATTTTGCACAATATAATTTATATGGAAGTGGTATGATATATTATTCTACTATTGTTCTGAGACAATTTCAAGTTGGAAAAAAGAAACCATCCTTAAGGAATACGAGCTAGCGCATAATGTGAACCTGTCCACATGATATTTCATGTACTGTCACACATGCACTCTTTCAGACCAAATATTAAATCCACAAAGCACTGAGCCTCTGCACAGTCGACATTATCACATTGGTTACTAAGTAACCTCTTAAAACAACCGTCATGTCGTTCACCGATTTATCCAGCCAAGAACAAGGACTATACAAGGATTATTTGATTCGAAATTCGCAGTACGACTTTGGTTTATAATATTCTCACAAAACATCTTTCATCATTTCATGTCATATCCTATAATACAAACCGCTTATCTTTCGTAAGGGTATTTACGAGACTAAGATTACCATTATAATTAATTAATTTGTTGACCAACGTCCCACGTTTATTAATTAAATTGATTGGCAATCATAACAATAATAGCTTCATAGCTACATTGTATAATGTACATAGAAACATAGCCATACTTATCTATCCATTTTAAAAAGAAGTGATGAGACAAATCCAAAGATATTACTTAAACATAACAATATATAAAAAATTAGTTCCTGTATTTCATCGGACGATTTTTGTACCACGCCTTCTTGTTTCCATCTGATTCACTTGGTGTATTTCAAACCAGAAGACTCTGATGAATATTGCTTGTGTCTGTGTTTGTTTGGGGGCAAATCCCCCCCCATCCAAGAAAGGAGAAAATTTTTTCTCAAAATACCAAAAATATTCTCGCTTCGCTTGACTTTGTGTGATATTTAGGCTATTTTAACTCAATTTAGACAAAATAAATCAAAATTTTCCGCGCTTGCGATAATGCCAATTGCACGTATCATTTCCCCCTCCCAAATCAATTTCTAAATACGCTACTGCGGACAATTCATTTTATGACATAATAGGTAGTACTACTCTGACTGATGGAACTGGCTCACTGATGGATACTACTTGGGTGAGTGAGACTAGTAAATACCAAAAATTGAATTGATAGAGACGGAAACAATATTAATTACCTTCTACTCAGAGTTGTAGAGTACAAAGTTTAAAAAGATATTCTGTATTTAGTTGTAGAATATAGTGAGTTAGATGCAAGAACAGACGAAGTAACGTACCATGAAGGTGAAATGCAATCTAAAGGAGAGCAGTGCGTTTAGGGCGTGTCGACAACAACCCAGTTTACCTGGCCTAAGGGCTACTCCTTTGATACCAATCAAAATACTAAAGTATATCAAACCGTACAGTCCGTTTTCGAAACAAGTCTCTGAGTTTAGGATGGATGAGTAGTTTGCTTTTGTTTTGTGATTGTGTGCTGGTTACGTATGTTACAGAAATGCAACTTTATACAACAATTACAGCATAAGAATATCTTTGATATCTGCAGTAGTAAGGCTCATCCTGTACTTACAGTTCTGTTCCCTGTAGTGGTATTTCGATTTCCGTAACTTTGTGCACGCTGTGTATCTAGCCTTCTACACGAAAAACTTCTGAACTACATACACAAAATATGCCAAAACATTATCTTTTTCGATTGAGACTGAACTTACAGTTCATTTGCTTGGCATAACTGACAGATAATGTTATTTAGCTATTGAAGTCGGTTTAGAATTACAAGTGAAGTATATAAATAGAGATGTCACTGTTGACCTAAATTACATTGCCGAAATCCAAAAAAATTTGCTAATTTTCTACATAACCTATATTGCTTATTATCTATTGTTTTATCTAGAATAAGTAGAGAGTAAATCATTGAAAATGTGCACAAGAACAAACATCATCTTGTGTCTAATATGAATTGAGAAAAATAAATCGTTACATAAACTAGCGACAAATTGTAACTATTTACTTAGCTAAAAACTTTTGTTCTTGGCTTGATAGATAAGTAACTAAATGTATTTGATACGGGCGAAGAGTAAGCAAGAAGTGAAAGCCAATGTAGGTCAATAATTTTCCTTACTTAACATTAAAGATCTATAGTGCTTTACACCAAGTGCCTTGATCTGCAAACAGTTATTCGTAATCGTAACGAACTTGGGAAAAGCAGTATTGTTCTCTCTCAGCCCCCCGTTTACTTAGACACAGTTCACTGAGGGAGGCAAGCCATTAGCTAGCTAAAGGATTCAAGTGGGATCTCTTTTACTAATTCAAGTTGATTTGCTTAGTACATTTCTACGAATTTGTTCAATCGAAAAAATGGATGAGGGGAGCAAAGAGGAAGGCCTAACCATTTTGTTCTCAAGTGTTTATGTAAGTCAATCCATTGAAAAAGATTTGTCTGCAAATAACATATTCTAGACTGTTTTTTAATGGAGACTAGAAAACCTTACTCTCTTATAGGCATTCTTATTTTTTGCAAATTTAACCTTCTTTTAAATGAATCATGACACGGAATAGAATTACATCTTAGAATGCTGCTAATTTAGATACGAATTTCACGCATTATAAACATCTGTCTGGCACAGAAATTTGATAGTCTAGCACAGAAGGGATAATACAGGGATAATGATATAAAAAAGATAGAATATGAAAATGAATAGGTGGAAATTAGAAGATAATGTGCAGAGAAATGAAAGGTAGCTTTTGCAATATGCTTTTGTGCTTTGAAAGGATCATTTACATTATTTATAAGTATTGTGTCAGGAAATTCGTGATATGATTGGAGAAAGTCTCAATTTGACAGGGTAGCCATGCGAATGGAACTATTCATTTAATGTGTATAAATTACATCGTAGCCATTAGGCTGTTTGAGGATAAAGACAAGCAAAGTTGATTGGATTTCACTTAGTGGCATTAGAAGGCCACTTTGCTCCACTCGTATATCATTTCTTCTTTGTGTTTAGATCCACTCAAAGCTGGATTGATAAGTAGACACTAGAAGGAGAAATGAAAACACAGATTGAGTGCTTTTCATTTGAAGCCGAATGCTGACTGGCCCTCTTTCTTCTCTCTCCTATTCTTTCATTGCTATCTCAATTTTCTGTCTTTCACATGTCATAACGACCTATTGTAACTCACTCTACTGAATCATATAGGATCATAATTTTACTGTTGTGTCTCTTTAATTTCTGAGATAACAAACAGACAAGGGGAGCCATGTAAGTTTATCTCCGAATGGAAGCTCCAGACTTCAAATTATATCCCTATACAATTTACATACTGTATGTATCATGGACCACTTACCATAGAATATTATGTAGAGAGTACAAAGGAGTCGACAATTTATTCAAACGTATAAATATACCAATGTATCTGTGACAAAAGAGATTCAAGAAAGAGGGTAATGATAAATACAGACAAGAAAAATGAGAAGTAAATGGAGAAAGTCGTAAAAGTAAGATTGTATTCATTTTACCTAGAGATCTGTAGTTGGAAGGATATTACATTGATCAGTCCTACGAATTTAATTCTATAGACGTAAAGAAGATGCCTTTGAAGTAAAAATTGTACAGTTATCAGTTTCCATAGCTTTAGTAGTGACATTAATGCCAACATCAATAATATCTTTCATAACGACTAAATTGGGTGTATTTAGGTTACTTTAATAACGAAAAGAAACGATTCAAAGATCTCGGTCGTTATAAACCTACGACGGACAACGTATGAAGGAATTAGCAAAAAACCTAGATTTTCGTCATTACTTCAAAGAAAAGATAAATAGGTGCTTACAGAACCTTTGCCTACTCATTTTTTTTCATTCAAAACGGATTCCAGGGAGGAAAGATTAAATAAGCACTACTTACATGTAAATATTTTTGTATGGATCTATGTAACCTCTCAAAGATTGCTTTGTTGTCCAGTAGTAAACTGCTTACTGAGAAATCCTTGATTTTTTCATCTAGGATCACTTGCTAGTTTATAAAATAGCAATATAACTAATATGCCCACGAAAGTTGTAAGTCGTACCAAATATTATTACATTTTCATAGACGTCTATAGAAATTTTAGATTACATTCAGTCCTACCTTATTTTCAATACGAAAGTATATTTGTGTGCATACTTAACACTGCCAGAGATCACAAATACAAATAATGAAATCTTTGGAAAGATTTTTGCTCTTTAATTTTTTGCAAAAGTGTATATTGAAATTGCAAGTGTCTTTCTGTGGAAATCTTGGCAAATATAATATTGCATCTCAGGTTAGTGAATGCTATTGGACATTTATGAAATATTTATGTAGGTATACAAAAATAATAATAAGTGGTGGGTATGGGTAGATATCAGAATTATGCAAATAGAAATGAAATTGAAAATTACGGATACAGTATCAGGAGCATGATAAATATATGCACAAAAGTGTATTCCGGTCATGTTTATATTGTATCATGTAGGTACTATAGGATTTTGTGAATAGCTTTCTCATTTTGTTGGCTTTCACTAAGCTCTATGCGTTACAATGTTTCTAGCATCCGTTGTGAGCTATGTTAGTCACAGTTTGGGAGTTGCTACAAGCAAATGCGTCCAAAAATAAGTAAGTAAATATAGTTGAGATAGAGAGATTGACATTTGGTATTTCATGATATGCATATGTTGGGAACATACTAACAAAGAATATTTTAGGCACCTTCTGCACATGAATCAATATCTGTGTCCCAACAAAGTACTCTCCCTACTTTTACTGTTCTACTCATATCATATGCATTACACTGAACTGAATACAAGCCTGTTTCTCTCTGTTCTAGGCATGTCATAATATGCATAAGAATGTAATATTATGAATGGCGTATTCCGTATTGCGACTTCTCTTTCATTCCCTTCCCATGATACCCCCACTTTAAAGAAGCAGAAAAATCCCTATCTTAAGATCTTTTTCATAGTAAAATCATTAGGTATGTGATAGTATAGAGTCCAGATACAGTTATGCAAATAAAACTTGCAGAATTGACATAGTGCTTTTTTGTGAAAGGGTATGGCTTCATATAGTGCTTACTATAGTGTGGCTACCCATATATACCCAAGTATATATGTCCCATTAGAAAAAATGGGATCGAATTGTTTCGAGGTTATTGTTGAGCCAAAATTTTCTTACTATTGCTTATTTGAAAATAGGGGTATAATGTGCAGTGAAGTAGTATATAAGTTTAATATGACAGGAGTATGTAGTGTACAGCAGAGTTGAGATGACTGGACTTGGAGATAATATGGTTTATTATCAGGAAGCTTGTTCACATGAACGCATCACAATCGTTCATTCAACAAGGCAGCAGTCGAGTAGATTATGTTCGCCAAGCGGAGAAAGGAGCTGAAGTAGAGCAGCAAAACTTATTATAAACCTAAGTATTAGTATAATGATTTGCGTAATTCTCTTAGAATTTGCAGATCTCACAGAAGATAGCACAATTCATCTCTCTGAGCCTTGACTTGACAATCTCCTGCGACCTAAAATGTTTTGGAGCACAGTCAAAAAGACATTCATTTCATCATAAGTGTGTACCTACTTCTTTAAGTAGACCTCTGCTCATCATCTTCTGTATATTATTATTATTATATCTCTAAATGGATATATATACATACTTATTACAAAATAAGGGAAAGCAAGGGTTTTCTAATGTCATGCATAATGGGATTTATTTAACTCTGTGGAAGAAACTGACAATGAGTATGTGTAAAGTAAACATAGCTGAACATTCTACAGAAAGTGAGAGTAGGGAATGGCGATTCATATTATAGGGTGCATAATGATCAGGACTATGATAATGACGTATAAGCTATTGTAATAATATTATGAGTTAATAATATTAGTGGGAGTAGGTAAAGTGTATGAGTAGTGTGTGTGTAGGAGGGAGAATGAATGAGAGATTTGTGTGTTGTGTTGTGAGTTGGCTCTGGTTGAGTTGTTTGGTTTGTGAGGTGCTCTGTCTGTCTGACTGTGGATGTGAGATATTCATATAAAGTGCTCATTCATACGAGATGGATAGCGTGGAGGAGATTATTGGGATAGGGATTCTCTCTGAAAGCGTCTTTCATATTGTCAAAGATTGATATGAGGGAAAACAGTCGGATATCAAATAGAAACACGCTTAACTTTTATATTATGAGGTCTCAGCCCTCTGCTCTCTCCTGGGATGGGGATTCTACACTGGCAAATCGAAATCTTCATCCTTCATTCCAACTTGGGTTTCCTTGCTTCCTTTCTTCATTTAATTCTCTACTTCCTCTTTCTCCACTTCCACTGCCTCCACTTCCCCACATTCCTATAATATATGCATATATCACTCATAATATAGATTTATTCCCCATTTATTACAAAGATCATATAAACGTCTCTATTTAATCAGAATATCCATAAAGAAAGATGTACAGTTAAGTTCGTATACCTTCTGTCACTAGGTCTTTCTCTCCAACATGCACTTATTTATATTGCACATTGGGATTTAATGTAATGCATAATGTGTGTTTCAATTCATACAGATCCTGCCTTTCCGTTGAAATTGAAAGGACGGATGTAACGGAAAGGAGGAATATTTGTGTCACATAAGTAGAGTTTGATATCAGTGTCCCGATGCAGTGTTCTGTTCTGCTTTGTCTTTGGGATTTCCTCTGCTCTAGAGAATATGGCGAACGACTCCACATTAGAAAACAAGAGTGTAATGCAATGTCATTTACAAGACATGAAAATGGAAATGGAGTAAATAGAGGAAAGTTAAGAGAGAAAATGTCCGTTCCTAGTTTCGTTCTTCGTCTCTGGAAATAAGTAAGGGTCTCGTATTACGTACCTATAGATGTAATAGATAGTTGCCTACCTCTATTTTATTCTGTTTTGTCTTGTTTGTCTCGCTTCTCCTCCTCTCCGTATTCCTACGTAATGCAGTAATGTCTCTCATAAAATACTTTTACGGAGAAGTATTAAGAAGACGTCGGATCTGCCTAACCAGTGCATACTCCGTTTTCCATATACACACCATTTACTACTAAACATGCTCCCTCTCTACATATCCCTTATCCTCCAAAGAGGTGTATCCATACCATATTAATATAAGTACCTACCCTTATCCACATCGGGCAACACACATGTATGTTTTGTCCTGAAGTAGTAGTAAGTTGTTATAAAGTAGTTACCCACATATCCCCGAAGTAATATGATCCACTACTACTACTACTAGTCCGCAGTACTTCTATTGCAGCATATACTGGTATAGATTGTATAGGAAGGCACTGCAGTTAAGTTGTCTGTCTGTTTTGTTATGGCAGAGTGCGTAAGGAAGCCCTAAGCGGACGGAAAGTGTAAAGGCCGGAGGAGATTGCATATCTTTAAAACGACTGCACTGTACTTATATGTAAGGAAAGGTAGTTAGCTACATTACATCTCTACTTAGTTTCAGTATCAGTATGACAGAGATATCACTTGGGTTTGGCTGTGTGAGGAAGGGTCCTTGTTGGGAAATAGATATAGTCATTTATAGTTGCTATAATGTTATGGGTTTCTTTTGTATACGGCTCAGAAAAAACATCATCTGAATGCAATGTTTCAAGAAAGTAAGCGGTAAGCAAGGTGTGTCCCAAGTGATTCATTGGGATGACTCCCCAGATCTACTCCTGCAGGAAATTGCATGACAATGGGATATCGAGACGGTTGGGCTGTAGATTCAGCATATAGGGCATAGAGAGAAGTGTGTGCAATGTATCACAGGCCCTGTCGGCCATCTCCACTAATAACGTACCTACAAAATATTAAGTAATACACTCCAGTCAGTCGACAAACACTGCATTACAAGGCATCGACGGAGGGAGAAGTATGTAATAGCATATTAGATAGTGGTTCCTTGTTTGCTCTCGTGTGAGTGAATAAGTAGCAGGGAACTGAAATAGACACATTCGATCTTCATTACGCTCTCATTGTCGAGAGATGTTGGAAAAGCCAAGTGCAGGGGTCAAATTAGTACACTGTCTTTTTTAGACTACCTAAAAATACGCTTCCGCCACGACTCTCTTCATTACAATGTCAGTCCCTGTCACGCATTTCAATCTCTGCCTCCTCCGTGGAACATCAAAGCCGATAATTACTTCAACGATGCCCACATCTGGCTCAAAAATATGCATGTACAACAAACGCTCGATTCAATCACTCGCCTTTCTCACTGTCAATGTCCTGTGCATACATCTCTTCGCGCCACAGATGCATTTCTCTGTATATCATGCAGCTAATTGCATAGTTAGAATTTATTTAAAACATTCATCCTCATCATCCCAGTCCACACTCCATACTGGATGTGATCTAAAATGCGAATATTAAAATTTCTCCACCGCTTTCACAGCACATGCTAAAAATGAGCTCACTCACGAATGCCTGGAGTATGCAAAGTATTTAGTTGCACGAGGGAAGAGATGTACGTATATAAGAATGTATTTTATTTTCTTTGCTAGATATAAATAAATAGTTGGTACCTACATGAGATGGTACGAGGTGTTGTTGGCTTTTTAAGTAAGATCGTTTGTTTGCAGCATAAGCTGGCTTAATTCTCAAGTCTTAGAGTTAGCTTTAGGATGAAGTGCATCATCTATAGAGGACCATGCAATGTAGTCAGCTGCAAGATCAAAGAGTGGCTCTTTTCACTTCATACTTCATGCATTCGTTACGGGGGGATTCTCTTTGGTGAATCTTTAGCGTGATAAAGTGCAGCAGATTGTAGCTACATGGAGTAGTCTGCTGGAGTTTACAAGAGTGCATTAGAGAATAATATGTCCTAATCCAACAATAAGTATAATATATAGCAACAGTATGTTTATTCATTTAATTATCGCCATTTTACTATTTCTCAGCTACATCTGCTCTACAGTTGAAGCAAGAAGTACAATGGAGCCCGTGACCACAACCGTCAGACTAATGCAGATTCTAAGACTTTCTCACATAACAAACAAATTTTTCTCTCTCACACCGAAGCCAAAGGGTTACTACGTTCAGTTAACCCAGAAAATGCTTAAATGGAAGGAAGGAGAATGAGCAGAAACCGCAGGAAACACTAAGGTGACAAAATAAAATATTACAACCAATCGTAATCATAATAGGCAACCAAGCGACATTCGTTCGTAGTCACCATTGTTACATGGAATCCATTCTATTTAGTTCTAGGCCCTACAAAATTCACTTGCAAACCTAAATGCACGCAGCTATGAAATACTAAGTAGACTTGTATTGCATAATAATCATTTCTCCCCACACACACAAGTCACTACATTTACGGAGTCCAGCAGTCAAAGCCCAGGTCTCCAATGTCAATCTTTCGTGTCACAGTCGCCTAATGTGGATCTGGGATTATCGAGACGGTTTTCTGTGATATCATGAACTGAAATTCTTTTTTGGCTTGCTCGACACAATCTCTGACTACAACACAATTACAACATGAGAAAGATTAGGGAGGGAAGGACATTTATCTTCCCAGACCCGAGTGCATGATCTAACACCATTTCAGAGAATCGGATCAGGATCCAGCGTTTACATTACATCAGCTTTGTTTGCGGCTACATTCAGATAAAGTATAAAATAAACGATAAGCCTTTTTGTTCTGGCTAATCCAACTGTGATTATACATCTGCAGATTTATTTTTCAACTGAACAAGTCCCACAATCTATATAGAGGCACTTTTAAAATCTATTGGTATATATACTACAAGAATTAGATCCCGAGTTTTAAAAGGTGTCAATATTTGTTAAAGCATGAAATATTGTAAACACGCATACATGGAATAATAAACATTACGCACAATCGCTGCAAGGAATGAATCCTTCCCCTTAACTATTACATTAAGATAAACCAACCAAATATGCTGAGTTTTATTTTTAACAGCCGTAGAAAATTCACATTATCTCCGTCCACCATATTTTATGGCTACGTGGTTCTGATATAGCAACTCATTATAGATATCCACGTTTAACTTTCACTTATATTTAGGTTGGTGCATATGCAGAAGAAAACCACAAGGGTTTACAAGAATGCATTTTTTAATAAGGTGCACAGGTTCTTTTATATAGTGAATATATCTATTACGTAAGTGCAAAAGGATGTGAGAGGACATTATTGATTCCAGGGCAGAGCTTGGGAGTAAAGGATTGTATATTTTGTAGATAAAGATAGTGAGTACTTATGTATCTGTGTTTACAAAAGTCTGTGCTGTAAAATACGACAAGGATTTCCTTAACAAGAGATTTCTCATGTTGATGTGGATGTGACATTGTACAATATACGAGGATGGTTTATGCTCAGTTCTGTAATGACGGGCATTGTGATTGTGATGTGACTGTGAGAGTCTATATCGTTATTTGTATTTACTCGTAGTGTATGTACACGAAATAATGGAGTATTGAAAGAACAACAGTGATTCTGTCACTTGAAATGTCCCTTTGGTAGAAACAGACATGAGAATATAATAGTAGAAGAAAAGATAGGGAAAGGTTCGGACCAAGAATTGAGTTGGATTTCGGATTATTTTATATTATATAGGGAAGAGCATCTTTGTACTTGTGTTTAGACATAGTTACTATATATTCACTATCATTGTGTTACATTAAGTTATACTATTAGAAATAGCTGAATAGCTACTAGTAGTTGTATGTGTGGATGCGTGTGTAAGACGAATAGAGCAATTGTCCGGGATAAAATGAGTGAGTCTGTGTGTTGTTAAGTAATATACAATGGAGTAAGAGGAGAGAAGTTGAGAAAAAAGTTGACAATAGAAAAGCATTCCTTTAAAGGACAATTCCTTTAAAGAATTCTTTTTTGAATTCGATAGATGAATGGATTGAAGAGACCTCAACTCAACCACATCGCTCCACAAACTATCTGAGAAATCCAGCAAACGGATCGACAAGACAATCAGAACCTTTCTTTCTCACTGTCCATGTTGTGACATATTATTCTGTCTGTGAAATCGGAGATTGGAGTTGTAGTTGCAGTTCCGTTCACGAGTCGTCATTCAGGAACGAAGCAAACCACCAAAATGCAATGGACTTCTCTCCTCTGGACCTCCTGCAGTCATTTTCTTTTATTTTCTCTACTGAGTTCAGTCAGTAGTCTCACTCACTCAACTCCCGATTCTTTTCAACTAAACTCGACTAAAAACTCAATCTAAATCTATCCCATTGAGAATGACCTCACTTATATAACATTTAGAACATTTGAAACAAGCAACTGCTTGAAAACACTCCGTTAATGTGATCAGACAGAAAACGAGTGCTATGGATACATTCCTTCCTTCCTACTACCCGACTCAACTCATAATAAAACTCAGATATACCTATAAATACAACAAGGACGACTACGTGTAGCTTTGTAGGTATACTTACTTACCTACCTACCTACTACATAATACAGACTTCCTTTATTCTTGGCTCTACTCTCTACTGCATATTATTGTAGGTTCATACGTAGGAAAATAATGCAATTCAGAAAGTACTTATATGTACAAACACATGCTAGATACAAAATATTGTTGTAAGATAGTATAGGTGTATACTGTAGAAGATTTTAAGTACTCGTACGAAATACTACTTAAGTATTAGTAGGAACTTGGATGACTAAAGAGGTAGTTGCATAAACGAGGGAATAGAGATGCATTTTCAGAAAAGCCATATTAAATATAGAGGCAACTCTTTGCAGAACAGAAAGAATGTATTTATTTTGTGTAGAGGAAACTGCGGCAGATAGTCTCTCTACTATCTGTAAGTACTCTTGAAAAGTTTCAATCGTTTGTAGCTCCCATAAATGGCCATTTATTTGAAATTTTATTGACTTTAGTAGTGAAAGATGGAGAAGAAGAGTCTGTATGTATGTATCTAGTATGTATGTATGTATTTAGGTCTGTCTGATGTGAGTCTGTCTGGATGCGCTAGTTGGGAGTCTGACCATCGCATCGCTCATGCACTCAACTTTTTGATTAGTGTCGCTCTTCGCTTGCTCCTTCCTACCTACTACTATATTGTTGAATATTTTTACAAACTCTATTCTCTGTGCAATCAACGTCAACGTATTTCAGTTCGAATGGAGTACTTAAAAAGCAATTGTAAATGTAACGTACTACATGACATAACTGCGTTAAAAGTTGGTAGGAAATGACTTTTGAGCCTCGTTTTATATTCCATGCATATTTATGGGTCTTCTTGCATACATGAGTGCTTGCATCTTCCTCAAATGTACTTATGTGTACCATACATTTGACATAGCTTGACTAGAGACGTCACACATACACGACCGTCATAATATATAGTCCCGTCTGTAATATGCATCCTATTGTCTCACAAACTAGTCTCATTCCCTGCCTCGCCTATCTATTCTACTCGAACCAATTCCACTATGCACAAATAACATGCTTCACTATGTAGAATAATAAATATATTTGTGCATTGGTAACTAGTACGACTGTCATAGGTATCTGTGTCTCTAAGCACAGAGTACTACTGCCCTAAACATAATAAGTGAGTCCAATTGGGGCGAGGCTCACTCGTTTAAGTCTTTTCTTGCAAACTATATCATACAATGCTAGTTGATTGTTTCCATTTGAATCAAAATTGGAGTCACAGCCCGGAACATTGCTCTCTGAATACATTTAAAGTTTAACCCCTTAAGTACCATTCAAGATCGGAGACTTCGATATCATTGAAATCCAATTTTTGACAGCTAGCAGAATACACGAGAGATAAATGTTGGATTCAATAGGCTACTAATTCTAGTAATTGCACTTTCATCTCGACATGCTATTAACCAATTCCAAGTAAAAAATTTTAATTAAAAACTTGAAACCAGGATCTATGAAATTTTATTGCTGTTAGAAAGGAATGGGTTTTATTTATACGTAAGAGTATAACTATTATTATTTGTAAATAAATAAGACGAGCATGTTGTACATAGATTGTTCTGCCTTGTTCTTGTTTGTCGATATTTGTTCCGAGGTGAATTTCAATTGTAAAACTCCGAGTCGAGTCGTATAATATCTCCATAGAGCATGTAAGAGTCATTAGAAAGGATTTGACCTTACGAATGTGGCACATGGTGCACAGTTTTTTAAGAAAGCCAGGCCATAAAAAGCTGAGTGATTGCAAACTATGCGAAGAACATTAAATGTACTTTAAAAAATAGCCATGGAAATTCAGTGTGAGACGTTCTTTTCTCATCTCACAATGCACGACTAAACCTAGACATTACGGAATTGCCGAGAATGCTATTCTATAAAGAAGTAAGTAAATAGGTAAGTGCATAGATCTTTGGATTATGTTTTAGCAACTTGACAACAGAATTGAGTGGAGTATAACTGGAGTTAGGTTGAGATGAAGTTCTGTGATTCTGTGGGTAGAAGAGGAGACATGACAACATGATATGACACAATGACAGTAAGTAGAGCTTTAGTAATAGAAAAGCGTCTCTATAGCCATCCAACCCACTATGAGCCACAGTAATAAAAGCTAAGACGAAAACGGCAAAGTCAGTCTCTCATAAAGAAAGGATTTTAGAGCTTGTAAATATCAGCCCCAAATTTTTCATTTACGATTTGGCCGAAACTGTAGCTCCCTCACTGCTAAGTAAGTAGGTACATATTTTTATTTGTCCCTCACGATTTCCCGTGTTAAACAAAATTTTGATAGCCCTTCATGATAACTTCTCTCTCTCTCCAGCATGATGCCCATAACAATCTCGAGAAAAAATGAAATGCCCGTGCACACCTCATCTCTTCTAGTTCGTCTCTCCACACGCCTCATTATTTCACATTGAGATTTCAGTTAAGCTCTTTACTCCAGCAGTCCACTCTAAAGCTTCCTCTCCTCACTGAATATACCATAAAGCTCACCTCCTCCCAACCAAATAAATATTATTACCTTTCCCTATACTTACATCACAACAACTATATGCCATTCTCTAGATATCTTCTCTTATTACACTTTCTATTAAGCAAAGTAATGTTTTTGAGAGTGAGTCACTGTTTACCTATGTCATCTCATATCAACCTCATAGGCCAAATACATTTAGGTCTTTTAAGCTACTACTTTCAGCACACTATAAAACAAGTCTTGTGGTACATATGATGAGCGTAGGTGTATCCTAGTTACATTATTTGTTTATACACAACTAAGACAACGTCTTTGCAGAGAGTAGGGAAAATAAAAGGAAATATAGCCACAGAATGCCTAGAATAACATTATTACTAACTAGGAACGACTCTGAGATGTCCAGCCAGTGCAATGCGGGACTTAATGGTTTTGTTTGGTGTTGTCTTGTTATACACAATGCAAACAGTCCCAATGGTCCCAGCTCCAACCTCGCATCAACGTTTACTAAATCTAACCAAGTCTATTTCCTGTATTTTCCTCGGAAGCCAAAAAGCGACAAACTTACATATCACTTTAGCTAGGGAATCCCGCCCGACGCGACGAGAAGAGACAGGACGTAATAATTTTACGACAAAGTCAAATCAACTCAAGTATATTTTCGCATGGCCTATTCGCATACTGTGACTAGGTGCCCAACTCTACTGGCTCAACTTCTCTATAATCTTTTGGATGTCGCAGCTTGGATAGACTAAAGCCATTCAAAGAGAAACGGGAAACCGCAATCTTGACTTGTCTTCTGAAACAACGAGCTACATACAAGAATCACTAAAATGAAATGCAGTGGCAGCGGGGGAGACCAGAAAAGTTGGGATAGATGCATAACCTACTTACTTACGTACACGCTGCACCTAAATATTTCTCAAGACAAAGATGAAATGAGGTCTCAGCCAATCTCCGCTCCAAGTCAAATATCCCTATTACAGTGCCCTTTCCATTCTACATCCTAAACAACAAAACAATAATACAAACACCAATATACACTCCACTATGTCTTTATAATTAGTTTAATGCATTAGCCATCTTACATTATTTATGACCCAAACTGCTCTTTGAAAATCACAACGCACATCGAGAATTCGTAAGCTACAATGAACTTTTCCAAAATGGAAACAGAGTACAAAGTATTTTAATTTCCGCTCCATATTTTTTCTTTCAGGAGTCTCTTATTATGGTTATTCCCAATACTTTCATATCGAGATTGATATAATGCCGCTGTCTTGGAAACTCGAAACTTTTTAGACACTTGCTTGCATATTATTTTCTTACTTCTATTCAAATCCCTGATCTTCTTACTTTTCTAACTTCCCATACATAAACCTTACATCTGTAGGCTAGATAATTACATGTTTTTCATTTTCATCCAAAGTTTTTTTGCAAACCAGTAATTAGTAACAATTTTTATGATTTTTACCAGTCAGTGCACGCTTAAGTAAAATTATTATCTTACTGTCTTGGCTTACAGCCTTCTCTTGTGTGTACAGCCTATAATAAGAATCACTACATAATTTCGCTCGCTGTGATAAGTTCTACTGGAATAACAACCATATTGTTACAGTAATTTCTCATTGTAGTGCACTCCTGAACTTAATTGGTTGTTAGCAATTTAGTTTTAAACTACCTTTGATATTTGTTTTGCAAATTTTGAATAAGATGGTAAATGAGCATGTAGAGACAGTTGCACAATTGTGTTGTTGCTTTGAAATAAAACAGGAAAGTGGCTTTCGGAAATATTTTTACGACATTCAAGGACTGAATGAAAGTAAGCAAAGGCTGTAGCATTGTTTGTTTATTTGGGTCATCAAATATTCATGAAACTCAAAACTACTCTACTTTGCTTCTCTTATACCAGAAATGAGCAGATAAATTGTATTAAACTGGGATGAGAAGGGAGAAAGCTTTCTTTCTAAGACAAAACCACTCGTACTATTTTTACTACATAGCAAAATGGGACCATTTTGGGTTTTGTTTCATCCATAGAAGCGTAAAGGAATAGCAAGTCCTCATGAGCAATTGCCTTAAACCTTTGAGAGTTTTTTCTTCAGCTGGTTCAGATCACACAGGTAACCTTTAGTTCCTTTATCCCGAGTAAATATCATATATATCTACAACTTTAAGGTAACTTGGAGATGCATGCACATTGTTACATTGTTATAAGTAGGTAAAGCAAAGTATGTACTTGTTATAGTATGGACATAACGTACTCCACTTCAAATAAGTTGCACGAAGGAAACCTTTTATGTGCTTTACTCATTTTACTGTAGTGAATGTGCCGCCCAAATTTTAAACAATATAATATGAATGATCTCTTGAATTTTTCTGGTCCTGATCTTATTTATTTATTTATTTACATATAAAATTAGCATTCCTACTTTACTTTCTTGACACAGTAAACTATATACTGTAAAAAACGAACCTTTGCCTTTTACCATTATTTTATTTCGTAAATGGAAAAGTGACAGCATGTCTTGAAAAGTCAATAGGTTTATGTTAGGCTCATAAGGCATAACACTATGATTTATTCACACTATTTTCTATTTTATGATGTGATAAATTGAAGGAAAACGTAGACACAATATATAGAACTAAAATCAAGAATCGATGTAAAAAATGTAGTTTTATTCTTGTATATATTTTTAAACTGCTTATGTATTCGAATGCACAATATTAGTTAGCGAACGATACAAAAACTATATATAGGTTAAAGGATTATTAAATATTAGTGAGTTAATTCAATATTATCTTTACAAATGCATATCCGCTTAGACCTGCTTAGCAAGCATATAGTATAGTAGTGAAATAGATGCTTAAGGTACACCATAAAATTGATATATTACAATGAACACGTCAATTGCATACGCATAGAATTTCCAATTCAAGTCGACCTAGATGAAAAGAGTTTGTGCTGGAGCTTTTGTTAGACAATGCAGCTATTAGAGAAGTAAAAAACATAAAATAAAAGCCTGCAGCATAACATCTTGTGCATCGGCAGAGAATAGGCCAATAATCTTCATTTTTATTCGCTTAATCAGAATTAGTTCAATGCAATAACTGACACATCCATCAGGTGTACAAAATCACAGGTTTAACTAAACAAAGCCTCTTATAACATACACCTGTACATGTATCTACCTAATAAATATCGAATTGGACTGCCTATTTTTTATTCTTCCCATTTCGTTTTTATATCTGAAATGCATGCCAAGTATTATTATGCAGCATAATGAAGGAATACGTAGATACTACCAATTTACAGCCATGCATTGTATCTATAGTTGCTTCTTACATTATTATGTTGTAGTACATACGTTGGAATATATATTTATTGAATTGGTAATGTTACAATTAAAGTTCTAAAATAATTATACTACGATTTATCAAGTGCTTTTTTATTTCACAGTAGTATCAAGGGTGTTATTTGCCTCTTACGTCCAACAAATAGCTACTTTATGCTGCAGCCATTAGGTACTACCGAGTAGATAATGTAGATTGATAAGTAATGTAGATAGTAGGTAAGTGTATTAAGTAAGCACTGGTTACATATAGCGACTATTAGTAAATGTCTATTGTTGCTTTATTTGTCTGACAGAATCTGCGTGCATTGCATTGTTGGATTGCATGATCCGATCTTAAAGATAGCCAGCCTCCTGACAATGAGTGACTTTGGTAAGTAGTGTAGTTTAGTTGCAATCTGTGTATGTGTGCCAAGCAATGGAAAATTCAATAGAAAAGAATTCTAGTTGAAGAATCTGATCTCTAGAGTCGACAAAAGGACCCGAAGGCACAGAGCTCTTTTACACGTGTTACCTATATAAATGCAAAGATGACGGTAAGTTTTCTTAAATCTTTACTTGACTTTGATTTGCTGACTGAGGACGAGGGTATTTAATCGACTTCTCTAGCAGGACAGAGAGAACTGTGATCTTTTGTCATGTCTCAGCTTTCGCATCTTGACATAACATCGCAGGCAATCTTATACTCTTGCACAGCTATAGATGACTACGTTACTAGCTTCTTAGAAACCTCGATGGAAAGGCCTGGAATGCAAAGATGGGCACTGCGGCACAATTCTGCCCTTCAAAAAGCATTTCTTAAGAACTGGTTCCAGTAGTAGGTCAATTTATATGCATTTTCTTGTTCAGGATGATTATGGATAGATCACCTAACTTGCAATCAAATTGTATACTGTCTTTAAACTATTCTGGAGCATACCAAACGTCCTAAGTATCAGGCTTGGCTTAATACATATTGGAAATTTGAAAGTATCTATAACTTTGGAGATAATTGAAAAAAATAATTTTATGGTGCTATTATCTTTATAAATTCCTGAATAGTGACTAAAAAGCGTATTAGACGACGAAAGGGCTCACTTGGGAAATGTAATAGGTTTTATACTTAATTAAATAAATACTTATTTTTAGTTATGACGTTATAAGGAACATTATTTTCATGTTACTTCTGTTGAAGGAAAATATCCCTGGGAATTTGTCAGTTCCTACAGTTACTACTGGAAGTTGGACGTTCATGTTGATAGTCAAAATTAAAAAATCAACAAATCTCTTGCGATTGCAACTGTACTTATTTTCCTTGAACAGTAGCATCAAAAATTGAGATCAAGAATTTCACTTTCATTCTAGTGCATATTGAGTATAATAATAATAATAAGAGAATGTTTCGAACAACGAAATTGTTGGTTTCCATCAACTTCTATAATGCCCACCATTGCATTGCAGATCTATGGAAGTTTTAAACATATCGTTTAGTCCAAAGATACATTATCCTTTTAAATGTATTAAATGTATGATAAAAAATGCTTCTTACGTTTCACGTCGGTAGTAAAGTATTAACATTGTAGACAGAAGTTGGCTTCGATATCTGTGATATTAGATTTGCTCTTCTGCTTTAGTCTATAGTATGCAACAATGACCTAGGTATATTGAACTTTGGGTAATCTATAAGTACAGCATTATTTATTGCTAATAGTTTCTATTGCTATATGCATATTAATATACAGAATGAGTGTATTAGATATACTTACATGTAAAAGATACTTTTGGTCATGAACTGTAGTTGTGGAGGAAGACTGTAGGAATAAATTGTGAGTATGACTTGCATCCGCTTCGCATACATTCACATAAGGCATATATGACATAAAGAGACCTCCAAACAAAAGCAGTTTCCGAGTTCTCGATGAATGTGGTTCCAGTTGACATGCGAGGAGTCAAGGAGAAGAAATAAAAAGTAGACTCGTCGCAATCGTGGACTTTTGGACATTCTCGGCTTCTGACTGACTGCATGAAAAAGCTTTTCGATTCGGATAGTTAATGGTAATGTGTTCAAAAAGCTAACCTGCCTCTTTGCCTCTGACACTGCAAACTACGATAATATATATAGTGGACAGTCAAGTGGACACAGGTGAAGACTCACCGTTTATATTCATAAAAACGCCTTACCGCAAACCATCTTCATAATTCAACGATGTTTGATGTAGGTAGTTAGATAGGCATGCTTATACAAACAGAAGAAAGCCGCACACTATAGACTATACTAATTATGATAAAATACATATTCTGTGTGGCAAGCAATAAGAAGAGATCTCAGTAATGAGTAATGAAGAAATCATGTCTGGATGTGAATGAGAACTTCTTCTCATAGTTATTTATTATGTCCATTTATTCCACACAGTGAATGATACAATGAAATGAATGATGCCATTATAAATGTACCTATGCCAACTACATGCAAAATATTCCTATCAAGTTGGCGTTTTGTTTATTTAAAGCATTCATTGTGAAATAATGGCTTTAATAAAATAACTCGAGTGAGTAGTATTAACCGAATGTCTAAATACAATCACCAATAATATCATTATACAGGATTTGCAGATATAGTATACAATATAAAACAGGATCTTAAATGTCCATCTCTAATATTTGTAAAAAAAACACCTTTAGGTATGTATAAACCTCTAGTGCAATATAAAATTTTGATTTCGTCTTTATAGCAATAGCAACTAAGCAGACGCGCTTTACATGTACAGCTTTTTTGTATGCATTTTTTTAAATACCAATATGTAACATTTTTATTTTTTAATTGAAACAGAAAGTGTAGATCTATTCACTAATTAAGTTGGTAAGTTAATACACATTTAATCTTCTAATGCACTCTTATCAATCTTGTAGGCAAATATAATGATAGATAGGTCAAATTAATTAATTTCATTAGGACTATGTTCAGTCGAACTTTAAATTGCATAGTTGCAGTAATAACTGAGAATGACATTAAGAACTACATATTTATTACATATATTCATGGAGACATAATGTTGTCATAACCTCTTCTATAATAGATAGAAAAGGACATAATGGAAGTCTAATTTGATGTACTTAATATTTACCTAGGTTGTTCATGCATTGCTTAACGTGGAATGCAAACGGTTCATGTCTCAGAAAAAGTTAAAGTGATTCTAGTAATGATGGTAATCAGCGCTTTCCCTATTTTGCAAATTGCATAGTATAGTTTGAATTTGCTCACGTCGTTTATTTGCGCTTTATTTCAATTCATGGCTACTCCAATAGTAACAACAGTATGGCTCAGAAACATCTCAGCTCAGCAACATCAGATGGAAACTTAATTTCACATTTTAATTAGAATAGTCAGCATGTAATTACATTAAATAGGTAGTTGTATAGTCAACGGTTAATCTATTAGAGTAAATATAATACACTTATCCACTACAATAAATTATGGAATTTCTCGTTTCCAGTAACTAACTTCATTTTATTTAATGCAGAAGACTGGAAGCAGAGTAAGCATTGAATAATTACAAACCACTTCAAAATAATTTGATTGCATCACTTATTACCTTGAAAGATACTGTACACTTTGTTAGAATAAAATTTATCGTTGTAATAATATATAACATAATCATTCTTTAGGGATGGCTTTATTTATCTCGTTCAATCTGGAAAGATCATTCAAATAACACTGAATGGGATGTTAGTAGTTTTACATCGTACTGATTGCCAAATGCTACACAAAAATTTTACTAATGCTTAATTTGCAGAATTACATGAGTCTGAGTCGACGTTGTTTTCGAATATTTATTCAACTGTTTCAGGTTTATAATACAAATACTTGTGTCAGATGCAATTGAAACTCAGAGTGAATGTTTTAAGATCACAGAGTACGTGAACAGAGTAGATAGAGCAAACCAAGTAATTCAATTTGTAGCTAACAAATGCTGTGTGCAGAAAATCTGTTTCCGGGTCATTTCCTAAAACAATTGATAGAGGAAAATGCATGCATCATTATTTGAGAGACTTTCTGGTGAACTGGACATGAAAAGGAATTCCAGATGAGGCTGCAATTGTTTTACATTAGTAGTTTCAATATTGTATAACATTCTTCATTAGTTCTAGTCGAAGGGACAGCAATAGCATCTCTATTGAATTACGTAGAATGTGTATTCACATATGCATACAAATGGAATTAGAAACTATGAGGAATTAAAATGCAATTTTCAGCAGAAAACGATTGGAGAGAATCAGTAACAAAGTAAAACTAGCGTTCATTGAAATGGACACAATGATTTCTGTTTGACTTTAATAAAGCAAGAAGAATGGGGAAATGGAAATAATATTATTAACAAACCCGCGTCCTTAATTTGATTGTTAGTCATATTCATTTTAGTTGTGTAAATAGACTTTATGTAAACATTACTCAATTGAATTGCAACAGAGTGCTTTGCCATTTTATAGCTCACGAATATAAATTAAAGTAGGAGAGTGCTTAAAAATCTACCAACCCATTAAAATTCTTTGTCTTTCGTTCATTTATCTTTCATTTGTGCCAACTAAATGTGATGTCCATACATACATGTTTCAACTAACGCATACTAAACCTCCTGTTGTATTTTTAAAAGTGGCTGTGAGTCAATGCAAATCAATACGAAACAAAATCCAGGAATCATTTGTACATTTACGTCTCTGGATGTCATTTTTTAAATGTAAATTATTAACGAATTGAAGCTGAAAATGATTTGTCGTTCAAATGATGAAAAGTAGAAAGCCCAAAACTGATTTACAAATGTATGTAAATTACTCCTGAAAATTGGAGGTGGTGGTGTTTCTAAATTTCCACTCTAAAAGCTAAAGTGGAGTAGTTGGAAATTGTTAGTGTAATAATTGAATTAAGTCGACATATTAGTTCGTTCACATTGATACAAGTCGAATTGATAATTGTGAGGTTGAAAAAGCAGTTATCACACTGATAAATGGAAAGGGGAGATTGAAATGAGATTCTGATAATGTTGTCTCTACCCTCGATGTAATTTAAAATACATTTGTTCAGCTACTGTGCGGTATGAGTGTATGAGTATCATTCTGTGAAGTTTGGTAGTTTCCAAGGGACGAGAGGAATGGGATGGCTAAATGTCTATTTGTATTCAAGCCAAGTCGGGTGAAATAGCAAGTGTTTGAGTTTAGATTGGAGGGGATGCATTGTCGTGTCGATTAAAAATCAATTTGAGAGAAAGGTCATTCTCTGGCAGGTACGCGAGATGATTTCACTTATCCACGCAGTACAATGTGTTTAACCATTCCACATGAATTGACGGGATTTTATTACAGACAGAATTCATGGTACAGTGTGTGGTACTCCATGTCCCTAGAATTACATCCGCATTCGTGTTTGGAGGAAATGGGTTGGTTTCAGTGTAGAGTTGGGATTGTGATGAGAATGAGATGGGAGTCTCGTAGCAATTTTAACCTGACTCTGCGAATAAGACACAAAAGCATGCAAGACTAGAGAAATCTATAATACAGGATGGGCAATAGACGAAATGATAGAAATGGCACCTATGTTTACACTGCTTTTGACTCAGACATTATTCTCTGGTAGATTGTGGAAGAAATGTTGAGTGGTTTGGATATATACACTCAGTGTAAATACATACTTACTCCAACAAACTATTTATGCATTATGCAGTCTTATATACCTGCTGTTTGTCAAACTTTGAAAAGGATTCTTTAGTTAGAGGAGAAGTTTGGAATGAATTTTTATAGTGAACGAGGGATTCAAAATAAGAAAGTAAACTAACGTATATAGATATAGAATAGGAGAGATAGGGCTGAAAAAGCAACTCTGACTTGACCATTAATTTCAATTTTTCAACAGATTATCAACTTAACACAAGTCACGAATGAAACATTTGTAAGGGAAAGAGTTGAATTGCTCTATTCATAGTGACAATACAATTCCAAGTCATTCACAGCTTTTCCTTACCTCTTTTGTTCCTAAGTATTTTTATTGTTATGAGTGAATACACAAGCAGAAATGTTTTATAACCGAGTAAAATGTAGACAAGTTGGAGAAGTAAAGCAAGTGATGCGGGCGGTTGACGAAAAAACAATCTAATTCTTCCATTGAATTCAACTCATCCCGTCTGCACTCTGCTGGAAGGGGAGATGGACGGAACTTGTCAGTAGGTCGCACTGCACCTGATGCTCCTATATAAATAACTAAATACTCTTTCATTACAAGAAACTCAAAGTCATCACAAAAAGAGCCATTTCCTAAAAACTTTATATCAAGGTGCATATTATTACTATTTAGTCCGACCGTTGCTCTCTCATCCACTTGACTTTATAACTGTTAGCCCTTTTTTCTTACTTTACTCCTCAATGAGTTTACTAAAACAAAATTTACAATCCTTAAAAATTGCTATTTAATATACAGTACTATTCATTATTATATCTGTCAACATATCCCTTATAATATCAATATAATGATCATGAAAACATTTGCTTATTTTCATATCATTATACTTATCTACAAAAATATTTTCTCAATAAAATGTATACTGCCCTATTTGTGAATAAAACAAAGATACTTTTTAAATTCTAATGAAAAGCGTGTATTTAATAAAATTTGTATATACTTAACGTTAGTGTTGTACAAGTAAACTTTGACTCTTTTACAGAATCACTAAATACATAGCATAGCAAAAAGTATAGCAAATGACACTTGTTTTACATCATTCAGCATTGCCCAGTATATGTATATGCGGTGTTTACGTGTCTGTGATGCTGGTTGAATGAATTCGTTTAATTCGTAACAAGACCACATTTGGTCTAACTTAACGATTATCTCTTGTCAGTTCCCACGATTTCTTCGGATTTTATCTGTCTAATTTTTTCGTCACTGCTTTTCTTTCCTTCTATGCTGGCTTTAGAAATTATTTATATGCTGGGAGAGAACTTATGTTCTAAATAGGTCATTCTCCGTTTCTTACTCAATATGCACTGACTCAGTACAGATAAACTTTATAGGGATATACAAAGCATCATTGCTCTTTCAAGATGCTAGTCTTTCCATTCTACTATGCATTGGCTGCAATTTTCCAGGATCTTAAGTAAAGATTAAGTCTTCTTTTCTCATGACATGACTAAAGGGATGTTTCGTTTCGTTGCCCCGTGTAATAATCTGTGATGAGTATGATGGCTGGGGCCACTGAATTATGAACATCACATCTCTTTCTGATGGCTGCCTGGATGACGATTTTGATGATGCTTGAATGCACCTATGTACTGGCAGAAGGTAAGTGCTTTTTAAATTACTAGCGCAGTTAACCATAAATAGATGCTCTACACATTACTCTACAACTTCAGCTATTTCTTATAGCTATACATTTGATGTCCTTTGTTACAAAATTTTGATATATAAGATTTAGTTGTCTGCAATTCGCAAGTGCAATGCAAAGATGTACCAACAGCTCTATTAATAATATACTTTAGCATTTCCTATAACATAAAATGCATTTCACAGCGTTCCCGGTGTTGAATGTGTTGATTGTTTAAAGGTTTAGGTCGTTGGTACCAGAAGAATATTTTATCAACAGATATTTATTTATAAAACCAGGTAAATTATTTTATTTAATAAAAAATTCTATTTTTAAATGACTGTTCAAAGTTTTAGATTCTCTGGAAGCTGATGAAAATGGTAGAAAAGGATTGTAAAGGTGATGTGATTATGTTCTGCTGTTTTCATGACTCATGAAGAGAAGGAGAGAAGGTTTGGGTGTAAAGAAATTCGATTGGCGGAACAGTGCGACAGAAAATGTTTCTAAGTAACAGCAAGCTAATTTTATGTTGGATTGAAGAACATGAGAAAAGACATCCAAGGGTGCTGGAAAATAGAATTTTTTATGATTTAAACAAAAGAATGGGAGTATTTTAGGTAGACTAGCTCTGGTCGGATGTAGAGTGCCCCATGGGGACATTATCTGGATCAATGTATGTAATTTCGACGCCCTCTGCTCCATATCGTTTTATACGATGTAGCTGAGACGAAGTGTGTTGCCATCATATAGAAACTACAAACACATGTATATCTAAATCCCCCATAGACTAAGAGGAAATATTGGGCATTTCTTGTCGCTCGCATTTTCTTTCCCTTGCATCATTACTGCACAAAGTGCAGGGCCAATAACTGGAAGAAAAGTAAGAAAACAAAATAGAAATGGGGACGCGGACGACGGGAGCGAGTTGTTTCTTTTCCTTCCCTCCTCGTCCCGAATACGTCGGAAAATCTCCCGTACTAGAAAATCTCCCCTATTGGAAAATCTCCCCGTTGGACAATCTCCCTATTGGAAAATCTCCCCGTTGGACAATCTCCCTATTGGAAAATCTCCCCGTTAGACAATCTCCCTATTGGAAAATCTCCCCGTTAGACAATCTCCCTATTAGAAAATCTCCCCGTTAGACCAACTAATCTCCCCGGTATGAGAAATAAGGAGAAACGACAGAACGAAAATCGAAACTATAAAACTTAGTAATTTGAGACATAGAGGTGGATCGGACATGGGAATGATGAGACTATGAGATTCGAATAATGTAATGGAAAACTGTACACTGCTTACCTGTACTTGAAGTACACTGTTTCAAAAATACTTACATCCAATTATTATTTGTATTTGTTATTAATAAATACTAAAACTGGTGGACAAAAAGCAATAAATATTTGCTGTTATAGCCCCGCCCCAAATTGTTAATAAAGGAAGGAACTAGGACAAGGAAAAATGATATAAACGACATTGGTCACTACTATATTAATTACTTGATAATAATATGTATCGATTTTCGTTCTGTCGTTTCTCCTTATTTCTCATACCGGAGAGATTAGTTGGTCTAACGGGGAGATTTTCTAATAGGGAGATTGTCTAACGGGGAGATTTTCCAATAGGGAGATTGTCTAACGGGGAGATTTTCCAATAGGGAGATTGTCCAACGGGGAGATTTTCCAATAGGGGAGATTTTCTAGTACGGGAGATTATCTGCTGATACCCTCGTCCCTATTTCCTTTTATCCTTTTCGTCTTTTTGCTGATTGTTAGTGTGAAACTGAACTGGTAGTGAGTAAGAGCTGAGCAACTGTGACGCTCTGGCAGACTCGAAACGCTAAACGGTTAGTCAGGGAGATTACCCAGGAGTTGAAGGTTGAAGTTGAAGGTGCACAGCAAGTGAACGCCTAATGTAGCAATAAGTGAGATATTATAGGTAGGTAGGGTTTAAATATAGAGCAGTTCCATATAAAGGTAGGTAGAGATGCATTTGTGTTTGGTAGGTAGTTGGGAAGTGCATAGGAGTGTAATAAAGTGGGCAGCTCGGAAAGGAGAGGGTTGATTCTGACGGACGGGATCAAGTTTCCTCGAGTCGTCATCTCCTCGTCCTCACTCCACTTAACTCCCGTCGAGTCGTCTTAAGAAGAATTGGAGAACAAGCGGCGAGTAGTGAGCACTTTGCAATAACGACAGTCATGGATGTAGCTCTAGATGCAGAGGCATAATATGTACCTACAAACAATTTGGCCCAGTCGAATTTCAGGAGATTGTGGCATTAGGGCAACCCCTGGGATGATTACACTCTTTCCATTAGAGCATTGCATTGCATCGGTAACGGGTTCTCCGAGGAAATGACCAATTTGTCGCTCTCCCCCTGCCTTGCCTCCTCCGCTCCTTTGCATGACATGACAACATCAACGACTCGACAAAAAATAACGGGCATTAGCAATTTCATGGTCCAACTTTCCACGATTGATATTGGACGTCTTTCTCGCAAGGAAAATAATAGTGAAAGCCACACCGGTAATAATCGTAAGCTTATAATAATACTTAAGTAAGGTGGCTGTGGCTACTATCTCCAGCTCCGTCACACTCCAATCTATCTAAATGTCTAAAAGCCGAGAGGGAGAGTTTGTTTATAGCATAGGTGGTCCAAAACTTTGGGCACATCGCACACAATCAAATAAATAGCAGTCCAGTTGCATTCAATGTCCTTTACACTATCTTGATGCATATTAAATAATAGAGGTAGCTACACTATGCACTTACCACATAATAATTAGTACCAATACCAAGATCCCTACAATAAAAGTGCATTGGGGAGAAAACTTTCGTCTTCACTACAATTGCTTTAACATTTGTTGACAAAGTCACGAACGATTTGCGCCTAATACTATTACATTGTAATATTATTAGTTAAGAGACAATTAGTGAATTTGTTAAAGAAGATCGATGTTATCTTTACTATAGCTATCAGTATGTAGAGATAAGAACATTAAATGGCTACTACACTCCCAACAAGTTCGGCTTTAGTGTAATTGAGCAGCTCTGCCATAGAGCAGTGCTTAAGAGTGGGTAACAACAGAAGCCAGCAATTTAATGGATCGCTTTCACCTTCTTGTGAGGAATCGGTTGAAGCGGCACTTGAGATTCCAGACTCCACTTGCACTTACACTCTGTACAAATCCGCAGATGCAGTAAAAATAGAATAACAAGTGCTATACTTAGAGTTTGTGGATTTCTACTTTCTCTTTGTCTCTACTTTCACTACCTTTGAGAAAGGTGTCTGGTGAGCGGAAATACTCTTTCATTATCAACTGGTCAACTCTGCAGTTGCTTTTGAATGGGTTGAGCAGAGAGTCGGACGGGACATCATTTCTGTGCGATCAACGATTTGTTGCTGATGCTCCTGCAAGCTGAGTTGGGAAGTATAATAATGTAAGGTCTGCCGTGTAGATGCGGAGAGCTAATGTTTAATGTACCTTGTAAGTCTGTCCAGAGCGTAATGGCAGTGCTAATGAAATGTATGAGATTTCCTATGAGTGAGTTCGAATGAATAGGCTCAATGAGCTATTTCTTTCTACGACACGGCATGCCCGTCCATTTGCTAAAGTGAAAAGCCTTTATCAAAAAGGAATCGTTCGAACAAGTTACCTGCAGCTCTAGTCTCCCAGAGACTCTGATACACTCATAGTCAATTACTCCTCCTTACGCACTAAGTATATAAGATCCAATTTCGGATAGTGCAGCAGGAAGCTCCAGGAAGACAGAGAACCTTCTCCATAACTCACTACTCCGAATAAACAAATAGTAGTGAAAGCCTCTTCAATTTCTTCTGCCCTACTAACGATAACTACTCTCTATATACTTCCTCTCCGTAACTAGCAATCAGAACTAGCAGTAATTTGTACTTTTTAGTATCTAGAACATTATTAAGCACAAGAGACAAGTACATGCTGAATTCAAAATAATATCTCTTCATGTGGTAATTATGGTTACACGCAAAAATGTATGCGCATCGTCAGAGTTTGAAATATGTCTGAATATAGGTATACAAATATAGTTGCATTCCATGTTATACAACGTCAATATTATGTACCATGTATCATTACAATTGTTATTTGCTACATAAAGGGTAAATAGCAACTGCCATAATACATAATATCGTCTTAATAATAATATCGTATATATTATCAAATAATATTAATGTGATTTTATCTTTGTTTAAGTTGAATCGATCGATATTTAGTAGGTAAGAAAATGATAGGTTATTGAATTACTTTTCCTTTGTTGCTAATAAACAAAATTTGTTAAGAACAATAGGAAACCCAATAAGGATTATAGTTAGTTGTTGGTATAGTAAATAGTACCTACTTGGTTGTATCTGGATGTGAGTTTACTGAGTGTGTGATGTGAGAGAACAAAAGAAGATATAAAGTAGCTGCTGTTTTTGCTAATCACTTCGAAGAACTCATTATTAGATAGAGGGGCTCATTACATTTTGCATAGAAAGAAATATTGGCGTCTTTATGAGTATAGTTAGTGCTAATTGTGAAAAGTAAAGAGATGAGCATTAGATTATGCAGAACTGATAATGAGTTGGCTTAAAGAGTAGATGTGCAGTAAATAGTTAGTAATTGCAGGGAAAGTATGGGAGTCCTGGAGAAGAACGACATTCCGGACGGCTACTAATTGTGAAGAGAAGAATCCTGTCGTCCTCATAGTTAATTCATAGGAGAGACAAGAAAACAATATAAAATATATTAGAGACTCCGTTGTATTCCTCGCGTACAGTAATTACACAGTCTCTCTTATTCACAAAGATAGTTTTGCCACCCCAACCCATCAATCATTCCTCTCGTAAGTGCTCAAGGGATACGGAGTCGTGCGATTCTGCACTCCAGTAACATTTTCTACTTGATTCTCCGAAAAACAGTCACGCTATTTCCCCTCTTTCCATATTTTTTCTCTATCCATCTCTCCTTTTCCCTTCTAACCATCCAAATCTCGAGAGATTTTTTAGAGCCAACAGCGGAAAACCTTGCTCGACTTTGGTCCAATTCCTGTGTTGCATCACTGATTTCTACTTCCACCGCCACAGCTACGAAACATCTACTACACACAAATACACACAGCTACTATACATACAATTATTCTATAGCTTTAATATCATCTTCAACAGTCTACCCTTTCCTCCTCCATTTGATCTTTACATACACTTTTACCATCAATATTTAGAATTCCTACTTATTTACTACTTGCGTCTCTCTCTACCAATGCAATAACTGCTCTATATTCATTTGTACAACTTTACTACACTATAGGCATCTCTTAACACAACAAATGGGTACTATTAGATGCACATGCACTTGCCACTCGTACGTACTAAGTAAAAAACTACTAAACTATTGTGCAAATGTTATAGGCCATGATACTAAACAGGCTATTGGGCTCTTAGCCTTCACTGTATTATGCAGGTCATTGAAATAATTTTAAATGGCATTTAAGACCTTTGCCAATAGAAAAATTTTAAAGTCTGGGTAAAAGAATTTTGTATCTAGACTGATTCTCCTTTTGCCCAATGGTTAAAAATGTCAGCCATTTTAGCTACTGTAGTATAACGACTAGTTACACGCTGACTTTAAGGACATTTAGGCCATGCAATTCATTTCGTCATAATATGTGACAAGCGATATAGGGTTTCATCGTAATAAAATCCCCTTTCCGGAATTAATATGTCCTTAAGCCTTAAAGAGTACTGCTCTGATATTTAAGGTGTAAAATTAACAATTCTACCACTATTTTAATTATCATAAGTCCAAAAATATTAAAATTAGTGGTTTTGAAGTACAATTGTGAAGTTTTTGTAGATAATTTGGAAAATAATTTATACCATCTCTATCCACCACAATTAATTTTGCTTTTACACGATTTTATAACAACGTTATTGATTATCCAGCAGTTTAGAACCGTATAGCCCGATGAAGGTCTTTGCCTACGACACATTTACAATATAATACAATTATTTACAGTCTTAACCAAGACTTCTATTCAAATAACTACGCAGTGAGACCTGAAGAGGGATATGTAATAGATGGAAATGCTAGTGTTACAAATGACAGTAGAGAAACATCAATATAGGGCTCTTATAATATTATTGTGTTTACTATTCGTCCTCAGTCGTCCTTGCATTTATCTGTTCCTTTATAGGAAAGTGAGCGTTTTCAACCCTTTCGACTTTTGTAGTTGTGTCTAACAAGATGAGCAGTCGGGAACGAGTTCTCTATGTCTGAGAGATACAGAAAGCTAATAGTAATTTAACACCAAGGCTTTTCTTCCTTCCTTCTTTCTTCATTTCAATACTTCCCCTTCTTCTTATACATAATCTGTGAGACTGTCTGTCTATCCCCTCCACTTCATCTCTTGCCCATTTCGCTATTTCCATAGTTGGCTAGGCTCTACCATTCCTCAATTAGCAAATTTGCCATCAGCTCCCCAATATGCTCTTCATCATTAGTCTCTCCTTTCAGCCTACTGAATCTTAAACTCAAATCACCCACTACCACTCTCTGCTCTTCTTTCAACTTCCACATGTTAAACCTAATTGGATCAGTTATAAACACAACACCCCTTTCCCAATCTCAAAAACATACATTATGTAATTATAGAATTGAGTGGCTCTAGCAATTCATCATAAGGAAATTATTGCACAGAATTTCATTTTTTACACGATTTTTGTACCATTTGCAAGCATTTGCATTTGTATGCACGCATGCAATTATAATAAACGTTTTTATACATTTATTACTATGACTATTTGTACCTTACACAAATCTTTACTTGCTTTTATGGAAATGATTTTCGAATTTATTCAAAGTATTTAGAACTGCTAAGCAATTTTAACTTTCTTTCGCTTTGAAACATCGGTAATAGTGTGGTTTTTTGTTTGTATCATTGTTTTATTCAATAGTGTGTTATTTATTGATTGATTGTAGGAAAACCTTTTTAGTAGTTATTAATCTATTTAACTTAAAATTAATCTCATGCTTCTGCCCTTGAGAATTTAAAGCATTTCACGCTCTCCTCAAAATTCACATGTAATCAGTTCCCAGGTGGATCATCAATGCCATATATATTGTTTTCGAAATTCTGCCTTCGCCGCAAAAGTCTTAGCGCGTCTACTACATGGTCCGGAAATATGCTCTTGATTATAAAAGTAGAAATTCATAAAATTATTGCATAGTTATATTAGAATTAAAAATAACTTAATCAAATTGTACGTTTAGTTTTGGCTATTGATATCAATAATGTACCTCTAAATCCTCCGTTTCATCAAGTTCATAATCGCTTAAATCTTCGAAATTCTCATCAGCACTCGTTACTCTGTAACGACATGATGGACACCTATGTTGGTTGTTCTGTTGAAACCAGTCGTCAATGCACAGGGAATGGTAATCTAAAATAAATCAATTTTAAAAACTGTGTCAAATTTTGAAAAAAATTGGACTAGAAGCACGCACGACAAAAAGTCGGAGAATTAATATTTCGAAAAATGGAAATCCAGAGCAAACTAACAAACGTACTTAATATATTTTCTTATATTTACATTTCTATACAGGATATTTTTTGAATTACATTGCCACATAGTTTAATGGAAAAATTAGCAATGATGTCATATGATTGCTTTTAATTCTCCCTTGCAGTAACTTTTTCCATTTTCTTAGTATTCCAGGAAACCCCATTTTATAAGTATATTATAAATAGTTTAAAAATAGTGAGGGGTGAGCTGAGGAATCACATCAAATGTATGAATCAAACAGCATATCTAATTATTTGACTTTTCAATGTATTTTTCTTTGGGAAATGGGTTCAGGAAAACTTGGGGAATTTAACATGACAATAATAGTTACTACTTGCCTAAGTACATATGGGAACTCTCAGAATGGAAAACTGAAACAATTACAATGTATTAAGTTACTTACAATGTTGGCATGGAAGAATAGTTATAGGATCATTCTGATCTTCAATAATCTCTCGACATATCAAACAGAAATCATTGGAATAATCAACATCATCTATTTGGTCATTCATTTGGTTAAGTTCTTCAAAAACACGATTATATTGTCGTTTAGGAATTTCTCTTGCTTCACTTTGACAAGTCTTACGTTTCCACAAATGAACTACAGTTGACAGTACAAGTATCGAAGATAAGAATAGTATTAGCAGCATATGAAAACTTGAGTGATACAAGTGGAAGAATTTTAGCGAAACGTCGGCGAGCATATCGTAGCGAGTAATTAAGCCATGGAATCTACATCAGACACAATATCAGTTCTTTACAAAATCTGTTTGTTTATTACAGGTAAATAGTAGGTTATACTATAGTTAAAGATTAAACATTAAAATGTAAAAATTGAGATGAATAGCTAACCTTACTTTTTCAGGAAATGAATAAGCATTTTTAATTCTAAAGGCGTCTTCTAAGCTAATTTTTCCGATGTACTTAAAATCATTCCTTAGTTTTTCCATTTCTATTCGAGGTAACGTTGAGATATCAATTTGCGAATAGGATTCATCGTTATCATAAAAGATCACCACCGAATACCCTGCTTGAGATGCATACGTTAACTTTGTTTGGAAATTACAACCAGAAGTAGAAATCAAAATGATATCAGTTCTTCGTTTAGCGTGCATCAAAGAAGAACATTCAGTCTGTTCAGACGAGCTTGCCATCACCATAAATCCCTGTTAATAACACAGGTCAATTTTACCATTTTCATTTTTAACACTTCATTTGTTTGAAAATAATTCTGCATAACAATATTTTTGCGTAAAAACTTACTTACATGCGAAAAAATTTCATTGCTTATACTTCAGTTAAATTTTTTTGGAGAATAGAAAAACTATTCAGGTGTAAAAATATTACAAATAAATATTGACTACCTGGACACTTTTCTCGCTGAAGAGAATAGAATTCAATATAAACCTACTAATAGCTTCACCAGATCTTCGTTTCATAACAGTCAAATACTGGTAATGAGGTGACGATACCAAATAAATAAGGCATAGTAAAAGAACCAATGGACCAGTCAATTTCAGCATTATTTATCAAAGTAATCACGGCTTGCACCGGGGTCTAAAATACAGAAATTAAAAATATTGAATTAAATAAATATTAAGTAATTTAGTATTCTACAGAAAATGCATTGTACTTCTTAATTGCTATGATGTCAATGAAACTTCGGTTTTGTGTTTAAGCGCACCTTCTGAAGGTATAGGAAATTCGAACTTTCCAATACGGAAAATAATCTTTTCATTGTTACTTGGAAATCCCAAAAATGAATATTATTGTTAATTGTAATACTCCGTCAGAACAGCGTATAACAAAAACAATTAGGACTATATTATTAGTATGTAGGTACAAACGTAAACTGACACATGTACATTGAATAATTTCTTACGTAATGTACCCATGTTTGTATAGGCAGTGACTAGTTTCGTCCTTACCATTTTTCCTTGTCTTATTTTGTATTATAATGACATTTGCACTGACTAACACTGATATCAAAAACAAGAGTCGTATCGAGGTGTAGTTCAATGGAGGGGTATTAAGATGGAATGGACCTAACGAATTACCTTTCGAACGAGCTATCTCAAGACGTTCTATACAATGTCGATAACTAAAGTTACGCCTATTTTAAGTTTTGAACCATGCCCACTGACAGGGGATGAGTCCAATTTTAAATATATTTAAACTTAACCTCACTTTTATCCCTGATTACGTTAAGAAAGTTTGAACTGATTATATTTTACCGTGTTAACAGACAGACATATCGGTCATACCTATAAAGCAGCTCCGCTACTTAAATAAATAATCTCATCTTGCAAGTCTAAATGCGTTACGTTTATTACAGAAACCAAGTTTTAAATCGTTTCGTGAGTTATGTACATTAATATAGTAATTAAGAGATTTACTCACATTTGCCAATCACCAACTTTTGTAAAAATAAATTATGAATATATAAATTTACTTACAAAAATGGGTGCAAAACCGTTCCAATATATCTCTAAACGTCAATCCGCGTCCCCTATTTACTCTTTAATTTCTGTAATTATACTACTAATAAGCAATTACACATTTAATTTTATCACTCAACTAAGCGGACCAATTTCACTTTATGCTCTTTCACAAAATTTTCCTCGATTGTGGTCATACAGTTAACTGACCAAATTCACGACTGCAGTTGTGGTTGCTGTTCGCTAGTAATTCCGTTATATTAAGTATTTCACCAAAAGTAATTCTTTTGGTTCTGAAACCAACAACGGAAATAATTATTCAAATGTGATCAAACAAACATCATAAAATTGACGAGACGTACTTAAACAATCTCATATTCACGAAACTGCACGAATGGCATGATTGCAGAGCATATATATGACTTGAGAATGTATGAATCATGAATATGAATCATCAGCACTTGACTGTTGAACGACGACGACAGAGTCTGTTTGTAAACGTATTACTTTGTAAAATCACTATCCCAAGGATACAGAAATCAACAATAAATTAATATATTGATATGTCAACTTAGATTAGATGTTCAAGTTGAGTAGAATATACATATCATAGCCTATAATATGTGGTGTGGGACAAAAACATCGAAAGTCATTTTGTAGAATGTTTGGTCGAATGCAAAAAACAAATGATCAAATAGCGAATTCAAAATGATATAATCCAAAAACAAATGTTAGAAAACCGACATAAGTGAGCATAGTTATCAGGAGTAAAGATTTCCCCTGGTTCCTAAGAAAGGCGAGCGACATGGTAAAAAGACATTAATTGGTGGTTAAAGTGAATAAAATACAACCGAGCAGCTTTATAGTAACTATTGGCCAATTTGAAATGATTTATTTTTCTCTGAAAGTGCCACATTGATGGGCGAAACCCTGTACTAGAGTATAAACAATATAAGACGTACTAATTAACATGTATCTCCATTACTAATGTACCAATAATTCTGCTGGCTGTATGCTTGTATTAGGTAATTCTGGTGCTTATTATTTAGTGTTTAGGATGACAGCCATCATTGAGATGCTACAGAAAATTATTACCAGTAGACCAATTTTTTATATCAGTCGATAGCTTTTTGACACTTTGAGTCCAAATGGTTTGTGCAACAATTCACTTCGGTTCTTAAACCCATCATGATCCCATCTCGAGTGCATGCACCAACTCACGGAGACGTCTTCTAATCTTACTATTTAAGAAATTGGTCTAAATGTTAGATATTTTTATTATGTATTTATTACATTATAAATACCTATTATAATTTCGGGATAATTTGTTTAAAGTAGTGGCGTTGTACATTATAAGAACGTTCAAAGTCTGTTTGTAGTAAATCAAGGACACGTATTGTATAAATAAATATCGACACAATTCATAGACGACGTGCTAACACTTACATAAGTAGATACAGTTTTATACACTTTGATGTGGTTTTATTAATATTGTTAACTTGAACTGTAACAATACTTACACTCTTGGACAGATTAGAGACTTATATTTGACGCAGTCTGTGGACGGAGTATATAATTGTTATTTTGTAGTCAACTAATCCATCAACGGCAGTATATCATCCACTTCTATCTGAATATTCTGATTTTGTCGCACTATCTGTAGAACTTCTCTCAATACAAGTCTCCTATCTTGGTTCTATACATGTAAAACATAAAATGCCTTTGGTTACTTTCAGCTTACATGAACAATGGCACAATTTATTTTTTATTTTTATGTACTTAATTAATATTCAGCTTACGTCTGCGTTATCTTCATCAGCTGAGTCATGGTCAGTTAAATCATGGAAATCTGTACTCTTAACTTTGTTTCTGCAGACTGGACATCTGTGTTTCCTGTTGACTCTGAACCAGGTCTCTACACATCTGTAATGAAACTCTAGGATAAAACAATTACATATTTATTTATTTATCTGCTCCCATAAATCCCAATTTTTGTATAGACATAATTTAACAATAATGAAATGCTTTCTGATTTCTGCTTTCCTGTAGCTTTATGCCACTTTTTTAAACTTCAAATATGTAATGCAAAATAAATCTTTAAATGCAATTTATTCATACCATGTGTACACGGAAGTGTACATTTATCCTTTATTTCAAGAGAGTCTAGGCAGATCAGACAAATGACTTCCAAAACAGGCTCCTTTTTCATCATTAATTTGTTTCAAATGATTGGATACAAATAATTCATAAAAATAATCTCATAAGTCTCGAATGTTATACTTTATAAATTATAATATACATCATTAATGATTAAGACAATAGATAATTAAAAATCTTTACCTTGTTGACAATAAAAATAGTGATGGCAGGTAAAACAGTAAGAAACCAAATTGCTAGTTTCACAGTAACACTTGCGTTGGTGATAAGTTCAACGACATGTTTCCAAACATGATACAGAAATTCATGTCCTTGAATGACACCGAATCTATTAAACAGAACCGCATGTACATTAATTTCCGTCCGATACAAATAGCATTGTGGTACGGTATATAATTTTGAAAGAAATGTTGTACTTCCTCATTCACATATTTATTATTACTATTTAGGAGGATAATATTATGCTTGTTTACTTTGTGGCATTAGGATATTCATATTCTATTGCGTCTTCAAGCCAATCGTCCTCTTTGGAAGACACATATTGGAATGGTCTTGAATACCCCGATTGGATCATGGGCAGTAGTTGATAAGGACAGACAGAAATCGAGATTAGCACGGTTGAATTTTTCTCAGAGAAAGTGTACTGCAAAAAATAGCAGAGAATGGAAGTATTTCGAGGAAAAATAATTTCCTGAAAATAAAAGTTTTAATAAATTAGGCTAATCTGATTCCACAAATCTAATTTAAATAAATAAAACTTTCTTGAAATGAGTCTATATGTATAAAGTAGAATATTCTTCAGTGGCTCAGTAGATTTTGGCAAATTTGAAACTATTTTATACCTGGCTAATGTCTTCAGCTGCTTGGACGGAATCCGATTCATTGGTGAGTCTTCCTTTGATACTTATTTTGAAGTGATTATGAGAGCTAAAGATACCAGCTATAATAGAAGCTACTAACAACAAAGTTAACTTTGACATTTTCTGTTTTAATAAAATGAAAACTAGATTCAAAAGGTTGACAATATTTTAGTCCGGTTACTGGTTCTACTTGTGATTGCTGACACTTCAAGTTGTTTACATCCTTACTTACATTCCTATTAGTCAATTACTTTTCAATACTTTCATTGATTTAGGTACCTTCACTTCACTACCTTTTAGTTTATAATATCGTCAATGTGTATTGACATTGACTATTGACTATGGGCAACGGGGATATCTACATATTATGCTACCTGCGTGTCCGATGCCCAATCCTCATAGAGACACAACTTCTCACAGTTATTAATTTCGAGCAACGCAAAATATAGAGTTGGAATCAAACAAGGATTTTTAATTTAAAAGTCGGTTACACTTATTAGGCAGCTGTAACTACTTATTGAAATAATAATTGGTTACGACATGGAAAAGGAATGCTTAAAGAATAAACACCTCACATTCTACGTTCAAGCGATGAAGGAGTTTAATGCTATAATATTATTACCTAAACATGATTGGTGTTTTAGTACAACATCGCTGCTTTTTTTTACACTCATTTCGTATAGATATTTTTGAACTATTCGAAACGATTGTGTCCATAATATGCAAACATCATTTTAAATAATATGTGAAACTATTGTATGTAGTATTGCATACGAGGTAATTTGAAACATCATTCCATCCACTGGTCGTAAAAAGTCATAACCAATTATAAAATAGGCTAACATTTTTGATTTTTTTACTTCAAATAGGTGTTTAAGATTAGTTAGACTAAAGGGTATCATGAAGAAACATTTCATTATTTTATCAATTTATACCCGTTTTCATATTTTCAATTTTGTGTTATTTCAAATAATTTGACTTGATTCCAACTCTATTAAACGGATATAGCGGGTAAGACTACGTCAGATAGTCAGACCATGTTGAAATTCAGTCCCTCTAACACTCAACAATAAATACCACCCTGTTATTGCAAGCTGCAAATGTAAGATGCCAAAAGTTTCAATGTAAATATTTATAAAACGTGGTACTTTTATGTGTATGTCATTTCATACATAACCTACGCCTACAGTGGCATTATCTTATTTTATAGTTTAATTAAAGTTTACAATTGGAGCAAGTCGCAAGTCAGTGCTTACTGGAACTATAATATATTGGCAATAAAATCGTAATTTGATATCCCTGCATTTTGCTTGCACACCATACCTACTTATTCTAATAGTGTCAGTGTCATGCATTTGCAATCTTCGACTCTGAGGAGGTTTTGAAAAGCTATGTTATATTTCTTATTACTTCTGATAATGTTGGTCTAATGTTGGGTGAGAATATATAATTCGGTTTTATATGATGCATGAAAACGAACTCGACAGACAACAGCAAATTTCTGTATAGAAATGTTATATAGCAAAGATTGTAAAGAAAATTGCTACATCAAGTACGTATTAAGAAAAACAAGAGCAAAGAACAAAGAAATGCTGCCTTTTAACTTGTAAAACATAATACAAATAAAATTGAGATCTTATAACTTACTAGGCTGCTTAGGCACTATGGGACTCAATTTTAAAAGGTAAGGTTGGCATATTTTTTGCTATTTGCATAACATTAGAAATTTTTACTTGATTTGAGGTTACTCGATCGGATTTTTATATCTCCAGAAATCGAACTCCTATTCTGGTAGAGAATGAAATGAGAATATATAGCATGTTTTACATCACATTCGCATATGAATATAAAGAAATTCAAAAATCATGTACTGTAGGTATTATCCTTCCATTATTTCTTTTTTGTCCATTCATTAGAAAGACAATGGATCATGTGGCTCAATACAATACGCTTACACTTATCTTCGACGAGCCTATTATATTGTGCCACATGATGACTTACCGCAACGCTTCTGCTAGTAAAATTAGTATAGTGTAGTATATAGTTACCTAAGTAATAATCAGTGCACAACATTTTAAAACTGCATTAGATAGTTACATATTGCGACAAACTTTTCAAGCAAGTAACTTTACAGAAACTGAATTTAGGTACATATTAATTTCGAACGAATTAAAGATTTTAAAGGGGAGTATTGATATTGACTACAATAAGAGGACTTTAAAGTTACCAACCAAGTCAGTGTAAGGGTGTTCTGAAAGAAATTTTTGATGCTGAAATCAAATAGATTTATATCATTGCTACATGATTACTATGATAGAACTAGAAATAAGTAACCAGACTAGGAAAAATATATTTTTAATCATCTGTCATGTAAAATGAGACAGAACTGTTGTTAATTCAATTAATTCCCCTACCTGCAGCAACTAAATGAACACTGCAATGGATAAGGAGAAATGTAAGCCTTATATAGTATACCTGGTCAAGATTATACATAGACCTAACGATTTAATTACCTACTTAATTATTGATAGGTAATTATATTAAATGGTGGACTAATTATCTTGCAATTAAGACTGTATCTGGATGTTTCTGTAATCTGTTCGTATTTCATCCTCAGACTATAATGCGACTGTTTTGAAACAATATTCACTATAATAACTTATACCATATATCTACTGCTGTTCATATTGTTTTAAATTAGTTAATTACCACTCTAATTATTGATTTAGATAAGTAGTCAATAATGGCACTTACATGTTATGATACAATGTAAACTTGTAAACAGTTAATGATGGCGACTACTATTATTGACTACTAATAGTACAAGCACTAGTGAAAGGAAAATGAGTAATTTCGTAATTAAAGAACCTCTGTAGCCGTGCGGTCTAGTTTATGCATATCTAGTGGTTATGTCAATGTGAACCTGAACTAAAGTTTGTTCTTTTTATTGTATTGATTTTCTGATATAACATTATATAACTGTATTCATACTTATTTTGATGTACCCGAAAAAGGTACCAATAATAATTTCAGAACGCTTTCCGATTTCCGTGTTATTAATTGTTGGGAATTGCAGATAGAAAATTTGAAAATAATAGCCGATAAAATTAAAATGATTAGCATCGAGATTGAAATTTTCCGTATAATTTTTTTGGGTTAATGATGTCAATGATATTCAGGAGTTTTTGTCACTTGGGTAATAAAAAAAGTAATGCAGTAAAGCAACTACGGTTGACATTGGCAATAGATTTAGAATTTTACGTCAATATAGTGAAAACCGTGGGGATTTATAATGTATTGGACAAAAAATGAAATTACAAAGTCGGTTTTATTTTATTTCTAGTAGAGTAGGTATACCCTGAATTAGCCCTTGCAATTAATTTTGTTACCCTTCTATAGATACAGAATATTTGTAACATTATGGACTATTATGATGGTTTCAATCGACATAATAGGCCGTTATTTTGATTGATTGTGCACCCAGAACTCCCATATATAGTACATTGTTATGATTAGTCTTCTAGTACAATGTATAACAGAATGGGTAAATGTGCTTCATTTTTTAATAACTACAAACAGACAGTTCCGAATGATCCGACCGAATTCAAAATCTCGTCGGCTCTTCGGTCTCCCTTCCCTACTTATTTGGCTGTCAGTGTACGTAAGGGACATTAAAAACGAGTAAAACCGCTGCCACATCTTAATAGAGGTATTCCTCATAATTTGAAGCATGTTCCCCAAGAACAAAGTTCATCTACTTATTGCTTTATATACCTATATATAGACGCTTTCTTAACTTGACAAAACTTGTGATATTTAGGTGATAGAAATTATTAGCCGTTAGGTCTCGGCTGAAAGAAAGCCTTCTTGTTGACATGCTGACTAAAACTACAACTTTGTTAGGTTGTCCTCATTGACCACGTTGATTGTTGCAGTGAGTGAACGTGATTTCGTGACACGACGCGAAAGGAAAAGATCTAAATGGGTGAGCATGGAAGGGGACAATATTTTCTTCTATTGTTGCCCAGTTTTAGCTAGTAAAAGAAAAACACGCCTATAATCCCCTTCCCACCTTTGATAGTGACATTTACTGTTATGTACATTATCGTCGATTTTAAATCATATAGACGAAGATACTGACCGGAGAATCAGACTGAACATACAAAAACTAAAAACTAAAAAAAAACACATTAGATAGATATGTCTATGAATACTCGCGATTCACGAATATGTATGAAAAAGCCAATTTATGTAGCATATTATGTTTCATATTTAGGGTATTACGTTTATCTGAACCACTTATTTCCTCAACAAGCTCAACAAGATTGAAGACCTCTGCTTGTACTCACTGAACAAAGTCCATCAGTCATAAAATTGAGGATAGAGCTTTACACCATACAAAACTGCAACTGAAAGTATATCGATAAGAAATTTTAGGAATAGCATTACATATCCACCGACTATCGGTACATGTTATTAGTAACTTTAAATGGACACCCTTTTCTTTCCAGTTACACACTAATTTCACTTTCATGTACAGTTTAAGCCATAAATGTATATCAATGTGTTATTATTTGTAAATTGAACATGATCATTGGTATTGTATATGAGATTTTAATTATGTACCCAGAAAACTGAGTGTTACTTTTCGAACTAAGGTAAAGTGTCCTACTATTAGGTATTTGTATTTGCTAAGTATAAAACTTTATGGTGAAAGTCGATGGTGCAATTTTTATTGCATCCCTTGCTTTTATTATTTCAAATTTTATCATACTATGTTGAAGTTCTGGCAATACTGGCAGAATTCTAAGTGAAAGTAGTGAGAGGTGAAAAAATGTTGCGAGACCTAATACATTACTAAAATTATTGTAGTTTGTTTCTATTTGTGATAAGTGGTAAGAATTTTTTCCGGATTTGCACGTTGAGGGGCTCGATATTTCAGAGATAGAATAAAGGGGGAGATATATTTATGGACGTGAAGCATAAAATGGGGATTGGACCTTTCGTTCTAACTACGCGCATATAAATATGTGCATATAGATATCATAGTCCACAAATTACATTGTTTGAAAGTCTCGGTTTACCTTTGAGTTGTAGTGAGTGGCTAACACTCTCCCTTTCGGTGAAATACCCGCTGGTGAAGTAATTTTGGATATCATTTACTGTGGGATGGGGAAATGGACAGAAGTCCTACTGTTTCCAAACTGCTTGCAAGCCATGCATCCTTCGCAGTTTGAGCAGAGGAAGTACAATGGACATAATATATGTACACCCCGAAGATTTGCGACTACCGAATATAAGGAGAGTGACTCTCCTCTCGATATGCCCCTCTCTCTATGTCGACAAACTTTACTATCACATCTCGATTTTTGTGGGGGAAACAAAAGGGAAATTTTCTTTGTCCACAGCTAGATCGACGGTGATAGTGATAAGACCGTAGCTTAAAACGAATCACCTCGCATATCGTCAATAATCCAGGCCCATGCCCAACTGCATTCATAGTAAGTACACTTATGGACAAGCGAATAGTGGAAATGAAACCGGCAGTGCGATTACAACGGAAATGAGGGCCAAGTGTGTAACTCTTGTCCGGTTTCATCGTCTAATATTCTATTTTCTCACTTCTTGGTCTTTACAGTCGAGATCCGCAGTACATGTAAGTCAGCTTTGAGAAACATCTGTGTCCCATGCCCTATTAACATAGCCATAATAAAGATGGTCTCACTAACCAATCTGTATAATATAAGAAATATACTATACTGTATAGATTACAGAACAACCATTTATAAGGAATGTTCGTATACTAGCTGGCCAGTCGGATAAAATTGGTTAAAATTAATTTCTTTGTTAACCAGTGTCCGAAATAGGAAATAGGAAGAATATGAATATAAAATTAACAATGATCGAAATTTGAAAATGCATGTAAACAAAAATTCCTGATATGGCAATATTATACTTTAGACACCATGATTTTGGACACTAGAATTTAAACCATTTTAGCCAGCCGTCGACTAAAAGGAACACTGTCCATAAGGTACACATGAATGTAAGTATAATAGTAAGTGCATGTGACTGAGATAAGATTCAATCTTTTGAGCTATAAAAGAAAAGAACACCATTAAACGAACTGCAGATTTAAAAAGTGTGTTAATAGGATATTAGTAAGTGGCTAAGTGTCTACTACTACTACTGCATAAAGTACACAGCTCTCCATTGATTTTAAATATTATTCGTGGCGAAATCTTTGGCAATTTGAATGTTGAAATGTATATCACTGTGTTATTTAGTTGTTAAGATTGTCCCTATAAGAAACTTGCAAAAGTTGCAAAGTTGTTTTTGTTTTTGATTCGTTGGACCTATAACTATATACCAGTTTTACAATGCAATAACCTCTAAGAATGGAATCGTTTACACTTTGAAGGTAGTGTAGATTAACTTTTGGGATTATTCAATCCTGGTACTGGTATGTATCATGTATTTTAAAAGTACAGTTCCATCAAGTATATTTACTACATTCCCAAAGTCATACTAACAAACCAGTTCCACTAATAGAAACTGTTACCTTTTTTTAAATTTTATTTTATTTATTGAATGGAAACTAATAGCTAAAAGGGTTCGGAGTTCAAAACTCATTGGAAGTACTGACACGGTTCCCGGTATTCCCTTGCTACGGCAACTGACTACTGATGAATATATGCAATATATGCATTGATAGTGTAATGAGAAATACACGTAGGACTCTTTGAGATAGAACTCCATTTAGGAGAAGATCTCAGGGAGAGAGTGTTACAAGACAAGGCTGTCAGGGAGAAGTCAAATGACAACTGGAGGAAAATGGCCCAAATGCAGCCATTTATATACGGACTTCCTCCGCCCACCTCTCACTGCCATTGGCTGGTCTATTGGAACATTTGGAAACTTCCAAACAATCTCCAATAGCCCAGGCAACGGTAACAACGTTACAACTACACCCCCTCCAAACTGAGCTCTCCAGCGGTATTTATTCCACTGTTAAATTTTTCATCATCAAGCAACATCAAATTACAATTCAGATTTACAACATTGACATATCGATTAAGTTACATATACAAGACACATTGATATATTACAGTAAATAGGAGAAATATATTTTAAGCAATAAAATACAACACGACAAAACAAAAGAAATACACACTTTCACTTCCTATGGGTGTCCAGTCCAGCGAAGAGATGAATTGTCCGGTGTCAATAGTCCTCGTGTTCTCTCCCCCTCCTCAAGAAATCGGCGTCAATCCAGGGAAGTAGTACTTGAAATCCACTTGCGGGTAGCAGTCCTTTGAATCCTTTCTCGTACGACAATAATCCATCCCAGCTACAGATGTATTTTTCGGCAAAGCTTGTTATATCCTTCAGTTTAGCATTTAATTTTCATTCCACAATCTTCTGACGCTGACTTGAAAACCGGTACCAGATTTTCAGGTAGCAATTTGGTTTGAGAGAAACATCCTTTCCACAAACTTATGAATTTATCTTACATACTAGCTATAGCGAGCTATGACTTGAGAGAAACTTCGTCAGCGTAGTGATCAGCTACAACTTGCGAAGGTGCCAAATTCAGATTTCTTCTTTTGGTGTTGATTCTCCGGAGTAATAATTCGTTTCTTGAAAGTGGCAAATCCAAATTCATAACTCAACTGCAATCCGCGTGCTTAAGTTTACAGATTCACTTAATTTTCTTACATCGTAATACATCATCGCATATCAGCGGTATAATCATTTTAAATACTTAATTGCTAATATATTTACTATCCGCTGCCAGTTCATTGACCAAAATTGTACGGGCAAATCCCAGGTATCTGTCTGACTGCATAATGCGTAGGGCAGAATACAACATAAACTTGGATGGCGATTCTTCCTGATTCCCAAACATACTTCCAAGACATCTTCGCAAACTAGTCCCGATTCTTGTTTTCATTTCGGGGAAAGAAAAGAGACAAGGAATGCTTCCCCAGTAGTAACCAATTTCTCATGGCACTTTAAAATTTCCCGCAGGTTCACCTTCTCCAGGGGCGAGCTGTTTGCCCGTCGAATCTAAGAGTGTAATCTTTTGATAAAGTGTCTACTAATTTATGGCGTGATTTGAGACACTTTTTCCATGGCGGAATAATATACTTCAAATAGCGTGAGATCACGACTAATAAACGAAACGGGTGAAGGTTTACCCTCAACGAACTGCAGCAATGTTTTTCTCAATGAATGTTATTGTAATGTGGCATGAAAGTTAAAAACTTTTTGAAATATACGCCATTGTCTCGGTAAGGAATATAACAGGATGTTTTCGAATGACATAGATTCAAACTTCTTTGATGGCTTCAAATACTATTAGATTTCTGGCAGTTGCATACTGGCTGGCTTATTTTTTAGTATCTCGACAGATTGTAGTTTTATTGCTTTTTCTTATTCATCAGTTATGGTGCCTTGATAAGTAACATGCGAATGTTGCACTTCGTAATAGTCGAACATAATATAGAATGAACGATTATACAAGATAAGTTTTGAAGGAAAATTTCAATTTTCCCAAGTGGCGAATTAACAGGAACAGTTTTTTTCAGTGTAAAACAAGGCTTTTACTTGATTGAATTGGTCAAATAATTTTGACGGTGAATTTTGAGGTATTGAGCGTCCCCCTTCGACGGTACTTCGGTATTTTCTCAGTGAATGTCATCCAAACTTTAGCTTTAAATTAGTTACCGTAAATTACATAACTGGTAAAGGCAAATAGAGTAACTGGGTAGCTGATAGATTTTATCAGTGGTTGAAAACAATTTTCAATCAATCTTCAGTCATCATGTAGTTTCAGCTTTTCAGGTATATGATTGCATATTTTAATTTTTCATTTCCAGTTTTAGCAATAAACGGCGTAAAGTTTTTCAGAATATATGTACATATTTTTCAGTTAGAAGTACTGAAAAGCATATATTTTTATTATATAGTAGTCACTACTCGGTGTAACGGGACAAAGGCTACACGTAACGAGTGAAAACTTGGCGTAGTATATGTAGCAGTGCACGTAGACAAGTCGGACCGGCCCCCATTTGACACGGTTCCCGGTATTCCCTTGCTACGGCAACTGACTACTGATGAATATATGCAATATATGCATTGATAGTGTAATGAGAAATACACGTAGGACTCTTTGAGATAGAACTCCATTTAGGAGAAGATCTCAGGGAGAGAGTGTTACAAGACAAGGCTGTCAGGGAGAAGTCAAATGACAACTGGAGGAAAATGGCCCAAATGCAGCCATTTATATACGGACTTCCTCCGCCCACCTCTCACTGCCATTGGCTGGTCTATTGGAACATTTGGAAACTTCCAAACAATCTCCAATAGCCCAGGCAACGGTAACAACGTTACAGTACTTCCAACATTTCAAATAGTTCAATTATCAATTTTCCCAATTTTTAACTTTTCTGTTATTGTCGGTAAATACTCTCACTACTATCAGTATATAATAAAAATATTTATTCTTATGTTCTACTAGTTGAATCCTAGCACACATAAAGTGTGCTAGAAAATGTTGAAATCAGTAAATTTCTAGCGACTGCGCATTGGCCCGAATTTCATAGACCGTTGATTGGACTCAGTATTGATAGCCTAGTCCTTGCTCATTAATTACAAAATATTACCCTTACTCATTAATTACAAAATATTACGGACATAGATACAAACATTTATTCAGGAATAGTGAAAGAATCCCATGCGCATGCCCCACTTTATCTTTATGTAGAGTAAAGATGTATCCATGTCTCTTGGACTTTGCGGCTTTTTGTTGCAATGCGCAAACGCATAACAATACGCCCGCCACGGGTTAAAAGTATTTCGAAATTAACCAATACACATGATGCTAAATGCCTATCTTTCGAAATCGAGTCACTCATGCTGGGACTACTAGTGTTACATAAACGGACTAAGATTTTAAGTCACAAACGAAATACAGATAAAATTTTGAACCTTTTTGAGGTTTTTCAAAATTTCTTCGAAAATCTAACTCTTTTAACGTATTACATTAACTAAATTGTAAATTTGATAATAGAACTAACCGAAACTAAGCTCATGTGTTGTTTTTGGGTTAGACAAATCTAGTAAATGACTAATGACCCTGTACTACAATGGGTTATGTATGATACAATTTCTTTGAGGTTAAATGAGTACAAGTAGCAGACAGAAGGAGAGTAAGATCAAGGGATTTATGCCAAATTAGCCAAAGGAGCTTCGATCAAACAGTTTAATGCGCCGATGTCACTAACATTTGTTCTGTAGGTATGCATATTTTGTAGAGGTAACCCCGCAAATTGTCTAAACCTTTTTGGCAACATAATTTTTTGTCAATCCGCTTTTTGTAGAGAATTTTTAGTATTGGGCATGTCGGGAAATGTATTACGCAACTTTAAGAAATACTGATTTTAGACAAGTAACTTAAGGGCGAAAAAGGGAAAATGCATTTTTACATGACACATGAAATTGTAAAAAATTGTAAAAATGGAATTGTGTATAAGGCATGGGCATTGACAATGAATCGATATCCACACAAATGCTGTAGGATTTTTGACTCTTTATCAATTCTTCCTTAATAATGCACATCAAAATAGTCAATTGGTTTACTACCTACCTTCACTATGTGTGAAATGTGAACTATTAGTTACCTAAATTCCTTTTTAATAACGTTGTTAAAAACTCTGTAATGTTGATAAAAAGAAATGAGTGGACAGAAACGGATATTTAGATGTGTTAACATATTATTGCAGACAAATTCGGGGTAAATAGATACAGCTACATATATTTATCAATCATAAAAGAATAATCATAAAAGCTTCATTGGGGAATAAAACGTCAACATTAAACTTTGATGGACACATGAAGTATGCATCATATTATTGATTATGACCTCTCTGTTTTACATGTTATTTAAAGAGAAAATGACGTTTCCCTTCATAAATGAAAATGTTTGTACAAAACTGCTGACAATTACTTTGAAGATTGCAGTTGCATACAACCACTGAAATGTAAATATGTAAAATGCAGATAGTTTTGGTCGTGGGATAATGCTATGAACTTTGATGCATAATAATATATTTAATCTTCATAGCAGATGACAGATGAGATAAAACTTTTCATATATTTATATGTAAGTCAATCATTATGGAATTTGGTATTATGTGCTGTCTACTTGTATAATTTTTCCTTTCATCTAGCACAACAAAGCTAAATTATACAACTAATAGGTATTTTAACCCCCAAACTATAGTTATATCTCTTATATTATATTGAATAATGCGGTAGAGTAGAAATAACCCAATTAATGAATTGTCTGTTTGATATTTAATTGCATCATTTGGTACGCGAGAAGACAAGGACACAACTTACACGTTGTTTATAAGCAATCTTTTTTAATAAAGTTTATAGTCCAGACCTATATAGTAACTGAATATCTATTATTGTACATGACTTCATACAAATTGGATAAATACATTTATTTCAATTTTTTCCTTATTAATAACTTGTATATATACAGGGTGAGTCAGTTAAGACAGTATGAGATTTTTACATGTATTTTAATTTCATAAATTTTGTAAATTCTGTTACCACCTCCTCTATTCGGCTCTCCCAGTAAGTCAAAGGTTATAGAGTTTTACAACTTCGGCTACAAATTCTTTCATTCAGTTCAGCAATGTCTCGAGGTCTGGTTTCGTAAATCGGTGACTTAAGATGGTCCCAAAAGAAAAATGTTTTCAATGGATGGAAAAATACATGTAAAAATCCCATACTGTCTTAACTGACTAACCCTGTATATCAGTTAATATATAATAGATGACGTATGCACAATCATTATATAAAAAGGGCAGACGTCAACTGGGTGCCAATTTATCTTTAGTAGACGGATAAAATAAAAATGAATATTAAACGTCATAGGAACTGCAAGCAACTTTGCAATCAAGTAAATATTTGTTACAGAGGTACATATTATGTGATGTACTGATGTACAGTACTGCGTGTAAATAGCCTAATCGACTTGAGTATTCACTCACATTAACAAAACTTCCCCATGGGGTTACGATATATCTTTCGGTATTGGTAATTGTACTGTACTGCATACAAAAATTATAATATGTTGCATCTGTGACCTGTACTAATAAAAACATGAAACATACTATTAAAAGAAGTATAGCTAAATATATCAATAGTAAATGCTAACTATTTTTAATCCCAAATGAATAAAAAATTTGGTAGTGTTAGTTTACAATGTAATACAATACAATACGTTAGTATTTCCTTAGTGCCAACAATGTATTATTGAGACTGGGGGCAATTAAGACTAATAGGTTTTAGTAACAATTATGGTAAAGGGTATCTTATTTTTCACTGCCTCTTTTAACTATTAAATGGGACTTATGTTTCTAGATTTTTCCTGATACGCCAAACAATTTTAATCACATAATATTATTATTGTACACATTTTTATTATATAAATAGGCAACATATCGACAGATAGTGATGAACATGTATGAGGAAATGTTGTCTCAGTCTCATCATTATCGTACATTCAACTTCAGTTATTGCTATTTGCTATTTGCTACCATACTACCTTACAATTGGTTTATAGGGGTCGTGGTGACACCTGGTAAAGGAAACGAAAATATAAATCCAATTGACATTACTATTGGTGTATCAGTATATCAGGGATCTTGTAATAGGCCCTGCGTGTTAAATTTAAATCATCTTCTTTGTTATTTTAGATGTTAATTTATACACATAATATTTTAGTCTAATTACAAAAAATAGGTTGTTGCTGTGTCGTTGTGTCACACTTGTGTAGTTTAATGTGTGGTGTAAATAAAAAACAGTAAAACTAAAGAATCTCCAATGCCATTGTAATATTTTATTTCAGTTACTGTTATAAGATTATTTACACTTCCGAAATTCAAAATGAACAGGTGCTATTATGGGTTATCAATTTATCACATAACTTACGGACCAATAATTAAAGTGCTTCGAAAAATGTCTGGGTAGTTCACCCACGGCAATAAATTCATTACATTTTGTTTGCCATCGGACAAAGCATTGTACATGACATAATCTATGATTAAAAGTTTCAAGTCAAAAAGTTGAATAAAATTAACTTCTTCATTCTTGAAAATTTCAGTTTATACGGGCAAGGGACTTTTCCTGGTTTAATTTATTAACGATTGATGACTATTGTCCATCAAATTTCTTCGTTGTCTTCCTCGCACTTGGATGGTCAAAGCGAAAAATTGTGAGACTTGTTCACGTTAACATTCCACCCCTCATCCCTACACGATCTCCCTTTTGGATTTCTGTTATAAAGTAAGCAATTAACATTATCCTCCCCGGGATTAATATCCTAGTTCTGAGTAGAAAACTTTTATACTGGCAACGGAAGTTTCCGGTTTATGGTACTCGAACGGACGTCAAAGTCAAGGGTATTTTATGCATCTGAAAAACATCCAGAACTATGGTTTTAAATCCTGTTAGACATTTCAACAATATTAATCAATAATTTTGGCTCATTATAAAATATTGGTAAGTTCTAAGCAGTTTGGTAAATACAGGGTCGCGCAGTACATTTGACCTCCGTCTCAGCTGCTTTACGTAACTGTAGAACTGCTGGACAGTGCTGGAAAAAAGCCTATATGACACATTTGTTACCAAAAGATTGTGAATGAATGTGCAAATTTTCCTTAGGATAGAAAATTTGCACAATAGTGCGACCGCTGCTACTTATATTCGAAAAGACTCATACTTATATTCGAGGAAACTGTTTCCATAGATATAAAATATCGTATTCTAATCAAATTTATCAAATATCATGCCAGCCTAAGAAAGTTTATTCGTCATTTTTCAAGATTTTGATCCACTTGGTAATTAAGAATGGACAATAAAGATGAACAGGGTAACATCATGTCGCAAAATGATCTTTTTTCGTTCGGCACAAAACAGTATTGAGCGAGGCTGTTCAGCATGAGATTTTTAATGAATCAATATGGGCAGATAAAATTAAAACTTCCCGATAAAAACCAATCAATTTACCAAACAAAACTTGTAGGATTTCGTGCTTTATTCGAAGAAATCCTACAGTTACCGTACAATTCTACAGCATCTATTACAGTAAACCTAGTTTAAAATTTGCAATTGTCTACAAATGGATCACTGTGTATTTTCTTGCATAATTCTGGAATTATGTGAACCGGTTGTAAATGGGGTAAAACATAATGACCCTTCTTGTAGAGTTACTTGTTGCTTCCTATGAAGTCATTAAGTTTTATTTTAGAATCTAATAAATACCGGATCCGGAGTGCATGGAATAAAAATACATGAAAATGGTATTAAAGTAATGATTTTCGGCTGCGGTGAAGAATTAAAATGAGAAAGTATCATTTTTATATTTAATTTAGTTTATTTCGCCTCTTAATAAAATTTTGACTATCATTAATTGCATTTATAATATAATAAGCATAATAATAATTAGTAATTTTAGTATTACCTTGCAAAGCTGAAATTGGGCAAAAACGGCGAAATGGAAAGAGAGTGAGATTTATTTAGGGTAAGAATAAGAATTATTGAATGCATTAAGCGACAATTTCATGTAATGTTAATAGATCAGCTTGTACAAAATAATGTTTCATTTTAAACCTTCCGAAAAATAATACTGGCTGAATATGAATAGGAAATTATTTCATTTTCAGCTTCATAATTTTTCGTAACAAAGTACAGGGTCAACCACTTGATCTTGACTCGGTAAACAATCAGTTTATTGATCGTTAATGGCTGGAGGTAGACATAGACGACAGCTATTACTAACCACAGTGTTTTGGTTTAAAGTTAACCACGTTATCACTTTATCAGCAATTAAACGAGAAGAGACGTTTACCCTGACAAGAGGGTAGTCATACAAATAACGGTCGTGATAAACGGTCATAAATAATGGTCATGATGTAATTCACTTAATTGGTGGCTTCATTTTAGTTGCTACAGAGATTGCAATATTTATATTTAATATGCTAAATGTAATAATATTTTGTCAACAAGGCTACGCATTACTTTAATGTGTCTTGTACATTTTTCACTCTTGTCAGAAGTACAAGGTTCTGACTGTTCTAAGTAATTATTTAAAAAGATTAATTTTCTTTCAGATTAATTCATTACTCTTTAATCACTTCAATTACTAATTAATGACAATAGTACTTCTCTTTGTGAAGGTTCATATGTAGCGTCCTTCTTTTTCCTTGAACTCAATCATAGACAGTTTAATATTCTTTAATTTTTAGATAGTAATTTGAGGTGTGAAATTACCAGCATGATAAATATTTTGACTACTTTTGTTTAAATAATATATATGTAGTTGTAAAAATGCACACCAAAAACGTATAAATACATTTCCACGTACTGGAACAATTATTATCTAAATATTCGTTAAGATAAAAAATAGAAGTGAAAAGTGAACATAATAGAAATTAGTTTTTACTATGTTAGAACAAGCTTTCCACCATTACACTTCCAATACGACTTTTCATTTATCATAATTAGTCATGTTGTTACATAATTGATAAAATTCCTCCTTTTGGTCAACCAATCTATCAAATATTGTGTAAATTTTTCATTTTTCTATAAAAATCAGTCATAAACTATTCCATACATGATAAATAGAAATAGGTTATAGAAAATGAACCCTTTCAATATTTTTGACAGCAATGTTCAAAATTTTGGATTATATTTGATTTTATTGAGTATAGATTAAAGAATTTTTGTTATCCACGGACATGAAATCATTATCACGGTCGGTAATCTTGCTGAAAAAAATCATTACTCGCAGACAGTAGATACTAGACAGTGCACCAATTCATACAAATAATTAACTATTATTGGTTCTGGCTGGTAATTATAAATGATTCAATACAATTTAATAATTTTTTGTGGTTCCCCATTATGTTATTCCCTTTCCTATCCTTACTATTTACTAATCAAGTTATTACTAACTAAAATTACATAGGTCCTTCAAGGTTTTACAACATTGATATTGATATGATAGATGCATCGTCTCATTAATGACTAACTTCGCTATTAGTTCAGTACTTCATAGTAAAAGGATAGGTATATAGATGTACATATTTATATCCTTATTTGTACGGTTCGACCTAAGTCAAGAACATAATCTTGAAAACTAAGATGTGAAGTAATAAACATCCGCATTAGAAAAATGGTCAATGAATAATGGATGTTTCTATGATTCTATGACGCGTAGTGCTTACTTTCGTACTGTTATCAAGTGTTATCAAGTTCATTTAATACAACGTATATATATGCATTATAATTATAATTATTTATGAAAGTTAGTCGGCTGGTTATTGCTTTGTATTTGGAATCCTCCTGCCACATCAGATAATTTTTGTTATGAATTTCAATTGTTAGGAAATCCTGCCTCAGAGAGAGAACAATCTACTATATTGTTTAGAAATACGTCAATCGTATCAATGGCGTACGCGTGGGTATTCAGCTATTTATAACGAATACCTAAATGTAATGACTAGGCAAAGAATTTTCATATAATTAATATCATTAGTCAACTTCAGTCAGTTTAGCTAAGTAATTTAGATTATTTATTTGACTTAGATAGGTAGTATTATTTGGCTATTGACAACTTTATTTAGTGATAAGATTATGTTCGTCTGATTGGAATATGCTTTTATTAACTATAGGAATGACCTTATGTAATAATGTATATATTAAATTTCTCTAATTATATCTTAATCGTTCGTAACGCCAACTGGTAATCTTATACACTGTATATGCTACAAATTATAAAAGTCTTCTGCATATGTGACTCTCTAGAGTTGAAAGGTCTCCATCTTAATAGTGACGTGACATACGTAAAATAACAGTTTGCTCTTTTGAGCTTTTATGGAATAAACTGGAATAGGTAGGCATCCATTTATGATTGTGATATATAGCTACGGTATAGTAGAGAGTTGCACGGGCAGCATTTTGGTGCCCGTGGCTGCCCGTGCCCGTAGCAAATATGCCTGTGCCCGCCCATACCCGTACGGGCACGGGCCGGGCAGCTGCCCGCACGGGCATTAGGTGCCCGTACAACTCTTATATAGAGTTGCACGGGCAGCATTTTGGTACCCGTGGCTGCCCGTGCCCGCAAACATTTTGAAAATCCTGCCCGTGCCCGCCCATACCCGGGCAGCTGCCCGCACGGGCATTGGGTGCCCGTGCAACTCTCTACGGTATAGTCAGTAATAACTTCTCTAGGTACCGGAATAATATCGTAATCTGCAAAGTTATCAAATGTTCCCAAATATTTGTGTAAAGTTCGTAGTTCATTATTCATGTCATATTATTTATAGTTTATAGATTTCCACTCAGAGATTATTTTTCTTGGCTTATTTGCGTAGCCAATACTCTCCAGTCCAGATCAATATACATTAAAACTGGAAGATTTTGCATGTTTGTCCGCTATCTGCAATAACATGGAAATTTACTTCAGGGATCTTATAGCCTGTTTTTATTTTTCTCACGCAATGTTTTTTTATCCTTTTACGAATATGCTTTTTTTGAATGTTTACACAATATTGACACTATATTTATTGCTGTCTACATTTAAGTAGGTGTTGATTAAGTTAGTCGTCCGAAAATCATTTAGAAAGTATACCGTATAAAATGATGGATCTTAAAATGAGTGTATTTACACATGGGATTGGATAATGGAATACTTTGTACTTCCAAACATTAGAGATAATAAATGTAGAGATAATTATTCAACATAGTCCGAGTGTACCAGAACCAAAGCATGAAAAATTTTCTTTGAATTTGTATGTCTATTGTTAGCATAAAATACAAGATTAAATATTTGTCTTGTGAACTGATATCAGGATCTTTATGTAGATATGAATAATCTTCAGCCCACCACCCCTACAGATAAAATGCAACAACTATCCCTAATGTAAACTTCTCCTGTTTGCTTGGTTGCCCTTGTAAACTTTGACTTTAGTTAGCCATGGACGGCTTCCAGAGAAAATAAAATAAGAGATGATTGGTTGAATGGGAAGACATTTAAAAATTTTAAGAATTGCAGTTAGGCAAAATCACTGGTCATTGGTCATGGAAAGTTGGAAGCGCATAAAATGTGAGCCAAGGTGATATACTTTTAGTATGGTTTAAACATTACCTAGGTTATGTACTATATTATAGGGGAGATAATCTAAATAAATATTCCCAAGAGAGTAATAGTATAAGGAATAAGTTATAATTGTCAACACTTCATTTTATGGGCTTGCTTATGGCTTGTGATGTGAGGCAGAATTGAACGTGTTTTTTACATTTATAATTATAGTTTTCGTAATGACAAAGTTATTAATGTTATCTAAGAGTTAAAAACTGGCAAAGAAGGAGTTCCTATGTGATATACTATGAGGTGTAGTAGATTTGAGGAAATAACTTATTGGCGACGTCTGAGGATGATCATTGCGAGTTCATTTGATCAAATGAAACCATAATCTTGTTTTATTATTCTAAAGTAGTATAAAATGTTATGAACCGGGGTTTCATGTTACGTCGTGTCTTCTCTCAGTACACTAACCACGTTATTTGTTTGTGTATGGATTAAGTTTGAGAGATAGTTAAAGAGGAATATACCATTGGTTTGATAACGCTGACAAATACTGTGGATTGTTGATTCTAGGTCAGACTGAGAAGAGAACTAAGAATTATATATAATCTGGGATCCATTACATCCATGAAATTAATTTTGTAAGCAAGTAATTAAAGCACTGCACTAGTTGTGAATCCTGAGTGACTTCCAATGCTTCATTGAAGAAGAAACTTGAACTTTCTGGGTGAGACGCTCAGTCCTTTTTCCGTTGACGACGAGTTGAGACTTGAGATTTTCCTCTGCGGCCTAACCCAGATGAATATAAATTGTACCTACTGATTGTGAGATTTGCCAATTACTTTCTGGCATTTATTTCTTGTTTCCTCATGGTGGTCTTCAATTCCTCAGCAATGGGGATCAATAATCTTCACTCGGAATTTCGGAGATTTACTCTTAATAGTGTTCAATTGCGACGACTTTACTCAGAGACGCTTAAAGCCCTTGACGATATTTCATCAACAGGTGTTATTCCCAAAGGTCAGTAGCTAAAGTAATTCTTATTATCCTATTTGTTTCATACATCTACTAAATTGCTGTTCTATTAATTCATATTTAGATTCTGTGAAAAATCTGGAGTGGAAAGTTAAAGAAATTCAACGACAACGATGCTTTATCGGACGCCCTCCTTGCATTATCATTTTAGGACAAAATTGTCGAGTGAAAGCTATCTTAGTCAATGAGTTGTTTGGAAAAACACATCTTCCGGTTTTAGAATCTGCTGAAACTCTTTCTTGGCGGATGGTTCGGTTTAAGTACAGTAAAAAAAGTCAGGTAATAGTTTTAACTTATAATTTATAGTTTATATGATAGAACGTTTATTTAGAAATGTGTTTAATAAGATTGTTTAATGCCATAGGTTCTTCTTACACTTGGAACTAGCTACGAATTAGTCGAAAATCTACACGATGGACACTGGAAATCAGTTAGCACAGCCATCCGTAGTGTAGATTTAGCAGTTCCAGAAGGAGAGGCGGATGTAAGAATTGTCACAAAAAATATGCTTTTTATTTTCATGCTAATATTATTATTTCGAATTAAGTTAATAAATTGTATTACAGGGGTCAGTGGATGATTGTGCAGTTGTAGAAATGTATTTGGATCACTCTCTCCTCTATGACAATGCGACTGTTGTTGTTCCACCAACTGGAAATCGCGAAAATTTCTCTCAAATTGTCAGATCCTTATTCGAAACAACTACTCCAATCGTTCTATATGGAATAGCAGAGGAAACTCTTTCCAATGAGGTTATTTATTAGATTTTGAAATATAATATTTCCCTACTTAGAAAAATTCAGAATTCATTTTTAATACTTATTTCTATACCTCGATGTTTTTGTGTTAAGAGTTTGTCATTTGATTTCAGGACATCCACCACCTACAAATGCTGCGCTCTCTTTTACCTATTTTGCCAATATTTTTTGTTCACATGCCATCACCAGACGAAAGTTTGGGACTGACGGAAGTAGACAGAAATGAAGTGATGAACCACGGTGCTCTTAACTTTACTCCCGAAAATGAAAAAATCAAAAGAAAACATTCCAAAGATAGTATGGAACTTAAAACTGCAATAATTACTCAGCTTATCTCCTTGGGTAAGTTCATTTAGTTTTCTATGAAGACTTTTTGTAGTTAAAAAAGTATTCTAAATTTTTTTTCTTAAATAGGACTACTGTATGAAACAAGGACTCAACCTTCCAAATCGGATAAAAGTTGTGCTTCCGCCGTTGAAGACAAATCTTGGCTCGAGCCTGAAAGTATGGTTAAATACTCCCATGTAACAAGTTATTATATAAATTGTTTGGATCAACTTCCAAAACTTAGTGCATTCGTGCGAAATTACCTGCAATCTCAACTCATCGGAACTGCCAACCATTTACATCGAGTAAGTTTCTTTGTTGTTGTTTAAATTAGCTTTAATTAATAATAATCAGAAAGGTATACTTATTTTTTAATATTTAGGTTCATAGCAGCTGTCTTCAAATGTTTATTTTGTCTGCTTTTGAGATGGCCCGTGAAATGCAAATAACGCCAAAACGCTTAGAGTATTCTCGCATGAAAGAAACAGAATTACTTGAAAGTTTAATGAAAATCGCTGAAAAGAAACAAGACGAAATGTGTGTTTTAATTGCTGAGACGATTGCCGAGAGACGACATGACATTCTTCAAAAAGCAGAAGTTCATCAGTTCAGAGGTAATTTTTTCGTCTTAATTGTTATTTTGATTTTGTTTCGATAATAACTTCTATGGCTAATGTGACAATATTATTTTACAGATCCTTTCGTTAAAAACTGGGAAGGGCCATTATCAGGGAAATTAGTCTCCCAGTGTATGGAAGAAATTCGAGAGTTGGTGGTACTGGACCTGAATAATATTATTGCTCAGAAGCTAATAAATTCTGTGTACTGTCTACACGACACATTTCTGGGGACTTTGGAACGCTGTATTTGTAGTTTAGAGAAGAATTTGAGAGATGTAGAAGACGGAGGATCCCTAGCAAGCGTTGCGTTGAAACAAGTGAGTTGTTTTTCATGCGGACAAACACGTTTACATAAAGCATTGATTGGTAGGTTATTCTACGTCAATATTATTGGAGCAGATAAGTAAAATTTATGTGTGTACAGATACTGACAGCAGCATATCAAGTTGAAGTGCCAAATCATAATTCTTCTTCCTTGCTCCGAGGACTGTATGATAAAATGAAGCAATTGATGCATTCCCTTCCGTGGTCATCTGTTCCTTCTGTTGATGGAGCTTGGCGTCGCTTGGTCGCTGCTGATATGCTGGACTCACTTTGTCAATGGAGACTGGCCAGGGCTGTGTGCTCACAACTTAGAGAGCGCTTAAAGACATCTCATGAATCTTTTTCTTCTGCACTCAAACATTTGGAGGCTCATCATAATGAAAGACTGGAAAAAACTGGTGAACAAGGATTTAGACTTCGTAAAGTTCATGCACCGAGGCTCGCTCGTTTGGCGCTTGAAACTAGTTCCATCACTGACTGTCTTATTCACGGTAATTTTTCTTTACATTTTTCCCTTTCTAGCCGTTTTATTTTAACAGTTATTGAGTTTAGTAATTTATTTTTTGTGAAGGGATGCCGCAATGTGGAAAGGAAATAGGCAGAGGCCAATATGGCGTGGTTTATTCATGCGAATTTTGGGCTGGATATGCTCCTTGTGCTGTTAAATCTGTAGTCCCTATGGATGATAAGCATTGGAATGACCTGGCTATGGAATTTTATTACATGAGGTGAATTACAAAACTCAAACTAGCACCGCTATTAACAATAAAATATTTGTCAATGTGTTGTCCTATTTTTTCGTAGGAGTATACCCGAACACGACCGAATTGTCAGAGTTAGAGGATCTGTGATAGACCACAGTTATGCCGGTGGGACAATTCCAGCTGTTTTAATTGTTATGGATCGCCTTTCCAGAGACCTTTATTGTGCCTTAAAACTTGGTCTTACTTGGCTGGATAGACTTCAAGTAAGTTTCATCAGTAATTTAATGAATATTTTGATATTTTTCAATTTTATCGTTTGTGTACTCATGTGGCATTTCAATAAGATTACTAACAAATATTATTGTAACATTTAGGTAGCTCTTGATGTTGTCGCTGGAATTAGATATCTTCACTCTCAAGGGCTGGTTCACAGAGATATAAAACTAAAGAACATATTGGTAATAATTTATTGCTACATTTATTAAAACATTATGTCCATTTTCTTGACGAAATTTTTTTGTGATTAGCTTGACTTTCAAAATCGGGCCAAACTGACTGACCTTGGTTTTTGTAAACCTGAAGCTATGATGTCTGGTAGCATTGTGGGAACGCCAATTCATATGGCTCCCGAACTATTTTCTGGTCAATATGATAACAGTGTAGATGTTTACGCATTTGGGATTTTGTTTTGGTATTTATGTGCTGGAAAAGTTAAATTGCCGCAGTCTTTCGAGCAGTGCCAAAATAAAGAGCATTTATGGACTAGTGTAAAGAAAGGTACCTAATCTTAACTCTTTACTATTATTTTAAATCTTTAGAACTTTGTTCCATTTTTAATTTTGCAATTGCAAATCATTTTCTAGGAGCAAGACCAGAACGACTTCCATATTTCGATGAAGAATGTTGGCGCCTTATGGAATCTTGTTGGTCTGGAGATCCAAACGGAAGGCCATTGTTAGGTTTAGTGGAACCTGCTCTGCTTTCTATTAAATTACGGTTTGAAAAGCTACATTCAATGACTCAGGAATATTCACTTTCAGAACGATCCGCGGAAAATAATGGTGATGCTTGAAATAATTAATAATTAAGATATTTCACCTTATTTATACATAATAAAATAAAACAATAATTAATAAAAATGAAATTTTGCAGACCCACTAGTCATGGAAGTTACCTCTGACCTGGTAGATGCAAGCCCATATATAAACATTGAGTACCCAATGTAATCAGATTCTCATTTTGCAAGAGGCAGCTTTCTTGTCAAAATTAAGGAACAAATCTGTGACAAAACTATATGCATCATTCATTAGTTGTAGAATTTGTAACTTTCATAGTTTTTTGAAGCAGGACAAATTACAGATACTATAATAACCATTTAACCATTACACTGCTGATATTTTTATTCCTTATCGAATACCCGCAATTAATTGTAAAATTTTCAGGATTATAATAATAGTTAGGAATACAATTTTATCTTGTAAAACTGTATATATTGCTGTTCAGTTGTAACTGTGTGCATTCAATTTTCTGTGATGCTAAAGGAGAGAAATGTAAGTAATCATATATTGATAAATTCGTAGATTGTCGACATAATATTGTTACAAAATTATGAATATTCAAATTTTTACCATTTGACTTATATCAATGTATAAATATGTAGAAGTTTTTTCCCATAAGCATTTTCGATATACTTTCCATAAATGGTACTCCTTGAGACAAAGTGATCCTACTTAACATGTAAAACATTACATTATGCGTGTTTAATATGTAATGATCACATGACTGCTACATCACATCACATTATTACAATATTGGTGAGTATATCTGTCACTGATTTTCATGAAATAAATGATTTTTAGAATTGTAGAAATCCACGTTGAGAGTCAATTTTTTATTATTTGCATACAACCATTCTGTAGTTCAAAAATTGTGGCTTTAAACTTTCCTTTCATAACTTTTCAAATAAAATTAAATGCAGTATTGCTAAATGGCTGCTTAAATCTGATTATAAGCAATATTATTGGTCCAAAAGAATTATTTAAGAGTAACCAGTTCATCATGGCTGGCGCAAATCCTTACAGTTAATGCTCTTGCTTAAAATCGGCTACATTAAATACATTGCGGTAAACAAAAGTTGAATATTTAATTGAACAAGGATATTTATTTTCGTTACAAAAAATATATCTTCCGAAAAGTATGGAAAAGTTTATTTTATATCCTCAGTGAAGTTTCACAAATTGTGAATATTTTTCACAATTATAAGCTGATGATAAATATATTACGTAATATTTTACATTGGCATAATTTAATGATATAAATATTTCGAAATTTATTATAACGGATTTATTTTTAAAAGTAGCGAATATGTATGTCTTCATCAAATAGTTTAAATTGTACAAGCACCTGGATATCTCACTTGTTATATACGAATACGACATAAAGGTCAATTTCATTTTTTTACTTACACATTTATATACACAAAATTTAAAACTAATTATGAAAATTTTAGTAGAAGCCATAGTACACTGAAAACACCAAGAGAAAATAGAAATAAATACAGCCACACTCGATTTTGACTTCCTTTAGCGAGCCTTTTCAATCGTCCTGAAACGCTGCCTAAAAAACCTCCAGCACTATCAAAATCATCATCCTATGAAAAGACAGTTTTATGATTATTAAATATTTGCTATTTCCAGATCATTTCACGTTTAATTAACAAATGGAATATCTAAAAATATATTGTTGAAAGACACTTTACCATTTGACGAAGGAACGAATTTTGTTCATTGACTTCTGTTCCAAGATCTAGTGACAGCTGAATAAAAACAAAAACCACAAATCATACAAAACTTCAGCTATTAATGAATGAATACAATAGCCTTAAACTATGTTTTGTACAAAAGGAAACCATACAAAAGCCAAACGAAGATTCAGAGTAAAGAGAATAATTTTGAGTCCAAGTTTTTGTAAAAAAAATAATACATAAATAGTTTTACAAAAAATATAATTCTGCTCCTACTTAAGGGCATTTTAAAAACAACAAATATCGAACAGATTCACTTACCGTTTTCAATGAATTTATTTTACCCTTAAGCTCATCAGTTAAACGGTCATTTTCAGTTTCCAAGGCTGATTCTCCTTGAATTCCGTACGCCGTTGAATATTGTCCTATAATGAACACGTAAAAGTTGCAATTACTTCTGTCTTGACTATGCAACACTAATCTATTTATATGGTATATAATAAAATGACCCAAAATAATTGAGCTTGTTATTTACGTAAAAACTTGTCTTAATAGAATAAGCTATATTAACGAATTAGTTAATGATGTTTAACATACATATGTACTACTGTATTTTTCAAAATGTCAGTTCTCTATGGGCTCCTTGCCCGGAACGAATATAAATAAATACCAATCAATCAATATATAATAAAATGAACGCAAACTATGCCCAATTAGGAGAATAAATCGATCGCATTGCTAATTTTATCAGTTATATTTTGCAGCATAAGTTTTAAAATAATTTTCAAAATAATAATGTTCTACAAGACTTCAAATTTTAAGTATATCAGACAATTTAGTGACGCAAACAAGTTGGATATATTTTTAAGCAAAATATTTGTCTACCGTTTAATTATACTTTTAGGTTTGTCAACCCAAATAGTTATCTAAATATGAGACTGAGAGGAACAGGTAAAGTGGGAAAAGTTGGGAAATAAAAATTAATAAAATTTTTATCTGAAATGATTTAGAGGCAACTAATTTTGTATTAAATCAAACCTGCAGTACGGCGCATGATTTTCAATTAATATCTTTGGAATACAGATATTTGCTTTAGATTTTGGAAGAAAATTCCTTCTTTGTTTTAGTTTCCTTCTCACAACCAGGGTCAACTGCCAATTTTAATACTTGTAGTTGTAACTGTAAATCATTAAACATTATTCATTAAATTGTTGTTTGCTGATACGAAGACTTTTTTAATATATGAGAAAAAGTGAACAACTGAATAAAAATGAAGGGTCAATCAATATTACACACAAACAGCTGGATTGGAATTGGAAATGCAAAAAATAATGGCCTACAGCTGACAGCCAGCATAATGCACAAGGAAAATAATTATTCGTTAATAGTCCTTTGCATTAAATTGAGAATAATGTTAAACTAGAATCCACAATGTTCAATATTACATTTAACATTACTTTCACCTTCACCTTCGTTGTTGTACATTACTTGATTACTTCATACTTCAGTTCCCTTTTCTATTATAATTCTCAGTGACGAGACAAATATTTGATGATTGAACAAAGAGAAAATAATAATAACGACCAAAATAAAGAGAAAGTACTGTTTACTGATTAAAATTGAAGCATGCTAAGATGACGTGTACCATACCATTGACCATGCAGCCAAAGTACAAAATATTGACTGAGTTGTCTTTCGTAATTTCAGCTGTTGTACTTTGTTAAAAATGGTAAAACACATTAAAAACAAATTGTAATGAAAAGAAATGTCAATCGAACCTTTTCTGTGGGATTCTAAGTATGCACAATTGTCTTTCGGACCAAAGTTCAATGAAACAGCAAGAGAGAAAATTTTCCTGATGTCATCAAAGTTGGTTAAAGGTGTAAAGAGTGAGTGGGAAAAGTGGGATGAGATTTAGAGAAACTGATTCGTGGACCGTGATGAAGTTTCAGCACCAGCATATGCTTCGAAATTCTTTAAAGGAATGTTTACTTTTAAAAATATTGAAAACATTATAATACTCGTTTAACTTTTGACTTCGTATTGAAACTTGGTTTGTTTCAAAACATGATTTAAATAGTATGTCAAGTTGTTAGAATTTATTAAACACTATATAGGCCCCCAGGGCTATTGCTGAATTTCAAAATGATTATTATGCATACTAATATTGTTTAATTTCGAAATAAGCTAAAGTTCACCCATATTGGGCTTCCTTGTTATATGAAACTAGAAGCCCTCAGATGAGTGACTCGATTTCGAAAGATAGGCATCAAGCATAATCATGTGTATTGGTTAATTTCGAAATACTTTTAACCTGTCGTGGGCTTATTATTATGCATACGCGCTTGCGCATTACAACAAAAAGCCGCAAAGTCCAAGAGACATGGATACATGCGACATAGGAATAAATATTTTTATTATATAAGTGATGATAGCGCATGTGCATTGCAACAAAAAGCCGCATTGTCCATGTTCATGGCATAGAGCATAGTAGATAAATAGATATAGACATGCGACATAGGAATAAATAGTTTACTGTAACTAGGCCCCCAGTACTAATGTTGAATTTCGAAATGATTAGGCATATTAACGATATTTAATTTTCGAAATAAGCTAATGTTCACTCCAGTACCATATTTAGAAGTCGATTTCGGAGGGGGCAATGACGTCATACACTTATATGTAGTAGGCATTATCGCGAAAAATTTTGGCTTATTTTAGCTAAAATGAGTCAAAAATAGCCTAAAAATCACATAAAATCGCGCGAAGCGCGAAATTTTTTGGTATTTTGAGAAAAATTTCCTCTTTTCTTGGATTTCGGGGGGGGGGGCATTTGCCCCCAATGCCCCCCCTCAATACAGCCTTGGTTCACTCATATTGGACTTTCTTGTTTTATGAAATATAGTATACGCGCATGTGAAGTGTAATAAAAAGCCGCATCGTCCACGGCATATATAAATAGATAGAGACATACGACATACATATAAACAGCTTTGTTATATAGAGAAGAGATAATAGGTCCCAGCATGTGTGCCTCAATTTCGAAAGGTAGGCTTCCAGCATAATCATGCTCATTGGAGACGAAAATTATAAAATTACAAATCCACCCCTTACTACAGAACAATATTACATTTTTCACGCAGTGAAGATTGCTGGAAATTGAGCATATATTATGAAACTATTGCGTTTGGGACCAGACATAGATACATATATAGGTACATGGTACATTAGGTGGGTACATTTCTTGCTTTACCAGTCTACGATTATAATAGAGATGGTTCATTAAACCCAATTTTTTATAGAATTTCGTTCCAACTTCCTACAATTTATCTCGGCTAAAGAGATTTAAATTTTTGGTTTGTCAATGGGCACAATTTTGATAAACCATTTTTGGAGTCTATTTCTATTCGTGTTAATAAATCTTAAGAGCTTCTAAATTTAATGGTGATCTATGGTGCACTTAGTCGTGCTGTAGGTTAATTTGCTATAAAGACAGTATGACATCCAACTGCCCTATTGTTATCAACTAGATCCAGGTTTGTAGGTTTCCCCTTGCCAGGGTTGTGGGTCGGGTTTTTTATGGGTTGGGGTTTTTTGGGTTTTTTGGCAAAAAACCCACCCCGCTTTACTTAAAAAACCCCGGGTTTATTGGGTTTTTTGGGTTTTTTACAAAACATACAAAAATGTGCACTACAGCTCCATCTAGATACGCAATACATACTAATTTTTATTCAAAAATGTAAACAAATGCATAATCAGGTGGAAACATAGCTTCTACACTTCTACGCGTAATTAATGTATCGTAATGTAAGGACTATAATAATATTAATTTTATGTATCCTTTAGTCATTGCATTGTAAAGATTATGTTTATAATATTGTTGTACTCATAATTTCAATTTATCACTTACATATTCATTACTGTAATGCTTTGCAATTAAAGCTTCAAATTAACAAAGGAATAATATCATAAAGTCAATATAATCAGTAAAATATTATAATGCTTAATATTTCACTAGTTGTTATCAAACAGTAATAATAATATAGGTGTTCACAAAAATACTGCATTTGCAACGTTACAACATAATAAAATTAAACTATTTATGCTTTAATTTTTCTTTTCATTGACGTAAGTAATAGAATAGTAGTTGACATGGTTGTTGTTGTTGTCAGCTGTAGTTTTCATATATGGTATAGTATAGGCTTGTATTTATACCTATAGTCATATAAAAAACCCTTAAACCCAAAAAACCCAAAAAACCCTAAAAAACCCAAAAAACTCGGGGTCGAGGGTTTTTTCCTAAAAAACCCGGGTTTTTCGATACCTTGCCCCTTGCCCTAAAAAATGGTTGAAATAAAAGAAAATTGTCTTAAAATGCCAAAAATCTCAAGGTTGGTTTTTTCGAATGCCCCTCTCCCCAATTTTTTCTGGCATTATGTCATATGACCAAATAATGGTATATTACATTATGTAATTACCATTAAATAAAGAACTGTATATGTTTATTTCCATGGCATATTTTTAAATAAATTCCTTATTTTTCTTAAAAATGAAAAGATATCAATTCAGTTCAGCTTCAGCATAGCATGTGAAAGTGCTAAAAACGTCTTCTTTAATGATAAGTGTTTAGAATAGAAAATTTCAATGGCAGTCTAAATAATGTGACGTACAATTAATGCAATTAATTTCCACGTGTTTCAGAAATTTACACAAGGAAGAATATTATAATTAATTGAAGCCGTAGTAGCGCTAAGTATGAAATACACTGAAATATTATACACAAACAATATCCAATATCCACCCAGGTATTCTGTAATACTTTTCTATCTGTTATTTAGTTGCATTACGACGGAGGTGAAAAATTTGGAAAAAACAATTACACATTAGTCCATAGTCTAATTAGCCAAACAGTTTTATTTTCAGCCAAATAGAATGTCAAATTCAAAATCCCCAGCGGCTGATCCCAGACGGAGTGATAGAGTTCACAGGTATGGTCACTTATTTATCATTCGTGAATCATAAAAAATTTAGTCTGCCCTAATTCATAATTATTTATTCTCTTAAGATTTTAATTGAGACTGTCTCTGAGATCTGAGATGATGTTATTTATGGCAAACATCATTGCTTTTTGTCTGACACATACAAATTACAAATAATATAATATTTTCCTCCGACATCCAAGACAGTCTCTTTTTTTCGTTCAGCACGTGCATTTAAATTACATTGATGATATTCCAGCAACATTTGTTTTTTTCGTATTTGTACCTTGTAGGTTGGTTTAAATTAGAATTACTTTTTTATGCGTTTGGATCATAGTTTCCAGTGTTCTTCCGATTGCTCTTCTTTAGCAAGTCACAATCTATAGTACCAGGTCTACCTATAGTGTGTATGTAGATATGACGTAATTCGTTATGTAATGTCATTAGAAACTTGAGACCCGGTTTCGTTTCGTAAACAAAATATAATGACGTCTATGGATGCTGATGCTGGTGGATTGTCTCATTAATTTCATGTATTATATAATCTGCTTTACCAATATGTTTTCTGTGTCATTGCTACTGGCTAATCGACTAACCGGCTAGGTAACTTCGAGTTGTTGGAAGACATGTAATGTAATACGATCGCCCAATTTGTTCAGAAACAGAATTGTATAAGAGTAATAATAATGGCAATATAAATTCTTTACCACAACATGTAGCTTTACTATTATACCAAGCTGAAGTTTATTCTTCATTATGTCAAGAATAAGGGTAAAGGGGATTTCGTTTCGCTGCAGGTTCGTTTCTCGTGGTCTGTGTAAGTATTATGGAAACGTATGTGGAAACGAAAAGCTTTAAATAACAATGATATTATGTGTTACAGTTTGTTTGTATTGAAACTAGGCTTGTTAACTAACAGACTTTTTTATTTATGTTAAAACTCAAGATTTCCAAATTCATATAGATACACAATACACATACAACTTAACTTAAGTATAAAATTATCAATAAGAAATGGACGTGGTTAAACGAAATCAGTTTTCAATAAAAGTTACAAAATCTTATAAAAATAGTTTAGAAAATTTCTAATATGAAATTTACTGAGATATTGATTTTTAAACCATAAAACCTGGATTTTGATTTTAAAAAAATATTTTTACATTGAAGCAATCAAAAATTGGTTAACTTGATAAAGTGGTATACATAGGACAATCATGAGTTTTAAATAGTGCAAACCTGTGTTTTGAAGCATACCGAAATTCAATTTGACCTTTTCACGTTTAGGTTAGGTTAGGATCTTTTGGTGGGCGGAACATGAACAAGGTACGTGGACTAACTATGTTGGCCCATCAAAAGTGCCTAATATAAAAGGTTTAAGAATATAAAAGAAATATAAAAATATAAAAGAATAATAGAAAAATAATATAAAAGAAAAAAGAAATATAATATAAAATAATGTCATATGTCATGTCATGTCCTAATATAAAAGAAAGTGCCTAATATTTCGGGTCTATTGTTACCCATTATGCATTATATCAAGCAGTAGGAAGTCTAGGGAGGTATGAACATTAGTAGATGTATTTTGTAGCATTTAAGACATTTATTTTGTTTTTTGTAAAACATGTTTCGAATTCTAAATGACAAAATACAGACTGTTCTCGATTTATTGCTGAATTGACCATATCCATGTTTAACCCGCTAATACAACGCCAACATTATTCTTTTAGGGGCTGTAATTTCTTCGCGGAGTCGCGGAGGTGCTCCGCGTTGGTCGCCCGGAGCCCTGAGCTACCAAAAACCACTAATTTAGGCGCCCGAAAACCGATATTTGGGTGCCCATGGTCACGGATTAGATCCGTCAAAAATAAAGCTTTAGGCGCCCAAAGAAGAATTTAGCGCCCCGATTCTTATATAATTCACTTTGGTGACGTCTTATCCTCCCACTGATGTAAGCAATGTGATGTATCAGATTGGAATTATTGAGTAATAAGCAGGGTACGGATAGGTAGGTAGGTAGGTAAGTGCAGGTAACTCCGAAAAAAGATACCATAAAATCCGAATTAATTCGCCCCTTTCAAAAGAGTTGACCCCCTCCGGGTCAACTATCATATTTTCACGTTAACAAGCTCCTTCGAATAATAGTTGACCCTCCTCGTAATAATTGACCCCCCCCCTATTTTGTATAGGTATGTTATTGAGTTAGGGATGGCAAATGGCAAAAGTTGCATGGAAAATGCAGGAAAATGCTATGAATTGGAGATAAGGATTAGCTTAGATTTTTAGATTATGATCAGCAATCGCTGCAACTTAGCTCAAGATACTATCATTTTATTGGAAATGTATCTCTCAGTTCAGAATTTCGTATCGAGCCAGACTCCTAAAAGACCAGTAAAATACAATTCTCATTCGGCAAAAATTAAGATAAAAATCTATACAATTTATCTAAAGGAAATTACATACACAAAGTAGCAACACAATCCGTTGTCGTCTCCTAGAGTTATATGTGCTTCTGCCCATCCCCGAGAGGGGTCTCCCCACAACTTAAAAAATGACCACCCTCTAAACCACTCCAAATCTTCTGAAATGTAAAAATATGCAATAAAATTTTTTAGCCTTTTTAGTGGACTCTGTAAAAAACCGAAAGCGTAACTGCCCCATTTTATTCTAACGACATAATGGAGATAGACTACATCTGAATACACTTAAAACATAACATACTTAATATCTGTGTTATATTACTTATATTTTCCTCATTTGACGCTGCCTTTTGTAATTTAAAAAATTGACACTCTAAGAAAAAAAAATTAAATTCACCTTAAAAATATAGTTCACCCCTATCGTTTTAATTGACCCCTCCGGGGTCAACTATTTATTTTTCGCACGAATGACATCGTTGAAACTATGGTTCAACCCTGGTGAATTAATTCGGATTTTCGGTAAAAAGGTGCTTAAAAATGCCAAAATAGGTGGATAAATAGGTGCTTAAAATGCCAAAATAGGTACCTAAAACTAATAGGAATAGTTTGTCAAAATTTGGAAAAAAATCTGTTTACATATTGGTTTCTTAAAAGAATAAAAATGTTATTGTGGAAATAGCATTTTATATTTTACTGGCGCGGATAAACCTTACAATTATTCAGAGAAGTTTATTCGCAGAACTTTATCTTCTCTGTATACCAATACTATCTCTGCCTACCTGTCTGTCCGTCCGTCACTCCGTTAATCCCTGTGCACGATAACTTTCGAACGGTTTGAGCACAATTGGTAGCTTCTTGAGATAAAACGTAAACCGAAGTTCGTAAATGAGTAAGATCGGCTCCCCCGCCCTTTGACCGGAGTTCGTAAATAAACAAGATCGGTTAAACCCCTCGACCGGAGGAGGGGTTTAAAAATTACTAAAAATCGACGTAACTTCTGGTCTGGTCATCGTACAACGTCGTGTTTAAGCTTGTTTGACAGCTGACATGATTTGCCACATTACTGAACAGGTGGCAACCTGCTCCTGTTAGGGGAAGTGGGTGAAAAATTGAAAATAACCAGAAATCGACGTAACTTAAGTTCTTTACATTGTACAAAGTCGTGCAATAACTCAATTGAAAGCTGACAGGTGCAACGAACACTACTAAATAGGTTACAACCTTCCCCTGATAGGGGAAATGAATTAAAAACTTAAAATAATTGAAAATCGATGTTACTTCCGTTCTATTCATCGTACAAAGTTGTACAAGAGCAAAAGCTGACATGTCCACTGACACTACTAAATAGTTTAAACCTTCCCCTGATAGGGGAAGTAGGTGAAAAACTTAAAATAATTGAAAATCGATGTAACTTCCGTTATATTCATCGTACAACGTCGTACAATAACGTGTTAGACCGCAAGAGGGTTCTGGACACTACTAAATATGTAGTTACATACAGTTACCCCTTATAAATTATGCTGTTTTGCAATGGTTTATTTTTTCTTAGTTATATTATAGAAAATAAGACACCATAGCCAATTCTAAATCATCTATTGTCATTCATTGTCAGGTATTGATTTGAGTGGCACATAATATTTTGTCTATTTGAAACTTCTTTTACTTTCTGCTGAGATAATGGGGGTGCACTTAAAATAGTGGTGCGGCGAATAGTCGTTTTGCCGAATAGCGGAATAACGAATAGATGCCGAATAGTTGGTGCTGAACACCGAATATTCGGCTGCCAAATAATGAGTTTCAAAAAATATTTGACAAAATTTTTAACCAAAAGGCAAGAATAATTTTAAAAAATTCAATTTAAAATAATTTTTGAACATTTTATAAATTCTAACCTCCAACCGGTGTACAAAATTTACCACTTTAAGGCTATTCTACCAACACAGTGATGTACTTATTGGAAAAACTGCACTTATTATGTTGCTAATGACCAAATATCAATTTTTGAACAGTCAATTTGTAAAATAATCATTTGTTAACTCGTCTCTAAGCTATTTAATATTTTAGCGGTGAATTTAATGCAAAATACGAAATTTAAATAAGTCTATTTTACCATCTTTTACCAATTAAACCAGTTACCACTGACATTTAGGTAGGGGTATTTAACATTTAATAAATACCATTAAGAACCATTCACCACTGGTAAGTGGTAAATGGTATTTTGGATTATGTACGGTCTCCAACATACACAACACTTATTTCATATTTTTGGTACACGGTCAAGTTTTCCTCTTTTGGATCGAGTTTTAGTTTCTTTTGTTTCCCACGTTGTTTTTAGGATGCAAAAATCATATAATACTAATGGCTGCAATATTCGGCTGCAGACGCCGAATAGGAAAAAAAGTGACAAATAGCCAAATATTGGCCGCATCACTAACTTAAACCCGGCGATTTTTGCATGATTAAGAAAATTACGAAAGAAATAATTGTTTCTGTACCTTTCTCCATTAAGACTGCTTTATATATTTTTAAGGAATTGGTACCCTTCCGTTTTGGAAAATATTGCGTGTAATCTGGCGTAGATCTTTTTACCAACTTCCCCACCCACTTCCTGAGACTCACTAATTGGCAAACTTATTCTTAAGCTATCAATTATTAGTTATCTGTTAAGAAAGCGAATAATAGCGGACTTCAGATATTTAGCATCGAAATCCATGGTTTGAAAGCAAAAATTCCAGAATTAAATGTTTTTGAAATTTTGATCATTATTAGTGGGTATTATTCGCTGCCAAATATCTCAAATCATCCACTAACAAAGTCTTAGAGTGGTAGCTCTGTCCAGGAACGTTTTTTTGAATTGAATTTTTTACCTACCTATCCTTACCCTGGTCAGTGTCTGACTCTCAGTCAGTGTCTTCCCTTGATCGTTTTCTTGTGTACTTCATTTATGCTTTAGATCTCGAGACTGTCGTAGTAAAATCAGTAGTGTAAAGTCAGTATGCCATTATATATTACGTGTTTTATTTTGGAATTCAAAGCTCCTAATTTTTCCTTAAAGTCCAGCCAGATTTGCCAATATCTGACAGGGAATTAAAAATAAAACGCATTTTACTACAATTAAGAGACAAGATAACGTTAGTGGGGAAAAGGAAATACGAAATAAATTTGGGGAAACTTGCTTGATATTTAGAATTTCTGTTAGTGAGTTTAGAATCAGTCTCAATGCTTTCCAAATTTACCTTTAACGTTTGGCGAGCTTTGGATTGGATTTGCGTCCACGGTTTAATTTTAGCACTTATAATGTACTTCGACATGGGAGCGATTTTTCCTTTCTTGTATTGCCAATGGCGAGTGATCATTGAAAGTTGTAAAAGAATCAAATCAAGGCAAATCAAGGCAAAGTAAGTTTTAAAAGCAGCGAATTATATGTATTCAGTTGAAGTGCTGCCATTATATAATATAAATATCTGCTTAATATTAATTAGCACCTCCGGGTATTAGTATCCGGATGCAGTCGAGTATTGGCTCGTATGTCCCTTTAAAATCTAAAAATAATGAAAAACCTGTAAAACTAAAAAAGCACCAATCGAAAACATGTTATTTGACAAAATTTTCGTTTTAAATATTTCTGCAAATCACACAATACATTTATCTGTAAAATCGGTCACTTTTAATACAGATTTAATTCAACCAAACGTCGGCGTTTAGGCTTTATACATATAACGGAGGTGGTTTTCAAACAAAGCGACAAATTTTTATGGCTGAATCAATCTGGCAGTTATGAAATGTAGTGGTTAAATTTTTCTTTTTATATTTTTCCAGATACCGGCTTTCCGGACTAATATTTGAAGATTTTACGTCTGACTACATGAGCGTCATTGGGATGCTGTTTAGCATGTTTGGATTGATGATGAGGGTACATGACTATGACTATTTTTAGACTGTTTAATTTTCTAAATACCTATAAATACTATATTAAAGATACTCACATTCGAATTAGAATAATTTTTGGCTTTTTAAGCTTTTTGAAACAGAAATTAGTAACCCTAAATGTACAGAAGTAAAAATAGTATTAATCAAATTCTGCATAGTTCGGGTATATGTATTTTATCCACCCAGCCGCACATTTTAAAGGTAGATATATTTATACGTGATCAGGTTCATTAGGTATTAGAATTAAATAAATTAAAATAAACTATTATGAAATCATCACGATGTAAAATTGCTGAGATTTAGATTGCCTCAGAGTGTGTGAATTAAAATATGATTGGATTTTACTACTTTATTATTACGGGAGAAAACAATCTGTTTTAGAAAATGTAAAATACGAATGTATTTGTAAAATATTTTGTCATTACTCAGATGAAGTGGTGTGCATGGATTGCAATCTATTGCTCTTGTATTGGATTTGCCTCTTCACGACTTCAAGATGATGCCAAGCAAATTTTCAGCAGTTTCATGTACGAACAAATAGACATTGTTGCCTTAAGAAACATTTACAATACAAATGCAATAATTTAATTTACTTATTATGGCTTTTTTAAAGGTTGAGTATCTCTGCCGTCGTTATGTCCTACTTACAAAATCCGTCGCCAATGACTATGCCGTTTTCAAACTAGGATTTGGAATAGTTAGTTATCATTTTCATTTCTGCCCTACAAAACATTCATTTCTCGATTTGAGGGGAGGTACAGGAACAGGTCTTTATGGCTTGCTGCCCACAGTTGGTATAAATATTAAAATTCCAAATGTTAATATATGATACTGTACCCAAATGTAAAATAATCAAAGCATTAAACAATAAAGATAACAATGTATTTATTAAATTAATGTGTTTATATTAACATTATCATAATTATTACTTCGCTAATTTCATAAAGACCTAGGCCTGAAATTCACGTGTTCAATTTAGTTCTATTAGAAAAGTGATTTTTGGCAAATAAAACTAAATCCAGGTTTTTCAGGTTTTAATTATGGCTTTTCATTTAATACAAGATAATAAGAAAGATATCTTACTCTACGTCATTTTTCCAATCGTATAAATTTTTAAATATAGATTTGTACAACTCGGATTTTGCATTTTCTGTCATTGAATTCTTGTCTTGATACGCAGCCATAAAATTCACTAATTTTGGATGTATATCATAGCGAATTTTTCTACCTTTACTGGCTTTTGTATCTACTTTCCTTTTGAATTTAGTTCTCAGTTTTTGAAGTTTGAGGTAATGACGACTTAGGTCACTGGTCTTTTCCGAGTTTGAAGACGAATTTTCAATAAGCTCTCTTAACAACTGGTGAAAGAAATCATCATCATTAAAATATTCAGGATCCAAAGTATCTTCAAGATCGTCGCCCTCCTTTTCTTTTTTGTTTACATCCACCTGTGAATTTCTCATTTGAGTTCGTTTTAAAAGCCTTTCCTTATTAGCTAGGACATGATCAATCTGTTTCACAGTAGATATTTGAAATGCAGAGAAATTGTTTTTATTTAATTTTCCAGAAGCAACTTGCGTTTTGTCATTCCACTTTTGAATAATTTCTTTTCTCCGTGGAATCGAAGCTTTGAAGTTTTTGGAAACAATCTTCTCGTAATCATTTAATCGCTTCTTTTTTCGTTTGACAGGTTCACCATCTTCGTCTGAGTGATCATCTGATGACAAATTTTCGTCGTCGCTGGCTGCAATAGATGTTTTCAAGCCGTTTCCAACTTTTGAGATGTTTTGATTATTAGATTCGTCATCATCATTTTCATCATCGTCTTCGTCAACTTCTTCGTCACCGTCATCGCTATCAGCAGTCTCCTTGATGGAATTCTTAGAAAGTCCTTCATCTTCTTCCTCGCTAGTGATCTCTTCGTCCATACCATCTTGATGTGAATCAGAAATGTTAGTAGGTGAAAGCAAAGCCTGTAAACCCAATAATTTGTCCATTAAGTTTTTAATGGATGTACGACTGTTTTGAACAGCAGTCATAAATTGCAATTCTTCATTTTCTTTGCCCTCAGCAGCCTTCGTGACATTTTCGAACGAATCAAATCGAGGTAATTCATTACTTCCAGTCAATAATTTTTGCAACTGAATACGGATTTCCAGTAAGGAGTCCCAAATACCTGTAATTCAAAAATAGCAGCAGTTTTGAAAGTACTGTCCTCAAAATTCTGTTTCCCAATCGGCAATTACAATTATATACAATATAATTATCCAATTTCCCATTAATTATGTTTAAATTAATTAGTATTAAATAGTGTTGCTATTTTGAACTCACGCAATTGGTTTTGAATTCCAAGTCCTTTTTCAATTTCAGCATTATTGTCATTTTCAGTGAATGTTTCCATTGTATCAGTATTACTTCCTCGCTATTTTTAAATGTGTCTAATGTTGAATGTTAAATTAAATTTCAATGTTAACTTTCACATTCCAAAAAAAGACGTAGAATATAAAGACCGCCTAGATTGTTCTGTGCCAATTTTCTACTGCACTTTAACTTTTTGAATTTAGATTGTATTTTCTTTATTCTGATATAAAGTAAATAGTAAATACTAAAAAATAAATTACAGCGACCACGTTTTCATTTGCATTAACACGGAGGTTCAGATTAAATGCGTGCGTGATTTTGATAACCTTCAGTGGATGAGATTTCAAAATTCGCGGAAAAGTTTATGAAATTGAGTGGGAAATCTTGCTGTAAATTATCCCATCATTGTCGCATTTGCAAATTTCAACTGATATGATATGATATTACCACCAATACAACCAGAATGTCAACTCCGTTCTTCTGCTGTTCACAAAACATTTAATGTTTGCAGTTGACTGATTGGTTTTCTTCTTATCCCTCTAAATAACAGGTATGTCAATTAATTTGTTACGTTTTGTAAATATGCAGGTTGATTTAAAAGACACTCTCATTTTAAAGTTTTCTATTGTTAACCTTTTCATCATTCCTGACATCAATTCACCTACTGTCACTTTAATTACATTCGCCCACGGTACTATAATATAATAATATAATAACTTTTGATTTTACGTGAATATTGACAAGTTGGCAAGTAATCTGGTTAGCTGGTGAAGCCGGTAGTTAACAGTTAATTGTTATCTGCTTCTCCAATTAAAAGCACCCCAATTAACATTATAGCAATTTCAGCGCAACAAAAATTTAAAATAGGAATACTGAAGCCGAAACACCTTTTAAATTATAGCTTATTCTTGTCACCAACTCAAATAAAAATTTATGAATACATTTTGATACAGAATTTCATACATCTTCCTTAAATTAATTCAACGAATGACAACTTTTGACTTTGAATTACGAAGTATTATTAAAATGACAATAAAACTAATGTTGAAGTACAGATGGTCTATATTTTCAGAACGGCTTAAAGTTCATTTTAGAATGCCATTGAAAAATATCTGAGTTGTGTATCCAAAGTAAAGTAGGTTTATACATTGTACTTATCTCATATAAATAGTATACTTTTACCTCATTGATATGTCCATTATTTTTATTAGACTCTGATCAAGTTTTTATTGGGATTGGTTATTACTTTTATTGTCGTACTTTGCATTACATAATAAAATAGTACTATTGAATGAGGAAGCCACTAAAACTAAGACTGATTGCATTTAGAGGTCGTTAACCAAACAGATAGAAAATATTATTCCCAAAGGCAATTAAGTTTCCTTTACTACATTTTACAGAAAATGGAGATGGATGACTACTCAGAGTATGATGACTATTACAATGAATACGAAACTGAAGATCTTGCTGAGATGGAGTACGATGATGTGCAACACATTGGAGAAGATACGACGATGAAGCAAATGTACGAAGATTGTGTGGAGCCCACATTGTTTAGTGCTTCAGATCAAATTGGAATACTGTTTATTAGCTGCTTACTCTACAAAATTTCAACACAATTGCGTAAGATTTAATTGTATTGACATCACCTTCATGTATAAAATTTTGTAATCCTTACGGTTGTTGTATCAAATAATTGATGGAATTACATTTGCTATAGTACAAAAGTGCAAATACAAATGCAGTTTTTGGTAAGAGGCTTATGAATAATCTAACGAATTGATGTAGGACGAGGACGAGTGATTGAGTGATGATACATATGATAATAATCTAAACTTTGATACATCCGAAAAATTTATTATTCTTGCCAGAAACAATAATCATTGAAGTTCTTTAATTGTAGTTGTTTACAATCGCTTTTAAAGGTTTTTAATTAAGGTTACTAAAACTTTATATCTTACTAGTAATAAAGTTTAAGAAATTTTAGTTTAAAAAATGCTATCTTGGAGTTATGTAGTCATACAATGATGGCGATGATGCTCTTTTATAATTGATACTGCAATCTGTTGACAAGGGATTTCATATTCATTCGATATATACAATATACTAATTATAATTATTTTCTTGCTCATTCCTAGTACCAACGTCCAGACTTTTGTGCCATATAATCTCATTGTTTTGCGGACTTTTGGGTTTGTACTCAATTATTGGAATCAATGCAACTTACACTGCAATAATCGGCGTGTCAACTTATTTCTGTCCCTTGTTTTGCTTTAAAAAGACATTCGGGATATATTCGTACCGAATTATTATGACTCTTCTACTCGTATATTTAGTAATAAGGTAAAGTCAGTTTCCATGTTGATTTTTGTCTTTCTACCTCAACCATTCTGAAACATTTTTAGATGCCATAAACTACAAAAATCTAGTTGTTTAAAATGTAAATAATATCAGCAATGATTTTTATTTCATATTTATATTCAATCTTAGTCATTTGTCTTTGGTATCTCGCACAGTATTTCTACATTTGTGTTAAAATTATGTATTCAAAGTTTAAGACACATCCCTTTTCCCTTATTTCAATCGTACTTAGTAGTTAGTACTTAAATATAAATCATGAAGAAAGTAGGAGGTTATTGGATTTAATTATATTACATTTTATTTGTACAGAGAATATTTTGATGTAATTTCGGAGTCTTGGGAGCAAGTTAGAGGAGTTCAGATGATAATGGTTCTGAAAACGTTGTCAGTTTGCTCTGAAATATCGAGTAATACAAGGAAAAATGCTCCAAGTTTGCTGGAATATTTAGGATACGTTTTTTGTCCTGCAACTGTAGTTTTCGGTCCATGGATGTCTTTCGATCATTACAACAAAGTGTATGAACGACGAGCATGGGTAGGAAAAACTAGACAAATTCTTTTCACCATATTTATTTTCTTTGAAAATTACTTGGTATATCTGTATCATAAATAATGAATTGTTTGCAGAGTTTTGGATGGGTTGTGAAAGTATTTGCCACCAGCACATTCGGATTTCTGTGTCTTGGCATTAGTTCCTGCTGGGTGTATTGGCTGTTCCTTGGCACGTATTCAAGGTACTATACATTAGAATACATCATCTGGAAACACATACAATTCATGTTGAATGCCATTACCATAATTTGCATGTTTATTTGTCAAAATAAATTACTAATAACTTCTGTCTCATTTCAGCTGGTTGGTTGCTGTTCGAGACGCTCTGTCTGTACGCTTTAGTCACTATTTTATTGCAATCATATCTGAAGCAACATCCGTGCTCTCTGGATTTTACTCGGCGGATGGATCAATGAACGTAGAAGTTTGCAAGCCTTGGAAAATAGAGTTCCCAAGATCTCTTGTTGAAGTAGTTGTGTACTGGAATATGCCTATGCACAAATGGCTCAAATTGCGTAAGAAAATCCTAAAATGCATACAGAGTAACTTTCTATTACATTTAAACTTAAAACGTTTTTATTGTTTTTCTAGACGTTTTCCGACCTCTGTCTCATTTGCGTACATTTTGGCCGCTGATCTTAACGTTTTTAGTCAGTTCAATGCTTCATGGACTCAATTTTAACTTAACGATGGTTTTGCTTTCCTTGGGAGTGTATACGTACGTGGAGCACACGTTGCGGGATAAATTATCGTCAATATTTGACGCCTGTGTTCGTAGCAGAGCTTGTAACAATAATTGTGGACATAGTTTCAAAGCCGACCATATCATTGTAAGGTTTGTGAACATATTGTTCAGATTTTGGGCTTACTTTCATCTTTCTTATCTTGGAATCATGATGGACAAGAGCCAACGAAAAGCAGAACCTGGGAATCTCTCTGACCATTTTTCGAACGAATTGAAAAGGTGGCAGTCCCTGAATTACGCTAGTCACTGGGCTGTTTTAGCTACATATTTGGGGGCAATGGTTGTTTGATCTCATTTTTCAACGTGGAAATTCGTTGTATGATTGTCAGTATTTAAAAAAAAATTTGTAAATGATCTTCTTTGAATAGGCAGTATTTATAGTACAGTGTTACTGAATGGACTGTACAGATTTTGTCCTTTAATTTATTACTTTCGATCTGTAAGCTTTGTTCATTCCACTTTCAACTATGATCTGATCAGTCTGAATTCAACTATGCAAGTCTGATATGCATGGCTGCTAATTATTATTATGATAACAAGGTTTTGAAAGAGTTAAATAAACCTTTCTAAAAAATCATTCGTGTAGCCTATGATTACAGTACCTAATTATTGTTGGTCGATCAAATTATTGAATTGTGCATATTATGTAAGGATACCCATGAAGTATGCAAGTAGCACTTAAGTATAGACAATAGGAACTTCGTAGTCTGACTTTATTTAAAATCGGTGTAATTGGAATGTGGAACATCCTGAACTGTGAGAGAAATCAAGAAACCGATTTGCCTTTGTAGGTAGAACTACAGACGTTAAGTAAATGGAACACATTATGAAAAATGTATTAATATAAATACGGAAGCACAAGGCACAAAACTGCTATGATCTGTCTGTTCAGTTCTATGGGACTAGAAAGGATTTATTTCATAGCATACAAACGCAGTAGTCGCAGTCATACAATTTGTGCCACACACAACCACTTTACATGATTTACACCTGATATTTAGATATAATATGTACATAAACTCAACACACGAGATATAAGAGAACATCGAATAAAGTACGTAATAATCAAATTGCAATGATAAGATTACTCGATCAGTAACAATCATAGTGTAATAATATAATAGAATAATACTCCTTTAGGTATTTAATGACAATACATTATACCCATTACGTAGTAACTAGTTATATTGACCAATGTGATTTAGATTAGCTCATTCTCAAGGCATCTCCTCTGCTTAGAGATATTGATGGAGAAATGTGTCGGCGTCTTCTCTACTCTATAAAATCCGTCAACAATCCCCGACTGTTGCTTTGATGCAGACTAGCTTTGGCAGTGTTGAAGAGATATATTGGCCAACCACATTATCATATTAATAATATATTATATGCCCCATCACTACACCCCAGAGAGTCACCATGCCCTGCTAACGACCTCCTTCTAAGCACATGGAGTAATGCAATAATATTAATAATACATTTTTCTCGCTAAGGTATTCGTAATCAAGAAAATATCCTAGTCTATGTAATACAGTGAAACTTAATATAATAGTGTTAATAATATACTGTAGTTGGTATTGCATTTGTTGCAGTCCATTGATTTGTAAGTAAATACGAAGGGATAGCTCAGACGGGAGCTCATCTTTAGATCCGTCAGCGTCTGCTCGAGATTAGTTAAACTTGAACCTAACATGGCGAATTATTATTCTTTCTGGCTGTACTTGTAATTGCAGTTTCTCCTTCCTGTGTCTGTAGACACCATATCCACATTTATATGGCTTAATGATTTGACTCTCTCTTGTCTCATCATTATCTCCTTTTTAAGAGAGTCCAGTTAGGCCGAAACCTATTTCCAATGACCAGTGTCCAATAATACTAACTAATTTGCTGCAGATGTCAAGAAAGTACCAGAAGATGCGTGAGCCACACAATCGTAGTCATAAGTGCAGCAGAGTTCTCCATCCTGCGTTTTAAATGACAAAGCATTCATTTAGTACAAATCCTTAATTGGTCAAATACGCACAATTCACATCACAGAAACCTTCTTTGTACCAGTTGCACAAAATTTGGTATATTTTGGATTGAATTGTAATTTCCTCAACGTGACTCAATTAAAAACGCATTAAAACAGTATAAAATAGATTAATTTAAAATTCACGTTCGGTGTATGCCCTTTTCTCCCACAATATACAATTTTCAGCAACCGTACAAAAAGGGTTTTATTTTCTCAATTTTTCTTATTTGTGGTATAACAATTATGGTGTAGTGTGTTTTCCAAGAAATATGTACCTGATATATAAGTGTGTGTTGTAAGGAATTTATGAATTTTACTCAACCGATCGTCAACCCCAATAGAATTAAAGTCAATTTAAGAACATTGAAGTTAAAGTTTGTCTTATTAAACTGAAACAAATAGTGGGCAGATTCCATTCCGAAATACACCTATCAAACATAGTAGGCTGTCCACACTATTTATTAATGAGATATGACAAATTACATTTATTCTGTTTGACCATCCCAGTTATTAATTATTAAGCAAGTACCGTGTAGCATGAAGTCATTTTTACAGCCTTTCTTGGTACTATTATTATGAGTAACATATTATGGCTATGTCGTGTAAACGGTTTATATTACTATGACAGTGAGCTACACGTACCTAACTACTGTAAAAGGAAAAGTAAATAGAGCCCTGGGATTTCTTTGTAAGTTATTTGGCACGCGAATTTCATTGTTATCATTTTTGAAGTTGTTTTATGCGAAATAAATATGGAAATAAACAGTATTCAACAGTGACATTATGCGGTTGTCTAGGATAATAGAGGTAGTTGCCAAGACAGTTGCCAATAAAATTTTGCGTTTTTCTGAAAACCTTTCAAAATTCGCTTATGGAAATTCGGGCTCCCAGGGCTCTATTTACTTTTCCTTCGACAGTAGTTTTGTTATAAATTACCTTTTCACAATATCAAATTACTTTGGGTATTGATCGATTTTTGGAGAACCAAACTTTAGCTGTTGAAAGCATCGGCAATACAAAATTACATATAAACGGTTTGCTGAATGTATTGATGAGGTTGTTGTACCTGTATATGTACAAATGCTACTTGTTTGGCTATCCTTTCTATATTTATACATCTATGTGTTGTGTATAATTGTGTAGGTGTTACTTTTCTATGCAAACTTTATTCCGTGTTTCGACTTTCGACGTAGCGAGCTAAGTAATGCTTTGAACTAATATCCATTAGCCAATAAATTATAGGTTAGGTGAGTGAAAATAAAACGATAGCATCGTTATTCGCACATTGCTCTTCCGTACCACACCACGAAATTAAAATGCCTTCTACACCGTTTAAGAACGTTTTTATTTTTTATGTATCATTGTAATACTATGATTTACGTCAAACATGCATGACGCAAACTTGTATTTGTGATACTTGATACTACCATACAATAATACCACGATTATCTGTTGCAAAAAAAAAGTAAATCTAAAACGTGGTTTCTGTAATTGCGTGGTATGGAATGGTTGATGCATAAATGCATAAGCATCACTTTTGATGCACAAAATGGCACTTTAGCACCAAAATACCTATTATTGTATTTTGAGCACAAAATGTCATCGAAAATGTTACGAGTTGAGAATAAACATTATACCTTTGTGTCTTATGTCAGCAACGTTAAACTGAGTAATTGTATCGTTTGCTTATGGATGTGGTTACTAAATGTTTAGTGATCGTGAACATATAACGGTTTGTGATCCTTTTAGCTATATAAACAAAATGGGTTGCAATAGCTCTCTTTTTACATTTTCTCATCCCACCATTGTTCCATTTTTAGACATTGACCAAATGTACGTTAGCATAAATGAAACTAAATTGTTTCATTGCACAATGTCTTTGTATTATAACTTAGATATAAAAATTGCAAATTTGAGTAATATTTATGAATGTAACTATTTGATTTTGAAAATTTTGGACGCAATGGTGAAATAAATAGTAAATTAGTATGTTCAGCGTATTGTGGCTGATAAACCATTCAGATCAAGATCACCTACCAAATTTTGTTGTTTAGGAAATCTGTGTGTATGTACTGATGATTGTGTCATGGTTAAGTTTATCATTACCCGAGTTATTTGTTAATTAGTAGTTATAAATATACACACCCATGCTATCGAACACATGCAAAAACGAACCAAAATGCGTACAACAACTCAACAGTGGCAACAAAGGACAGTTATTTCAAAAATGGATATAAAAAATCATAGTGTAGTTTTTAAATGCAAAAAAAGCAATTCAGGCACTTATATATTGACATAAGCTCATTCATTCAGTCCTAGCATTAAATACGGCTAGTATAAATAGGTATAAACCAAAAGTAACAAGAATTCGGCAACTGAAATTTTAAAAGTGAGATAAAATCAAAAATCAATTACCGAAGCACACAAAATCCATCATTTTTGCTCACCGATTTAGCGCAGAGCGGCACCTGTTCGGGTTAATGGGGTTATAAATTGTTTAGTAAGTTACAGATTAAAAAGGTATTGATATCATAATATACCTAAAACTACTTTATAAATTTGCCCAAAAATATTTTCATCAAAAGCAGCCATATAAATTTTAATGGATAAAAAGGTACACCATACTAAAAACTGTATCAATTGAGGTTTAAAAGGAAAGCATTTCATTAGTTTCATTTAGCAAATGTAATATAATGTAAATAATTTGAAGCTATTACCTATACGATCATTATGGTAAACTACACGTTTAGCTGTATACCACAAAATATATCTACGCATTCATTCTAACCTTTGATGTTAGATTTTCAAAAATGATGATCGTAAAACTTTCTAGAGTATAAACATAGATCCCCTTTCTTTATATTATAGAAAAGTAAATTAAATTTTGATTTGATATTGAGATGCATGAGCACACAAAAGATCATGCTGTTACATTTTTAACACAGAAAAGAATAGATTAGCAACCCATGGTTATCAGTATGTTATTTACAAAACCGCCATTAAATACATAATATACAATATGTGCCTGTCAGACAAAGTGTATTCTTATTCTGAATATCTCTGTACATCTTTCTGTAATGTCTAGACAAGAGGGAAGGTTAGTGGGAGTCAAGAGAAATGGATTGTCTGGCTGTACCTGACATTTGCAGGATATACAATGGTTGTGAGGCAGTGTCACTCTCGTCCCAGACTCGATTGTATTCTGCAGGAGGTGACATTCGCTAAACGTATTGTTTCTGTGCCAGTGAGTACATCTGTTATCTGCCGATTCCTCTGGACAGCGATAACAACAGTCTCCGGTTGGAAGAATTGCATTGTGACACTCGACCGGTGGACAATCAATTGGCCAACAGTCTATTTCACCATCCAGACACTCACAAGTTTGACAGTTGAAGTGCCACATTTCACCTAATACAACCAATATATACTTCTATGAATTTTATTTTAATAAATAACACTCGACGAGCCATGAGGAACGCAATGCACATTAATTTTTCATTAGTAACTAAAACGGAATTCTGGGTCAGTATACATTTTGATACATTATTCATGTATTTGAAGGTCAAAGTAAATTAAAAATAGATGCGCAACTCAACCAATCTGAATTTAATCTGAATTGCTTTAAATCGCAGCTATAATGTTTAGTTGACATTTGCAAGACGCATTAACGTCGTCAGGGATTATGTAATAGCAAAAATGTTGAGAGGTACATTTACATTTGGGTATCTTTGTTGGTAATGTGGGCCTGATTTGCATAATGGTTTTTCGGTAGGGTCTATAGGGACAGGGATAAGTATCTACTTACAGGTACAAGTTGTTAAGAGTACTAACGAACCTGACTGGAACAAAGTGTCTTGGTAAAGTTGGTGTTTGCATGTTTTCTTTTGTAGGCTCTTTTCACTCACAGTCACGTTGCCACACTTGTCACAGCACTTATGAACATTTTCGATTGTATCGCTTATATCAAGAGGACATAGTTGAGGACAGACATCATTAGGATCGGTATGACAGGAAATTGTTCCCGGGGTGGCGCATGTACACACGTTACAATTGTCCCCAAACCAGTTTGAGCCCGGCAAATGCATTATGTCATCATCAAAACATCCTAAAACGAGTTTATTGGGCGTCAATTCAAATGAAAACCTGGGTATAATACGATAAAAATGATTATTTGCACTGTACTGACCTGGAAAACATTGATGGCCACCTCCAGGGCAGCTACATTCATATGACCCCATTAAATTATTGCACTGCAGTCCAACAGAACAAGGGTCGTTCTCGCATTCATCAATATCTGCCAAAAAAGAGATCTCTAATCAGTTGGGTTGACAAATTGCACGGAAACCTTTCTTAACTCAATTCTTCTATTCGATGTTATGATTAACTAAGCCTTTATGGTATCTGTCCTTGTAAGAAAAAGTCATGCTCATAAAGGTAAGTTAGGTAATTATCATGTCATTTATTGGGGACATATTATTTGGATACCTTCGCAGCGAACTTGACCATTTTGAGCAAGGCTGGCTTGAAATCCTTCACGACATTGGCAAAGGTACCACCCGGGTTTGTTGACACAAATGGCATTTTCAGGACACAGGGCACCCGTTTCTGTCGATGAGTTCCTCCCCACGAGGCATTCATCAATGTCAGTCTCACATTGAGCTCCAGACCAACCTGACCGGCACGAGCAGACATCGGGAGCTATGCACATTCCCCCATTCTCGCATGTCCGGTTGCAAATTGCTGTAATTTTATAAGAAGATAGTCCAATTTCAATTCAATAGCTCACAAAAACCTTTGGCTCAATAGAAAAATACTGAATTCATTCAATAGAAGTAATGGATGCACTCAATGGATATCATTGCCATAAATATTACATAATATCCATACTACTACTATCTATTTGTTTGTGTAGACAGGGAATATAATGAAAGCATTAAATGTAAGTGCATCATCATCTATAGATAGAAGTTATCTGTACGTATGAAAGTTATTTGAGTGAGTATTATCAGGATTGACTTTGGGAGTATTACGGGGAGGAGGAAGTTATAGGTAAAAGTAAGTTGGCAGTGGCGTACGTGAGCAGTGGAATCCATTCCCTTCATATCCTTCGTTACATGTGCAAGAGTAAGAGCCTTTTGTGTTGGTGCACACAGAGTTATGATGACATTTATTGGAGCCTCCCTGGGCACACTCATTTTCGTCTTCGCACTGAAACTGGTTGATCTTTTTGAAGCCCTTGACACATTCACAAGAGTAGCCTCCTAGAGTGTTCACACAATTCGTGTTGCGAGCGCAGTGATTGCGCTCGGAAAGGCACTCGTTTAGATCTTCACATTTGAGACCATCGCCTGAAAACCCTTCTTTGCATTGACAGGTAAAAGTGGTTTGAAGATTGACACATGTAGCGTTGGGGTGGCATTGATGGCCATGAGTAGCACAGTAATCCGTGCCTGAAATAACAGAGCAAATAGTACTGTCGACAGATGCATAAATTCACCAACAGTCATTAGCTCTTCCTGTCGATAGTTATAAATGAGCTGACGGAATCTGAAAACCATGCACACTAAAAACGACTCCCAAATTCAGTGAACTCACCTGGACACACTTTACAACATTCTCCTGGCACAACAATTTGTTCCGAAGGCGAGCACGTTAAGGTCGGACATGTTTTCACAGGATCCCGTCTCTTACATTGCATAGAGCCGGCCGTACATTCGCAATCAACACATTCACGCATTGACTCTACCTCTCCATGATCATAATACTTCCCCCGAAAAAAACATTGCTCTGAAAAAAAATTCAATTTTGTTATTTTTCTACTCCTACATTCATTCATCAGACAAAATCATCATTACCGTTATAATATTCACCCACTAATTATAGTCCGCCATTTCACCTCTAATTATAAATTCAATTATATACAGGTATGTAACCAATTTTAGCTTTTCAGACCACATGCAGTTTCTAATTACAATAAAATGACACGTTTCATATGGAAATTAGGTACTAAAGTTGTAACTTGATAATTAAATATTAAGTTATTAATAAACTATTTTAGAACACTTTGAGAATTGTGTACTTAATATGCATTGGAATTCAGTTAATGTAGTAACAGTAACTGTACTGTTAGCCCAATTTAATTACACAATTACAATTCTACCATGATTCTACCTTAGAAGGTCGGGGCCATTGTTGGGTTTTTAAATTAGGATATCTGCTATTTTATTTAGCAGTGGATTTAAGTCACCTAATGGTCGAATTTAAAGACGAAATTCGGATGTTCGTAGCAGTATCAGATGCAATTACCCAAAATAGGTTTACGAAACAAGTCTTTGGCAATGGCATTAATAGTTAGTTTTTAGATATGCATGTGTTACAAGGAATACTTGTTAGGTCTGTGTGCACAAATTTAAGTTTCACACATGCACTTTTAAACGTCATTTGATGGTGTGTACACTAGTGGGTGAAATGGTAACAGTGATGTTGATTTTGGCTGGCATGATATGTCATTTGGGTGGTTGCGTTAGTTTTGAAAGTTTAATGGACTTACTGAGGCACATTGGACAACATTCACCGCGGTGTGAGATAGGATTTTTGCAATTCGCTGAGGGACACTGCATACGGTGACATTCAATTTCACCTTTCTGTAAGCGTGTAAACCAAAGTAAATTTAAACATGTTTCCCCAAGCTTAATGACAGATTACTATCTCATATCGTACCAACCATCAATATTTACTCTAAATACTCCACACGAATGCTTACCCTGCTTACGTATGTATACATAGAGCATTTTCATTATGTAAGCTACCCGACTTGACTCATTTTGCACGAAATCAATTTGGGATATCAATTAGTATGTACACTTACTTAGTAAATATGGAGTATACATTTTGGCATCGTTGACTATCAGATTTAGTTACTTCTATGCTTTTAACAATCTAGTTGTCCACTAATTGCGTCGCATTCTGTAGGCAGAGCTACTATAGTATACTTAATTAGATAGCAATCTCGTGCTAAGTAAGTAGCAATCATGTATTTACGAAATCATTAAATATTCATGGTTTGACTACATTTTGTAAATGTTTGAAGAACTGAGGTATGTGAAAGCAATTCTCGTTTCACCCTTCAAGGGTTAATTATATTACTTCGTTATCTTATCTTCGCATTATATAGTATAATGCTAATTAAAGATTGGATAGAACCGTATATTGATATACATTATATTATAGAACATTTTGATGTAGAAAATATTTGTTCACTAACCTTGCATGTGCATAAGTCACAATTTTGTTGCCACGTGGATCCATCCCCGAAGACAGAAGTGTCATTGACACGACATGATTTCTGGCATTCACATTGTTCTACATTAGTTAGACGCGCTTCTGCTTGGTTAAGCTGTTAAGCAATATGAACGTTAGAGAATACTTTATTAAATATATTCATATCATTGGATTTTAAATACCACTTACACCACTTAGGTGTATCCCGTTTACTTATCACAGAAAAGAGCAGTATCATAATACTCTATGTCACTAAATCACCTTCCAATACTAAACACATATTTACCGGCAAATCCACTATAAAATATTAACGACTGCAAGAGCCGGCAAACTGAATTCATAATGTTGGACTGAAATGTAGGGGCATTCATTAAGAAAGACTGCACAGCTCACTTTTTCCAGGCCACGCAAGTTTACTTTGGGACTGTCGTAACATTTTCTTGTAGTAAAGTAGTAGTCTATGGAAATGTGTCTAAACACGTACCCGTACCGGCGTGCTCTAAACAAACTAGTAAAACGTAAACTACGAGAAGAAAGTCAAAGACAATGAGCACTTATTAATATTACAGACCTTTCTTTCCTATAATCGTAAATTGAATGAACATACCCGTTGAATAGGAAAGCAAACTTGTGAATTTTAAAGTATGAAACGACTATATGTAAAGAAGGCTTCCAGTTTTTGGGTTATTGCACGATTGTTAAGGATAATGTATTGATACTAGTGGGAATTCAATAAAGATAAGCACGAACATGAGCTAGAATTTACTATATATAGCAAAATGACAGATTACAAGTTCTAACTGAAAGGTTACCGATTTCTATGTCTGCTAAACGGTCGTCAATGGATAAACTCTACATACAATGAACATAACCTGAAAGCCATTTAATACAGTCTATTACACTGTTTAATGGCATAAGATCCAATTTGAACGATAAAACTAGTACATAAATTGTAGCTTGGTAGGGATCCTTTTGATGTCACTGTCCTGTAAATAAGTACCTGCTCACATTAGTGCAATTATGCATTGCATCAATACTATTTAAGTATTTGCAAATGCCATTAAGCTGACTGTGACATTTTGTAATTGTAATTTTATTGCCTGAATAGATCTATATTTTAGAAGCTATTGAATATATCTATTGAGACACAATAATTCATAGAAGTAAATAGTGCTGCATTTCAGTTATTATTTGCAGTTTTAGTATATAGCTATGTGACACTACATTTTTCAGTTAAATAGAAAGGCTATTATTGCAGATGGCATACGATGCAAATGATAAAGGTAGCAGTGTTAATACCTATTTTACTTTTACCTATTTTTCCAGAAATACTATAATGTTGGTCCCTATGGGTAAATTTTATTGATTCTAAAACATTTGACGCCAAAAGTAACAAAATCCCGATTCTACACTAAAGGAGAATCAAGGTTAAAGTTGGCATTAGGATAGTGGACGCCCAATGGCAGAGTAAGTAGTGAATAATATTATTGGGAAAATATCGTCATCTAAACAAATGTACATAGGTACACCGTATTAATTCATTTATTAAAGTTAAAGTGTAGGCATTCCCAGTCCCAGTGGACAACTAAAAATCGGGGAAAATTCAGAAATTCATTCAGCTTTCGTAGAGATTATCTTCCGGTCTTTTAACATTGCCAAATGGCCTAACCTCATCCGTCTTAAATCGCAGTAGTAAGACCTTAGCTCCACATACATCTTTAAAAAGCATTGGTTTAGTTAAACTTACACGTTCGGTGAGGAGCTGAATTTGTGACTGAAGGGAGGCGAAGGATATTTTTAAGGCAGTGTACTCGCTGCAAGTCGGGCATTGACTATCCATTTGTGGACATTGAGACAAGTAACCGAATGGACCAAATGTGAGTCGCAAGTCTTGCATCACGCCCTATTCAAATAAAATTCATCAATTCCCCATCGTTTGTGCATTAAACCCAATATATTGACAATTTTCAAATACTGTAGTAGTATCGCTTAAATATTTATGTGCGGAGTGTACACCGCAAGGAAGGAAAGCCGGCATTGTGGTATAATCGCATGGAATCTACGATTCGACCAACTTGCACAATATTACCAATATAAATAGCTCAAGAGAAAGTTAATGGACAAAGTACAATGCATAGGTAGGTATTTATTTCATCGATTGGACTCCATGAGTGATATTCATGTGAAGCATGAAAATCCAATTTGTAGAAGAAACACTCCCTAATACATACCTGTTTTAATAGAGAGAATACATAAGTATTACAAATAGCTAAACAATATAAACAAATGAATAAACAATGCGGGAACGCATTCTATTATATTAACTATTTGTAATACACTCCCACAGTATAGGAATCTAGGTAGACTGATTCATAATATATTAGTATTATTAGTATAACGTTACCAATTAGGATATGGGGAGCAAGTACATGACATGCATCCACTAAGTTTAAGGGCAATGAATCAGTGGGAAAAGAAGGACATTGCATTATTGCTCGGTGAGAACAGAAAAGCATTAACTCACCTGGTATAAGAAATGAGAAGTCGTTTTTTGACCAATCCAAATGGATATGTTTCTAGCATCGAATATGGCAGTGGCAGGGTCGAACTTTAGTACCCGTCTATAAGTAGGCGAACAGTCGACTAGGATGTCCACTTGCGAGGCAGAGAACGAAATGGCCAAACGGTGCCAACTTCCGTCTGCCAAGCGGAATGGGAATGTTTCGACTGTCGAGCCAGAAATGACCCTCAACTCATTTTTGCGACCACTCGACTGAATCTCTAATGCACTGCCAAATCAATTATTAAAATATGAGTCAGCTTTTTATCAAAATTCTTTTCCTTTGACTCTTTTTGTATTATTCCTATGTAGTTATAGATTCTATCTGGCGCACAAGGAATTGCTTCAAAAATGATGACTCCAAACTTTGAGAATTTGAAACGCACACACTTGTTTACTTTTTATTCACATACAAACATATTTACCCATTTGTACATGACATGGAACAATTTATAATTGTACACTTTAAAAATTAAATTACAAGTGATTTGTATATTTTACAGTTCAACTTATTTGTGGGTGTAAGTAAATATAAGAAAAGAGTAACGTATTACAACCATTTAAAGTTACCAAAAATGTATGCATTCAAGAGTTTTGAGTATCGTTTCATTTTTGGAAGGCTTTGAACTGCTTTTATAATATTGCTTTCTATCGTGACTAGAAAACATGCAAATAACTACTTAGTTACAACCAAGCCATTAGGGATAATGAAATCATTGACTGTATGGCATAAATATATCTAACGATCAATTCTGCAATTCAATCGGGCCCTTTGCAATAAATATCAGGTAAGCATCTGTATCGGAGGGAGCCAAAAAATGTAACTCACCTAAGTAGGCCTCTAGAAAATGCTAATAAGGTTCCCACATTATTAGGGTTCTGCTTAACAATGGCTGAGATCGTGAACTCATTGGCACCGATCTCCGCTAAATGAGTACGGATTCCTTCTATCCAGTCACCTGTGATCATCATCTCTCGGTAATCACCTGCAATCACCGCATATAAACTCTTTTCAGAAATCAATTTCAAATCAAACATATTTTTATGATCATTTTCTTTTAATATACATAAAATTAATTGTGAAATGACCAAATAAATGTAAATTGCAAAATTATTGAATAGAGATTCATTTCATGTCTCAAGATTACCCGTGAAGATAACTCCAGGACTAAGCGTGTGAACTCCCATGCCAAGAGAAACTCCTTGGTAGGTACTATTGTGCAGATGAAGACTGTCAAAAAGATCCAACTGAACGAACTCTGGACCGCCAACTGTAAAAATTAAAAAAAGGAATTACATAATGACATGTCAGGGTCTCACTCAATAGCATTTACACTGGGGCAATAAGAAATGTTTAAGTAGAAGGGTAGACCAAGGTTTAGTAGGTATTCTATTACAAAGAAGAAGCGTGGATACATTTGTACTCTTATAGATCAGTAATAAGGAAGCAGTAGGACAGAACCTGCAAGATGAGCAAGAAGAAGAGTTAAAACACCGACAAGGAAATGTGGATGGGTCATAATAATGTCTTTTGACTGGCCGAAACATAATTAATTCACTGCTATCGATCACAGAACAAATGTTAAAGTCCCACAAAGACTAGCAGACTGCCAGAGTCAAACTGACGGACAGAGTCCATGCAAGTCGAACTGATAGTGACACAAAATGATAGTCAGGTAATTGATGACCGTGTTCTCCTCACTCATTTTTAGTAGCCCTGTCACTGCTACCAGTTCAATAGTCTCCTTTTCCTCAGCTACTATATATCCCACCGTATTAGATGACTCTCCGTCTCTACTTTTGAATCTATCTGCTGAAGTACAAATGTAATAACAATATTAATGAATGCATGTACAACGAACAATGGAGTAGGTACACATTTTAAGTATAGGTAATGCTGTGCTAGAAGAACAACTCAAATTCTATTTTCTTAGGTAGCTATGACCTGTATAGGTATGTCAATGTCTGCATAAAATGTCTTATCACAATTTAATGCACTCTATAGTGTATAGAATCAATTAATAAGTGAACCGTGTAATCTTCGTGTCAATCATGCCTTGTGTTCTATGGACACAGGCTGCATGCCAACTGACTCACAATTACTACACATCTCATAAAAACGCTTCTCTCATTTCATCGGATATCTGAGCTTACACGACTGAGTTATGAATGAGAGACCAGATATAGAAAAGTCAATATTATCTACTATACAGATAGTAATTGTGTGAACAAGAACTTAACATAAGTTACACAACAGAGCGGGAGATTCCTTAAAAGTACATACGTCCCATATCACAACTATCATAAATTGACATCTTTAGTATATGGTGTAATGCATAGTGGACGTCTGTTAGTCTCCTGTATGTATCTCTGAATGACTGAACTTGCATATAATACTGACATGAAAATGTACAGCCACATTGTGCATTCATATATACCTAGTTAATATATTTGGAGATTCAAATGCAACTGAGTCGATACATATGGTATAATAGATGAGAATATGTAGACGAAGGTGTTAAGTCACCAATAACTACAAAGAGGATGAGTCAAGTCAAAAATAGCCGACTAGTAATCTGGTTCAATATTGATACCATCGGCACACTTGTACCTTTGCATATTACATCAACTTTATTATGGATTCCTTGTGACAATATTTACAGATACTCTACATAGGTGTTTCTAGTTCTAGCTATATTATATTGCAACTGTAACGTATACTTCATCATGGAATTATTAGGAACCAATATCATATTTCCTAAATGTGTGCCGACAATTAAATAGTGCCGGAAAGAGAATGCCTGATAAGATAATCCTTTTATATCCAATTTACTACAAGCCACTTTTTCTGGCACAACAAATCATTACATATCCACAGGGTGCCCATTTACATTTACATCTGTAAAATTTTGTAGGTATCATTTTCCACACCAGTTACAAATATATCATATCAATTGGCTTAGACATTATTAACAGGACGTTTTTTCCACAGTTTGTATGACAGCTTAATTTTGTCCCGCCTACGATTTTTGACCTCTTTTTGCTTTTCTAAAAGTGCAACCTAAATACAAATTGCAAACTTAATTGCAAGCAAATACACTCGAAAATTAGGCAATTTTACAAATTTTACATCAAGATTCTGATAGTCACAATTGAAAATGTTTTAAGTAATTCATCATTATAAAGAAATGTCCTACTAAATGTTTGCATACGTAGGACAATGAACTTTACTTTTTTGTATATAAAAAACTAAAGTCAATGTATCACTTAAAACATACTATCACTAGTAATAAAAATTCAGTAACTTTTTATGTTATTTTTATTATATGATAATAATCAAAATATACCAACACCATCCATCTAATAAGAAATCAAGAAAAAATTGAGTTGGCAATGGAGAAATCTGGTAAATCCAATCAACTTGAGTAAACATTTAGCTCATTGCTATGAACATGAACATTAATATTGTCGTGTTTAAGGACACAGGAAATTGGGTAGGCATTAGACATGGTGGTGCAAGGGAAATAGGAAACCAAATTTAACAAATGATTTAAAATGTAATATGTACATGCGTTATGCTCTATTAGTGCAAATAATGTGGTTTTATTGACAGCCCGAAATAAGTCATTCATGTTTAGCAAACAAAAACTCGCTAATTACTATTCCTTTTATGTAAAGTATTTACTAGGTACTTACAGAGAGATATTCTTTAGTCTTGTGAAGTAAGTTGGAATACAATTCCTAACATTTTATTATTATCTGTGTTTTCTATTGCCAATGTTAATCCCATGTTTTCCAAAAATGTCAAGAGATTATAAATTGTATATTATATGACGAGAAGCTATGAATAGATAAAAGAACGATCATCCTGTTACAGCATTTATGCAACTTGACTTCTTAAAAAATCCCCCTCTCATCAGAGAGTACATGTCTCTGTGTGCGTATTCTGTTCTTGAGACAGAATGATGTTTAAAAAAGTTAAGGATGAATTTCAGTAATTAGCACTTATTTTTTCAACAAAATCTTTTAACGATAACAAGAAGGATCTTACTATTTTATGGCTATGGTTAGCAACGTTATTATTAGTAACTTGGTTTAATAACAATAAATAATGGAAGAGTCTAATGAAAGCAGTTATGTTTAAAATCCACGATGTGCGATAAAACTCAATTAGGAGTTGTAACACATTCATGGCATAGATCATGCGACTGATGGTTTAACTAATGGGAAAAGTGAGTTATGCTTAGCAAGAGTTTTGTACTAGGAAGAAGGGAAGAGGTGCTGACTATTGAGTGAGAACTGACAGAAACTCATGTATCATCATATTATCTCAGAAATTGAGTACAAAACTATGCTGCGCCAATGTGCAAATAAGTCGCATTCTGCAGTGAGAGTTCACCATTTTCTGCAAAATCGCAGCGATGTACAAGTTAAATGTTAAAACTCTACAAAAATGTCATCATCTCATGAATCATGATTATGATGACAGAGCTGTATAGAGATAGACTACACGGAAACGTATTCTATTCACAGTTTTGTGTTTGCAATGAAATGTCATTTTTAAGTGAGAACATCCACATAACTCTAATATGCTTCGTTAACAACGTTTTATGTGTAAAAGGGACAATATGACTTAACTGCACATAAAATGTGCATATAAAAACATTCAGAGCTTTGAGAAATTAAATGAGAATACACATAAATTTTTATGCTTAATTTAACGTTAGGATTTTGATAGGAACACATAACTGATGCAGGAAATATTACTTGGAAACTACTTTCTCATCTTCAAGTGTCTAACATGGAGCATTGTGCAAAGCAGACACTACTCACAAAATCATTTTCTATTAATACCTATACTAAAATCAGTCGCATGTACAATTATGAATATAAGTCAACTAACCCATAACGCAATAATCAATGTACGAATTTATGTCTATTATTAGGTTAGCTAAATATTGTTACATCCATGTTATGAAACCATACTCTCACAGTCTCACAGGCAAAGGAAATCTTCTAATTTCTAATTAACGATCTTTGACCTCCATGAAAAGCACAATTTCATTGAATTTTTACAGAGTAGCAAAAACATAAGATGAGATAGACTGCCTTGTGTATAAGATGTAATCTTGTTGGGCAATTATGTATTTGAATCAGTCGGTATTCTAAACCCTATATAAACATCAATTTCATCTAAAGATTTACGATAAGCTAGTGGCGTACCGAATCTTGTAGAATGGCATATTGGTTGTCTTGCTTCATTTATGAAATAGTACTACACCTAAGTGTGCCAAAATTCTGTTCGACATTTGCAGTTAAATAGAGTTAAATCGACTAGGGTAAAGTTCGTGTATTCACTCTTCCTGGATTCTGAATTTTATACGAGGAATAGATAGATATTCATTTCAGTCAGTTTTTCTGTATTTGGTCGACAGAGTGAGATTATTAAACGAATTTTAAATGTCTTTCTCCCCCGATTTGATGAGAACGTTTGGGAGGAAACAACTATCAGATTTTATTGGTGACTGATATATATGTACGTGACTGTGCAACGTGCGGGCGTAGGTGAAAGATAAGTTAAGGGTGTAATATACTCAATTTATGTGTCTCGCCTTGGTACCATTCAATTGTATTGATCAAACAGGATCGATCCACAAATAAAAGGATTTAAAATTACTAAAATTAGGGTTACCTTCCATAAAGCCTTCTATTGACTCTAACTAATAGGGCAATGAGCACATTATTTTATTATTATTGCAATTACATATGTTAGTGAATGAAAAGCTTCGCAAATGCGTTTATTGCGTTTCAGTGGCCAATCATATTTCCGTCTAAGGTTTGCGTGAAATGAATGAAAAGTAACATTATTTTACATGGAGGATTTCCTCACTTCTAACGAATAAATATCGGGAATTACATTAATTATGTTATCTTGCTTCTGTCACTTGCCAAATTGCTAAATCCCCTTTTTGGTGAGAGTCTCACTTTCTACGCTATAATATTTCTTCATATTTAATACCCTATTAAATTGCTACGAATTATCATGTATACGAACTGTAATTGTATATGTCCACCAGTCTTTATAATTAGAAGCTACATTGTGTAGACGGCATAGAAATGAGTGACCCTATAGAACAAAAGTCAGGAGAAGTATCTATAAAAAGTCACATAGAGTATAAGACAGTTAGAGGAAGTGACCATGTGAAATGTGAGATGATTGCCACGAAGGATAGGAAAAAAGTGATTGAGCTGGGAACGTATCTCGAGAGAAATTGGAGTCAGACATGAATGTCCATGAAAGAGTGATTGTATTACGATACGAGAGTAAATGCAGTGATAACTGTTCGAGGGATTTTTGCAGTGAAATGTAGACAGATAAGTGAGAGCTTGGACTTTTGGCATTTCTCCAGGTAATCGGCTGCGACGACAGACACAACTCACACTATTCTTCTTCTGCGGTTTCAAGAGATCAAAAAACGTGGTGATTTGCGAAAATGTAACCTAATGTCAGTTTGTGCTTCTGTGTCTACCGCTAGACTGTTGAATTATGCCCCCACCAGCGTGCGAGACAGATTACACTATGCTACAGTTCCAGATTGCAATTTGGAGCTGACTCACTTCTATCTCTCAACAATAAGCACCAATGGGCGACCACAGACAACCAGATGCTTCTCACTTTCTATACCCATTTGTCTTTACATCCTCCAGTCTTTGATAAACTTTCAGTACTACTGCTACCTACAAATCTGCTACTTTTGTCTGCAGCTCTGCATGCATAATATTATTCCTACCTGCTCACCATCCTGTCAAATAGTGTTTGCTAAATCTGGTGATGAAATTAGTTCAGAAGAACTTTCTTGGGAGCATGAAATGTCTACATTAATAACAATGGACTAATAAGTTTTATCACTGTTATTGGATGAAATGATCTAATAGTAATCTGAATTTTCTAGTATTCGTATACAAATATGTGGTGTATGTGTAGAGTGCAGAATATCGAGGACTACCAAGCAGACGGTTTAGTCTACATGAAATCCTAGCTATTCACAATGGCCTCCAAATCTTCCCTTCTGCTGTTCAAAAATATTCTTAAACGCTAGTTCGCTTAAAACTTTAATCTAAAATAAACTCCCTTTCGCATGAAAAGAGATATATACCCACCCTTCTAAGTAAATATCATGAAAATCAGACCACAAAATACAGTTTAAGGATTTACCTTTTCGCTATGAAAGCATAATGAACCCATCATTGAAAAGAACTTTTAATTTCATCTGCTATTAAGCTTTTATCGCATATTATTATGCATAAGCTGGTTACCTCTGTAGGTTAGCCCACTATTATCAATGGCTGGCCTACCCATATTATGTAATGTACTCAGTATAATACGAATGGATGTTAATATAGTAATGTGTAATTTTAAGGCATGGTGTACAAAAATGATGGCAATTTGAATTTTTGAGCAGGATTGAAAGTTGGTGACGGATAAATCGTCATCTATGAATCGGACATGGTTTATACGAGATTGGTTTGACTACGTCCCACGCATTGGATTGGCATAATAATATTGGATAAGCCTATAGATAGTGTTTACTTGTATATTGTGGAAAAGTGTTGTCTTGAGCTGAGTGAGTGACTGGTGGTGTAAATAGTGCAGAGATAAACTACCTTGACACTGTCTCTGAAAAGCGGAGTTGGTGGAAGCACAGACAGAGAGAGGATGACAATAATATTTGGTAAGCTGAGATAACAAGGTAGCGCACCGCAGATGAAGCTACTAAGTAAGCTATACCTAATGCTATTACTACTATCTGTCTGTCAGTATGTCTTTTCGTTTATTACAGTGCATGTTGGTGTCACAGCAGTCGGAGTCGCACAGTCAGTCGGTTTTATTATAAATAATTTTATACAGTACATCGTACTCTGGCAAGTCCTATAAAATAAATATCTCTGTGATCCGCACATTTGGTAGATGCCTGCGTATTTACAGTGTATAGGTATAGGATGGATTGGTTGGTGGTGGGGAGCGTGCATAATGGATATTAGAATTGGAACATGTAAAATAGGAGCAGTTGTCTTGAGTTGAGCGAGTTTGTGAGTATTGTCGCGTCTGTCTGTTCCTTGGAGAGATTACATTACATAACATTCTCTCAGACGAACGGACTGCTCCACTCCATTCACTTCTGTCTCAACTCTAGAAAACGACAAAGCATGCACAGACATATCGGATCAGTTCAAAAATCATCTGATTTGGATACGTAAAGCGTAGAAGTGTAAATAGGGCAGATGGGCCCAATGGCTGATCAGAGAAGGTAAAGAGGAAAGTCGTGTTATTTATCTGGCGAGAAAATTGCTGTATATTTTCAGGGGGAATATCTAAGAATAAACCGCAGTCGCAAATCTCTCCAGAGGATTTCACCATCGTCAGTTTAGCCCCAAATAAACCAAACCCAACTCGTCCCAAAAGCCTTAAAGAAATATATAGTTTTCAGAAGTCGTAAATAAAGTCTTGGCCTGGCCTCCTCCTGCAAAAAATATACCATCACAAACGGATCATAGATCCTCAATCTGCAAGTTCATCACTGATAATGACGCCATAAAATACACTTCATCACTCATCTCATTTCACACCATCCTTCCCCACTAATTCATACATCCACTTTTTCACTTCCTAATACTACCAGTCACACCACCTGCTAGCTAACCTACTCTATCCTTCATTTCACATCATCCGACTTCATTTTTCAATTGCGTCCTGTACATATTTAACCAAAGGTGCTATTTTATCATCATTTTGTAACAAATTTCAATGTAATCTCAGATATTCCATGAAGCAACCCAAAATTTTGGAGGTAATATTTGCGATTTGTATTAAAAGCCATTTTATAATTACAATATAACACAGCTAACATAAAATTATCACCAGGTAAAGAAGACCATGATCTTCCTCAAATGGGATTCATTGGTCAAAATTGATTTTCTGTTCCTTTAGTTTTGATTTATTTATTGTTTGAATGTCCTCTAATAAAATGGATGTATACTATAGTCACATTGTACTCTTAGCTGTTTTTACAGGATGTATGATACATTAGACCACAAGTACAATCATTATTTATAATATATTACAATAGTTATATGATGCAATGTATACGGATGTGGATGTGAGATTCGCAGTGTAGTGCCTACTTAATTACTTAGTTACAAAGAAAAGCAAAAAACGACCTAGACGATTTTAGTGGTCCGTGAAAAGTTATTTGCAGTGGAATATTGTGGCATGTACAAATGTGACTATTGTATGTGTACAAAGATATACATTTGTTGTGCTAGTCTTATCTCTAGTTACCATTCATTTAATATTTTTTGGACGTCTGCAGCTTCTTTTTCTCCTTTAGTTGTCTGCAGCTTTTCTCTCACGGTTCCGTTTCCGTACTCGTAACGTAGTATAGTTACATAGAGTTACAGACTACTTACTTTTAGTTAATGGTACACATACATACACACGACATGCATTTATATCATTATTGTGCTATAGCTGTCCATGTCTCTAAACAAGGAACTTGTTTCCTTTATACGGGCTCCTCATTCCATACGATGCATCGCAAAAATTGTCTCACAGACCGAACACGATTCCCTCAACCCACATTTACGCTGATCCAATTTGTCCTTCGGACTTGGTGGCCTGAGAAACCGAATTTAACCGATCCACAGCATACTCATAGTCAGTTAGGTCTGCCCTGAAATCAGAGAATTGAAGCCAGTTCACCGTAAGGGCACGTGCCTTTGTGCCAACAAGGAACACTCGATTCACTTCAGAGTACTTACTGCAATGTTGCGGCTTTATCTTCTATCTTGTACCATCATGTCATCACATTGCATCTCCCTCCACAAACATTACATCTTCCTCCGTACACTCTCGACCCTCATTCTTCTTTTCATCGCCACACACGTCTCAGCACTCCAACCTCAAAGCTCCTCCTCTAATTACATTATCAACGGAACACCAATCCTATGTGGGTGGTCAACATCCGAAGCATTCAATTCATATTACTTACACTTTCATGCATCCCGTCCTGCAGATATGCATCCCCGTGTCTTCCTAATCATATCAACGTAGGCACATCACACACTCCTCTCTCCTGCATATCAAAAACCGCCTTTTAGGCATTATTTGCATTATCTCTAGAACTTTGCACCCTTAAAGACGTTTCTTAAACTATAGGGGCTCAATTTTCGGAGACGGCACCCTTTGGTCTTTAAGTAATATATAGCCACTACCCTCTACAATGTACTTCTTGGGGTAGAAGTGATGAAAAGTCTAAGTATATCCCTTTGTTAGTTTTCTGCGATTTCATACGCAAAGGTATATTTCTCCCGAAAACTTTGTCAGAAAAAGAACATCTTTCTTTATCTATTCTTACGTTACTGTCGCTATTACTAGAAAAATCTTCTTACCTCAAATTATCTCAAAAGTATTTTTGTGTAAATTTTATTATAATTTAACCTAATTATGTAGATAGCGAAAATGTTTCTGATAACTTTTCATCCTCTTTAATAATATATCAATTATGCCAAAAAAGCATTTTCTTATTAATCATTTAGTGGTGCATCAGAACAATCCTTTGTCAGATATAAAGTATGTAGAGTGATATATACATAGCTGTAGTTCTTCATGTATACGGTCTCTGTGCTTAATATCACCTTTTTGAGTCTTCTTGACTGCGATGTGACAATAGCAATGATTAATATTACTTATTGTTACCATGATTGTTATATCCAGAGTGCGTGTGTGCTCTACTATAATAGTAACTGTAACATGCGTGAGCAGAGAGCTCTTGAAAGTCGACTGTATTAATTAATAAGGCTTGACTCGCTGTTACAAGCTATCCATTGACTGTCGCCATTCGTGCATTCATTTAACACAGCGCTCATCTTCTCCGCTCTTTATTGTTTTCATGAGATGTCTTGTTGTCTTCCCATTCATTTCCCGACCCTAATTAATTATCGACCAAACGCTGAACGTGCTCCTTCTGTAGACAACATCATCTCCCTACTATATCTTGACACGGAAGAAACATACGGGTAGGATACAGACAAATTAATAACTCCATTACCCAGAAGGCGTACTTTCTTATTGTTGGCATTCTTTGGTTATCGTTAGTTATCGAAGAGACTCGCTTCGTTAGCCTTAACAACCAAGATCATGTTTCAGACAAGCAAATTAGTTGGCTGCTGCCTCCCTAATAGTTTCCTTGCCCCAACACTTTTATCTTTTTAATTGAATAAACAGGAGAAGGAAACCCAAATAAAGAACATGAATCGTTTTCACACTCTTCTGCTCTTCACCCTCTATTATTCTACACCATCAGATGCAACAAAGTGCAAAGAAATGCTATACTGTTTTAAAATATCCATAGTCCTCTCACAAAAACAGTAGCAATCCTGTAGTACTTCTATTCACGACAGATACAGCATAGAAAAGAACTTGCCTGCATTTGATTCTGTCCCCTACTCCACGTCTTGGATGTAGTACGGGCATTATTTATTGTTGGAAACTGTAAACTGAAGCAAGTGCGTTTATAAACCCCAAGGGGTTCATTAAAAGAATCCTACGATTACTTGCTACATAAGATTGATGGAGATTACTTTTAAAATTTTCTATGATCCCGTATGGAATTTTTTCATATGTTTTAGCAATGTAACCAAGTTTTCTTGGATATCCTTATAGAACTTCATAATATGAATTTTGTGAACCAATTGCATACACTTCAAGTTTAAAAGCATAGTTTCTGCACTTAAAATGAAATAAATGATTTCAGATAGCATATTTCATAGGAAATGAATGCTTCACAGCTAACATTCATGTAATATTTACTTGTTTCTAGGAAGGAATCGATTTCAAGAATTTTTAGAAAATACTTAGTATCATTGTTGTAAGTTCGTTGTCCCTTCTCATGAAAACGTTTGACATGGAATCGGTTAATAGTAGTGTGGTTATCAGGTTCCCCATTTAATACTTTCCAATATTATTTCTTATTCATTCTGAGAATAGTCGTCAATCTCGTCAATTATTCAAAAAGAGCGATATGTTCTCTGGTCTGTTTCAAACACGCCTCATTGCGTCAGGACTAAACGATGGGGGCCTGGACGGAAAAGGTCTTTTTATCTCTACTCTGCCGGTTCAATGTTCAACCTACCTCTAATTCTATTCAGTATAATATACAAATAGTTGAACACCATAGTATGCAAAAGTATAGATTCTACGAAAGACGAGTAACATGATGTATGAGTGCGAACACACAATAGGAACATTAAAATACACGTAATAACATGCAAGACAAGTCGAGAGCAATAATAGCCTTCTGCGCACTGTCAATTATTCTGATTTGGGAAGGTTCTTCACTAAGTATGAATGGAAGTTGATAGCCATTCATCACCGCTATCTCAATCAAATTATTGCAATTAATTCGTTACGTTATTATAATGGGTTCTAGAGATATCTCCATCCCTAATGCGCCTTCCCCATTAGATGGATAACTAATAGAGCCAGCTATGGAAAAGCTACTTATCTTTTATTCATCGTATTCCGAGCGTTTCCGGATGCATTCATTTATACTACACATAATTGACATTTGAACAAAAAAGGATCCATCTGCCATGTGAGAGAAAATCTAATGAATTCTGCACAGAAAGCTAAAACTTTGTATATGCAAACCATATCAAAATAGAATTTCACTCACCGTTGCTAAAATAGATTTACATACGCAAAGACAGTAAAATGTTTCTGAAAAATTGCTTAGCTTACGTCTTAATCCTTCCAATTCATTGCATGACCATGGGAATGAATTTCTCAAATCTGTTGCGTTGCTAAAAAAATTGCTATGTAAGATTTTGAATGGAGAAATGCTTACTAATTCCATTTTTTATGAGAAGAAAGAAACCGGTTGATGCTAGAAATTAACAAATTGCTTAATAATTGTCCACATGAACGAGTTATCTCTGTGACGACTTTAAAGGACACTCTTTTATAGAGATAACCCTATTCTTGACTATCTAATACGCGACCTTAATAAATCTTTAATACATATGTGTGCTACAAATGAGTCAATAAAGATGGAATTTCATACTAAACAGAGTTGATCGATTTACCATTCGAAAGGATATGCATATTTTATGTGTTGGGTAGACGGAACTTAAATTGAAGGGAAACTGTAGCTACTAATACGTACGTTACATCTAAGTTTTTATAGTTTGTAGTAAGCAAAGCTCACAGGAGGAAAGGCAATGCCTTATTGAATGCACGAGATGATATCCACAAACTCAACATCAGTCCCTATATACTATTATACTTAAGCTACTTTTATACCCTAAACCAACATGAAGGTTTTACCTTTTTTTATTAAAGTTTGTCGTTGCCTTAAAGTTTGCATATAAGCATTGCCACATATTAGTGGACACACACACCATGAATCGACAATGCGGAGCAGGGAGAGAGTTGAGACATTTACCATAACACTACGATCACACGAAGCAATAGGCAAAGCTGAAAGGGCAAAGTTAGTAGGAATTAGGAATGTGCTATGTCCTGGTAAAAGTTAAATTAATATGTCTATGTTGTAAATGTAAAGTAATAATTTGCCTAACGAATGCCAACATTTACTCAGAACGGAGTAGAGATATAGTAATACAGTAAGGCAATATCTATTATAGTTTCGCCTGTTGTAAAATTGATGGGAAAAGAATGCAAAATATGTAGATAGGAGATATGTAATATTAGTAATAAGTATGTACACCTAAGAGTATGTGTAAATATGTACCAGGGTAAAACATTGAGCTATAGGAAAAGTTGGTTGACTCGACTCGATTCGAGTGCAGTGCATATGAATGCCAATCAGAAGGCACTGGTCACTGGAATATAAATCCAATTCTTATCAAGACTCTTACGTATTCATAGTGCCTGCGTAGACATTAAAGTTAAAGTAAGAATTAGACATTCGTTGGACAACATGCTAAGACTATGACGTATGTAAAACTTTGTATCAACTAACTGATGTGATGACATAGGAGTCTAAAATAATAGGCTTGCCCAATCATCGCTAAAAACCATCCTTTACCAGCAAATGCTGTTTTCGCTAATATTCTTTACTACTAATGCTTAACTAAACAGAAAGCAACTCGGCAATATTTACGTCAATAGGAGAGTTGTCTGGCCTGGACGGAATTGGTGAAATCGGCAAATACCTAGCCACATCTAGCTTTCTCAAGTAGTTCCCACACAGACAGAACAATTCAGAACATTTGCAAATCATCATTCATCAGAACATCATCTATTGCAATCTTTAAATCTGTAGTCTCCTGGAAATCTAAAGTTTGGAAAATAACGGTGAAAATTGTAATCACCACTCAGACAGCTATTTAACAACCGACAGCAGTTTATGCAACTACTGGCTCATTTAGGGAAATCCCTAGAAATCTTAATCAACGCTCCTTTTCCAACATGACACCAATAGTAAATTTAATTGACAACTCATTTTAGTTTTAATTAGTTCATTGTACTTAGCACTGCAATGTCAATATGCAAGTCGACGCAAGACAAATTGAGCTGATAAACTTGTTAAGCCCACCAAACCTTTTAATAATCAACATTTTAAATTATATTCAGAACAGTAATTCCAATTTGTAAGTTTAACAAAATAGAGCAGTTTTGCCGTTAATTTTTTCACATAGATCTGCTTTGTTCCTACTTAAAGTGAGTTGTAGTAGCGTTCCAGTTATTTGTGTCCTGAAGACTATTATTAAACATGCATTAGACATCCCCATATATAGCGATGGTTTAAAATATACTCTGGGAGCATTTGTTTACCTCCGTCATAAGGCTTTTATATTTATTTTCAAATATCTGGAATGGCGACTCGTGTCTGTCTATTGTCAAAAAATGTGGCACGAACCCCACTCCGCACAAAGCGATGTATATGGGCGTCATCGTGCCAGGTTTACTCAGGTTGCCAAAGTCCAGACAACTTTCTACGTTTTTACAGTAACTGCGACAATTTATCTACACGTTTCTATTGCTAAAAACCAATTGCAATCAGATACTTAAGATAGGATCGGACATGACGTTATATGTTATATTTCAAAAGCTGGAAAAGGCATCTTGCTATTAAATAGGCTAGGTCAGCCTTAATTACCACTATATGTCTATTTTGTCAATCGTAACTACATGCAGAGCTTTGAAAACTTTCGAATGGAATATTTCATTGTCATCCCCTATTTATTGCTATTGGCGGACGCTCAAAAATCAATAGAAGACTAGTCGAGAATTTCAAGAAATACATAACTGCCTAATCGATATGTTTGAGTTGTTGACATCTTTTTTAAACTGCCTATTAGCTATATCTATATATACATGCTACATATATTGCAGTCATGCAAGTAGTGATGTGTTACCTTATTTTTACAAGTATCTCACTTCTTGGTTTACTCAGCAATTTGACACCTAACAATGCAGCTCCAGACTACACAACTGCTTTGATAAACGTTACACGTTACATTAGCATACGAAGAAAATTTTGTTTACAAAGAGGGTTTGCCTATACAATAACATTGTGATAAACTAAAGTTACTACGAACGCTTGCAGTGCCATTCAGCTTTTCTGATATTCAATTTGCTCGTTTTTATTGGTTTATTTATGCATGATTCTGCTGGTCGGAATTTATCTCGCTGAATTCAAACATCGATTAGTCTAATTAAGTATGAAATGGAACCAAGTAAGGAAAGCAAAGAAATCTTTTAAATAATTTTGAATCGTTTATGTAATGCAATCTGTCTCATAACTTAGCCTTAGCTAATACGTCTGCATTAAAAAATGAAGGTTCAAACTCAAGACTATAAAAAGTGCTGAGAAATGTTACTCGTATGTTTGTGCATTGCCAACTGTTTGTGTAACGGGAGAACAGTATCCAAATGAAACTATTTTCGAGGTTTTTTTTCTGTATTTTTAAGACACCTACACATGGGTTTTACCTATACTGCATTTTTCGTGGCATTATATACATTCTTATACTATGGTATACGTTTTATTTGAAGATAAGTTAATTTCAGAAGGACTATTAGAAGTTCCTAACAAAAAGGGATTAGCTACTCAGTGTGCTTACATAATTCAACGACGGTGCATTTTCAGTTATGGGAACTGGAGATCACTTAGTAGCTATTAAAAATGCATTGCACATTGGAATTCAGATTGGCAGTCTAGCTTTACCTCATCCATGATTGGAAAACGTTACTAGATGAGATAAACTCCAAGTAATGCTAATTGGATTTAGCATAATAACATTATGTATGATCATTATCTAATAATTTTAATAGTATGATTGTAAAAGGATCGTCACACGTTTTCTAAATAGTCTGGGAAATCAGAAAGCAATAATAGTAAAATAAATGGAACATAGATGAATACTGTTCAACTGCAGCCAATCCGGCTATGATATAAAAGTTACTATTACTAACAATTGGAGCATATATTTTTACCTACATTTGTAGCCGGGGCACAACATAGACATAAATATATGATTTGGACTAGGCAGGAAGGTTTCTTCAGGATGTTTCTGTACTCACGCTCATAAAAGTCACAATATTATTTTATTTTATCTGATGCATTAGTATTATGTCCAGAAGAGGGGTATAATACTATCTTATTGAACAGCATTGCAATAATAGTTAATGGAAAGGTAAAGAGTATTGTGCATTTGAAATGAATGAGTGTGAGAACTGGGAAGCAAGTGCAGGGAGAGGAAAACAATAGAGACTTCTGTGAGAGAACATGTGAGGGTGAGTGTGCCACTGCCAATCAGGCCACACAACTCCAGGTAACTAGACTTGGCTGATCATGACATACTAGTACTGTCTATGTAGTATTCTCTTGCATAATCCTACTGCACTACTCTCTGTAGCAAGTGGATGAGAAACCGGAGATAGAGCAATAATACATTATTAATATTAAAGTGCTCGGATATATTGGATAAACAGAATGAGTCAGAGTGGAATAATAGAAACTTTGCATTCTTAGTATAGGGAATAGTTATAATATTATAGTGATGTATAAATTGAGGATAAACTGTATACCTACCTACCAAGAAATGCAACCTGGTTAAAGCCAGAGCTGGGACCGCTCTCAACCCTTCGTTTGACAATGAAGACCAAGACTAGTATGCACCCCTACTATCTACTCTGCTATATGCACAGACTTTAACCGCCATTTCAGTAACAATCGGAAATATGGTAAATTAAAAAGTGAATCCCTGTGAATGATTTACAGAGTCCTTTTTCATGATGCAGTCTTGGCAACCTAAGAGGGTATTAATTATACGCCATAAGCCCATTTAAACAACCTGACTGATACCTTGTTGGAAGGATGACATTGGAAATATAGCTTATTACGGACTTTACTAAACTTTCGAGGATTTCTGGTAGCTAAAAAATTTAGTTGGCCGAAATATGGGATGGGTTTCTTTGATAATAAAAACCTCTCTTGTTAGTGAGCCATATTTCACAGAGCGGATTGAAAATATGAAATAGGGCTACTACGATTTGCCAACACAAACGCTTTGAGTAGCTTGTTACGAAAGGATATAATTTATTATGTAGAGTGGATCCATTGTTAGAGAGGTATAGATTGGTAAACATAGACTGTGCTTCAACTTGTTTTTATATCTGGTAAATCCGATCGTCGCGTCATATGTAAGTATTATATAGATAGATAATTATTTCCCTGTGGGACTTATGCCAAGCAACTTGAGTTGATTGGCTGTGTACAAATAAAAGCGGATATTAAAGCGAACACGGATTAGGTAGGCCAGTGCGTGGCACTATCACTATGTACAATTTCATGTTTGCATGTATAACACGAGATTAATATATTGCATCGTTACATTAGAAGGGAAAGTCAGATTGGGAAAGCTGGATTGAATAATAAATGCAACTGTACTACCTTATTTACCTTTTCTATTAGTGGACATTTACTACGGGCACTACTATTCAGAAATAGAATTACTACAAAAAGTATGTTAGGAAAGAGATTTTTGGTAGCCACGTAGGCAGTGAGTAGTCTAGATAGAAAGGATATTGCTTGGTAGTAATAATAATAATAAATAATGTTTATGATAGTTGGGGAGGGGGATAATGAGAATAAATGAATGGGGGAATGTACCTTTGAAGGTGTATCCGCAGGAGCCGAAGAGACACTGTAAAAGGAGGACTAGAGCGATGCAGAACATGTTGCAGAGAGGCGAACCCAAGAAGATGCGGTACTCAGGGTTTCACCGCACCGCATACAGCATAATTCTTCTTGACAATTTCTCACTTAAAATTATCGTCACTCTGCAACATTTTCCATGGTTCTTCCATTTGTTTGCAGGGAAGAAGACATAGACTCGGTATAAAAAGTGGATATTTAAACTAGAGTTGTTTGGTTTGTTGGTGCAGACAGAGTTCAAGTCGCGACAGAGGATTAGTGGCAAAGTTCCTGTGGGTGGCTTCTGATAGATTTACTTTGCTTTCTTTTTGCCCAGCAAAAAGGCATGGCATTGCATTGGCATCACATCGATGATCCCATCATCATCCGGTCCACACATTTTAGTCAAGTCAAACGAAGCCACAAACGGAAACAACTGAAACGAGGCGAGACAACTTTTGAGGGCAGGACAAGACAAGTCCAAAAGACACTCACTGCACTCAACTATTACTACAAACAAACCAAGTGTATATACAGAGACAGAAAGCAATTGTCATTCTCCACTCGATCTCCGAATTGTTTCTGCTAATCTCTACTCTCGATTTAATTCCTAATCGTAATGTAAAAATGTTTCATTTAGCGTCGTTAGTGTACTGTCTATTATCTGAGATCCAATCTGATGCGATCATTTCTTCTCTGCATCTGTGTCACTGACAGAAATTGCTGTTCACATCTACGAATCCTTCTATTGTACTTATTATTAGGGTACAACAGTCGAGTAATAGAGTCTCTAGTAGTAGTAGACCTCTTCTAGTTCTATCATATCGTGTAGGTATATTGTCGTATCGACGCATATATTTTACTCTAATTCACAAGTTGGATTCAATTGGAATGTCGCAACAATAAATTCTCCGAGACGTTTTTCTTTCCTTTATAACTACTTCCTCTATAACTCTCTTGCTATCTGCTCAATGTATTTAATCGTGTGCAAGTGCACTTTGATGAATTTTCTGTTGCTCGTAAGATGTTCTTTTCAGGTTTCTTCTGGCAGAGAAATGAATGAATGAGTCCAAGTTCGCTTGTTCAGTCACACCAGACAGACAGACGGAACGACCACACCACCCAAGTCCATCTCTCTCTCTCTCTTCTCGTCTCAATCAGTACAAATACAAACTTTACGTGCGTTTCCTAAGACTTGGCTTGTTATTTCTTATCTACTACTGAAACTTGGCAAATGGAATCACAATGCCCACTTTTTGTATCAATTTGCTTGTAATTATTATTATCTATGTATTCTTATCCTTAAGTACTACAACTAGTAGTAAATAGCATAGTAATAGAAATAATTGTATGATATAAGTATAGTAGTAGGTAGCTCCTCCAGTAAATAAGTAAATACACAGTCAGTCGAATATGCAACCAGGAACTATTTTTAGTCAGGAGGTAGATAAGTCTCTATTATTATAGGAAATTGATTGACTCGTAGTACTAATCTGTTGCAGTAGTGGTTGGATGGTGTGTGTATGTAAATAGGAAATAAATGGGCACTTGATTTTTGGCAGGGAGCAGTTGAGGAGCGGCGAAGAAGCAACTGCACCACTTGAATTGTCCACGAATTCCGACAAATCGGATTCGTCTGTCTCGGCCACAGTGCCCGACTCGACTGTAGTAGACTCCAGTGTTAGTCGATGAGTAGTTGTATCTGTAGTCGTCGTCGTAGTGGCACTCAGGGACTCTCCTAGTAGTAGTAGATGATAGAAAAGGTCTCACTCAGCTCGTCTGTCTCCTCTTACTCTACTTACTCTACTACCACCGAGACTCACTAAACTCACTTACTTACTTACTATAAGTCTGACGGCTCTGCTTACGTGAGCTGAATTTCCGTTTCCTATATAGCTGCTTCTTTTCAGTGGACTTTCTCCAGCAGCACAGCCGCAACGGCATAGTCCACTGACTTGACTTTAGAAATATTCACTCAGTTTTGTAGTCCACTCTTTATTTCTTTAACTCTCTCTCTCCTTCTACATACATACATAGTTTTCTGTAGTTTCCGAGTGAGTAGTAGTAGTAGTAGTCTCTGTTTGTGTGTGTGTATAAGTAGTAGGGCATAATATGTCTCTCTCTTCTATGTAATTCTTTATCCCTCCACTATACCATAACATATACCGTACTAGTACATACTAACTGCACTTCAGACCAACATAACATACTTTGCTAACTATGTACTCATACTAGGTATGTGCTCCCCAAGAAACTTGACTTGGCTTTGCTTTGCTTCACTTTTGCCAGTTTTGCTTTTCTTACTTGCTTATTGCTAGTTTCACTTGTCTTCGTTTCCTTGGCTGGATAAAACTCTTATGACTTCTTGTATTACTTATAGAGAGACTAAGTCCCTACTAGTTTGTATATCTCTCTTTAGCTAAGTAGCTACTCTCTGTCCTGTGGCTGGCTGTCCGGTTCTATTTCCTAGTCTATTGTACTTTTACTTACTATTTCCTATCGGGACGTTACGTACACGTTCTTCTTCTCCACTATTTAGCAATTTCCTCTCCTCCTTTTCGTCCTCTCTAGTATGTCTTTCTGTCGACATTATATCTCTACGGATCTATGTAAGTAGTATGTATGAACTGAACTGGGTCAGTCCTCCGATCGAACTGGCAACCAAACCACCAGAAATCCACTACAGTTATACTATAACATCACTTATCCACTCTCTGTAGTTACACAATATGTAGTCACTCTCTTCACTGAAATTTTCCCTTAAAAATCTAATATTATATCTATTACAACTCTTATATTCGGCTTTACTGCATTTTCATTTCACCGATAACAATACATGCTTTAATATTATACAGGCATCAGCACTATTGCGTTTTCGCTTTCATACACTCTACTAACTGTTTCGACAAATTGTTTTTTTATTTGACTAACCCCCAGTGTCACAATCTACAAGCTGCCCAGCAATTGTGCATTACATGGCTATACTCACTAGATTACATTGCATTTCTGAATTTCATCATTCAACATCGTCAGAGTCACAACATATTATTATATTAAAGGATTGAATGAAAACCCAACAGTAACAAAACAGAAAAAGTAACAACAGACAGTTTCAGGTTACCCCATTCATACATATAAAGTTTTCCAACTAGTTCTCTTTCGGACCAGATTCTGACTTGGGCTTCGACTCTTCTGAATCTGAGGCATTAGAAAGCAGAAGATGAGATAGACTTTTGTGCTGCAATAACGTGCATTGAAATGAGTTTTGAGTCTGTTGCTCTTCTTTTACCTCTCCGTTCATTTCCACTTAACAACTTGCTCAACGAAACTTTCTCTGACTACATACAAAATGTTTACAATAACAATATTTAGTAATTCAATTGTAATATATTAGTCATCTTTCCGAATGAAGTAATAAATTCAGTCCTTTATTCTGTATCAACACTGCACCACTGAGACACATATTTTAATTTTAAGCGTAAATTATGTTCGTCAGACAGTTACTATTCAATATTTCTTAGTTCCAGTCTGAGAAGACGATAAAGTTTCAATAATAACTAGAGACTGCAAGAATTATTCATATCTTGTGTAGCTACTATAAGTAATAAATGTATCTACCGGCACTTTCTATCTATAAGTCTATTATAGGTCTCCTTATATAGACACGCTTCACGAAAGGTCTGATAAATTGTTTTGTAAATTGGAGAATATTTAAAATTGTCACTGTTGAATATTCACTGATAAGTACTACTGAATGAGTAGCACTCGGGGACAAACAAAAAATAACGAACTGGGTTGGCTCTGAAGACACGACTCTGTGTATTAAGTTTGAACTGGTAGAGAGTACTTAGGCAATTGAGTAGTTCGTGCCGGATTAGACAAAGATGCGGGATGTAAGATGTGGTCGGAGGCTCGCCTCTCCGAAAACTGGCCGACTCGTAGTTCTGTCACCGGAAATGACTGCAGAGGAGCGTGCCACGGAGGCCAATGTGGCAGAGCCCCTCACTCACTTTACTCACTCACTCACCTGCGCCCAATCAATGCGCCGTTCTTGCCTCAGCTCACTCACTTACTCCTATTCATTCACTTGAAACAGTCAACAGGACAGGACGTTCTCTACTCTCATCTCTCCACATTTCCTTCCTCATAATGTCAATGTCTGTCTCTCCACTATCCATATTATCCTAAACTCTTTCGGACCTACACTTTTTCCTTTCTTTCACTGACATGACATGCAATCCTTTAAATCCTCTACTCTATGACCAACTGATGACTTTGCATGTGTGAATAGTGTTCGTTATATATCATTATTCCTATAATATTAATCCGCTGGTTTTTGCTTTGCATACAACTTCTGGAATTTACTGCAGCTTTCAGTTTGCTTCTCACTCTGACGACCGCACTAATGGTTCTGAAATATTATGCCAGTCGAAATACTTTGGAGTAATTGCAATGTGCTTTGTAATGTTGGAGACACATGTATCTTTTTCATATTATAAATATTATTTGTTTAAAACGCAACTTATCCACGCGACATTATGTACATAGGTAAAGCACATACACACAGGAGTGCTAGGCATATTATTATAAGTGTATAAAACTTACTCTTCACTAAACCAACACAACTTAAATGAAACTTCTCAAAGTCAGACAGGAGACCAGACTTGTACTACGACTCTGTTCCATTGCATTTTCTACGACGAACAATGAATACTCATAGAGTACAAACACACATCTACCACAGAAGTTGGTAGGTGTGGGTAGCAGAATAGAAAGCAAGAGCAAAGATGCATGTAACGTAAACATAGATATAGTTACTACAACTTTAGTGTATAAATACTTACGAACGTAAAATAAATGCACCATAGTAAACTAGTTAAACGTATGCATGCTTATACAAATGTTTGCCACAATTTGAGACACGGCTCACTACATAGTTCTACTATGTGAGAACTGTTACAGGGAGTTTGCTATTCTGCCGGTATGCAACCATAATTCCTGGGATAAGAATATGAAACCCTCGCATATGCCAACGTTGAAATTATCCTTGTTTGTTACACCATGGAATGTTCACTAAAAATGGTAGCCTCTCGTACCTGATTTTTTCCCGGTTAGACTACCTCCCAATTAAACCTCCTCCTGGGTAGACTTTCTCTCGGGTAGACCTCCTCCTGATACGAAAAATAAAGAGAAACGGCAATACTAAATTCGAAACTACAAAATCATCATGTGACTATAATATTGTGGGACTCAATGCCTCACTCCAATCTGTAATGAAAAACTTCTGTACACTACACTATACTACAACGGCTGTCAGTACACATGTACTTAATGTAAACTGTTTATCCATCTACTGTTTAAAAAATGTTTTAGATAAATTTCCATATTAATATGCATAAAAACCTAGTGGGACTTAAACTGTCACTTTTGGTTGCTTAATTACTTTGGTAATTCACTGCTACATTCAACCAATAATTATCGAATTAAAGATACCTGACAATCTTCAAATTACATCAGGAGAACAATTTTTAGTAGCAAATGTGGAATTTATACGACTTACGGAGTTATTTAATGTGTATTCCTCGTTTCGTGCTTACATTATTATGGTAATTATAACCCAGATAGTGTAAAGATAGTTCCTGTTAGCTAAATCCCTGTAACATATACATTGTACAAGTTTAATTTGCGTTTATACGTATATATAAAACGATTATTCTGTAATACTATTTGTAAATATCTACATCTGCAGAAAAGAACGTTAATAGCATGACGATGTCATTCGAGCATGCAATACAGTTATACAATCATGGGATATATTGTACAACATTGTAGCATTTGCTAACTTCGACGTAAAATTAGCTATATCACAGTGAACTTAAATGAACTACCTTGCTTTACTTTTACCAGATCAATGAATATTCTCCGTCTTCCAATAATCTACAGCCGAATAGCTCAGTGGAATCCACCAATACTGTATACACATATTTATATTTCTCTGCTACAGAGCCTGGAATCATTCCATTGGACTTAATTATAACACGTAGAATGCATATTACAAAGCTCGTTGTTTATATGTAGATGAGAAGGAGCAGAGAACCGGCCGGCTCATGTCACATCGCACGACAGGAATTTCGAATGTCATTTTCGTATGCAGAGCACAAATGTACATTTCCTTATACCTAATGCCTATACGGCTCAATGCAGAAACCATGTATTTACATTAAGCTAACCTTGTCGCTTATCAGCTTACACCAAAACTGATAGACAAATGTATAGACGCGGTATGTAAAATTGCATATAATGTCCACACATTAGAGACGCTATCAGCATATTGGATGGTGATGATGCCAATCCTGAGTACAATGGATCTTGCAGGGAATTAAATATCAATACAAATAAGACTCGTTGAAAAACATATGTACTACAATAGCTGTAGTGGTCGTAGCTAATAGTAATACCTAAAGCTATCTCGGCTAGACAGACTGGTCTGCCTCTACACGCGGAGGACGACGGCACGAGCCATTACACTACGACCGCGGGTGTAGCAAGTTACATTTCTAGAAGATATAATAGCACGCTAAAATGAGTACATTCAGTACAATATAGATAAGATAAGCAAAGTCTATTCGAATCGTCAAGTTTAGAAAGACATTAAAGTTTACCTGGTACATGCTATTCAGTGTAGGGCACTCTAATAAAATGGTGTAGGAATAACGAGTGTGGATTTTGTCCGAGGATTTCACAGAAAGGAAGCGTGCGACAGCGCGTAGTCTCATTCATTGACGAAGGAATAATCAAGCTGGATATTACATTTGGACTACCTTTGGTTTGGACCGGCGTTTCTGTCATTTGGATCATGCATATGCATGTTCTTAATGTCAATCGAATCGTCCCTGTCCCTACTGTCCCCTCTGTCTGATTCGCACAATTCCCTCTACCTACTCGGGTATCACTGCTCTATTTAATCACACGGAAACGGGAGCCACCTTATTTGTAGTAAAAATGTCCAGTCCACCTCCATCTAACACAAACAGCTCCGTTCTGTGAACATTTGTTAACTATTATGTGATACAGGAAAGCTTTTACCTTTATTGCTTTTGAATGACAAACAAACAGATGTAGATATAGACAGGGAATTTTCTCAGTGAGAATTTTCTATTTCCCCGAGTACATAACTTACATAACGGTTGTCCATTACTCCAACTACACAGGTATGAACATTAGTATGAAAGTAATTATCTGTAGCCTACATTAAATTAATGGAACCTGTCATGTTTGCTTTTGTTAAACAGCAATTAATATATCTTATTTTTAGAGGAAAGGTACACTACGTTGTAATCAATCGAGGTAAATTGCACAAATTAAGTAAAAATAACTAGGCTTCCATTCCTGATTGTGGTTTTGACGAATATTAGGTACAAATACAAGATAGGCGGTTGAGGGAAAGAAACCCGGTGTATTTATACTAATGCAAAACTACACGAACTCCCTGTTACGTGTTTATCTTCTCGCTTCACTCATATAGGCATTTATGCTGCACCTGCAATTAAATGCACGTTTCACTCTCATAACAAACGGTATGTATTGTAGTAACTAAGACAGTACATATACAGTAGAGGTTTATCGTATTCATAGGAACAAGGAAGTAGGAACATAATATTACACAGCCAAAAACACAAGACGAATCGGTCCTTAAAATGGTAAGGAGGTCGTTTAGCGGCGATAGTGTATAGAAGACTCGGTGCACTACAAAAGTTATTATCGTAGTAGTATCCTGTAGTCCACATTCTTATTCCAACTTCATTCATTCAAAATCTGCAAAGTGGGGTTATCAGATCGTAGTCTTGCCTACAGAGTTGACTCGGGGAAAAGCGAATAAATTGTAGAATTGCATTACCTGAGAGTTCTATGGAATTTGTGATTTATATGGGTTCTAATAAAGCCGTTCAGTCTACTAGTATGAGTTGGTGCAGACCGGGACAAGAACCGGACCAGTTCACCGCTCAGCTCACTCGCTGCTCATTTTCGTAAATCTTATTCACTGAGAAAATCAATTTGCCAACCATGAGTCGACCTAACTGTAACGTTTGTTTTCTAACGTAATTTCCTACCTGCCGTGGAGTGTATTTATTACATAGCTATTCTAGAAGCTCACTTGACTCCGTTCCTCACACATTGCTTTTTCTTCACCTGCAGTGCCAGCACGCTACTTTTTCTTAGAATTTTTTGCACAAAATTTATTTACACTGAGTAATTCTAAGTTGCTCCCTAATATTAAACGTCACCACCGCATTACGACTTTACGACAAAGTAGAGTTATATGCACGACAAAATCATTACAATTAGAAATCCTGTGTGCTTGCATTTTATAACTAGAGAAGGACAAGATTTATGCAATGCAAGCCCTATAATAACCTTGTCTTTTGACCGATGTCATGTCTTAGTGTTCTTTTAACTTATGCATACAAAATTGGAATACAAAAGTCTTGCGAATCGGGCTCTTTTATGCTTTATTCAATTAATACCGTTTGTTTTCAATGAAAGACTAGACTAGATAAGTAATACATTGTATGTGCAGACTTATGATGACAGATGCGTAACTTAATCTATCCCACTTGTAAGACGGATCGTCATTTGTCTGACTGAGCTCTAACTTCTATTCTTTTTATATGTACTCATTATTATGAGACTTATTGAGCAACTCTGTACTATTGTCATACAATTGGCGATATGTACATGCCATAGCTATAACATTATGTTTGTCTATATGAAATTCTGCAACTCTTATTAATAGCAAATACATATCTCAAGAATGTATACAGCTATTAAACACTTTCAAGTTGTTGTAATACAGGGTTACGATACCAATGTTGTTGCAGAATGTAAATGGAAATAATGCAGTTTGTCCATATCTGGTGTAATCATATAAATTACCAGAAAATGTCATAATTCATGATCAAAGATAACGAGTTGAAGGAATTTTAACTTCATATTCTTGTTAATGATATTTAAGTCCTATTTATATTTTTAGATAAGTATAATTTGGAGAGGCTTTCAATTAGATTGAATGACATAACTAAATCATCCAAAGTAGTAAAAATGCCATTATACACATTTGTTTGGAGTTATGTGATAGATAATTTGTTTTCCTTATCTATTAAATATAACAGATTTTTATGCAGAGAAATACTTTCAAAAAAATTAGAATGTGTAGATGAGAAAGAGTTTGATTCGGTCCCAACTGTAATGTATTAGACTATACCAATAGACACATAGTACACTTTTTTGTATTAAATGTTCTTGTTAGCGCGCAGTAACATAATAGTGACAGTTTTACTATTAGACAGTTAGTTTTTTTCTTTAACTTAACTTTGAGCCTGACTTAACGTAAGTCTTCACGCGATTTTCCTTACGAAATAAACTTACGCTAGGGTTACGTCGAACAGTTAGTGATTTTCAGTAAGTATTAGATTGCGTAAAATGATGCCGCAAATTTTAAATTATTTTGCAAAAGTTTGAAATGTATACATTTCAAACTTTTGCAAAATAACGAGTAACGGTATACCGTTACTCGTTACGAAATAAAAGGTTGGAAGCATCTTGAACCAATTTTGAAACCATGAAACCTATGCCGGGTAAGACTTTTAATCAAGCAAACTTTTTTGTAACTGTTCCCATAATTAATGATTTTGTCTATATCCATTAATTTAAAATATATTTTAGTGAAATCGTTGTTCAAACTATGCATCAGTGGGGTAATTTCTACAACCGAATACTGGAAGTATCGAAAACTTAGAAGAAGATCGTACAAAAGTCTACTTGCCTTTAGAAAACCATTCATTTTAACAAAGTATACAGATGAAGAATCATTGCTTTACTTCAGATTTACTAAGTCAGAAATTAACCTACTCTGCCAGCAAATGCGGATGCCCAAAGCTATCAGAATGGCAAGCGGCGAGAGATTTTCTAGTAAGAATTAAAATAATACGCAGTGCCTCTATATTTCATTTCGAAACTATTTTTTGGCAATTAAAAATTACATATTTTTGTATTCACGTATAGGAATTGAAGGACTGTGTATAATGCTCAGGAGACTGAGCTACCCAAATCGCCTTGTTGACCTGGTGCATATGTTTTATCGTAATCCAGGAAGTATTTCAAAAATAGCTAATTATATGATACGTAGAATATACTCTACCCATTGTCACCTTCTTCAAAAGCTAAAACAAAAATGGTTAACTGCTCCAGTAAAGCTAAGTATGACTGAGGTGAGTACTGTATCAATTAACTAAAAAAGTAGAAAGGAAAACTCATAATAATATATCGTTTAAAGTATCCTATTTTTGTTCCAGAGTATATCAGAATCAGGGTCAGTCTACCAAAATACCATTGGCTTCATAGACGGAACGGCAAGATCAATATGTCGGCCAAAGTACAATCAGAAAATAATGTATAGCGGTTACAAAAAGCAACATGTCATGAAGTACCAAAGTGTCGTGTTTCCAAATGGATTAATTGGACGGTTAGATGGACCTTTTACTGGAAGAAGGCACGATTCTGCTATCCTCCACTTAAGCCGAATAAAAGAAGAATTAGAGAAGGAATTTGTCAACGGTGACGGCACTTGGTATACGCTGTATGGGGATCCTGGGTACTCTAACCAAAAATTCATAAAAGTGGGGTATAAAAACTATGGGAATTTAAGTGCTATTCAGAAAGAATTCAATGCAACAATGTCGGCTCTTCGGATATCAGTAGAATATGGCTTTGGAAAAATTGCGCAGCAATTTGCGTTCTTAGATTTCAAGAAGAATCAAAAAATATACCTCCAAGAGTTAAAGAAGCAATACTACGTAGCAGCACTACTTGTAAATTGCCAAACATGTATGAGAGGGGATCAAGTTTCCAAGTATTTCAATATGCATCCGCCAACACTAGAGGAATATCTAAATTAAATCAGTAATTTATCTAAACGTTGAAAAGATTTAATGATACTAGTTTTGGAGTTATAGAGTACAAAAAAATTTCAGAGTTTCTGAACTAAATACTTAGTTTAAGCATCAAGCGTATAATTATCCAAAAGGAAATAAAAAATTCTAATCACAGATTGTCTTTATTTTTAGTTAAATTAGCCAATAACTGAAGCATTTGGGATTGTAGATGCAATTGTGAGGCATTGAATTCATTCCGCCGTTGGGTTTCTTCAGCTAAGCGCTCTTCTCGTTTATATTCCAACTGCAATCGTTTTTCTTCAACCTCGAGTCTTTTCTCTTCCATGTCCAGCTCTCTTTTCATTTTCTCTTCTTGTAATCTTAATTTCTCTGCTTCAATGTTCATATCATGAAGTTGTTTTGATTTAATCAGCTCATCTTCGGGGGCCATTGTCATGCGTTTTTTTCTTTGAAGTTTTAGCTGAGGAATCGATTCTGAAAAAAATACATTTAATTTTAGATTTATCCTACCAAAATACATAAGACGCATTTTTTCATATTATGGTACTATCACCAATAATAATTAAGTGTTTAAAAATATTACCTCCAAAATTCTCAAGGGCATTATTTCTCTCTTTATCTGCTTCCTCTCTTTCCCGTTTTTTCAAATTTCTGGGTTCAGCATCGGCACTGAGAAACTTCGCTTTCATTAAACGTTTCTGGAAGTTCTTCCACAACTGCATCAGCGTTAAACTCAAAGTTTATGGCAGCATTTGACTCTTCAATGAGGGATTTAATATTTTCTAATAGTAGTCCACGCTCACTTTTTTCTTCCTCGGTTCCGGTTCTAAAAAATCACATCATTTTAAAAATAGAAAAAAATGCCTGAAAAAGTAAAAATTATGGATATATTTAATAACTACTTACTTGATAGATAACTCTTGTTTGTCATATTTTTCAACCAACAAATTTAGTCGACCCTTGATAGTTCTTTCAGTCAGTTTACATTGAAATTCAGCTTCTAACTCGGTCACGATATCTCCCCATCTGCTTTTACCTAACTGCCACGGATTTTGTTGTAAGGCGCATTTTAACAGGACTATGTCTTTGCGGATTGTGAAAACAAACCTATGTTTATCTCCATCCTACAAAAATAAATGAAAATAAATTCGAGAAAATCATATTTTTATGTCTAATGTGCTTTCAGCGTTCTCATTCATAACAATTCATTTTTCAATTCACTTTAACCGTGAAAAATGAATTGTTGTGGTTAACTGCTTTAACTTCATTGTTTTTGAATATTTTTTACCTTTTGACTTGACGTTTCAGCCTTTTTCATCGTGATGACTTGAAAATCAATTAGTTTTTGTAACTTGCAACAGTTTCCGTTTAGTTGTAGTGTTGTAGTTTGCAAAAATTGCAATGAGCGCTTTTAATTTTTGCAGGCAGACTAAATCCTGAGTGGCTTACGTGCGGTCGTAAGTCTCAAACGTAGTGTAGCCATTTTTACGCGACGTAAGTCGATTTTTTTGGCGTAGCGTTGGAGTTTTGCGGAAAAGGGGAGGAGCTTAGCGTAAAACTTACGCTACGTCAGACTCAAAGTTAAGTTAAGGAAAAAAACTAACTGTCTATTATGCAAATACCAGTAATATGTATTGGGTATATGTATCAGATAGATATTTACTATTAGGTAGGTGATTATGTGTATTTACGTAGCATGACACTGCTACTGCACTAAATACTCCGCTGACATTCTTTCCCAGTGCAATTGTAAGGTTCAAGTAAAAAGAGCATTTACACCACACTCATTGTCAGACTGCAGAGTAGACGTAAGAAAAAGTCAAGACAAGCAAGGATATGGATGAGATAATAATTATATATGTTTGTACACTTGGCTTGTTGGAAAAAAGTTGCTACAGTGACTTTTTCGAGGCTAAGACGTACAAGTGTATGTAGGAGTGTTATCATCTCTAGACTGAATGGCATCTCAATTCAATTGTTTTTCTTTTCGAACGAGATAACAGGATGAGACAAGAGAGAATGAAAGCGAACTACTCTCGTTTGAGCTGTGATTTACTTACGTAAGGAAGGAGAGTGCGGACTTTGTGCCACCGCTAATTAAGCGACAAAACGCAGACAAACAAACACCAGAACCGCTTCTGTTCCGAAAGGGTTATTTTTATTTATTTCACTTTAAAATTTCACAGTTGGGATACTCAGACTAGTACAATGCTACTGGAGATAAGTACCGTAACCGGGGCTACTACCGCCCTGGTGCCGGTCAAAGTTATGAACGGTTTCATTAACTATTATGTCGTTTTCCATACAATAAAAATATTCCCAAGTAAATTTGGGAGCAATTTACTGACCCTCTGTTATTCCTGACTTTTTTTAAATATATTTTTTGTTTTAGTTTGTTATAGAGGTACTGTTGTTAGTCAATTAAAACTCTATGTCTGTTGCTGGAGAACAGTATATCATGTTTGGATGTGTCTGATGCAGTTTGACAATAAAGCTATGATTTGTTGTATAGAAATGGAATTCGCTTCTCTTTGTTCTTCTCTACCACCACTAATGATACTATTTTATACTATAATAAATATTATATGATTTTTGACTAGCACCATTTATATATTGCGTATACTCGAGAAAAAATTTTTCGAACCAAAATTTTTTAAAACCAAAATTAACTTAACCGGTAATTCAAATTTTATTGAGCTTTATTTTGTGTTGTTTTTACTCCCGTACATTAAATTCTATTTAATTTAAATAACTCTGACTACCCCTATTATATTTTGTTGAACGTTAATACTTATTTAAAAAAAACTACTATACCAAAAATACTATTTGATTTTGCCAAATGCATTTTTTACATGAGTCGCCCCTGTTGCCCGTAGACGGTGCATAATTTGACCCCCTACGTACGTTACTGACGCCTTAACACCTTCCTGCAGTTTCGCATTGCGTTGTGATTTTCCCGATGTGTGCCGTTGTTCTTTTTTGGTGTCTGATATTGTGAAGTTTATTTCTATTTAAATATTTGGTTTACTCTGCTAGATATCTTGGAACTACTATGAATTAAGTGTCATCCATCTGCATACGTAATGTAGAGTAGACTGATGCATGTAAACAGTAGAGATATAGATTGTTGTGTATTGTTATCCGAAGTTTACACTGGTATATATGCCATGAAAGTACTGTAAAACATTTTGAGAGTACACACCGAAATAGTTGTAGCTTACAATTAGCCTTCTAATATGTAACTAGTGACATGTCTAATTAGACAATTGGGATATCTTTACTGCTGATTTTTGTTCACATTCTGGCTGACATGTACAGTAGCAATTAATTTGGTAGTGGAGTGCACTGCATTGATATGTTTTGTCTTATGTGTTGCAATTTAAATTGCAAATGACAGTTGCAATTCAGTTCAATTCCAACGGAGATCTTTATTATAATTTTTATTGCCTGTTTTCTTCCAAAAGCATAGTTAGAGATGGCAGATACAGAGAAAAAGTATAAAATTAACGAGCAAGAGAAGGTTCATTGAATTCATTTTATCTGGGTTGAATATTGTCAGTTTGTTTTCTCTATTTTAGTTTTCATGTCAGTCCAATTTATATTTTACATTTGTTCTTGATCGTTAGCATTATGTTTGTACACACACATAAAGTGTCGTGTCATGTCTGGTCTTCAAATAAAAGGAGCAGTCTAAAGATTATTTCCGAAGGCAGAAATACTACGACTTAAGAAGTTCCTCCTTCAACTCAGCTGCCACACTTACTAATTTTATATGCACACGTATATTACTGTAACTACAAATACGATTCGATGCTTTACAACGTTCAGACAAGAAAACTAAATGCATTATTAGCTGTTGCAGTTACCTCTTGTTTATATCTCAGAAACTTATTTACTGACATGCAGATACATATAAAAGACACTATGACTATGTAAGATGCTACACTCATAAGTAACACAGTGTAAGCGTAAACCCAACGGCCTTTTTATATCTTCTGGTGCTTCGTCTTTGTTTATTTACTAGACTTGTGCAGCATGCACATTATTTTGTGTCAAGGGATTAAAGATAAAAAACATCTATTCAGTCTAATATCTGAGTCTTCGTTAATGTTCTTTGTCAGTTTGAGACTGGCACATTTCATTCCATTATTTTCACAATTAGGTAATGCATATAACACAATTCCCTCCTTTATACTACTTAATAGTCAGTCTATTCGATATACTTATATACTGCACAAATTAGAAAACATTTGTTTGGACAGACTGTGTGTCAGAAAGAAACTGAGTTGCAGTTCCAGTTGTAAAACCAGGAAAAGTTATTAAACTATCAATGCGTCAGTATGTTCATCTTGCGCTTCTACTAATGTGTAAGTTGTAACTACACACGTCTTGCTATATTATGTGCATACTCAAAGGTAAGGTTATTGTTTATTGCAGTTAAGGAAAGTGAAGACACACGGTACACACCGGCTGAGCTGCACTTAAACCCAACTCATCATAAACTTCCCTTAATGTCTTGTCTTACCTATCCTAAGTTACGCTATTTTATGCATGTCCATGGAAATTGTTTTTTACAGATGTGCCATACAAAGTAGTTCCGCTACAGGAAAACGGCAAAAAGGAACAAACATGCATGCAACATTTTACAACTGTAGTAGAAAGTGGAAGGAATACTTTTATACAATAATTTGTGAGTGAACCTAGGTATATAACTATATATATTATTTATATACACACGTACACAAAATAGTATTGGACATGATGAATGCATGCGGAAGGAAAGGGATGATTTCCGTGACATACCGGCAAGGTGTTTTCTCTGTTCGCTTAATTTTCATTCAGTGTTACCCGTTCCTTCCCTCTCAAGTCATTCTACATGGAAACATAGTTGATTTGTGCTTTACCTGTGACTATGACTGAAGGTATAGAACTAAGCTTAACCATAAGCATTGCATGGAGAATCGGCTGTTGTTATAAATAAGCAGGTAAGGATCCTACTTATAGGAAGAGGGGGATAGTAGCTACTCAGCTCAACGATCAACTCAACATCCTCCTATCAAAAAGACAACCCTTACTCTGCTCTTCTGTTCCTGTCTGCTACTATTACAATATTATTTACTTCTTCGAAAGGTTCAATTAGAATAAACTGTTTAGGCATGTCGGGGGAAAGATACAAACACCACGCAGAGCACACATGAATGCGTAATTGCACACGATACTATTTCATTTCCTTACTTAGGGTAATTCCATAACATGCTTACAGGTAAAGTCTTGTACTTCACTTTAAATTATGCTCTCTTATATCCTATACCAGAAAACACACTGTCGATTCTGCATATGTACTAGTAATATATATTTCCTATACAATTCTGCCTGGCTGACTATAAATTCCTTATTTAGCATGATGATGCCAAGAAAAAGCCTCCATTACAAATACTTAACCGTCAAATTTTCTTGTGGTATGCCAGGTTAACTTTTATTGCTTAAATAAGGTCAATGTCAAACTGGAAGAGACTTGTAATTTATCCGTCCCATTGTAAGATCTATACAAATAGAATTTTCTGAAGACTTAATTTAAATTCATATTTATTTACCCGACATTTCTGTATAGATGGATTTGTCCTTTTTGCGTCTAATCATTTATCTACATAAGATGATTAAATACATATATAATTTATAAATCCAGTGAATTTTATGTAATTCGATTACGCTTTGTCTTACGATGCTTTAAGATACTGCCTGTCGGCTATTTGGGTATTCTGTTAACATACGTTACTGAAGGTGTTTATTCTCCATGTACAAATCAGATAATCATCAATGTGACACTTTCGCTAGTTTATCATTTCACCCCTGAAGTCTGTCTGTCTTTGGGTTAGTGAGTGAGTAAATGGGCAGGTAACATTAACAAGAATTCAAAACCTTTTAATTTAGATATTGTATAAAAGTATATATACATGCGGTAGTTATGCATAATGAATAATGCCACGATAGCAGAATTGAAGCACAAGCACAATGGACTGTATATTTTTAAGTTAACTTTATTGAAACTATCTGGAAAAGCAACTATTTTCTAGCAATTTAGGCGAAAGTGGAGAGGACCGAAATGTCGTCCGACTTTCATGCACAAATCAAGTAGAATGAAATAATTTACGTTTTACAATACGACTTTAGGATAATGACGATTATTTGTAGCAAACATTTAGTAACCTAGTTAACACATGCATAATTTAGGCTGACATTTTACACACATTACATCATCACACTATTCAGAATCCAACACATAAATTTGTATTTTAGAAGAGATGTACGAAAATAAGTTTTCTTACCAGTTGTTTATGAATGCATAGCTGTGAGTAATTAAACTAGGCAATTTTATATTCATTTTAACAAAAATTGTTAGGGATTCATCACATTTACATTTGTATCTTTGTATGTAGACTTACTGCAGTTTTTACCTCTTTTAACACGTTATTTTCATGATCATTGGTGGAACAAAAAGAGATTTAAACACCTATTTATACATTACTACATCCTACATACCATAGATGTAAGCATCCCATACCTTTTACCCAACATCCCCATCCCATCCACCATCCCATCCGGATGTTTGGATGGGTTGGAAGGTATGGAGACAATTTCTTGGGTACAGTAGCCTGGATGGTCGTGATGGGCTAGATGGGATGGGTACAGTAGCCTGGATGGTCGTGGTGGGCTGGATGGGATGGGTACAGTAGCCTAGATGGTCGTGATGGGCTGGATGGGATGGGTACAGTAGCCAGGATGGTCGTGATGGGCTGGATGGGATGGGTACAGTAGCCTAGATGGTCGTGATGGGCTGGATGGGATGGTTTAATTTTTTGGGTTCGAAATAACCGACCGCAAGAAATGGCAGGCTATTTTTCTAATTCGCGTTCACACAAATACAAATAAATGCTTGAATTAAGCAACTTGTACGTAGATACTTATTACTAAAGTGCACTTTAAGCTTCTAAGCTTTGATATCGAGTATGTGTGGTGGGCTGGATGAGAACCAATACCTTCCCCATCTGGATGTTATGATGGGTCGGATGGGGTGTTTAAATTTTTTGGATGATGTTGATGGGCTGAATGGGATGGTTTAGTTTATTTGGATGTTGTTGATGGGCTGGATGGGATGGTTTAGATTATTTGGATGTTGGTGATGGGCTGGATGGGATGGTTTAGATTATTTGGATGTTGGTGATGGGCTGGATGGGATGGTTTAGATTACTTGGATGTTGGTGATGGGCTGGATGGGATGGTTTAGATTATTTGGTTGTTGGTGATGGGCTGGATGGGATGGTTTAGATGATTTGGATTTTGATGATTGGCTGGATGGGATGGTTTAGATTATTTGGATGTTGGTGATGGGCTGGATGGGATTTTGATATTTTCTTAGATGTTTGGTGATGGGATGGGGTTGGATGTCCCATCTTTTGGAGTGGACGGGATGGGATGTTTACCTACAGCTTACATCTATGTGGTGATGGGCTGGATGGGATGGTTTAGATTATTTGGATGTTGGTGATGGGCTGGATGGGATGGTTTAGATTATTTGGATGTTGGTGATGGGCTGGGTGGGATGGTTTAGATTATTTGGATGTTGGTGATGGGCTGGATGGGATGGTTTAGATTATTTGGATGTTGGTGATGGGCTGGATGGGATGGTTTAGATTATTTGGATGTTGGTGATGGGCTGGATGGGATGGTGGTATTTTCTTGGATGTTTGGTGATGGGATGGGGTCGGATGTCCCATCTTTTGGAGTGGATGGGATGTTTACCCACAGCTTACATCGATGTGGTGATGGGCTTGATGGGATGGTTTAGATTAATTGGATGTTGGTGATTGGCTGGATGGGATGGTGGTATTTTCTTGGATGTTTGGTGATGGGATGGGATTGGATGTCCCATCTTTTGGAGTGGACGGGATGTTTACCTACAGCTTACATCTATGTGGTAATGGGCTGGATGGGATGGTTTAGATTATTTGGATATTGGTGATGGGCTGGATGTGATGGTGGTATTTTCTTGGATGTTTGGTGATGGTGATGGGATGGGGTCGGATGTCCCTTCTTTTGGAGTGTATGGGTTGTTTACCTACAACTTACATCTATGACTCCATACTACTGTAGGTCTATAGTTAAACGGTATCCGCATAAATTGTATAAATTATTTCATAAATGAGGATAGTGACAACTTGTATATGCAAAAGGATATCCCGTGTATGGACAGTGACAACTTGTGTACGCAAGTGGATATTTTGTATATGCTCTTTTAGCATGGATTATTGACATGAAGTAAAAGGTTAATACAAATGCGAACAAATGACTCTCCATATAGCACTGGATAGTAATGTATTAATAATCGTGATGATGGTCATAATAATCCATGCTAAGAGCATATACAAAATATCCATTTGCTTGTGCAGGATGTCACTATCGATATACGGGATATCCTTTTGTAGATACAAGCAGTCACTACCGTCATATACAAAATATTTTGTACAAGTTATCCGTGATCCTAGTAAAGCATGTTGAATCTACCTCACTCTACCCTTGACTTTGATATGAGAGTCCTTGTGGACCGAATTACACTGAATTGGACCGATTTGGACTGAATTAAACATTGTTGAATTTCCAAAGGTCGACGCATTATACAGGGTTAGTCATTTAAGACAGAGTGGGATTTTTATATGTATTTTAATTTCATAAATTTTGCAAATTCTGTTACCACCTTACCACCTCCCCCATTCAGATTTCCCACTGAGTCGAACGTTAAAGAGTTGCATCGGGGTAATCCTCACAACCTCGGCTACAATTCTTGCGTGGATGGATTTTTGGATTATTATTGGATTAAGTATTAGACGAAATTTATGTTAGTACGCAGGCACACAGGAAAAATATAAAACTTTATGCTATTGAAAAACCTGTCTGTCGATCAATTTCGGACCAATAAGCATCATTACATTTGTCTAGCACATTTGCGAAAGGGTTGCGGTTATATAATCTTCTATGTAAATGCCTTTATGTAAATGCTATGTAAAAGCTTTCTATTCTATGTAAAAGCCTTTATGTTTCAAAACAGCTATTACATATTTCAACATTTTTCTAGCACACAGACAGACAGTTCAGTCCGTGCTAGGTTTCAGCTAGTTATATCTCATCTGCATTTGGCGAACAGCACTTGCACTACTGCATGCTGCATGTACGGTGTATTATGGCGTTTGCAGTTTGCATGAGTTATATACCTATTAAATAGGTTTGCATCACCTTACATATATAATTTTAAGTTGGCTGTTTAAACTGTTCAGTAGGTATAGGAGCACAGCAAAACAATCAATAAGTATCCAAAATACCAGAATAATTTCATATGTACAAACATAAACGTTAGCTCACAAATGTGATACTTTGATCTAAATATACGAATAACTGTCTTTTAATAATTCCTAGTGCCAAGTGAATGTAATCTTTAAGTATACACAGGTGATTATGCTGATATTAGCCTTTGAGGTCTTTAGAGTCAATATAACGTAGAAAAATTATTGTCGTGAAAAGAGTTTAGACATTTTAAAACAAACCTTTGTCTGTTCATGCTGTACGCTATCTTGTGTGGTTTGAATCTAGTATAGGGTATTGAGTTTGATGGTGTTGACAGGTACACCCGCACAATACACCGACTAATTCTGTCAGCCTGTTTTAGGGTAATCGGTCTTGGCTTGGTTCAACTAGCTGCCTATCATCTGCTATGTAGATGAACACTGTTGATGTTGTCCCTTACTCTCTTTGTCCAGTCTTTCATTTCACACATGAAAGTAACAGCCCGGATATACTGTATTGGATTCTGTTTCCTTTGGTGGCATGAAAGGCTTACCTACCACATCATAACAAATGGAAACCTGCTTTATTCCTTATGCAGATAGCTGAGCTATGTTTTAAAGGACAACATGTCATTATGGGATTCAATGGCCAGCAGAACACAACATCAAAGAGAAACATGTCAGTCTGAGACTATTATCACACCGATAGATTACACAAGTCTCAGATACATCGGATTTTAGATAAAATTTTACCAAAGGCATGTCCTTTTTGATATAAGGGAAAAGCCAGCTATTTGTTGTGCTAGCTCATTTTGATATTGGGTTGCTGGATGGCTCGTGCCTTCACTCACTCCATTCACTGACCGTGTTCTTCCCACAACTTCCGCATTTCCATTTCATTTGTTTGAAGAACTTCTGTTCGTACAACTCTTTCAGGATAAACTTGCATGCAGGAGTCTTTTCATATGTTAAATAATAACTTATACCGGAACATCCTCTATCTGTTCATCCCTGCTTGCTTATTTACTCCTACGGACACCGACGAATGCTATAGGATTTAGGTAGATTATCTCGATGAGAATCGGATGTTATTTTGTAGGGTCGCTTAGAATTCCTGCACGGACGCCGTTAAATTTTACAATACCTATACAGTGCATTTCTCTGACTTTTATTATCAACATTTGACACATGTCACAGGAAACATAGTCATTTTAATTCTCGGTATAGTCATGTATGTTTAATCATTGTTGTATATCATTTCTCCATTATAAATAATCTTACACGAAACAGAACCAACCTCCCTCTTTCTCTGTATGTATATCGATATATTTGTAAGTGTATAGTTTGTGACAAACCAAACCTTTTCTGATTTAGTAAAATTAAAGGAAATATGTTTTTAGGCTGCAGGTTAGAAAAAGCTGCGCGTTGAAAATATTTTGCTAATTACCTATTGAGAAGATGCAAATGAAATCATACATTTTCATATTAAATAACTTAAAATCAAGAGAGTGGACAGCAATAATCAAACTTTAGTGACACTTAAAAAATTTCATTTGATATACACCTACGTCGTCTTTAGACTAACGTTAAACACAATGAAGCATTTTAAAATTGCTTTCCGAAAGTCCACTTACGACAACCTAGTAAATATATTATAAGTAATAGCAATAAAGCAATAGTATAATTTAGTATAATAAACCGTCTTACAAGCTGAAAAATCAACTTTTACCGATTTATTTTACGGATATATTATCATGTAGCAGTTCCAATGATGTGGAAGCTGGATTCCAGGCGGCTCCTATTTAAAAAGGCCTACACATCTACATCAAGGAAGATATTTTGAGTTCATTAGTAGAAGCCAGGAGTGTATGTTATTTGACGAAAGCACTGGGGGCGGCGAAGTGGGCACTAGAAAACGTTTAAAACAGCACAACTTTTCCATTTCCCCTCGAGTTTAACAATGCAATTCTCCACTTAAATTTTTCTAATTGGTTTTTGATGCATGTCAATCGGTGCAGAGCAATATTATGATATATGTACAGCTAGAATCGTCTTATCCAAATTAATGAAAGTAGGATTATAAGCCTTCTAGTGAATTTAGGGCTCACTATTAGTAATATCTGTGCCTGATAGATGCTGCCCTGAAGTAGATGTGAATGTAAAGAATCAGTTTTCAGTGCAGTGGTGCAGCATCTAGTGAGCGTGGAAATAATACGAAGTACTAAGAGTTGTATTAAGAGTTGCTTTAGGTAGTCCCCAAATCCGCTAGAAGAATTATAATCCTACTTTCGTTAATTGACAATATGTAATAATTGACAATAGCGGCGACCAAAGGTGTACAATACAAAAACAATGATAATACTTTCATTGATTTGAAATTTTAATCATTTATTGTTGTAATGATTTAAATTCAATGTTATAAAAACAGGCTGTATTCAACTGATTATTCTAACAATCGGCTGGTACTGGTATCTACTAACGGACCCTGACTCATCTAATAATCAATTTTTTATAATTTTCATTGTCAATATTTAATGAGTAGCATCTTGTGATGTTTTAATACAAACACAACATGATAAATGAAGCTTGATTTATAACAATATAAGATTGCTCTTTCTTCTCAATTTGGGACAATTTGAAACTAACATGTTTGACATTTTAATTTCATTGTATTGTAAGTGACACCGCAATGCAATCAAATGCATTGTACTTCGTGTATAACAGACCGCAGCAACCCCATGGTGTTGGCAGATCCCTTAGTAGAAATTAGGCGAAATACAATACCAAACATACCCAATGTAGATTATAAGCACTCGGTATATTTAATATTGTGCTTCGCCTACATTCTACGGCGGGATCAGCCAACATCCTAGGATTTGCTGCAATCTATTTAGGAATGCAATTTTTGCATCATTGTCATCGTTAACTTAAAATTGTAATCATTTATTGATGCACTGATTTATTTCAAAATATTCAACGTTATATAAAGATGCTTTATTCTAATGACCAAATTCTCAGCTGGTAGTGATATCTATTAGCTGACCCTGACTCCTCTAATAATCAATTTTCAGCAATTTTCATTGTCAATATTTAATGAATATTATCTTGTGATGTTTTAATACAAGCACCACATGATAAATGAAGTTTAATTTTTTAACAATGGTAAGATTGCTATTTATCTTTTCTCAATTTGAGACAATTTGAAATTAACATGTTCACATTTTATTTTCATTTTAAGAGCCACCGCAAAGTGTGTTACGTATCTACCTTATACAATATGTTAAGAATGCAATTTTTGCATCATTAATGGGTTCATTTATTTGCGCGTATAAAATATTTAACTAGAACCAAGACAGTTTTCTTGACTACGTGGGAAAACTGGATTACCATATGGCCCTTTGTACACCGGCAAGTTTATTGTAATCAGCTAGATGTCTGAAATGATGTCGACTAAATCGCCACAAAATAACACATCCTCTTGGTCTTGATGTAACACAACAACGTTGTCGCAATCTAATGTAACTTGAATCCCGTGGCAGGTTAATAACGTCTTGTTTGGCAGCCTCCTGGAATTATTAACAAATTTTAATAATTTTAATTCCATTACAATTTTAATCGGATTTAAAAATGTAAATTGCAGTTATTAAAAATAACGGCTTCCATTACAATAATAATATTTTATTTTCGAAGCTCGAAAGAAGCACAATGTACACGTGCAGACTAGACTATAAAATTATCATGTAATCGATGTAATTAAAGAATTAATATGAATTACCCTTAGTTCTCTTGGTAAAATAGTATTTCTATGAAGTGTATTGAGTTTAAGTCTTTCGGCGCCGTATTTAATGACAGTTTGTCTCCTTTTATGATCCTTAACCATACGCCAATCAGTGAATCCATGCAATCCACCTTTAGTACTATTCAGTCGAACTTGTTGTTCATTTTCAACTCCCTTCAACAAACGATTACCCAGAAGATTCTATAATCAAAAAACAATATTTACATTGTAGTTCTTTTAGATTACGTCTATATATTAACTAACAACTAACTATATATTAATAGACTCCTTAGCTTCAGTATAGGATTGTATGGTTATCGATAATCTACCAAAGCCAGTGCTAACATAGCATATTTGGTTCGTCCTGGTTTTATAAATACCATTTATTATTGACTGTTTTTGCCATTTATTTTCCGGGGCCAGGCATCCCAAATTTTCCAATAGACTCTAGGCGGCTAAGCTGGATAATCAAAAGTCTGTTGGGTATGAATCTGTTACTTTCGCAATCCGCAAACGTTAATTACGCGCAAGAGAAAATCCATACGTACAATTACAAGGTAACCTGCTCCACCAATTTCCAGAGCAACTTGATTTTCAAAAATTCGGGATGCCTGCCGGGGGTTCTACATTGGAAATGCTAATATTTCTCAAGCACGTCAAGCAGTATATATGTATAACTATAACGTCAACTTGAACAACCAGCTATTAACTGGAAAATTAGCCAAAAATATCAGTAGTCAAACTAGCAATACCGATAATTGATGTTCTGGACTGGAAATAGAAAATACTTTAAATTTTTCAAACATGCAAAAGTCAAAATTAAAATATGAAACTTATTGTTGATTGAAACAATTTCAAAAATATCAACCTGAAAGCTCCCGTTGTTTTTTGAAAACGCCCCAAGAATCCGAGAAAAGCAATTTGTCAAATTCATTTTTCCACAGATGATTTTATCAAGACAGGCGTCTTAATTTGTAGAAGATTGCAAAAAAGTACCCCAGCAATCTTTATCTTTTACAGTCTTAATTGCCGACCACTGCAAAGTAGTAAAACTACATTTATTTATTTTCCCTTCATTTGGATTACAATACAACTGCAATTTTAATTATTGCAGTTGTCCTTCCAAACCCAAACTTTCATCGGCTCCGCTTCGCAGTTGCCCGTGTTCAAATCTGTCCGTTTCTTTCCCACGTGTTGTCTGTAGTACGTTGCCCCAGTTTTAGCTCGGACGTGTTAGAAATTCCCAAATTGGAAATTAACCCTAGAGCGCCTGTTAGCGGACATTCGCTTGCGATAAACTCTTTTGAAAGTTGCAATCTTTGTCGTTTCTAAGGAAAAGCATACAATGCACCTGGCTAGCAGCTAGTGAGCTACCACAAGCAAAGCAATTGACGTACAGTTCCAGTGAATTCAAGGAAACTACATACAGTATATTTAAAATATTAAGGCATGTAAAATCGCCAAAAAACTTACACCTTAGAAAAGCTAAACTAATTTTACAGTATGATTGGTAAATGTGACATTTATATTGTTTTATTTATTTAATGGGGTAATTATTGACCATAGAGATTGTAGACTGATGTTGAATATTTCCCGATAGGAGACGGGAAGGGGGGATATGGGTGGGATGGGGTCGGGGAACAGTGTAAAGCTGACTCACAGCTCTCACTTCTCTCTCTTCTGCGTCCAGCTCTGCATCAGGTAAGTTGTCTTCTCATAATTTCTCCTCAGTTTTAATTTTTACATAGATATTTTTATCCCTGGCGGTAGACGTTACATTACTTAAGTAATTGTACATGAGGGTTAACTTTAAATAGCATATCAGAACAAAAAACCGGCATTTGAATGAGATTTTTCACGAAAAGTTAACGCCGGCCGGAAAAAGCATACCGTTTTCTCCTACACCGGCCCCTACACTGCCATGATGGAAGTCTTGAGCTTCGTGCACAAGGCTACGTGTATTGATTTCTTTAGTGATTTTATTCGACCTAGTTCCTCTTTTCAGTTTCATATTCTTTTCGGTAGAAAAAAAATCGAAGTAGAAATGCTCTAATTTAATTAGGTAGTCATAAATTTCTGGCATTTATTTGGTAGTAAAAACGCCCAAAATTTTTTAGATAGGACGCCACGCCTTCTTTTTCTTTTGATACTATTTCACCTGGTTTTGCTAATATTTTGCAAAAGTTATTGCATATTTGCAATAGGGTATTGCAGAGGAAATCATCTTTAAAAAACCCGAATTCAATACATTGTTACCTCATTGGTATATACATTCAGTATGTCTATATAGCACCGCGCGACTCTGCAGTATAATATATTATGCATGATATTTCATTGAGTTCCATTATATAAATGTGTAGTAAAATTAAACTTTGCATACTAAGAATAAAAGTAGTCTTTTAGTTCGACTAGACTGCTGATCGCTTACACACTGTAAAAATATCCGTGACTCTTGAAGTCTTAAAACTATCTTTCTGCACCGAACACTCGATTCGCCATGTTACTTCATAAACTTTTCAAAGACTGGATATGCATTTGTTAAAATTCTATTCCATACAAACACATGCAAATTATTATGTGACAATTAAGTAGAAAGATAAATAGATAACAGATTCTGTTGCATAAACTATAAAATATTTCGAATATTCTTTTGACACTGTAAAAGTAATTGCTGCTGCTGCAGAGATTGAATTAGTATTGGGTTTGCCCAGGTTAACCCAGGAAATGCATAAGTTCATTTTAGAGGACAAATTCATGGAAAATCCAATTTCTGGGGATTTTCATGCAAGTATTAATACTTCAAAGGTTGCAAGGAATTAGTAGTGACTGCCTCGAAAATAATATTCAAAGAACTCATTAAAAGGGTCATAAAAGCCTGTTAAAGGTTTTAAACGTGTGCATACATGTTTATGAGTTTCTATAGGTATAAATTGGTTAATTCCTAAATGGAATTTTTTAACTTGCATATCCATTCTCTGGCGTCTTTAAAGGTATAGAGTATAGTATCTTGGATCGAAGCAAACTCTGCCGAGTAAAAGTAGTACATCTATCCAGACAAATGCTACAAACTGGCAGTAAAGCAAAGCAGATAATATTATACATACCGACGGCCATTCAGTCAATATTCACATTTCTTATCATAGGAAGGTTGAAGAGCTATAAGTGACTATATTGTAACCGTAACCTATATAATTTGCTTACGCACATGCCTCACGTGCGTGATTCAGAATACCTTCTGACTTTCCATTCAGCATCTAACCCTTTCTATCTTCTGCTTACGTATTACTGCATTCATTACACTAGACAGTAAAATGTAGGTCTCCTTGTTCATTCGGGTAATACCTACTTGAAACATGGCTAAAGATAAGCTGTAAGCCGGCTGCATGCGCTGCACCATATAAATCGTCATAATTATGATTATAATATGTATGAATAGGTATTTAGGCAATGCATTACTCTAAAAGTCTAGTCTACAATATAGAGTCTAGGTGATAAATTTGACTATGGCCAAAATGGGTTTACCCATTTAATAAGGCAGAAGCACAGAGATTATAATAGCTACAATAGTAGGTACCTCAATTCATGAATATAATGTGAGAGTGTCAAGGAAAACGACCAGTTCTCTAAAAAGGCTCAATTAAATCATTCATGTAGTTAAAGAGAAGCAATTAGTCTACAAAATATACTATTAATGAAAAGTATTTGAAACGAGCATTTATTTTAATAAATCAGAATTTGTTGACGAGCAAGCACCCGGCGGTCAAACTCGAATTTCCAAATCCAAAGAAGAAAACATCCGACTAGTCAAGTGCAAAACGTAAGACAATTAAAATTGCTAAATAAAATGTCAAATAAAACTTGACGGCATTGTAAAGCAACATAAGGAAATAATATATCGTCGTGTATGTACATATAAGTCTGAAAATGGAGATATGTTACTACGCTGTTATACGATGTCACTTACAATTAAATGAATACTTAAATATTAACGATTTTCCGTACAGAGCAATAATATCCACGACGATATATTATGTAATATTTAGTAGTACCATTTAGAGTATATTTAATATTAAAAATTCTGATCACTTAACAAAACTTTTATTATAAAGTATAATATAGTCACTATATAATGTTATCTGTATCTGCAATATGTAATATTGATCTTTAGTTCTTGTGTATTTACGTTGCATGCATTGGTGTCTATTGTTAACTGTTTAGCGGTTTAGGTCGTCTCTATTAATGTTAGTAGTTTAGTGACAGGGTACATAGTGCACGACGTTTATGGTTGATACAATCGTGCAAACCTACGAGATGGATCGAATAGCAAGTCAATAGTTTTAATAGAACTGGCCCCGATTCTTGGACACTCTCAAAAAACTGTATCTGTGCAAAGGTTTTATTTTAAATGGTAGAATTTTTATAATTTGATGTTTTAAAATGGCCATGCTTTTAGAATGTGTATGTATTGTGTAGTATTTATTCTTCCTGGATGAAACGTGAATATTTAGTAGCTTTTCATTACGTTAAAGTAAACATGCATATAACATGTATGGTTATAATATTCAAATTAGTTAAACTTGTAGTGTCGTATGACCATGTATTTGAATGTAGGAAGATAGGTGTACGAGTTGTTAAATGGAAATGATGTTAATGTTAGGTGTTAAAGTATTAATCATGTGCCGGTATTTTCTGCCTTCAACTTTCCTTATCTACACACTCAACTTTATTGTACTTTGTAATTTGTACTGATAGGATTTATCTATAGACCACAAGTCCACGTTTACACTAATGTAATTAGTTGCATAACTGTTTGAGTATTTCCAGTAGTATTGCAAAATCATTATGTAATGTCTTGTTCTGTGAATTGAATGAATAACTGTTGTAGTATTATTTGTTAGCTAATGAGAACATACTTCCTCGTTGTTTGAATAATAATAATATTTTGTTCTTTCAGTACCTAATTCAAAATGGGTGGAGGATTAGGAGATCCAGTTTCTTTCGCTAAGGACTTCATTGCCGGTGGTGTATCCGCTGCTATTTCCAAAACTGCAGTGGCTCCCATTGAGCGAGTGAAATTGCTGCTGCAGGTTCAGCATGTATCCAAGCAAATTGCTAAGGAAAACCAATACAAGGGTGAGTTACATAAAATAATGTTCATTATCATTTAAATAACAATATGCCATTCATTTCAATAGATTTAGTATCGAGATTTCCATATAAAAAATTTGTACAGGCCGCAATATAATTTAGGAAGAGTTTTTAAAAAAATGCTTATGAGCGAACAAATATAGTCTGAACGTTATTGGCACGGACTTCAACTCCTGCCTCTGCTATAAATACATTGGGAACCGAAATCAACTCGTGTTACTTGAGTTCGTTGTTCTATTCTAGAGAAATCACAGCTTGCACTTTTCCTACTTACATTTCTTTGCATTTCAAGTGCCAACTATGAAAAAGTAATTTAACAATGAAGCAGATACATGTTCCAACACATTTGCGAACCAATCTCGTTATGAATTAGTAGACTAGTTGATGCCTTCTTTTGTGCTTCTCAAATGGAAGGCCGTCCTCGGCGTGATTGGCTATATCGTTGGATATACTCATGTGCATGCTGCACTAACTACCTATCTGTAAATGGTAGACATGTCACTTTTTAGAAAACAGAGTGTTGTATGTACCTATTAGACGGAGACCAGTAGATAGGAGAATGTTAGTTATATTTAATTTGGCAAATATAACACATGATTCACAGCATTAGATGCATCTCCACTCTCCAGGGCTTTAGAATAGGAGAGCTAGAATGTAAATATATGCTATGGTAATTTACTTTTCTATTTTCTGCCTCGTACTACACATTATTACAAGACCAAGACTGGAGAAACCTCTCTTAATGAAGCTACGCTTATTTTAAGCTTGACTCACATTTGACTATAATGATTTACATGATGTATTATATTGAACCGCAGGTATGGTTGATTGCTTCGTCCGTATTCCAAAGGAACAAGGTTTCTTGGCATTCTGGCGTGGTAACTTGGCCAATGTCATCCGATATTTCCCTACACAGGCGCTCAACTTCGCCTTCAAGGATAAGTACGACATTATAACTACATACAAACATTACCTGTATTGTGTCTCTGTACTAGAAAAATATAATGTATGGAATTTCTTAAACTTACAGGTACAAGCAAGTTTTCTTGGGCGGAGTAGATAAGAATACCCAATTCTTTAGATATTTCTTGGGTAACTTAGCTTCTGGTGGTGCTGCTGGAGCAACATCTCTGTGTTTTGTGTATCCCTTAGATTTCGCCCGTACCAGGTAAACTAAATGAAATGATTTCAGATTATGGTGATTTAATTGGATGATGAATATTGAGTTACAATAATACTTTTATTGATAGATTGGCCGCTGATGTTGGCAAAGCTGGAGCCGAGCGTGAATTCAGTGGGTTGGGTAATTGTCTTGCAAAGATCTTCAAATCTGATGGCTTGGTTGGTTTATACAGAGGTTTTGGTGTATCCGTTCAGGGTATCATCATCTACAGGTTTGGAATTACTCTTAAATCAAATCATTGAAAAATTTTTTTTGTAAGGATTTCTAAAACATTTTATTTGTTTTAATTAGAGCGTCGTATTTCGGATTCTTCGACACCGCAAAGGGCATGCTTCCAGACCCGAAAAACACACCGTTCCTTATCTCATGGGCCATTGCCCAAACTGTAACGACAGTAGCTGGCATCATTTCCTACCCATTCGACACCGTTCGTCGGCGTATGATGATGCAGTCTGGACGTTCAGATAAGATGTACAAGGTGAGGAAGGGGATACTTTTTTGAAGGAGGAAAATCATATTGGTTAATAATTATAAATTGGCTAATTACAAATTTTGTAATTTTTACAGAACACAATGGATTGCTGGGGAAAGATTTACAAAACAGAAGGAGGCAAAGCATTTTTCAAAGGCGCTTTCTCCAACGTTCTCCGTGGTACTGGTGGCGCCCTTGTCTTGGTGTTGTACGATGAAATCAAAGCTTTCTTGTTCTAAGAGAAGTCGAAAAGTAGCAAACTACTGGAAGTTCTTCGTAAGCAAGCCAATATAGAATGCCCAGATCCATATAATAATTGACTCAGTAGTATATCCGAAAATCTTAAATAAACAAGTAAAAAATATTTCAGAGAAATCCTTACAATGTGTAAACAGTTATTATGTTTTGTTGTCAAACTTCCTGTTCATATCTCATGGAAATAGGAGAATAAACACCAATTCGTTTAGATTCGAACGTTGTTCACATGACGTTTATTATGTATCATAGAAATGAGGATTGAGTAATTATAGTAAGGTATAGTAAAAGGTGTAGTTTATTTAATATTTAAACTCGTTTTTAGAGTATTTCGTGTTTCTATAGAATTCAAATGTTCTTTTTACAATAGATCACTCATAATAGGTATAAGGATTTGGGTTCTTATTACTGACCTATAGTGTTGAGAGGTTGAGCCTATTAACTTGCCGAGTACATACTTAAATACTTAGCATAAATATCTGTGTTACTATACATCTAATGATAAGAAGGTTCATAAAGTATGCTCATAATCAGTCAATCTACCATTATTTGTTTTACAGAATAATTCAGCAATTACTGTAATAAGCTATTACTGTAATGTGGGAAATTCTGTAATAAAGTTTGTTTTGACTTATTAGGTTGTAACCCATTTCTTGGCATCTATTGTTCTTTTATTTCCATCATAAACACTCGTCATCATAAACTTACTCATTAATGATAAAATGATGGGTCCACAATTGAGAAAGCAGAATAGTCCATATTACAAGACTTTACATTCAAGATCTTAAGATCTTTTAATGGGCCAAAAACTGAAATTGACAATAAACTTAGACTCTATTGTCATTATACTAAGAGGCACTAAAAATTATCAGAATTTCTATGAAGAGACTTACGTAAATGAAATTACCTTATGACTATCACAATGTTTATTGCCATTTAACCACATATCGTACATTACAGTCATTACAGGTTACAAAGGATTGTTATAGTCCGTTGAGGACTTCTAGTTTATCTGAACCTTTATGAAGTCAATGCAGAATGCAGACACAATAATATTCTTGAAATAAGCTTCTACCAAGTCTCACAGGCTGAATACAAAATGTGATTGAAAATATTTTTGTGTATAGGTATGCGTCAATTACTTACTAATTCTATAGTATATAAGTTCCCTAAAGGGTGTTTACGGTTTTATCTAGCTTTGAAGATGTATTATTTGATAAAAAGATTTTTAAATACATAATTTGAAGAAAAGTAAAAAAATATTTTTCTTTTTAACATAAAAGTTTATGGGTCATTTCCAACAGTTAATGTACCATAAAATAGTAATGTGGAGACAACGCTGTTTTAAGTCTCAAAATCCGTTTGATAAGAAGTTTAAAAAGTAATTAAAATCGTTGTGTTGCCTTATGTGGACATTCAAAAAAAACATCATGCGCTAGGTGGAGGGTTACTGTAAAGAAGTTGAGCCTTGATATTAAGGACACGTCTTTAGTTGCCATGTCAACGGGTAATTTTCTATGGAAAGCATCAAAATACATACACGCCACTAAGTTCTTGCAATGTGGGTGGTAGCCATTGTATCACGTTCTGTAGTAGAATTTCAGTTGATACCATCGTTACCAAAAAATGCCCATTTAAAATCAGAAAAATATGATTCCAAGGTTTTGTAAAATCGTAAAGATAAAACAAAAATTGCAGAAAAAAGAAAATAAGGGCGAGCATGAGGCACATTTTTGAATTTGTGTTTGCAAACGTGAAAGAATAAAAATATAATTCTTGCATGTATTTTCCCACTCAAAATCAAAATTTTCAAACTGAATATTTTGATGCTTTAAAAATGTTTTTTTGGAAGTCTGGCTTTCGTGTTCGTCTTAAAAATCTTGATAGATTCTGAAACTGAAAACCATATTACTTACGTTTAGTCGATTTGCGAGAATCATATTTGCTCAAATTCCCCTTTTAAGTAACTATACCTATGGTAACTAGTAAAAGTACGGTAATAATATAATTTAAGCCTGTAATAAAGCAGTGAATGAAATTTCATGGAATCCTACGAAAATTTTCAGCCCTTAGTTGAACTCGGCTATTTCTTGTGGGTTTAACAGAGTTCAGCTAGCCGGCGGGTAGTAACTATGTGGGTAGATAGAGGTGGCTGGTGAGGAAAAAGGAGAGAAGTGGGTAGAAGTCAAAACGGGAGCTAAAGATTTCAAAAGATACAATAAAGAATGTATTTTCAGTACGTTTGCCCCTTTTGCCCATATTCTGCTTTGCTCCTTTGGACTATGTGGGTAGCTATATGTAGTTTTGGCCAACTAAACCCTAACTCTCATTTACATTACACTGATATTTCAGAAAAAACCGGAATGCTTTCAAAAACTTGGACTCTATGAGCTAGAAGCTGTAATGATTTGCAAAAATTGACTCTTATGTAAGTTCCTTCTTAGCGACATAGGAACTGTATCCTCTTTAGATGTGCAGAAGGATAGTTTTTCAATTATTATTATGGAAATTCATGTAGTACGTAATCGAAACATACCCATTATTATTACAGGAAATTTAAAAAATAAAATTAAAATCAATTTGCTTAAAGTTGGAAAATTACATTGTAAACTTTGAAAGACTTAAGTAGGCAATATTTATTTCGAGGATCTCCATTCCATTCTCTTAAATGATTTCATATTAAAGTAATTTTATTTGAACATCATATCAACGACAATTCCATGAATTAAATATGCAATATCACCATTCAAGAAAAATATTGCCAGTAATATTAGTTTCATTGAATAAGACAAGTGTATAGAGCTAATTATGTTTGTGGTTAATAATTGGGCGTATGGATGTGGAAATTATATTGGAAAAGTTTATTTTGCTTTTTTTACAAGAAAGAATAATATCAATTTGTTGGCAAACACATTCACAGTTTCACATTTCATTAGATTATATAATTACATATACTATGAGTAATTCTAAATTATAAACCATCACCTTCATCACTTCAAATGCCATATCATCATCAAGTCTAAACTCGGTTTTTCTCCTAGAATAACATAAGCAAAGAGTTGGTACTGTTACACTATAATATTGGACCTATTAGAATGTTTACAAGATTTATGCGTGTGACTTAATAATATCTTAGCGGAAAGGTACATTTTCATGATTTGCGTAAGTACCCACGCATATTATTTGTAATATATTTCTGCACGCATTCCATTTTTATTACTCTATGTTTGCAATTAAAAAGTATAATAATTTGTGAAATAGTTATAATATACATCAGGTATACATTAGAGTTGGGACCAAGTCTTGTTTAAACATTTTCAAAAAACGGTCATTGAAATTGATATTGAGAGCCTCCCTCTCCCCTTCTATTTAACTGCACGTACACATTTTTTGTTAAATTATCACACTAATTCTAAATGAATATTTTATTTGTGATGCAATAAGATTTCAAAAGTTCATGTTGATTTTTTGGTTGGAAGAAGTCCAGTCTAGTCAAAAAAGACATTTTGGCACTACATCGAGTAGAGTCGAGAGTGACAACATGGCTTGATTCCAACTCTAATTACTATAATTATGTTACTATTTACAATCTATTAATTGAATATTTGATAAGGTCTAAATTTATACTTCAACTATTTCTACTCTATTTTTCCAGATATACGATTTGGCATATTATTATGTACAGCATGCCCAGACTACTATAATTACATCTTTACATCACATAGAAACCAAAGAACGGTTTAAACTGTATTCTCTTATGTTTTCAGCTCTAATACTACTAAAAGCAGAGGGAAAATGTTGGAATATTTATTAATTAACTTAGAGTATACTGTCAAACATATTTTGCGTAAAGATTACAATTTTACAGTTACTAGTATAATAACTATGATATAAGTTTTCATATAGCAAGTAATATGAATAATATATTTCATCGCTCTTATTTTTCATCTTGCTTTGATGCAATGGCATAATAATTTATTAAATACAATATTTATGTCCATTGAACATATTATTCTATGTGTAGATTGATTTGAACTGTTCAACGTGATTAGAATGATTGTGTAAGTACAACGTATCTCAGATTACTCTCTCAACACAATTTCATCACAAACCTTTTTCTGGCTATGGCCCCATGGCGGTTTGTTCTGGTGCTGAATTCAATAATTAGTTGCTTACTTTATTACTTAATACTAAGGTATACATAAATTCTTAACTCCATGCTATTTACATTTTAACACTGTAGTAGTTATAATATTATAATTTCAAAATCATACCTCGTATTTAGGTATGTATTGAGTGCAATAACATGCTTTAATATAATCATCCTCTCTATCAGTTAATATGTACTGCTACCACATATGTTGATGTTTTTGAGGCTATAATGCTACCCCATTCTGTTTTAATCCACAAACTTTTCTTCAACCTAGTATTTTATGGCTACATATATATTTTTACTATTTATTATAACTACCTAGCTCGAAATATTATTTCTACATTTTAATCTAATGTATATTTCTGTATTATAATCTTCTTATGTAGCAATTATGCATTTCAAATTGCTATCAATCTCACATTGGACAATAAGCCAAATGACATTTCAGTTGTCAAGTTTCAAATATTTACATGCGTATATCAAATGTGTAAATATGAGTAAGGTATGAATATTATAGTAGTTGTGTTTATGTAATCATGCAACGCGACTACCCGTCTTAAATATTAATAATACGTTTCAATGTCTTTACTACAAGTACGTCACAATATATTTAGAATCATTGATTCTAATATTTCTAAAATCAAGTGATGATAGAAAAGCGAAACACTAATTGTATAACAGTTCAGTACAAATTACAAAATGTTTCCAGAATGGGATGCACAATTAGAAGACATTCCTTCACGACTCCATTTTGTTAGTGTACCTAAAGAGCTCTCTGTCTTAATTTGTATGGTACCTATTCCCTTATCTATTGAACAACGCCTTTCCATATCTTTTCATTTCTCCTAATACAACTCTCTTACCTTTCTATGTACTTTTATTGATTGTACTTATGCACATTACTTCGGACAAAATGTTTATCTACAATGGAGTAGCACGAAATATCACTGATTTTACTTTTACTCCACCATTTTACTATCTTCAAAAAGTCATGAAGGAATTCACGTTATATATCTTATCGTCTCATCACCTTCTAGCATATTACCCTTCATTTTGTAAAAGATATTTAAACAATATACAGAATAGTAATCCCAAGTGTAAGCTTTTAGAGAAATTTCGAATTTTTTGCTCGATTCTATCTGTCTACGAGTGTCTCATGAGAGAAATTTAATACTTTTAAATTGAAAACTACAGCTTTTAGTAGGAAACATTATTTTAAAATTCTACTTGCATGTCCTGGAGACTTTGTAAACGTAACTTTAAAATACTTAACAGAAAGCATTAGAAGAAGAGCGTCTTATTTATTTGTTAATTTACGAATCTGTACAAAAGTCATGTTCACAGGTTATCAAGGTTGCAATGCAATAGTATAAGACCAGATTACGAGATTAGTCATGATATATATTCTGTATAAAACGTATTTCACTGAACCATATTTTTGTAATATCGTTTGTTTCCTTAACTGAGTGTGTGGAAGGTAAACGGTAAGAATAAAGATGCAGATTCTATACCAATGTTTCAATCCCTGTGCAATATTGTTTGATTCGTCCTGCATACAAAAAATAAATGTTCCTCGCATTCTCTACGACATGTTCCTATCATACACAAACTTCCTTCTAAATTCTAACTAATGTAAGTATATTCAGTTAAACAATGGAAATTAGCATCCTGCTTGCACATGTACCTATTTATGCACACATCCATGAAATGAGGTATACAAATGAAAAGCAAAATTGCTAAGACAAACTCGCTTATGTCGTATAGCGATCTACAAATTGCCAATTACGACATAAATCTACCCGGGAAACACACAATATCAATCTGCTTAAATTCAGAAATTCTGGAGTAACAAAAATTGTCATTTGTGAAAATTACAGGAGTGGATCCAATAATCCCTTACAGCGTTTCTACTTGTAATAGATCTGTAGAAGCCCGTCGGGTATGAAAAATGTTTTGGCCAACTGCAATATTGGTTTTTCTTTATTTCTCCCATTTCCCACACTTTTAACCTACGCATTTCTCCTTGTAAGTTTAATCAGTGTCATTCTTGCTTATGGTATAAAACTCCGCAGCTTAATAGCTAAAAATCTTATTTCTCTTCTTTGAGTGGTAGTACAGAACTCTAATAACGTAGGTACTAATTGTAAAATACAATTTAAATTGATTAGGAGAGTCTACCTATTTCAGTAATCAATTTCTTCTACAATTAAGTGCGCAATTCTTTTATTAGCTTAAATAAAATTATCTATTCTATCTCTTATATGCGAAATTTTGTTTCAGACAGAGAAAAACATCGAATGGACATACGCATGTAACAGTTTCGGGAGTATAATCAATTCTACAAAATTATTGTCTACCAAACTAGACATGCTTCAGAAAGAGACACCAACGTTATTTGTTACAGTAATGATCAATTAGAAATAGGAAAATTAATTTTAGTAAATCCAAAAAAGAGTATTACTATGTATATTAAAAACATTGGGAGCAAGGTATGCAAAGGAGTTATAATTTTTGTGCTACATTCTGTTTCTACATGAAAACTTAAGGCTACACACAACAAGGGTACCATTTAAAACTATAAATAATGTTGACACTCTTTCCTACTAGTTACACATTTTGAAACTGTGTATTTGCAGTAGTTGGCTGTTTTCGTCTTTACTAGCTTTGCAGTTACCTTATTGAAACTAGAGAGAATGGGGGCGAAATGTAAAGTAATTCTGTTGGAGAAGGAATTGTTTGCCAAGGAATAAGTAGAGATGAGGATGCGGAGGCTGATATGTGTTATAGGGCATGAATTATTTGGGGAAAGGGAGGTAAATAGAGATTGTATATGAATGGATGTAGAGAAGAGTGAGTTTTGTATGAGAGCAGTTGATATTTGGTGTATCCAGCGGGTAAAGTTGTTAACTGTTGTACATAGACTCGTCTTCAACAGATCGTGGAATGTCAAAAATCTCAGCAAAGAGCGGAGGAAGACATAGAAGCTGACTCCAGTGTTGACGATACCAATCCAATATATCACCATGAAAGCTTCCAATACGTCTCAAGTCGTTCAGAATCGATGGAATTCCTGTCTTGTTGAGCGAGTCGATGAGTTGGTTCTGTGAGTGCGTGAGCAGTACAATGGAATGATGTGTCAATCCTTGCCGTTGTGGTGAAAGCAAACAAGCCCCGGACAACAAACCCATATCTGAATCCATCCACGAGGACAGTGTCACCCACAGAGAAAACAAGGATGATGTAAACTCCGCCTGTAACAACAAATCAAATCACTTTAGTTCCCCATTCGAAATAAATTAATAATGGTCTGACATGATGGGGAAGGAAGGAGTTATTTAAAAGAAAACAGGGAATGTGGCGAGGAGAAATATTTAGAGCATACTAAATTTAATAGAAATCTTGAGCAAACATAGAATGAAAAGTAAATAGTATTTCCAGGAATGGTGCAACGGGGAAATATTTGACAAGACTGAAATTGTCTTTGACTTTTTCCAGGAGAGAAACCTGTAAGGAAATTGAAGGATGAAATTGGAGGGGAAGGACGTAAGGATGTTGAGCATTATTTGAGTAGCTCCACTTGGACAAATCGTGGCCAGACTGAGGAAATGTCGCAAGGAAATGCTAAATATCTCTAAGAGGTGTCTTATAAATAGTAATATTAAACTTACATCATAGACAATATCAAGATGTTTGCGATTAAGCGTAAGTCCGTCGGACAGTGTCAAAGTGTCCTTGGTAGTCATTGGTGCGACGTAGACAGCCCACATTTCGAAGAAACCCGTTTTGATCAGAATCAATTGATCATCCTGAGGGAGAGATGTAAAACCAGGAATTCTCTTGGCAAACTCGACTACACCCTGGATAGATGAGAGCATCTCACGAGAAAGCACCGAGAACAAAGACACACGAATCGTCTCTGTACTTTCCTGCAAATCCTGAAACATCAAACAAAATCCGTTTCCTGTGTACTCTGTCAGCTTCAGTTCGGGACTCGCAAACGGAAACAATCATCTTTTTGATGAGCAAGCTTTTCCTAGCTCCAATCTCTTTCCCTGTCTTCACTCACACATACATCCACCAGTCTCTCTCTCCATTAACGGAAACGTTAACATTCCCTAGCCTTTTCTATCATTACCATTTTCTCTGGATTATCCTTTCCACCTCTTCTGACGACAAATACATATAAATATATACTCCCTCATATCAAACTGGAAATGACTTAAACTTGGCAGTAATCTCAAAGATTAATATTGCGTCTCGTCTCTATTTGTTAATATATTTGACTTTCTTTTGTGCAGGGTAGGTACCACGGCAAAAAATTAATGGCGAGCTTCAGCTAGCTACAGTTTCGTTCTCTAATAGTACTTCACAAACTATGTACTACTACTCCACAATGAATACAGCTTTCTACTATATTATAATACACTTGCAATAGTTGGGATTTACTGTAATTGCAGGAAAAAGATTTCTGTCCCATCTGCGATATTACTCAAGTCTAAATAATCCAAACATGAAAGAGAAGTCTCTAACTTCTCCATACGCCCACCGTGTCCTCATTCACTAACGCTCATTACTTCTCTCCTTTTAAATTCTACTTCTTTTAAATACATTCCCATACATACTTTTGTATTTTTATACAAGTAAGTATGTATACAAACTTCTTCAATAGAACATCCTTTCATTTCTTTTTCTGTTAGATATTCACCGCAAAAAATAATTATCTGTTTTGTAACTAAAACCTCAATTTAAAATATGAGATACGTTATTATTCTGGGAATTCGAATAAGTAACCAACTATACTTATTTATAGATTCTTCCCTTATTTTTAGAGATATGGAGTAATTACTATTTGAAATCCTTCAAACTTCAAAGACACTGATGAAAATGTTATTCGAGTTGCATTTGAATAGGATGTAAAAAAAATACCAGTGATAGTTTCCTTGGGGCCATTTCTCGTACTTTGTCTTGAGTATAGACACAGTATTGAAGATGGGTCTGAGTAACGACAGTTGCCAATGGACCTAGAGTACTTGTAAATGTAGAGGATACACTGGAAGTGTCACTAGGGCCTCCTGGCGTCGGATTTAAATTTGATTGTGGACTACTATTGTTGAAGGATGGATTTGTGGTACTTCCGCATGTGGTGGAGCCTTCAGAGCTGTTTGATCCTGGAGAAGCTGAGTGGGGCGTTCCATCATAAGAAGATTGATCGGCTTCTGCGGAAGTAATCACCTCTCGAGAGCGCTTTGGCACACGCCCGTATCGTACAGCTGGAAAACAAAAACAAAAAATTAGCAATCTATCACTTTGATTTATTACTCGGATTAAAATAAAATTGAATTTTGTTTAGAAATGAAGTAAAATTTTGATGTGTAACAATCGCCATTGTCCCTCAGCTTACAATCACGCGACATTCCCACGGCGAGACACTTCTTGAAACGGCAGTACTGACATCGATTCCTGTTCAGTCGTATCACCAGACATTTCCCATCCCGTAAACATCTGAAAGCGAAAAGGCGATGTCAAAACATGGTAATTGGAATTCATGATGACGCATGAGGATTTCATTTATACATAATTATTATCAAGTCTTGCTTCGGTTCGGACTCCCAAGGTTTTCCTATTCTTTCGAAAATCTAACTTCAACCGACACTAGTACACAGTAACACTAACTCCTACACAAACTAAAACCTCAGTGCAATGGAACAGTTACTTACAATAGTCTCCTAACCCCATCCTTTTTTGTTTTGTGAGGGAGGATGAAAAAAAGAAATATCTGATCTGCAAAATTCTGAAAAATAATTCACAATACCTATCCACCCATCCTCACTGATACATTGATACGCCCTCATACATAATAAATAACAAAAACATTTTCGCTGTCGCAAAGTCACCTCTGATCATGTACAAAAGTATTTCTTTCTCATTGACATTGATATTCACTCACTTGGGGAGTATCACTTTCTTTAAAACTACATCCAGGGACCAATCTTCCCCATTCTCTCCCCACTTGCATATCTTACATAAATAAATAATCTATTTGCAATAATATGCAGATACATTTTAATCAGACTTATCTCAATGCATCGATTTCAACAATCTCTTCCTTCAAAATATACTCATATTTTATGCAACAATATATTCTATGCATCTCAAATTTATGCACACAAACAACTTATATCTTAATATATGCGACCTATATCAAAAAATGTGATACAAGGTACCTTATGTAAAATGGGTATGACCCACCATAAAATTTTATGACCCAAAACCCCTTCCAAAAAATATTATTGAACAAAATAGTCGAAAAATTACTGTGCAATTACAACTCAGTTATTCATAATATTCTCAGTATTTGCATATCTACAAAAATTGCCAATAAACTTGCTAAAACCCTAAAATCCTCAAAATCTGAAACTTAAAATAAAATCCGGGTGGAACAATGGGAAAAACTAAATTTATTTAGGCCTGAAGAATCTTCGAGAGGGTAAATAAAAATAACTGTTTCCTTGGGTGGGTCAGCATGGAAAATTACTTATTGTTGTAACTGTATTTACTTTCAAGCCGAGAATGTAATATTGTTAATAGCCATGAGGTAGCATCGGATTTCAAAATATCCCAATGGATTTTTGTTGGTCAATAGATATTCTATCGTCCAAAGAATATGATATCGCCAAATGCGCAATAGTTTTCAGATATTGATCTTAAAAGCATTTAATGGCTACTTGCCACCCACTTTTACAATATTCATTGATTCAATTTTTGAATTGGCGAAAACCGGGATAGGTAATGAATTGCAAGAATAAATAGCAATTATTTGATTTTTATGGATGCCATGCTGACTTGGTTGATAAGTTGGGATTAGGTTTACTTGCGGTTAGATTAATTAATATTCTGCTCATGTTGTGTGAGATAATCTCTGTGGAAACTGGCTATTGTGGAAATTGTGTGCGGATGGTTGAGCAGTGTAGTGACAGGCAGGTAAAATAAAAGATCGTAGGAGAATAAGGAATTAATAATATGCGATAACGGTTTCTGCGACTAAATGAAAGAAGAGTTTGGATTCAAGCAACTAATAAATAAGAAATACATATAAGGAATAGAGGAAAAATGACCTGCCTCGAAGCTGTTCCTAACGTACGTATCTACTCATACATATATGTAAATGTGCAGCACGTACATCAAAGCACAAAATCTCTGTATCCATAAAATATGCTGTTGCATTTACAATAGAACTTGTTTGCCAGTCCTTTCTGCATGTCCATAGAATTCATTTGATTTTAAATTCCACGGGCTAGCCTGATAAAATAGGTTTAACTAATGCGGTTCACAATATGTTTGTTATATACCTGTATTCGATTTGCTTTTGAATGCTTCTTCGAAAGAATCCCTTGCATCCTTCACAAGAAGTGACTCCATAATGATAACCCGACGCTTTATCTCCGCAAACACGACACGGATGAAATGACTTTCCTGTGTTATTCGAATCGGCGTAGACACCCTCTGCAATACAAAATCATACAAATTACAATTTATTTCGTATTCCCAACTATTTTGAATTTCAAAGTGATAAAGTATCTAGTAATTTCTGTGGCAATCATAATTGTAAATGTTACACTTTGATCTTATGGTATATATAGGTCAAAAATATGTGTCAAAGTGAAATACATGCACAAGCATCGTGTCAAATCCTCTAAAGTAGTTTGTCAGGGTTTGATCATTGGCTACGATAAAATTTTATAGCACAGTTTCTATAGTAGGTATTGTATGCTTCGCTAGTTTCAAGGATAGCCAATAATGTAGACCTATAGCTTCCAGCGAAATCCGTAAAACAGGAGAAACTTTTAACTTCCTGCATGTAGTCGTCTGATTTTCCCTTTATTTCTTCCACGAAAGTGCAATAGATCATGTAGAAAATAATGCTCATCTTCTTGTTTGAATTGCTCGGGGTAATAAAATTATTAGTTTATGATGTGGATTTAGATGGCCAAGATTACTGACGGGCAGCTATAAAAGAGATTACAAATGTAGGAGCACGCGTGGCAAAGATATGCACACAAACTACAAAGAATACTCACATTTACCTATAAGCACCTAGTTAAAATAAAATTTGTCTGAAGCGAAGGTACACTACTGTTTATAGTATGTTGTCTAATGTCTAATCATAAAATTCTCGGAGGAAAGATATCTTGCCCCAAGTAATATAACGTATATAAGTACCTTGCTTGGCTTCCTTTGACTCTCCTCCGCTCTCCTATATTATATGCACTAACTTCACATAGATGGGCGTAATAATATTTTTTGCATCTGTACTTATTGTGATAGTGTGCTATTATATTACTAGTATACCGTCCCCGCACACCACTCGGCCTCTTTCTGAATTTTGCAAAGATAGTTGTTAAGACATGTTATGGTTAGTTCAAGGGATAGAATAGTAACTTTAGTGACACTTGTGAGAATATTACAGCACTACCGCTCCAGCTTTAACTCAGCTTAACTGATACTATTATTATATAGACAGTAATAATCGTCCTACTAACATAGGGGGCACTTTCACGGGTTCTAGGTCTAAGTCAACGAGCAAAAAACAATCCCAACTCTACGCGCATCACTCTTATCAACATTTAAACGCCACCATTAAAAACCACTCTAACCAATAGTTATTGTATTTATTCATCTTATAGTGGCCTAGAGGATAAAAATATCCTAACAAATATCAATATCCTACCTCTTCCCAAAAATTGCTAAATTATTTACCTGACTTTCACATTTTAATCAACGACGCAGTTCTAAATATTACAAGATGTATTCCTTTCCATCCATATAATTTATGTTGCTTATAGATCGATTTATTAAAGAACTTTTTAAAATTTGCATACTACTCAGCATATCACTATGCAAAAATATCCTTTCAATTATGTACATTTAGCATGAACGGTTACCTCTATAAATAACACTATTAAAGCTGTACAACATTTTGAAAACACATAACACAGGTGTTTGCTAATTAGAGAAATCTGTAGCAATTTTTTTGTCAAGTAATGGTATTGCGGTGTTTGATATATTGATACTATATCCGCTATATCGCATTGCATTAGTAAATACTTGTATATAGCTTAATCAGGAGTGAATAGAGAATTCATGCATAAATAATCATTTGTTAGGTCTTCTTCTAAAATTGGAATAATCTGGATAATCAGCACAATAAATTGAGATTTCGTTACTTGTCAAGAGACTTGGCTTGGTTGGCACAAAAAATTTATTTAGCTGCCTTTTAAGTTTTGAGCGGGTCTAGGATTAATGGCTAGTTCCTCTTGGTTTTTCAGTGGTTTGATTGTCTGTCTGTCTGGGGTGAATTTTGGTGCGAAGGAAAAGGACACACGAGTCGTAAATTGTGATTGTAAATATACAGTACGCCTTTCGTATATGGCAGTAGAGTGAGAAATTCTTAGGACTGAGATGATGATAGTCAAGAAAGCAATAGAATGGGTTGTCATACTGTTTTATGTGGACTTTAACAGCAAGGCCAGCCCAGCAAAGGTAGTTTACGATGCAAAAACAAATATAAGCACGTCTTATAAAATAACGGGGTTAGTTGGATAAAAACAACTGTTAAATCCTTTTTCTTTCCTCATCCATGCAATAGTTCCGCTACACTTTATTTTATATAACGCATCACCACCAATGCATCAGTGCATTTATCCTTTCTATGTATCTTCCTATGAATTATATTACAATGTAAAACGTAAGACGTGCATACATGTCATTATGCTCTGCAACCAACACCAGAGAAAACCAAACAATTCACCACAAAATCCAACTTTAAATGTGTAAACATGCAACGGACGCCTTCGGCAAAATCTTCCTCTTCCCTGCAACATTTCCATTTAAACCTAAATCTTAAAAACTTGTAGCCATTCATTGCGTACTAACAATGATGTGCGTATTTCTTGATAAAACATGCCAAAGTTGATAATCTTTAAAGAAACAAGTAGGGAATTTGATAGAAATGTCCGACTTTTCCTATTCTCCATCATGAATAGTATCGACTGAATGTAAAGTTGTCAACTACATCCTAATGCTGCATGCAAATGAATCCTTTTCTTGTGGATTGCATATTTACAATAGAAATGAGACGGATAATTGAATCATTATTTGCCAAGGAAGAAATGTGGTACTTACACTTTACTGAACAAATATTTGCAGAGGTCTTTCACTTTAAATCCAAATATAGTGAGAGGATAGGTTCGTGACAGGAGATAGTCGAGTGCTGTATCATCCCAAAGTGTATTCAAACTCCATCTTAACTAAACAGGGAAGGGCTGAGTGGTATTTCATACGTGTACATAGGACTTAACATTTCTCCATTATTCTCAACATTTTTGGAGATAGCTTCCAACTACTACAATGTGCATGGCTATAATATACACGTCCAATAGATTTTCCTATCTACCACTGCGCATTAATCATTCCTTTCTTGACCTGTCTCAACCTTAATTATTGTCGACAAAGTCTGGTCGACGCATATTGACCTTAGTATATTGTCGAACATGTTTCATATAAATTCCTCGTTGCATTAAAATGTAATGAAAGTATAAGTCTACAAAAGAAAACCTCTACATGAAAGCAAAATGTTTTGTGTTCATAGGACAAAGCAGCTTCTTCAATTATATTTAGCTAAGCAAGTCATCCTATACTCAATTTAGTGTAGAAGCAAGTTTTCTAATAACGACGAGAACGACCTGCAGTTTAACGAATTAGTAACAATAAAACTCTAGTAGCACATAACTAATAAATAAATTAATATTTACATCATGGCAGTTTACATAATGATTCAGCCTCTACAATTTTAAGTAATGTAATTAGAATTTAGTAAGATAGTCCGTCCTATCTCTCCTTAACATTCAAATTACATGAAAACGTGTTGGTTGTGTTGTGGGTCATGCAAATAGAGAGAGGAACATGTTTCATACCATACGACAAGCCAAGATGCTACGGGAGAAAATAACGGCTCGTAATTAAAAAGGAGGACGAGGGGTCTGTCTGTGCATTCGAGAGATGCTTCATAATAACATACAGCCGTGGATTACCATGTGCAAGAATAGAATACGTAAGTGGTAATTTAAGTTGAAGGGCAAGAAAATCAACAAAAATATATTGCATACAATCGTTTACATTGTTAGATGACACGACTGCAAACACGGGAGGTATTATAATACTCCTATATTATATAATAGCACTCTTATGTAATAAGTAATAGTTAGGTATGCATTGAGTAGACGCTGCCTGCCCGTACACCTTGGCATTGCGTATGTATGTACTGTGTGCTATTACATTCCAATAGTACACGTTTGAACAACAATTAGTTGTTAAACCCACAATAGAACGCAGTTGTTCCTGTCACAGTCGTTAGTCAATTTGCAATATCCAGGTGGCAATGTGTAATGCACTTTTCTCTGCTTTGCCAGACCAACAATAAATCTTTCACATTCCATTCGGCTATACACCTTGCATAACAAGCAAATTATCTTGTTCCATTGCCTTTAGATTAAAACATGTCTTCAATTCAAGTGAATCTTATGGGCTCGCCGTCATCACATAAGGTTTTTCAAACCACTTTTCTTCTTTGCCTTTACATGGCTAATCCATCCCTTTTTCCATTCCTACTACTACAACTAATTTCTTCTCGGCTAACGGACAGATTTCATAATACTACACATTTCAGTTCGAAAAACGTATTAGAGTATTAAAGAAAAACCGTAAAAACAAAATAACAAATACGTATCAAATGCAAAGCAATCTAAAAATGGATTTAATAGGTATTGCAAAATGGCACTTGGTGTCTATGCCAAGGGTAACGAGCGAAAATGAGTGGATGCGAATTAAATTTGATACCCTGCAGTTGAAACTGACACCACTGACAGTTTGTCATTATGTTACTATTTGTAACCATTACCCTTGCTGTTGACGTTACGAATAGTTACGATGCAATTAGTAATGGATATGGCTATTTCATTTCACTGTAGCAAAGCCAAATCAAAGTCTACTCCATAAACCTGTCAAAATAATCACTCACTGCTAATAAATTACAACCAATTGATACCTGTCCACACGCGCTGTACTTTTTAAACCGTTATTGCAATTCAAATGCAAAGCTATGCTTTCCATGCATTTGACGCTAATGCCTATTATTGTCGTATTGCTTTTGCATCTTTCCTACGTAATCCTAAGTCCATAATCGAAGTTTTGATTTATCTTATTCCTTAGTACTATCCGTGTCAGATATAAAAAATGTACTCTATTGGCCTACAAAAGATCCTATTGACAGTGACTATTATTCCATAATATTTTACACCTTTAATTAGTTGTTGAGGTTTCTTGTCTCTGTGTCAATAATGACTCCTATGTTTTTTTTAAAAAGTACACCGTTTATTGATACAATATGTGCAATTTGAGTAAGTGACAGCAAAGTAAGAAATAGTATTCGAAGAAAGTGGAGGAAAATGTTGTTTAGTGGAGGGAGTCGTGAATCAACGGATGACGGAGAGATGAATGATGATACGGATGGTTCAATGAAGGTTCATTGTCGGAGTCAAATGGCATTTCATCTAAAATTCATGATATTCAAGAAGTGTTGTCGGCTGTGGGACTCGGACCACTCCTTGTTGAATGCGGAAGGATATTCCTCCTTGGTTAGTTACTCTTACGCATTATCCTGACTGTATTACAAGTTCGGTTCCTATCATATTACATTTGGAAGATTTGCCATGCCCATGTCCAAAATTGATGTCATATTTTGTAGGAGATGTATGAGGTAATAAGTGAGGAATGTTGGGTTTAATAGGATTCGCATGGTGAATGGGACTAATATGAGAAGAAACTCAGAAACATGACAATCAGTGAAGGTTTAATTTAACATGAGTTAAAAAGGTCTGAATAAAACATTACGAAAGAAAAATCTAGTTGCTGAATCTGTAAAAGGTGTTTTCTGAATAGACAGTTATTGTTGTTGTGTACATTGTGTGTGCCATGTTGTTGGATGGTGCTACAAGAACGTCTAGGGATGTTATACATCCCATTTACTCTTACTTGAGTCCAGAAAACAAAACGATCTTCTACCTGGGCCTGGCTTGACTATCTCAGGTTTAATGTGAGCTTATGAAATGCATATAGATATGCCAGTCATGTTCTTGCATTGCATCTCTCTCGTTGTCCGTGAATTGTGAACAAGTCCTAGTCCTGTGCCATGAATGAATGAGTAGGATGAATATATTCCCAGTTTCAGGTTTGGTCAGTCTGGATTTGCATAAAAATTTCGGAAGATGTTTTCTGCCAATGACCTCTCCTCCCCTGTCTTGTCCATTTCTTTCTCTCTCGCTCGGTTACGTTATAGCGGCAGCAGTTCTTACGTTACTTACGTTACTCACTTAAGCTACGATCATCCAAGTTTGTTAACTTTGTCCGCAAACCTTGTGCCTACACTCAAACTTACACATACAATTATTGTAACTATAATTGTACATTCAAAACTTGAAACAAACAATGCTAAAGAAAACAATATCATCATAAGCCAACTTTGTCATAGCATACTACTATACCACCCTACCTTATACATATTGCCTACTCCTTTTCAATATGAATTGTATTGCACCAACTACTATAATATAGCACCGGATACATATACATTACCATCTAAGATAATACACATTACGTAAATGAATGTGGCTCTATAGTATCATCATCGTTTTGATTGCTGTGATTGTGATTCTTTGTAACGTTTTGTAATGCAGTCTGAATATAAATGCGCCTTGCGTACATTTATCGTGTGGAGTAATAAAATGACTGAATCGTCCAATAAGATATTAAACCGTCCACAACGGAGTTATTCCACTATGTATTGTTCTCTGAATTTTATATTTTACGCAGACACATTTTATCATACCGTAAGATTGGAGTCTAATAGCAAGACATAATAATAACTAGCGATAAGAGTTTGATGGCAGAAGACTCCGAGTTAAAGTCGGAAGTCGCGTCGAGATTCTCAAGATGTGTGGAGTGATAATAGAATAATTTGATGCAACCATACAGATCTATCTATTGTTCTTTGCGAAGCTAAAGAGACAACGACACAAACATGACTCCTTATCCACTTGTCATCTTTCCCAATACCAAATTTGATATTTGACTTCTTATGCGACACTTTGCAAAATACGTAAACAATCTGCTGGTGTCTTTCCTGTCTTTGGTGACAATGCCCTAAGGTTAAGAGTTACAATCAGTAATATTAATCGCATGATTTGTAACATGAAATCACTAAGAATTCTCCACAATTAAATAGAAATGTCAAAACAGATATAGTTGTGTTGACCCCAAAGTTATTTATTACATTTGCCATCTACATAATACAAACCCCAATGACTCATGATATTGATTTTAAAAAATTCTCTGTCTATGCATTTCCTTGCCATGCAAGTACATTAACCAGTTGTAACATTGAATTAATTGAATTGAACTCTTAAAAACTTTAAATTCATTAAAAATAAATCATGAATGCTGATAATATTTATGGTTAGAAAAATTTATAAAAACTTAGGGCAGATGTGAAAAATATATTGTTATTTGCATTGCCAGGCTTTGTTTGTCACATCAGCAAGCTATCTTCATCAATGAAAGGACAGGAAAAGCTGAAGCTAAGCAAAAATGATATATTATTTGAGTCAAAGACTTAAAAGATTCTGGTGCTCTACTGGAAAGAGTTGGAAAGATAAGTTCATCGGCCGCGACTCTCTTTGGAAGACTATGACGTTCATCATCACAGTATAATTTGAGTCAGGGCTGTTTGGCAGATTGAATTCATCCCTTGCTTTTCCATAATATAGGTAGCTATTAGTACATAGTATCTTTACAGCTTGAGATCGCCGGTTATACTTATATAGAATGTAGTTGACAGAAACTGTGATAACCCTTCTGCTCTCCAAAAATATAAACAGAACCTTGAGCCTTGGGTCGTCGAACCTTCTCTGTACATATCTACTAATATTGTTTTGTATTTTGAAACTATTGAGAGAAACGTTTAGTGCAAGTACATGTACAATGCTGCAGTGAAACCAGATAACAGCGTATGATAGGCATATTTGCTTACTTATTACTACCGATACCAAATTACTACACTTATTGCTTACTCAGACCTATAATGCATTACAAATTATTTTTATGACATTAATATCTGCATATAAATATGCAAGCTAATTATCGTTAAATGTTTCATTGCACTCAACTGAAGCTTGTGCATTTTTATTTGTCCAGAACCCTCATCATACCTATAAACTAAGCTTCAAACAACAAAGAAAATATCCTAACAGGAATCAAAACAACACTTCAACACTCGTCAAATTGACCAACTCTTTTCGACACTTGAACTTATTTTTTGAAAATATACTTTATGAGTTCAAACGTCGTTAGTTGAATATGCATAAATTATAAGCGACACCACTCAGACACTTTATACATAAAAATTATCGGGAAATGCAAGGAGGAGGCGACAACAATGTTGTCTCAGTGTCCACAGCCAAGCAACAAAAAACAAATAGTTCAACTACCGACAAGAAATTAATATTATTCATACATGTAAGACTTTGGGAAACACTTACTAATGTATCTGAAAAATGATAGCCCATGAGACAGACATACACAAGCATCACAAAGAGATCTGAGATTGTACAATTCGTAGAGCATAGGATGGAACAATTGTAACTCGACACTTTTTAAGCTACTTTTTCTACACGTACCATAGCTATAGATAATTCAATAGCACGAAAATACCTGCCTCCTCAAACCCTTGTTTACTAAATATGATCTCGTTTTACATGTTGGAGATTGTACCGTTACATGAATTGGGAAAACTAAATCTAACCAAACTGCAGATAAAACCTACGGAAATAAATATTTCGTTCAACGTGATACTTATGTAATCCTATAGGCCTTTTTTATTCTTGAAAGTAATAAATTAGACAATAGTATTTTTTTCTGAAAAGGAAAATTGGAAAATCTTTTTCACTAATAAAATTCACCAGTAAATAAACATAGCTTAATTGATAGAGTCCAAAATTATATCACAATTATAAAATTGATTAATGCATTAACCTTATCATTGGTATTTGCCATGAACTACACAACCTTTGATGTTAAAACATAGACTCACAGAATATGCAAATATTTAGAATAATATTACACTCCAGGTTTGTCGCTTTTATCTGATTTCAGAATATCATTTCGTCATCTGTCAACAGAAAGAACGTTGAAACGTCTGTTTGATTCCCAAAGCTGGTTGGGGACAGAAAAGGCTAAAAATCTCAGTCTATGAGATTTCGAGAGAGTGACAATTTGGGCATCGCTGTGTAACAATAAATAAGTGTAGCATGTTTTTAGTTATTACTGTTATTCTTTGGTATAGAGGTGTATGACTGTATTAGGTTAGCTACCTAGCCATCAAATTTTTAAGCAGGGGCGAGAGATGTGTAGACTGATTGTGTGCTCTCTGTCTGACTAATGGCATGGAACTTATTTTTCCCATAAATGAAAAGCTAGTTGGTGGTTCAGAATGGTGGTTCACACAGGGATTTATTTGGAAAGCTGCCAAGGTTAAGAGATTCACAAAAGATTTTAAACGTCAGCTGACATTACATGACATGGCAAGAGAGGCAGAACCGATAATATTAAGATGGATCAGAAGAACCAAATCACAGAGTGGAAAAGGTGATCTGGGGTGCAAAAGCACTTCCAATATAAACATTCCTCCTAAGAAAAGACTTAGGACAAAAAGATTCGCTTCATTTACTTACATACATATTAATATACATTACTTTCTCTACCACTCTACATGTATGAATTTTAACAAGAATTCATTTCCAATGCACATCCACCAGAGGAAGCTACCACAAAGAATTTTAGATGGAAACGAGGGAAAACTAATCTTTAATTGATATGAGGAATATGATGGATGTGAAGATGCTTTTCGGATGAGACAACAATATCAAAAGTATCTTTGTCAGGAATGATATTACATATGGGAATTCCGTACTGTACATTTATTGCAACTGCTTTTGTTGTGTAAAATAATTAGCTGAACCTAATCCTTTTCCTAGTAGTCAGTTTACATGGAAATTGATGTAGCTGTACATCAGTTGAAACACTTGCACATTATTGTGGCAGATTCCAATCTACCTACTCCTCCTTAAATATTTATATGTATCATAATTACTAGTAAAAAAGGAAGAAAAAAGGATTAAATGCCTTGTTCAGTTAGGTTTTAGAAATGATAGCTCACTTATTTCGTGAAACGATGGATTGCATCCATATGCATATCCTAATATACCTAAGCAATTACCGTACACGTACAGGTATAATTCTTGTAGTACCCATCTACATAGATTCACATGTAAGTAGGTTCGTAAAGGTTTTTTGAACAATTGGCTACTACAGATGGGACAACTTTAGCATTTGATATTTAGTATAGAGGGTGAAACGTTGTTGCTAGTAAATATGCCTACCTACCCGTAGTAAGTGCTGACTTACTTATAGCCACCTGCCCTGCCTCTTTAATTGATAGTGTATGGTCAAGGGAAAGGTTAGCAGGATTTGTATTTACATAAAGAAATATTTTCTAGAAAACATCCGGAGTCTCTAAGGTATGATGACGTGATGGATTTGGTTTTGTATGATCACGTACCTACATATATGTACTACTTATTTATCTGGTTAGGGAATATGTGTCTGAGCTGTATACAGTTGAGTCGTTAGTTAACTGTATTATATTTGTTCGTAGTAAAAGGAGGTAGGTATATTATATCCAGTTAGTTAGTTTAATGTTATTTTTTTCTAAATAACTTATCTAGGAACAACCTGGATATTATGTTATGCTTTTTTGTTACGCGGACGTAGTCTTAGTGTAGTAAGTAGTAGGTAGGTAGCTGAGAGAGTAATTGTATGGCTAGTAGTACTTGGATGGAATATAATACTGGTTTTTGCCCGTATAGCATAATGCATTAGATGGATTGATTGTATAGCATAGGATCGAGGCTTGGCAATTGTTTTGGAGAGTGTTGGATGGTGAAGCTATAGGGAGACTCATCATAATAGATAGAGTAAGTGAGACGAGGCAGACAAAGGAAAAAGAAGAAGAGAGTCTCAACAAAAAAGGGCGAAACCGGTGCCGTGCTTACCTTTCTGCCTGTACCTATTTGTATGTATGTATACTGTAATTTAAGAGTGAAGTAATCCTAACGGGACTCTTACTCTAAAGAATTCTTCAAGGCCAGCACAGGAAAACATCTCAGCTCCGGTTGAATGACCCTATATTCCTAGTAGAGTATGTAAGTACTACATAATACTGTACTCTTCACATCCTAACTACCTAACTCATTTTTACTGTACAGTCCTTACATAACTATTATCTCCCATCGTTACAATTAAACTAAATAAATACTGCTCATCCTAACATAATTTTTCAGCACTCATGCCTTAGGAGATGGACACAGATAAAATGCCTATCTATTTACTATGTTTTCTACTGTCATTATTATTTTTTTCCGCTTAACTTCTTACTTAACTCTATTTAATACATACTCAATCAATTCACAATCTTTCTCCCCCTTTAAACATCTCATCCTATTGCTTTACCAATATTATACTCAATAAATATTATTAAAATGTGTAGCTATAAAATTGGACTGTATAATTTATACTATAAGTAAGTAGTAGTGTATAGTAGATAGTCCGATGACTGGATGGATGAATATCTAGTAAATTTACAGTTTGGCATTTTGATCAATTGTAGTAGCTACAGCTACTTATTTAATAGGTGATGATGAATAAAGTTGAGAATGAAACGAAATCCTTCGACTCTTAATTTCATACAAATGAAAATCTGAACACGCAAAGCAACTTACACTTGTTCCGTGAATTTCCCCAGGTCTAACTGTCCATCATGTCAATCTCTACTGCACTACTCTCTCACTGTATAATATTATAGGTACTTACAGTTCTAGTTCTCTCTAAGCTAGTATTTCAACTTCTACGCTACTACTTATTAGTCCATTCTTGAACGTGATTACGTAAGTGTGTAAATACAGTTATTTTATACTGCTCCACAGTCAACCACCGAGACGTAGCGTATACGTTTCCATTTCATACCTACCTGTGTCTATCTCTGTAACATCCTAATAATGCAAAAGTGATGTAGTGTAATACTATGCACAGTTTTGTTATTCTTAAACTCGAATAGCTAACTAACTGGCTTTACTATTTTCCACAAGCTCAGTTTCAATGGTTGAGTGCCGCGTGATAAATTCATCTGTCTCGCTCTCTTCTCATCTTCGACTTTGTACTAACTATATAAAGTCCATCTCCATTTCTATACTGTACTCTCTGAGCTAATGATAATAATAGTAAATGCACTACCTCATCTAACGTAGCTGTATTTTTCATTACTTATTAATTATTATTTGAGAAAAATAAATGCAATCTGGTAGAGGTAAACCGACAGCGCCTTAAGAAATCATTACTACCTATTATAACATTGTAACAACAACCGTACTAGTTAATGCTATAAAAAACATTTATTTTTTACACAGATGCATACATTAACTTGCACTTTAGTTGCATAACTACCAATAGACTCCGAATTCACTCCTCCACGTATAAAACTGACAATATGTGGAAATGTAGATAACATAATTTGCTATTCATGCTCAAATCAACGTCTCATGTATGTATGTAAGCAAGTAGCTATTGTATCTACCTACTTGCCCAAGCCATTCATTCAAGAGTGCCGATACCGTTGTTATTCCTCTTGCTATTTTTAATGCAGTTTTAGATAGTGTAGATAAGATTGAATCCAAAGGATTTATTCTAACAGTGGTAGAGTACTGTTTTCTTGTATAAAGTGAGCATTAAGATGATATTATTATCCTTACAGCTTAAGATATTTCGAGTTGCTATCTTCACTGCATAACTTACACTCTTTCCTAAATTCCTACACACATTGGATTGTGTGTATAGTGTCTGAAAACAACTCATGTAGTAATTCCAAGCTACTGTGTAGAGATATGGAAAGGCACGGGAAATATCCGTGTTTATTTGGGATAAGAATAAGAGTGCGATGAAGATTAGAATGTAAAGATAATAATACATCTTCGTTCTATTTCTATATACAGCATACCTAAGTATATCCTATAGATAAGTAGGTATCTGTACTCATGGAAAAGCAACTGTGTATGTTGTGTCTAGCTACAAATAATATATCATCAAGCTACTGTTAAGTGTTAACTAAAGTAGTTGCTTTTACGACGCTCATAATATACAAACTACATCACTCTAGCTATCCAATCTACCATTATTTTAGAATCAAAGTGCTAACTGAAGCCAGTTACATTTATCTCTGGCTACTTTGTATAATATTATGCTACTGTATACGTAAACGATAGTAAAACAGTATGATTAACGATTTCTGCTGTACTATCTCTCTTGATATAATACCTTGACATTGTAAAAGTGCATAGGTACTACGCTTATAATGGATGTAATAATAAATATTATTGTAGTCACATTGATATATAAAACGTTGAGGATGAGTAGTAGCATAATAATGTATAGCATGTAGTAGTAGTAAATGGATGCATATATTGTAGTAGTAGTAGTAGATAGAGTTGTGTGGAGTCAAGAACGGTAAGTGGAGGGGGTGAAGAAGATGAGGATTGAAATGATGAATCAATTAGGCTGTGGCAAGAGATGAGGCGCAACTGCTCCGTTTGCTCATTATTGGAAACGGTACATTCATCAACACCGCTAAAGGATTTTTTCAAGGCAAAGGATCTATAGATGCACCAGTGGTTGAATGACCGTCACAGGGTTGTTTAATCCTGTTTCCTTTGGATTTCCATTTCCTAATGCATGCTTTACTTATACTCATTTCACTGCTAGCTATTACATAGTTTGTGTTTGTTGTTCGCCTGTCTTTCTTGACTTGGCTTACTTGCTTTACTTTTGGCTTGCCCTCCTCACCACTACAACAACTGCACTACTAAATACTTCTATATACTCAAACGTATTACTTATTACTACTACAACTACAACTATTACTCCCCATTTAATAGTAAGTAGTATTAGTGAGTGACTTCTTCTCCGTTCACTTACTTATTACACTGCACATTGATGTATCTGCATCCACACTGATCCTTAACTAGTATACAGATGTTGTAATAAATAGTTATATGAGAGACACAACAAAGTTATTTAACTGAATGTCTACTCCGCCATACAAAACTGCTCCGTAATACGAAAAGACATTATCGCTCACTACTACTACTTACTTACTTACTAACTCTTCTCTGTCATGGTTCATTGAACTATCTGCATCAAGTCGAGATGAGCTGGTCCTTAACATTTTTGTCCCAAACATTTTGCCCCCACTCACCGATCCCAACTCAATACTACTAAATACAATAATAATTAATCATATTCACCCATCCTGATAGCAACAGCACTTACATATTGCAACAAAACTCACAAACATCTCCTCACTAGCCTTTCCTTCTTCATTTTTCTTGGCTTCCCTTCCACTTATCTGTCAACCCATCCCAGCCAACATATCACGTAGCTTCATTTCATCTAGCTGATTTTATCTAATAAAATTTTAATATGAGCTCTGCAGTTTGCCATTCCCTTATCACCACATATTACTACATCTACTAAACCAACCATGTTCTAATAGAATGATCATGACGAGTCCATTTATCGAGCATACCTACTGCTTTATATTCTGATCAAATGTAATTATACATACTCTTCTTCACTGTACTAATTATGGAACTTAATTTAACTGCATTAACTTACATCCGCTACTCTTTTTGGTACGTAGAACAAGACTTATTCACATTTCCCTTCTTTCAATAGACAATGTTCAGCTACTAATAGTTATAAGTGCTCTGGTAATTTATTTTGTCTCAAGGGTTATTGCATTAAAAGAAAATCCATATTCATACAGCTATATAGATTCTACGTGCACAATATGGCATGCTACACTACATTAATGTAAGACTACCTACAGCTTTAGAATTTTCGTTGCATAGATCTACTACAATTTGACATGTTTACACAGAAATGTCATGAAAGACGACAGAATCCATAATTGTAGTAACCCTGTACGAGAATATCTTAAGTATACATGCATATTAATTGTGTTCCTGAAGGGATTTCCCATATAAGTATAACTCTACTATAGGTATTAGGTAATGTATTTTATATAGTGCGAGAGAGAGAGTATGAGTAAATATACAGAGAATGAGTGAAGTATTTAGGTACCTTTTTTGTTGGTTGCATTGCCGGTGTTGCTAGTATTGGCTGGAGTGTTGCTGTCAGACGCACCCGCCTCGGCTAATGTGACTGCAGTTGTGGACACTGTCACTCCGGGCGTCGACGGCGGCTCTAATGGACTTGTGGAGACGTTATTCGGACTACTCTGTGACTCTTTCTCGGAGACTGCGGGCATTATGACATCTTCCGGCTCTGTTTTGATCCTGACATTGGGGTCCATGGGAGGGCAGGGAGGGGTGGGGGTGGGACCGGGGACGCTGGACTCGATGCCCCCACTCTCTTCGTTGGCAGGGCTGGAGAAAGAGTCAAAAAGGTCTTCTGTCGTCCCATCATCACAGAAACTGAGCCCAAAATCGAAATTGTTCTGGGGATTGAGGGAGAGCGTGGAGCCCGCAGAGGAAGCTCCCGTAGATTCAACTTTGAACATAATTTAATGTGAGAAAAAGTGGCGTCGAGTCAACTTAGAAGAACATCGAAGAAGACCTGCAAGAACACAAAACAGGATTGTAAAAGACAAGAAGAAACACAAATAGACGGGAGAACTGCATGGGGGACGGGAGACGGACAGAATTGTTATCCGACCCAACGAACCCAACAGCCAATTCAAAATACACTGAAACTGAATGAGACAAACACGGACGGACGGAGGACGGGATTCTGAATCTGAACTGAACGTCTCTACCTACGCGGGTTTTCCTCTCCAACTTTTTCTCAACATATTCTCTCAAAGCACGACCACTGCTTCTTCAACTTTGATACATTTATATAAGTACCTAGGAAAAACTTTCTGGGAATACACACAGTAATATCCACCTAAATGTAACTAATATCTCTGCATTATAGAATCTTCTTCCTATCTATGTACATACTATGCGGCTACATCCTTATTACGCTATCCCAATATTCCAGTCACATCCCTCCGTCTTTTAGCTCCATTCTTTCCATTCGATTCCTCTGTGCCCTATCCTAATTGTAATGTAAGTTCATAAATGCTATTACTACTCCTATACATAAAACATATAACTTAAGCTATATAAAGCGTGTCCTCAGCTATCTATAGTATAAAAGGTTGTAGACGTAATATACATTCTACAATCTTCAAATGCTAAAGTACCACAAAATCATTAAGAATTTCTCCGGAATTGAACTTATGATCTAACAAATAGATACACATTTTCTATTTAATTTCAGATTTACATCTGGCTGGAATTGTATCTAAATGGATGTATGTAGTAGTGTATAAGTAGATTCAAAAAAGGGCCGGATTAGGAGAACTATTGTTGTATTGGAAAAGTATCCAGAATTTATGGTACAGTTATAGGTTTGACAGCAATTCTATGTATTTGTATGTCTAGGTAGTAATAGAGTTGAGTTGGTACAATGTTACAAAGGAGATCTTCGAGTTGTGCATTGGGAATCTGAAGTTTCCTCCTTTTATGCTTACTTATTGCTTTCCTCTTTTGTTGATACAGTTACAAGAGATGAGATGGCACATAAATGTGCGAGATCGTGTGTGAAAGAATGAGTTTATCTGTAGGTGAGTTGGAATCTTTGCAAAAATACAATCACACACGCTGTACTTTTGCCTAACTTTTGTTGTTAGACTCAAAAGACTGACATAACGAGCAACTGCTAGTTAAGCAAGATTTATTATTATAATTCACGAAAAAATAAGTTTTGTATTCTATGGAGCCAAATATGTTTGGCTTTGTGAAAAGAGTTCATTTTCATTTAGAATTGACAATATGTATACTTTGATCTACAGATAAATGGAGCTTAAGTGTAATTAATATGCCTATTAGAGCAAAGAAATTTGATATTTCTGGAATATTCTTATTGTGAGATTTCTGAGATATTCTTTTTTTGGCATGTGTGGGTAGTACACTTTTACATATATTTCTCCTTGAGAAGTATCACTTTCTTTCAGAATGACAACAAAACATGAGAAAGAGCGACAAACTATAGAGATTAGTGTGCCCAACGAAGCCGAAGATAAAAAGTCTATCTGCACATCGAGTTGATGTAAGATATACGATACGGCTTTCTCCTACTATCTGCTCCAGCCCTCATTGTTCATTTCTTTCTCTATTCTGGGTGGAAGTATTATAAATACTTGGCCGAACAAAAGACTCCTTCACGACGATCAATCTATTCTTGTATACTGTTTCAGTAAAAAGTTACACAAATGACTTGTCTTTTCATATACAATCAAGTTTTTCTCCATCTTCACTGAAATTGCTTGAAATAACTCGAACAAACGGTAAATTGAAGACGGATAAAAGATTACTACGATGTCATTCTGCCACTTATTTATAATGGAAAAAACTTATCAAAAGCTTAAGGTTTACTTATCGTTACTATCCTAGTTTCCTTTTCCATTCCACAATAATACATAGAACTGCGACCCACACATTAAGCTCCTGCACTACTCCATTCTGCGAATTCTCTTCTAGCTTCCCACATAAGACTACTAAGACCTGGAGGAGCCAGAACCAACAAGCCTCACAGAAATGTGATATGTGATTAATACCGGTCATTGATTTTCCTTCACATGGGATTCCACGTGCAACAATGAAGTTTCCAACCTTACTCCCTCTGCATTACCAACCTATATTGTAACAACATATTATTTCCTAATCAAGTAAATATAATATCTCTACTGCTTTGAAAAATACATTTTTATTACTTTAAACAAGACCATATAGTATCAATAAAGGTCCGTTTAAATATTTGCCAACCTATCTGCCAATTTTTTCAATTGTACAATCTAAAACTATATTTTAAATATGGCACTAGTCAGTATCACATTTGGCTGTGTTGAAATATCAATGAATAAGGTTCTACTTAGATATGCCTGGATACATTATGTAGTTTCGGTGTACAAACGGAAAAAAGAACATTCTATTTCCTTTGAATGATCTTGATATGTAAATTGCATTTACTTTTCCATGATTTCATTTCTTCAGGTAATTGGATCCTAGCTCCCTATTTCTGATTGTAGCAGCTAAAACATCTTTAAATGTATTCCTTCGTTTCCTATTTGTTCTGTTTCTAATAAAATCCCATAATTGCGTTACATTTCGCTTAAATCCTTGATCTATTTATACGGTATCTAAGCAAGTTATAACATGACTTATACAGAAACGAATTTCCTCCTAATACAAATTAAGCTTGATGTGATTTGCTATTCAATGTTGCCGTCTCATAAAATAGAAATTCAGCCCTGTCAACGAAGCCATATAAAGTAGGGATATGCCCACATCGCAAGATTTAATGTTTATAGCAACTGCGAAATGTCAGTTTTGCATTATAAATAAGTGGATTGATACTCAATTCTATTTAACAACCTTCATCTTGTCAAATGGGTTTGTATTTCTAAATAAATTGCAATTCTAATGAGTAAGTATGCACATTTTAACATATTTTAACTCGTGTTTGTGGAAAATAGATAAGCATTTATAAAGAGAACCCCTAGTGGTTTCTAAGAACAATAATATGGGTTAACAAAAATAAAACTTTTTGGATAGGTAACGTAACACACTAGTTAAGGCCTGGTTCAAATATTGTAAATCTGGGAATAAATCTGTTAATTCTAATGCTAATGGCTTAACTTAACGGATGGTAGAGTCAAGCCGTCTTAAATATGATTTATATCCACTTATTTGATAGGGCAATAAATGTATGACATGTGCAATAGGAAAAACTATACTAAATTCAAACTTAAATCATTACCTTGAAAGCAAATGCTATTGGTTTTAATTCAAGTTTTTAGTTTATGAATTTAAAAAAATAAGTAGGGAAATAATTAGGTATATTTAGAAGTTGAAGATCCGCCATTTCTTGCAGATAAGCCGAGTTCTTATTTGAGTCTAAATATTTGGAATCGGCTTTTTGAGCTGCGAGAGCGTTTTCTGCCTACTAAAAAAGAGTTTGGAGTTGGATAAATGTTGATAGCGTGTTATTGGCTATAGAGCCATTTGAGTACTTCTAGAAAGTATCGTAAAGTAGATCTCGGAATTGTGGATTTTCGTTTAGCCATGTTTCTCTCTGTGCTTATCTTGCCATCTATAGACATTATAGATTTAGGAATCTCTATCTGCTCAGTATTCATGTAGGGATCTTTGGATGTCTAGTGTTAAGATGTAGTGATGTACATATACGTATGCAAATATCTTTTCGAAAGAGTTTGAGAGCAAGGAGCTTAATAGATGAGAACATATGTCACAAGTGTAAAGTTCCGGATTACCCACTGCTCTCTTATCTCTGTATGCAATATTTGTTTCTTCAAATCACATCTTGACTTCCCTCAGTTTTTTTCATGCCAACGCCAAGTATTCAGCAGTCATGCGATGAGTGAGCTGTATGTAAGCCGTATGTATCACCAGTTGTACTACTGCTGTTCAGTCAACCAAAATATTTTTGTTAGACGGATCGGAGACTCAGAAAAGACAACATTCTCCATTTTTTAACATTTTTCAAAGATAATGCAATCTTAATTGCGAAAATGAAATAATTCTATGCTATTTCTATTTATATACAAACTATAGTGTCTAAATAGAGGGAGGAAGACTTACGACTAGCCACAGACAAACATGCTATTTTATACATACACCTACCCACTACATACTTATGCAAAATAAATATAGGAGCACATGTGCGGCGCTCAACTTTATTGCCTACTTCATAATAAGCAGTAGTGGTAGAATGAATAAACTAAGTAGTACATAATACTCGCTCTGTGTGCATTCGAGTTCTGTAAATACCAACGTGAATTTGCATGTTGACGTTTGTCTATTCCAACCCTGTTTGGCTCCACTCATCTGTGAATTCCTCTTGAATTTCCATATCCGTACTTATAAATAGGACGATAACTACACTACTAGTGCAAACCTTCTCAAATATATTACTGTGGCGTCCATATAGAATGAAATGGCACAATAGAATTTACGTTAACATTGGAAGCTAATGTAAGAAAATAAAATTATACTAAGTAAAGCATGCATACGTCAGTGGGAAATTAATTGGATCCCGTTGCTTTTATCCGTACGGACTATACTACTACTACTACTAGGTTTACAGTAGTAGTAGGTATAAGTATTTACAGACATTGTAGCTTTATGGCATTCTATATAGTGGCTCCTTATATTATTATTATAATGATATGTAAGTAGGTATATTTATCTCCTGGTATTTAGTACATTTTAATAATATACAAATGGTAAGACAACTTATTGGATACACACGTTGTATTGTTACTACTAGAATGATATATTATGGCGATATGAAATGATTTCTTGTAGATGTATGCACGAATATATAAACAATATAGAGGGATAAGGGTTTTATGTAAATGGTGATAAGGAGACGTACGTCGGGAGTATAGTACAGACGGTAACAAATTGCAACAGTCTTATGAAGACATTTAAGTATATCGACAAAGCTGTCGACAGGCAAGCCGAAAGACACAGACTCACGTACGGCAATAAATAAATACGTACCTAAGGACGTCACAGAGTTGATTTACATTTCTATATGGTGTAATAATTTATAGAATCCTTATAGTATTTGGGAGATTGTGTCGGAGAGATAGTTTGGTTGGGTGTGGGAGTGAATTGGGCGATAGAAATAGAATTAAGTATAAGAGATAGTAGTTTTGATACCTTTGGCGGGTGAAGTATTGAGGGAGGAAGGAGATTGATAGGTGATGTCGTGATGTGATGTGAGAGTTTGCAAATACACTTTTCTCCGTTCCGGTGAGATGTTGTTAAGTGTTTGTCGTTTGGAGAGAGTCAAGGAGCTATTGTATTCCTGGCTTCAGGTCTTGATAGGCAGTTGCTTTGTATCTCGACATAAACGAGACGAGGATGAAGCAGCACACACTAAACTACTTATGTCGATAGCGGAGCACAGCACTTGAGCCCAATCCAATGACAATGCTAGTTAAGTATATCTCTGGATGTTCTGCTCATCTCCGATCTGGTCTGAATGTCAGAATTTCATCCAGTGAAATGGAATTGGTGGGAGGAGGTCGGTGGAACGTGGCGTTGGGAATCGAACGAGGAAATATAAAATTCACTGATCTGGTCAATCCAATCTTACGGCTGTCGGGATGGGAGCGAAAAGCAGTAAAAATAAAACCAAGAGGCAATCACATCACGGCGGGCCAGGCAGGCGGCTGATAGGCACCCGGGTGAGACTCAGGAGAGTGAGACCTTTGCTTCGTGTGAGACGAAAAATGTTTTCTGAGTCAAGTGAACTGAGTGAACTGAGTGAGTGACGCGGGGATGAGCACAGCTTAGCCGAATCTCGTGCGAGAGCAGGCGAGTCAAACAACCTTGTCTAAAACGCCATGTAAAATGTAATATCTAATTTTCTATGTAGGGACTCCAAGATGAGCTCGAGTTGTATCTATAGTCAGTCGTCTTGTTTTGTGGTCTCCTTGTCAGGATTCTTTCCGGCTTTTCCTCGGATTCAATCCTAATGCTTTCTATCTCACGGACATATAAATCTTTCTGACGACTTGAGAATTTTCGGATATATTGACGTTTCCACGTCCTCTGACAGATGAGACAAAGTCAGGTAAGGGATTAATTCAGTTACGAGTTTTGTCTCATTATACTCTCTTCTACCACAATCTAAGCAACACAAACAAAACACAAAAGAATCTAATGATCTCTGAGTATCTGAGTGAGATTTTCTGTAGACTCCCTTCGATTCGTTTATAGCTTATTTATAGAGATACCGCACGATATCTTACTAAAATAGGTTGTTGCCCACTGCTACGTACCACGTGTCTATTGGATCTCGAAATGTTTCAAAGATCTCTTCAATTAGATGGTTTTTATTTTTCTATAGGAGAAAGTCACAAAGTTCCTTTGGATACCAAGTCAGAACTGAAGTCACAATGAGGGAAGCGAGCTCTGTGCTTGCCTCCACAGTTTCCAGACTGTGCAGAGAGTTTATAGAGTGTGTATGTGTATAGGAGTCAGTAAGTAGGAAGCACTTTATGTAGTTTACTCACCAAACTACAGTAAACACAGAAGGCTACACCAGAACTTGTACATAGATATCCCTATAGAACTAGTCGTAGGTATTCACCCTATCTCTCTCTCTCCTGCTTGCCTGCTTCGTACATATAGCCTACGCTTACTACTACTTACTTACGATGATCCTCCTCACTATCTCATACTGGTTTTACATAGATAGCTATTTAACTATCTCAATAGCTCATGTCAGTTGGAGATGTGTTCGTTTACGTGTACAGATAAACACATACGCAGGAGCTGAGACTTCTTCTTAAGATTTCCAAGATAGACAAAGAGATATGTAAATGCCTTTGCGTATTATTCTCAAGTTTCTATATTGTTCCATTCAATACTACTACTACTACTACTACTACGTTGGAATGGTGTATAAGTAACTACAGATTGCGTCTTCCTACAAGATGGATAATAATGTGTGTTCTCCTCTTCTTTAGACTTTAGTGGGCTACATCCGCGGATTAGAAGTTGTTTCAATGTATCTCTCGTTTATTCCTTTCTCAGACAGTTCCCTACAGATCTGATGCTACTATCTGAGTAGTGGAGTTTGTTGGATGGACTTGGATTGCAATAGTCAAGAAGGAAAGGAGGTAGAAGCACCCAACGGATCGAAGGTAGACTGAGAACTGGAAGACAGTTTCCTACCAAACACACTTACTACTACTTCTACTACTACTCGAGAGTAAACTCTCACAGCTAACTGCGATGTGATGAGGCTAAAGCTATGCACAATCCACACAACCAGCCAAAGAATAGACACAGCTTCAAAACCAAGTTTTGGCTTTCGTTCCTCTTCTAAGGCCAAACAACCTCATCCCATACCTACCTACATACATACATACAATACTCTTCTATTTACTTTAGTGGGAGTACAAACACAAGTAATACTTAGTCCACATACATTTATGTAGCATATATGTACCTGGCCCAACCACCAACACGCTATCTAACTCTCACTGCCCATCATATTCGGGATATACCACTCCGATACTTATGTACCATATTTTCATTTTACCTCACTCCACTCTAACCAAACCTCATTTCTACTACACAAAACTCCTGCCTCCCAAACAACACTTTTCGGACACTCTATTCATTCCCTATCCTCAAAAACGCTTTTCTAAACAAACTTTCTCAAATTTTCCTTTTACCAACCCGTGTTTTTCAAAATTAACTTACACAACTTACACAACGTCAATACTTGGCACATAACACACAAATCGATGTCTGCATTAATTAAATGTTCATCACCTCATTCCATAACCCTTGGTCTTTAGACTTTATTTCATCTACTGAATCCATGAAATCCAAATTTTCTATTCTAGCTACATTTGAAAACATTTCATGTTTTGACTAGCTACACTCTTATTGACTAAAATTTTATCAAAATGGCTAGTTATCACATAAACTGTCTTATTTAGGATATGAAAATTATTTCCAGTATTTTATGGAATACATATTCAAGAAACAATATATAGCACTAGTATAAAGTGTATAGCCATGTAATGTAGAGCAATTATTGGTATTTAACCTGATGTCTTTAGCAATGTTTTTAAATAAAAATGCCTCTTAAAAAGTCTCTATTTTGTGGTATCATTAAAATGTTTTAGAATCCAGAGGGTGGCAAGCTACAGGGAAGATTTTATTCGGCCCCTATAAGATATTGGATAAATTTTGGTCATATTTACTAAAACCTAAGAAGCTATGATAACAGATACTGTTCGAGAATATTATTCTAGATACCGTCATAAATTTTAGGACTTTTGTTTTCCTGCTAAATGCAAAACGAGCAAAAATTTAATGAGTAAATGATATAGAACAATAACAAACATAAAAAATCAAAAATAACCCAAACAATCGGACAATTATCTAAAATTTATGTCAAAAATGCATAAAAACATAAATTGAGAAGATAAACTGCTGGATTAAGTAGAATCGACTTTAAAACTGGAAGGAGAATGCTATCGTAATTGAAATGGAGCTTATAAAAGAAAGTATTGAAATTCTAATTTACTTCCAAGTAGAGAAAAATACCTTGAATTTTATTTTTCGGCACCCAACCAAATTATTCATAACTTGGCAAAGTTGCAATTTGAATACCAGTCAAGCAGGGTATTTAGCTTTTTCAATACTATTTCATCATAGGAGGAAAAGGAAAATGCGAATTTAGAATTTAAAATTTGCCATAAAAAATAACAGAAATATATACATCGTTCGACTTCCACCTACCAATAAAATTATTTTGTTTTTTTTACAAACATCAATTTTTATTTGGAATTTTCCGTTAAATAGAATTCAGTCCAGATTGGCATTGAAAGCTGCTGAACAAAATAAACAGCGAGTGACAATGAATACTAAGTGCATTACACGACAATGACCATCAATGTCCTAGTGCATACCCTAACGAATCAAAGCTTACTATAGGGATACAAGTGCAAGGATATAGCTATGTATGCTATATTTATGTATTTGGTTTTAACATCAAGATTTATAGCATCAGAGAATAGCAGGAGTATTGTACATTTAGTTAGTTTCTTTATTGTTGCGTAGGCAGGTACATCATAATGACATTATACATCGTGGCGATGCTATGCAATTGAACAGCTAGCTTACGATTAGCTTTGAGTGCTTGGAACACAATGCTTTGCAATCTAGCTGAATCCTGAGGCTGCACAGGATGAAATGAATAGAGGATGAGGATGAGAAGAATCATAATACTTAAAGACGCGACTGAAAGATTCAGGCATGAATATACGGTATATACATTACCAGCTCATAGTCTATACTTTATGCAACATAATACAATGGGTATACTATTATAGGTGAAACCATATAATATTAAGGTTACTCACGAGAATTGTGTTACTCCTGCCGTAGACAATACATGGGAATATTCAAACTGTAACCACGGTCAAAAACGTTTTTCATTGGTGGATATTTATTTGCTATTAATCAATAAACTTGCAAATTTCAAAATATTATAATATGACCCAATTTGACTCAATTTAAGTCAAGTGCATAATTACTGTTATGTCAGTCTTGATAGAGCATATTATACTATATGTATGTAACAATGTGTGCGCGCGTGGTAAGGTTGGTGCTACGGTAAGCTCAAGGCCTTTTAGATGTAATAGTAATACTAAATAGGGTAAGCCTAAATACAAAATGTGCAAGTCTCCTATTTCTAAGCTACTGAATAGTGGAAACAAATAAATATTTGCGATTTTGTTACTATATATAATGGAAGTTTATATATTATATATAAAATGGACTAAGTTGGCTAAATTTAATTGACTAAGTTAGACTAAGTTTGTCTAAGTTGGTTTAAATTGGCCAAATTCGTCTAAATTGACCTATGTTGTGCTGAGTTAGGCTTAGGCCACATGAAGTTAGAAAACATAGACGTCCTCGGATGCATTTATATTTATATCAGATTTGAAAAAACCATGTACATATAGCATCCGTTGTAGGCTGACTGATTGAGCCGGCTAGGCTGACTGATTTATACTATTTCGATTAGACTAGTATTCACTATACAGAGTATTGCCTTATAAACTACCCTTTTGAGTGTTTATTCGAAATCATACAAACGTTTTGTTATGGAAATCTGTAATTTTATTGGTTAATAGCGAAAATTATCCACTAATGAAAAGTCTTTTTGACCGAGGTCCCAGTTTGAATATTCCCACGACCAAGAATATTCTCTACTTACGGAGTATACTTTTCCAAAGGGGAAAGTGGCATAAGGGCTTCAAAAACTGCATAAATATTGCTTATTAACAGCATACACAATAAATGGCCTTGCAAGCTTAAATTAATTTAAATGTGATATATTCTTAGTGCACATGCTAAGTAGTAAAGCTAAAATGGCGTATGAAATACAATAATATATTTAACTTTGCGGACATTTCTACTCTAGATTATGCAAAACTTACAAATTACATGCTAATGGACAGAAACGCTTCTCTCTGATGCTATGGAATTTATTGCCCTAACTGAGTAAATTCAAATTTACATGTGCGACGTTGTCGAAATTTACGAAGTGCTACAGGCACAGTGTATACTACATTACAAATTTCTTGCTCGTTTTGTATGTCATAATTAGAGAATATGCTTATGCTTACCAGTTTATCTTCTACATTTAAAAGGGTTTTGCTGTGTTCATTAATTATTTCATTAACCTCATATTTCTGATATTAGAAGTTAATTACCATTAAAATCAAATGACAATTTTAGTGACATGTATCCACTGTGAAATATTGCAGATCAATAGATCTATACATATTCTTGAATTGTGCATGACGTGGAGAAGAGATTTTCATGAATACCCCTATTGAGCCAATCTGCGTTACCCTATACAAGTATAAAACTCGGTGTGTATTGTGAGTGCAGTATAGTATAGTGTAGTTTCTGTTCTCTATGATAAAATTGAGTTGAGTTACCTACAGACAGATAGATGTTGAATGAGTACACAATTCTTGTTGTAGTTACTTCCATTTGTTTACAGTTACATAGAGGATTTCGGGCAAAAACTTTTACACAAGGATTAATCAAATGATGAAGAGTAATGATATGAGTCGTGGTTTGTTTGATCTGCTTGCTACTCAATGGCATTCCCTGTCTATCAATAACCACACTCTTATGCAACAGCTTAGTATATGCTTTGTGAGCTATTTACCAAGTAAACGTTCTCAGTCTCCATTTAATGACTCTTATCTTCAGTTAGGATTAGACCACAGATGAATCAAAGTCATTACGTCGTCTGCTGCACCACCTGGTAGTTTGTGTGGATCTCTTTCCTTAATAACTATCATGTTATTCTATCTAACTAAAATATTATCATGTCAACCCAACCTGACGTTTTCATTATACAACCGACAAACACCTATTTAAATATTTATCACATTTTATTGCTTTTATCATTTCATTATTTTAAAGCTAGCATTTCAATATAAATATCTCTATATTGTTTTCTCGTTGGATTTGTCTTTATTGCTCTCAATAGGAATTATTCTTTTACTAATACTTATTTAGCTGCATTGACAAACCGCACATTTGACATGCTTATCAATCATTGCATTTGGAATAAGTATATTTGGCTTAGTATTGGTATATACTATGGCATTTATGGTAATATCTATACTACAACCATTATCATGTTCAATAGCTTCCCATTGTAAGACAACGTGTGAAATCATTTAGAATTTAATCTTAAATTGATTGTAATGAACTTTTTTTCAACTTATTCCTGCAGAAGTTTACTATAATTGAAACATCTTGCAATTTTTATATTCTTTGCGTAATTTACCCCCTGAAAATTTTTAGGAAGCTGTAATATTTTAAAAGATAATAAAGACTAAATAGCATTGCCTCAAAATTTGATTTTGAGGCAATTTTGATTTTTGAAAAGGCCCGTTAGTGACACATTTTCCCCATAAGCCAAAAGAAAATATTAAGATTTTTGTCATAAACTATTACGTCATTAGAGTAATATGAATGGCCATTAAATCTAAACGAGTTCAGAATAGGTTCAGGATTGGGTTAACTGTCCATATTAATGTAATTGGTATTGAAAAGTTTGTAATTTTTACATGCACTGCAGCAAATAAAATGAATTGATCAGAAAGCAGCTTAACAGAAAATCACATGAGTTATGACCACCTACCATAACCCGTTACAGACGAGAGAGTATTATGCAATTTAAAATGCACATTTTATTTATTGACATTGCAGTCATAGATCATTATTATTATCAGGTACGTACCTATAATGGCTTGGGCATTATGCCATATTTTCTTGCCAATAGATAGGCGTTTGCATTACAGTATATACCTGTAAGTAGTAGTAAATATTCATCCGTATTACATATTTATTATGTTACAGGTCCTGTTCGTGCACTGCACAAGTATACGTCCCAGACCAGATAAAATTTTGACTACCGTACTACCATTTCACTTTTAAGCTACTGTTCTAAAATTCATTTTGGTTATTCATTGACGGTAAATTGTGAATTTGGAAACTTAATTGGTCTGACGTACAGGTAAATAAATAGTTCATATACATCGATAGTAAATGTACTGAAATTGTTACTATTAGATAAACGCGGGACATGCTCATGAAATTCGGTCGAAATGTGGGTCGGTATGTTTGTCCGTTTTGTAATGACTAGGCTACCAGTACTGCTTTTTCACTTAAAAGCTTATGCATCAACAATTAGTCTACTAAATAATCATCGGTCTGCCGCTAGTAACAGATAAAACCACATGGAGTATTTTTCTGTTTTCATAATTTTTGAAGTTTAATCTTCATTTGAAAAACATTAAATCTTTTTTGTCCAAAATCATTTTATTTTATCAAACTATAATAATCTAATATAAATGGTTTAAAAGTTTAAACAAATGATAACTCTACCAATATGGATATATATTGTACGCATACCTAAAAGTGTCAAACATAAGGGTTAGATCTGTACGTCGTGTACGTTTTTGTAGCAGATACGCAAAAATGGTAATAAACCATATTTTACCATTATAAGTAAAAAATTGTCAGAGAGTAGTTTTGGTTCTGAGTTCATTTCTCTCACTCCCAGCTATTCACCAACTTGTAGTTCAATCTATAAATGTATAGTAGAATTTTCGTGGAAAAATAAATCTATTTTATGATAAAGCCAGTCGCTATTTCTTGCAGAGCTCACGTTTCGTGAAAAGTGCATAAATTTAATAACATCTATATCGGATCATTCTATAAGATTTCCACAGAGAAATATGCCGCTGGATTAAATGTGCTTACACAAATAGAGCATTCATTTATGTGAAGGATGGCTCGAGGTAGGTACCCCTATGGGTATACCACAATTCTTGTTAGCTGACTTTATATGACTAGTACTTGGCTTTCAAAAGTCCACGAGGCTAGTATAGGAGCTGAAGTCACATTCACATCACATCGCAGTGACTTATAGTCAGTCATTGGTCGTCGATTTCCTTTTTCTTCCTTGATTCGTATTCTGTTCGGCCTGACTGGAAAGATATGATTCAAAGTTCCACCAGTCTATTTTTGTTCTTCATTAAACGCAAAATTCTCTATGCGAAAGAGATCACTAAAGCTTACACGCAATTTCATGGCTTCGTTGCTTCAGACTGTATTTAGTACTTTTATGATGATCCATTTAATACTACTTGCGTAATGTCCATGGAATACTTTATTATATTCAGAGATAAAATGTCTTTGATGAAGAATATTTGTTGAAGAATTAGATTAAAAGAGAATCTACGAAATTTTACCAACAATTCTAATGGAGTGCACAGTGGAAAGATTTTTATGTGTATGCTACAAAGTTTTATGATTTATTTGCAACTCAGTTTAGTTTAAGTCTCATAGGGAAATAAAGCAAACAAATTCAGTATGACATAACACAGTTATAGCTATATACTAGAATAATAGATACACCTGCTTATTAGGAAATAATAATACAAGTACCGGTAGGTATTCTTGTTTGACACGATGATATACACAGTTTCTTTTTTCATCAAACTACATTAAGTAACTTGTTTCTTGTCTTTCAAATTAAAGAGATGAATTTTAATAACATAAGGAAACATTGATTCAATTACGCTGCTTAATACCTTACGCATTGAATCAGGTTTACAGCAGAGTTATCGATACGTGCATGTACTGGTAATACATAGGAAGCAATTTTTCTAGTGACGTTTCTTGCAAACTTATTATTATATTAAACATGTTTAATTATTGAAGTTTTATTGATGATGTAAATAAATAACAAAATACTGCTGCTGTTATACTCTTCATGTACGAGGGTAATAAATTACAAACCTTTCCAAAAACAGCTATTTTTTAAATACTGAAGTAGTTAGTACGCAATTTTTAAACATCAATTTATTTTATGCCTGTCTCCTTGCCTTGTAGTACAATCATATATTATTTTAACCCAGTCACCAATGTCTGTTGTGACATAGATACGTTTCTTAAAATAATAATTGCCCTAAAATAATAATGCTTGTAATTTTATCAAGGTTTCGCATTATGGCATTAAATCTAATTTTAGAACTTCCAAAATCATCTAAAGTTTGATGCGGTTGGCGGTTGGTGCATTATCCTGTTAATTTCCTTGTTATATGATAAACCATAATTCAGTTTCACCTATATCAATAAAATTAGTCTTCTGGGTAAATATACCTGTAAGATTACAAGGAATAGGAAGTTATGAGTTACAGGAAAAAGGAAAGGCGACTAGGTAGAGCGTTGATTTCCAAGAAATAATTACAACTTTAAGTCAACTGTGAACACAGGTACAACTTAAGAGCTGAATTGGGAGCACAGCCACAGGATGGTAAAATTACCTTTGTAGAACTTACAAGGGAATTTTTCTGCATTTTCAAATTTTTTTATCAGAATTCGAGAGTATGTAAAAATATTCTTATAGCCAATTAGCGTACATTATTTCAATTATTGAATTCATATACGACAGGGAAAGACAGAATGTCTCTGATATAGATTTTGAAAAGTTGAAGAAAGCATCCCTTGTCAGGTATAGTATACCAACTGACACAGCACACACACCATTTCTTAGTAATCGAAGGATATACATGGGAGACTTGTAAGTTGTCGTCGTCTTTGCATCCCAACTTGGAATTCCTTCCAAGTCTAAGTATTTCCTCCTTTTCGGAGAAAGTCTAAGTAGACAAAAAGATTCTATTGAGTGATACTGCATATTTGACTGTTCTTTCGTAAGTTGCGTTGCTATAACAAACTTGGTAAGACTGAAACTACCTATCTAAAAGAAGTAGTAGGCTCCACAATATTAACCCTACGATTTACGATTAGATTCTCAGATTTGTGGTAGAGCAGTCTTTTTATGTGGACTACTTGTGCCTGCCTCTTCCATATTTTCCAGAACTACAGATATACGCTATTAACGTTGTCGATTCTAATATAGTCAATTGACTTTTACATAATAACTACACAGGTAGTTTTGTCGTTGATAACTGTATCATCATATTAGCAACAAATAGTTCCCACTAGCTATTATAGTAAATGATATTTAGTGCTTTTGTAGTCTTGATTTAATAAAGTGAGAATTTTGTCCAATAAACAATTACTGCAATTCCCTGTATTGTCTAATGGGCTATTTCATAATTTATCAGCCACGCCATGTGTTAAAGGAAGAAAGGCAGAGAAAGCATATACTTTCACTCAGGACATATGCATAGGAGGCCGAAGGAAAGCATTGCACAGACTTTCGTGGAACCCACCCAGGCAGCCGAGTCAAAGTCAAGTCAAATGAAACCAAGTCAGGCCACGCTTCTTTTCCACGGTGTGTCTGTGTCTCTTTGGTTTAGTCGAGGCGAGGACGAGGACGCTCCAGATCGATAGGGAGAACTTCTCAGAAGAATTCTACAAGCTTTGGCATAACAAACAACTAGGCATACCGCTAACTCTGATAATATTTTTGGGCATCAAGCATTTCCTTCCAGCAGCCAAACTGTCACAACTTGCTTGGCATGCCAGCCTGCTCAACTTGGCCCACACATCCAACAATCACATGCATTTACAGATCCGTCCTACAAAACTCACTCACAAAACATCCCTGGCATCTATGTAATTCCAAAAATCACCATCCACCCCTCCCCAAATCTTCTTAACTGCACTACTTTACCGTTTTTCTTGTTTCAAAAGTAGTTGGAACTTCTTCCACTATTTTAAAGTATACATTTGTATATAATTGCATTTTCATGATCGGAATTCTCGTTTACACTATTTTTAAGAAAACACACAAAGGGAAATATTTTATAGAGTATAGCTGCAAGTGAAAATTATTTGCAGTGAAAGCTTTAAAGCAATTAAGAAAAACTGTATTGTAATTGTAACTAACAAAATATAGTTTATTGTTACATACTAAGGTTACTTTTAATTTATCAGTGTTTGTGCCAAACAAATTCACCATTTGTACTTCACATGTTCACGTCTTCGGTTCAAATACAAAATTTCTGTTTTTAATTTGTTACAGATTCAACATTCATGAATTTTATGCATTTTAGGATATAATATTATTTCATATTTATCTTCAATTTATTATTCCCTCCAGCAAAATACAAAACATGGTACCTAATTTGGACTTGTCTAAATTTCTGCAAGTTTTTTTATAAATTTTTCATGTTATGGTTGGTGCTTGTCTTGACATATTTTTTTTTACTTCCTCGTCATATAAATATACAGAAACCGAAAGGAATCAGACAGTTGCATATTGCATAGATACTTATTGTAAGTCTCTTCTGTAGTATTATATAGCGATTTACTATGAAAAATGCATTTACATTCTCTTGTAAAGCTAGTATAATATAATATTATAGAACTTGGTCTGAAGAAGCATTATATGTAGTTAAGATGGCTAAAATATTATATTATATTTATATTCTGATTTCCGTTTGGCGACTGCAGCAGACACTTTCACAGGCACACAAAAATTTAATATGCAAGTGTGCAATATATAATACCTCCACTAGTTATTATAATATAATATATTCTAAGTGGAAGTAAGCACGAAAAAGGCTCAATTATGCCATTAAATCAAGGCTCCGTAATTTTTGAGTCCAAAGCTATGATTCTGTTATAGCACAGGGAGCGTCCATATACTACGAATGCCTATTAGGGGATCTCCGGCAAAATTGGATTTTTTCAGGAGGATCAACATAGAAGAGACGCATACAATTTTTATAGTTCATTATATCCATTAATAGTACATTCTATGCATTAATCAAGCAAGGCCGATTTACATTACATGCTAATTAATTAAAATTGCCACAGACGGTTGCCAATGTGATAATCTGTCTACTGTTATACTGGTTATTTCGGGTGAAAGACCTCGTTGTTCTCAAAAGATGGGTCAAACGTTTAGCAAGCTGGTGTTCGAAATATGTGGATGCTCCGTAATTTACTGATGTATGATGATGTGACAAAAACAAAGTCTAGAGCCATACAAAGAATTATGAAATGAAAGCATAATGTCTTCATTTCCACGACCTACATTAAGACTTCACTTGCGAACAAAGGCATCGTCACGGTGTCTTCCTTCGTTCCTTTCCATGCATTTAACTTTTAACTATGTGCTAATAAAATATTTGAATTGAATGTCTCAGGCTGCATTTGTCTTTCCTTCACTTCCCTATGCAAAACATTCCTTTATCTTTAGACTAGCAGTGTGGAGTTAAGTTTGGTTAGAAATATGTATAATTCTAAAATTACGGAGGAGAGAAAATAAGGACGTTTTCGTCTGTCGCTATACTATAGATAGAAAAGTGTAATACCTGAGCCACAATAAGAATGCAACAACCTGCACAAATTTTGATAATAAATTACTCTGACATTACTTATACGTAGATCAATTTTTTAAGTTATTGTTGGCACATGAGCTATTATGTTTGTATTAGTAGGCGACTGAATATAATATTGTGGAGGAATGGCTGGAGTGGAACTAAATGCACCTCGCTATACTATAAGTAGTACTATCTATCTAGGGCTCTCACACACAATCAGTTGAGCAGACTGAAGCGAGCCACTAAGGGCCAAGACAGAAATGTTTCCTGTGAAATTGTAGTTAAGTCGACGAGCGCTTTCTCTTTCCTTCTTTTCTCATTTCACTTTCACTCGCTTTTCCAAGACTTGACTTACGCCATTCTTCACTTGTCTTTCTACTGTATGAATGTATGCATTTATAGATGTACCTAGATGCAATCCTACATCAAAGGACCTGAAGACACATTATACTAAGAGCAACGTACTTACGTAACTACTCTATATAGGGCACCTACCTACTACAACTGTCTCAGCCACTCATGGTCGCTCGATGAGATGCTGATGCTAACAGTGTTTGACTAGCCACCACGGCCGGCTGGTTAAAATGGCTAAAACCATTTTGAGTCAGTGACAGAAATAAGGATATGAGTGTTGGCCACTTTGGTCAGTTGCCATTTTATCCCTCTAAAGTGGCCTACCAGCTAAAACGCCGGTTGTTTTAAACACTGGATGCTAATGCCAGGAGAATAGAATGAGCATTGCAGACGAGACGAAGGAAGTCAACTTAACTCAAGTCAAACTAGCAGAGATAAGGAACATAATTCCCGGGTATTACTCAGAGTCACTATTTACCTGCAATATGCATCATCCTTTATTCCTTCACTATTAATGTCTACTTAGAGTGTCACACCAATACTAAACCACATGCAATTATTGTTAGTGCTAGTAATAATAACAAATACTCTCTACTTACCTGCCCTGGCTCTGCATATTTCAATACAAATGTCTACTAACCATAAGAGGACACACTTTGTGGGATTCAACGTCAGCCTAATATAAATTACTTCTCTATACAGAAGGATCTAAAGTGAAATGTCTATTTAACATTTACATACGTAAATACTTCTGGTCGAGATATAATGTTTAATTTAACTGGCAGCCAAAATCTCTTGTCTTCTCTTCACCTGGCTTCTGCATGGTTCTTCCAATCCAAATCCCTACACAATTCCATTATAAATAGTATATCCCATTTCACCAGATTCTTCATTACATCAAAAACTAAACCTACTTGCTAACTCACTGAAAGATAAGTAAACATCATATACAGCACAAAAGTTCCAATTAACACTAATAACAGTAATGCCTAAGCTTCAATTTAATTGTGGTATGAATTCATAGAAGTATTTATGTGAAATCTGATAATGTTGCTACATCAGCATATAATCTGTGTAGAACCATTTATCACATAATGAACGTAAAGCAAAGCAATCTTGGTTAAATAATACTTCCTTTTGTTCCATTATTAAATACATGCACCATTTAATGCCACATTATTTAATGAACACCATATCATATTACAAAAACTCGTGTATCTGAATGCAAACTACATCAGAATGTTTTACGCGCAAGAAATAATAGGTAGAAAAAAGTCTAAAAATGAAATTAATTGCTACATTTACTTACTTCCTCATAATGATGCTGGCTACAAAACATTTCTCATTGTAAGTTGGCAATTCTATTAGAGGTAGTTGCTGAGGGATTCAGGGAAGCATTGTGTTTTTAAAGTTACTCAAGTAATTAAGTATAAAATAGTACTAATGTACATCCTTAGCATTTTAGAATTGCTCCTTATGTAAAGCAGAAATTACTTAGTCTGATTGGTGTGAGGGAGAAGATTAGGATAAATTGTAGTCGAAAGAATGCTTCTAGAATGGACTGAAAAATCTCCTTAAAAAGTTAGCTATGTTCAGTTGTAAGTTGGGAAACAGCAAAAATTGAAGCCAGTGTAGAGAAACTCTTCCTTTCTCACTTGTTTCCTCCTGAGTACAATACCTCCATGGAATACGAAACAATGAGCTAAAGAAGGAGCGGATATGCTAAGACATCTCTCCTACTGTGTCCCTTTTGTGGTGGGATGTGATCTGATACGGGGTGTGATGCGATGCAGAAAATGCTAGTAGTCGAGTGTTGTGCAGAATAAAGTAACGATTTTTATTACTGTACTGTACAGTAAACTAATATTACGGTAACATTATGATGCAACACAAAACAAGGTATACGTTAACGTCCGTGTTAGCAACAAACTTGCACTTGTTCTTACAGTTATCTTCTATTATACACATACTGGTGCCTCAACTCACTCGCCACACTCACAACCTGCAACAAGGCCATCTAGAAAAGTGAATAAACTATACAAACCAGTAGGTGCAAGAGTTGGGCTTAATGCTCGATGGAGGCTTTCTGAGGTTTCTCAACTCTCATCCTTTTATCTTACTCATCTTCATCTACTACAATATCAATGGGTGCGGTGCACGCCTGCATTTAATAAATTAAATAATACTACCGTTTTACTTTGACTATCGATTCACTTAACTTTCATGTTCATCCTTAATGACATTTTTAAAGTTCCAGGTGTTATCGACAGATTAGCATACCTGCACAATACACTAGTAGAATTCATTTTAACATTTTTTAATTTATTAGCTACAATTATCTACTAAGAGATCACGTTCTTTAAAAAGCTTTTACAACAATTGCAGTTAGCGAAAACATTTTTACAATCTTAAGTTGTACATTATGTTAAAAACTAGATTTGCAGTATTTTCAACAATTTCGACCATTTATTCATATCATTATAATTTATAGTACTTCGAAAATGGATTTCCTTTTGGGATTTTTTACTGTAGTTATCACTAAGATAAATGCGGATATAAAACTTTGAACTTGGGGTAAAGTATGGTCCAGTGATCGTTGGGATATTATGATCGTTCAAGAATTTAAGGGGTGGCTTTCAAGAAACCAACGATAATTCAAAAATCATTCAATTTGAAAAATTTGGAATATTTTTACAGATGCTGCGGGGGCAGGGATATGGCTTGAACATTTAAAAAAATTGCTTTATTTTTTAATAATAGTTCTCTAAAATTTATCACCCTAGTTTTTTCAGATATTTTTGAATTTAATAAAATAGGGGTACATAGAGGTAGAATTTTGGGTCTTTCAAAGTCAAACACACCGATAACTCTCTAGTCGCCCCAGACTTTGGTCCAATCAGTTTCATAATCTTCGTATACACAATAATCTTCGTATACACAATAATCTTCGTATACACAATAAATGTAGATACATGTTAGTCTTGCATGCTAGTCATATTGGTAGGTTTTACATACCAAAGAAATGCTACGGATTTATAATGGTTTCCAGTTCTCGAGTTTAGCTTTATTTAAGTTTTAGAGCTACAAATATTTTTCAGAATCTTGTAGATTATAGCTACATGTATAATTAAATGAAAGTACTCAAGGCTGTAAACTATTTCTTTTATTTCCAAGACAGTCTTCTTATATTGTCACGAATTGTCATTGTATTGCAGGAAAAGGTGAACAGAGTAAATTTGAAAAAGTCTTTTTATTTGGCTGCAGATATATTCTTGTACACAGGAAATAGCTGTCTTACGAAAGACTAAATGAAAACCCAAAGCCTCAAAAATGCAATGAATTGCGATTCGGAAACAACAAAAATTAGGTACTAAGGAAAAAATGGTTGAAACTGGTTGCTCTTGTTTCTGAATATGAGTGAAGTTTAGGAGATGAGTGCAAAAACTAATCAACCCGCCAGTCCACCCGCACATGTACAGAGATAGCAAATCTCTTGCACTCTGAAGACTCAGAACAGAGCTATGGAACGTTTGCTTGTTCCTGTGAAGCTTCTTTAGTAGTTGCGGTATCCCACATTTCATCTTCAGATCCCAGTCAGAGCGAACTCACTATAACAAGACAAGACAAGAATAAACGACAAAATGCGTCTTACCTATCTCTAATGTGGATATATCGTGGACTTAGGCTTTTTGTGTTGTACACCACGCAAATAAGATAAGATATCTCAACAACCCAAGAAATGAAAGAAACCTTAGGAGAGACTCGGGTAAATAAAGTTAAGGAAGCCTATCTAAAGAGATAGACCTACCAGCAATTCATTTGATTATTTCGTCATGAAAATATTCGGTCATCTTAATTAGTACACCCAGAAAGAAATAATGAGGTACTTATTCAACAGAATACAACCCGGCTTTCAGTCAGTTATGTTGACATTACGGCTTAAGGTCGGAAGCAAGATAATATTAAAATAATGATAGATATGTAATATGTATGAATTGCACTTCCATAAATTAATAGTATAATTTAGAACTACACCAGCAAAGACGTATTTAGGGCGGTGTCAGGGTACTGAAACACCCCCTTAATTTCCCAAAAACACACGAGACATTTTCTCAAAATTTAATAAAACGTATTTATCAATTATATCGATTACACAGTATTTTTTTATTTTCAAAAAATGTCCAAACCTACTTCGCATAATAATATCACCATCAAAAAATCTCACTCCTGGATTCGTATTAGTACTATTTATTGTAATGAAAAGTTGGTAAACCTTAAATTGATAAAAAAATATCCAAATGTTAAATAACTTTGCATGAGTTTCAATTTTGAAATTACAAATTACGACTCATGATCTCAAAGACCTATTGCGTTTTAATTGGGATTAAATTTCACATGTGATTGTGGAATTCCGTTGTTGACGGAAAATATTAACATTGTAAGTCTTTGGGTTGAATAAATGATAATGTTGACAGACAGACTGAGAGATTATCTAGGCTAGCTACACGGGTAAGCTAAAAGAAACAAAAGACCTGAAAGTACATGTAAGTTAGGAATATCACTTAGAAAGATTGCGTTTTTGTACGTCACTTAAATCCATCTTTACGATTAAAAAAGTTTGGATATCTCTTTACATGTCACATGTCGTTGCAGTTAGAATTAAAGTTGCTACAAACCCAAAAAACTTACGAAACAATGCCTATGTGTCCCATCTACCCATCTACTTACGTGCATTTACCATTTTATTGCTGAATTATTATACAGGACAAAATGTTATATATGTGCAACTTGAACCTGCGTATGAAGAAAATGGATACTGTGTATGTTCAGTTGGATTGAAATTATTTTATAAATCTATACAGGAATACCCCTAAAAGATGTCTGGAATAAAAATTCAACATCAATTATTGAACTTATTGAAACAAGCAATTATGGCAATTGGCAGAAAATTGACAGCTGCATTTTCTTAGAAAAGGTATACTGAAATCCATGTGTACAGGTAATTAAGACGATCATTGTGATCATTAGTACTATTTAATGTTAAATCTTTGTATATTATCCATGTAGTTTTCAAATAAACGTACAATAGTAATTTCTTGAAGATTTCTAAAATATTGTGAAATAATTTTCAGATTTTTTATTCATAATTTCTTAAAATGTGTTTAAATATTTCTTGTTTATCTGCATTTACTCAGAAATAAATTTATTTTTCATAATGAAGCGAATTAACACAATCGGTACTCAACAAATACGGTACATTATAATTGTTTAGAATTTTAAAAGAAAACCACCAATGAAATGTACAGTGACATGGCCATGTTTGTATTCTGTAGTTTAAAGATGTTTAATTCGTTGCCTGTCAAAACTACCTCCCCTATTCCCAACTTTACCTCGACCACTTAATTTTTGACTCACATTTGACGTTAAATGGACTAAATAAATACAGAATTAAACATATCCGTTCAAAATGAAAAAAAATTTACGCCATCGAGAGAAGAGAAATATTGGCAACCGAGACTATGAGTAAAGGTTTGCAGAAAAGCCAACTCTGAATTGAGTGTAATGTGAGTCATGAAATGGAGCTTATACATTCATTGATTTAAATTGAATATTTTAATAGATATTTACACTGCTTAGTCAGTGTTCAAAATATTCTTTACAACCAGTAGTAAGTTGTTTTCAATTTAACGTTATTTACCACCACCTAAAAATGAGTGGTAAGTAGCAGAATTGGTACAAATAGTAAAAAAAGTATTCTCAAGCAAATGAATAACTGTCGTTTAAATTCTTATAGTACTTTCAGTAAACATTCAAATACAAGTATTAATTTGACATATTTAAAAAAAATACACGATGAAAACTTATTTTAATGTGTCTTTTGTGTATCTGTTGTACAGTATTAGTACTGACAGAATGATGTAGGCCAAAATTACTATTGAAAATAATATATTTAATGTTATCGTTTCCATTGAACTCAAACTCTTTAGAATTTAAGCATTTTACAATTTTCCATGCATTTGGATGAGGACATAATAAAAAAATCCCTGCATTATAATCGCAGAATTGGTAAATTTGATAAATTTTAAGCAATAAATTGACCTTCCTAATATGTACAAACAACATGTATCTATGTACATCTGGTAGGGAAAGCCGACACGCAATAGTTTCATAATATACACTGTTTTATAGCAATCTCGACTAAGCTGTAGGTAGCATTAGCATTTTTTAAATGAGAACATTGAAAACCGAAATGTTACGGTCCGACATAATAAAAGCGAAATAGGTTCATCCGTCGTCTGTCGTCCAAGTTGGTCTAAATTGGTCCAAGTTTGTCTAAATTGGTCTAAATTTGTCTAAATTGGTCTAAATTTGTCTAAATTGGTCTAAATTTGTCTAAATTGGTCTAAATTTGTCTAAATTGGTCTAAATTTGTCTAATTTGGTCTAAATTTGTCTAAATTGGTCTAAATTTGTCTAAATTTGTCTAAATTGGTCTAAATTTGTCTAAATTGGTCTAAATTTGTCTAAATTGGTCTAAGTTTGTCTAAATTGGTCTAAGTTTGTCTAAATTGGTCTAAGTTTGTCTAAATTGGTCTAATTTCGTCAAATTTTTTTAAAGATCGTCTAAGTTAATCTTAATTATTCTGAGATGTGCTACATAAGTACAAGGTGAGGTAGAATTGTCTAAAGTTGAAAATACAGACGTCCTAGTACTACATATGCATAATTATAAGAAAAATCTATAACATAGTAAGTAGTTTGCTTACTGAGGAACTGCCTGGCTCGCTGATTAATACTACTTAAGTGAGACTTGTATTTTATGAAAAATCGAAATACTTCGCTAATATTCTACTACATGCGAGTAGAAAGAGGGACCAAGGAGAGGTTTCTCCTTTCAGAGAAACCGTTTCTGATGAGAACGAGAAATTGGATTCGTCTTGTTGCAACCAAATCCCTTCACACAATACACAAATGGTATTTGCAAAACTTTTTTCTGCTTATTGCAGTTTTTTCAAAATTCATGAATTGCATATTATTAATTAATGTATAATATTTTTCATATTACAGATAGTTGGCTAGTCATTTTCTTATGTCATATGGTAACCTTACATAAAGAAGAAGTTCTATTCCGTTTGACACAGCAACTTTCACTCTCAACTTACACTAGTAAATAGCAAAAAAGTAAAAATGATTGCATTTTAGTCTGTAAGCACGGATCAAATTACAGCACAACTTCTTCCACCATACGAATAATTACCATGTAAATCCTGTCAATTCGGCTCACTTACATTTTGTCAAGGAAAACATCCGGTTCTCAAGTTGCCGTCATTGCTCATCACTGTCCATGGTCAAAATTTTCCATTTTCCATAATGGATCAACGAGAAAAAATTCGAATTCAATTTTTGCTGAATCCTGAAGAAAAGTAAACATTTAAGGCTGGCTTGTTGATTCGGAGAGATATTAGTACAGGTCACAGTGAAAGGGAGACAGTTGCAGATGTTTGAACAAGAATTTATATGGAAAACATTTTCAACTCAAGTTTTCTCTACTTTCAATTTCAATCAATCTATAACAAAAAGCGCAAACATATGCCTTCAAAAAAATGTCCTCCTTCGAATGAGTTTTGTCATGACCTTGTCCAATTTTTGAAACTGCTCAAATCGTATCCGGGAGCTTTTTCCTACTCTTTTATAATATGAGCGCGCGAAAAATTGTGGTTTAATTTACAACGCTTTGTTGCTACACTGTCATGGAAGCTCCCAAAAATTCTCATTCCAAACAGACAAGCCAACCTTAACTATTCCGAAAGTGTCTGGAAATTCATTGAACGGCCAGATATTTATCAGGAAGTCCAAAAACATCCTCAAAGCTTTATTTGTCAAAAATAAAAGTAAGTAACTGATATATTTGAATCTGTTGCGATGAAAATATTTTTAAAATCTGGAAAAAATGTTCATAATAAGTCATTCGTAGCCAACACCCCAAGCAAGGTTACGACTGAGAAATGCCACGAATGGAAAATTTCCCATTTTCGATTGGAAAACTTGGCTATCAAAATGGGATAAATGGCTATTGAAATGGGTAGTGTGGGAAATAGTGGGAAACAAAGCAAACATTGTCCCAAAATTCAACCGTTTTGGCTTTTTCCAATATTTTCTGTAATTTCCCCCTCTATTTTCTATTAATATTTTCCCAACGTCCGGTGAGAAATAATAATCAGGAAACATAAAAGGTACTCCTTATTTACAAAAAACTTTTTGCCTTACTTACATGTAAAGTACGTCAAGTCAAAAATGGTTCATTTAAGAAAACATATCACTTCGGAGAAGTTCATGCTGATTACGGAATTGAACCACCACAATGCCCTGAACCGGGTTATTGAGAACGCACAAAGCAGTCAAACTTTTGCAGTTTGATGAATGAATTCATCGTTAAGTCTCACACTGGATTCTTGTGTTTAAAAGCTTCGTGTGCTACAATTCCGAAAGGAATATTTCATCCTGTATATACCATATTGGTATACCAAATAGAATTAAATGTGTGATACAGTGTACCTGAAAAAATATTTGTGTGTGGCAAAATTGTATAGCAGAAATTATATTTATATCAAGCATATGGAAAATTTTACCCTGCTGTAAATTTTTCGCACTACTATTTAACATTTTTAATATTTACATCAAAATTGGCCTAATAAATGTAGATAATAGTGAAAGAGTGAAATAGATTTGGTATGAGACACAATAGTTGACCACAAGATGTAATGGGTGTAGAAAAGAGAAATGTAAGTACTTATTAGTATTCCCAGCTACAGACGAAGGAACACATCAAAGCTGAGATAATGTAATACATTGAATTGGAGCATTGAAAGCATTGAAAATGTGAAAAGTACAAAGAAATGCACGAAGAAAAAGCAAAGTTGTAAAGAGGTAAACGAGGAATGAGAATTAAGGTGGAAGGAAGGAAGGATCTTAAGTAGCCGTCCTTCATTACATAATACCTCGCAGTATATTATAGGAAAGTATAGGAAGGACAAGCTCGAGTGAGTCTGACTCCAAGAGGATGAAAAAACGGAGAAGTGGGCAATATTGAGAAGCGGGTGTTTGGGGAAGGATGAAGGGGATTAAAGATTGGAATTGGGAAAAAATGTGATGATCTAGTTCTAGTAGTGCAAGAGTTCAGTGGCAGGAAAAGTAGACCAATGTAACTAAGGATATAGACTTATCACAGGCTATTGGATTTTGGGATGCGATGAGCGGAACTCAGACTTGGAATCGGCATTCGCTCTTTTGGCTCGGCATGAATGTGCCAGGTTTAACTATTCGGATATACTCCGAGAACCTGATAGGCAATCCCACGGCTGTAGACTCGACCGGGTACAAGGGTTCTCCTCCTTTGAAATTCTAATCTTAGCATAGACACTGAAACTTAAGGAAAAGCATATGTATGAAGGAGCCCCTCCGAAGGCCTTTAGTAGCTACGACTTTGTTTTGTACTTTTACAGTCTATATATAGCTTACATAAATATATAATAATATATCCTCTGTTTAAGTAGCTATGGACTTCTATCACTATTGAATTTGCACTGGGTTTCTTAACTTTTCTTTGCCATCCTAACATGTCCACATCCTTTTAACCATCTTTGTGCTACATTTTTGACTACTTCTTCGCTGATGTAATCCTGTCATATATCACTACCTATATACATCTTCCTATATTTATACAAGTGGGGGTAGTAGACCACACACACCACAACCACAAAATAAGTAACTGACGAAGGACAAGGTATTCTGGTTAAACAGCTTATTGCGACTATTAGCTGATTTGCCACTGTGTAATCTTCACGTTCGATTGATCACACAATACCATGCACACCGATTCCTCTTCAGTGGGAAATACAGCAGAAAATCCAGGCAGATGGTTTTGTGGCATTCAGATCTCACGGGGCAAATTCTCACCCAACCTAACAATCCCAAATATTCGATAGCACGCTTTGACATTTATAATGTATCTACACACCTAAAAACTACCAAAGCTAAGCAAGTGATAATTTGTGGTTCTTCTATTATTCTAGTTTTCCCAGCTTTTTTAATTGGTCTGACAAAAATTAAAAGATGAAAAAATAGGATTTTTCGCTCACTTTACTATATTGGGTGCATTTAACAATTAAAAAGAATACATATAAATGGTAAATTGGAAGACATTTACATTTTTATCATTAGTTTTTCACCTCATACATTAAATGGTAGCCATGGGCCTACAAATATTATGAAAATCCTAGTTCTTCTTATTTCTATCTCAAAATCATTAATGTTGGCAAATATTTACAATCTACAAGTACCTATTAAGATGCTTGAGGCAATTACTCAGTCAGGGGCATTATTTTTTGTTTGCATTCAAAATTTGTATAGTATAAATATAAATTATTAATTCAGCAAAATAACTCCGAAACGAAAATTTATTCCCCGGTGTAAATATTAATTAAGGAAGGAAATTGTAGTTTCTAGTTAGTAATGATATAAAATTGGAAAGTGGATACATTTTGTCATAGTTTCTAAAGCGAAGCGATTCTATGTAGTGTTGAAGTAAATAGCAGACATCCATATCAGTAAAACAAAATAGAGTGTTTATACGGAAGAATTCTTAGGTAGGTACTAATAATAAGTGGACACATTTGCCCCAGATTTCGTATTAATCTTGTGTGGAGCATGGATACCTATGTAAGTACTCTGTAGAGTTCCTTCCTATTACAATATTAAGATATGTTATGTAACCTCACCCATCAACATTCATATAAATATTTCTGCAGAACAATATTCGAGAGAGTAGTCTGGTGGAAATATTTGGGATACTATGCATAGAAAACACTACACCTTTGCATAATGTGCATACCTTGCAGATTATTACAATGGTAGGAAATATGCCGCATACATAAAATGAATTTATTAATATAAATACAATAGAATGACAGGGCGCACCTACATTTTATCATGAGCTAATAATAAAGGGCAGCATAGTGCCGCAACAATTTGGACTTACTGCGGCTTCATAAAATATTCCATTTCAATCTGCTTATTATCTGGGAATCACTAGCACAATATTTACATAGCTATCAATGATTTATTAACTTTGGCTACGTATGAAGGGCTTTCATGGAAACTTTCATTAGAGAATCATGAATAGGTACTAGCGTATCTAATATCAAAGACTGCAACTGCATTGATAAAAGTGAATGACTTTGCTAATAATCTCGGCCTGGATCTGAATTTCACGAATAAAATGATTTTAGAGCATATGTTTAGAAAAGGCTGTGAAGTACTTTGTAAATATTATTTGAGGGAAAGATTTTAATTGCTATAGGTACAGAATTAGAAATTGGTTGGCATATGAACATAATAATTGGTAGAGATAATGTAAATGATAGGAATATTGAAGAAAAATAGTATTGACCCTGTAGTGAGGTTTTAGAGAATAAGGTGAGAATGGGATAGAAAATGTGTAAATAGAGAATGGAGAGTGTTGGGATTTAGTTAGGAGAAAGTGGGTGAGAGACTGAGAGGAAGAAAGGAAGCTCCGTTATTATAGGGAATGCAATTGAGTGTAGTGAGTGACTGAGTGAGCTGTGCTTTTGTGAGAATAGGCAGTCTAACAATAAGTAAATACTAACGATGAGCAAAGCAAGGAAGTATAAGAAAAAAGAAAATGTCGTGTCATCATAGAACATACATGAAGGAATAGGGAGTCAAGGCAGAGCCAACAAGGAGAGCGAGTTAACTTGTGTTAAAAACGGAGGAAGAGGAAGTAGGCTACGCTCGGAATCTACATGTACATAGAAGTAGGTAGTGACTAAAGAGTATAGTTAGTTCTTTGCTAAGCATTAAGAAAGTTTCGGAGAAAGAGGTAGACTAACGTAAGTATAAATAGTTCTTTCGACAATGCAATGCTCCCATAATGTAGCTCATGCATATAAAACCAACCCTTCCCCAAATCTCTCTATATACCCACAGAAAAGTGTACTGGAATATTGTGTACATATGCATGGAGAAAGTAAGGATGGGAAGAGAAAGGAAGGCAAGTGAATGCAATGGAAGGGAAAGAAGGAAGGAGCGATTGAGAGAGAGAGAAAACGAGAGATTGGATTCCGTCGGTAGATTTTGAACGTGTGCTAGTAGCGAGTAGAGGCTACCTATAAAGGAGAAATGCCAGCGAAGCAAGAGACTTGTATAAGTGAAGTAAGTATGCTTGGAGAAAGTACCTAGTACTAAGTTCCTTCGCTTTGGTTTCCTTAACACTCACATGGCCCAGTGTACTAGCCAGTGCAATATCCACAAGCAAGGTAGAGTATGTACATAGAGAGGATAGATGCATTGCATGATCCATTTATATTAGTACAGTATGTACGTGTAAGTCACAATATACTGTCTCTTTCTCTCTCCTGTGTGTGCATATATATGTGTGTGTCTGTCCAAATACTCCATTATCAAATGTGTTTTATATATTATAATATGACATGCTATGCACTGCTTTGGTTGGGCCCTGACTTGACTGACTTCTACTTGGTTTGGCTTGGCTCGGTTTTTGGTTTCGTTTTGTAGTAAGACGGAGGGAGGGAGTGAGTGAGATACACGAGGAAGAAAGTTGTGTACCTCTGTGTGAGTAGTAAAAGGTTATACTTATAAAGTCCGTTAGGTAAGACAGTATAGTGTGGTGGAGAAAGCAACGTGGATGAATGACGCAAGTGCGCAGAACGGGCAGCCGCCGACCCAATCACCAATCTGCCTTCCGCAGTGTAAATCTGGGCAATGCAATCTTCAGCGACTGCAGACAATGCGCCCCTGACTGAACTCCGTGTGTGAGTGAGTCGAGTCCAGCTCCAGCCAACTCAGTCACAAGTTCAGACTGTTCAGCTCAGTCACAGAATCTGGAAGGAGTGAGCACGACGACGAGTGATGAGCGAGAGCCAGAGTTCTCTTGACCAGAATGGTGCTCGTCTTCTCCCTCGATATCGACAATTGTCTCCATTGACCGTGTCACTGACAACTCCCACGGCGGCTCGTCACACACCAATCCTCCTCTCGCTCATAATAATTGTCATCACAACCATCATCACTACTACTACTACCCATACAGTCAGTATCTTCTTACTCCCACTACTACATCATCCTATCATCAACACCATCATCAACATCATCAACACAATATTCTATACTACTACTACAACAACCGTTACTGATACTACTACTTCTAGTGACACTAATAGTAATAAGAGTGAGAGGCCGAAAAAGACTCCGGTTGTTTTATTATTATTATTTCTTGGTGCTGTTGTGTGTGTGAGGCCGAGTTGGTCGCCTCCTCTCCTCAGTTGCCCTAATTGTAGTAGTAGTAGTAGTAGTAGTAGTCGTAGTCTTTGTGCTCGTTGTCGTCACCCCAAGTGGACTGATCGTCGTCGGCGAGTTAGTAGTAGTAGTAGTAGCCATAAGGGTGTCCCAAGTTGGTCGGTGACTGAAGGCTGGACGACTGGCCATCGTCCCTTCCACCCCGTCATCGTCACCGACACCAGCGGCGGGAAGTGTGGGCTGCCGAGTGCTCTGAGTGTGTCTGACGACTGCTTTCGTGTTGGATCATCTGCTTGTTGTTCTTGTTCCACGGATTCGAGGAGTAAGACAACGAGTGCCCTTCTCCAGGAAAAATGGAAAAAGGCAGAGAATGTTTCCAGAGGAAGAAGAGCAGTCAGCGCCTTGGTCATCGCCATCATCTCTGCCTTTACCACTTCAGATATGGACGAGTCCACTTGTGAGTCAGGCCCTTGTGTTCTTTCTTCGCTTCAGAACCGTGAGACTTAAAGTCTGCCTACATTAGTTACCCTTCTTGCAAGAATGGTCGTACTCGTCTACTTGACGCTGTCCTTCGTCCTACTGCTCAAATTCACCTCGACTGGAGTGTAAGTTCTACTTCTCTAGTTTCCCCACACTATGTACATAAATATAATGGACAGATCCATAAATAAGTGTACAGAGAGATCTAAATATTTATTATATTTAGCTAAGCACGTCCTATCTATGTGTACTTTGCATTCCCTTCAAATCCATGCCACCCAATTCTCCTCACCTCAACTACACACACTCTCTATTTACCAGATGTTACTTGCCAATACATAATACACAGTACAAATACTCTTCTTGCCTACTTACCTATGTAAACAGGCTCTCTCCCTCTTTCTCTCTTTCTCTGAGTGTGTACTACTACACATAGTTGTAGTAATAGTAGTAATATGTACACAACAAAAAGCCCTACTTATTTTTAATGCCATTCCACGACGGGTACATACATATTATTATGTCTATCGTATGTCTATTTACCTTGGAATTACCAATAATACACTTTCTATACAATTTCCACGATGTGCGTTCATTCATGCATTCACTTCTGGATATATACCTATCAATATATATGCATGCCGAATAATGTTTATCTATTCACTAATACCCTTTCTTCATCACACAATACAGGATAAGAGTATTTATTAAGCTATGTACTTACTTTCACTACAAAGAACCTATTCCATACAATATAACCAAGTATTACTACTACGAAATACTTCTTCTTTGCTGTAGTCCATGAAAGAAATCAAAATGTACTCGTGTGTGTAAGTAGTAGACTCTGTAATTTCAATCACCGGGTTTAAGTATGACATCATGAAAGCAGTATATAGGATGTGTAAATAATAAATGATGTAGAAGGGACAGGAAAGATAGGAAATTGTAAGTTTTATTTGGATTGCAGTGAACTGCCAATCAGGGAACGAGCTAAGCCAACCTCATCCGCTTACATATATTTATCTAGGTACACGGTACAAAGTGTTGACTAGGATCCCGTTGATAGGAGGAATTTATTTGCCGAGTACTTAGCAAGGAATAAATCATCATCATCAGACTCTGTATAGTAAAACATTGAATTATCATTTGGCTGTCACGTCTGTTCGGACGGGAGAGTGGCCGTGGCACTCGAGCCTATTGTCTCCTCCCGCTATTGACAATTGACGCTATTGTTCCATATCTGTCGGATCATCACACGATAAAGTGATAGTTGATTAGGTTAAAGCCGGAGCTTATTGAATCTGTGACACGCATGCAGTGCAAGTGGAGAGGGGAAAGCGTGAGTTGGAAGAGCCCCTCCACTTTGTTCTCTCGTTCCTTCCCCATTTGACATCGCGTCCTTTTCACTTCACTTCACTCGACTTTCACTTGATTTCACTTCTCTTGACATAACAGAGAAAAACAACTCCCTCACCACACAATGCAATACAAAGCACACTCAGCTCAAGCACTCCCATTAATTCCATGCAAAAATGCTGCATTACTCTCATTTCTTCCTTTTGGACATAACCTTTGTAACTTGAACAGCGTGTATTACTACGACTCCTTTCTCCATTCACTCACTTTCCCTACCAGTAAATAGGGCTAGTACTACTTTCTTGCTATATACATGTAGGAGTCACTCAGAATATACAATGCCGTCCACCGTCCATTCCATCTCTCCCAAATCCTATGAAATAGTAATAGAGAGCCAGTTATTGGGGTCAAGCACGTACAAATTATTAGGCAACTCTGTTCTTTGTGCATTATTGGGATTTAGTCAACGATTCTCTTTGTACACTCTGCATTAACTACACTTACGGACTTTTACTTCGTTTCATTTCACTTCCTCCGGCCCCTCTCTCACTTTTCCAATTGAAAACCAAAGCACCCAACTTCATGTTTTCAAATCTACAAGCCTAGCTAGTTTGACTTAAGATACAGAGATAGGTAGCCATTTAGATTCCACTACTACTACTACTACTACAATATTATTTCTACTACTACCACTATGCACAACAACAACAACATTCTCATGCACACATTCAATTTCACTGAATAACTAGTTTATATTATACTCTCGTGTTGTTAATGCCAAATACAATGCACCAACCACGTATTTCTACCACCAACCTTACCTATTTATTTCTACATAAATAAGCATGTATCAATTTTTGCATGCATGCAAATATCTACTTCTTACAATATGCATCTATACACTCACTTCTACCGTATTTCACCAGCCATTCCAAGTCATTTCCAAATAGTCAAAATATTATATCGACTCCTTCGTCTACCACTTTGCAACTCTAATGTTTATTATATTAAGCTAAATTGAAATTAACTTCCACCTTAGCACAACCTACCATGTCAATACAAATGCCATGCAACACACTTATTATCCATTGCCGTAGATTTACAAGTATAAATGGGCACTAATTCTTTTTCCCTCCCCACCGCTCGCACTTTCTCCCTCCTCTATCCCTCTACACAGTGATGAGCGACACACACTTACTAGTACCACTTTTATTCTTTGTCTACTCTAAAGTACTTCAGCAGTGACAAGAGCACGTCACAACATCTCATTTGCTTTATGCCATTTCACACCACTTAGAAATATTCACCCAAAGGTTTTCTACACCTAATTGCCAACTAAGCCAACAAAATGCACAATCCTTTTTGTCATCAGAGGCTTTATTCATGGCTTTGTTAGTAAGTCAAATAAAACCAGATAATAAGCCACATTAAAAGCCGACATCGACATGTATAAATACTGGAGTATAAAAGGTAAAGGTATGAAAGATATTTCACCACTTAAAGTCTATTTGAAAGGTTGATGGAAATATTGTGAATCATAAAAATATTATTCCTTGAAAATGAATGAGGTAACAATCAGTTTTTTATATGTTGATATTTAAACATATTTGAATAAATTGTGTTAACAAAAATTTGAAAACGACTTGAGGTTCTTCCCTAGAAAGGATCGACGGAATTTTTTGAAAATGAAATTGTATTTAAAAATTATACAAGAATTATACTACTATAATCTGCGACCTGATGGTGAAAATTTCGCCAAAAACGTCTTTGAAGTCATATCTAATATTCTTTTTACATTCATGATAACTTATGATGTATGACCCACATTTTTTGAAATTGAAATGCCACTTCTTAAATAAAATATTTGCTACTATGCGGTTTTTATAACCTGAGGACAAGAAGGAAAAGCTGTCCTTACAATGCAATGCAAAATGTATAGATTTTCTAAAGATTGCATTTTGGGAACGATTTTATTATACTTTAAAACTGTGTAAATCCAACATCTTTTAATGTTTAGTTACGCCAATTTATATGATGAGCTGCGGCTGTTTGTAGAATCAAATATTTTGACAGGATTAACCATTACTGTTTCCGTAAGTTGACATTTAATATCATAAAATAGGAAAATGATTGTTACTGGGCATGTTATTCGTTCTCCTGTTAAACCAGAAATATGGAAATGTGCCAAGAAGTATGTACAATGTAAATGGAAGTGGAAAAAAGGGGGCTAACCACCCCAGAGTATGGGACTGCTACTATTATCGCATTGTTCATGCCTATATCCTTAGAACATTGCTGATTTGTGTGTGTGTGTGTTCCTTTCTTATGTGGGGGCTATGGTAGCTGGTCACTAAATCAAAGGCGAAAGGAAAACTTTTCTAGCAAGTAATTACACAGGTAGCTCAGGGTATTATATTTCAGAGCTTTGAATTTAAGTGAACATTCAAAGAGTGCATAACTCAAGGGATATGTACATAGTAGTGAAAGGTAGAAAGTCTGGATACTTTCTAGTCCGTTTCCTTCTGGTCTCTTCGCTATTATAAATTTATAATGCTATACACAGTAAGTAGCATAGAAAGTTTTCTTGGATATGAAAAGGATGGCATAACTCGGGCGAGTAGGTGGGTTAGTGGATTATACCTATTCAGGAAAATGTAAGGGCAGTTTTGAAGGAAATGAAAATATTTAGTTGGTGGGTCTTGTCAAGAGTAGGGCAGAGTAGCTGTATTAGGTAGATATCTATGTAAGTAGTGCAATGAGTGGAGAAAGGTAGGTAGGAGACATTATATAATAATATGGAATGGGAGAGAGAGAAAGGCAAATGAAAGTGGCTGCGGAGTGTATTTCTGTGTATGAAGTAAATAAATGGGACGAAGGAGCCACATGGTTGGATTTGGATGATGAGACAGATATACATAATAGAGCCACCCAAACCAGAGCAAAGCGGGCGACTGACTGACCGAGTGAAAGAGTAGGGCGGGCACTCTTTGCTACTCTTTGCTATTCACACACACATATATACACACGACTTTCCCCAAAGTGTAGACCACTTCTTTGTAGATAATATCCTATATAGTAAGTAATAGTGAGTGAGTGACTTGGTTTTGGGTACACTTGTTATGTAAGTCTACTAACTAAATATTAAAGGCTGCACAACTATGTAACTTTGTGCTTTTCATCTGCGGAGTTAGGTTGGGTGAAATTGGATGGAGAGAGAGAGTGTGTGTGTGTGTGTGTATTCAGTGCAGTAATATAGTGAGTGAGTGAGTGAGTGAGTGAGTGAAAGAGTGAGTGAGTGAGTGAGCATATTCATATCATACATAATGTATATCTTGGCATGGTGTAGACGAATCCTTCAAAAAACTTTCAGGTATGCATGTAATATGCATGTTGATAATTTGTATATTGACGTGGACGTATGGGGAAATTCGGTGAGTCTGACAAAAGTGAAGCAAGAAAGTCACTTGGAGAACTCTTATTTACCGACGTTGCATAGCATTGCATAGGATAACAGAGTAAACTGATTGACGGGAAACGGCAGGTATTTGTTTGTTGGTAGGCTGCGTTCGAAACGTTGGCTAAGCCAAGATATTATTATTCGTGTTTATAGTCTACACGGTTGAACTGTGTATAATAGAATAAATGCGATATGACTATCTAGTTGCAAGAAGGGGGAGGTTTAAGAGGCAATGCACCTTGATATTATTCTATTGTACTACATTGTGGGCCTACTTGCAAATTATAGGCGTGTGTGGATATGAATGCAAAAAGGTAGGAACCGACACGACCGATGGCTATAAGTATTATTATGTGCATATACAGTAGATGTATGTATGTATGTTTTCGGAACTCAGTGAGAAATGAGTGTTTTGTTTTTGAGAAAGTGGAAAAGGAAAGTTGTCGTCGTCGTCCACAAAGAGTGGACAACAAACAAGGAGTGGGGAAGAGGGAAATGTGTGACGCCATAGTTTGGAAACGATATTGAAAGATGCGGGTTGTGGGAATTCGAGAGCATAGGTCACGTAAATTTTGGCCAAGTTACAGTAACGCTTGTGCGAAAAAAATTGGCAAACTCTGGGAATGTTATATGGAGCATAGAGTGTGTCGGATAGGAAAATCAATACTGGAGAAGCGAGAAAACGGAGTGCGCAGTGTTTGCTCAGGAATATGTCTCTTCACAAGTTGTGTGTATGTAGGAGAAGGAGTACGTAGCGTGGAGTGAGCACGACTACCAACAGCATGCATGTTCGTCTTCCTTTCTCCGATACTTTCTCCTACGCTTCCCACAATGAAATCAGCCTCATTTTTCATTGCCATTTGAACAAATTTCAGAGAGAGGCTGGTGGACATACTTTCTGAGTCAAGGTGTTTACTATTCGGATGAGCTTTCACGTTCGCACTTGCTTTTACTAATATTGATCAGCCGAGGGAAATCAGGATATTCTTTTGTGCTCACTCAGACCCAAATACAAATACGCTATAAATAGTATACACATTATTCCTGCTTAGGGCAGACATCGGTTTTGTGCTCTGGTATCTGTTGTGGTTGGTGAAATTAGTCCTGTCACTAATCAGTCGGTCACTGCGACTATTGTCCTTTTCATTTATACATACATATATACCTCACTCCTACCACTAACTAAATAATGCTAAATTTAACTCAAATGGATGGTAGACAACACCTTGTTTGCTGATTAGGCAGAATTAATTATACATATCAAATACGTGAAAGCCATCCTTTCAAAGCCATTAAATCCCATCTCCGAAAATGACATTTACACAATAAATTCACTAATGGACAGATGTTTATTTCCATTCATAGAATGTCCATATTTAGCACTAATTATCACTACATGACATGAAACTTTCTCTTTAGTCCACAATTAAAAGCATGCATGCAAACTTTAGCAGACTCAATTTGAAAATGTCAATTGCACTCACAATTAGGCACGTAAAGTAATTCACGTATAGTTTTAGTAAAAGAGCATCCGTAATAATTAAGTTTGCAGTGATATTATGTTGGTATAATTGTCTCTATGCACTTGAGTGCCCACAAATGGAAAACTACTAAATAGGTATTTAGAAGGTTTAGTAAGTAGACTATAGAGTTCTGCGTATACAACAAAGAGATGACATTAGAATTGAAGCGAGACAGAAAAGATTCCTGAGCTAGTTCCAATGTGTTTCTAATAATGGGAGAGAAATAAGAGGCAGACTGGATGGAGAAGGGAAAAGAGGAGGAAAAGGAGAGCAGGAGGCAAGTGAAACGAACTGGAGGCAAAAACTCTTGACAATCAAGAGCCATCCTACTCCTTTTGTGTGCTCCACGAGTGGAGGAGATATGGGAGATAGATATTAATAGTATGCATGGAATACAAGTGGCACTACATGGATAATGCAGAAGTGAAAGTTAGGAGAGTCTTTCCCTTTAGTTTAGTTCATATACATACAAATACTACATTGACTTGCTTTCTTTACTTTATTTCCCTCACCTACGCTGCTCAGCGCACATCTCCACTGCAGAGCACCGAAAAATTTGATTATGCTGAAACCTGTTTGATGTGCCTATGTATATTGACTATCAACTCATCTCTCACTTGACGTGAGGTCTGAGATGATTGGCATCCTAAATTGATGCATCAGGTGAAGCTAAAATCTTCTTTTTTCAAGTGGCTCTACACTCAACAACATTCAAACACGTTCACCAAACACTCAGACCTTACTCTCCACTCTCCCAATACACTTGCCATGCACACACACACACTTGTACCAAAAGCTAACCCAACTAAACAAACGAGCCACAGATAAACAAACACACAAACAAAGCCTCACACGATTGATACAGTCACAATCCCACAAAGAAAAGACGCGCTGGTATTATTATATTTGCTCACACAAAGAAAGCCCATTGTCTCATATTACATGATGACATAGTCGAGCCAAACGATAAAACGGAATTGTATACACACGACACACTCCCTAACTCAATTCATTCATTCAAAAGCACACACACAAAGACAACACGCACTTCCATACTGTATGGAATAATATTTCTGCCCATGGAAAAACGTCTATAGGGCATTGTTTATATTTAGGAATAAGAGATGGGTGCTTTATAGTCACTGGCATTAAAGCAGTGTGCAAATATTGCGAGATCCATCCTGAGAAATGTTCCGTATGCAAGCAGTTACTTAGCTTAAGAGCAAAAATAAAATACGAGGAAGCAAAGAGAAAGCCAAAGTTTGAGTAATAGAAGCTCCACCACAGAAAATGTGTATTTTGGCTCGGGAATCTGCCTTGGTATGTGTTCCATTATTGCCGTCTCTTTTGCACACCCAGCTTTCTCCCAGAGTCGACTGTTAACAATCCCCCCGGACTCGCTTTCCTCACTTTCTCCATCTCAATCATCCTACATTGCTCTCTTCAGCCGTCCAATTATCTCCACGATGCGTACAGCTCCTTCGTTCATTTTTAACCGACTTTGACTTGAGCCTCGTGAATCTTGAATTCCGTTTCTTCCTCTGCTTTCCCTCCCTTTTTCTCTTTCATCTCATTCCATCAAAACTCCCATCGCTCCTACTCGACACTTTCTCCACTTTCATTCTTTCTGACTTCAATACTCACTCTTTCTTTCATATTTGCTACATTAACTTTCAAAGCCACAATCATCATACCCTCCCTACTACAGGGTTACTCATTCCACCACTCCTCCTTACTACACTCATCACCTATCATTATCATTAAGTGTTCTCCAAAACCCACCAATTTACCATATGCTTCAGTTTACTTCATTTACCCTCAAAGTGTAGATATAATCCACTTCAAATCTATTCAAATTTACAATAGTCCCACCCGTCCATACGGGTTACCACATCTATAGTGCACTTCACCCCAGAAACTCATAACCACTTTATTTACGCCAAGTCTTTAAGGAATATCAATCCAATTTACCTCCCAAATTTCTAAATTTGTTCAGAATCCGTGAGGAACAATTTGGCAGCTTTCCAACAATAATCTCCTTTAAAGTGAACGCTTTATGCTTATCATTATAAAATTTCCACACTCAAGTCCCTGACAGATTAGTAATCAAAAATACTTGTAACGATTATTTGTAACGTATACTTTGGCATGGATATTTAAATTTTATTACATGGCACGCAATCTATACGAAACACGAATATTACGTAATTAGGATTTATTTATTGGAAAGCCTTTTTAGCATTGATTTGACAGAATCTTAAGATATTAGTTGCAAAAAATATTATTTTCAAACTATTACAGAGAATTTTATTTTACAATGGCTGGAATTATAACTAATATTGAATCAACATAACTCATTTATGTAAAAGACATTTACCTGTATCAATTAGGCCAATTTTTAAAAGAAATTACTGTTCATTTCACATCAGAAAGGAAAGGTTAAGGAGATATTCTTTTTTTCTGAAGATGTGGCTTTTGAAGTTCCCTGTAGAGGAAAGGGAAAACACTTAAAGAATGCCTTCTGCCGTTTTGTACGTGTGTGGCTATTATTATCCACATAGGTGCACAATAGCAATACATATTATCAGTAAGCATGGTATATAACTATATATGATTCTTAGGTTAATGAGCATTGGGCTTTGAAGTAACCTCATTTCTTTGCCTCTCTTGACCAATCTTTCTTTTTGTTTGTGAAAAATGTTGGGGCCTGTAGGAGAAAATGTACTTTATAGTATTGTAGTTAAAAAGGATCCGCCTATTTGGACGTTTTAGGAAAGGTGGAATGTATTAGTGGGAATTTTTTCAAAGGAAGAGGTAAAGTGAAAGTGCGGGGTGAAAGTATTTTTAATGAAAGATGAAACTGATTGTGTTTATATTTAGTTTGCGAGTAGGTGTGTTATTAAAAGAAGTATATAGTTGTAAGCAGTGTATAGTTCTAAATTTGGCTCACCCAGTCACCTCTGTAGACAATGTGTGCATTTTGTGTAGTAAATATAGGACCCACTCACATACTAATGATGTACAAAGAGCTGCAAATGGGTATGAGTGTATCCTAATGGCATAGCAATGCAGGATACACGGCCTAAATATAAATAAGCGGAGACAGGTAGGGATTTGGAGATATGTATTTATATAGTAGTAGTAGTAGAGTATGAAGGTATGTAGAGCGTCGTCGTAGGTAGTCAATCTGTCACCTCCATCCTGACTGCACATTTATTCTCATCGCAATGCACCATCTGGGTAGTGGCCTGGTGGCCCTTAATCAACTTGGACAGTGTTTCTGTTCTTTTGAGTCAATTTCACGTCGCGGCTCATTCCGGAGGTGATTTCTCTGTCTAACCTCGCCTGATTGAACTTGACATGCCATCATGAATTATTAAATAGTCTACTACACCTGACTTGTATTGGGGAAACGTGAGAAGCATCCCATTTACTCTCACTCTTATGTTACGTTTAACTTGGCATGGAACTAATGAAGTTGCCGTTCTGCGTCAATCTTCTTCTGTCCCGAATGCCTCGGCTCCACTGCCCATTCCCTTGTGAAAGAAAGCTCATTGAGTCGAAAGGAAGAGAAAGAAAGAGCTTTTTACATGTTCACTGACTGCTCTGTAATGCTAAGGTACAACTTTACATACCGCAGAAAGAAGACGGTGCGATTGCATGATTGTCGGATAGCATGTGCATATCTACACAGGAGTTACCTAATGGAGGCAGACATCTACCTACACAATCCACACACTACTTTTGATCTTTCTCCAATAGCTCTGTCATAGTCAGCCCTCAGTTCGACCTCAGCTAATGCTATGTTATTTTTCTAATGAAATATCTACCTAAAACTAAGATACACTTTTGTTCTTTCCAAATTATAATAGTTGGTGTAGGAAATGGGCGGGAAACACCAAATTACTATATTCGATCCCAAAAAGGGTTTCCAAACTGCAAAAATATTGAGAAAATGTGTCAATTAATTTCACTATGCCGAATAATCTCAGCAAAACATGCGATTACTATTGTTTTATAGTTCATAGTTCATGTAATTATTTTCACTCACTGCGTATTTCCAAGAACGCCACAAAAACAATATTGATTGCTTTCCAGATTAAAGCAAAATGTAATCTACCGCAGGATTACAACCTAAATCAATTGAAAACCTATTTTATTTCACTGTACATTCTCTACTCTACATAAAAACCATATCTCACAAAATGTTCTCTCTATCTTAACTTCAGGTGATCGTGTACTCTTAAAGTTAAGAAATATCATACTACTCCACTTTGCTGATATAAATTACATCTGCAAAAAATGCAGAAAAATTTTCTGTTTAAAAGTTCCCCTCTATTGCCACTACGCAAAACACATTACAGAAATATAGTCAAGAAACTTTCTAACCATCAGACCAAGATTACACAACTTTATATTTATGGCATATCAGGACAGTGGCTGTGAAACCTTTTCAGTCCTTGCTTTGAGGCAACCAAGTGACAGACGAATGTAATAAGCCAGCCAGACCTCCAAACAATTTCTTTAATCTACCATTAACAGAATTTTCCAACACGAGTCCTTAATAATGGAGTTCAGACTTGAGACATTGCTCAGTCATAATCAACTTTCCATTCCCACAACGCTTGTATATTTCTGCCTTTATTTTCTCTTCTACCATAGAAAATTTAATTAACAGGTAGTGTGCATCTCTAAATTTGACTGCATCGAGTGAAATCTGCATTAAAAACTAAACAAACATCAACAAAGTTATCATTGTATGTAAACAACTCTATCCACAGATGAACAAGCACTGATAAACTTCTGACAAATCTAACATGTATACCTCATTGATTTACTCAATCTTCCGGTTCATTTCATAGTACGCCGTTTTCAATTGTTAAAGCTAATGTTTATACTATTCATAGTAGTACAAAATAAGGAAAAATCATATCAGCACTATGTAGATAAATGGTGTAAAAAATCGAACCATGGTTTTTAAAATAATGTGGAAAATTTTACAAGTAGACAAAAAATTCAATAAAAATGATATTATTTTTAGGACTAGATTAAATCTTACCTTAGATGATTTAAAATACAAAACAGTGTAACTTAATTTTTTTATTGTATTTTCGATCAGTCGTGTACATAAATATAAAAGGAAAGCAAACGTTAAAAGAACTAAAAGGTCTTTTTAGGAGTATATTGGAATGAAGACGATATCAATTACTGCGTTGATTTTTATTAGGGCAATAGATTTTGGTTATACCTTAAAAGATCAATATTAAGATGTCTGCAGACTATGATCTTAGAGAATTTACGGCGTGGTTGGGGAGTAAATTAATTTAGGGCGCTTTTGTTTCTTGGTCAGTGAGTATAACTTTTGAAGTGAGTTGGCACATGTAGTGTAACGAGTATAAAGCAATGATTATTGTTATCTGGGTTCTAGGAAATATTCATAGAAAGTTATTCATTCATGAGCATGATAATTGTATGGATTTGTATATTTGATATTTGGGCGTTGACTGAGAAATAGTAGTAGGATTGCGGTTGTTGCTAAGAAATCAGAGTGATTCATTGGTAGCGGATATGCATCTTCCGGACTTGTCTCAAGCTGGCACGGCAGCAAAGGAAAATTTTTAAGAATTATGATTAGTGATCTCCGGTGTGTGGTGGAGTGTAGGGTAGGAAAGCATAGGCAAACGACATGACAAAAATCAAAATTTGGTTGGAGACTAGTGGGACTTACCTTCCTATGTATGTCTAGGCTATTTAGTAGTTGGTTCACTATATCTGATTCTAGGAATTGCTTGTTAATTACTATATCTGGTCGTTTCCTAGCAAATAGCAGTACTTGAAAAATAAGTATAAAAGTTGACGCCACATAAAAGCTCATGATTTGTGAAGGGTATAATATATAGTATGTGAAGTATTAATACATTCATACATGATTGCCTATGTAGTATGTAATATAATCTATTGCAGAGCTGTTTGAATTTGTGTATGTCTGTTCTGGTCGGGTGTGTTCTATTTTGGCTGGTCTGCTCTGTAGATATCCGTCATAGTAATAGCCTGCTATTACGTAGGTGCATGTAATATAAGTAATGTTCACATAATTCTATAAGGAAAGGCTTATTGATATGGCCCTGAGTAAATATAAATTATACTGATGCACATTTACAATATAGTCTAGGTATGTATGCATCTATAGATAATGTCGTGTCTCTTATAGAGAATTGTGCGTTGTGATGTGAAGGTTTTTGGCCGTCTTTCTTGGACAAAAGAGAAAGGGAGCCGACTTGGAGACTTTCACACGAAAGACATATATCACGTCCATATTCTCCAGATAAATGCGGACATGGATCCCTGTGATGACGCAAGTGCGCAGTTGTTCCAACAATGCTCTTCACTAGATCACACACTACGAGCGACTAACACCAGAGTTTGGTTAAAGCCAAAGCTTAAGTAAACTCAACTAAAAGTATTCTCAAAACAAATCTCATCTGGGCTATCCCATGCAGATAATGTTTCTTGTAGTTGACTCGTCGACTCGAGTGCTTCTCTTCTCCAGCTCCGATTGCTTTCTCTCTGGCGAGGCTCCGTTGGCCTCTCTCTCTCTCTTCTGCTGTGGTCATACATACTACTACTTTCCCCAACTACTACTACTACTACAGATACTACTATACTACTTTCTCCTCCTCAACTCTTTCACTCTACATACCTCAGCACTTTAGTACGAGGTATATATAATATTATATAAATGCAGGAATATCTTTGATATTTATGTATGCACTCCTTATGCATCCAGTAGTAGTCGTAGTAGCGGTAGTAGTAGTAAGTTGTAGTACCTACAAACCTTTCCCTGATTCACTCAACGATGAATATTGTAGTATCTGTATCATGTAGTAGTAAATAAATACACACACTATACGTTATATAACTCTGCTATATATCCGTGATAAAAATATAGTATAATACTATGTAGTAGACGGTTATATAGGGGAGGGCATTCATTAGTTCACGTCGTAGATAGGAGTTTTAGCAGAATATTAGCCATTTGAGGCTATAGTAGTAGTAGTAGGTAGAAGTTATTTAGGCGTGATATGTATAGTAAGGTTTTTACTGGCAGAGTACGAGTGGCACCTTTCACTCGATCATTTGGAGACCGTACTCAGTAAGCTTTCTCTTCTTTCTCCAGTAATTCTATTCGAGAGAGAAGAGACCACGCCAAGGGAAGGGATTCTAATACAAACCATGCCATGCGATTCTCTGCTCTTCAGACTTTTCCCTCCTTGTATCCTTTCAGCAAGAAACCAACAGCTCAGATGAAATGAAACTGGCGTGCCGACTTACCCAGTCGGAGGCGACAGGGCGTCCTCGTCCTCATGCACTCATTTTTCCACATCATATTATGTACTTACGTTAGCCCAGTTTTATGGTAACTGCAGATATCACTAAAATCAAGCGACTACTCTACTACATACGTTGTCTTTATTACACTTTTTAGCCTTTTTATTCATACTTCTACTCTCTGTCACCACACTGTCATAATAATATTTACCTTGCAGATGTTATGCAATTTCTCCCACCCACCAACCTTTTTCTCTTCCCCCCTTCCTCGCCCTTACTTACTTACCTACTACTACTACTACACACTCCTCTCCGACAAACGACAATCCTACTTACTTTATTCGTACAAACACATTAACACATGTTTCAGGAAATACCTATCTTTTCACTGAATATTGGCTATGGGACATAAACATGCAAACCATAGTAAGACCTATATATGTAGTTTCTCTTGGTCAACCCAAACTTTTCTATTTATTTCCACTCCATAATAGTGTGTGTGTCTAATATTACTAGGTACCTCCACGAAATGAGTAATGGTGATGATTCCCATTCTGATGGCATATAGAATTTATCCACAGAAAAAGACTCATTCTACATGTTTCAACAGCGATTCATAATATAATTTGTGGTCTCTACTCGCAATTCCCTCAGTCTGCTCAACATTCGGTCCAGCTATCGGTAACACTGTAACTCACCATTTACAGAGTGCTTCTAAATAAATCCAAGAATTTCATTATCTGTTACAGCAACCAAGGTTTATCTCTAATACTGTACAGACCACAGGATCAAATGGAAATACCTGGTTGTATTTAATGGTGGTTTTGCAATATCTATAGCTGCAACACGTGCATACATGTAGTGAATTAGATAAATATTTCAAGGACTTGTAAACACTGCAATATGGAAAATTAACGTTATATTTTCTATTGGAGTACTAGTAAACAATGAAATTGAGGGTTCCATGCACATGCCTTTGCAATTTGAACCATTTTTTATATTCCAATTCTACCGGTATAATTCTTAAATCTGAAAAAGAATAAAATTTCAATGTTTTTGAAATCATAAAATTCTGTCAAAATATCTGGGAAATAAAGATGAATGCTGAAATGTCGGTCTTGTTTATACAGGAGATTTGATGGTAGTCTAATCGAAGATCATTTATTAAGACTTTCCCTGTAAGATGGTTTGGTTTTTACAAATGTTGTTGTAGTATTTGAGTTATTTTTGTATAAGCATTGTAAAATGTAGTAGAAGGAGAATGTATAGTTGAACGTATGAATTTTGATTTGTGGGAGAGTGTAGAGAGTTTTGTTAGAAGTAAGTTTAGCTGGGATAAGGACACGAGGTAATGTAAGTATTTAGTGCGGATGTGATTCTGCCGAGTTTTTGGAACAATATTGATTTTAGAAATGCAGCGGCAGGAGTCATTTGTCTTTCTCGTGTGATTTGTTTGGTGATATATAGGGTACAATGTCATGACTCGTGGAACATGATATGATTAGGCATTCAAAAGTAGCTTTTAAGGTCAGCCGTGAAACATGCACAACTAATCGGCTAAGCCAAACCAATTGACACGAGATACGTACCTTTGTACACCTTGTTTCTCCAAACTTCATGCACTCACTCAGACATACATGCTTACTTATCAACCTGAACCTTTACAATTACTGTGCTAATGTACCTTGCCTACCTACCGCCCAGACTCACACCACGCTGCGCCTTCTCCTCGCTCTATCTACATTTATATCTCTCTCCGCCACTCCAACACTGACTACTACACTCTGCGTACTTTCTTTTTACCCAACTTTTATTATTTTCTAATATAAATAGCCATAGCTCACTCACTCACTCACTTACATCACGTAACCGTTGCAAAATGAATACATTCAAACCCAACTCATTGTTCCTTTGACTCGACTACTTCCTCTCCGAGTGTGACTTTCTCCATATACCTTTCTTACTTTATTCACAAGACACTATTCTACTATATTATTTTTCTATGACCTCACACGTTAATTTTTTCTTGGTATACAACGTATTATTATCGACTGTATGTGTATATCATTTCCATATTTATATATAACTATTCGGGAGGGGAAAGCCCAAAACGTATATAGGCAATTGTGTAGTAAATACATTTATTATTATATGTAGTAGCTATTATAATCGAGAATAAAGTATTTATGTACGTGAGGACTAAGATGTAGCTGTCGTAAGTCCAAAAATGTTCCACATGTCAATTTTCAAATCGAGAGGTCCATGTGCAACGTATTAAAACTTCACTACTGGAATACTATTCGAGGGAGCGTTATTTATAAAAAGTTGATATATTTTTGGTTAGGTTTGGTTTCTTGTACTCAATTCATCTCTTCGTCGGTTCAATCTCTATTTTCTATTCCAGGATGGTTTTCCCTTTCTTGATTCTCGATTCTAGTCAGCAGCAGAGCAATATCCAAAAGCCTGTACATTATAAAAGAAGAAGATGGTGTACGCCAGTCAGGTCTTGCTAGGCCACACTGCCAGATCATGGCAGAATCTACTACAAACAGAAAACCTCTGCTTTCGATAGAAATAAGTTCTTGTAGAGAGGAACAGAGAGAGAGCAATGTAGAGCAGACGAGTCTCATACTATTCTGTGATTGTGGCTCAAGCCTAGGAAAAGTATCAGAAATGTTATCGACAATCATAAGTGGCCTAACCCATATATTGATCCTTTTAGAGTCGAAAGAGTTTCGGAAGAGGAAAAAGATGAGATAAGACGAAAGAGAATCTCTTCTCCCTTCTCCGTACTCGAACACACCACATCGCTATCTCTACCAATGCCATCCTATACATACTTGTGTCAAGAGCCCAACTACAGGGTTCCTCATAATCTATTATCTTCCCTCTATCACACCTCATTATCAAAATATGCCCTCTCTCCTCTACCTACCAATACCATTTTAATCCCAATCATTCCTTTCTTCGTTTCCCCAATTTTACGTCGACAGCGTAGTTCTACCTCTCAATACATCTGTCATTTGTCATCATTGCCCATGCCTTTCACCTGCCGTTCTAATTTCACAGTATTGACACATGATTTCTAGTAGTACCATACTCCTAGGCGAGATATTAATAATTCCATGGGTCTTCATTTCTAAAAATAATTTTCAACACTCTTTTTAGTTTTTCTGGATTCCTGAAATAAAATTATGGAATCAGAAATATATTTATATAAAATTCAAGGACAGATAACTTAGCATAAATTAAAAGTATTTCTGAAACGGTATTTGGATGACTGTTTTGATTGGAAAAGTTTTGCAAATACATACGTTAAGTCTAAATAGTTAAGCACATGCCTATGATATATATGTATAGGTTACTCCAATTAATTTAAATATTATATTGAATAGAGATGAGGGAGTATGAGTATGAAAGAAGTGTAGGTTTATGGATAGGTGGTCAGTGAAGTTATGTCTTGACGGTGGTGAGGGAGTAAGTTTGTTGTTGGCGTAGGACAACAAGGAATTGAATGCAAGTTGTACGAATGCATGTCTGACCGTGTAAAGGTATGCACGGGGAGTACTTAGAGTGTATGTCTGTGGATATTAGGTAATGCAGAAGGTACAGAGAGCGGGTATTTGTAGGAAGCGGGTATATTTGGGGGAAAACGGACAAGCAGTGCGTCGAAAAGGAGAAAATCAATAGGGAACAAGCAGTGCGCAGAGGTTGGAGAAATTCAGAATGGGGAAAGTCTTGAAATGAAGTTGCTGGTGTATTCGGGGCCACGCCGTATTTCAACTCTTAGGCTCACTTATTGTTAGTCAGGTTAGGAGTGAGGCCTGAAGCGAATGTTGGCTCTCTACTTTCACTCTACTTTTACTACTTCACTTCACTCACTCAGCTTCGTTTCCATTTCCCTTCCCTCACTTTGTTAGTTTAGTTGGCTCGACTTGCTTTGCCTCACTGGGTCCTCCTCGGCTCTGCTGCGGGTGAGTTGAATGCTGACTTCACTTGAGTGCTACCGACGGACGGGATGAATGCTCAGTCCTAATGGTCCTCCTCGTGGTCCTCCTAAATATATATAACATAATACTCTCTACTACTACAATGCATGTAGTATCTAATATATTGTACATAGCGATGGCAATGAGCCAAAGCAGAGCAAATCCCTTCCCAAGGCACACACACACTTTTACACACTCGTACACATAATATCCAATACAATACACACACATTCAAGACATCCAAACGAATTTACGTTAGCCAGACTACCTTTTTAGCTTTCTTTTCTCTTCTGCACGCTACAGCTCTTCTGCCTGATAAGTTCCCTATTTTTTCTTTCCTATTACTCCAGTCGCCGTCTTTGTCACTATTTCTACTTTTCAACTCGACAGATTCACTATGTCTGTGTCTGTCCGAGGCACAACTGGACTCACTAAATAGATACCTTCTCATATCACTCCTCTTCTACCCGCGACCGCCACTCTCATACCAACCTAAACAAAAGACTCAACTTTCTTTTTCATTATTTGAGGCTCCTGAAACTCTTTCACTTACACTCCGACATTCGACGCAAAATTTCATCTTCTTTCTCCTTCCACTTTCTCAATAAAACTTATTTCATACTACTACACCTTTTATTAGCGCCTCTTTCTCATTATTATCACACAGCCACATAAAGGCTCCTCATACATCAAATAACATTTTCTCTTTGCAATTTACTACTCATTATTACTTCGTACTAGTACCTACACAGACAACAATTTGTGTCAGGTTGGTAGCCATAATCAATTGGAATAATAATTGTGGCAGATACAATAACAAAAAAGTGTTTGTTTGCACTTTCATCTTATTTATTAAAGCATATATTTCTGGAACTTATTTAATCCACGGATTTATTAGGTGTATCTGAATAAGAAACGGGAGTTAGCAATGAATATAATGCCAGCAGAGTTATTACGATAGCCAAGTGTCAAGCTCTACATATTACAGTACATAAAGTCAATATTGATTTTTCCTCTTTCCTAACTTGTTTGTGAGTGTAGACAAAAGTACCTAGTGAAAGTTGATGCCGCACCACATACAGTCAAAGCACTCTGTAAGCACAGAACTGTTATTTTCTGGCCTTGTTTCTTGTAATCTCATAATTTATAATTTTTCCGTTCGTCGACTCCCTCGTATATCACTAAGTAATTGAATTGATCCTATAGTTCGGCGGAATACCAATATAACCCGGAATATGTTTCTGCTTGATGGCCCATAATTACCTCACCGTTTAGATACTATATATTACACTACAATACCAAATATTAAGTGTGGATTTCCTCATCGCTTCCTTACAGACTTCATAATCATTTCCTTCTCCTAAAATTTACATTCTCTATAAATATTCACCTAACATTTTATGGCAAAATGACAAATAATAATAATAGCTGTCATTGTGCTCGATCCTACTACACCAAATTAACCTCAAAGTTCATTACCACCAGTACGAAATACTACACAAAACGTATTGCCAAATCGTAAAAATCATGGAAATAAATAAGAAATTAAAGATCGTCAAAATTTCAATAACTCCTTAAAAATTAGAAAATTCAATCAATCAATCAATCAATCAGTCAAGCTTTTATTGTCATACACTGATTCCAAAGATGAACAAAGTCATTCTGATTTCCGACAGAGAAAATTGACAATTTCATGAACATTAATTGCTCGTAGTTTGCCTATTATTTGCACATTCAGCTCATTATTTGTAATAATAGGTTTTTGGACAAAGTTGAATTTTAAACGTGTTTTTTAAATGTAGCTAAATGATACAGGCACCTAATACCATCTGGAGACCCCAGCGATCTCCTCAAAAATGCATTGAGGCTATTTCGTGCACAAAACAAAAAGTGCATTAAGGATATATTGACAATGCGCAGAACAGTGATAACACTTCCCCCGTGGGGAATAAAAAATTGTCATATTTTTAAAAACATGTACCACATATTTTCTGAGGGAATATTGGGGCCCTTTTTCCAAAAATTCCCCCAATTTTTCAAAATTAAATAGCTTTTGGAGCGGGAGAAATACATGTGAATTCGATAAACTCGTCTCGTTCTCTGTTGTATGAAACATTAAAAGCAATAGAGCCACAATAAGCCCTCCAGAATTTTGTGCTCTATTTTTTGAGTTACTACATTTTGAAATCCGTTGCTCCAAATTTTGCTTATCAATGTTTTCAGTTTTTCCAACACCCTTCCTTACGGTACCACTAGACTGGGCCATTTTTTACTACGAGGAGGAAAGCGCCAATCTAATATTAAGCCACATTCTACAGCTTGGGTTTGTTTATTACTAAGCACCCCGTAGTAAAATTACTCATTTCTGTTCGTCGCTAAGCAACCGTATCATCGAGGTTATATGGTTAAAGCCAAGCTCACTGATTAAGAAAACATTGTTACTGTTAGTAAACGTAGATGTAGATAACATATTTCAATTTCAACATGACCTAGAATGGATTTTCCTTTATTTTAATCGAAACCCGTAATTTACTAAAAAAATATATAGCACAATTGACAGAATTCGGACATTCGGTGAAAACTATAGATTATTAAGACAATTTTTAATACTTGTATTCTAGTCCTACGGAGTAGAATAATGAAATGATTATTATAATTAGAAATCAGGTAGGTACAGGAGGGAATAGGAAGAATTGAGGATGCATGAAGTCGGAAGTTGATGAAAAGTGTAAATTTCGTTAGGGAGAGCTATAAATAGCAGTGTAATATTCGTGGAGGAGATCGATGCGTTTCAATAGTGAGGTTTAGAGGAAATGAGTTGTGGAATTAATTAATTCTAAATTTAATGCGATAATTTGTAGTGTAAAGCGGGGGAATGGGCGTTGTAAAAATGAAGAATAATAATAACAAGTGAATAATGAGGAGAAAGTGGAGAAAGGCAGGGAAGTTTGAGAATGATTCGTATCGTATCTGCACGCCTGCCTGTCTGCTTCAGCAACTTTGGTTTGCATCGCAGAATTTGATCGACCTTGCCTTTAGTTTCGCTTCCTTTGGAATCTTCGCTTGACTCGTCTTGTCTTGTCGTTGTCTTGACTTGAGCTCCCACAGTTGACTTGACTATGCAGAATGTATTCTCGGGAATTGCCTTCCCGCAAATAACGGCGGAGAAGCTATTTGTCCTCCTGCCAATCATTTCATCCTCCTCTTGATTGCTATCAAATCCCAAGGCAATTAATTAGTGAACTTTCTTGACTTTATACGGGAGATACGAGACCGGGCTTAACTTTCTCTCCTTTCACCGAAAACACCGACAGACTGCTTCCCCCGACTTGTTCCATATTCTGCGCCACACTTCCCTACCAACATAACACACTTCTTCCTCCACACACAACCTCCGTTCTACGTAATCTCGATTCGCCATGTGAATGTATGCGGAGGGTGAGACGTGATTTAGTTTCTTGGATGGATGACTTGATGGATAGATATGTTATTTTCACTCTGCTCCACTCAACTCTCTCTCTCTGCCTTTCTCGGCAAAAAACACACAAACAAGACATGTGGAAACAAATGCGTTCTTCTGTTCTTCCACTTTTACCACGTCTTATGTACATTTTTTTACTTTTCAATACCTACCTATACGGACACTCTTCTTCTCAATCCATCCTCCTATTCAAATCTTTAGACGCAAAAACTATTTTATTATCTAGGGAAATGTCATCATTCCATAGCCTCATATATCAGTAGAGCCCCCGACATTTTATCATCTTATCTTTACATGTTATTACAGCTTTAAAAGCAAATGCACTACTAAAGTTATTTTGCTTAACTATTTATATTTATGCGCCCATTTTCAGAATTATTGGGGCATGATAGATTTGTACGTTACTGCTACCATCCCTCTTCCAAGGAGTAACGTGTAATAATCAGATAGGTTTTCTTATTCTTACTAAGAAAGTTGTTACATAAATCAAAGACGTACCATACACAGGAACATTAAACACTGAAGACAAATAAAACTAGAATACAAAATAACAAATATTTATATTGAGTATGAAAGAAATTGTTTAGAAGTTAAAAATTGATTGAAATATTAATTAATTTCGAATATTTTTGGTAATGATTGCATTATAATTTTGTTACAGGTCAGCTGTGCGTAGCAGCACTGGGGATGTCTCAAATCATCACCGGGAACTGGGTGATGAAATAACAAAAATTCTAAATAACATTCGAAAAGAATACGATAAGCGCGTGCGGCCCAACTACGGAGGTATGTCTCAGCTCTATCTCATCTATTCGATTTAATAAATATTTTAATGAATTTTCGATTGGTGAATATTCAAACTAATTTCTTCATCTGATGATCTAATTCATTTTATTGTTGTTGTGTCAATTTCTTATAAGATTCATTTACAATACTAACAATATTATTTACAAAATTTGACTGAGATCTATCCTCTCTCTCAGTACAGCTCTCTCTTGTCTAAAAATAGTAACGGCTATTTCAGTAGGCCGAATTAATTGCTTTTGACAATAGTTTCAGCGAGAATTGTTATATAAATATACTTAATAATACTATTCTGAACAATATCAGATATTTATTTGCTTTCAACTTGAAAAACATTAACAGTCTCTGTAAGTATGCGAACATATAATATGGGATGAAATACCTATATACAAAAATATCTCAGATTTCGAAACTTTATACAAAATAGTAGTAAATAGTATTCTCTATAAATCTTATAATGTAATATCAGACTACTCAGGCAGCTCACGTTGATTCATTCACTTCAACTGTCGAACTCCTGAGAATGAAGAATGACGTCCTTGTCTCAGTTTTCTGTTTTTGAATATTAATGACTCAGATGTGCGACTCCGACTTGTCATGGAAAGGAGCAGACCCGGCTCTACTTGTTTCTTATCTAACTTTCCCAATTCCATTTTCTCATTCATTCTCTCACGCTTAATTATTATGTACATACTTAAATACACAAATTTTCTTTTTAAACGACTATCTCAATATGTCAATAACTAAGGTATCTTTTCATTAACTTCATTCTTACATCTTCATATACTGTTATAAATAATTCCCTTTCAAACCCAAGCCTATAATTGAATTTCTTTCATTCTCATTACATTGTTGTATAACTCATAGTTGGGAATTCCGTATTACCTTTTAAAAAATGCATTTCTGCTTTTGGATGACTTTGTGGAAATAAATTCCTCTTTGTCGCCAATGTCAACTTTAATATTTGACGCTGTAGGTTTTTATTGAATTTGGTGGTTGTCAGGCTGGGTAAAATGACATATTATAGAAAAAGTAGTTGTAGCTGGTTCTGCAGGCCGTTTCGTAAATTTCGACCATGACGTGTCGGTGTTCGTTGATAATGTGACATTGGAGGGGTTGATAGTCACATTCACATGGGTTGGGTGGTGTAAGGTGAGCCGGTGGTGGTTGGAGTGACCATGTACGTCCTCAGCATTTCCTCACTCTCCGAAGTCGAAATGGTACCATACACATACACATCAAATTGATCTCTCAGCATGATTTAGAGCAGAGACATTTTACTCATTTCTATAACTTACTGCCCTCTTTGACACCCTTTCTTTGTAGAAGCATTTACTTATTAGACCACTTTCAGGGTTTTACTGTAGACTACAATGACCCTCAGCTTTCTTCTCCCTTCAGCTTCACGCACTCACATGCACACCACAGCTACACGGAACGAGCCAAATAATCCACGACACTCCACAATCAAAAACAGGATTTGTACGAATCCCTCTTCTTCAAGTCCTCGACTTTTGACCTTTATTCAACTCTGAACTTTCTTTCCAAAACAAACTTTGTCCTATAAATAACGAATTCTTTTAAAGTTAGCTTAGATCTCGTACACGTACACTTGTTTACTTAGCGGAATTGTAGCAATTCTACTTATTTTTATACCTTGTAAATCTAACTTCCTCATCCTCTGATATTTTCATATGAATCACAATGTTAGCTACAGTTTTCTATTTTTGACAGAAAAATTTCCAACATTTACCTACTGATAACAACTGTTTACATTCTATGACTTTACTCTCTACTATTTACCTTATACAAACAAATACAGTACACCTTAAGTAAACAAGGAAAATGTCATAATTAATAAATTCCCTGCATAGCAACTTTATTAGTCTGTAATGAAAGCGTTACCTTCTTTGACTTTGGCGAAACCAAACACAAAAGTAGGGACATTGACACTCACTCATAATATTACTATTAAATAGCTTCTCTTGCTTTATAGTACTTACTTATATAATATAGGAGACGAGACCTTGTTCAACTTTACGAATTCCTCAATCCCACAGTGTCACACAGTTAACCGCAAAGAAACAAAGTTTCACTAGGAAATTTAAATATCACCCGAGATCGTAACTAAATACCTCTTAACTAGCAATGAACACAAAGTCAACCTAAACAAACCACTTTCATCATCTACATTTACTTAATCTTTCTCTCCATCTATAAATAAGCGACGAACAGTCTACTTACTTAATAATAAATATTCACAATTTAGTATATAGACGTCGCAGTTATAATTAATTAGGGAGGCATTTGTAATGTATAAGGGGGACCCAGTGCGGTCCCGAATTGGACCAATGGGACAGAATGCCAAATATGGGCCGCACTGATGATGACTGACTGAGAGCAGGATAATGTACTAATTTAAAATGTTGATGCCTAAGTGATATCTGCCACCATTGTAAGGGATTAAGAAAGGTTGATTGTGTCAGGTGACCCGGTGGTTGTGGGTGTGACAATGTATGTGCTCTCCATCAGCTCCGTCTCTGAAGTCCAAATGGTATCTGATCCATTCTGTCCTTTAACTAAGCCATCATCATTAAATACATAAAAGCCAAGGCCCAATTTTAGGGTCGTTTAAAACATTTCTCCTTCTTTCATCTGTCTTTCCGGATCGGCATACTTTTCTTTTCGTTTTGTCTCATTGAGTTCGTTACCGTACTATAACCAACTATATTATCAGTCATTCTATTTTTAAAATAATATAGATTGACTGTGTTCGACGAGAGTTCGTCTCAATCTTTCGTTATTCTCGAGGCAAACTCTCTGCAGAATATCAGCAATTTTATTTAGATACAAATTTATATTAAAGTATCAATTACGGTTATGGCGTGGGGAACTCGAAGACACAATTTCCCACACTGATTTGTTTGTCACTGGTCTCGTGGGACAAAACTAGTGAAACACCAGACATGACGGACAATTCTGTTAGCCATGCATGTCCCACTACCCGCACAAGCACATATGACCCACCCACGTACAACATACACTATACATAAACTCGACCTCTGCAGTGTGATTGCAGCATGACCTCTCTCTGCATGCACTCCTTCATCCCCCGAATGCTTTTCTCTCTCTATCTGTCTATCGATCTCTATATCTAATCTACTATTATACTATACAGTAGAATACTTATCTTACCGTTCAATTCTTTCTACTAACTTCACTAATTGCCTTTTTAAACTATTTATATTATACCTATGTACTTTTATACTTAACTCAGCATCTCTCACTCTCCCTCTTCTTCAAATATCCATATTGATGTCTTTCTTGTCGCCCCTCCTATCCACTACTATTTACCCTTTCAAATACTTCCTTTCTAGTATTTTCTCGAATCTTCCTTTTACCAAGACTCTATAATGTTTCGTTTCTGCCTTTGTATTTGCCCTGTACCTTCACTCACTCACACTCACTCACTTACTCATTTCACATGGAAATACTATTGATGTATGTGCCTATTATAATTCAAACACTCGGAAACTTTTTATTATTAATATTCATATCCATTCCGAGTGCCACACTTTACCATATGGCTAAAACGACATAAATCATGAATTACTTTTCAAGTTGAATACCTATTATGTCTTAGCTCTACAATTTCTTGCGTACCACTTTTAAAATTTTTTGATTGATTTAAACGTTTTAAACCTTCTGATATTTGCAGACGTAAATTGTAAGCCACGATTTCCAAGAAAATTTGGTATTGAAATTATATACCTAACAAAATTTATTGCCCAATTTTTGAAACCTAACATTAACCATTTGACATTTATAAATTTTCGTTTCCTTCTTCTTTTACATTTACTTTTGCTATTACATTTCCAACGCCGGTATAATACAATGTGTCAAAATTTAATTGCATAAATGTAATTCGCATTAATAACAGATTAACATAATTATATAATTTACATTGTTAAAATTGCATGATTCTAATTATAGCATAGTGAGAAATGAACTTGATTTTAATTCATGATTTGAGTGAGCCAAGAGTCTTGTGCTTTAATTTGAAGATGAGAACAGTAAATAATGTGAAAAAATCTTTAAGTACTGAATGTACATTACACTTGTAGTATTAACTTTTGAAGTTTTCCTTTTGATCCTTATTTGATGACACTGAATGATGTGAACAACTCGTGTTTCTAAAGTACATGAGTGAAAGTAGAGCACAATAAAAGTATTTATCTGTAGTTAAGCGAGTCAATGATCAAAGTAAATATCTCTCCTTTGTATTTACATAGGCACCTATGTACAATTTGTACATATGAACTGACAAAAAAGACAATGTACAATTTGGCAGTGTTTACTTAGATAACTGTACGAACTAACTTTACGCAACTGATATTTAATATTTACAAAATGGACGATTCTGTGAAAATTCTCTCATCTTTCGCCTCTCCTTTATTTACTCTCTTACTTCGCTGTCTCTTTCACTAGTTCAGTAGCAAATCGTAGTTCTATCTGTCTGTCTGTCTGTCTCTTTTTGTATTTCTTTTCTCTCTTCCCTTGCACTTTGCTGTCTCTTTCTACAAACAGTCACTCGTAGTTCTTTGTTCATTCAAACACTTTCTCTGTGTGATTCCACACCCGTTGAGTCATCGCTAATCCATCTCTTTCAAAATGTAAGGATTTCACCGTCGACTTCTACTTCCGTCAAACGTGGAAAGATCCTCGGTTGAAATTCAAAGGACCACCGGGCGTCAATACCCTTTCTGTAATCATCTCACTTCTTTTTATCGAACATTTCCGTTTTCCTTTCATTCTTTCTTTCTCCTTTCATCCGTCATCTTTATGTTCCTTTTTTACAATCATTATCATCTCCCTCTATTATCACACTTTTTCTCTCCCGACTATAATTTCACAGATTATCATCATCTTCCCTCAGATTTCTCTTATATTTATTCATATATTTTGTCGTCGCCCTGTCATTTCTCCTCAACTCACTCCCTTTCTTCTTTTTAATTCTCTATACCTTCTATTTATCTCTGTACTGTCCAACATTTCTCCCAAATGATCCTCAAATGTCTCTGTCTATCTACTCCATTTAGGTTGGCTCAGAATTTCTACAGACTTTGTGGGTGCCGGACACCTTCTTTGTGAATGAGAAAAAGTCTTACTTCCACACAGCCACCACTTCCAATGAGTTTCTCCGTATTTCTCAAGACGGGGATGTTCTCAGATCTATTCGGTAAAGTTTATTCTCACGAATATCTGGTTTCCTTCTTCTCTATCTAATCACTATACTAAATAGACAACAATATCTCACTAAAAATAAGGACATTCTCCTCTTTAAAAAATGTAGATGTCAATGTCTACACAATAATCTGTTTTTAAGTCATAATATACCCAAAAATGTCATATACATACTATTATAATTATGTTCGTGTATAAAAATTGTGTGTAAAATGCTGGCAGATGGTTGGATTTTGTATAAAAAAGGTTTTGAATGATGTGTGGATTTATTTCAGATTGACTGTGACTGCTTCGTGTCCTATGGATCTTCGGTACTTCCCTATGGACAGACAGCTTTGTACCATAGAGATTGAAAGCTGTGAGATTTTACCTACATATTGTTTCTTAACCATTAAAATATACTTAGTACTTGCTCTATGGCTGACATTTTGTTCGCAGTGTCATTATCACATTCCACACTAATTATTAATTACCTAAGTAACTGAAATGTCACACTCCTGTCCACCGCCACCGTTGAGCGTGCGGCTGAGCTGACCAGAGTTTTATTGCATCTATCTCTGGCCTGGCCACGTTTATATTAGAAAACGTACGTACGTAATTCTCGTGCCTTAATCTGTTCACACATTTCCACTCTCACCGAAAGCAAAGCAAATATGTAATACTCTGTATATGTAATGATCGTCTTGTAATCTCACACACCCACTCCACTCACTCACTATCACTTAATTCCCTGAAATGGCTTACACACACACTCCCACTTTCGACTATTCTCTCTTTCTCAGTCTTGGCCAATCAGCAAAGAAACACTCTATTAGCTTACTCTACTAATTGTAAGTATCGTCCGTATTTGACACACAAATATTTGGCGATGGAGAACCTACAATTACTCCCTCCTTCACATCACAATCAATCACAATGCAGTCAACATAGGAAATAGTAGTCCTTCCTACAAATGGCACCAACTTCCTATATTATACAAGAATGTAATCACTCTAATAATCTATACCATACTCTAATTAATTCATATAACTATATAAACGAGCTATCACACTTCTGTTATGTCACTGTTTGAAAGAATGCTCTAAATTCATGCTCAAGCTTGCACTCTGAATTAAGAACTCCTCTAGTAGTAAAATAAGTTCTCTCTAATTATTCTGGATGACGAGAGACGAGTTTGCTTATCGTTCATGTCGCCACATACTCATAATTATAATATCAATCACTTACACTTTGTCTTGCCATCTAGTCTACACTAATTACTCAGCTTTCTATCTAACTCTCTGAGGATCTTGATGCATATAAGATCATTTATTAGAGTTACGTATGTACGTTATTCGCAATTGCAGCACGACGCAAAACACAATCTAGTAATTATTTGATACAGAGGAACGAAATCACTGCACTGGAATGATCACTGTAGTAGGTACGTGTCAAATTACACTCTCCTCTCTGCCTGCTCCGTCCAATCAGAAACATCTAATCTCATATTTACTAAAATGTAAATACAAATTTCATCCCCACTATGTAATTCACTTTTCTAATTGCTACCTCGCTATATCCTTCCCATCCCATTTTCAGTTAATCAACTTTGCTCTCCGTTGCTCGCCTGGCTTCACAAGCTAATCACTCGCCTCCTCATCTTCAATCATTTCCCTTCCCAACATTCATTATTTTGCTAATATTGCTAACTAATAATCTGCTTATACTTACGTTAAGCTCTTTTTTCCTCCCTTCCTTCGCATGTTCAACGGCTTAATTAATGCTTAGCTCTAATTTCGGTATAATACTGACTTCAAAAACACTTATAACCACGCCGTTATGCTCTTTCACATTTACCCATTTCTTCTACCGTATTCTTCGTTTTATTTGCTGTATTAAGAAATTCAACATTGGCCGTTGAGTAAAAATTAAATTAAAAATCCCCAAAAAATAAAAAAAATTAAGGCTAACGAATTAAAACTAACCGTCATTTGTAAAGATCATTTTCCATTGATCCATTTTTTATTTAAATTTAAAGTATTGAAATACAAAAGTAACTACAGTATTCATCAGTATTCAATTTTAAAGCATTTCAAAGTTATCACTTCATTCTACAGATGACTACTCCAGTTTTTCACAACACCCCTACGAACCTACAAAAGGTTTCATGTATAAATATATCTTAAAAGTAAAATACTCAGTTGAGGCAGTTTTCTTGTATTAGAAGAAGTGTCCAGTTAATTTATTCTTAGTACTGGCCCTAACTATAGATAAAAGTTTAAATCTATTTTCAAAAATTCAAAAAGCGGAAAATGCCTCTAAAATGTTTCACTGAATTAACTTTTAAATCGCTGTTTCAAGATATTTTTTCATCGTTGCAACTCTGTTTAAGTTGATGCTTGTAATGGGCAAAATGAAAGTCTCAAAATATCTTTAGCATCCCTCTTCAACATTTTCATTAACAAAGGATTTTACATGGATGTGGCGGGGATTTTTAAATCGAATAATTCGTATTTATTTGTTTGAATTTGATGCCAATTTAAAATATGAAGGATGAGACAATTAGTATTAAAGATATCTTAATTAAGATGATAATTATTATTTATGTGTACAAAATGGGAAATTTAAGTGCATATGTTGTTGTAAAGGTACAAATCATGGCATAGTACTATGTTTGATTCTAACTACAATGACCATGTCCCAATTTTCTTAATTTTCTTTTGTAATGACTTTTACATGGATTAAACTTTTCGTACTTATAAAGTTATAATGCAGTTTTCGTTTTCACCGTCCTTAAGAAACTTTTCAAAATGTTATTTAACTTTGGTAACTAATCCTAAAGTTCTATCGAAAGAAAACTCCCTGACAAATTATCCCTTTTGTGGATACACAATATTGTATTATGAAGTTTTTTGAAGTTTGTATTGCATACTAATATAAGTTTTATTTAGCGAAAGTTCTATTCATAAATGTGCAGTGTGCTTTTTAATATTTATTTTTCAGCTTTATTATTTCACATTCACAAGCTGTGCTTACAATAAAATATTTAAAAAATCAAAGTTGGTTCTCAGTAATGTACTGTCTAAAGTAGTAAGTAATTTCAATATGTCAGCTAATTATTTGATATGATTTCAACAATTGTGCTTAGCTGTATCATTATTTTATTGTGACATCCATAAATATTGGGTGTCTAAACTTTTATTACTGCTTAAGTATTTAAATGTATATTGGACAGCTTAATTATGAATTAATTTTTGCCATAAATTATGAGTTGATGTATGAATATGATTATGAGTGGTATGATTTGAGAGCTTGAGTAAGTTTTACAATTAGTGAATTGATATTTATGCAGCAACAAATGATGATTATGTACTTTTAGCAAAAACGGCAGAAATGTAATCAAGGAGTACGGAATTCCTAGTATGGTAATAAATATGAAATACATCCTTCCAGTGGATAGGCTTAAGACTCAACAACCGGTGAATGCAATAATGTGGACAAATGTGAGCAGAGACATTTGAACAAGAAAATAAGCTCTCTTCCACTTTACAAAATACATAGGCATTGCTTAGCACTTTATTTGCTAGGGATTTATCATCAACAAGCCAATGCACCAAACGTGCTATTGGGAGACTGTTAGAGCTCTTCTTTATCCAGCTTAAGGCTCACGGAAGGGAAAAATAACTCAATAACACACATAAGTAACGGATGTCCGGTGAAGCATATACAAAAATTGGTTTGATCTCGAACACTAACGATCCAATAGAAGTAGAGTGAAGTTAAAAGACCTGTGCAAAATTACAGCTACTGCTAGTTAGATTATCACTCAAAAGCAGAAACGACCAAAACGCATACTTTTTAATAGTTATGAGGATTTGCAGTAGGTAGATGAAAATGCAAAACTGGAATTGCTTAGAAGCATTTATATTTAGCAAGAATTTTGATATCAAACTAATGCCACTTTAAATTGCAAATTGAGTATTTGTGATAATTTTTATTAAATACCTAATATGATAAAAGAATTTATCATGGTCTAATTTTAAAAAATGGGTATAAACTTAGTATTTCCAACTGTTCCAAAGCTATTATTCTAGCCTATATGATTAAGTAATTATAACGTATATCCATCTCAATCGGTTTAAAATATTGTCATGGCATGGGGTGGGAAATTTCTGTTAAGTATGCATTGACTCGGAATATAAGTAGTTTCTTTGGTGAAAAAAACTTTTGAAGATTAAAAATGAGAGCAATATTGGTTTTGGGATATTTTATATATAAAATAAAAGTGTAGGCTAAGTTAAATTAGCGCTATGTTGAGTAATTTAAGTGGGCTGGTATCAACATTTCCATTCATTTAGGATAGATGTAAATTAGGGTAGATATTTGGAATGAATTATAGAGAACAAGGCATGTCTACTGCTATTCAAAGGTACAAAGTAGAAACCGTTTCTGTACGATTAAGCCTGTTTTATGGAAAAAACTAAAAATAAGTTGTTTTATATGGGATTTCTGGCTGTATTCTAAATTAGTGAAGCGTGTAATGCAAGAATCTACAAAGCCGTTTCTCCAGACAAGTGAAGTTGAATGGGACTCCACTGAGGCAATGCTATGTATAAGGAAATTGACGGGTGGCAGGAAAAAGCAGTCTATCTTTAATCTGTCTTTTATCTTTGATGCGTAAAATTTGCCTGCTAATCGAAAAAAAGAAATTTTTTCCTTCAACATCTCTCTCCTTTGCTCTGTTGAACTCGAACAGAAAAGAAAAGAGCCAAAGTTGAACAAAAGTAAATTGATTGATTTTTTTTATTCACATTGGTTCATACGAGAGAATTAGTAGGTCGTCCATTCGAACAAATGTGCACTCAAACTCTCAAAACTCACAATTAACAAATCAGCCACGCGGAATGAAATTGGTAAATATTGAACAGAACACAATAGTCAACAAACGAGGTACAAAGGATTTCTAATTACTGCTCAAATATCCCCCATGGCTCTGTTTGATTATTCGTGAAACCATAATATTATTTAATTTCGGTTTCCTCTATTTAAAATCACTTTTGCTATAACAATCCATATCTGCTCTTTTTTACGTTAGAAAATTGATTAAATGAGTAATCAATGAATGTGTGTAATTAAGTATAATACATTGGTGGCTGCTGCAAGCTGCTTATCCATTCATTGTGCAGTAAGAATTATGGAATTAGACAGTTCAAGTATTAAGCCAATATCTTGACTTAAAAATAGCTTTCATTAGTATCTAATACTTGGTGTCTGAATCTTTGAAATGTTAGCAGCAGTAAAATGACAGGTAAACAATTATCATAACTGCAATTTCAATGTTTTCCAGCGTATTTACTTTCATGAAAACTTTCAACTGCCACGAGTTATTGAAGTTTCATTTAGTGGTACCTACTCTGGAATAGTAGCAGTATATTATACCAAAATGCATCTATTTAGTTTAGAATTTATACATTTTAAGCCTACAAAACGTTTTAGAATGTGGCTACCTTCTGTTTTCATTCTCTTTGCTGTTTCCATTGACATTTTTGAGTTCTTAATCAAGTTAGTTTACATGTTGGGGCATAATGATATTAATGGAAGTTTAGCTTTGGTAGCCGATAGTGTTCCATTAACTGAATTTCAACATGACTGGAAGCAGTTAGTCTTGTAATACGCCATTCCCTTCTATCTACTAACTAAAATATAGTTTTTCTCGCCAGTTTACATAAAAAATTCTTACTTACCCTTTAAAGTTTAAAATGTACATGTTAGCAATCGTTGTACATCATCAGTCTATAACTCCACCGTTTTATATGACATGTACATAATATAACAAAGAAAGTTAGAGGATTTTGAAAATGGGGTTGATTTATAAAACAAAACAATTTCTCTTAGAAATTGTATGATGTCCGGAAAACTGAATTTGAGCAAATATTTAAAGCAGAATGAAATTGCAACCTTAAAGTGAGACCGATAGTTTCAGAGCACAAATAAAAATTCTTACTTTGAAAAACTGGATATTTTCTTGTGCAGAGCTGAAAAAGCATTCTATCAGTTCAATTGTAATGTCAGAGAATTTCAGCCATGGTAGAACTACCTAAACATACTGTGCTGAATTAAATTTCAATAAAATTCAGTACGTTGCCCAAAATTCGTGCAACTACATAATCAAAGAATAAAACCAGATATAGATGACTTCAGTTCCGTTTAAAATTTTTTTTTAAATTGCAATTACTTGGCTGGTAGCTTTTAGTAGGTGCTATAAAAAAGTAGGACGTTTATAACGAAGTATATTGATCTTCAGATCGCGAACTGAAAAACTTTTTCTATCGCTGTTCAGAATAGGGAAGGAATAAATGAGCTTTTATAGGTATCTTTTAATGAATGAACGAGCAAACTAATTGGAAAGACTTGAGATGTCTTGTGTTGAGTCACAAAAAGGTATAAATGATGGCCTATGATAAAATGAAAGATCATGAATAGCATCAGCGGTGTATTTTTATAAATGGAGATGGAATGGAATGCAATTGAGATATAAATAGAATACAATTATGGTATAGGCATAACCGAAAATAGCATTGAGGAATGGATAAATTAAAGGAGGTAGGTCGGTAGTTGAACTTTTAGTTGTTGATAGAGTATTTCAATGCACTTGAGTGTGTATAATTTGGTTTGACAAGTCTTTTTGAAGGTTCAGAAGGGAGAAAGCAGAAATAGTTTGCAGACAGACAGAAATAGGCAGGTAGGGGATTGTGAGAGATTCAAGTTTGTAATTTATACCTAACTGCGGCAGTTATGCAAAGCTGAGGATAAATTTATGAGTTATGTGAGGATAGTTTTGTTGTGTGGAGGAGTTTAGTAGTAGTTCAGTGGCCGCAAAAATTGCGTTAGTGTAGTTTCGTTGCTAATAACGATAACGGACAGAGAGATGGACGATAGTAAACCACACACATGAGTCAAATACATGCATTTGTACATGGTGGCACTTTGTCTGAGCTGCGTTCAGTCTAAATTGTAACATGATGTGATTTGAATTTCTGTTTGCTTCCCGAGCAGAAGCATTACACTGTCAAATTTGGGAACTGGAGTAAATGCTCACGTATTAGGATTGAATGAATTCGACTCTTGCCTGTTCCCAACTTTCTCTTTTCCAATTGAATTCTATTCTGTCTGCTCACCTCCATTCTCCTCTTATACTCCACCAAGGTATATCTTATGAACAGAACTATAAATACTACATACTCCGAGAATAGAGCTCGTGGAATTGCCACACCAAGTGCTCACTTTCTATTAGCTACACTTACCGTTTCATTCCATTTAATTCAATTTTACTCTCCTAATGCAACTCCACTCCGTTCACTAAGTACCGTCTATAGCTACATATTTTATTATTTACCTTATTAGTTAACCGCCTAATATTATTATCTTGTCTTGCTAATGGCGAGACTAGGTACCAACAATTATACTATTCAAATAAACTCGCCATTGTCTGACTTCCTTTGTTTTGTGATGTATAATTAATTTACCTCATACCATAGGAGTAGCTTTCTTACGTACTTTAAATTAGTGCTAAGAGAGAGACAATTATCACTTTCCAATATATTTCACTCTCCATCTATCAACTTGTCTCCAGTCACACTTTCTTATAGTTACATGTAGCTATAATGATGTTTTCGTTTTCATATAAATCAATTAGTGCCGTTTTAACAGGAGTATAAGCAGGCACTATAAGTATAAGATTTTAATTAACATAATCCATAAAAACCTATTTAAATCGTAAATACGTTATATAAAAATTGAACGGATTTATCTTTTCTTAAGTATGTCATTAGAATCCAGGCAGCCAATAGAAATTGGAAAGCGGGGTGTAAATATTTGTAGACACGTTGGACAGAAATCTCATTAAGATGTGTAAAGTGTAGTAAATTGTGATAAAGATGGTTGATTCTTGGCCCAGGAGTGGGAAGCTAGGAATATGAAGTTGCTGCATAATTAACTTTATTTTGCTTGGTGGATGCAGACGTTGTTGATGTAAGTGTGGATGTTGTGGGAATGTGTATGAGTGCGTGGATGAGTGTGTACTTGAGTTAGTAAGTGGCTACAGCTGGAATGAAAGTGCTTGTGCGGGCTGATTTTGGTTTGATGAGTAGCAAAGCGTTGTCCCTGTGTCTTATGCAGTAGTTGTGCATCGTAGAAGTAGTTGATTTTGTTTATTTTTGAGTTGTATCGGTAGAGCTAAAAATGTAGCGAATTAAGGTCGCATGGGAAATTGTGGAGACTGTATGTAGTATATACTAGTGGGATAATTGATGTTGTACGTCAGTCGGTTACACAATGCGGGACATAGAATATCGGTGGGCCGGCGGTCGGAAATCCATCGGGATGGCGCAAGTTCAGCTGCCTCAGTTCACCGTCTTGGGCCACAGACATACCCAAAAGCACGTCCTGCTCACCACAGGTATCTGGTTATATCTCTGGCCGAAAGTTTTCTTCTCCCATTCCTTAAATATTGTAGCACGTACATTTATGTGTATCATTAATATATCGGCCCACCTAGCCAAACATCGTCTATAGACTTTCCTTTTGCGTCTTATCCGTGATACTCAATACTCATATTTACTACATAGCTCAAGTGTCTAAGTTATCTAAATACCTGGCCTGTACCTACTACCTCACTCAACAGTAAATACATTGCCTTCCCTTCTTCTACTACTACTCACCTTTCTTCTATGCTATTACTACATATTTACTATTCAGCTCACCTCTCTCTACTCTCTCATACGTACATATCTGTCTTTCTTCAAACATCTATATACTAGTCCTAGTAGAATATATTAGTAGTAGTAGTAGTAGTAATATAGCAGTATACTTATTTCCCCCTCCTACTTACTTACTTACTAAATATATACACTTTCATCTCAGACTATTCGTCTCTGTCCCTCCTGTAGCCACACAGAAAATATTTACTTTCCTCGACTATTTTTATATCTTTATTTTTACCTTCCTTTTCCTGCCATCAAACCTTCTTCGTCACCTTCCTCCTAATCTACGTATATTTGGCTGATACAGCAAAACATTTTTATTTTTACGGAGAGACATCTTACTTACCTTATTTCATGCAATTATGTACCTTAACATAGATGATTTCTATTTATACGTCCCTTTCTCTCTTAATCCTACCTTTTTATACCATAGACTATAAAACTCTCATAGACTTTGTATATTGTATGTCATAGCACTTTCTCCATTCCAACCAACCTGACCTACATACATTATACTATATAGGAACATACTGTACATAGTCATTTCTACACTTTCTCCTCTTTTACTACCATTCTTTCTCATTTTATGTCTATCTACTTTTTCGCTATATTTCCCGTCCTGTAGCTCAAACTACTTTACCTCTATTAGTAACTGCAAAGGTACTCTTCCACTTCTGTATTTCTCAGACAGCCAACATTATTACATTACATAATACGTACCTACTTACTAACTTACAACTCTCTATCATACTTTCACTCTATCGCTCTACTTTACTGTTTTGTTTTCTGCCATTCCATATTTATTCTGCTACTGTAGGATGTACTTTGATGTACTGATTAGAGATTCTCTGCCCTCTGCTCTCGCAGCTAGCCAAAGATAACCCCCACTGTCATTCTCGTAAATGTTACATCTACATAATGTAACGACTTACTCTTTCTACAGACTACTTCCACTATTCCAAATATGCAAATGACAAGACATGCATACCTAATTCCTACAGATATACCCAAACACCATGCATTTATTTACTTTGCTCTGAGCCACATTCTAAACAGGCTGAGGCTGATCTGATCCAATTCTATCTGCCTCGCCACTGCTCCAATGTCAATAACATTCATACCATAAATAGTGCCCAATACTAATACTCTTTACATACCCATAATACTTTCCCCCTTTTTACTAAATAAATACATTACTCTTTCACTCTACAAAATATACTTACTATTAACGAGTACTTATTAATCAGCTCTCTTTAATATAGGAAGATTTAAAGACATTTTTCTGAATTTCTTTGACACTGAAATCAAAAACCACAACATTTTGAGATAAATTGCAAAAACTTTTAAATTGAGTTATATTTTCACTTTTTTAATACATATTATATTTTATTTAAACTATATTTTTTTAAATAGTGAAAAAATTCAAATTTTAAAGAAATTCAGAAATGTCTCCGGCGCTATGAAGACACATTTTTAATGTGTCAACGTCTCTTTACAAAAGAATTAGGATAGTTTTCCATAACTCCATGTGAAATTAAACGGATAGATAATTGTAAATAAACTAACTGTAACAGACAATGCTTGTTTCGTACCTATATATATAGTTCAGTCTGTTTTGTACCCTAATGTAGACTAGTGTGCAGTAGTGGAGCTATCTAATATACGGGAAATAAATCAATCCTCTGATTTTGGTAGTAGTTTAGTGATTTGCGATGGTCAGCTCTACCCTACTAACAATACCAGTGATCTGATCAGTTTGAAAGTCGAGAGGCTCAGCTTGATGATTGTTGGTCAATGATTTGTTATGAGATTTGGCATGTCACCTCTAAATTTGTACTGCAAAAACATCACTGATTGAAATGAGCACTGAAAAGATCGCACGCTGGAATGCCCCGCCCTGTTCTGCTCACTTGAATTGACTTGAATGCCTGCTGCCTGACTGCATGCCCCATCCGTTTTGCTGTTGGTCTGATTTGAATTGATGTGAGTGGACTAAACACGTGTTAAGGTTTGGTCATTGGTTGGTGGACATCCCTAATACTGATAAGTAGAATGAACAAGACATGAAATAAACAATGCCACAAATGGAAAGCTCACTTTCACTTGATTTTCCAGGGGATTCTCCGAAGGCTTATTGTACAATGTAATCTACTTATTTATGCAAGTCAGTAATTGATCCGGATTTGAGTCTACTTACTATAGGAAACATCCAAACTACAAAGACCTAGACGCTATCCATATATTACTCACCCAACTACAGATACTTCTAAATATATACTATTAATACTACTAAATACTTGAAAATGTCTCACCACAAGTTGCATCTACAGTAGTATTATATGTATATATCGGTATCTGCATTTGGGATCCCACAAAAACCCAATTAATGTCGTTTCAAATGATTCCCAATAAATAATAAATCCTTTGTGTACCTTTTTACTTCTCCGAAAATCTATTTATGTCCTACTTAAGGGTAGCCAGTAGTAAATTGTATCTCTGTGAGTGTGTTTGTGTCAAGTAAAGTGAAATTTATGCTAGTCTGGCGGACTCAAATCAGTTGAAAGAAAAGGAAGGTATTAAATTGGGTATTAGGGAGGAGTAAGTAGTGTGAGATAGCGTCTTTCTTATCGCCCGGACAGGTGCTCTGAGCTGAGTGACCACACACGTATATATAAATATTTAAAGTTGTTGTTGTCCGGGTGGACTGTGAGTGAGCATAATGATATTGAGAGGAGGTGGCTCAGAGTGACCCGCCGTGGTGGGTAGTAATTGACAATTAGTGTGGATAGTTGATGTGTACGTGTGCCATGTGCTGTTCCTGCCTCGCCTCTAGCTCTGCTTGCACCTCTCAAACTGAAAGACTCAAAGCAGAGTGATGGATGCAGCGAGAATTGCCAAGCAAGCCAAGCCATAAAGTCACTTTCCGCCGAATTCCAAGACTCTCTGTAAGTCTGATCTGTACTGTTCCGTAACACACGAGCCATGACATGACAATGATAATAACACTGCGAATGGTCACTGTACTGTAGTCCATAGAATTTGTGTATTTGTACGTTTGTAGTAATTCAACCTTCACGTTCGTTTGACTTTGAGCTTACAAATTGCAATTTGGTACAAAATTTAGTTGGCTACACAATGTCGGACATCCGGTACAGATGGGCCAAGGGACTCGAATCCGTCGGCGTCTCCTCTGACGTGTCTTTGCCACAGTTCAAAGTTCTTGGGCACAGACAGCAAGCCATGGAAATTTCCTTGACTACAGGTTACTAGTCATCGGTCCATGCTTTCTCGTCTCTGTCCTTCCCATCTCCGTGACAATCTATCTCTCTCGTATGACTGTTGACAATTAGCTTAGCATTCATTCCGCACCTTCTTCCACGTCACCCACTTACTTCCACAGCCACTCGAGAATGCCCGACTTTGGCCGAACTGTTCACTACTTACCCTCCTAACTAATTATCTCGACTCTCCTTTACTCATTAAACAGACATTAGGCTACGTACTATACAAAAAATAAATAGGTACCTATATACTACAAGTCTTCGTGATGTACATTTACTAGCCCTGGGTCATGTCATGTCATGTCACCAGGCAAGTTGCTTTTTCTATTCTCTCTCAACTCTACTACTTAACTCTATTCTATTCACAGCTACTACTATACCTATACTTTACTAATACGAAAGATTGCCCTATCAATTATCTATTTTATCAGAGATAAAAGATTTTTCAATTGCAATTTCACTCTTCTAAATCTTCAACTAATATTTCCTTTGTATGTAACAAAAATCATCTTCTTGTCTACTATCATTTAATACACATTATAATATTAAGTATGTAACTATCTTTATGTGCCATCCTACCCACCTCTGTGAAAGGTAATGAATTTATCTATTGAGTGCTTCCATTATTCATTAATCGGGCTAAAGCTCCATTCATGTAAATGACAATTATCTAACCACGAACGATAGTATTAGTTACTAATAGGTATCAATCTTAATTTGTCAGAAGTTTCAAATCTCGTTTTATCACAACCAACTTAAACAATTAATTTTTTCTAGAAGCATCTGAGACGTAGGCTTTTACTTTAAACTTTTGTGTAAAGTTAATACGATTATTCTCTGTCTACATTTACCATCCTCCCATTCCCTATGAGCGACAGCCTATCCTTAAAATTATTGATTCAACTACTACCCTTCCCTTTACGTATTATACACGTTCATATATGTAAATACATAGTAGTATCAGTATAGTGCGGTATTTAGTATATATTTGGTAGTCTTTAGTATCACTAATAAGAATGAGAATAAAACTCAGACGTGTGTTTATAGGGATCGGTATATGGATTGAGATTAAGTATAGCTCAAGTTTTTATTGCTAGGTACTCAGGAGTTTGCATCACGTTTAACGTGCCAAGTTTAGGTACATATGTATTTGATGGAATTAAATGACATTGACAGCATAATAAACGAGCGGTGAGTTGGCGGGATTGAGCGAAACGAAATGGAAAGTGGAGTGAGTTGATGACAAAGACGTGGGGACAAGACATCCAGGAGATTACTAGAAAGAGAAATAAAGAATAGAGAAAGTAACTTTCCCTGCCGATGATACATCCACTCGAGATTACCTATATAAGATTTTCAGGACTAGATATTTTATATGACCAAAGTAAGTACCTACTATATAGCCTCGCCAATTTTACCAAAGTAGTCGAGTATAATAAAAGGTGGACACGAGAGAAAAGGACACAAGACATGTTCACCGATTGTCAGGTTTCGTGAAGAAGTGTATTGGAATTAAGTTAAGAAATCCTTGAGCAACGCATTATTGAAATACTACACTCTCTCTCTCACCCACCAAGTCTTCAGTAGTAAAAAGCTCTTTTAAGTAAAAACACACATTAACTACTATACTGTACTTGTAGATAGTACTTTTCTATATATGAGATTAAAAGCCTATTACTGCTGACTAGGGAGAATTGTTATATCGAGGTGAGCGAAGGTAAGGAGGATGCAGTGGGTGGGGTGCCGAAAGAATTAGGAGAAAAGAAAAGAATGAGGAGACAGGTGGTAGGGACTCGGTGAATTATGAGACGAAGATCAAGGAGATCAAGCCCCTTTAAGATTAGCCAGTGGAGTATTTGCTAAGGGCTTGCTTGACTGACGAAGATTCTGATAATACTAGGAAACTACTCTCGCCTGGCCTGTGAGATCCAGTTCGTTCGATCTATGGGCTACTACCTGATTCAAATCTACATTCCCTCGGGACTCATTGTCATTATCTCGTGGGTCTCCTTTTGGCTCAACAGAAACGCGACGCCCGCTCGAGTTGCTCTCGGTGTGACCACTGTAAGTTTTTGCTCTTTCCAGACACACTCTCATTTATCATCCTGCATTATCAACGGCATACATGGCCGAACACACACACACAAGACTATATAAGTATACTTACCTCACACACTGTTACTTACTTCTATTATTACCATCCGAGTCCGTGATCTATTTTTTGAGTCACGACTCGTACTCTAGCTACCAATACCTATACCACTCAGCGTCCGTCTGTCTCTGTCTTTAGGTGTTGACGATGACAACACTGATGTCCTCCACCAACGCAGCCCTCCCCAAGATTTCCTACGTGAAATCAATAGACGTCTATCTCGGTACCTGTTTCGTCATGGTTTTCGCCTCATTGTTAGGTAAGTGCCATGCCATTTCGTCCAAAAAACACCTTCCGCCCTTTCACAGTGAAATATTGTTTTGTTCCATTTCTCTTGACCCGCAGAATACGCTACCGTTGGATACATGGCTAAGCGCATCCAAATGCGCAAGAATAGGTTCCTTGCTCTGCAGAAAATGGCAGAGCAGAAAAAGGCAGCCATGGATCACCATGATGAGCATCACGCTAAACAAACAGTATGGCACCAACAAACTTTTACAACTGATTCGCTTTGATTTCCTCGCCTCTGACTTTCCACCTCACACTATCGATTCCATAAAATCCAATATAACGCTCCAACTATTCCCCTATCACATCTCTCTGCCGTAAATACTCTGCCAATGACCCTCACTAGATTCCTCAACATCCCAAGAATGTACACTCATTAGGTTAAGTTTACATCGAATGCCCACTTCAAGTGTAAACAAAAATTGTACCCATTCACTTAGATCTATCAGTATCGGACAGAACTGTTGGGGAAATGAGATCATATCTTGTCTTTTAAGGGTAGATAGGTACGTGAGAATTGGTAGCTTGTTCCAGGTTAAGGGTACTGTTCAACTGTGATAAAAGTTCAAAAATTGTAAGAGTAAGTGGAAAAGATATGATTTGGTTCGAGTTTTTTATAATTAAACATGATAGTCAGTTGTATCTATTAGGCCAAATGAAAAACTTGGTGGCGATTGATAGTTTTCCATTTTCATTTGAACATCACATCTAAAGACTCAGGTTATTGCTATTGACTGATATTTTAGCATTAATAATAACCTGGAGATAGTGTGACTTCAGAAATTACATCAAACTACAAAATGAATGAAACTAGAGGAAAACGCGGGTACACAAGCATATGCATGTCAAAGTGGAGTACAAAGGATTTTGACTGTTTGTGTCGCAAATGCGTTTCGTTGCACACTTATCAGTCAAAACATTTTAGCCTACTGTACACACGGTTTCTGTTTTTCTAGTTTTCTTTCATCTGGTGGATTAAATTTGTAGACGGTTCAAGTTCTATAGCTGTGTAGAGAATTGACATCAGTGATTCAATGTTGTTATTTATAAAACGTACGCCCTTTGTGCATTCTCTCCTTTGCATACCTGCTACAAGTAGTTTGTATTTTTATCTTTGAAAAAGGAACTGACTTTGTATTTTGCATTACCAGGAGGTTCGCTTTAAGGTACACGACCCGAAGTCGTATTCGAAAGGTGTAGGCACTCTAGAAAATACAGTCAATGGAGCTCGCGGTGGAGACGAAGAGAATCCTGCTCATCCTATCTTGCCACCCGGCAAGGACATCAACAAACTCTATGGTATCACACCATCGGACATCGACAAGTGAGTCATTCAAACCCTTTTAATTAATTATTAATTAAGTACATCTTTCCTAGATACAGAAGAGCTCTATTCATTAACATTTGAATTCCTAAAATCAACATTCTCTCATAAAAGGGACAGATCATATAAAAACCTTTTAAGTAGGTACTCTATGTATAATAATATAGATCTATATAAGAGTAAATCTTCAAGTGCAATAGGTATACATTTATTCGAGTAAAGATTATTACAAATTTTTGGCGAAATGTCAGACGGCAGTATCAGTTTCGATTGAGTGAGCGTAAGAGGTAGCATCGTTTTTATTACTTTGTCTCGATTTCATGGGTAGTAGTTGTGAGCACAGAAACACGACCCGTATATTTTAATAAGTCATCTATAGCACCTTTGTCTCTACACTTTATTTGAGTTAATCAGATTAAGTCGGTCGGTTGTATAAGTGTGTGCGAAGTTGCGTTCTTTTGATGATAGCGACTACAGTGTAGTTAATAGGATTCAATATATAAAGTTGGGTGCTTATCGTTAGACTAATGTGCTAATCCCTGCATTCATGTAATGTGGATAAATGATACATATTATTGATATAGCCAATGAAAAGCTTTTAGTGTATTTATGGTTTTGCGGTCGATCTGACAAACGGCTACCTAAGTAAAGTGGAATGGGCCCCATTCTATTGGATATACTTATTAGAATGAAGATTTTTGTAGTATTTTATTATGGAGTTAGGAGAGATAGTTCTACAGACACAATCAGCATTTTTAAAAGCCATAAAGAATGTTATTACTACTCAGAGAATACTTAAAGGTAGACATACTAACATGTACTATACGAACTATAATTGCAGTCTCTATATTATTACGTATATATAGAGTCCTGAAAGTAGTAGTACCTACTTAAGATTAAACTTGTTGGCCAGCCGTTCTTTTATTAGCCCGTTGATTATGTTATTGATTTTACGAGTAGGTAATAAGTAAAAGCAGGATGAACAATGTTCGCTCATGATATGCGTGATCCTTCTCTCTCCATGTAACCAATCATTAAACAAAGGATCGCTATAGGATCAGTGTTATTGTAGCCTCAAATGGTGAAAGGGTGTCTGATTTCCTTGAACACATATGTGGTTACTGGATTTTAGATTGCGAAAAAGGCGCTGCATAAATAGTGTATAGAAGAGCTTTCTATCTAGTGTATAAGCACATTCATTTTAACGAGTGACAGCTGACAGTGACTTTAATGCAATTGCGTTCCTTCGTCTTTAGAAGAAGGCAGAGAATAAGTCATAAGGAAGGAAGGAAGGAAGGAGTTGTTAGAAAATAGAAAAAGGACTGGTTAGATGAAGTGTGTGACACATTATGATGAATGGTTGATGTTTGATGACAAGGATGATGATGATTATGACAGGACATGGCATGCCATGACACAGAAAGAGCCCATTTATGGAAAATGAGACTGCTACTACTCGCATGGCTCTATTCTATTGTCATAGACCCTAGGCATCTATATTATATCAGTTAATGGGAGTAGATCATTATTATTCTAGTGCATAATATAGATATCACGACCAGAATTATGCTATACAGCCGAGAAAGGAGTAATGATCGGCTAAACTGACATGCGTCACGGATACCTAGAAAAGCATGTTTATTAAATATAAGTAGTACCAAGCACTCTTTCTCAGAGATATTATTGCTACAAATAATTTAGTTGAGACATGCAAACTAGTTACATCGTTGTGTCATCATGGAATATTAGCCTCATTTATTCTCTTACTAATAATATACAACTATGATATGAAATAATAAGGAGCAGTAGTATACATACTTAATAATAATATAATATAAGACGACCATGAAAGAAAATGTTTGTACATCTCTTTGAAAGATTATTATTATTAGTAGTAGTACAAAGGAAGATAAGTGTAGATGTAGGTATTGTTTTGTTATAATTTAGTGTTATGATGAGGAGTGTGATAATGGAATGTGATGGGAGGAAGGGAAAATAGTGATTGTGTGTGAAAAATGATATTATGCAGGTACTCCCGTGTGGTATTCCCAGTCTGCTTTATTTGCTTCAATCTGATGTACTGGATCATCTATCTACACATTTCGGACGTTGTAGAAGACGACTTGGTATTATTGGAGAAGGAGTAAAAAAGGAACCAGTACACTAGAGTAATTCATTGAGTACTATACAATGTAGAGTACGGAGAGTGGAACAGAAAAGAGACACAATGTGTAAGGAAAGAATGTACTATAATATAATGGTAGAGAAAGAAATAACGACGATGAGAAAGTGTGGAAGAGAAAGAAGGCGGCGAAGAAAATGTGGCAGCGAGGTTAGGCGAGGGAAGGGAGAAAATTCATCGGAGAAAGCAGATAACAGAAGGAGAAAGTCGGAGACAAGAGAGAGAAAGTTGGGAAGAAAGTGACAGTGGAAGTGACCCTGTTCTTTTTAGGTTTGGCCTGGCTGCGCAACTGCATGCACATGAAACACATATAATACTCACAGCAATACTATGTATATAACTCTACTACTATATACTACTCCTCCTCAGACTCGTACAGTTCAGACTCAGACTCGGATATGGAGGAGTGGAGAGGAGTCTCGACACGACAAGACAGGACAGGACAAGACAAAACATGACAAGACAAGACAAGTACCAAAAAGTGCTAGTGGAGAGTTGAGTTTATGAGTGGCTGGATGATTATGGCGGTGATGATGAGACTACGGACGGATGCGGATGATGGCAATAGATAATTGAAAATTGATGATAATTGTGTAGGGCAAAAGAAAGAAAGACCCTGAGGAAATAACAATAAAGGCTGACTGGCTTCGTTCCTTCCTTCGTTCGTTCCTTGTCAATTTGGCTGGGTTGTTGGTCCGTCAAAATCCTCGAAAGAATCATATATTGAGACTTTGAGTCAGTCAGTCAGAGTAGGAAGGAAAGTTTGTCGATCCGTTCCGTCGGTTTCTTTCGTTTCTCGAATGTTTGTTACTGTTTGGTACATACAACAAAAAATACTTCTCGCTCACTCTTCTGCTGCTTCCAGAAATCGTTCGCCTTTGAACTATATTACTATATGTACGTGCTAATTAAGGTAACTATGATAATAGCTCTCTGTGTAATAAGACGATGAGTGTTGTTGTTGTGAGCGGTGATTGATGACTGACACCTTAATACTCGGAATGTGACCTGGTTGACCTGTCGTGTCCTGTCAAAGTGCGTGGGAGGGTGCTACTATTACTTAGTGATGTGACGTGACGTGTGCTAATACTCTGACTGTTATAATATCTTGTTATCGATTGTTGTTCTGTGGATCGAGAGGGTCAACTTGTTATATATATATACATACATACTATATAAGTGCACATATAAGTAAATCGTCGGAATCGCCACCATCGTCATCATCTCCGTATCATCATCGTCGTCGTCTATGCTGTTGTTGTCATCGAATGAGAGTTCCAATGTTTAAACCATTTGCTCATCAAATTGTTGAACGTAACGTAATCAAGTCATTAGTCAGCTAATGTACGTAATATTATACATACATAAATATAGTCTAATTAATATTAAGTAGCTATAGACATTCAGTTCTTCTTTGACATGTTATTTTTCTCGAAACTTATCATATGGTGCTATTTTCAACATTACTACTGACTACTACTAACTACTACTAACTACTACTACTACTATTACTACTACTACTATACTATACTATAATACAACAATCCCACAACCACAACTAAAATAATAAGTCTATGATATGTACACGTACCTTTCTACGTAGACTTAATACTACTTGGTGATGTGACGTTTTTGCAAGAGTCCAGAGTGCAGAAGTCAGGGAGATCTCAGAACTGCTTTTCATACCTATATACTCACTTATATGTATGTACGCCTTTAATAATATCATCCACTATAAGGCCAGCGCTCGCATGGAGATCATTTGAAAACCCTAACAGCAACTATTATAATTACATATTAAGTAGTACTTTACAAATACAGTTGAGGACACGGAACAAAATTATAACCGACTCGACAGGGATTGTGTACTTCACTTACTATGTAATAATGTAGTGCCTAGTGTACTTATCTAGCAGTAGATTTATGTAGCACATCAAAAAGCTGACTTATATACAAGTGCTGAAATGATATCTCGCTGGCTCTCCCTGATTCTCTCCATCTCTGGTCCGCATTACCTAACTGCACCGCTCCAAAATTATTGCTAAAACACCAAAGATACTAAATCAAAAACCAAAACAAAAAATTCCAAACCGGATTTTACTTGGTAATACTTATGTACAGTACATAACCACACTTCAGATACACATATACAGATATACTAGATAGAAACATTCATTTTTAAAACATACCTATAAACATACATACATGCATACTCCACATACTTATCTACAGACATTGTGTTTTCGCTGTTATTCGCAAACTGATTTTTCAAGTCATCATGAAATACATTTATTGATTAAACCAAATTAAAGTTGATTATACCCGGATACTACTATATACCAACACTAGTGAGAATATCTACTCGTGAGCAAGAAAGAATGAACATAACGTATGTACTTACCTATAAGGGATTTTTCAGTTTGAGTAAGGTTGTTATACTTAGGTCAACGATACAAGGCAGACATGAATACATACATACACACATACTTATACATACATACATGAAACATAATAACTATATTACTACTACTTCTTATTATAAATTATTGCAAATGTAAGGTCGAGTGATGAACTGAACAGAGTTCATGATAAAGTAAGTAAAGTATACTATTTAAGGGACTTTAGATAAACTACTGACTATGCATAAATACATTACATAAAAACAATACAGATACAATGTAACTTACTACTATCAGAACAAACAAATGCTCATTTTGTATGGGACTTTTAGAGTGGAGGGGATGGATGTTCACTTCGTAGGTACTGATAAATAGAGAGCCGAGTGCGTGTGGTGACATCCATCCACCCCTTAGTCACAAAAACAAAACTATTATATCTTACAACAATTACATGTGAATGTACTTATAAATCGTATAACGTAATTTATGATGTTCTTGATGATTTACCTTTGTAAACAACCATCCTCGAAATATATTATTCAGGTAGTTAGTATGTTACATGTAGACTTGAACATACATAATATGGATTACATGCCTTATTTGTCACTTATGTGCATTATTATGTAGGCATATACTTAAATGCGATTCATTTCCTTGTTGATGTCGCTCTTGAGTCGTTGAATTCAATTATTAAAAAGACTTTACCTTATCCATACGTAGAGAAATCAGAGTAATCAGAATAATCGTTTTGCAAAAATGTGTGCCTACGTGTGAAGGAAAGGCCAACAACCACAAGAGAACATAAAATAAACCACGACTACCAATAAAGTACTATACTTAATTACTATTATTCTAATATATAAATGAGGACAGTCTACTTGTATAGCTACCATACATACCAATAGTGAAAATCAAACCAAATCAACCAAGAATAATATCTATCTCAATTCGGCTCACACAAACACACATACACAAATAAGTAAATCAGTGCTAGTGCATAAATCATGCTATATATAACAGATACGATAGCCAACACCTATACTCACTTGAAAGATGCAGACAAAAACAAATCAATCCAAAAACACATTCGGAAAATATCCAAGTAGGTATATATAAATCAACCAAGTAACAGTAGTAGAATCAGTACATACAGAAAATGACTTTTTATTACTTCAATCACCGGTAAAACAGAACAGACAACGGTGATTGCCTAGATAGTCTCTTTGTTATATGACATGTACTACGGTGTACATGAATACATACATACGGATACAGAATTGGATAATATTTAATTACGTCATCAAATTCCATAGCATACCACACTTTACAGAAATAAATATATTAATATTATTATATACCGTATACCGCAATACATAATATACATAGCTACAACAGATAAAAATAGCTATAGTATTGATATTATATTATACATAAATGATAGATGATCTGAAGTAGGGACATAGAGAACATTCACCCAGTCACAAACAAACAAAAGTAAAACCAAGCAGTCTGCTTATCTACTTATATATATTATTATTATCAGATCACAGGAATTGATCTCATCCCAGCCCACGACTCCCCGTATATAAGATAAGAACTCACTGACGATCGGATCAGATTGACAACGAAAGTAAAGAAATCTCGACTCAGCTCACGTCAGTGAGTTCGCTATCAGCCTAATGATACAAGTCTACCTTATAATTGAAATTAGTTAACGTAGGTAATTGAATTTCTGCACCCACCTTAACTTACCCACATCAGCATAAAAATAAGTGAAACAAAAAGGAAACAATTATTAAACCAAAGAAAATCTATAAATAAATAAATTCACAAGTGCATGCCTGACTCGAGTCTAGTGTGGAACGAGTAATTTATTTAATCTGCAAGAACTGCACACACCGAGATGTCTGTATATATACTTGTATACGTAGTATTTCTAAAAACACTATATTAATTACTCATTCGTATAGACTCGTCGTAAATGTAAAATGATATAAATGTAACTCGTACTGTACTCTCGTATCCACACTTGACTAAAAAAACTGCATACAATATGATCACTAATTACACCAACAATTAGTACTATATAGGTAACATCACCACGTACTGTACTTATTACTATATACTAAATATATTATACACTTATACATACTATACCTATTATATTATATAAAAACACATACCATAATTTAATATACTAGGTACATGATGAAAACGACTAACTACCTTACAACTAACAAGTACTATACTTATACGCAAGTAAAAAGTAAAGATTTGTCGATACGTCGCGTCCTCGTACAGTTGTACATATTTACATTATTTACAAAGCTACACCCATTACATACGGAACAAATAAAGTACGTAAGGCTATCAGTTCGTAAGTAAAGTAATTAAGTAAAAATGTACGCGGACGTCTATGAAATACAATCTGTGTACTACTATACTAAAATATGTATGTAACTTTACTACTTAATTATTATTATTATTATACGGAACTCAAACTGCTACAAATCCATTTGATTCCTATGTTTCGACTATGCGGACAAACACTCAACTCAAATCACTCACTCAAAAACTCACTCACTACCTTACCTTATCATCCTTTCTTGCGATAATCATATTATTATCTTTACTTAATCTAACTATTTACTATACTGTTATTATTTTGACACAGAAACACACGACACCCTTGTAATTTGCAAGAAGAGTGAATGTATTTGTTACCCGTCAATGATGGTACGATCGTCATGATGTAATGTAAATAGTTTGCATGGATTGAATGTTGGTTGATGTCGACTCAGAAGCTACTCATAAATTACTACTACTACTATACTGTAAGTAACGATAAGTACTATACTATACTCTAAATACATAAATGCATACTATAAGTCTACTAACTAAAGTAAGTAGAGTAATGAATCGTGGAAGAGGGATTTGTTAGCGTTTTCTATTACATCGATTGATTGAGAATGCGTGACGGTGCGACAAAGACTGAGTCCGAGCGAATGATTGATCAGATGCATAGATAACCGCTGTCCAAGAATGGTTGACACTGGGTGTTCCACTCAATCTCATGTAGTTCAACGAGTGCATGAGTTTTATGAAAATAAAAGTGTATACCTAAATACATTCGGACACACGGATACTCTCGTGTCGACCCGCTCTCTCCACTTTCTTTTTCTTTCATATCTACATCATTCTTTTAGTGTCAACACACACGCTAACAATGCTTATCGTCATAATGCTTATCGTCATTTATCATCCCTCCACTTGGCAATCATTTTCATCCAATAATCTCCATACACTCACCATTTTTCATTACTCCGCAACATTTTTTTTCTTCAAAGGCATACACACTGCAGCCCCTAGCATTATTGAACATATCTCTAGTACTACAATTCATGTGTACCATAAAATTGGATCATTTACTATATTATTGGTGAATATATTATGTCCCTTTTCTATTGCATATAAAAGATATAGTAGCATTAAGGAAAATGTTTTCATCTAGCTACATGCACTTTTATAACTTATTTTCTATTGAGTAGAATATCAAAAAATAAATTTTCATTAGAGAAAGTTTCGTGGGCAAACAAATATGTAATTATTAAGACTTCTTTAAAAGGATTTTCTAAGCGTGGAATAATTGTAATCGGGGCAAACTGCATTCCCTAACTTTTTCGTTTAGAAATGGGCAACTATAATTATGATGATATGACATGCAAAGGTATGTTATTAATTATTTTGCAAAGGATGTAAATAAGCAGCAGCAGTATCATCATTATTATTTTATGAGCACATAAATACATAATTCGTTGGCTGGCTTTGCACATCAAAGCATTTAGTAATTCTAAGGCTTTTCAAAGTTGTCGCATTAATGAATAGACATGAAACACTAAAGTATACAAAGCATGGTACAAAGTGAGAAGATACAAAAAGCAACCAAAAAAACGTGGATTATGTAGAAAAAACCTTTTTTGTAGAACATTCTCATTAATTAACCTCGTTATCACTAATAGGTATTATGCTACATAACCCAGGCTGAAAGAAGTCAAAATGGGTAAGCACAATTTGCGGTTCTCTAATTCCCTCATTACTTTGTTGTGTAGCACAGGCCATAAATAATATGGAATAATATATATACAGGTGAACATGTTGTACTTAAGATAACAATTTTGTGCCGAGTATCCATTACGTTAGATATAGAGCTACACATTTAGGTAATGCAGAGGACAGGCTATTTTGGCATTTGATCTTCTGTGCATATAAACAACTGCTTACTTTTGTGGATACGGAGGACGTCTGTATGTTGGAGAGGGAATGAAGAATCGCATGCCGTTACGGTTTGATTCTCTGTCGTCATTCACGGCAGAATTATATATCTCTATAGTAATGGGATGGAAGCCCATCAAAGGCGAGATAGAAATTACATTCTAGTGATCTTCTGGATTGAACAAACCCTTTAAGAATTCAGGATACCGTTGTCAATTGTGATATCTGCTCTGTAACTTGAACATCATGCGGATCGAACTCACAGACAGTTCCTGTCTCGTACTATCACTGCTCCTACTAATTCCAGTTTTCACTCACTGCCATTATCAATACTACCAGGTAGGTACTTTTCTCTCCCTCTCTAAATTTTTTAGCATTCTTCTCTTCCGTCCTCCTAGTCAATATTATTCTTCCATTTTTCAAGATTTTTATTCATTCCCTACTTGTATGAAAAAGCATGCCTGTTGTGTATTATCAAGTTATAAATAGCAAACAGTGACAATTGTTTAGTAAATATTGGCAAGAATAAAACTGCGGATATTATGCGTAGTAGATGGAAAGTGAGGGATAAAAAGAGTACCAAAATAGAATAAAAGGGGAGAGTGATTGTGATTGGCCGTGGATCGAGTTGAAGAGTTTCGAAAAATGGGGAAGAGATGATTACAAAAGGTCAAATGTAATTGGATTGTAGGGGGAGAGGAGCGGAAAGCGAAGGCGTCAGGTATTTCGGGAGGATGTGAGTCCGTTGCTTGGAGGAAAAGTTCCAAGTGGTGCTTTGGAATGGACTCGTCTCATGTTCAATAATTTGGACTCACGAGGGATTTCTATACCTAATGGATTTATACCTAGTCCAGATCGAGTTCATTCCGGAGCTTCTGAGAAACGAATTGTCTTCTTCAGGCAAGTTATCAGTTACATCTTTTCTTTTTCCTTTGATCCAATTTTTCCTTTCTTCTCACAATATATTATGCATGACATTGTGCACAGATACATAATCAAGTCGCACAGAAAGCAATTTATCCTTTTCGTTTATGCATAACATTGTCGTAGACTAAGCCTAATACTACCCAAATATATGTGTCGTCACTATTCATTCACATTTCCTTATTGCTGATCCCCGTCAGAGAAAAACGTGAGAATATTCCCAGATTCACCAGCCTGCCTCTGAAATAAAAGAGCATACTGATTTCTTTTATAATGGGCATATAAATTTCCTTAGGTTAGTCTGTTCCATTTAGTAATAAGGTCCGTAGTATATTATGTCTTCTATCTATGCTAGGTAATTAGATAATATTATGTTTCATTTAGCTATGCTTTTTGTGTTTCTCCGAGAAATACACTGCTTATCTCATTTCCATACAATTAATTTTAATTAGAATGGATGTAATTTAATTGTAGAAGACAACAAAGAACCCAATCTTCATAAAAATATGAGAATAACATAATGGCAACGTTATTAACGCTGCATTTAATTTCGTTTATAGTTCATATGTTCATTTCATTGTCTAGCACAGAGCAAATAATTATATTCCCTATATTCCCGTAAATAGTCTTTAGGCACATGGCGAATGTAAATTCTCTCGGCATTTATCTGACTATCATGACACTTTAGTAATGACAGTTTGGAGCCATCCGTTGCGTCTACGTACAGACTCAGAACTCCCTTCCCAACCGTTACACACAGTCAACGAATAGAAATTATTCGAGGTTTGCCACATGAAATGATTTCCCCATTCGAGAATAATGGACGTGGATGCTGCAACTATCAAATCACCAAAGGATTCACTACATCTCCAGCTCCGACTCCTGCCTTTACTTTTCCCGGGACTCCATCTATTATTCCAAATCACCCACATGTCAAATTACAACTGAATGTCTTAGGACCTAAATTCAAAGGATTTCAATCATACCTTTCCAATTTAAATGACCATATTTTAAAAGAAGAGTCAACACAGCAAACCTTTCCCCACACGTCACTACCCGATATCTCAGATATACAGATCGACTTGGACAATTATAGAAAACTTCTCGTAGACGATATCATAACCAAAATACGACAGTCTCCTTATATTTTTCTTACCACAATATCCATGACCAAAAAAAACCCGGCCAAACCAAAGCATAGAGACAAGTCATTTATAATATCTCAAATTCTCAGAAATCTCATCTAAAGATTGTTGAATATTAATCAGAAACCTTCCTTTCATCTTTTTTTCGATTTTTCTAGGAATTTCATCATCAGAACCTCAAATCAAACATAACACTGCCGCATCTTCTTTTCATATTACCAAAGAATAATTTTTACTTGTACTGAAGAGCCAATATTGTTTTCATTTATTACTTACTTCGTAGTAACTTTAATCCAAAAAGTGTATACCACGTAATAATAATCCCGTGAATATGTCAATATTAGCGTTTGATATTTTTGACAGAATTGTTCTTAGTATAACACAAAGATGTGCGATCACATATGCCTTGTATATTATAACGTGCTCCACATACATAAACCAAAGGATGGGTAACATGAACCTAGGAAAGACAAACTACGTAGTTGGTTACTGCAACAGAATAATTTAATAAGGCTTAATTAGTTTGTCAATAGAAATGTGTAGAAACAGTCACAGGAAAATATTCACATATTGAATTTGTCAACAATTAATTTGAAAACGATCATTTTGCGTAATTTTTCAAGCCAATATGCATTTAGTCACAGTAATTTAGTCATGGTAATCTTTATATCAGTATACATTTTTATTACTACTGCTTAGTATTAGCTTTGTGTATATTTACTTGTGTCATCTAGCTTTATGAAATATTATTTTATTATCATACTTCTGTGTGACACGTGCTGGTGACTCAACTTTTGAATTCTTCAAGTTTCTATCAAATTATGATGAACAAAGCAAGTGCCTTACATTGTATTTAATGTACTATTTTGCGATAGCGTAACACATGAAAAGGAATTTTAAGGACATAAACTTTGATGATAGTTTCCTATGCTAATTTGCATAAAACAAATGTGCATACTTAAAATATTTGCTATATAATTTTATTACTTAGCTTGCTAAAACCCCCATATTGTGTTCTATGTGTTAATTGACAAATATTACTGATGCATTAGTGCTGTGTAGAACGTGAGTGAGAAAATTAATAAAAGATTTGAGACAGCAGATAAAATTTTATTGAGCTAAGATGTTGTTCGAAGTTATTAATAAAATTTACATTGACGTAATAAACTAATTAGCTATTGTCGAAATTAATTGGTCGACATATCCAATTGTTTTTTATATTATGTAATTGATAACGTTGCATTGTTATCCTACAGAATGTGATTATGCTTAATCATGATTTATGAACATCATCAAGAATAATAAAACTCAAATTAAGCTACTGTTTACTCTTATTTATGTCTACTCATAAAAAAATTATGTATTTTAGTTAGCGAAAGGTTAAATACATCCTGGATGAGCTTGTTACTAAGTGCGCCTAATAACATTATCAAAACAACTTCTACAAATAGTAGCGACTTGTACTGGAATGATGCAGTAATATGTAGATGGTTCCTACTGAGTTACATAATCAATATTATTAGTACAGTTAGCTCAAGAATATTAGCGCCCTTTGCATAGTCAATGAATCACGGCCGGATTTATTAAAACTTCATTTCTTAAAAATGGGTTTCTATTTCTTACTGCAGCTAAATCTAGGGGTAGGGTAGGCATATGCACAAATCTAGAAACGTGGCGTGGAGGTTTATATCGTTGCTATTTGTACATTAACTGTAAATAGAATGGCATACAGACATGCACTGTTCACATGCGTGAAATAGTAATGATGATATGCATTTTGGGTACACAAATTGTTGGCACCGAGCAATGTACCCATGCAGTGTTGATAACATACACAAATGTAAAGCAATCTCCCCTGATATCAGTTTCATTCATCGCCAATTTGCAGATTTCATTCTTTGATGATAACTGAATAAATGCTGGAGCAACTTTGACAAAAACTTTATTGGTAAAATAAAGATATTAGAAAATAAACTTTAGCCTTATCGTCAGAAATATTCTTAGATAAAATTTTTCATGTAACGGATGTGATACCATAAGGATGACAAAAAGTACTATTTAAAACAAAAAAAATCATTGCCTTCGAAATCTAGTACTAGTGTTGATGTGTAACGTTTATAAAAAACAAAAGTCATAAATTTTTCATTAACATTGCCTATTTTAATTGATTTACAAAGTACATTTGTTGTAGTGGCATAAATTTATACTTTGTGATTTATTAATTCAATTGAAATGGCAAAGAGCGGAACTATTGAGCGTTACATGCGAATTTTTGCAAGTTGTAAAATATGATACTTGATAAAAAATACATTATGGAATTATCTTAAGAGCTTCTAAGTGAATTAAAATTTTTATCTTTAAAGTGCAAATCTTTTTTTAGTGAGTGATATAATGGGGCTTTGCATGCAGATGAAATTGATAGGATACTGCTAATATATTACATAGTATAGGGAGATAATTCCACATTAAATATACATGCATTTGTAGGGGTTGTTAAAAAAATAATGGTAGGAAATTACAGTAAAAATGCATAAAGGGAAGTGGATAGATAGGAAGATGGTTTAGAAGACAAGTTACTTATTAGACTGGCATCAAGGATACATGTGGATTATTTATATTGGTTGTAACTTTGTAGGCTGGTTGGAAGAAATAATTAGGTAAGTAGAGAGCAGGGAATGAACTTCTACATTTGCAAAACCCATAATCATTAATCAACTCACTTCTTGCAAATTTAAGTTCAGCCCACGTAAAAATTAATTTATGGGCATCATCAAAGAAAAGCAATAATAGCCTCTGAAGCTACTCGATCACTATCTACTGCCAACCCATGCATACAATAATTCAGTTAGACAAAGTCAAGTTAGCACATGAATGCCACGACAAGGAAAGGTAGCTCTTGGTACTGTATATAAGAATGTATTGTGATACTATGCGCATATTTTGCGTCAATATACTGATTATTAGGGATTTAAAAATCAATTAAGGTATGGCAGTGAACTAGTTTGTAACTATATTAGCTAATTGAGTCTAAACAACGTATTGGAGGGAAATCTAGGGAAATATCAAAGTTTACATCCGTAGAGAGTAAAAAATTAACAAAGATTGGGACGTATATTAGTATTAGCCAAGGTCTTCTCCTGATTGTGTGTTGGGGTGAAAAATGACAGTGTGTGGCAATGTTGGGAAGTTGGGATAAGACGGTGATGGGGAATAAGAGATGATATTAACTAAATTGACGAACAAAACTTTTCGAACAAATTGGTTTCTTCTAATAAGACAGGAGCTGTCTGTAAGAAATTGTTTTAATTTTGTTGAAGAAGCATATGCCAGAGCACGAACTATGATTTGACATTTAGGTCAATGCAGACATCAAACACGCATACATCTCACTCACTCAGCATCAGCGGAATACATAACCTACTAATTTCACTGCGAGCTAATCACTGGCCTATCGGCTGATCGATAATGGTACTGGATGCAGCTGGAGTTATACCAGAATTTCATTCAACTCCTTCATAATTTTGACTGCCATTCGACTTCGACCCGATGTGGGTGTTTCTCTCCTTGTTGTCACAGAGCTTCTATTTATATATAAACCCTACTCTTTGCCCCATCCTATCTTACTCAATTGCCTATTGCAAAAGGCCTTTGTCTTCTATCTATTTTTGGCTACCAGAAGAAACAACAACTATAACCGGATATTCTACATAATTCTGGATGTTGTTGTTGATGAAGAAGGATTTAGGGTTTGGTTAACCTATAAACTTTTTGTTTTCTCGCACACCTTTGACTTTTCTTAGGTCGTCGTGAAAAAAATTTAACCTTAGCAATATTTTCCGCTGATATTCACCAGTAAATAAGTATTTACTACAAAATGCGCGTGGATAGTAAATAATTTGTACTATTTGTTTATGTTTTCCGCCTTGTAAATTACAATAATTGGTGTAGTTAAGTGAGACAAATTGATATTTCATGCCCAGCTAGGAGTTTAGGTAGCCCTGATAAATATCAACAACAGCATTAACAGGATGCTTTTGGTATTCATAATTCTGTGCAGTTGTAGGACTACCACTATGAATTAATTTGCAAACAAAGCGCCCACATCCAACTGAAGCCATATAAGTAAAAAAGGCAACATTAGAGACGTATATTAAGCGTCGGAATTGTATTGTGCTCAAGTATAGCATGGAATGAAGTGGTAAGTGAGGAGGAGGAATTACACACTTTGGAATTCAGGAAGGAAGGAAGGAAGTCAATCACTAGAAAATGAGGTCTCTTGGTGCATTTAAAGTTTTGCATGTTACACTCTCAGATCACTCATCGTCAGTGAATGTTTATTGCATGAATCACTACTTTACGGAACTTTCTTGCTTACAACCAATTGCATACCACATTTCAATGAGTCGAGTGATCGAGTGGAGCTCGCCTAACAATCAGCCCTAAGGCACAGTTATTACACTACTACTACACTACATTATTAAGTACTTTCATACACTACATCATCATGTCTTATCATTATCCATCCTTGTTACAGATCTTTTTTCCGTCATATTCTTTTGTACGCTGAAGAACAGCTAAATATGCTAACAATAAGTCCTAGACCTGTACCTACTTGCAAAAGGGGACTATATATTATTAGTTCCACTTATCTAACTTAAATCCTATCCCTATTTTGTATCTTCAACTTTCTAAGTATCTCTGTATCTTGTAATAAGTAGAATAAATGTCGCATTTGGAAAAATATCTACCACTTCAAAATCAAATTAACTGAAGATCAAATTCAAAGTTTCTTGGAGATGTTGATTTTCTTCAAAAGTAGTGGTTCTTATATTAAAACCATATTATGAACACTTATTTATCTGAAGGATGTAGTTATCCAAGTAATATGGTATTGTATTGCTTCAATGTATTAAAATAGGTCGATAGTTGATACACAAGTGTATTTTTGCTGGCAACAAGGCTACTTTACGTTTTACGACCAGATTATTAATGACTGAAGTATGATATTATATATAGGATTCGCAATAAATTTCTGATTACGTTAAGTGTACCTCAAACTCTGAAGATGTTTTGAGAAATACAGATGATTATAATTATCATGAAAATCGCTGACTACGTTATAGCTCATTAGTTTCCTACATAGATAATTTCTCTCTTACAACATCATTATATTATTAGGTAAAGAAATGGATCTTCTTTGCAATTCAATCTAAACTGTGTAATATTGGTCTGAAAATAAACATAAGTAGTGTTATAATATTTTCGACGTCATTACCAATGAATAGCTAAGTAAGACGATGATGATACCCTACTTTGTTGCCTATCTTGACGTACATTGGTTGTGTTTGTTAGGTTTTCAGGGGAAGAGAAGAATCATATTATATCAAATATTAGTACATTTTTATAGACAGTTGGACAATGACCTATATTTTTAAAAAAATGAATAATTTTTCTTCCTTGCTTTAGTTTGGGGGAGTGTGAGGGAGTGTGCTATGGAGTGGTACATGAATTTTCCTTGCATAAAGTATTGTACATTAACACGGATATATTATTTTGGGGAGTGTACTTATTAGAATGATATATTATTTGGTAGACAGACAAACGTTTGAGCATTACTTACGTGCGAATAATAATTTATTTGTGTAGCTATTTAGATGTCTGATACATAACTACATACATCGTTATCAATATTATTAAGCATGTGAATAATGCATGCAACTTGAGAGTACATTATTCAATACAGATGTCATACATAATTAATAATAATATAAAGTACAACATTACTAGTAATGTATCCCATAGTATAGTATATTCTTTCATTAGTATCAGTAGGCATGAACCACTTTTTAATAATAAAAAGATATATTATATTATTGCAAACTATTTAATCAAAAGCGTGAATATTTAAACGTTTTAATAAGCAAAGTAGGCGAGGCAGACCTCCCATATCACCATATAGAGAAGAGGATGATCAATAGAGATTTCTTCCGGATTACATAAGGATAAGTTTATTGCCTTTAAGATGAGATATGGCCTTTAGAGTAAGACATGACCTTAGCTCGTGGACACTACTGGATTGGACTGGAACTTTGGACGTGAATCACTATGCTCTGAATACTTTGAATTTATTTAATACTGTCTCATTTTTACTATTGATATCCAAGTAATACGACACGCAGTTGTAAAGTGCTATGATTTCATCTCTCCTACTAAATAAGAATGTACAGATAAATTTGTACTCGGAGGGTAAATGAAATAAGAGCAAGCTACGGATAATGACTACATTAATAATATGCTTGCTACACATTAATTTTATTATATCATGCCAATTAGTACAGTATATATTAACGATATGCATTCGTGACAACAAATACAGAGTTGAACTTGATGTAGGCAAAGCCAATGGATACTAAAGTACTCCAATAATAAATAATATGCTAAAAATAGCTAAGGTCTTGAAGAGCAAGTGACTGTGAGTGAGAAATATGGATGATAAATGATATATAATCTTAAGTCTGAAGGTGAGCGACATGAATGACATGCAGTTGTGTGGCTGTTGCTTGCTATGTTGACCATTATATGTACATCGACATGGAAATAAAATGAATATCATATCGCATACTTAACTAGGTACATTATATCCAACATTAAATATACCGTCGGTGGTAGGATGATCGTGATACAGTATAATATACGTACCTAACTATTTGTATCTACTATATTGTTTGTGTTCCTAGTTTATATGCTCAATGCGTGCAATATGTAATGTGTTCAAGCATCTAAACCGTAAATATGGTCATAAACATTCATTTTTTTGCTATATAATAATTACATGAAATTCTAATTCGATAACCTTTAATTCAACCCATTCAAAATGTGAAACCAGTTTAATCAAATCTAACAGGCACAACGCAATACAAAATTCATTTTGAATTTGGGTTCCCTATAAGTAAGTTCCCATAATTTGTATTGTGTGGAGTTCATGCATTCTGAAAATGTAAGTTTGAAATCAATGTTATCTTCACCAATTATGTCATCCAAAACCTCTGACCTTAAACTTTGAAAAAGATGCATTTTTCCCAGAAATCTGTTGCCCCAAATAAACCATTCTTGACTTTTTGTATAAAGAATTTTTTTGGCTGTGGAGCAAATCAATTGGTAAAAAACAGATGAAAATTGGAACGGAGCAAAGGAACAAATAGATTAAGTAAGTTGGAATTGAAGAAGGGCAAATAGACCACATCGATCTAGAATATTGCAGATGTGACTGCAAAGAGCGCTGATATCCTCTTTGCAATAAAATTGGTATTTGAACAAGCATTTGCCGGATTTAACAGATTCGAAAGCTTTCTTAATATGTTTAGAGCAAATACGACTTCTGCATTAAACATACGATATAATTACGTATTACAGATACATCACATAGTGGCATGACTTTTTTATGATGCTTGTGCAAAATATTTATGAATAGAACAGAATACTGTAATAGGAGTAAGTACATGCATCAAAGGCATTATTATTATATACATGTATCCCTTACATGCTTCAGCATTCCAATTTGTACCCTGACGGTCATTGTATGCGAAAACATCAATAGTCAGCGTGGGTTTATTATCTCTGCTCCTGCACAATTTATCATCGTATAAATACCTAGACATGGACATAAAATTTGCTTCTCAATCTCAATTGCCAATTACATTTGTACATGTAATACCTCTACGTCTATTTTGCAAATTTTAATGATCTACGGGCCATCATTATATTCATTATGCACTAACAGTTGGATAACTATCAAGTTTCAGTACTGCAATGCTCTGTACTTATTTACTACTGATGATAAAAACAGAATTTTTTATTTAAATTCAAAAGCAAGTTTCTTTGGAGATAAATTAATAAAAATTCAGGCTGTTGACATTCAACTAAATTATATCATTCAGCTTTATGAGCAAAATGTTTTTAGTTATTAGGTTCAAGTATCGCGATAAATTTTCCGTGAAAAATGAGTCAATATCATCTGAGCTATAACATGTTGGTACAATTGGAATTTTCATGAGCATGATAACATTCTTTAACGAGAGATAATGATACTAAGTAAAATTTACTACTTTAATTAGTGGAATCGAAAATAAATGAAAATTTTCATTAGAAATTAGTGGGATTCTGAGAATTGGTGATGCATGAATAAAATAGGGCGTTGACATTAATTGAAGAATATAAAAATGTGGTAAGGAAAAGTTTTATTTACGTAGAATATTCGTCATTGTATGATGGAGGGTGTCAAAAGTACGTCCTGGAGCAGACGTCAATGCAGATGCCGATAGATTGACATTTGTATGTTGACGAATGTTGGTAACGTAATCTGTAGGGATCAAAAAGCAGGCGGTTCATGTTTTCTCCTTGCGGCTTATTCCGAGGGCTTTAGTGGATTTCTCGACGCCTGTTCTATCTACTCTTGGATTCATTACATTAGTATTTTAGGAAGACAATAGCTCAAAGAGCATCGTATAAATACAAAGGACATGATAATGGTAAGATAGTAATGAGAGTACTCTTGTAGAATAAAAATAAACATTTGGAGTATTACGCATCAGCATCACTGCTGTCTCATTTAAATATATGATCCTGTATGTAGCGTAGTAGGTATAGATATAATAATTTTGTGAACTAGTTAGTGTTTTGTATGTTTTCCGAAATAACACGACATGCCACAACTTGGAATGTCTAAATTGTAGTTAAATATATTGTAATATATAGTTGGGATGTAATAGAGAATGTATTTGCATGTACATTTCTAAATGCAGAAATGTATAATGCACTAGTTGTGACTTATTTACCTAGGGAAGGGAGTATAGTGTGATCAGTATGGAGGGCAAAAGGAGTCAGGGTCTGAGAGTGATCCGACGAAAGTCATTCATGACTTCATGAGTGTGCCATGTAGTTGACTAGAAGCAGAACATCCTCGACAGATGAGAGAAGATGAGATTCACGCGCGTACTGCATGTAAATTAGACATCTAGTACATAATCTACACGTTGACTATATGGCTCTATGCACTCTCGGCTTTTACATCCGCGACTCTTTGCAGAACTCACTCTGAGTGACTCTCCATGTGAGTGAACTGAAGAAATAAATGTTTCTCATTCCGACGAAACAACACAAAATCTATCTGTGCTTCCACTTACCATGCGTTTACGTGATGAGCACATCTTTCTCTACCTACTTTTATAATTATACCACATTTAATGACATAAATATACTGTAATTGACGACGGAACAATAAGTGTGAAAAATATCCTGGTTTCCAGACCCTTTTAATCTTCCAGTCAGGCATACACTATTTCACTTGCAAAATGTCATTATGGAGGACACAAAAGTATAAAGAGACGCAGTGACAAATACAAATGTCACGACTCTCACTCTCCTACGAGATGATGTTTTTCTTTCATCTTCTGCTTTATATTTCTCCCTTCAAAACTAGAAATAATGCATATATTTGTCATTTTCAATATTTCCATGCCGAGTTTGATTTTTATACACATTCCTACAAAAACCGTAAAATTAAGTTACAACATATTTATTCAGTGACGCATTGTAGTAATGCTTTAATTTTATGCTTCGCTGCATATTTCTGCTACGAATATTTCTACCTCAGCCATTGTCACTCATTCACGGAAATACACACAACATTTCAATATTCAAGCTGGGATAGACCGCAACTCTCTACAACATATACGTAGTTTACCTCCCCCCCTCCTCTCAGCAATCAATACCTTAACTTCGTTTCCTGAATAATCTCTACGATTTCAATTATTTGTGAAAATAGGCTTAGATACAATAATTAGATAAAAATCAAATTGCTACATCAAAAATTACTTCCCACAAAATAAAAAAAACTATATCTGAATTCATGAATTCAAAGACATAATAAATAGTCAATAATAATTTCGCTTCCTCAATTGTACACCTTCTCTAGATAACCATAGATGCCAAAGTTCGCTGTTCACCATGCCATCATCCCCTTTTTCGGTAAGTGCGTAGGACCGGGTCATTTCCATTATCAAGAGCATCCTTAAACTTTACCTTCCATGTAAATGATGCAATTCGGGTTAAGTAACAGAGCTGAGATGAAAGTAACCAAGTCATGTTTTGAAGCCATAAGAGTTAAAAAGTTGGTTTTATGAAAGTTGGAAGATGTATATAGGATGTTAGAGATAATCAGTGTGGAGGATTGAGTGTGTAGATAAAATTGGAATGTTTGTTGGTGATCCGTAAGAACCGAAATGTTGGTGCTGTGCGTTTTGAGATTACTTAGTTGAGAGGGTCTAAAATTTGGTAGAGGGAGTTTAGAGATTGCTGGAAGATGTAATCTGGCTGGAACATGTATATATAATGCGTCTATGAATACATTTGTGTTAAATGGTAGTACTTATGTATGTGTTGTATTCATTCGTTGGAGTATGTTTGTATTTAGAACCAGAGAGCTATGTATTATGCAAAGTATTTACATGGTACATCTGCCGACAAAAGCTGTGTCTGTTATGCAGAGAAGATGTTTCTAGTGGAAGCGAGTGGATGTATTTACGTATTAATAGGTATGGTAAGATATTATGCATGTATTATGTAGTAGTTAGCATTGTATGTATGTATTTAGGTTCGATTAAAGTAAAAAGATATTGGATGGGACAAGATATCCGGCCCTGTTGTTGAGTCTAAGACTTGGATTTAGTGATATCATGAAAAAGTACGTTGAGTGCAAAATCAGAGTTGAGTGCTGGAGTGCTGTCACTTGAAAGCGGTTGTCCAACTCTGTTCTTTACTTTTCTCTCCTGGTGTCTTGTCTTTCCCTCCGAAATCCTCCCATTCTTCTATATTATTTCTCCTTTGTACTATTTTACATTAAACCATTCATCTTAAAGAATCTCCGAGATTCACACTGCAAGGAGCTACCTTTTCACTATAACTGTCATATTATAAAGTTCAAAATGCTGTCGAGTTCTTTTGCTCGCAAAAATATTTCTTGTTTTTAATTCCACTAGCTGACTTTACTTTACTTTGCATTACTTTACTTTACTCACTCAGTTGCTTCTGTTCCTTGTCCTTATCTTGACAAGCAGCAAGTAAAAGCCTTTCCATTTCCATCTCGTGCGAAAATAGCTTTTGGCGCAGTGAGCTCTACTAAGGATTGCAGTTTCATAGCAGAGAATCCTAGTTTCCTACTCCAACCCTTCCTTCCTACTCCAATTACCGACTTCATTTACCTACTTCATCTAAATTGCACGAACATTTTAATTTATACATTAAAGTCAAGTGGATTCGCAAAACTTCGTTGTTGCGCATAATACTACGACTTCTGTAAGCCAACCTTATTCAACAATACTTTATACATCACACTCAACGACGCCACCACTCAGTTTGATCGATTCACTAACTACACTTTTTTAATTGTTTTTTACACCAAAACCCAAGCACAACATATATCCATGCATACCAGACACTTCCTCTACCTGTCTCTCCACCAACAATAATAATTCATAATATTTCTATGCTAAACATCTTATTAACTCACACCAACACAAAAACACAGATTCTCACAAACAAACTTATTTTCCTACATGCTAATACCAATACAAATAGTCTAAAAACTAGAAACAACATTTTTTGTTCCGGCAAAGGACACATTATTACCAACACTCATGTACAAACACTAGTACAACTTCCCCAACACATAACTCGCAAAAGTTGTTAGTTAGCATAGATAAACTTTTATGCAGCATACAAGCTATAGTATTACCTATATACAGATTTACATGAATATCCCTGTGACTTGCATTCACAAAAAGCCAACAGACAAAGAGCAAGGCAGACAAGAGGAAATCTGCCTAAAATCCAATGATCAGTATATACTACAGATTTAGTATTATTCACCTCCTAGACCATAATTAATTTCTATATGTTCAAGTTTCACTCTTTCCTGTTTTTATTTGTTCTCATGTCCTTTTGAGGTTAAGTGATGTTTTGTGATTACCACCTGTTAATAGTATTTGATCATTTTCAATTACTCACAAGTGTGATATGGATGGAACTGGAATTGCATTTCAAGATCTTTACAATCTACTCACCTCCATGGGAGGAGTTGGAAATAGCCAAAGGAAAACATCTAAGAGTATTATTAATTTTGTTTCCTATTGCTTGCCAAAACATTTTATTTTCTTACTATGTATACATTATATACCATGTACCTCATACTTATTCGCATACTAATTATATACACTAACAAATCCATACTACGTCCAAAATCTCAACTACCTAAGATTTTGCACTATATTGGTAAACCTGCGTACACGCTCGTCTGCATGACAATGTCAATGAGTTTAGCGCCGCTTCTGGAAATGCTTTATTGCCTAGTTTATTCTATTAATAATGACAACTTAAACCATATTTCAATGATATACTATAGATAACAACTTATAACAATATAGGAATGGTATTATTTGCAGCTCTAGCATTTTGAGCCTCGGTAATATGGCTGTGCATATTAAACGATCACTTAAAACTATGCAATTCTACCCGTATTTTTGCAAGTCTGACAAGCTGAAGAAATTACTGACTTAATGTGATTGTAAATTGAAAATCAAGTATTAATGATAAAAAAGCAGGAGGTAATAATCAATTTTGTAATGGGATTATTCAATTATTTAGGTTAGCTGTCAATTCCATAAAAGTCAATCATAGAAGTAAGTGGGTGGGTGCTTTGGATGGTATCCTTTGTGTTATATAACATGATGAGATTATATCAAGTTTATATGGTAATGAGATATTTTAATTCGTTCACCGTCAATTACGTATAGGTATGTGATTATAGTTCTCTTTGTTTGTATTAGTTTTTACTCGAGTCAATTAGGTATGCCGCGTACCTTCTGCATTTGCATTTTAGTTGAGTAGTAATAACAATTTGTAGGAGTAGTAGTAGTAGTAGTAGTAGTGAATGGGTAAGGTAGGTGCGCATACTTATAGTATGAAGCTATTAATTTGAATATAATATGTAGTTAGTTGGATGTAGTCTAGAAGTCTGATCTGTCATGTCATGAGACATGAGACACTCGAACACACACACATTTACATACAGAAGCAGTAAATGATTAGTTAGGAGTTAGACGAACATGTCAGTAATGTGTATGCATGTAAATATCTCTGTTAGCAATTTGGTTAGGTATGCAGGATGCATATTGGGTGATGTATGGTAGAAGTGCTATGTAATCTGATGATAATAGAGATCATGTGTAAAGTCCACACATTTATTACAATTAGGATTGGTATGCAGTTGGTTAGGAATATGTTAGGTATGCAGTGCACCTGATTGTCAGAACAGTTCATGTCCATAATAATTGTGCCTATGTTTATGATATTATTATGTCTATACGGAGAAACGCTCCTTGGCCTTACATCCACCATATAGGAAGTTGTAATCGCCACAAATAAATAATATCGGAATGATTTCCGGTGTGATTGATCCTACCTACATGCATGCATGCACAGCCATTAAGCGGCCATGGCCTCAATCATTTCACTTTCAATTGGCACATGAAGGCTCCCCTTAAAGACACGACTTTGTCTAATTCTCATCTTGACTTGACTTCAACACAATCCCTCCAACTAAATTATACTAAAATGCAACGCTACTATTTCTACTTATCTAAATGATGTTCACTCCTAATCAGCATCAAATTATCCACATACTATACTACTAAATACTTATTCCATTTAATACTCTTCTAAAATTCTTTTTTGTCCCACTACCAGATCTCAAGTGCATACTTACCTATACAATTCCTTATCGACATGCGCCACTTGTATCTCTAAGTATGATTTCAATCCTAAAGACATAATATATCCTATGTGGATGCATTTTATAGACTACAAAGAGATAAAGTTGGAGATCTGATTTATTCCTTAGGTAGGTAGTTGAAAAGGTAGTCTGTATAGTTGCTGTTCATTCCGTGGCGAATTAATTGCATTTCCTTTCATCTCCTCATTCACTTCAATTAGATCCGCATCCCGCCTCCCTTTGTACTTTGCACGTTATATCTTTAGTACGAAGAAAGGTCAAGTGAGCAATTACCTGACATGATGTCATTTGCTTGTTGCGTATTTATTTATTGCTCACATTCTATTTCTCTACAATCTCTTGCGCATATACTTTACATCCCTTCAACCTTTTATACATGCACAGCATAAAATGTCCATAATATTTAATTGCAATTAAGCTTTTTTTTATCTTCTTCCCGTTCAGTTCCATAATGCTGAGTAAAACCAAGTCGTGACCGTAAGCTTTAGTCGTAATATTATTTATGACCATACTTACACGGACATCATAGATACTAATACTTATCATTACTCCTTTTCATAGAGAAAAATCATCGTATGATCAGATTTGCACAGATAAACACATGTGACTTCCACCATTCATGCATTGCTAAAAAAACTTGATCAGTTCGTGTAAATTATAAATATACAAAAATATGCAAACAGCATAAGATATATGTTTCGCTGAACGAAATCCCTACAATTCATTTTGGCATGATTCTCAATGCACTTGGTTTCTTTCCTACTTACTTGTCAACATTTTAGTCTTACTTGTAGTTTATGTTACCGAATGACGACCGGGTGTGACCTACTTGTATCAATAAATATCACTAGAATATCCTATTTAAATAGAACGCTCTATTCAAAGCAAAGACAGGCCATTCCAAAATTAACATAACATTGCCATTTACCTTCAGTACTAATGGCTGCCGTATTTGTGCAATGTACACACGTATTGACGATCATACGATTCATACTGAAGCAATTAGCTATACCATTATGAACTATTCCACTGCACTGTATACATGTCCGTCGATATTTTTACTCTTTTTATAGCGTATGACATTTAAGAACATTCCTAATGAATGTACGTTTACTTCCATGCTGATAATAAATATAATCTTAATGGTCTCTTCTTTGAATTAAAATGAATTTTTATACCTGCTTATCACCACCGACTTGAAATCAATAATTTTACCATACTCGTAAAGATTTATGAACAACATAGAAAAATGCATTCCATTGCCATACGCATGTTAGTAAACCTTTATCAACATTGAAAAGTTGATTTCTTTCATTTTTGTATGCTATAATAAAACTTAAATAAGTTTGAATTTCTACCATATTATTTTTAAAACAGTTTAGATTATGTTGGTACATATTTGTAGGCTCAATTAGTTAATTGCAAATACTCAAATCATAATTAACTCATCATTCACATTTAAACATGAGGTGTATATTTATCAATTAGTCGAAGTGTAATTGTTAGAAAGCCCAATTTTTCTCAAGAGACGTATTCGGAATTTATTGAATAAGAAACGATAATTAGGAAATTAGGGATAAATATGTATAACTGGGTATATAGGGTTGAATAGATTGTAGGTAGGTAGCTATGATGGAGAGCTAAGAAGCCCGGTTATCGAGCTAGGAGTACAAAATGAAGCAAGGTTTAGAGTAAATTGAGATTGAACATGACATACTGAAATTGATAATAACACATGGCTTGGTGCGGTTATCTCACGATCAGTCTCATTCTCTTTTTCAGACAGGCAGTCAAGTCAAGTCAGAAACAGACAAGAGGCAGAGCCAATAGATATACATAGATCTATGGTCTGCAAGTATCTATAGCCGAAGAGAGAGTACAGACAAACAAGACAGATACATCATTGTTCACTTTGTAAACATTAATAGGGCCATGAAGAGCCTTGAACTACAGACCCAGTAAACTGAGTGAGACAAGTCAAGTGAACTCAACTCAATAAGCCATTATTTTCTAGTCCTCTCCGACTTCACTAAAGTGGATATTCTTTCCTCATGTTACTACAATCCTATTTCAATATCTATTATATAATAATTGTTTATAGATCAAATAATATAATTGTACCAACTTTATCTATAACCTATACCCGCTGTATAAATTTCAGCATGTTTGCATAATATCCCAATATATACGACAGATGTAAGGACATTTAAATTTACGTTACGTCAATGGAAAATTGTTATTTTTCCCTCTTATTTATTGCCTTCACTTTCATACTGAATTATTTTTCGTGATATATTTTTGTATTCAATTTTTCCAGAATTAATTTGTCCTTCCCATTGAAATGATTTACTTTTAAGTTTCTGCAATTCATATGCTAAAATATATTTTTTTCTGTTTTACATATAGTTTCGTAATCTAGACATTCGATTTGTCTTTACTTTCGAGTAAGGTAACAAATTATGCAATTTGCAATTTTCAATGCTTTTTTTGTGAGAATTTAGAACAGAAATGATAGGACGTAATTTTCCCCTCATGAAATATTTTTTCAAGACCTCATGCCTATTTATAAAGTTAGGGTAGATTGTTAGTCGAGGGAAAATTCTAAAAGAAATCACACAAATGCAGGACAGTAGATGTTTATATTTGATCATTTCATAATTTATGCATTGAAGCGTAAGTACTTAGGAGATTCTAGGCCAGGCCAAGTTTACTCTTTGTAGGTGATGGGGGGGAGCAAAAGGTAATTGAGCAGGTGCGAGGAGTTTTATTGTAGCTGACAAATGGCTACTACTTGATAAATAGTTGTAATGCCATTTAGCTGGGTGTCGTTGATGGAAGGGAAGAAGAGGATCTTAAGAAGTATTAGGTGTGGACCTTTTTGAGAATGACGCCATTATCTACCAATTTCTATTTAGCAAGGAGATTCTGTAAGGTCTGCTAAGTGAAAGAGAGGAAAAGTAGAAAAGTGAAGAGATAGAGAAAACCAGATGCGATGACATTAAACTGAACAAACAAATGTAAATGATAGGAAATACAAGGCCAAACCGAGCAGACAATTCAGACCAGTAGGTTAAATAGCGTGGAGGTTCGTTTACACTTTAAAGGAAAACAAAGGTTGCCATTGAACTAAATGACTAATCGCAGCAATCTTGAATGAAAGGAAAACAAGTCTGATCAATGAAGAGCTTAGTATCCAACCTGAGACTAAAGTATTCTTCTTCAAAGCGCATTTTGACTCTACGTTGACATTCCTGAGATCAATAGGTATTAGTGCAGTTTTACAAAACATAATAAATATAACCTAGTTTTGAGACATTTTGTATACTTGGCATTACAAGCATCTTTTGTTTGACAAGTGGACGTAGTGTAGATAACATAATATTAAACAAACACCTAAGTGCATACCTTTACTATATACTATACAATACACACAGAAAAATAAAGAAAACAGACGCTGTGGCTAAAACAAACATGATAAATACAAATAGGTTCCTATTCTCTGTTTTGGGTTAAAAAAGGCATAGTTGGTGCATAGTAGACTAATAATACAGATCAAAAATAGAAGTACTAGCAACTAGCTAGTAGGTAGAGATAGTATCTGTTTGTAGTATCAATTTGGAGAATTGTATTTGTGTTGCTTCTGTTGTTTACTCCAGAGTAGCACTTGTCCTCCACTTGGCTCCACTCGATTCATCTTGGCTCAAATGTAATCCTCGAAGTGTCTCTAACAAGCAAATAAAGACTGAAGCTTATCGTGACTATTTCCTCAGATGCATCTGTATGTGGAGAGATAGAATAACACGACTACATTCACTTTGCGTCAGCAATCGGCATTCAACTCTCAACTCTGTCAGCTTTCCAGCTCAAACAATTTTGTCTCTTATTTTCTATTATTATATTTGTTTGGCAGTCTAATTCTGTGTGCAGGAGTAAATATCCAGTAGAATTGATGGACTCTCTCTCCCCAATCCGACAAACTATTATTTCTTCCAGAGTGCGGTGAAAAAAGAGCTGGAGCAATAATGATCTCGAAAGTGGGCATCTATCTCTTCTTACATAGCATCTGACGAAATTCCCGTTCATCTCCCTGATATGATCATCAAATATATAAGATTCATAATTATATCTCATGCATTTACCATATAACGGACACTATATAAGGTTTGTAGAAACAAGACAAGGGAGTATTGTTTGGGAATTGAGATAAGTAAGCCAATCGTTGATACCATTAGCATTGGTTGAATGCCTTGTGCTATGAATACATAGCAATTTTCAAACTTCCTCCGCTATTATGCATCTAATGTATGTAGCTGTTGTCACGTCACAGAATCTTAGCTCATTCTCTTCTCCGAAATAGGATTGTGCCTATGGATATTTTTAGCTAAGACAATAATACCGAGAATATCGATGGCAAAGGCAGAAAATATATTTCTCTGGAGATTTGATTACTTCTTTTCTTTCCGTCTTCCAATCGTCATTTTCAGTCACGATTTCCTTGTTTACTGCTTTAGCATACACAAACGCTTTTTCCATAAGTTATGCGCAGACCATGACTTATTATTCAGATTCCTACCGAATAATAAGTCTAGTACACCTGCTAATATTATCTACAATCTTCCTAACTTTACATTTTACGTAGACGTAGGTAGTCCTAGACAATCAAATTACCTACAGTCACTGTTTTACTACATCCGTCATCATTTTTGTCATGCTCTATTTACTTACTATTACCGACGAAGAATCTCCATTTATTACAGTCCAAAGCAAATTTACATTTTTATAGTATTTGCCTATTTTTATACCCAACGTTGACTTTTCCCATTCGCTAAGTACTTACTTAACAAGGTATGACGTTATTCCACGACTTTAAAAACCTCCGCGATAAGAGCCAGTCCTTGTTAGTAGCAAGCGATTATATAATAAAATTAATTTTAGTTGATGCTCAATTTTTAGCAGATAAATCATTTAGTTAATTATTTCTACAATGCCCTTCAAATGCACATGCTTGTATTTCTTACAGTGTGTAATAAATTAAAACTTTAGCAATTCGATCAAGTAATTAATTTGCTGAATTATTATATTTCTAGTATTGGTTTGTTATGGGTTTGCACGAATTAGCTGTCTTCTCCATTGCAAAAATATCAGGAAAGAATAGTTGGCTTAGGAAAAATGAGCGGTCTCAAAAGTCGTGTAACATAATAGTAGAAACAAGGGAATAGAAAGTATGGGAAGTAGAAAGATGCAGCAAGTTGTATTTATTTTGAGGTAATATTTGTCGGAAAAATGTATTCCGTGTCGGTATTGTGTGAGAATTGGTGATGCTCGTGTGAGATGAAATTAACAAGAGTTAGTAGGTGTATTGACAGGAATGCAGTGGATGTGTTGTACATAATAATGAATAAATAGCGATGTATTTAGATTTGCGAAAGAGTGTAGTCTCGGCAGAAAGGAAGGTAATACAAAGCAAACAAAAAAGTTTTTGGGGAGAAAAATAATTTCCCAAAGGTCTCATATTTAGAGGTCTGTAGATAAACAGTGGGGAAGAGGCAGGGTTTGCTTTGTTGGTTGACGTGGCGCGTATTTAGTGGAAGACTGGAGTAGTAGAGAATATATTACAACAATCAACTTCAGGATTACCTCCGATTACTTGTTCACACAGGCAATTTAGAAATGACAGGAAATTTCCGGGTAATGAATGAGACAAGCGAGTTGTCACAAAAGCTAAAAGTCATAGAGACATTATGGTAGGGAGAAAAGCTAAGCTAATCGTACGTAAGTAAGCAAGCAGCTTTCAAACTCACACGGCACGATCAGCAAAAGCTGTAGTACATGTACACACATGGACAAATATTATATAGTATGTGACCTGAACAACTTTCATCTCACTCTCTCCATTGTCCAATCCAGGGTAAATATAACAAAGACTTATACATGTATACCAGAACAATTACTTTCCATAGGTACTCTTTCTAATACTTTTCCTATGAATAACTAGTTAGTTAGTTGGTTAGTTAGACTGTGACATGTGAATAATATGCTTTATTTCCTACAGAGTCGCTAAAAGTTTACTTTATCCATGACTTAAGGACACAAGTTTACAACTACGTTAACATCCTACAACTATGAACTCGCTCCGACAAATATTCTCTATTAGCAAGTACGGTGAAGTAGGTGACTGTGCACTTGTACTCCACATAAACACCTACATACCTAGTACACAACAAAAAAGGAAAGCAAGGCAAGAGGGATGCAAACCAATTTAGCTGACTTACTTAGTTACTCCAATCCCAGGCAACTCTCAGAGTCAACTCAACCCTCAGAGCTGACGTTGTCATTGTCATCGTTTTCCGCACAATGCGACACACAGCATACGATTAGCTCCTAGCTATAATATTCTGTTATGCATTATGTACCACCAAAGTGGCTGCCCTGGACTTTTCCTCTGCAAGTCCAACAAACTTGTGCATATAGTAAATATAATATATTATTCCCGTCATGCTCTTCAAACTTCTTTCTCCAGTCATGTTCTCCCGTTACTTACAAATAATAAAACTCCAGAGACAGAGAGCCCAGTTTTAGCTTCAACTCTCTCTTAGTCCACAACTTGCATACATCCAGCTGAAAACACAAAATGCACAATGCCACAATGACTAACAAATTGATTACACGACAGAATATCACCTGCAGCACAAACTAAAATACTAGTATATAAACATTTTCTACTATTATCAACATTAACCTACCCCATTCTCAATTCACCGCTGGTCAACTTGACTTATTTACTACAGGTCAGAAAATCACTATTACTTAATTAATGTTTGTCCATCACCCTTCGATATCCTGTTCATTTTCCTATATTACCCTATAACTTGATTCAATTCACTCCGTATTAGCTAACTCCCTGGAGCCTTCCAATTTTTTTTGCAAAATGGGAGCCTGAAAATAATATTTACCGTAGATATATGGTTTAGCGTCATCAACTACGTTTTTAAAACAATATTTAGCTCTGGACAGTTGAATCAAATTATATGCTAATTAAAATTACCAATTCACACAGCTTTAATTATAAATCAGTCTATGTAAGCAATCTATTTTCTATTTGCATCTTGCTTCACAAAATACAGGTCTTTGCAATTCATGTCTGTCTGTGTAGCCTGATGTTACAATTTAATCGTTTATATACAATAATGAAATTAAAACAACCCTTAATACATAACATCACGTGGCTTAGAAGTAGATAAGGCTTTTTATACCTTTAAATGAAGGGTTGCTTTGTTAAACTGATCATAAAAGCTCCAAATTTAAGGATGTGCAAAATATGAGTCATAAAAACAACAAAAATTGAAAATTTGAGAATATATAAGTAACTATGCAAATGGGAATAAAATGCTACTACTTTCTTTGGTTTGGCAAAAAGCATCTCTTCCGTTTTGCCCTTTTCAGTGACGAAAGTTGTTGGTCGTTCAAACAATATAATACTTTTTTGTAATTGTATTTACATTCATTTTCAAGTAATTACCCTGTAATAAATTGATTGATATGCACCAATGAATATACTGACGCACAAAGAAGAAAGTAGTGTCTTAGTCATCAAAAGTTATTGGCAGAAATTGTAGTAAATGCCATTGTCATTGTGACTTTCTAAAGGTGGTTGTGTTGAGGAGCTCCAGAAATATTTATACAAATGCGGTCTTCACTGGGCTAGAAGGTTAGGAAAGCCGTCGTATATACAAGTGCCAAAAATTCATGGAGGAATGAAGCGTAAAAATGTCAGATGTGTTGTTTGTCATGCGTCTGAAGATAAAAATACATTCCCTTTGAAAAATATTAGCTAGGATGAATTGTATCTTAAATGAGTGGTAAGGTAATGAGGTTGCGTGTATAGCTGAAGATATTTCTTGAGCTCATTGGAGATGTTAGGAAGTTTGTATTGTGCGTCAGTGTAATTAGAAGGCTTATTGCGACAGAGATTATTAATAGTATATAGGACGCCGACTGTTATTAGCTGGTGGTAGGTAAGTATTTCGCATACACATTGTGTGGGTTAAGATTATTATGTAACTTTGGAGTAGAAAGGGCTTAGGTATATAGAAGAGCGTTCATTAGCTAGGTAGGAGGTGTGGGATTTTGGATCGAGATTGAGACAGTTTTCTCTAGGTTGTCAAGCCAATTCACAACATAACATCAGTAGAATAGAACGTGAAAGGTGGCAAGATACGATGGCATATGCAATGCTGTTCATGGACAGACAGGAAAGACATTGGGGAAAGGTAATATGCCACAAATGCTGCCATATATCAACATCAACTCTAACAGCTTTCATCTCCTATCTGACAACACAATACAAAAGTACAAAAGGGCAGCCAAATCCTGCTTACCAAATCCAAACTTGAGGAAACGTTTTCCATTTCACTTTTCCCCTATTTCCATTAACAACAGTTGACATTAAAACTCATTAGGAATTGCTATTTAAACTTTTAGGAATTTAAATACTGATTTTTAGTTTAAAAAAGTATAATTTTTTTGGAATCTATTTTAGCTATTTAGTGTTTTCCAAGGTTGGATTGCTAGCGCCGATTATCCATGACTGTTCATGTCCATGGAGAATAAAATTACAGGATAAATAATTCTTTCTCATTTTCGTTTATTGCGATTCTTTCTGTGATTTAGTAAATGTCTATTCCATCCACGTTTCCGTTGCTGCCGCCAGTTGACTTTGCATTTGCGTCTTTTCTCTCATGTTTTGTGTTTTGTCCTTTGACGGCTAAAAGCAATCACATTCAAATAGCCACAGGAAAGGGAGGGTTATCTCATTGAAACACAACGCAAATACAATTGCTACTTTAGTCTGATACTCTGTTTTATTTTTATCTCTATAGCATTTTGAATTTCATTGCTTATATATGGAGTTCTCTATGGCCTAAGGCTACAAGGTTCATACATTCATACACTACTGGACAAAATCCATATTTTGAATAGACGGGTAATGCATAAAAACAGTTACAGAATATTCTGTGGACTAGATAAAGGTGAATGCTATTTCTGTATGTCTTTGTATAGGTAAATGTAGAAATACATTATCATGAGACATTTTCTAAATACTAATAGCTTTTCTAGTTTGCAATTCGTAAATGCGTAAAGGAACTTCAAAGCACCTACGTAAAAACAAACTAAACAATAATGCACTGAATAGATAGCTCAAACTCAACAATTATCTATTGTTACTTGTATTGCAATCATTTTATATAACTGCACTGCTATTCATAAGACTCAATATCTAGAACGAAGAGAATACATCGTGAATATTTATATCGATAGAATGATGACTCCTTCACATATATTGCATCGTTGTCTTTATCGCGCCAGAATTTCCTATCCTTCCTATTGCCTTCATTCAACTCAGTCAGCCAAATCTGCTACAATGTTCATGACGATAATGTCGTGCTGGATGGCAAGTAGTTTCTAGTTCATCTACGTATGTATGCTCTAATTGTCTATGTAGTTGTGCACCTGTGTGACATAGTTACCCCATACTCTGTGTCCCCCAACCATTAAATCCATCTAATTCTACGAATAAAAACGAACAAATATATATTTATAATTCTAATGCATTAGCTCTTCTTAAATTTAAACTTACAGTGGTAAATGGGCACTCTTAATACAAAAATTTTTAAAAAATCATTGCAATGTTATGATTTTGCTTTTTAAATACCATATAACTTGATTCAATTCAATCTCGTAAAGTAATTAACCTCTCAATGTTTAGTAATCGTTGGGGGGCATTGAGACTCCGAAAGGAAAGTTTACTTGTAATTTACTCTGTTACAATTTCCTCTTCTGGGGGTTAACCATTAATATTTCCCATTGAATGATATGAATGAAAAACATAATTGACACTGGCAATTGAATGGAATTATGCAAAGAACAGTTCTGAAAATTACACTGCTGAATTTTAGAATGAAAAGTAAGGTAATTCTATTGTCATACGCCAATTAATATTTTAGTTGATAGCATCAATAGAACATACTTAAATGTGGCGATAAAAAAGGTTGGACAGAAATTAAATAAAAGTTTTGCGTTCAACCTGTAATTTAATACAATTTTAGATTCTTTTATCGTAGAGCTGAATAAAGGTTTCAAGTGGTCTGAATGTTTTTTGGATACAGTGCAGGCGAACAGAATATGCACATATTATATGTCTATGCGTGCATATCATAATCGTGCCTATCCTAGATAATTATTAGTGTACCATAGTTACTTATTACTGTAATGTTGTAAATAGATAAAATACAGGTTTTTGTTCTTTGATCTCATGTTCCGCATACTAGTGAGAACATTATAACAGAGACATTTCTTGGGTGGAGTTCTCTCATTAATTAGATTTTGTCAGTTCACTATCCAATCTTGTGAAGGGCAATTCTGTAAACAAACTTAAAATAAACTAGGTATAGATGAATATATGATTCTCCAGAGCAGTTGAGTAATAATCCCAATGAAGACACTACAAGTGCATGGTAATATTATTTCGTCTTTCATAAAGTAAACACAATATCCAAGCGTTTAGGGACAGAACGTGCTGTGGCATTAACCGTATGTAAATTAGATATCTTGCTATATCATTTTTGATCCTGGACAAGCGGAACTTGATGGATTACTAATATCTTTATTGTCCTAAGTATCATCATAAGTCCTGAATTGAGATTCACCAAACTGACATGAATAGCGTGGCAATTTTTCATTGGCTAAGGTGAAACACACAAAAATATAGGAATCCCCATGGAATTTTATAGGTCGAAAATGAATGTCGTATTAGTGTACCTACGATATCAATAGCTGAGTAGTTATTTGTTACGGTAATAGAAATAACGGCAATTTGAGAGTTTACATGAATAATTATGATTTATTAGCATACAATTTTGCTTTTCCTTTGACCTCTAAACTCGCTCTGATATAACAAAGGATTTTGTAAGAAAAATAACATATGGTTATATGGGTTATAGATAATTATCACTGAAAAAATCCGTTCAAATAGTCTTTTCATTGGAAATGAGACTTAATTCATGCAGACAAGCGTATCATTTCTTTAACGGCATATTTTTTGACAGTAGCAAAAAACAGGATTTGTGCTGAGTTAGCTATAAGGTGAATAAACATTTTAGAAATAAACATGACATGACACTAAGTGAGAAATGGTATGCAGCGCAGCAAGAGATGATGAATCGCGAACCATTCATTAGCAGTAGTTACTAACTACTTAGAAAATCTGTGGTGACGCTCAGATCCTATCAATGTGATGTAAGCATCTTTTGTTGTATAACATGAATAAATAATACGACTATTGGGAACACTAAATGTGAAGATACCTACCGACAGTTGATATTTCGATGAGATTAAACACAGTAAATATACAATGACTACAGTTGCTACATACTTAAAGGCACTTCAACTCGTGCGTCGTAAGAATTAAATACCATAACGCTTTAACGTGAAATTAAATTGACATCTTTCCAGTAAAAACAGTTTATTAAACAATTTACATTACAAACATATAAATAAAATTTTGATAGAAACAGGCTTTCGTTTTCAGTTAGGAGAAACGTCAAAAGCTAATCAATGTTAATTTATTTCCATCGTAAAACAAAAAGTCCCATTTAACAGATGCTCCCATTAGTAGATTTGATGTCTTAACTAAATGTGTGTTTCTGCTATTAAGATCATTTACATGACTATGCAGATATTCCCTACATACTTATACTCTTACTACTAACTCAGATACTTGTTTGTTGTAGCTTTGTAATTGGAGTCATATGGATTTATGATTATCTATTATAATTTACTGGCTACAAACTACGTCACTGAAATTAACATTCAATCCACATTGGTAATTCTGCTTCAGTAATAATAACTCCATATCTACAACTTATAACAGGCAAGCCTATGCCAAGTTGTATGTAGTGTATGCTATCGATAAAATATAAATAAGTGCGGTAGGTAATACATTTACGTTAATAGTTGAATTACTTCTGTGCGTGGGTAGAAGTTTGCACTTTGGACATGTACATGGAATATTCTTACCTCAGTGCTAAGTACACTACTGCTTATGTAGATTGTGGATGCATATTATAGTACCTATACTGACTCGTATTGTAATAAGAGACCGATAAAGAGAGCTCAACACACAATCTATCGTGTATGCTCACTTAGCAATGGCTAATATGCAAAACGTTGTCTTTTTCGTTGTCGATGAGAGTGTGAGCATGTCAGAGCGTTTAGTTGATATTTTAATAATGCATAAGCAATACGTTCACTTTGCTAACTTGAAACAAGAATAGGATAATTCAGCAGTCATGTTTATGTCATGTCATTACTATCATACTTGTCTATACTCATTTGCATTACAAGAAGAGTCTCACATCTGCGTGCAGTGCAGATTATCTCTACTCAGCAAATGCAGCGTACTTATTATATTATAATTATCCTTCATCAGATATCTAAAAGGAACGTAAAAATTTAATTCAGTTAATAAAAGGTATTCCCTACTCCCTAGGCAAATCCTCTTTCCTAGAAGTCACATCCTTCTACAGCTACATACAAATGTGGTTGCTATTACTTTATGCAGCAGAAACATTCACTAAATTGGTAAAACACGCAAGTTTTATTCCTATACTAGGAAACTTATCTTTTCTTACGTGGGAGAGCAATTTTACAATTGTAAGCTGATTTCCTACTTAAAATAGAAACAGAATGTACGACATTATGACATTATGCATATCAGATGACAAAGGCAAATAAACTAATAAATATTAATATGTTCGGTTCCCATAGTTAGCAGTGGTTCAACCCCTTCAAAATCTTAAATAATCTATTGCTTTCCAATACTGTTGACATTTGATTCCTTATTGACGTGATACTGCAGATTATTTATAGCTATGAACATTAATTTTAATTGATCATTATCATGAAAAATTGAAATTTGATATTGAATTTTGCTTTGGTATTGACGTCAACGTTGGTTAGACAAAGAAAATGGAACAGGGGGAAAGAGAAGTCAAATCAACTGAGAGTCTGGCCATTATCAGTATTTATTGGTAATTCGATATCTCTGCCAATATCATCGGTCGACATTATAATGCATAATAATACTGACTCACTTTATCGTTTGCTGAGAAGCAATGTATATTTGGCGACGATGGCAATAGATAAGCAAAGATAGGGAGCTTTAACTAACCTCTCTTCTGATGATTATGCACACTAAATAAACTACTTACTTAGCACACAGTAGAGTACAGACTTACTTAGAAAATGTAATAGGAACATAATATGTAAATAGATAGTAATAGAGTAGTAGTAGATGATGATAAGTGTGTATGCAGACTCTTACTTTGCATATAGGAAAGTGAGTAGAAGAGAGATAGGAGAGTGAGCTACCTATTATCTTGAAAGAACTGACAATGCATAAGTTGATGATAGAATACTAGACTAGGTATTGTGATTGGTAGCTCATTGTCTGGTGTTGGGTTATGGTTTAGTTAGTAGTAGCCGAGTGGAGTGTGGACAGGGATACGCACAACAAGAGCACGTAAGTAAGTAATAGTAACATAACGTAGAGTTAATAGGTAATAGTATTTATTGTTGTGGACGAGGAATAGATAATATGGCTTAGGGGTTGCATTGCATACTGCACTCAAGCAGCTCTCACGAACGTCTCTGCAGGGACCTTCACTTTTAAAAGCAATGACGATCACATTAGCAATCAGTCCTCATCTCGGTTGCGATCCCAAAACATCTCCCACCGATTTTTCCAAGTTGACCCACAGATTTGTAGACGCGGACAAATCTATCTATTAGCATAGACAATTCATTAGAATAGAGAGGGAGACGAAACTGGATCGTCTTAGTCTCAGCGAGCGGAGGGCCGTCTCGTCAGTCGACTCGAACTCTGCTTTCAGTTCACTACTCCTAATCATTCTTCCGTTTGACCATTTTTATTATTAGGTTTCCCAACCAACCAACTCTTTTATCTAGTTGACGTCCCTGTTTTGCAATTTAGTACTACCACCTTAGAAGAGAGTCTTATTGTTGTATAGAGATAAAGTACACAGGAGATAGTCGTATTTGCAGAAATAGAGAGAGTCTGTTATCATTAGTGTATCTGGTGTCAGGGAGTCTGTAAATATCCAAGTATCGTCGTTGTCGGGCTCTCCCACCTCGAAAAGACGTCTGTTGACGCCACTCTTTCTCTCAGTTCATGTGGACTCACGTGTAACGTAAACGTTCTCTGTTGAAACTTAACTCATTCCCTGTAGTGTGATTTTGCAAGCGAGTGAACTAAAAGTGGAGCAGCTTTATTACACACGAGCCAGGATGGAGACAACAGTTTTGAGTCCGTCTGTATGGTCCATTCGGAAAAATTTGCAAGAGACATTGGCGCAGGCAGAAAAACAAGCTTTGGAAGGGAAGACACCTTACACACCGCCTAGGCAGATTTTACAATATCTCGTGAGGTAAATCCTATACTCATCTTATATCCTTTATACTTATGTAGTACTTAGTGATATACGTCTTAGTCTTGTGCTAATCGCACTATATCCTCCTATTACTTTTCTATTACTACCTGCTAGACCTGACTTACTTGTAATAGTTACTTTACTGGCCAAGTCTGTACCATGTGCTCCGACTCCGACCAACATCTCTGCCGAGGACTATTAGTGTTCTCTATTTGAATTCGTCTATCCATAAAGAGAATCATAAAATCCATCCTCCGCTGTCATACATGTCATCTACATTAGGCTTTACACGCTCATGCTCTTTTCTCTATTACTAAAGATAACTACATAATAATGCGACACGACAGTTTGCTCACCAGCCGAGCCCTCCCTCTCCTCCTTTATCGTCCCTGCACTAATCCATGTAACACACACAGAGCTGTAAACTTAACTACTCATCTGCCGTGTACGTGCACTCTTACCCGATTAAAACTTTCAATTAGGCACCTACTATATACTATTTGTCATGGTCATACCAATATGGATGTGTATGGCAGCCATAATATCACCCACCTAACATTATATTAGATTCCTTTAACTTATGACAAAGAAGTTCCTTAGCCTTAGCATCAGGGAGGTAGGTCACATATTATATCGTGCATATGGCAATACGAGTGTCATAATATTTATTACAATATTTATTACGACTTCTCTTTTTAACAATAGTCTCTCTAATGACGACTACGCGACGTCAAGACGCTATCTAGAACAATTAATGCCCTTTTTTAACTAAACATTTGCAATGGAAAGTAGGGATTCCATATTAGTCATCATGCTCCCAATTATGTAGGTATTGTCCACATTATATATTTGGAAAACACTCCTCGCTACTGTTCCGCTAATCTATGTAGTTTTATGTGTCATTGACATATACATCATAAGCTCATACTATAGTCAAGTAGTAGTACTTGCATGAAAATGCAACACTTGGGTCTATTATTACTACTCTTCTGTAGTACTTTGATGCTTATCGTCATCCGATGAAAATATCTTATACATATTTTATACATCCGTTGTAATATATTTAAAATAGGGTATAATATATAAAGGTGGCAAAGGATTCTTCTTTTATTAGCTTTATTATGCGAGATGAGTAATTTTTATGATGAGGTTGCATATAGTAAGAGTATTCTTTGATCTGGGGAAGAAATTTGTTGCCGGATATGCGTAGTTGGGTATAGTGTAGTCAAGTGTTTCGCGGTCATCATTTTATTCAAGGCTGTTGGTCCATATAGTAATATACATTATTGCCATCATGATATAACAATCTCTCTTTTCTTTTTGGTTAGATAATAAATGTGCATATGTATTATGAGTATGAAGTGATGTGAGGAGGATTTCAGCTCATTGTTAAGCCATTAAATACGATTGCCTCAAATAATAAGCACATTATTTTGTATCAATCCATCTGGTTGCTAACATGGCAGGAAACCAACCGCAATTCATCCCACAAAACCCATACTGATAATCTACTTCCACATTGCTACAATTTGGACACTTTCCATAACCAACAACTTCACTTGACTTATGGCGCAATTGTTACGACTGATTTTATCATTTTCCTTTGCGGCCACCAAAACTCATTGTTAGCTACTTACAATTAGTCGTTTGAAAACGTCTTCAATGTCAAAAATTCCACTGAAACTCTTTTGCATTCGAGAGATTCTTTTGTACTTCTTTAAAGCGTCTCCCTTTTTGGCCAAAACCAAAAGTGACATGCAATAAAGGCAACACATTGTTCGCTCGAGAGGACATCTTCAACATTTATACCTACTGACTTTGAGTCATCCCTGTAAGATCTTATTTGAATGTCGCTTGTCGCATTTAGACTTATCTCTTAATTGCATTAACTACGTTATCATAAAGCTTCAGCATGACTGCTCAAAATGTCATTGCCCACGCTTTCATTTCTCGACCCATAAATAGACATACTATTATTATCAATATTCTCAAACCATAACTCACATTTTTAAGCTAACCACTAAATTAAAAGGGTATCTAAATTCACTGCAATTCTTCTCATTCCTCTAAACATCAATAGAATCTACTCAACCATTCTTACTTAATACGTTAATAGTTTTGTAAGTATGTACTTTAGTAGGCTTAGGTATACGTAATTATTAATTGGAAATCCTCATACCAACTTGATTGACTTAATTTGTTTAGCCATCCTAAATTGGTTATTTAGTTGAATTTGTATCATTTGCAAATCTAATAATGGCTAGGGTAATGTTAGCAAAGCTCTGAATATCAAAGAGAGTATCTATCAAGTTAATTCGATTTTCCAAGAAATTTTCAATGTATGCGTATATTCAATGCTTATAGATAGTGAAATGTTACCTTACTGCATGAGCTATGGGAATGAGAATACTCATCAATTAGTCTAATTTGGCGCAGCCTCTGGCCATGTCAATTAACAACCTCAAAGCAAGCAATACTGAGCATATTAAGTTATCACCCTTTAATTAATGATGATAGAAAATTAAATGAAAAGCCATCTTTCTCTGAAATGTGATCGCTCAACAGAAAATGTAGTCAGCATTTCATAAAGTATTTGTTATTCGTACCTCCCAAATTGTTTTAATGCCCAGATAAAATGGAACCTGGATTTCAATATATTTTTAATATTATAACCTTAATATTTTTACCATTATACTGATTGATAAAATGTACACACTTTATTGCTCCCATCTACATTTTTCATACACGTTTAAATTCAAAGATATCATTTTGTATCAGAATATGAGTTTGACCGCATTTTATTGCTAAAATCACATCTTTAAATTATTATCTATTAGTATTAAGTTTGTAATGTCGACTCTGATAAGATTTTAATGCTTATTCTACAAAATACGGTAGGACAAGAGAGTCTTTTGTTCCTAATAAATATAACAATAGTGAATAGGTAGTGTGTAAGTATGTTAGCAAATATTCTCGGCAGGATACCATTGATCTAATATTAATATTTGAATGCTGTATTGAAAATAATTATAATTGGGCTTTGTATCTTTCTTATTTTGCTATGACATCATGATAGATCTGTTCATGTCAGTGATAAATATGACATTACGATGAATTTTATTCTAGATAAAACTGCTTATTCTCTGAGAGTCAGCTAAAAAAATTTGCAGCGTTTAATGACTTGAGTTTTAGTACTTGCAAATGGCAATCAAAATTGAATTTGTGTCCTAAGGAGAACCAAGAAGTATTTGTACGACTGTGTTTTGTAGCATAGATAATAATAAGCAACATGAGATAAATAATTATCTGATGGTGCACTAGACTGTTTATTCACGAAAATAATTACCTATTCATGTTTCTTGCTAATTACATCTTGGTAATCAAGTCGAGTTTGTATGACGCTTTTAGTATGCGTACATGCTGTCTATTGATGAGTGGAATTTTTCCAAGCTCTGTAAAAAGAACATTTAATAATTTGAATAATGAATGTCACTGTTAATAGTGCAAGGAGGTAGGTAAATACATTGGCGATTAAATGCTTTCATATTATTAAATGTATAAAAAATTCTTAAGTATATAATTCATACATTCACGAGAGGTTCCAAAAAAACTGGGCAGAGATAAAAAGCTGCAAAATTGAACTGATTATGAAGTTGATGCTAATATATGGTACAGATCTGTAGTATTTAGAACGATGTAGAAGTTCATATGCCAAAAGGGTAGCATATCAGTACAAACTACAACTGTAAGTACATGACTTTGGTGGCTTGAGTTTTTTTAGGTACCTGACTCTGTCTGTCTGTTGGCTAGCTATTGAGTCTATCTGCTATTAAACAAGTTCTGTTTCTGTTGTCATAACTTTTGCTTGCTTATTATTCAGTTATATTATCAATACTCGCAAAAAATTAACACTGATTATATCTACCGCAAAACTTTTGATTAAATAACACGATACTAATGCTTCGCCTGCAAAAGTAGAGGTACAAACTTGTATATAATAGTATACTTGGTAAAAAGTAATTGGAATCTTGTGATCTTAACATTTCCATCGAGTCATACACGTCAACTCTACGTAAATTACACTTGCAGTAAAAACAATGGTACTAAATACACATTTATTTTTCAGTTCTTATTTTTAAATGAAAAATAATAGAAAAATTAAGAGACAAAGATCCAGAAGCAAATTGTAATTGGGTTTTTATTACTTAACTCCTTTTCTCTTCAATAAGTACTTACAATTTGTAATGGGTACTGGGTTACTTGTAGTACTATGACGTTTGTTCCATTTTATTTTTGAGGAGCTTAAAAAATTGGAATTCTAACTAGGGTTTCCCTGATAGAATTTTTTAAGCATTTCCAGGATGTATTTGAGATGGTTTCACCTTTTTATCACTTACCTCCTTTTGTGAGATTTATCGATAAGTCACTATAACAATTACAAAAATGTACATATAGTAATTGTTACAATAAAGAATTTTTTGAGAATAATATTTCCATGCAAAAACCTTGAAACAGTGGATTTAATGGCTACATCTGTTTTTTTACATTTTTAATGGCTGTAAATGAGCATTGTCTCCAAAATATTTTTATATAGATGCAATTTCCTCTAAATTTAATTGTGTAATAATTAACATTTTGAATTTAAATAACGCCATGGGGCACAAATATATATTTGGTACAATCTTTTGGCTACATTGTCCAAGTTATTGGGAATATTGATGTAATTCAAGTTTTACAAGTCATTTTATGATAGGTAACCTAAGACCCAAAATATGGACATGACAACAGAAAGTCAATGCATTGGGAAGGCAGTAGAATAGAGCTTGAAGACGAGCTTCTATTTATGTCTTGCTAAGCCAACTTTACATATAACACCTTATTACATCTCTTTTTCCAGTTTTTAGCACACGGAATATTACAATAGGCAGCTAAATAAATATGCGAAAAGGTCTACATATATAGAAGCTATGACAACTGTAGGTAGGAGTACATATCTTACTACTACTACATAACAAACTACATAGCTCTACGTAATGTTTTGTGAATTCATACTTTCTGTTGGCACGGACTCCCCTATTGATAGGATCCGTGCCAACGGAAAGATGATTCCTCCAGTAGCTGGAATCATGATCCTCGCCCGAGTCTCTGTCAAAAGAATATCCGAGCCTGTCAAGAATGCCCTCAAAATAACCAGGTACGATCTTATTATTCAAAACGCATGCAAAATCCTAAGATTGAAATGCACATCGGGTATATCATCCCTCCGCATGCACAAACTCATCATACATCCCTCTTTCTACTATGCTAAGTATACACACTCTTGATATAATCCTCTACTTTACTTTCACTACCACGGAACAAAAAACTATTGCTTTTTTAAAAGATTTTAAAAATTCATTCCAACCCATTTTCTCCATTTCAAATTTAAAACTCTACAATAAATCAACTTAAGACTTTAAGCTTTTGAAATAAACAATTTTTCCAGTCTAGACTTTTAGCTTATGTTTTAATTATGTCAATATTTTACGGGTAAAAAGTGTAAATTCACATTTTTTGTTCCCTGTCGAAGTGACTGTAAGAGTGAACTGCTGAACTTTACAATAAATATTATGATACGTAAGATGTATTTTTGCTTTTGATGTTCTGGAATTCGTCGTACAATTCAGAGTACAGATAATATTCTCATCTCAGATATCATTCTCCCTTTCAGCTCTAGTCATCAATCTCTATTGTCATGAATTCAAAATACCATTGCAACGCATTGTAGAAATAGATATTGATGCAAAGACTTTTCTTTTGTCAAAAAAACGTCTTGCATTGATATTATCTTACTATAAGGAGCCAGTTGATATACTTTAGTAGATTTCTTCTTCTCTCTACTGGATAATAATATTTTATTATTGCAAAAAAAGCTGTACGAGTATTTATATTATCCAAGTACATCATAAAATTCCGCCTACATAAAAACACACTCCTTCTGTTTTATATCGAATTTATATATTACCTGCTTTCTGTGTATTTCAGTTCTGTATCTGTCGTAAAATATAGATTTCTTGCCTGCATTATTATTACATTACAAGATACTACAAAAAGTACATTAAAGTAGATGTACATACATAATAAGTACATAGGGAGACATTAATTTCCATATTTATGAACGCAGAAAGAATAGAGACAATGAAACTTTAATTCATTATTCCATCTTATAGAGAAGCATGTCGTATTCAAATAAATATGCATTAGTATCTCTTTTTCTATAAAGCGTTGCAGAGCAGAGCTAAAAAACCTATGAATATTACTAATGAGTAAAACACGGATATGTATGCTGGACAAAATTCCCCTTTTTATCTCCTTATACCTGCCTGCCAACATAAATTCTCCTTTTTAATGTCTTGTGTAATTTCATTTAGGAAAAACAACTATCATAAAAACGCAGAAACGATATATACAAACAAATTTAGCCTTAATTTTGTATTCTATGCTACAAAGTGTAATTCAATGCGCAGCGCAGTTATTAAAAAAGTTTTTTGGTCTTACTATGCACTAAAGGGACGGTTTTAGCTTTTAGTATCATTATCCATTGCAGTTGCATTTTGTGAATGTAGGTAGCATTTATCTAATTGGCTATCTATTATAGTAGTTCAATCTGAGAGAAACGTTTTTATCATTCCTTGATTGAACTAATCATTTTAAAACCTTTAGGCATGAGTTTCATCATAAACTTACGCACAATGCATATCCAAGCCGCAAAATAAACTTTGGCGAACACTGCCAAAACACCGTTACGCCTTGTTTCTCTGAAACATGTAAATGGAGATTACAGTGTAGTACAGTCACAAGAAGTTAACTTGGCAAAGCTAGCTCCTCATCAGTTTGATAGTTACCATTCTAGGATTCTAGTATTGTCGAGTGTATGGATTTACATCCAGCACGTAACTTATAATGCAGTGAGAACTTTTCTCTCTTTAACGAAACTCTAGAAAGCGCATTATTAAATAGTTTTTAAGTATAAGTACCTAATCTGAGACGCGATACTTAAATCGGCGCATATTTAGATTCTGAAGTATGTACAATGGTATAATACCATCTACATCGTAGTCACATCATAAGATAGCTATAAATAAATGCACCATAAATATCACAGAAAAACTTTTCATGAAAAATTTACCTGATCATAGAAAAAAATAACTTTGTGCATTGCCTACATTGCTTTATCCTATTAGTTTTTCATATTTATAGCAAAATATATTACGATTTGTAATGAAATTCTGGTTTGTTTAGAAACATACCGATCTGCACTAAAATTTTAAATTTTCAGTTTGTAAAATTTTTTAGATTGAATTTTATGCGGTTCCATTTAACCTTATTTGACAAAGTTTAAAAACTTTAAAAGCTTTTTATACCAACTAAAGAATCGTAATACAAAGTAAGTTTCAAAACAAACTGTGTCATACATGATAGTCCGTTCAATCATATTTTCTAGTAATTCATGACAATAAATAGACTATAGTGCACTGTGGATTACATATAATCTGACGGGTTATGTTTCGTCGCAAGAAAAAAGTGGATGGACAACTTTTCCACGACATCAGAACTAATCAGGATCAAACTTTTCTGAACCCGGTTCATGCCTCCGTTCATTTTATGGCAGAAATGTGCAGTATACTTAAACATTATAAATGTGAGTGAAATTGGAAGGTATTTGAATATTATGCGTATTATTTGCCATAATTCTGTATTCAACGTGCCATGAAACTTTTACAGTAAACTAAAGTGAGCTACGGGTAATAATAACTTTGCGAAATTGCTCTGAGTAAAACTATACCTCCAAATATACGGGGACTAATGAATACTGCACATTATTATTATACTTATATACCTTTTTCTTTACTTCATGCTCACAGTTTTACAACTTAATGTACATGTGTATGCAATATTATACCAGGAACATAAATTATACAGTTTCGTAAAATTCAAGACCGGACAATACAGCATGGGGCATTAACTCATTGTCAAGTTTCAACTATTTAACGATTTACATGTCATTAACATCGAACCGAGCCACCTAAACTCGGCTCAAAGAGAAAGTTCTTTCATAGCCCCTGGCACTTCAGTTCTAGATATAGATATAGCCTATAGTGACCATTTTCAACTGCTCAAAAAATGAGACACTACGACACAAGTAGATTTATTCATGATTTCATACCAAATTTCTCAAAATGGTCATGGATTACTGAAATGAGATTTATTTAATACAGTAGACATTTTATAGTGATTAGGTAACTATAGATTTGCTATAGACATATTTTGTAAATATTTGTCATAAGTTCATATCAGATTTATTAAGCTGTGTATATTTTTTTTAATTTAAAGCAAAAATCGTTTAAAACATTCTTTGAAAACACAGAATATAAATTGAAATATAAATTCTCAATGCAATGGAAAGGTTAGTATAGTAAATTCAGCTATCATTGGACGGGTAATTAATTACAGTTAACAACCAGAGATACACACACAGTATTTTCATATACCCATTATAATGTACTTACACAAACCATCTTTTACACAGTTTATCATTTAGAAATTACTAATATACAAAATGTATAAGTATAAGGCCTGGATCTATAATATCCTTGCGAGTAGAATTAAACTATCCCAAAAGCTAATGATCTTTTGTGAGAACCATACAGTCTCAGTTCCACGGAATGGATATGTATGTATTCTGTATTAACCAAAAATAGTAAAAACAAAATTCCAATACCTGTTATAGAAATAATTCATTGGAATTGAAGCCCATAAAATGAAGGTAGGATTCTTAGAAGATTTTATTTACACAGATCCTTTTAAGAATCATTTAGGAGGAAATTCTTTTTTATGAATTATTCTCTCTTAGGAATCAATGTATCTAAAGAGAGAGGTTATCGTATTTTTGTATTTTTTACTGGATAATTTAAATAATTATTGAGAATAATTGAATACATAGCGAAAGTAAAAAATGGCAATAAATTTAGGATATTTGCAGGTTTAATTTTGAGCATAGAGGTAGGTAGTATATGAGAAGAGATGATTGTATCTGGAGTTGTATTCTGCGAATGTGTGAATGGGAACTGTATGATTTTTTGTGGAATGGCACTGTTTTGAATGAGGGTAGGCATGGATATGGCGAGAGTAGATAGATAGCCACACGTAATAATTATTTTATAACGTACGATACCTTTCTAGCCAGGTAAGTAAGTTACTTGTTGGAAATTATCATAGGGCATATAAAAAGAGGAGAGGGTAAGGTCATTCTTCGTAAGTTCAAGTAAACTGGCTTCATTAAATTGCATGCATGAAGTTCAAAGCGAGTCTTGCGATTGCGACTACTTCCAATTAGATGCTTTACATTTTTATATGTGCAGTAGCTCCCACGTAGTGAGTGATAGTGATACAATAGTACACCTACCTGCCTTTACCTGCCTGTCTGTCTGTGTCGCACCCATCAAGCCAACAGCCGAGCACACCAAACCAAGCAAGGAACCCAATGAGAACTAGTAGACGACGGCTTATTATATTGCCCGAACTCAAATGTTTTGTCGATATCCAACTCAATTATGGGCTCTTGTTTTATTAGAGTTTAGAGTTCTGTGTGGCTCGTTGGTGTAGGCAGCGTACAATTAATAGTGCAAATGCATTTAAAGTTTAAATATTAAACCCGTCTGACTGACTGATCTCCATAGGTACGTTATATACTCACTTATATAGGTAACTATATACATACAGATCATCTATATAGACATTCTAAATGAGAACAATCTTCTTATCACTGCCCATTAACCACATAAGTATAAATTACCGATACCTACCATTAAACTCATTATCAGACATTATTATATATTACAGGTAGGTGTACTCAACTCTGGTTCATGAGATAGATACTATACTAACTACTTATCACTAACTGGAATATCAATCTCAGTACGCTGTACACTTTTTGTTACATCATTTTGTGCAGTGAAATTTCCTTTTTGTTTATTTACTTTCATTTTTTGACTTCGCGACTAATTTTAACACAATGAGACATCTACTAAGTGAATTATAGCCAATTCTATAGGTAGAACAAAACTAAATCCAAAGAGAGCTTAAGAAATTTATAACTATTATTATACTAACGATAATTAGCTACATTTAGATTCTTTCTTAATCCAAATGTAAAACTGCAATATAGACAAATTATTTTACTATAACAGGCACAAGCGTTTAATCTTTGTTTAGCCTAAACCCCAATATATAATGTGTGTAATTTCCTAAACACATGCTTTTAGAGGCGTGCAGGCAAATAAAGGTACTATTACTACGAACTTAATCAGTGTTCTTTCTCCCAGGAATAAACTGCAAGATTATTATTTTAATATTTTCCATCAATTGTATAATTGAAATGCCATTTTAAATATAATTGTAAATTTATATTTATCAATTCTCGTTCATAGCAGATAAGATAGTAATAAGTAAGATTTTCGTAAAGCATTAGTTAGCAAGCACGTATTTAGTAGGGGGGCGGGGGGGGGCGCAGCGCCCCCCCTAAGTCTTAGAAAAAGAGGATTTTTTTCTCAAAAATGGCCTAAAATTGCAAAATTTTTTCGCGCTTCGCGGGATTATGTCTTATTTTTGGTATAATTTTTGCTTCCGCCCCCCCTTGAACAAATTTCTAGATACGTGCCTGTTAGTTAGTTCATTTGGTAAAATGAAATAAATTTTTTAAAATAAAAGGAAGTTTTTGAAAAATGCGAATATTTTATATAGATATCACAAATTAAGGTTTTCCTATTTTGAACCCTAGTAATAATTGGTAGCAATGACAATGGAATGATTATCCTTAAAAACATGCATTGCGTAATTTGCGTAGCAAGAATTGTCAACAACAATATCGAGAAGAAAACAAGTGACGAAATAGTTGTCTTCTCTAGTAGGTAGTCATTGTTTATATACAGTGTACGTATTTATGTGTCATAGTAGACTGTAATATTTGTGCTAGTATAAAGTGAATAACAAAACAAACATTTGTTGTTTAACGGTAGGTTCGTTATAGACTGAAATAAAATGTAAATTAGCTGACAGAATTCGCAAGAATTGCTCAGTATGCATACGTAGGTCCATTTAATGACGTAGGTGCTTAAAGCGAATAATTTATCAGAGTTGTAATGGAGGATATCAGTATGAAGTTATTATTTGGACTAGCTATGAATATAGCATTATCTCGACTGATTATGGGACTAAGAGACTGAATTTAATGTTGGGTCATTTCGTCGAATTTCCTAAAACGTAAGCAGTAGGTATTTTCTCTTTGTATTGCGTGTCTGATATTACATTTAACGATAGAGTACCTTCACTTGCCTCCTTTATGTACTCACTAGTCACTACAACTCCAGCAAGTGTAGTGTTTGGGTAGTAATGTATAATCCCTAACGTAATTCTCATCTTACAGTGAATGACGTCATCGTAGACAAAGGAAACGTTAGAACATAGCATCAACATATTTATGATTCCGTGCCTTTCATCGTTAAATAATTTTGTTAGGCATACATCATTTTGCTTTGGGCCTGTACGGAAGTGGATAATTAAGCGCGGAGAGTAAAGTCTTAAGGAATTAAAAATTGTAGGATAATTTTAGGACGTCTTGTCGTGACAGATAGACGACTTGCTATTGACGTGATTGAGTTGAATGAGGATTTTCCGAGCGAATAGATTAAATTTGTGGGACTTGTGACTACAATGAGTGTTTGCATCTCAATTAGAATGGGCAGCTTTACATCCGTGCCAGCAGTGCGTGAAGATGTTCAAGATGTAGACTTTGAGGTGGCTGCTCCGTCTACGAGGGAATCTCTGCTCAATCGCTGCTTGAATGAGTTACCAACCACTCCAGCTCTTATCTCCAGAAACTTTGTCGTTCTTGATTCGTCTAATCATCCTAATGGAGAGGAACACGAAGAAGAAGCCTTTTGCGGACTGAAGAAGGTTCCTTTCATCTCTCAAGGTATTGTTGTCTTCCATTCTGCCCTTTTCAAACCGCTAAATGTATGCCTCACTCGCCATCTTACTTCCCCCAAATTATCCTTCCCACAATATATATTACCATACACAAAATGGAAACTGGAGCACAACTAAATGCAATTTACTCTTGGAAAATCCACTTATACATACTTAGAACTAATAAGTGGCTTCATACTCTACTCAAATATTAATAATAATACGTAATAACCTCCTTATTCTACTCCTTGGCAAACCATATTACCACAATCTACATCATGCCATGTCGCGTCAGAAATTACAAATTCGTCAACTCAATTTACTAAATATTCATCAAATGCTATGATTTAATATTTTATACTGATATACAGTGAATGTAATATTCGAAAAGCACAAATAAATACTTAGCTACCTATATACTACCAACATGCATTACTGAGACTTATAAATCTATTAATGATACAATTTTATGGATTTAATGATAAATAGGCATCTTATATAATTATTATATGGTAAAGTCCCTAATTTGCTTGTGTCCTGAATGAAATTCAGTTGTGTCCAAATTGTAAAGTCTCAAACTCAAGCTGCTGACTATAATCACAAGAAAAGCAGTAACGATAAGGACGATAAGTAGTGATTCGTGTAGTACATAGTAGTAGGAGTCATCTGAGTAGGGAATGTATATCGGAGTGATGCCAAGGAAGATGTAAAAGGAAGACGGCAGTAGTAGTAGTGATTGTGGTGGTAGTAGTAGTATCTGTAGTAGTAGGTAGGTATAGAGTGGTCTTTAAAATGGACATTGATAGCTCCCTTGTGGAATATTCACAAGGTTCAAGATGCAGCTTAGCATTAGGGATCTCAGTGATTAGGGAAATGGTTTCGCTGGACTGTAACTGAAACCGCAATGGCAGGGCATCTATCCCTCTCTCTTTTCTCCAGCACTTTGGATGATCAAAGAAAGACTCATCTTCATGTTAGCTGCATAAAGATGATAATAATAAGGGTGAGTTTAGTTGACTAAACTCTCGTTTAGCTCTAGCTTCTTCCATTTATTACAAATGATAGAAAATAAGAGAGTCGAGTCAGGAGGAGCTTATTCTTAGTTCGACTCAAATCAACTCAACATCCAAGTCTCCTATATAATAATAAATAAGTATAAGCTATAAGATTCCTTCACTCATCATTTTCTGAGCCTTCTTGGTCTTTCCTCCAATTATACATTTACTATTTAGACAGAATTATGTCTCAAATGAAACCTAAAAGGAATTTCACATTTGTTCCCTTGTAAGTACACCCTGTAATTTCCTTTTAGTCTCTTTACATATGTACCCACTACTTTAACATTGCGGACAAGTATTCATACTCAATATTTTCTGGGATATAAATTATATTCATTTATAATGGAAAATGAGTTAACTCTACTTCGAAAATGCAGTAAGTAGCGAGTAGTACATAAAATAAGTTAGTACTACATTTATATAATAATATACATAGTAGTGTGTTTTAGTATAGATATATAATTATTCATTGACCCAAAAGATATATATATATACCTGCCCATATTTTATCTTTGCATATTTTGGCTTTTGAGTAGTCTACTAGCATTGCAGTTGTCAAAGTAGGAGGAAGACCACAGCTATGTACGTATTAAAGTTGAAATTGCATAGAGTAAATGGTGGAGTGCCATGACCTGGGATGACCTGGAAGGCAAAGGAAAGGCCGGCTAAGTTCTCCCTATAGAATATTGAATGAAATGTGCTCATGAGAAAATCCATGCAATAATGGTGTTTCTGCTTTCTCCAGGTTGCCGTTCAGAAGAAACAACGGAAAGCGAGAGAAGTGGCCGATTCCGTGTCCTCACATGGAATATCCTCGCACAAGGTAATATTGCTTATTTCAACCATTCCACGTATCTATTTAAATCCTCTAATAGTTTGCAAACACATTGTAAACTTGAGAACCAATATATCATTAACATTCATTTATGCACACGGCTCCGACTAATTCCTCTCCTTGGTATAACTCTGCTGAATAAATATAGGATGCAAGTAATGTTGTAGGTAGGTAGAGGTAGATAGGTACTCATATTAAATGCGGGCTACTACGCACGCACATCACCAAACTCCACACGAAACGTATATAAAGGATATTATTTGTGTGTTGACTTACATTTAGCGTCGTCATTGTCTGCAGTAGTGGAAAGAAGTGTTCCTGAGACAATGCAACGTTACTGTTATACACCAGAGACAGCTAGAGAGAGTAGACAGGTTATTGTTTGTTCCCAGAAGTAATTATTGATTATGTACATATTTATTTACAGACTTATTGCTACAATGCTCTAGAATTATAAGTTATACAAAACCCACACGTATGTATGTATGTAGGCATTCGACATCTCACTCTGCTATCCTACTCATGGAGAAAGGATATAGTAGTTAGTCGTGAATGGCTGAACATGCCATATATACAGATACAAAATATATGAATGTAAAGTAATCCAATAAGATTTGGACAAAAGCAGTTTGCTCTGATGCTAATAATAAGTTACGGAAAAGATTGGTTTATCTCCAGGAACAGCACGCTGAAATGCTTTTCCTTTCTATTTTCACTGGCTTAGTTAGGTTTAGAGGTGGGCTATTCCCTCGGATTCAAAACCCGTCCTTTTACTGCTTTTACTACATTGTCAATTTTTTAAAGATTTAACTACTGATATAATAGTAGTAAAAGTTATTTATTGTAATTAAGTGTACGTGATATTCACGTTTTGTTGACTGTTAAAAAGGAACAGTCAACAAAACAGTACACACACTAGTAGGTATAATAGTTATAAAGTGGTGTTTACCTGTTTATGTAATTGGTTAATTATAATAGTTTCAAAGGGAAGACCGTTAGTATATGTTAGTAGATGCGTGATAAATGTAGTGATAGTAGTCATTGATGTGCTGTTGTTGGTTGGAGGAAGAAAGGACCATTTCTAGGATTTACGGTATGTAAATATAATAGGTACATATTACTTCATTTCGTTTGAACATTCCCCACAAACCATTCGGCATGAGCCACGCAATTATTTAAATAGTAAACTAATGTGTAAAGAGGTACGAATTGCAAATTACGTCTATTGGATTATTGGCAGCGTTAGCAGAAGGGCATGACAATTTCGTGGGAATACCAGAAGGCACTCTGAATTGGACGGCTCGTCGCCTTCGGATACTTCACGAGATTCTCATTTACGATCCCGATGTTGTCTGTCTTCAAGTACGTCTATTCTATCTATTCCTTTGTCTCCAAAAGTGCTTCTCTATCCTATTATTCGCTTTCTATCTCATTCTGTTTCTATCTGCCTTTCCCATTTTCTCTTGTTTGTACTACTTCTTTGCTCTGCTCTCCTCGGGGAATACTATTCCTTCTTGATCATCGTAACACGACTGAGGCCTAAAGGCGATAAAATGCTGCATGCTTCATACACAACCCACTACTCACTCTATATTGCATTGCACTGACGCAGAGAAACAATATTAAACTCAAACAGTCACCTATTAATCAAACCTAGCAGCTCTCTGATTTTCAACTCTAGCTAAAACACTCGTACCAAGTTTACGTGGAAAAATTACTTTGGGTTCCCAGTAATTTCATTTGATGTGCAGTCTCAAGAATATCATTTTCATGCCTTACTTTGTTTGCCTACCCGCTTTTCTTGGAAAAATATCATTTGACAACGACTTTATATTGAATTCTGTTTTTAAACGAATATCTTCAGACATTTTGCTTTTTGTTGTTTCTCCTTAATGTCTTTCTGCCTTGAAATATTTATAATTAACGAAAAGTATCAAATAACGTTATGATTGTTTTACAGGAAGTGGATCACTTCAACTTTCTCAATTCATGTCTGACGTCACTAGGCTACCGTGGCGTATTTTGTTCTAAGCCTGATTCTCCATGTATTTATGTAGCAAATAACAACGGTCCCGATGGCTGCGCTCTTTTTTATCGTCGAGAAAAATTTGACTTGATCTCTGCTTCAAGCCGAATCCTAGAGATTTGGAGAGTACAATCCAATCAGGTTCGTCGTCTCTCCATTAACCTAATATTTAAATTTATTGAAATTAAATTAAGTCCTCCATTTTCAGAGGGATATTATACATTCCCTCAAGATATACCCTTTTAAGCTATATCCTTTCACCCGCATAATAAGAAAGGAATGAATGGTGAAAGTACATGAATATGGAACAATGACAAACTTTCTTTTTAAGTAGGAATTAACGTTTTCTTTGGGGGGATTAAGACTAATCTTCCTAAGGTCACCTTTAGCTCCTTAATTCCTATTATTCTTACCGAAATGTTTGAATGGCATTAGACAAAGACGGAGATGAAAAGAAATCACGACCCTGTGAAATTGAAATGTCTTCTCTTACAGGTGTGTATATTCGCCAATCTCCGTCTCCGAGACACGGGACAACAAGTTTGTGTGGCCACAACTCATTTGAAAGCTCGTCAAGGAGCCCTACTAGCTACTATGAGAAATGAGCAAGGGAAAGATATAGCCAATTACTTGACTGCTTGTGGCGCCTCTTCAAAACCTTTAGTTCTCTGTGGTGATTTCAATGCCGTGCCTACCGAGCCGGTCATTTCCACCGTGAAGACCAGGTAACACAATCTTAATGAGATTTCACCCAATAAATTTCAACTCACTCTCTCCTTGTCCAGTTACGAAATAAAGTATAGCTATCCAAACAGCAACTTTCTCCTGTTTTCTCCTTTCTTCCACTCTACTTTCTCTTTATACTAATGCAAGTGTATTTCTTCGCAGACTCGCACTAGAAAGTGCATATTCCAAGCTATACGCAGGGGAAGAGCCGCCGTACACTACATGGAAAGTCCGTACTGACGGGGAGTATTGCCATACTATAGACTACATCTTCTACAACAAGTATGATTTACACATTGAGCAACTTTCTCCCCGCTTTCTCTATTATATCTGGAAAAGTTTGCTCTGCAAACGCTTCACTAGTTTGAAATATTTCTTTATGGCTTTTTTCAGACATTGTGACATAGAATCTGTTCTCTTATTACCAACCGAAGAGCAAGTGGGCCACCCTCGTCTTCCCAATCTGAGCTATGCATCTGATCATATAGCAATTGCGTGTGACGTTAAAGTAAATTAGCTCCGTTGTTGCTATCAATCATTTTTATAAGTGGATATCTATATTTTATTCCTCATTTTTATAAACCGATGAAAATCTTGGTTCCCTAATCTCTTCAAAACCATAATCTTTGTCGCATCGTCATTGTTGTTTGAATAAAAACTTCAATATGCATGACTGTCGTCTGTTGCTGATTAACATAAGTGTATAGTATATACCAACTTGTAATGTTTTTGTTGTTCTTTTACAAAATTACCACACAAACGCAGCTTAACCAATATAGTAAATATATTTTCTATATTACCGTACGTATTATTTGCGTAGGATGTGAATTATATCTAATCCAAAGCCATTGTTAATGATCAACAATTTTTTTTCAAAATTCCATTATTTAAATAGGTAAGTGGCATTTTATGCTAATGTATATATTTAGTATAAGAAATTTTTATATTTAAGTCGTGTACTACATAGATATGTATATTTTGTGATGTCAGAACTTCCTATCTGTATGTCGATAGAAGCAATTGCAAAATTATTTTTATTTATGTAATTAATGTAAAAAGTGTCAATGCACTCCCAATCATATCATGCTCTAATTATCTGCCCTATTTCATTTTGTATTACAATCTAAAGGCCATGAACAATCAATATTGTTTATATAACAGTTGGATATTTTTTGAATCAATTTGAATTGAGCAGTAGACCAATCTAATTTGAATGTAAATGTAATTATATAACCACCTGAAATTATGTTGTGAGCTCTAAATGTATAATTAAGGTTGTACCTATATGAAATTACAAAATATGTAAATAGAATGATGTTCAGAAAAGTTTCATTGGAAGCATGAAGAAATTAATCGAGTGCTGTTTTTCTTTATGAAGATTGAATAATTAATGTGGTCATGTTTAGGAACAATAGAATCGGTGCAATTCCTAGTGCGGAAGCCATTTAATCTGTGAAAATGAAATCCCAAATTGTGGCTATGATTGATAATCTGTAAAATAATGAATAAATAAATGTATAAAACAATATCCTTTTCAATAAGCCTGTGAAATTGGCTTTATTTGGCCCCCAAATTCGGTTCAATACAGATCGCATAGTCAGAATAAATCGTCCTGAATCAAACACATTCATATTTTACTACTACCGGTAAAGGTATTTCATAACCCCAAAAGAAAGCAGGCCGACATTAGACTAGCACCTTCGGAAGGCAATCATAACTACAAATTTTGCAAGCGTTCTCTGATTTCCCTTCAGCCGCAGATCTTTTAAGTTCACAGTTTACACATTCAATTCACGACCGACTATCTGAGGTTACTTTTAGCAAAATTTTAAAGGAATCATACAAGTTATTGTAAAATGTAGAACTATTCTCTACTCTTATAAATAATTATAAACGTTAATTCGTGTTACTTAACAATTCAGAAAATGGTAAAACAATATTTATTTACTAATGGTTATTCAAGAATTAATGGTAAGTGTAGTGGTAATAGATTGTGTGGATTAATGAAATTAATAAAATTGAGGGAGTATACAGCATGTTCTTACTTTAATCAATACTTAACCGCAAAGAAAATGTATTATCAAAATCATAGCCTTTTTCCTCATTCTTATTTCTGATCAGCAATATTTATTACAAAAATTTCAATCTTTTTCTATCATCTCTCAATGGAACGTAAATTAATCAAATAATCATTTAATGATTTACAATTAGAATCGCTATACTGTTTACAATTAATTGAATGACTATGATTTATATAAAAGTATGCATTGCATTATTTAACGTCCAAAATACGCACGAGCAGTAGACGAACGAAGCAGTAAGCTTGAAATAATTAGAAAATATGTCTGGTAAATTACAGAGGGTATTATGACAGTAACATTAATTGAATTGAACGAGCAGACAAATGATTTTATGTAATCTAATTCTCACTACCCAACTTAATCCGCTCCAGTCGCACTCCGTACGTTTATCAATACTACATTTTCATATAATATAATCCCATGTAGTATTTTAGATCGTGTAACAAGACTCTGGGGAGGTTAAATCAGGTAGTTGGAAGCTATATACTAATATAATAAGATCATACTCGTTGTATTGTAAATTGTAAGCCATACGTACTATATAAGTACTATATTATCCTTTCAATAGATAAACACACTAATAATGACTTTTCTCTAAATTTCTCTAGATTCAATTACTATTAGTTGTGTTTAATGTAATATATAAACCTAATCTAATCTAGATATAAGATGCTGTAGTTATATTATGTAATCATGGTATTGGTAGGGTTATGTATGTAGGTAGTTGTAGTAAGAGAGACGGTGGCCTTCCAGGGTTCCTTCAGACTTGCTTTTCCTGATCAATAACTGTAACAATAAATTAGACTCAATTTAGCTCAATTCACACACTTTCTTAAGCTTATCATCTAATATTTACTGCTGCGTAACAAAAGACTATTTAAACTCATTCCTCATCGTTGCTCGCAAAGATTCTTATCTTCACAGGCTGAGCATACCACAATAAGGAAACGGTTATAAATTACATTTATTTTACACCGAACTGACTCACCCTCTTTGGTAGGCAGAGGATTTTTCTCTTGAGTTTGGGCATGCTTAAGCTTCGAGACGTCGAAACTTTCAATCCCCTCCCTCATGTTCTGTTGAACTTTCTCGCTTTCAATTACTACAAAGAAATTATTGGTTAAGTAAACACGACAAAAATGTTCAACGAATATTTTTCCTTAATCTAAATTTAACCACTAATTATTTATGCATAATACTTTCATACTATATGAAATTCCAAGAATAATATGGGCAGGGAATTCTGGTTCGTTTATAATAATACTTTACATGTGAACGTACTTAGGAGAATTGACGTGAGCAATAATTACTTGTTACGGAAAAATAATTGTCTACTGTACATGTAATTATCTACTTACATATAAACCCCTAATCACTAGTTATACCAAATTAACATGTAATTAGCATGAAGGAAGACACAAGTAACTAAATTCTAGTTGGTCAGGTCAGTGGCCAGCGTGCTTTAGTGTACGTGCCAATGCCAACTCCAGTTACAATTAAATATTCAGTGGTTATTTTTAGGTTGACATTATTTATGTTTATATAATGAATGAGTGAATAATCTTACCCTCTTGGTCAGGCAATACAATTTTCTCTTGGGTCTCCGTATGTTTTAAATTGCCTTGGTTGAATCCCTCAACTCCTTTCAAGATTGCCTGTTGCGTCTTCTCAGCCTTAACATCTAATTATAATCAGATCACGCTACTTACAAATTTAGTAACAATAATAATATTTCACGACGTGCATATCGATCTCATTAATTAAAGTCCACCCTCATCATAACGTGTTGGGAAAGCAAATTGTTCTACATAACAGATTTCATATCATATTCAAAGAAAAATAAATGTTGTAGGTATTATTTGTTTATGTTGTGTATCCGGGTAGAAAATACAGAAAAGGGTTCTCAAAAAACTGCGTAGTTAAAAGACTTTCTATAGGTAATTATAAATAGGTAGGTGGCTGTGGCTGCCGCCAAAGGTAAAAATACATAACTGATAACAGAGTGACAGAGTCGAGACATGACATGACATGCATGGCCATATATCATGGCTGCGGTCAGTAAAAGCGTTAAAAACAAGTTACCTACTCCACAAAATTCTCGCTTTTGCTCTGCACACAAATAAATGCACAACACAAAACAACACAGTGAATTAAACCATTTATCGTGCAATTCGGGGGTTGTTCTCTACAAATAAAAGGTGTATACATAAAGTGTCTTTGAGTAACCACTACTCGTACTAGACGAGACCATGACGCCAAAAGGAGTCTAATAAACTCAGGAGTGAAAATCATATAAAACGGGATAAAATAATCCAGGAGTTATATTGAGGTTATAATATTGTAACAAATGAAAAGTAATATAGTTATAGCAATTATAATAATAAAAATTTTGGAGTTTTAAGGCTCATAACTCTTGGCATAATAAAATGCACTAATTGCAGCTATATGCATATAGCTTTGGGTGTAAATTATTCGTTGATATATATATACAGAATTTGATTGTTTTGATATAGGGAGGTAGATAAAGGAGCATGAATTGTATGGTCATGAAGTTAGTAGTTATTGTAGTTTTTAAGTACGTAGTTCTCGTAGTATAAGTTTGTGTAGGAGTGGGGAATTCAGAAATTAATGAAATATAAAATAAGAATAAAAACAGTGCTGAACCTTGTGCGTTGGGTAGTACGACTTTTTCGGTTGTGGTTGTGGGGTTCAAGCCTTTTTGTTTGTCAAATGACTCCACACCATGAATTAGCTCAGTGTGCTGGCGCTCTTGCTTCACATCTTTGCGTGCAAACAAACATAATCGTGCAAAATATTACATTTTAACTAAAGTCGTGGTTCTAGTAGTCATCTACTACTCTATTAAGCACAATTTTATCATGCAATGCAATGGGAACTACGGCTATCTACATGCACATACGTGTAAATCACAAAATGCATCTAACAACACAACAACAAACTTCTAAAACTACAAATAGAATTATTATTCCGACTTTACGTAACAACATTTAATACATAAAACTGATTCAAAAAGTAATACTATTATTGTATACTATAAATGCAAATGAAAATACATTCACATAAAATAAAAGCAATGGATTTGCTCGCCTAGTTAAATTCTTTAATAATTATGCACACTTTCAGTGTAAATGTAAATTAATATTTTCTAGGAATGAATGCAAATGAATGTCCAAGCGGATATAAATAATACAAACGTGAAATTAAAATGAATCACAACGATACTTTCATCGTTCCATGCATTTAGATGCAATTTCCTATTCACACTTTCCCATCAAGTCCGATCCCATTTACATTTTGGGCTCGAGCATTGCATTCTACTATTTATAATCTTTTACGCAAGCAAAAGAGTAGCAACAATAAAATTCATGGAATACAGTAAACTCCAATTTAGAGAATATAACCAAGAGCAAAACTACTAAATTGCTTTCTTCGCATAAATTACATAGGCTAACGATAAGCTTAAATAGCATAAATTTACTTAAGCAATCTACATATTATTTTTTTCCATGCTGTTGTGTAGTTCAAGTGGAATCACATTCTTATAACATACAACACTTAAGGCATATAATCCCTCTCTCTGTGCGTCATTGTATGTTGTCCTTGCGACTTGCAAACAAAATCAATATCTTTTATATAAATAGTACACACACATGCAAGTAGATTCAAAAGCTGAGTTAAAATTTAATATTAATGAGTCACAAATGACAATATTTCGTCATTATGCCAACAAAACTCAGCACCTACCATAAATGCATAATTTTATTACATAAACACAGAATGCATTAGCTCGTGCAATGCATTTACGGAGGCAAAGCATATGAAAAGTAGTATATATTTGTAGTAGCAAAGACATGTGTAGCATGTGTCTGCATGCATCAAATTGTTTGACTGTAAATTATAATACAATAATATAATTTATAAGTGTATTGTGTGTAGTGGGTGAGGTTCAATAAATCTCTGTCTATTTACATCTGTATAATATTATGAAAGATTAGAGTGTGAACAAAAGGGTGTTTGTGGTGTAACATTGTCTCAGTTAGTAATGTTCAGCGATTCTGTTATTATTGTCTATTGTCTGCATCCATATGCATACGCTACACATGTCTTTGTCTTCCATATTTCGGTAGTTTTTGTGAAGAAATCGCAGGAAGAGGGAATTGCCGGTTATTGTTAGGGCGCTATGTATGTATGTAGGATAATAGTAGTAATATACACCATGAAGCATTAGATTATAGAGTAAGAGATGGGGAAGGTTTGGTGAAAGCCGTAGTAGGGATGCGAATACTAAATAGATAAAATCTTAGGATGTCTAGTAGAAAACGAGGATAGAATTAGGAACCCCACACATAATTCGATATAGCGTTTGGTAGGTTGAGATTCGGAGAGCATTAGATATTACATACACAGCTATTATTGGTGCAATGCACACACACATTGTATATGTAATAAGTGCATCTCTATAGAGGAGATATTAGATATGTATTAGCCCATTAAATGCTCCGAGTATTCTGTTCTGCTTTGTTCTGTGGCAAAGCCGTGCCCATTTACCCATGAATAAAAAGCAATGTTGAATGTGCAATAGAGTAGCAGAATTTCAAGTGCAGAATTTAATACCTTCAGCTGTTGGAAGCACAATTTTCTCATGAGTAGAAGCCTTCTTCATCATTTCTGGTTTGAACTGCTGAAGCTCAGACTTCAAGTCAGCATCCACTTTGGGCAGATTTTCTAAAGCAGGTGACCCGTTTTCTGCCATATTGTCTGAAAGCCATAAAAGTCGAGCAGCAATTAATGAATGCTCCACTGAAACGATCGTCTCATTCGCCTACCCTCCCTCGCTCCTATCTGCATGTCTTCTCCTCTACCTTCTCCAAACTCAGTCACTAACTATCAGTAAACCAAAACTAACTATTTGCTATATACTACCACCAATATTATATACGTACGTATGCAAAGGTAATTCCCTTATTCTTTCTACCATCACATCACATTTTCCATCCTACATACTCCTTCCGTGCCTCTTCCTCCCCTACTAGACAAACTTAACTATTATTACATTATATATAGGGACATATATTCATAGGGACCATGTACTCGCGTACTTAACTCCTACTAGGTATTACGTACTCTGCTAGTATATCGCCATTCTGCTACTAGTTAAGACTACTACGTAAATACTAGTACTATGTAGTAATACTGATACACCGAGAGTAGACGAATCAGTGGTTGCAGTTGGAGGAACGAGAAATTCAGTTAGAATTTGTAGAACTGTAGATAGCGGTGCCGCCGATGCTGAGAACCTTTTCTGTTCTCAACTGACATCCACATCTAGATCTTTCCTACTCCCATATTAGGCAAACTCAAGACGAATCCACTAAAGTCAAGCTAACCTAAGTATTAAACTTAAAAGATTGACCTGCTCATTCGTTTGTACCATCGACATTGCTTTGCTTGACTGCTGTACCTTTTCTACCTCTCTGGACTCGTAACCAGACAGATAGATACCACTTTTACATATCAAGTTACGTTACCTACGCATCCATATTACTACATAATCGTTTTTCTAATATTTAACATGATTTTATCACTAATTACTCATTTAAATCTTGCTACCCCTTCAATTAATCATAATAGTACTATGCAATTAGTAGCTACATTTTTAAATACTACCTGGTTTAAAGCCAACCCTTATCAAAATATAATTTAATCTGCAGTCTGATTATTATATACCATGAGATACAAGGATTATTCTCAAATAAATAAGTATGCTAAAGATAATTTTGATTTAGTAGTATTAATGGTTGGTATTTAAACTGACCTAACTAAGCTATGCAATTTTGCATTGGGAATGCAGGATTTATTTTTGCAAAAGATGGGAGATAACAGTTTTCATGAGAAACACCTACTGGGTATATTCCACGCAGGTGTGACTAGATGATTGTGAGTTTAGTACCATGTCAGGCATTGTGGTAAAGTTAAATTTCTACTTATCCAACGTCCATGTATAGGAATGGCATGCTCAACAGTTTTATGCAGTATATTAATGTATTTGTAGTTAGTTGTAGTGATAGAAACTCATAATTCTTTCTGCTTACATACAGATACAATTAGCAAGTTGGAATGGGGTACCTCCTGAAAGTAGAAATTGTACATCACCTCAGTGTCCTATTAGACTGCCATATTGGGAATGACAGTACTAGCACTTCTGCGGTGAATTGGACGTCATTCGCTTTTGAATTAACTGTCTATTACAGTGACCATTTTCATTAGATAACAATAAGTTAGAGCTACACTATCTGTGAAATTGGTTGGAAGGAAGTGAACAAAAACCAAACCTCACTGTGCAAACAAGAACCATATACTATTTGTCGCATTAGTAGTATATCATTAGTATAACTTGTCCACATTACAGCTGCAATGAACATAAACCTAATCTGGCTACACTCTGAAAACCCACGATCGGTCATCACTCAGCCAGGTTTACTTGACGATTATACGTGTACTCTAAACCACACCATATTAAGGACATACTAATATAATGCTATTCAATATCTACCAAGAAAATTCCTATGCATACATAGATAATAATAAATTCAGTTTATTTAACTTTGTAACTTGCTACGGTTTGCGTAGGCGATAAATTCCGATGTTTAATAGTCCACGTTTAAATGGTAATACATTAAGGGCTTTAAATATCCTTCGACCACAAAATCCTAAATATTAACAATTTTCCAAATGGAGTTTCCCGTCAAGTTAAGGTCAAACGTCAAATTGGTCATGCCAAGAAGATCTTTATTTGGTATAAAGCTACTATAAATATAAAACTAGATTCCAAGTATTGCTTACAATTTCAACTCGGCCATGTTGACATAAAGGATTTAATTATATGCAAGGGAATCTTGATCTTTGAAATACAAGTACAATCTCTCTCTCTCTCAAAAATCCAATCAATCTATCGAAAACTAGTTCAGCATACGAAAAATCTTTTCTCTGCTTTTCATTATCAATTAGGAGATGTAAACATACGAAGAATAAGTCTTAGTGGGAATACAAAGGTAAGGAGGATGCAAATAATTTGTAGTTGAAAGGATCTTGTGGATGAATGAAAGGAAACGTGCAAAAATATAGATATATATAGAGAGATAAGTTGCTCATGTAAATATAATGGTATTAGAGAACTGGAATTTTATTGTTAGGAGAGGAGGAAGGCCAGAGGCTGGAGAACTCCCGAATTCATTTCAGGATCTACCTATTACATGTAGAATGGTTTTGCATATGCATAGGGGTCTCTCTACTTATTATAGCATAGGTATGTTTTGACGGGTAGTAGAAGTAGTAGTAGGATAGTCTTAAATAGGAGCAGAGTGAGCCAAGGAAGCCAAACCCACACAGCATAGTAAATGAATGTCTATGTGAGTGAGTGGACATAGAGAAGAGGTGCTATTCTATAGCTGGCATAATATTCTAGGTTGGTGGAGTTTGCAAAAGCGAATTCCACTGTGCAATGTAATGCAATAATGTAATGTTGTGTAACATAAGAGGAAGGAAAAAGGGAGAAAAGCCAGCATCACCACAATTTCCGTTTCATACACATTACTACATTGTGCTGCATGTTGCATAGAAATAGTTGGGTAACTTAGAACACATTACTTTGGTATATCGGACGATGGACTCACTACTCCCCCACTCTTCCACGTCCACCGATATAAAGCAGTCTATAAAATATAGATAGATGCATGAAACGTGGAGATGAAACGTAGGCCAAACCGTGGAGTAAACTTGAAATCCAAATTTAACTAAACAAACTTGAGGAGTAATGTATTGTGGCTTTGGCTCTTTCCTATCACTCAAATCCAGTACATGTGGAGAGAGCCCCGATAAATTCCAACTACAATTTGGTGTCTTTCCAAATCAAGTTAACATGAAACCCGATAAAATCCAATAAGTTCGCTGATATTTCTTATATCCATGTATCTGTATAATTTCCCTATATAACACAATACACACCCAATCGTTCGAGTCCAACTGTAGGAAAAATGCATGTAATTGAGATGACCACTACAAGAGTTTCCCTTCTACATAAACATAATATATACTCAAGCTAGACAAAATAATAATAATATGGCAACATTACAATTACTCACTCAGAATTTCTATATAATCTCAACATTGGTTTGGCTGTTTACTCTAGGACTGATACACTGAGAACGGTTCTCTAACTAAATAACAACTGCACTCTATTCAAAATGGCTTACGTAAGCACAAATGTGTATATTTGATTAGTTCCTATTACAGTTGTAAAGTTCAGCGGTCAAAGTTGAAGGATATAGACAGTCATCATTATGCACATGAAATCATAACATTAAATTTAAATAACATTATATAAATCTTTTTACGATTATGTTCGGTCTGAAAGGCGAAACAAATACTTTCCAAAACACTATGCCACAAGTAGACACATTTAATACTGATTGATAGTCAAGTGGTTGCTACTTAAAACACTTATGCATGCAGTCAGAGCCATTATGCACAAAGTGCATTTGGGAGATTAAATAATTATGAGCATTTTCAATGAACGAGAATTATTCGGGGTCATGATTTCATTGTAAACCTTTTAAGTATCCTACTACATGGAAATTCAACTCCACTCGGTCACTAACACTCGCTGTCAAGGAAAGTTGGCAAGAAAATGCTGGGGCTGAATATTGCGAGAAGTCAGTTGAAGTTCACGCCCGAATAGATTAAATGCGTGGGCGGATTAAACAAGTTTCAGACTTAGCATATTAGTTTAGCAATGTGTGCCTACCTGTCATTTTTCGATTGTAGAAATCCACTCTGCTCACAAATAAATATACCTTGCTATATACTATGTGTGGAGTGTGCATCTGTCTGTGCATGCTTTTATGTGTGTTTACGAACACACACTACAAAATCCTCCCGGCCGTTGGGCTGAGATGAATCTTTTTTGCATCTATGTATTTGTCTGTCTGTACGTATTCTAACTTAGCGAGGAGTCACTGTCAAGGTCAGCGAATGATAATTTTCTCAAGTGTATTACGTTACATAGAAACTTGCCATATACACACGTTGTACTTTATGTATTATGTACATATTACTTACTAATACAAATGCATTTAATTTTCTTGTTTTTCTACACTGTTACGTGAGCGTCGTGGGATTTATTGCTAGCGTTTTGTTAGTGTTATTGAACAAGTCGGCACTATACATACTACCTAAATCCCATAACACAATGCAAATATCCTATCAGTACCTACAGCGAAACACAAATTCTAGTTGCCTATATTAGTCACAAGTACAAAAGGGGTACATATGACAATGCCCAAGTGAAAAACCAGTCAGGCAATCTCATCTGAGTTTAAATACAATTACAAGCCCTATTATATGGCGAGAAAAATTTTAAAACCTGCTCCAATCTTTAAAATGCGTCAAAAATAGAAATAATATGTCACGTCATTGTTTTTTTCTTTTTTCTGCAAATGTAATTGTTTGTTTGAATACTATAAAATAATATTTCAATGGATTATTTAGACCACTATTGACATTTATAGATACATGTAGACATATACTATACAGTGAAATATTATGTCCTCTTGAACCATTATTATAATAGTGTGATAGAAAACTTTTTTATAACGACAATGTTGTAGACTGCCCACTGAGTCAATGAAAATAGTATTCGAGTTTTATGGCGCCATTATTTGGAGGAACCGCGGAGCTTTAAATATTTTGAACGTAGTTTTGAGGAGATAAAAGGGTGGCCAAATTGGCTGAAGTAGTTGGATTGTGTTTACACAAAACTAGAGGATGCCAGGACTGATAATGAAATGGACTAAGGCTGACACTGATAGGAAAACAAAGGATTTAAGGAATACAAATAGAATAGTATAAGATAGTAAAAAATAATGGAAGAATAGAACCATTCAAATGTATCTTTATGTATTAAGTGTACTTGGTGGTGCAATTCAGAGTCTTTTGATGTGAGCTCCTCCAAGCAGTCCATATATATCTGAAAGTGATCATTCTGCTGGAGCATTCTCTCTGTCGATTGACTTATATCTGAGAGCAGCAAATAATTGGCCAGAAAGAAGAAAAGAAGACGGTCGGTGAGTATTGCGACTTTGTTGGTAGTGCGAGTGTGTACAGTACATAATATAATTATATTGCTATGGGTCGTCGGAATATGCCACCATAATACTTGTTCTTTGCCAAGCAACAACTAACTCAATCCCATCTTTCTCACTGAGATCTATCTAATATGTTTGTAGAGATGATCCTCTGCGTCCATAATATTCCATTATATTCTGTCTGTCTGAACTCTATCCATCCTGAGATATACGATACTCTCTCTCTCTCTACACACACTCAAGACTTACGTTAGGTTATAGAATCGACTCGTTCAGTTCGCTTCGGATCATTTTGATCAGATGGAAACTACAAAGGGCGTTTGAACAATAAGAATGCCGAATATACTCGAACAAATGGGTTTTAAATCCCTAAAGGATTGTACTAGGAGATGTTAATCCCACTCCAATCATGATTATCTCTAAAAAGAGGAAATGAATGAGAAGCATATAAATATAAGTAGGCAGGTAGGTACCATTCTTCGGGCATTCTATCTATCTATATATAAAAACACACAACTACCCCATGCATGCATACAATCTGGATGCATATAATATTCTGTAGAGATACAGGGAGGTTTGTTAGCGTGTCAGAATCTGATATTGCTCCTTTTCGTATACTGGGATGCTTTGGGTGTTCGATTTCATTAGCAAAGCGTGAAGGGCACCGCTCTGCTCTGGGGGCAAGGGCAGGCCATCCAGTCCAGGCCAAGAAAATACGAATTGCACTCTTTCGACTCACCAAGAAGGCGACAGAACGAGCAAACAACTCCACAAAACCTATTATTGCCAATTGTAAAAGAAAATCCTACTTTATTACTTACTCCACTACAGTGCTATGTGCAATAATGTTGAGACCGACCGTGCGCCCCGTATCAAGTTCTGCATTAGTAAATAAATGCTCTCTACAGTCAGCATTATTGCAATTGTATGTATAATGGGATAAAATAAGGACCATCTCACGTTGATTGTTGATACGTAATAATATAACATTTCTATGTAATATCTTACGGAGGTTAGTATAATAAGAAGTGATATATCTTACGAATGCGAATGGTAACATTTATACGTACAGTAATAGTAAGTATAGTAGTAGTAGTTGACTAATAAGTTAATAATATTATTCTGGTTCTTATGAAGAAATGTTTGCGTTCGTTTGATGATTTGGAAATGACTTGTAATATTTAGTAGGTAGATCTAAGTCTTTGTTTGGTAAACTAGCATTAACGAGTGGAAATTTGTATGTTATGGAGTCAGGAAGAATGTCAATAACTGCCTGCCAGATGCTCACTCAAGTTTTCCATTCCATAAGGAAATTTCTGCACAGGTGTTAGATAGCCAAAAGGTGAGCTTTCCATGTCCTACTAGAAAATAGCTGCTTGCCCCACTGGGCAAACTCTCTTTAGCCATATATAGAGACGAATTTGCAGTAATATGTAAGTAATACGCTTATTGCTTTCTATGTAAGGTCAAAGCAGCTCACGTCAGGCTACAATGGGACAGCTTCATCTGTTTGTATTTAGTTTAGTGCTGACTGCAGAGTACAGATAGAGCCTAGCTAACCATAAGGATTGTGAATTGACTTGACGTTGACACTTTTCTAATCCTTGTCAAAAGTTTTATATATTATGCAGCCTTCCTTTAATCTCCAATTCTAAGAAAACACTACATTCGGCTCTATTAAATGTAACTACATGAAAATGGTCTCTGCTGCTCTGTCTTCTGTGTCGTCAGACAGAAACATAAATCTCTGACTCTCGCCATACATGTGCACAACTCATAAAGACTACTGCCTGCAATAAATGTAGCCCACAGTTAATTTATGTACGCTGCCCAAAGAATATTTCCCTGACAATTAACTATATTATTATGATGCTCACCTATGTATGTAAATATGTGCATAGAGTGCACTCTCTATTGACTTTATTATAGTGAGCAGGACTCGCAATTTAATTTCTCCGGCAGACCAGGACTCATGGACATTATAAATCTCAGCGCTAACAATACCTGTCTATATGTATCTCAAGCCGGGCTGAACTGAAAGGCAATTGCACAATCCTATTTATATGTATCCCATACCATACCATACACTAGCACTTAATTTTATCGTTTTAACTCCGCTGTGAGTACTCACTCTAATATATACTATATCTCAGTCCTTGTAAATTACTTTGCATTCACTTCAATTACTTTGCTCTATAAATTGCATATGCATGCATACTCAGCATACATTTCTTTCTATAGACAAACATCTCATGTAGTCTAGCACTAGATATTTTCATTACTACAAGTATTGTACTCGGCAAACATTAAAGTGCGTTGCTTTATTCAGATAAGCCGCTATTTATTCCATTGAGGAGTAGGTACATATCTGCCAATTCTTATACTACTACAAACTGACATGGCATGCCAGGGTAAATGTAAAGTAAAGATCTCAATTTTGAACGGGAAAAGGATAGATTGGTTTTGCATTTGCCTCATCACACAACATTATTATCTGTGTAACAATACAATAGCATACCTTGGGATAAATTTGCATCGTAGCTATCTTCACAGTTATTCTGCGTGATAGGAATGACTGATACGATCCCTTTATGACGGGATGATTGTACGATGGGATGTTTGTCAAATAACGAAAATAGCAATTCATAATGATGATATGATAAGCTCAATTGCACATAGACCCGCAATCAGAAGAGACAAGTCAGAAGAGCAGAATTGCATTGCATTTTATACTGTGACTCTTGATTGTGCGGTGTGCGAGAGAGAAATCCTATCTTGGAGTACACTATAAAATAGTATACATGAGTTTAGCTACCTACATCAGTATAGCTGTCTCTTCAGTCAGTAGATTTTATTACTTGTACAGTTATTCCAAAGCATTAATAATGAGTGTAGTGAAGAGAGAAGGGAATCACATTTAATATCGTTTACGCTACTCGAATAGTTGAGCAAAATCAAAATAATATTACACTGACATTACTACAATAGGATATCCATAATAGAGCATGCCAATGCAATGCGATACAGCATCGTACACGAGAACGATAAGATTGACTAAGTAGTGTGAATAAACTGTTGTAGTTAGTTATACTAACGACCAAGAGGCTACATTAACATGATATTCTATTCTATTGTTGTGGATGGAAAAACGTCAACGAGAACAGAACGACATGACTCATTCCTTCAGCCTGAAGAATATGCTTAATATACAAGTATATTTGCATTTCACCTTAACTGGCTACACGTAAATACATTTGCGTTATTCCCTCAGTTCACTCACTTTATCTATGACAATAATAATGCCAAGTTTACGAACTATTGTTTGCAGTGTATTTACATGTAGGTACAGCATTAACGCAGTTTACATCAAGAGTAGTAATGATGGGCCTTCATCTAATGCACAAATAGTAGACTACTATGCACCCATTTACAAAATAATGGTATTCAACTACCTACTACGTTGTTAATTATTAGAGTGTTGTATATTTAGCATATATTTATGCACGTATACCTACAGCTTTGTTTCCCGTATTATGTCTCCTAGTAGTAGTGTGTAGTAGGTAGGAACCAAGATACGTGTAGTTACATTACGAATGTTAGTCACCAATCGATATGGTGATATCATTAAAAAGACCTGTGCCTCTACTCGTAGGTACTCTCTTTCTCCGGAATATACATAGAGACAAAGAGTCATTACATTGCTATACATAGCTACAATAGCAAGGCTGTAGTAGGTACTTATAGCAAGCGTCACATTACATTTCTTCGTTAAGGTTCCTTGCCGAGTTCATGTAAAAGCTACAAAATATTTGCCCTCTTTCTCAGCTCGTCGCTAATGTACGAACTTTTTCTTCGGAAGAAGCATCACACATCTTAACTACATAGTACAACAACTTGACTTGACTCGCATTAACTTGGAGCTACTAACTACCTATCTATACTACCTACAGATAATAATATTATGCCCTCCTCCTCCTCCTACTCTCAACTTGCATAAGCTAAAGCCTAACTAACTATTCTAATGTTATCTCATGCACAAATCCCTCTACGGCATCTTATATCCACGACTCATTTCCGTACAACTCAAACAGAAATTATAAACTAACTATCACACTTAATTCATAGGCATGAAGAGAGTGAGACACATTCTAAATCTTGCTATTTATTAAACTTATAAAAAGTATATTTATACATGTACAGCTAGTTTATATACATTGTACTGCTATATTCTAATGTAGGTGTTTACTACTACTAGTTTCTATTTAATCTGAGCGATGAGTCTACCGCTGCTACTGTCAACTTGGAATGATTAAATCATTCCACTTCTACTTAAAATTTTATTACAGTACTGTAGTTTCATTTAGTTGATATCATTTCCAGATGAGTAATTTATAGTTCCGTCGTAATTAAAAAATCTTGCATAAAATGTATATTACTGTATATGTTTCAGTAGGTATAACATTAGTTGCCTAAAAATAGATAATTTACACTTGAAGAAGTACGTACAGGTATTTGAAATAATTTGAGAAGCGTCAATAAAAAGATAGGAAAGTTTAATTGAGTTTATTAAAACAAAATAAAAGTTTTGTATTATATTGAAGAGACGGAGTGTCAATAAATTAGCGGAGGCGAGAGGAGGATGAAATAGTAGACAAAATGGGGAAGTTGATAGTTGGAAACGTTAACGATGATGATAGTGAGCTAAGTTCCTAAGTTGGTAAGGAGTCAATTGGAGGATATAGCATTGAAAGTAGTTGGACTCTCTTTCCACATTGGTCTAAGTAGTTGTGATGTATTTATGTACGTCTATGCACTTAGATGGACGGAGTCTTGTTGGTCTTGGAGTAATAAACTGCAAAAGGAATGAACCCGAGCGAGGAGCTGGCAATGTCTACAGAGATTCCTACAATGCCCATCCTCGCTCGTCAAGAACAAGGAACGAAGCAACGAGCCTCGACTGATATCTAACTGTCCATATATCCTGTCTGAAAACTTCTTCACTAACTCATCTCCCTCAACTGAACTCTATCTTTATCTCGCCAAAGTAGCCAAGTCACCTCCATAAACTATAATAAGTGAAGGCAACTGTGTCTTGTCTGTCTAATAAGCAGCCAACTGCCTACTTCTCTCCCTCCCGACACAACCCGTCCTCCTTATTAGTATACCTAGGTCCCACTCTATCTATCTCTTAGGTGTCCGTCACTCTTCTTCTTCGCCATCCTACCCACCAGAGAGAGAGAGAGTTCAAAATCCGACAAACACTGCCACAATGTGTACTCTTCTTTAATCAGCTATACCTCCCCGACAAAACTGCACTCTGCAGAAAATGCATCCGTCCAAGGAAACTGGAAATCTTTCATCATCATCCTCACCCGTAGCTATACCTACAGATCTTTACCGTCCATGTACAAACTCATGCAATAGTCACACAGTGCAACGACGATAATAAATATACACCACTGTATCATAATCGTTACCCTCTGACTATTGTTAAACTCTAGAGTTACTTCCATACGGTTCAAAAATACTCTTCCTAAGTATCATACTAGTATCAACCAAACTAAGTCAATTCACAGCTCTCGCATTACTTTCTGCCACGTTATAATAATATCCAAAGACATATAGAAACATGAAGAAAACGAGGAAATGACTAACCAAACGAGGTTTAGCTGGGGGAAATTGTAAAATACTTTAACAATTGAAAAAACCTAACTGCCGTCACTCAGAAATATGGTTTGGATCTGAAAAGACAAACATGACGCAGATGTGAACCACATTTATGCATGCCTGCAGAGATTCTTTCAGTAAAAAATGTAATCAGGTTCATTTTAGCTAAGAGGTTTTATTTGTGATAATATGTGCATCTATTATACCAGGTCACTGATACTATTAAGTTGATTTAGATAAATAGGACGTAGTAAATAAATATACATGTAAATCAGTGACGAATTGTAGATTTTCTGGTAGGCAAAAGGTAGAAATAGTAGGAATAGCTATCCATGCAAGTGCACAGTACAGCCTCTGACAGTGAGTGTGGGTGAGTGATCTGGTTTAGTTTAGCAGAGGGATTTTTAGGAAAAGTGAATGGCTAAAGGTTGAGTTGAGTCAGTGATGTAAAGGGTAGAGGTAGTAGAATGTACCTAGTAAAATAAATTAAAGAATGGAGTGTTGAATGAACAGATATTCTCTGACTTGGTTTGTATTGGGTGAGTGAGAGAGAGAGAGAGAGAGATGTATCTTATGAATGTACACTCTGAGGATTTACGGATGTGCTTACAGATGCAGTTGTACGTACATAGATACATAAAGATACATTTCTACGGCCTGGCGAACAGTCTGACAGAAGATGTAGCAAAAGAAACTGACAATGACTAAAGTACTTGACGCGAGAGAAGAAGGAAGGGTGACTTTGGCATGGCTTTACCAGCATTCTACAGACAACACGGACGGATTCTTCTCTATTTTACACGATGATGTGTTGATGCTTGTTGGATAGCGGACAATATCTCCGAGAAATAAAGCAAAAATCCTTATCACTGCATCCCATATATAAATGTCCCTCTTTTATCTCCTATATACGGCCATATATCTAACAAAACATGTTCAACTCTGTACTGTACAGAATGTATGCACTGCACAGTGCAATATGTATGCATAGCTACTATCTATATGTACAGGGATGTGTTAGGATTAACTTCCATTCTCTATATATTCTTTTCTGACGCTAGATTTTCGAATATGTATTCGACAACCTGCAAAGCCCCCTCAAAATTTGACGCAAAATAATTGTTTGCCATTTTGACAACTCCCTTTTGCTAATTTGTCAATGTTGACAATTCATTAATTTTATGTGTATTTTCCTCATGTGTTGATTGTTGTAGTATATACAACTGCAAATAGATTCTATAATATGTAATTAACAATTAGTACATACCTTTTAAATATATTTGTATACTAAATCTAAAATAATTAAATATTTGTAGATACATTACTCAAATGATTTGTATTTATGTTGGTATTCTAATGCACTGATTTTGTATTTGTTTGAGTTGCGATCATACAATTTGTGATTGGGTTGGTATGATGGCATGCTGTTATGGATGTAAAGATGGAGGTTTTTAAATCATGGGTGGAAGTCTTAAATGTGCTTGCACGCGATGTCAACGACAAGGAAGGATGGGACTAGGAGGAGAGGAGCGCAGATCCTGTATTTATATAAATATGGAGAAAGATAGAGCGGAGAGAGTTTGTCTCGTCTAAACTACCTTTCTGTTGTGTAGTGTGTATTAAAGAAAAAGCATCTAAAGATCTGAACTGAACGTCAACTGGATGTGAATGGATGGATGTAAATGTGGATGGTGTGTCTGAGATATAGTTTCTAGCAGAGATATGTGATATCAAACGGTTAGTTCTAGTAAATATAACTCAACATGAAAAAACGTCAGTGAACGCTCTAAAAGACGAGACGTAGGGGAGTTTAAATAATGCCGAAGAAGGAAACTGTTGTGTACACAAGTGTACATATTTACCGTGTACGTATTACATTCCACTTCCATTTTATTTTTCTATACAGAGACTACCACATAATAGAAAAGGGTCTTATATCTATAATGAACCGCATCTTGTCTCTCCCTACAAATATAGAAACATCCGTAAATGTGCATTATAGTTCTAGTATAGAGTAAAAGCGTGGCTCGAGTGTGACATAAGCCGCCACTAATAAATCCAATACAAGGAACTACATAATATTATGTAAGTTTGCATGTACGTCCTAAGTCCTGTTCTAATGTGTACTGTGGGATTCCGGAGAAGAAATCAAACCCAAGCAAGTCTATAATACACACTCAATTCAATACAGATATTTTAGTAAGCAGTTTTTCCCGGTGATGTTCTCTCTACGGTAGGAAACATTATTTGGAGAAAAAAGTGTCTATACGAGGGTAGGGAAGCTGTTTAGCCAAGTTTTTACAGAATAAGTAAGAGACTGTGACTTAAGTTGGAAAAATGGTCGAGATAATCCATGCCATGGCCCTGAAATGCTTTTCCCTCACAGATACATACTTGTGGCAACGTAATTCTGAACCTTGTGTTATGTTTTTCTGTTGAATTTTCTAGGGCGCGTCTCAGAGCTCCGAGAGCATTCTTCTTCTTTCCTCCAATATCTTTCCAGCTTATTTACTTACACACTTCTGGCTCTTTTCCTTTCAGATGGCTCATAATATGTCTGAAAATACCTCGAATGTGTTACCTACTTACTATCCCTACCATAAGTCCTTAGCGAAAGAGAACGTGCACTGAACAAGTCAGACTTACAAACCTTTCATTCACTCACACATAAGTCTTCATAATGCCTATAAGAAATATGCACATTTATTGTTACATAATCTAACATAAGTAGTCTTAGGATGCAGACGATCGCCTACAACTACCAACGAATAATATTTAATGCTATTAAATATCACGTAATGCCTTTCAACCCTTTCTCTGTTTTCAACTGAGACAAACAACATATTCCTTCGGAATAGGAGAAGCACACAAGTGCATTAATGTGTTATTATATACATACAATGCAAGTAGGTACACTAGCCTCAAACGTCAACAGAATATTATCCCAAACATAATTGAAACTAAGTCTTAGCTTTCTGAGAGAATGTATTCAGTAGTACAAGTACATACTCACACATACCGTACGTATGTACGTAGGTGTTTACAAGAACGTACATTTACTATTTCAGTACTGTGAATTGTATCAAGAAATAACCCTAAGTAATTTAAGCTACGGAATGATACTTGTGTACATAGTAGTAGTAATAGTAGGAGAGTAACTGGAGAAGAGCGCATTGTCAGCCAAATAATTCTCTCCCTCTTTTCCACACAACCCGCTGCAGAGTTTCCAGTGTTTTCCTTCAATCCAGTCAAATATAATAAATAGACATGTATAACAAGGATTGGAGAGTTTGGCTCTATTTGCATGGAGTTAGCCGAAATGAAAACAATATGTTTCCGAGAAACATGATGTATTTGTACATAGAAAAAGTATGGTTTCTATCCCAGCTGTAGGGATAGTATTATTATTATTGTCAGTTGGGTAGTAGTAGTAGGAGTGTCGAAGACTTTGCCTATAGCTTATAATATGGAATAATAGAAGTCTGCATTGTAGATTTAATAAAGTATGATATTCTTCGAGGACTGAACTGACGGAGACGATGATGGTGTGAGAAGCAACTTTTTAGAGAGCCATTGCCTTCGCTTTGCATAAGAACAAAGCAGTTTTTGTATTTGTACTGTTAACATAACGATCCTGAGAATTATATCAAAGCTAATGCTAATAGATTCACTCAACTCCGTTTCTGATTCTTTTCTGTGTGCACCTCGAGAAAAGAATTATTTCCTACGGCGTTCTTCCGTACCTACTGGCTCAACTCATTGTATTATTATATAGCTCCTAAAGAGTTTGCTATTATTATGCGCCTCTTCTACCGGAGCATTGTGAATTTGCAATACTGTAATTCTTTACAGACATTCGTTGCTATATGAGCATTGGGGTTATCTCTCCTATTCTTAGGCAGGTATTTATCTGCCTATTAAAAAGTACTGCTATGTTAGTTCCCTTCGCTCTACGGTATAAATGCCAAAGTGACTACCTACATAAATGGATTAATTAGTCCCTCTGCCAATTAACTTGTGTTTACTCCTGACAATTAAATTAACTACGGAATTAATTGTATTGGCTATCCTGTTCAAAAAATGAGGTTGGGATAAATATGGAAAGAAACTCACCTAGTAAGTTGGTAGGACGTAGGTGCAGTTAGTTTCCGATTAGAAAGGAACGGACGACGAACTCAACGAATGTGACACGCAAAGAAGAAAGCAAAACGAACGCGATGGTATTTGCACGGAACTGTAAGATGTAATATGAATTTCGAAAGATGGTTTAATTAGAATGTAGTTAGGTTAGCTAATACATAGATTATGAAAAACTTTTGAAATATAAGTAAATGCACCACGTATGTATATGAAAGAGGAATATTAGACAGATCTGCTACTCACTGCACAGTGTATCCGGGGAAGAACTTTATTTCGTAGGGTTGAAGTTGACGATGAAGCTGAACAGGGAGAGGACAAGTTCTGAGTCTCGACTCAAATAAATGTGTAATGTGAATGGATTGTTGAATCCGATGGCTTGGCTGCTATTTGCAAGAGTCAGACTGACAGTTGGAGCTCGAATGAAGGCAAGAAGGGAGAGAGGGTAGATTTTTAGTTTACGTTATGTTCCCTCTCTCTATCTAATGCATCGTCGAGTCATACTTAACTAACTTGCTAGGCTACGATGCCGGATTGGATTCGAATAATGCTCCAAACGTTAACTTTACTTTTACCATCATCATCATCGCACACAAATACATTATCTACGTGTCTACATAATATCTTCTCTACATACTCCCTATTAGTACTGTGTACATGCCATTTCTCCTACTACTACATATTGTACACATTCTACATTATTACAAAGAAATCTTATGTATGGATACAATACCTATGTATGTATGTGCTATGTACCCATATCAGCATAAAAAGAAGTGGTTTATTTAGCTTTGGTTAGATCATCACTGAAATATTATTCTATGTATGTATCACCACTATTCTCTTCCAGAGGTGTATCTATTCCATGTAGGTACTTATACCTAATGCATTTGTACTGCTAATACAAGGTAGATATTCTATACTGTTGTGTATGGTGGTTTTACCTTTAGTTTCTACATGCATTGTACACTACTCTCAGGCTACAATTTCTTTAGGCTTCGCCTTACTTATCGTTAGCTGACTAACAAAAGTATCCACTGAATCATACAGCCAAAGTAACTACGGGCATATGACATGACGAACATACAAATTCGTAAAGTGCAGAGACGTATAACAACAAGAATACGAAAAACAGCCCTCCTCGTTCAACCAACATAGAGGCCGAACCACTATTCTCACAATCTCTCATACAGGGTACTCTATCTCTTCTCTGACAAATAATATTATACCATGAATACGACATATCAAACCGTCATGAAACTCTTTTATAAGAACACAGACGCTAACTAACCATATACAGAGGAGAGAGGAGGTAGTAAGTGTACTCTACAATATTTTAGGTACTGACTACCACTACGTGATAAATGTAATGCCGGCTTGTGTAAGGCATCCTATGCATGTGTATGTAGAGAATCCATATATACCTTATAGAGATTACTTTGCAACTTCCAGTTCCAAAAGCTTTAACGCAGTTTTACCCCATCAAACTATGAAATCATCAGCAAATTCAAAATATTCCTATGTATTAGTAATCTCATTATGTTATTGTTATGTACTAATGTATTTATCTTCCTGTACAATGCAAAGCAAAAATAATGTTTTCCATTCCTATGATAACTTCTAATTAAAATTAGAATTCCATGTCATGCATCAATTCACTAAGTATAGCGTCTCTATATTGTTTAGTAGTTACGTTACCATCAATAATCTGCGTAGCTCTCCAGTCCTCTCAACTAGTATCTATATCCGTAAACTGACTAATACCAGTTCTGCAATATAAATACTTATGACGCAATATTATTATTGTAATGTGTGTGTGAATGTATAATACAGAAGCAAAATAAACATTGCTTTGCATATTCTTCTAATTTTATTACTCACCATAAATTCTTGGGTATATAAGAATGCAATGCATTATTATATATTCAACCATAAACAATATTTAGTTACATAGTAATTAATAATTTTGAAACTCAGTCTCAAATGTTAGCATGGTTAATATTAATTCAATAACTGCGTCTAAACGAACTACGACTTTAATTTTGTAGTATGCATTGACTAACAATATTTTCTGGCTTCCGCTAACAAAATCCTTTTGAATTCCCTGCTCTCCAATAATGTTTAATTATTTGGCATGCAATGTACAACGTTTTAAATATTTTAAAACGTAGCCTAATTACTTTCTGAGTTCGCAATAATTAAATTTTTCTACCAGCGTATATTTGTTGCAGTTCACAGCTTGGTGGAGCCTCCCTTTCACCTTTCAGCCCTTTTATTATGATAATTGTCTGTTCCCTTGTCAGTGAGAATAACTGGGACAGGGCAAAAGGGTAAAGGCGGAATTGAAATTGATTACATACAATAGTAATTATATTTTTAATCCATGATTACATTATGCACTGGGGTCAAGCTTGTAATAATCAGTTATGTAGATACTTTATACAAGCCTTTTGGTTTTCGTAATAATCTATGATAAAATTAAAGGGTATTATAAGTTGAAAGTTGAGCATCGACACAAAATTCTAAGGTGAAAAAAATCAGGATTAACAGCAAAAAGGCAAATGGACTGTTTCCCATGTACTTATACTCTGTTTTTATTTAATATGTATATGTATACCTAAGCTGGTGCAAATATTGATGAACAACTTGACGTTTACTAAAGTTTATAATTGGATTTTCCGTGTTAAGAGTTGCCAAACTAACAGTAGTATTAAAACCATACATAATTCTTCTATTTATGCTTATACATTTTTCAGGGCATTAATCGTATATATTTTTGACATTGTAGAAAAATGTAAAATCTGTCTGGGACGGTGTTAAGTGCAAATGTTACTTCCAATTAATACAAGTCAGACAAGTTGAGACAAATTACATTTTGGGCTAAGAACGGACGAGAGTCATTATCACCAAAGTTTAATTTCAATATTTCTTTTCCTGTAATGAACTTCCTTCTTTGATTTACCAAGGAATTTTTTAAGTACAACGTACCTCCATTTTAAAATTAGAATGCAACATTACATTGTATTATCCTTATCACAAGCTTACATAAAAAATTCATCATTTGATACGGTAATATTTTATTCTTAATGTGTAGTGGTTAAAGAAAGAATGATATCTGTTGATTGCGTAATTCTACGTTGTCACTATATAGGAGTGCTGTTGGTCTCACTGTCATTATCACGTAGTATTCTTATCAGTTATGTCAACATTTTTCTAGTTCACTTGCAGTAAAATTTGCATCTGGAACGCTAGAAGGACATAAAATATGAAGTATAAACTGTCCAGATTCATCTATGCAATACTGAAACTAAACTAATAATAATAATATTATTACCATGACGGCTAAAAACAATTGTACGTTAGCAAGAATCGGATTGTGAGATGATTTAAAATTTGTTTGGAAGGAGTCATTGTATAAAATACAGATAGAATTAGACTTTAGATAATATCCATTTATGGCTATTAACCTGTTTAAAATTCTAGCTAGTAGGAAACAATAGATAAATACAAATACCTCTTTGAGTTCTATTATATTATGACTTATTTATCCACGAGTGGTGAACCGATTTTCTGACACTTAATTAAATATGAATTATGAACTGTTAAGATAGTCTTTATAGCTACTACAATTGCATAATGTGTATACCACGTTGCAGCGTAATTACTTTACCTGCTCAATGTATAACATATCTATTTATTGTAAACATTCAGAATCCATGAACCATAAGCGTATCAAAAGTTAAATAAATGAGGAAGATAGTCTAGACCACGGCGATTTACTCTGTTGATTTCCTGTTTGAAGTTAACAATTTATAGAGTAGTATATACGTGCGATATGCAATTAAATCATCGTTACGTTGCTAAAATGATTGATGAATTTGTTAGTTCCTTTGAAAACAAAGCAATGATGCAGAAGTGCGTTTCACCATTAAGGTCAAATGAAACAAATCCATTTAACTGAAATATTAATCCAACTGCTAAATTAATTAACCTCAAGTGATGAGTCAATCCAACAGAAATCATATATACTCTCTTAATATTCAGTTCAGAGTTCAGATCGAGAATGTTATCAGCATGAGGATAAAGCTATTGCAATTGTAAAAAATAAAAATAAAGTGAAATTTGCAATAAATATTTCTCTTATGTCAATTAATAGCTGTATATACTGGCAAATTTTGTCATAAATGCCAAATAAAATTATTCAGCTTTAGCTTTTATTATTGAGGAATATTTACTACTATTCGTTCTATGCATCAGAAATTGTCAAATGTACTTCTATGTACAATATCATAATTAAGCAAAGGACCGTAGCTTGTCCTTCTTGCCCATAATCCAAAACCCAGTTATTTAAAAGTACTTTGTACATACAGCGACTAAAGCCCTTATTAGATAAATCCCTTATCCTTGACAATAGGTCTAGCTGTCAACTAAAAAATGAAAAACGCATTACAAAAGAGATAACGTTACATAAGTTGTTAGAGCAGTGACAAAAAACGCATCTAATATTTAATTTTAATGGAGTCTACTTTATCTGAGTTGTCAAATAAGCGGAATTTTTATTGTTTTTTCGTGATTTTCCACAAATTCATATACAGCGTAATGGGTGAATAGCTTAACTAAATTGATTGTTTTTTTAGTTTCACCGAAGAGTTAGTGCAATTAAATGTTTAAAGAATGTGTCGCCGTTGTTATAGTGTTGCGAGCCTAGAAAGGCAATGCATTAGTATCGGACAAAATTGATGTGGATTGAGTAGAAGTTGAAACAGTGGATGAGTCATCAGTTCATCAGATAATTTTTGACCACATTTGGTATTACCCTATTCCCCTTCGTTCGCCACAGCCACACACAGCCCAACACATTAATACAGAATAGGGATGCATGTACCATTCGTTTATATACATGTGCGAATAGAGCGAAGAGAATTTTACTGCAAGTTTCATGACACGACACAGTGATTATTTCTACACTCTCTGATTCTGTCTCGCTGGCAAATGAGATATATTGCACTTCGCGACACAACTCTATACTCTACTACTAGGAATAAACAGTTGCTGCAGTTCCAGACCAATCGATGATTTTATATTTATAGGCCACTGCACTATTATGAATTCCCTTTCAGTCTTCAAAAACAGAATTACAAACAAAAATTCCTTACATCCGTTCATTATCAAAATACCACAATTTTAAACATGAAATTCTACGAATAAAAATTTATGTATATGTACTGCAAAAATAAAGTATTATTATTTACCACGTTTGATCTAAGTTATACACAATATACCTAATTATCTCTTTAGTAATGTGTTGTAAGGATCTTTAGTAGCCATAAGCTTATTTATTGTCAACGGATGAACTTTATTGTCTCGTCACTGTAATAAGGATATGCAATATTTAACCAAGGTATATTTTCTTATTACAGTAATTCTATTATAAATATAGGATGTAAATTACCTAATGAAATATATTTTTAAGTTTCTTAACGTTAAAGAAAACACATGCCGAAACTTAATTGCTATAAAAAGTAATGTGATTTACAATTGTAAAATTTAAGGACGGAAATGCATAATATATTGAAAGATTGGATATGCATTTTATGCATCTTATTTTCATAGCATAAGTAGATATGAGTTGTTTGAGATTTAGTTCTATAGTACAGAAGCTTAAAAGAAGTATAAGCGTTATTATATCTAGTTGGTACATTTGTTACCTATGTCGAGAACAATTGACAGTTTATAGGAAAATGATTAAATCAAAATATTAGGCCATTGACCCTATGTAAATACTTTCACGTCAATTCGACTACCATATCTAGCGCTAAACTCTATAAAAGGGCAGGAAAGGCTTCTCTCATCTATATCCTCAGCATATATTATGTGTAATATTGTTATATATTATTTATGTGCCAATTCCCTGACAGTACCTAACAGTAATAGGCCTTAGACTATGTATAATATAATGATGTTGAACGACGTCATTATTAACTCATTATTTTAGCGATACATAAACAATCTTTAATGCTTTCTAACATCCATGATTTCGTTATCACTATTATCTCCTTAATTTACGTAACATCACTTCATAACTGCGAATGAATTAGTTGTCAGTTTGCATTGTATGGAAAATAATATTTAAAGTTCGCTATAAAAAATATTCCCGCTAGAGTAATGCTCTAACAATTCTCGGTACAGGTATTTAAAACTATCTGATTGTATTCAGCCGTTGCTACAAGCCTTGAAAGTGGTAGTATAAAATAAAATTTAGTTTTTTGCTAGCTGCCAATTTATTAAATTATACTGGATACTGGCCGAGTTCTAAAAATGTTTCAGAAAGTGGTTCTATTACGTAAAATTTCTCCATGTTCTACTAATGATTAAATTAAGTGCATTAATTATCCATGAAAGGATTCTTCATTACATTAAAGGAAAATAATAATTCTTTTGTAGGTACCCTTCTCCCTTATGGTTGACCGAATTTTGCATTATGATTATCAAAACCTGAAAAATAATTAAAACTAAACGAATTATTGCAGGTCGACATTATCTGTGTTTCAATCAATGCTATGTTTCGTTATATGAGGTCAACAGTTTCACTCTTATGAACACTAATTCGGCTTTTGAGTGTTTCTGTTACTATTAGGGTAGCTATTACTCTTTGTAGAAGGCTGATGTGATGATAGAACATTAAAACCTTAATTAACAAAAGGATGATAAACAAAGGATATTACTTGTATGGCTTGGCTGCATTTAGAGTATTCCAGCATCAAAGAATGCGCTACACAACAGATAGACAGATACTTAGGATGGATTTTGCCAACCGGTATTACTAAATTATTATTATGCTGATTTTATCGCTTTAGCGCTTATGGCTATTAAGGGACTCAATCTCGTCATGAAATATTAAAAATGGGAAGCATTCTGTAAATTTGGATCTTAAACAACAATAAAATCCATCTTGGCCTATTCATCTCTTACCGATATCATCATAGCTCGGATTTAACAATCATGTCAATGAAAATATCTTCATGGTAGTTTATTAAATACATGAATGATTGTGAGGGGCTTTAGTAAATGGAATTGTGTATTTGGTCTGGATTTATGTAATAAGCCTAAATTAAATCTCTATCAAATACTTCCCTTCAATGCATAAGGACTTGTATAATAAATTTACTTCTTTTGTTAAGCAAACCTTGAGGATTTCTTAAACTACAGCGATTAGGTTTAGTAACATGAATTAAAAAATTTGTTTGCGGGATATTGTTATTTTATCCCTCTAGCCATAAAATAGATAGGTAAACATTACTATAATTATTAGTAAAATATTTCAGTTTTTCCAAACGTAGTATTATTAAAAATTATAGGACAAACAGTACTGAAATACTCAATGCGTGTAGATTGTCATTTAGATATGAACCGTGTAATAACTAAACTCTTTTCAAAAATTTCAATACAAATGAAATTCCACACAATTCATCAATCAAATATTTTAAATAATTATGGTTGATTTCAGACTATTGTTTCGGCACTTATGAATGAGTAATAACCGCGTCTGCTTCTGGAATGTTTGCATGACTGATTGTGAGTAATCGAAGCATTTTGGTAATTAATAATAGTTGAGTGAGTGCATTTAGTCAAGTACTAAATAAAACCAAACCACCCATGCGTCATTCAATCGTAAATAATTTTAGTGTCATACCTTCAGGTGACAAAAGGACATTAATACTTAATACACATGCATTTACTTAATTGCATGATATGATTGTTTACGCCGAAAGATAATTTTATTTGTTTGCAGTTGAAGTTCCGAGCAATGGAACAGTCAACATCCATTTGTTTATGATTAATTTGTTCTGACTCAACGCGCCAGTAAGTGTTTATAAATGTCCATCTTGTTGACAACACTTAATGCTACAAAACAAAGAGTCATTACAACGTATATAGTAGAGGACATTGCCATTATCTTTAACAACAGTTAATGCTATTTTTCATTAGTGGATTGGGCGGGGAAAAAGTTACAGCAAAACAACTTTTTATGCATTGATGATTACGAATGAAATTCTACCCAACCAAATTCATTAATTTCAAAAGTGTTTGATTTAATTTTATCAATAGTTGCTTTTAGGACTGGACATGGAAATTGAGAATAAATTGCAGTTTGCTTACTTACAAAACCTTTTTAAAAGAAAGAAATGGGAAAATTAGTAAACGGAACAATATATTTTGAAAATGCATTAGATATTATCATATTTTGGTCAAAAAGAAATATTTAATTCTAAATTGGGAGAAATATAATTTCATTTTCTAATGACATCAATTGTATGTATCTTATTTTCGAGCATTTTCAAATCTGTGTCAAAATTTTAGAATCTGTTTGTGCGTTTTCGAACATGATCAAGCATTTCCGAATCCTTTTTTTGCTATATTGAACCTTAGGATCTGAAATTATCTTATGGTTACAGAAATAGAAATTTAGCCATACTTAAATGAGCTTTTTTTGTTTAAAAAGCCTAAAACTAAATCTGCCGAACTGAGTGGATGATCTCAGATAAATTATGTATTTAGAATGGGTATTGCCCTGCCTAAATCTACAGCATAAAAGGGGTTATTTTGTCAAAGAAGATTAAAAATCTTGAATTTTTTCGCGAGAAAATGTCTTGTTTTTGCCAATATATATGGTGGTGTTCTAATTTGTTTGATTTATGCAATACTCAGTTTTAGGAATTTACACCCCCTAGATCTAATTTCTAGATACGCCCTTGTTTATGGACTAAATAAAATTTATTAGATAATATTTTCATAGAATAAAAAGATGCTACCAAACTTTTATTGACATTATGATTCTATTTTATCAAATTCTAAATACATTGGTCCAAAAATATCACCAATATGCAAAAATATTACTAATTGAATTTTTTGCGACTGGTGGATGAGTGGAGTGTAAATTGAATACAAATGACAAATGGTACAATACTTCTGTAGAAAATGTTGATCCGAAAGTGGTTGACATTACTATATCTCAATCTCTCGCTGTTTCGTAGATAGAAAAGACATTTATTTTTCCTAGTGTAAAGTGTAACATATTGATAATTCCTATAACACAATTGTTGGAGTTATTTGGGTTTAAATTGTTAAAAACGAATGTGCAATTCGTAGTGGCTACTAACAAGACAAATCCCTGGTAAATATCTGTTATCTGTATTCTTGGAAAGAGAGCCCAAATAAATGACGCATTACCATGCCTTTAGTTTCTAAAACTGTGCTGATCTGTCAATTGGGGTTATCATTTATCATTTAAATAATTTATTTTATGCTCTTATGCAATTTGTTTCGTATAGTCGACATAAAAACGCAACTTTGCACAACATATTTTAAGATATGAATTATTTCATTCAGGAATTGTGATCTCAGCATGATAAAAGATGTCGGCAGATAAGATATTTTATGTAGGTGGCCTTTGAAGCAGGCGAAACTGAAGATAATTCTTATAGCAGGGTATTGACATCATAATTGTGAGATGAATCATCTTTTTGTGGTATGGCTTCCATAACAAATGTTCAGCGCTAGTTGTAAAGTAATTGTGACTGATAATTATTTTAATTTGACCAAGTGTCTTATCTAAAGTAATTTCTAAACAATCAACTAAAACATATAAGTGCGTGTTACACAAATTGTAAATCAATTTCTGAAAGACCCTAGAAAGCTACTAGGATAGGATGCTGAAATAAAAAGATTAAACAATCTCATAATGAATTATTGATTTCAAATGGTGATTAATTTAGTCATTACTGCCAAATCTTGAGACTAGTAAATACGAAACCACCCTATTACATCTACGGTCTTAGTTGTAGGTATAATTTTCCATACCGGTTTGATTAAGAGATTACTACCCAAACAACATAATAATTTAGGTTTAAGAAGGCTGTAAGGGAATTGGCAAATATAGTATTGAACCTGATCAAAGAAAGATAAAGGCCGGCAAGTAGAACAGACACGTCTAAAATAATGCTAGCATTTCCATTTTAAGTCAGTGAGACTTTATGCAGACAAGTTTCTTCAAATGGTACTGACTTTTTTGGAAAGATTGAATTAATTACATTTATTTTATTACTATTTTTATTTATTTTAATATTATAACTTAGCAATTTATATTTTCATCATCAACCATCTGGATTTTCAGTTTCGCAATCCTTTTAGATTATTTCATACCAAAAAGTTTAGGTATAGATATAGAATCGGGATTTTTTAAAATTCAACTTCTTCTCTCCAACGCGAGATAAATCCAAATAGTTTGTTACAATGTTAACAAATACGAATTTAGTTTACGAAACATGGAATACATAACTAAATTTAAACTACAATTTGGGCAGAGTCCTTAAACATTTTACCTTCTGTTTGATTATGTACTGAAACTGCTTATGATTTAAATATTTATGTTTTGAAAGTCATTGCATAAGTTGAGTAAAATAATGATGAAAGTTTTCTTTGGTGTAGTCAACTGTAGAAAGATGATAGGTAGGTAAAGGTTGCATTCAAATTTGTGATATTTTATAAGCAAGTCAAAGTGTTCCAGAGTCCTTTTATTGCATGTTTGTGTCTCATAAAAAATTTACATTTGTTAATCCTGTAAGATGTGCGTATGAGGAATAAAATTAACACAAAAATTAATAAAAAGTTAAAAATAACGAAACAATTATTGCATACGTCTCACTCAATACACTATTTGCCCTATACCAACCATACCGCAAGACCGTTCCGGTGTATACATGTTATCTGACATTATTAACCAATATCTAATCGCCACAGTAAAATAATTTAAAAGCTTTAAAATTAATACAGTATTATTTTCCAAGTCAATAATGATCCAAAGTAGGCACGACTTTTGAAAAGAAAGCTAATTAAAACCATGAAAATTTTGAACGGATTATATCTACTGATTGGTGTTGTAATGCTCTACACTACAGACTTTAAAAGCATACACCGAGAGACCGAGAGAACCATGAAAAAACCCCAAAAGTTGAGACGATGAGTGAATGAGAGAGAACCAGTTTTGGCGTTGTATAAATTCATTGCCCATGTTGGTGATGCAAACTTTCGTAAGAGACAACAGACATCTGTTGGGGCAGCAGAAATAACGAATGGTTCATTCTATTTATTTAAAACAGATGGAGGAGAAGCAGTAAATGGAAACTTGGAAATACATGATTTTAGACATTGAAAAAACTAATTGTGTTTGCTTGAATTGAAGGAATAAAAAATCTATTTTGGCTAATTAGGTTACTCACGCAGAAGCTAAGAGATTCCATATTGTTCAGCTCATTTTTAACTTAACACAAATACCTCTAAATATTATCCAGAAAATGTGCCAAGGTTTATTTATTATTAAATTAACCACTCCAGCAATACTATTTAAATAATATCTGTATATATTTGTGCAAATTGCAAAACCAGACTGTATTTATTCGACCAATAAATGAATTGTACAATCCGTAAATTTTCATAGGAGTGGAGGACATATCATCATTGGAAACAATGGCTGGTTTATAAGTTAGAAATATATTTTGAGAATTACAAATAAGATCAGGACTGGGGTTTAAAAATCTGGTTGATGAATATTAAATTCGAATAATGAAAGGAGAAATATTTATGAATTAAGTATAATTTTGTTATATATATTGCACATAGAGGTAGATTATTGTTACTCGTTACTCCTCAAGTCAAAGTTAGTATAAATATCTTGACGAAATAAGTTTCCGAATCCAGAAATATTTCTTTCTTATGCAGATGGTGTGTACGGTTTCATGACATGAAATGTTTTGACTCTGCACCTACTTTCCAACTTTTCAAATGTAAGTAGAAGGCAGCAAAATGTTAAAAGTAAAGGCTTTCAAAAGGAAGAATTGTTACATTCAGAAAGCTATTTTTATATGACGACTCCACTTCAGCATATTATATAATTATATTATGAAGAATAGAATAGAATATTTATTGCGTTTCCAGGGAACCGCAGCGCATCACACAAAATTCAGTTGTAGTGCTATTTTAGGACAATATTAGGATATTCCGGTATAGATTTACATAATACACATCCAATTATATAAATTATATTATGTAACATCTGTATGATAATATAGGACGGTTGATAACTCATAACCATTTCTGATGAGTATGCCTATATGTCCAGATCTTATATAGAGAAATTGGGCCAAATGAGATTTAGTTCCCTTGTAATTGGAAGAACCCAATAACAATCATATTTATAAATTGATAAATTTCTTGAATAAAAAATCAATTGTGTGTAGACGAAACTCGGTCCAGGTTTCAGTTAATTATTTTACATAACCTGAATATATAGGATAAATATGTATTAAATAAGGGTATTCCCGGTAGAATCAAACTCTACCCGTGCCTATAAATTGACATACCTGTGTGTTCAATGCTCATTTGATGCATCACCTACATTTTAAGGAAATGTGTATGCGAATGAGATTATCAGTTATGTTTAAAGTATAGAGTAGGAAAGAACTTTGTGCGAGGGATCTACTTCTTGTCATCTATGCAAGTAGTTTATATAGTAAGGAAGATTATAGTATTGTGGGTATAGGAAAGTATTTGACTAAAAAATTGAAAATCATGAGCGAAAGATAGAGCAGTTGGTTGTAGTCAGTCAGTATTAAGGCTGATGATGAGTCTAATGCTAATATTATTACAAAGATAGTTAAGTCGAACGAAAAAGGAAGGCAACTGCACTGAGTTTTATGAGTTAGGAGGATGAGGCAGGGAATTGCATGAGATTCATCCTATTGTACATAGTATTACTACTACGGGGCTGAGTGTGACTACAGAAAGCAGAACGGAGTCTTATTAGTTAGTGAATAGTGAGTGAGACTGACTGATAGTCATGATGAGATCAATCAGCTTGGTACGTTTACGTTCGTTAACTCATTGTCACTGAGTGAGTCAGCAGGAGCAGAGGGAGAGTGGGGTCATAGAGTTCCGTGTGTGGGGGTTGCCACGGGGTCATCGTTCACATAGACAACATCACATAAGAAAACACTAACATAACATCACACAGATTATTGCCAAGGCAAGTCTTAACCCAAGTCTACTAATCTATGTCTACTATATAGATCTATACTGTATAATATATTACATCAGTACATTATGCATATACATGCATATCTCTAAATATGCGCATGCATATCTCTCTGGTGATGCGATGTGTGTATATCAAACATGTCTGTGTACATAGAGATACGGAGCTTAACAGAGTTCATGTTTTTTCTGTGATGATGTTACTCCTATAGGAAACATTAGGTAACATACTAGGGATGATAGTATAATCATGATGATGATATGTCCTATGAATTTGCCAGTTGGTTTTAGTAGGTACATTATATTTATGTCTGTGTGTGCAGAGTGGTTTAATATACTAAATATAGTGCAAAGAGGGAAACTGCTAATATTGTTATAATACAGAGGTGTTAGTGTTCGGATAACTCAAGTTAACTTAGTATCAACGACGAGAGAGGATCTGTGTGTGAGTAGGAGGAGAGTTAGAGTACGACTGAACTACACGAGAAATTGTGTGCGGAATGTAGGCTACTGGAAGGGATAGCGGTTCACGCTGGCCTATTTTACAAGGATTCCTTCACGATATTTTTCCCCTTTTGGCCTACTCTACCCGTTTGCCCGTCTGCCCTAAACTCTTCTAGTCGACGACTCCTCTACTACTATACTACAGACAATGCACACACACACCTCGACAACTGTAAGCACAGGATTGCTTAAATCCACGTATCTAGCTGGGTATATAATAATATAGGCATTCATACGCAATGTTTCGCCAAACGGATATAAGCACTATGCTGTAGTATTAAGTAGTAGTGTCTCTATAATATAATGTCGGTGTAGAGACAGGGAGCAGGAGACGTAAAATAAGCATAACTCTATAATAACTGGACTAGAATGGTAATAAGAACCATAGATTAGAGATACAGAGTCTGTTTTGAAAATGGCATAGCTCTGAAATTGTGGTGTGGCATTTGTTAGCATCTGACTAGCGTTAAGTACAAGTTGTAGTGTAGATAGTAGTAGTAACACAGAAAACAACTTAGGAGGAAGACTGTGTAGTCTGTAGCCAAAGTTAAGTGAATCCAAGATCCACTCACTCACTCACATGCATAGTAGTTTGCTAAATAACAGATACACATGTATAGAGAGCTAAATAGTCAGTTCAAGCAATCTAGCAAGTTAAGTTCAACTATTTAAAATTATTTTACTTCACATGTCCTGCTGCTCCTTGGTTTTCTATCTCATCACATTACATAAAATCTCTCGTCCTCATTTCATCTTCTTTCCAAACCGATACTGCCTTTTATAACCATTGCTCCAATTCTATACCTGCATGTTGAGAGTTGAGACTGACTGGACTTGACTTGACTTACAATTAGTTCACTTGGCTTCACTTGACTTTTTGTCGATTCAATTGGATCCCTTACCTGACTTGTCTTAGTTGTCTAACTTAAGTTAACTAGTGCCTTTCATACAATCACCCATTCTCTATCTGTCTCAATGATCAACTCTTTTACTTCTCACTTCGTCTTACTCCTTTCCGAGCCTCCTCTTCAATACACCTATTCATACCTTTAGTCACTCTCACAAATTATTTACATCCGCCAACTTGCGCCAACAATTTACATTCAACGCGAAAATAACCGAATTCTCACGAGGCCTCTCATTTTTCGTCAATCAACACTAGACTTGTACCTGTACTAGTACATCCAGCATCATTCACTATGTAATTCTCATTGTTCTTCCGTGCCTCTTCCATTTCAATCTCTACAACACCCGGCGATATTTTACACAGTTACTCATCCAAACAAATATACAAGTTCAATGTAATTATTTCATACTCAGCCCTTCAGCTCCTTTCACATAAGTCTAATGTATTAAAATTCTGTGATTTCTTCACCTCAGTGAATAAGTGATATAAATAAAAATAAACCCCTTCAAATTACCGTATGTGTGTCAAATCAATATCTGTGCTTTCCAGAAGTTTTTTCTTCAATAAAAGGTAAAGTCCTTTTTCCAACATTTTATTTAATAGCAACAGTTTTCCGCATCTTTTAATTAATATAATTCAACTACACATGAATCCTACAATACACAAGTTAAACAGAACAAGTCCTGACACTCTTAAGTGCAGGTGCATTTTTATGCATGGACATATTACAGGCAGTGGATATTAGAATCTCCATGTGTGAATAAAACTTACGATAAAAATACTACCCTCGTTTGTATAAACTATAATACTTACAGAAGTGACATTATAACACAGGACAAAAGTGCTTCGGAAAAAGTTTTCTAATGGCATCTCTGATTGCTATTTAAAAGTTCAAAATGAATCTTCTTTAAAATATCATAGGGCCACCGTAGAATGGTTCAAAGCATTGTGGATGCATTGATTTCCTTCCATAAGTAAACACAACTCACAGCTCAGGGAAATTTGGATTTCTGGGAAATTCCTGTTTCTATTACCTAAGCTCAGCAAGAAGTGCAAGTGTGGGAGAATATAAGAGCAAAACTATTTCAGGACCGTTACGTGATCATTTATAGTAGTATAATATTTGTTATTGATATGAAGTTGTTGATATAGCTCAACATTGCATAAATAAAGATTTTGGATTCCCATATTTCAATATTGTCTATGCTTCATATCCATCTGGAGATAAAGTTATGCCTATACTTAGAAGAATATAATCTGTAGATTCGTGTAATTATATATACAATATATAATGCTATATAGTTATATAGGATATTAAAAATTCTGGAGTGAGACGTTATTAACAGTTGCAACATTACAAGTGTTCTCTTATTAAATTTCGCCGCGTTAAAATAAATTCGAATATTTGGTCTTTGAATTTATGTATAGATATTCCAACAATTGTGTTTAATTATGAATTTTCAGAGAATGTTACAGTACATTTGGTTGGAAAACTAAATCCTTTGAGATAGGCGATTAATCTTCCATTTGAAAATGTTTCTTACCTATTCTAGATTCGATGAAGTAAATCATTTTATAGGAAATTAATGACGAAGTAAATAATCTAGCTGCACGGATCTTTAGGATAAGTGACGCCTTTAATAGGTTGTTAAAAGCCATTAGTGTAAATGGATGTGCATTGGTACATTAATTAGATTATGCTTGGTGTAAAAGGGTAAAATTAAAAGTATCCCTTAGATAAGGGAGAATGAATAGTTTGAAGAAGAAGTGACCTAAATAAAAAATCCACATAGCTAGAATTCTAGAGTGCATAGGATGCTGAAGCGGCTTGGGCTGTTGAGAGACAAAATGTATAGAATTTTGAGGTCACTAACAATAAGAAGGCAGGTAAGCATTGAAGCATAAATTGTAGTATCCTCCCTCGCTCATTCATGGTAATGGATTATCCTTCCTTGTAAGTGTGTCGCATTCGTAGTTGGGTCTAGATATCTCTATATAAATAGGTTAGATGAGTGTTATTGACACGAGCTCTCTCAAAATAGCATTGCACGCTCCCTGATCAAGCAGCAAAAAATATTTAATTGAAATAAATAAAACTGTGAGCCTTTTGGCCTCAATTAAGATTGTCAATCTAGCGATTTGCAACTGTAGCACATTTAAATTCAGCGTCACAGTTTATCAGCATCGTGTTTATTAGGCTGGACTGCTCTTTCTATTCAATGAAATCTACATGGAAACGATAAGTCTCATCTCTATGTGCGCCAAGAAAAAGGATGTATATAGGAACAAAATATTGTTAATAGGTATTTATAACGAATCAGATTCGCACAACATTTGTAAGGCAAGGCAATGATTATTAGTAGGAAGCGCATAATAATCTTCTAGTGGTCAGTGATCTTTCTTTTCACAGGATTCTAGACACACAGTTACATTTATTATTATAATTTATATAACATTCCTATACGTATCAACATTCTAAACTCACTCTACTTCTCTCTGTATGATGTGAGTTGACGTACGTACAGAGGCATACTACATACATCATTAAAATGTATGTCTGCCATACATACGGATACTGCACTGGTCTGGATTAGATTTGAATACACATACTAGTACTATGACGAGTATCTGTGCTAAGCTTATACAGGATTTCGCATGCACTCTATTACTATGTCACTTGATGTTATTATTGCTATGTACAGGGAGAGCGTAGTATTTTATAAACTCTCGTGTTTGATTGCCTAAAGAGCAAAGCTTCGTTAAGTAGATAAAGTGTACACAAGTAAGTAGTAGTGTGCATGCATTAACCAGAAAGTCCAACAACCAGAGTGCAGAGGTTATAATAGTATTACCTGATACCTGCTCATGTCTGTTCGCCATTCCACTGCATTTCTAAATCAGAGATACTACGCCAAGTACTCACAGGAAGATGAATCTCGTTGAGGAGAGCAGAATACCTACTTAGATTGTTGTTGTAGGTACCTCCTCATAGAAATAGCATTTGTAAACACAAATTCAGAATACTTGACTCCTTAAAACTCTTTTCTGATAATTTTTGGTCTCTGTCAATAGGAGATCAATAGTTCTGTACAGATACCCTTAATAGTGCTACATAACGCAAGAATAAGTAGAGATGAACTAAAAACCTCTCTCCCAGAAATGCAGTCGTAATACGTGCACGTTCCCTAATTGTAACGTACATTGCCTTTTGACTTATATTCCGCCTCAACCACCACTTACTCTCAATAGTCTCATTTCAGTTCTTTTACCGTAGCCCTACATACGTGTCTATCCCATCCTGATCTGATCCTACACAATTGCATGTGTAATCTAATGTGTGCTTATGTCTTTTACCGACATAGGTAACAATATTACAGTGCAGGTACACATACATAAGTACATGCATGGCATATGCAATATACATCTCATTTTCTCAGGCGTCTTACTTACCAATAGGTGACTCGTCTTACCATCCACTACTACCTTGTTGAACTGCATTACACCATTACTTTGCAACCAACTGCCACAGAGTTAGTAAATAAACGCTAATTTTTTATTACAATATGCAGGTATAGTTTAGGCCAAGTTGGTATTCAGAATTACCTATAAGGCATGCATAACAGTCCTGACTTTGAGACTCAACTAAGCAGGTACCACTACTCTTGTACTACTTTTTTATTTTTATGTACGTCTTCACATACACTATGTGCAAAACATTACCTTGTAATCCTAATCCTAGTACTATGTATGTGGCCACATTTCTTGAATACACCATTCTGCCTTCGGATCTTGTTTCATGTTCTCTATGTCCCATTTAGTTCTATCTTCATACTCATTTAGGGTAATAGGATATGGAACATTTTTAATACACATAAAGCAAATTAATAATTATGATGTGCTAAACACCTTTCTACTCATGTATCCTGCAGATTTTTGCATTAAACTTAATTATCAAGGGTTTAAAATTTCATTCTCATTTTATTATTCTTTTCCGTAATTACTACAATTATTCTATTTAAGTAAACTACCTTCTCGAAAATTTTCGAACAAGCAAGAAATTAAAAAAAAATAGTCATTACATGCAGTATGAATCATTTCATAAGTTTAGCAATATTTTCCTCTCAGCATATCAGATTCTTTACTTTTCGTATCGTATGCACTATCTCTGTTTTCTCACTGTCAACGACGTACTCTATTTATTTAAGTATAGAGAAAAACTGCAACAGTTTTTCTGTCGGCGTGATCAACATGCGTTGCATTATGTAAAATTAGATCCCGGGAGTTGAGTGGAAGATGGCGAGACGATCTGCATTTTGATACATCTTCCGAAATTGATCAGTTACCCCTCCAGTTCCAACTAATGAATAAGAACTTGCAATTAAATTATCACTAAATCAACTACGTGGTAGTATGTGCAGATCTCCCCGCTTATGTTCTCCAAAAAATGTAAAAAAAGTTATGGGCAGATAAAAATAGTTAGAAATTTAAAATAACAATTGAAATCTCTTGGTAATATTTAATCGTAAAACTAACCGAAGTCGACCTTGATTGCTTTAATAAAATTCTTATAACTCAAGGATAGCAGAATACTATTTTAAAACTGTTTTGCTTCTAAATTAATAACATAATCATAAAATCTCTAATGGGTATATTCGCTGAGAAAGATATAATATTTAATCTAGGGGAAAACCCATAAAATATTTTTTATTTAATGAACCCCCAAAATAATGATAATTTAAATGCATAAACAGAATATGTTACTGTAAATGATATACTAAATAGAGTGTTGGCAATTGGAAATACTAAGATCAAAACATGTGAGACAAGTTCTTTATCTCCCTCTGCTACTATTATTCAGGCTTGTTAATTTTAAATGATCATGAGTACAGTACTACATTATACACTATACCAAATATTATTTTCAAAGTGTCTAGAAATGTGAAGCGAGTTACAGATAAATTAAATTAGGCGTTTCTGGAAGCCTAAAAATACAGCTTTTGTGTCTCTCCTCCCTATAACCAAGTGAACTTTTCAAATAGTCTTGGAGTTCCCTGAAATATTCTACACTCAATGGGAAAACCCTTTTCTTCACGTAACCTAGATATCTATTAATGCAGAAGTAAGAATGTTAGCAAGAGATGTGCGATTGTCTCTAGAGTAGACTGAGAAAGATCATTTATCTAGAAAACTTATGCCTAAAAACTAATTATGGCTCGCGGTATAACTCTATGGTTAAAAGATTCCATGAGAACCATGATACCATAAAAATTGCAAAGGAAAATGCGCACACTGTAATAATCATTTTCCGAGTGCATTAATTAATGCTTGTTTATCATGCAGGTAAAATCACTATATTCTTAAAATCAATAGGTACTATTATAAATTATTATTATTTTCAAGGGTAATAATTTGTAAGACAGTTAGGATTTGCAATGCATTTGAGTGAGATTTTAATAATTACTCTGTAGATTATTTAGACCGTTAGGTGGTCTGTTTATATCTATGCTGAGTATGAATTGTTTTTGTGTAGCTATAGCCAAGCTGTGACTGCCTGTTGTGATGAATCATGGAGCAGCCCCAGATGACTAGAAATAAGTAAAGGGAGCATTGTGTGAGAACTGGAGCGGAGATATCTTTGCAGGAGATGTCTTGTGAGACAAAGATGGAAGTTCATTTGCAGCATACATCTTCAGTTGTAGACGCAGCCACAAAATTGAGTCTTGGTGGAGGAGGAAGCGGAGGATCATCTGCAACAATGCATGTCATCGGAGGAGGAGGAGGGTCGGGAGATGAGTCAAGTGGAGACGAGCCTCATCCGCATGTAGTGCCGCCGAAAAAGAACCGTCTCAAAGAACCAAACAATAATAGCTTACCATCTGGCAGCTCAGCATCGTCTTTAGTCTCCATGTGTAATGGGAATGGCAGCAAAGAAATGATTAATGGTGACGATCACAATCAAGATGATGATGAATGCTCCGGTCCATCAGCCAAAGAGGGTGGTGTCTCCACTTCTTTCACGTCTGGAGAGGTTAGACTTTCTTTTCTTCAAATAACCCACCCGGCTGATATCAATCCATACTTTTTGTTCCCTTCCTACCATTTACTCCGATTTACTCCCATACAATGCATACAATGAATAATGTACCAACTGTTGTAAATCTGGTAAAGATCAGCCAATTGCAACCAACAAATTTGTAAACACTTATTGAATCTATCTTTCATTGCAAAGTTTGGATTCCTCAATATTTTTCATTGATACGTATCAACATTTTGCCAGAAATGGTAAAACTAAATATTTTATGCAGCAAATTACCACCATTTTAAAATCAGCAATGTTTAGTTCTATAAAAAATATAATAGTTTTAATCTATTATTAATAACAGAATTCAGACGCTGATGGGGATGGAAATGGTGAAGATCACCTTGGGATCAATATGAAACAAGAAGATTCTAAGAAAATGTTTGAATGCGATGTATGTAACATGAGATTTTCGAATGGGGCCAATATGAGACGACATCGAATGCGACATACTGGAGTTAAGCCATACGAATGCCGAGTTTGCCAAAAAAGGTAACACCAATTAGATGGTATTTACTGGACATCTGTGGTGTTTAACTAATTTTCAATTATTATTACTTGAAGATTTTTTCGAAAGGACCATTTGGCCGAGCACATGGCTACACATTCAAAGCTGCTCCCATTCCGTTGTCCAATCTGCAACAAAGTAATTAACCGAACTAGAACAGAATGGATTTTATAGTAATAATTGCGGATGAATAGTTTTGTTTTGTTTTGTTTAGGGATTCCAGCGCCAAATAGCGATGAGAGCTCACTTCCAAAATGAACACGTAGGCGGGTCGCACGATATGGTGAAAGCGTGTCCTTTGTGCTCTTATAAAGCGGGTTCTATGAAATCGTTGCGGGTCCATTTTTACTCAAGACATGGAATAGATCTAGACAATCCAATGCCACATTCTCCTTCCCTTCAGTGTTCTTCCAATGGAGGCTCCTCCAGTTCTCCAGGTCCATGCAACGGGAACGGGGAGTACTCCGAGCTTGCTCATGCTCTGGGATTCGAGGACAGAGAGAAGAGCAGCGACTCCCTCATTCCTTCGCATTTCCTCGTTCCTCAAATTGAAATTTCGTCGAATTCTCCCTATCCTGCCCATTTCGCTTTCACTGCCGATTCTAGCTACAACTTTGCTCAAGACGACAGACATATCGGTAAAAGCAGCTTGAAAATAAACTTATTTATTATTACTATTTCGTCCTAGTCCTAATAATCTTTTGGTATAGGCAATGGTGGAAGTCCACCTCCACACAACGTGTCACCACAATCGGACTCCAGTTCAAATTTACCTTCCAGTTCAGATTTAATCACAGTTGTCGTTAAAAAAGAACTAATGGACGACCATTCACCTGAACAATCTTCAAGCATTGGTGACTCAAAATCGAAAGATTCCTCGGATAGTAATGAAGATATTCAGGACATGCCTGAGGATTTGTCATCTGGAAATGGAAATTCTTTCAGGTAACGAATTAAGAATTATTTTTATTTTTGAATGTTTAGTTTCAACGAATGAAATTATTATTTGCAGGTCGCACAGCCCAAAATGTAGTTCATCGTCGCTTCTGAAAGCCTCATCACTAAAGTCACTTTTAAGGGATGATTGGAGAAAGGATAGTTCTCAGGGTGGTGGGACCAATTCTGGTGCTTCTGCTTCTCGTGCCCGTAGTGATAGCTCCAGTCACTCTGGCCACAATGCCTATCATACTCAGGTCAGTGTTCTGATCATTTTAAATGTTTTCATTTCTTCCAAGTCAGATAAATTTTTGTTCTTTAGCCATACGAAGGAGAGGCGATCACATCGTCAAACGGACCGGAGAGTGGAACATCACATTCCATTTATAGTCGACGTGGGATGCAATTTCCAGCTCCATTACATCAATGCGTTTATTGTGGCATTATTTTTCCAGACAAAACTCTGTATTTTTTGCACAAAGGATGCCACTCAGACTCAAACCCTTGGCGCTGTAATATTTGTGGCGAGTCCTGCTCCAATGTCTACGATTTTAACTCACATTTGCTAAGCAAATCCCACCAATAGAATTATGAAACTTTTAATATTTAATCACAGCCATATATTCTATTTAAATTTAAACATTCTATAGCTACATGTACTACTTTTTATATATGTGTAACTATTAGCATAGCTATATAGGTACCGACAAGGCCTAAAAACCCTGCGAGAAATAATCATAGTATATATATGTCATATATATTTGTGTAACGTTATATCGATTCTTGCGATGTATAGAATACAGTTCGTTATCTGTTGGACAGCGTAACGTTCATTCAGTTTTCATAGTTGTTTTTATGTATCTGTAGTAATCATAGTATAATAATACTTGCTGTTGTGTTTGTCGCTTTAAAGGTAGTTGCTAATCTAGAATAAGTATAGCTATTTATAAGTGGTCCGTGTTGTAGGATCAATGTTGTTTTTTTTGCATTACTAATTTTGTAGAAAGAGATGGATCTGAATTTTTACATTTATAACCAGGCGGCTCTCATCAAACCATATCTAACACTACCACATAATTTAATATCAACACTCAAATTATCATTAATGTAATAATAGGACGAGTCTTTATAATTTATTTAATTCCGACATCTGAAATTAATTTATGCATCCGTTTTATTCGATATGCTTAGAGATGTCGATTCCGCAGGTCAGAAAGATAGCCGCTTCCATTAAGTATCAATGTCCGAATTATGTCAGCAAGGAAAGCAAGAACTTAAAAATTTTACCAATATTATGCATCAACTGCTCTGACTTCTGTCTTAGTTGGGTAGATAATCCAATCAAACAAACTACATATACGACAGATAATATTTTAGCAGATAATATTAGGTTGGTAAGATGAGCGTTGTAGCTGGTTTCTCAAGATGAACAAACAATAGCGTGGTGCCCATTGGTCCCTTTGAAGATATGTGACTGATCCTCAAAAGGCTTTTGCATCCAATTAGTTCTTTTCAGGACAATAAGAAATTAAATTAAGGCTATCAATTGAAACTTTTACAGAAATTTTTGTATATATCATTTCTATCTATATATTTCAAATGCTCCTTAGATATCTATGCACAAGACATACCATTCCATTATTATGGAAAAGTTTTTAAAAGTTGACCAAACCCTAAGTTGCATTGGCTTCTATCACTAAATGCTCCACACTGAAATCCCATATATTTGCATATGGGTGCCTGTCGCCTAACATTATTTAATCGAAAATATTGTCTTTGACTGACCACAAATACGTATGATTGTTTTCATAAAGCATAATATAGAATTTGGTGATGTAACCTTGGAAAGTTATTTTTCAAATTCAAAATGATAAATTTATTGGAAAATATTTATTTCAGGTAAAACTCACTCCTTTACACTTGCAAGCATCTAAAATCAACTATCTATTATGTCAAGTTAGTGTCATAATCGAGTATGGTCCTCGAATGTGTCGTTGCTAAATATGAATACAGCAAAATATTTAACAGTAAATTGTTACGTTCGTAATTACAGTTAGCTTTGTACATTTCCTAATAAACCCAGGTTCCTAATAAATCCACAAGTATAGTCAGGGGCCAGAAAATTCAAAATTTAATAACAATCTGCTTGTTCCATAATTTGAACTAAGTAATTCAGGGTTTAATTGTATCCAAGGCAACTTTGTAAAACTATTGCAAAGTTCAAAATTAGCAAGACAAGACTCCAAAATGTGTGTGACTCCAACGGAGGTTTATTGGGAAATAGGTACCTATGCTAATTTTTCGACCTACAATACGTGTATATTTATTTAGCGTCTACATCCAAAACGTGTAATCTCAAAACGTAGTTCCAGTGCTGTTTCTACTTAGATAAAATATGATGCAGTCTATTTCCTATCAATTTCTATACAATATATGTAGACAGTAAAATATTATACTTAATAAAATAAATTGTTTTAATTAATGGACACAGGCCTTTCTAAAGTTCATAGAAGACATATGTTACATCATAATCATTTTCTTAATGACCCAAATCAAAATTTATTTCTTAATATTAAATATACACTGCAGTCTAACACTAGCAGAATTTTACTCGAACTCCTTCAAACTTATTGTTAACAATAAGATATTTTTATCGAACTGATAATGCTCAAAATTTTACATGCCTTTCCTGAAAGATTTTATAAACTCACATAGAAAAATAAAACCCAGTTGAATTACTAATTACAATATATGGTCACCATAGTTGTCGTTTTGAATTCCTAAAATGTGACATTTACCAGACAGTGTTAGAAAAGTTCATTTTACTATTGAATTTTAATACACTGATTTGAATACATGCAGGCATGTAATATATACAAATTTAATGGACAATCATGTAACGTTTTGAAGCGTAGTGTGCTACAACCTACAAAATCTATCTCTTGCCTTAACTAAAATTTTCAGTAACTTGAGAACCACTCGTGAACTTAAACATTCACTTGATAACTATTGATATTTTTAAATAAAGATTTGTTTGACATAAATCATAGGAATGTCCTTATAAGAAAGCTATGTGCCGAATAAAACGACAAAAGTACTGATTCAACAGACATAATATCATAATGAAATGAGTTTAGTCTAATATCTTATTGTGTTATTCGTATTACTGACCAAGGGTTTAGGATTCCAAAAATTTACATGACTTCAAATGCGCAGAATTTTTGCTATATAACTGACAGTATACTAAATAACTAGCAAAATCCCGAAAACTAAAAACCCAATTACGTTAGTCTGGTTTTGTCAAGATTAGCGAAATCACAATGGTGCTTAGATGCGTGTGATGTAACCGAAACTATTTCTGTTTTGTGTATAAGCACATGGAAATACTAAATGTGCATGAGGAACCTAGTTGTTTTTGATCAGATGCCAAAATGAGTATAATGTGTAATATAAATTAGCTAATGATACCTACCTAATCAAGTGTACTTACCCATAAAAATGTAGATGACTTAGTTGTGGTAAATAAATACATAATTACATGTAAGAACTGTGGTGCCTATTTTAAAGTTGCTATGCATTTTGTACATAATACTTAAATTCGCCCTTCACGGTGTTTTTTATCTTTAAACTTTCAAATTGCATGTAGTTGTGTGTAAAAGTATTGTAAGCATAAATTACTAGTGAATTGCAACAAACTTTCAATAAAAATGATAAGGAATTCGAAGATTTACTGTGGAGATGTTTCATTTATGAGTTTTGGAGGCGTGCTAAGCGTGTACTGTATGTATTGCAGAAATGTTGCCAATTATATTGCAACTAATCTTCATGGTTGAATCTTAATTATCTCACATGTCGTGTACATGTTTATAGTTTCCAATTTATAAGTTATGACCTACTCACATTATAATTTTGTACCGTATAGATCATAGAAATATAATTTATTATTCAATCAAAAGTAAAATGAAAATTACTATGAGATTAGTATTGCAGCTAATTTTGTAGTGGTTTCCTTTTTTGTTGAAATGTTATTAATATAAAATTGTTAGATTTGTTGATGAATGTTTATATAAGGTTGTCAATATGTAAATAACCTACTGTAATTTTTAGTATCTTTGTCATTACGATCATAGTCCCGTTAGGTAACATATGTACTATATTATATGTAACCAATACCTAAAATTATTTCCTGCTAACATTTATTGAATGTAAAATAGGAAAAGTAGTTGTGAACCTACGTACTTTAATTGTCAAAAGTTAATTAATTTCTAAATGGAGGGAAATACTTGTTCCTTGTATGAAAATCTTGAAATGCTATGGGTTATTTGAAGTTAGTGTAATTTTCTAGATAAGAACATTTTAGAGCTGTACAACCGAATGTAGAAGGATAGTTAATAACGTACTAATAGGTATACCTCAGGAAATATTTGTTAAAACCCGAAGCCAAATTGGCTCATTAATTAAATTCATATTTAACGCAATAAATATCGATATATTTTATAACAAAATGAACTACATATTGGTCAAAAATTAATGAAACATATTTACAGAGTTAATAATACTCTAAGTAGGAATACGAACTCAATAAAAATGAACGAGGGAAGAAAAATATCTAGCATTAATAAATTTTAAAAAGCTGAAATTTCCATAAGTTGCGGTTTTTAATTTATTTACTCAGAAAATAAAGACTCTTAATTATGCAGTAAAGTTGGAAGGGATTAAAAGAATTTGTACATGAAAATTTTATTTATTGAGTGCATATTTTCTTATTTAATTATACATTTAGTAATACATAATAAAAACACGAGAACAGACAAAATAGTAAATATTTAATTGAGTCATTACTATTTCTAATACTTGACAATTAAAGCTCAGCAAAATTATTTGTGACGCAAAAATTACTGAATGAGATTATTACAATACAAATTACAAACATGGAGTAATATTTTATGGCAAATAAATATTATAAACTAAAGGTTAAAGTATGAAGTAAAGTGATGCCATTAATTCATTTGGGTTTTAAAGTTATGGTACAGATAACTACAAGTAGAACTAAATAACAACGAATTTATCTAGGATATAATTGAAGGTAGATTCAAGTTGTTGGGTTGACTCCTAAGTATCTATAATATAATATGTACATGCAGTTTAACTATAAATAACACGACGATACAAACAAATGCTTTAAATACAAGTACACAACAAGATCAATCAATAATAAAATACTGAGGTACATAATAAAATATTAGTTATATTTAGCACGGCTTTGTAATAATAGACTAGGCTTATTATTACCGCTGATTATTCTTTTGATTAGGTTAGGTAGGGATAAACAATTGGCATTTTTGAATAAACCCAGAAAGGACAGTATTGTGTAGCAAGTAAATTGTTTACAAGTAAACTGGAGTTATTTTTAACTAGGAAGCCCACAAAAAATGGGATCCCCATAAAACTTGTATATTATTTTCTTTAAGGTACGAACCTCCATTTCTACATAATTAAATTACTTAATAAACAAATAAGTTACATATGAACACTATAATATATATAGTATATTAATATAAGTAAGTGACAATGGCCAGTCAAATAAGCAACTTTCACAAGAAGAGGTGCTTAACGTAAAAGATGTGATTGCTAATTATTGCATGAACAAACAATGGCATAATTGAAATATTCTAATAACGAGGTAGAATCTCACCTCATACAAATAAGGCAGGTAAGTAGGTATAGGCAGGATCATAATAATTAAAACTATAACAACAACTGGCATAAGTGCAGTTTGATTGAACGTAATTGTGACGAATGGAGTAAATGCTAGTAAATACTAAGAGAATTAACCAAGTCAACAAAGTTATTGCACAAGGAAAAGACTGATCTTTTGCAATAGAAGAGACTCACATTGGTTTGTACATGTACACAACAACATTTCGGTTAAAAATTGAGTACAACACTTACGCAGCAGTAGCTCAATCGTACTTCGTACTATCAATAGATCATCACACGGTCCACAAGTAAGGTCAGTAAGCGTCACATGCGTCAAAAATCGCAGGGATTGGCAAAAACCCGAAAAATATAACAACAAAAAGCTCATGACGAGCAGCATGTAGGGAGGGTTTGTACTAACAGTTTTAAAATGGTTGTTTTGTGTTATCTAATCAGTTTAATACGTGCCATGGCATAGTACAGAATAATCAAGTCTGTCTTGAGATTTTTTAAAATTATCATGGCCACTCTATGAAACAATAGGTACATTATTAACAAGAAAACAATTATAGTGAGATAAGTACTATCTTCATATAACCTAAACCATGTATATGTTGCTTTGTATATATTTGTAGTTCTATGTATTTTACATATTATTTAACAATTTTATACGTATCAATAATCCTCATATATTTCATGAAAGATGAAACTTGGACGAGGTCACTTCTTGACAATAAATGACATGTATACTTGACATACACATCTATGTACTCACATATTCAAAAAACGCTCATCATCTCACATTGCTATATATGTCAAATCAATATTGTGCCCCAACGTACGGGAAACTGTCAACGAAAATAATTAAAAATGTGCTCAAATAAATAAATGAGTTTGTCAAGAAAATGCAGAAATAATAAGCAAACAAAAATAGAGTGAAAGACTCCAACAGCCAAGAAACACAAAGTCAAAACGCTCATTTCAACTGGATATTCCAGCACTGAGACGGAGATTCTTATTTTAAACATTTTAGGCATTTGATTTAGGCTATCAATCAATCTCATGCCGACCCCAAGATTCTTTCTGACACATTGGAAACCATTACGATAGACTTTTGCTGTTCGTGGAAGGGTCTTCCATCTATTTTTTGGCATATGAGAAACTGATCGAGTAATAATGGTAAACGTTTTTGACATATTCGCAAAAAGGTTGGAAAAAGTCTACGACATTGAAGGCTTTAAAGCTTAACAATCTCTGATTTTTACTCTCAGAAAAAATTTATTGTAGTTAATCTTCGTAGACATCAAATGGGTCTTGGTGCATGAAGTCCTTCCACATCTGCTCCGACCAGTGGCCAGTGGTCAGTATTACCGGGACCCCAGTCATGTAGGCCATTCGTAAGAGATGGGCGATGTGTCAAACGATGTGCAATGCTAAAGCCCCCACTACCTTCTAACTGCGTCAACACTATTATCACTTGTCTGAAAAAATATTAAATACTATTAAATACTCGTAATTGGGTTAAATATGCTGATTTAGTAGATAAGAGCAAACCTGTGAAGCGGAGGCACGGCATCCACCGTTTTCAAATGATTCCTTGTCGAAACTACATTGTAACTCTCTTGGCAGTCACACTTTACTTGGATCCATTTGTCATCGTGCCTATTTTCAACGACCACTACAAGACCAGCCCACCCTTTTGTCAAATAGTAAGCGGTCATTCCCTCTCTGCCTTCATGACGCTGTCCCCGTTCCATTGTTAATCTAATTATCGCATCTGCTAACATATATGGAGGGGGTGCTATTTGGTCTGATAAAACTTTCTTGGAAGAATGCAAGGACATCACATAACGGGGATAAGGCGAATCTCCTCCTAAATCAAATAAATTAACAGTTTAATGACATAAACATTCTATAAACAATGTTTAAAACTTATATTAAAGGCAAGCTTATTGGCATATAAATCTGCATTCATTAAGGAATTGACAATTGAACACTATTTTGAAAACAAAAAAAAATTCGATATAAAATCATTAGGTAAATATTTATGGTACGAATAAGGTATGATAGTATTGCCCCAGCCTGGAAATATTGCTGAAAAGTGTTTACCCAAAACAGAGAAATAAATAACATACCTAAGCGTATTTCTTAAATTGCATTAAAATCGATACAAAAATGTATTCATGTAAGCATACGTATTAACGGGATATGCGGCATATTCACAGGATGTTGATAATGTTGCACTTACCACTGTGCCAATGGTTGAAAGCTAACGGTACTGCAAGATAAAATCCTGGCTCGATCATTTTATGACAGCCAACAAAACCTCGTACTTGTCTTTTCGAATGTTCCACTAACCGTCCCAAAACTAATTTTTGGGAGTCACTCTGACTTGTTTCTAAACCCCGGAAAAGAACGACGCATAAATCCAACTGAGATCTTTGAGACTTCTCCGAATTTCTGCAATATCAGGAAATATTATAGCATGAAACTGAAACAATGCAATCAAGTAGTCAATAAAAGATTAGCCGACTCCCGAAAACTCACCTATGCCCTTCTTGAAACAAGGATATTTCTATTTCGGTCGCTTCCATAACAGTAATTAAAATGCATGAAAGATGTTGTAAATCTGCAGAAGGTGGTAAAATACCTTGGAGTCTACGTTCATGCCATCCGTTGCGAACTTTACATACATCTATGCAATCAAAATATCTGCGGAAAGTGAAATAACATGTAAATACTTCTCTCAAATTCGTGCCAAGGGTGAAGCAGAAAATTAACCCAGAAACTATCGATTTCTGCTCGTTTATCATGCAAACTAATAAACGTTATATTTCCTGAGTACTTGGTAGTAAATACGATTAACCCATTACATGCTTTAATTCTAAATATCAAAAAATGTTAACGATTGCAAACATACTTTAGCATGTCATCGAAGGATATCCAAAATACTCCATCATCAGCACCATGAGGCATCAACTTGTCACGCAACTCTGACGACCATAAGCTCGAGCCGTCACTCCAATCCCCTTTCCAACTGTATCGACCCCACGGATTTCTTAATCTCAATAATCTGAAAACAATTGCACAAAATATTTTAGAAATTTTAATTAGCTCAAGTGCAATAAGAATTCCTGTACAAATACCATACCTGAGACCATTTGATCCATCGACATTCAAAACGGAGTAAGCATGTCTGGGCCGAAGTCCTTTCTCTCGGTATTCATCCTCATCGACTTTCATGTTACCTCCTCCGCATGAGGCTCCCATTAGAAATCTTGCAGCATGACAAGACAATAACTGTGCCCAAACTAAATCTCTGTCTAACTCTTCGTCCGCCCCACTCTGTAAGGCATAACAATAAAATATAATATTTTCGGATATTGATGACGATCTGTATTAAATTTCCGCGGGATCTAATAATTCCTTCGTTATTGAATCATTAGATTTTATGATTGTCAATGTGGGATTGAAACGGTTGTAAATAACAATCAATAAAACTCTACCTGAAGCGGTATGCTTTCGCACGGGCATCCTGTGAGAGTTGCTAATCCTTCTATAGCACGACCTGATACGAGAGCTTCATAGCATCCATGAATTTTAGCAACCGCTTTCTCGATAAGCGGCACCCACAGCTGTCTCCTCTTGGCCTAGAGACACAATTTCCGTGTCAGAGTTTAGTCTTTAGGGGCTATAATTGTGAATGGGTAGGTAGGTACCTGGGAGTAAACAAGTCTTTTCCTCCGATCACAAGGTAGCAGATCATCAACAATGACCGTCGTCCAAGAACCATCTTTGCATAGACGAATTAAATAGGCTCCGACAGGGCACATGTCTCTAGTAACTAAAATCTTCTCTACGAGTTCTTTTCTTTCAGCTATGACGGCAAGGGCACTGAGAAGCCAACAATTTCCCAATACACCTACATGAGAACATAAGCAGACACGTAGAGCATTAATCGATTAGGTTTATACATAAATAGTTTAATGGGTGGCTACAAAAATCAATACATATGTTCCGTTCGCTCATTTAATGGCTATATCTATTAACTAATGCATTGGTTAAAACCCAGAGAAACAACCAGCACTCGCTAGGTAACTAGCATAATATCTAATATGCTAAGCAAAAAAAAAATTGCCTTGTGAGATGTCGGAAGGTAACGGTGTACGAAAGACAACCCATGGGATATTTTCACTTCCCTGCTCCGTTATTATATCTTTTGGTCGAATCCATTGGCTAACTAGATCGCCATTACTGATGGAAACCTTCGAGTTGTAATAGAGCGACTTTGGAGCAGGCGGAAAGGAATCATCGACAAACATATCTCCACTCTTCAGACAAAATGAAACGATTTCTTGATATTTTTGCTTCGTCCCTTTCCTATTCACTGCCGATGATACATTCATTGGCATAGACGAAGAACCCGATGAATAAACTTTTCTTGGCCCCTGGCACATTTCACAGATTGTCGACTTGATGGGATTTTTGAAAGTACACTGCGAACAGGACCACTTCTTTTTTATTAAACCATTCAAGCCCTGCAACACATAAAATACATTTTTGTTACCATTAATAAACACATCACTAAATATCTTCTATTTATAACTTTGTTTTAGTAACAGATAACTTGGAATATGGGGGAAAATGAACAAATAAAGGGGCTATTTTAATGGAATAAAAATTATGCTAGTGCAACTAAATACGCATTGCTACAGTATATACAGAATATATAATGTTTTCCATTATATAACGACTGTACTGCAGTTAACTGACAAGGCCAAAAGCTTATATTACTGAGAACAGAAAATTCCCGTATTTCAATCAATAATTTACAAGAAAACAATTTTGACCGTAATTAAACACACGCTCGAACCAAACAGAATGTCTAATGGTTGGTTTTAGATTCCCAATAACTTTTTAATTAGTCTCAGCAGCGATTCATTCAAGATAACTTAGCTAGAGTGTAAATAAAGTTTAAAACAATATTTAGTTACGCGCTATTTCTACTGAGATTAGTATATGCAATGGTAATTAATAACCAAGAAAGCCTATGCTGTCAGTTAACTTGCGCTATCAAATTAATTAATAGTCATTCTCGTCATAATAGTTGCGTCACAATATTTTTACGAATAAAAAGTGGGTTTACCCTATGGTTGTTCATGTCCTTATTTTTGTCACATTGACAAGCTTGACAGTGACTTGAGTACAACGGATTTTGGAGTGTACATAATGGACAATTCCAATATTCCGCAAGAGCAACAGAACGGGGTCGTTCCATTTTTCTACGTACTCTGATTTTCTCATTAGAAGAGGTTTCATTTTGTCCACGAGAGGCTCCGCAGGCTTCACACACAGTAGAGGATATATTATTGGCCAAGGTACATTTGGTACACGTCCACCTCTGTAGAACGGACAAATCCTGAAAGTCAGTTTCCAAGCTGAGTGGGCCTGCGGATGGAAGAGATGAGCGACGGGCTTCCAGAGGCCGGGCGACAGGACTATCCCCAAAGGGTTCATCTTCATCGATAAACTTTAAATCACTAATGTCGTTTATGTTGGAGATTGCGGATTGGTCGCTTGGGTCTTTTTTGTCATTGGAGCCAAGAGGGGAGCCTGGTTCTGAGTTCTCCGGCCCTTTAACTACAACTGCAGGATCAAAGAGAGACTTGGAATCACAATTGTTAATGCTACTAATTGAATTGTTAGATAGATTTTGATGAGCGTGAGCTAATGTACGGTTTGTCGCCCCTCTGGACTCTAGTTTTGAGGACGTGGTCGGAGTTTGAGGTGACGAAGTGGACAGAAATCTTTCCCCACGAGAGCCTCTGTACTTTTTTGCGTTATCAGTCTTTTCAAATGAATCATTTGCCAATTGAAAGATCCGTTGCTCATTTGCATACAACTGAATCAAGGAGATGCCCTCACTGTTCGGAGAGGCTTTTGAACTTTTCTTGTCGGATTTCGTAGCAGAGATATCTCCATTGTATGCAATAGGTTTACGAAGTTTGACGTTTCCATCGTGCGCTCCTGGTGAATTCGTCTCTCTGTCTTTCAACGCTAATGGACTCTTCCCAGGACTGTTTTCAAAGCGTACACTATTATTTTCAAAAATGAGATTGCAAGATTCTTCGTCAGGAATCGGGAGATTCACACTGACGTTGAGAACAATATCTGATACCGGGTCGGACTCCACCCCGTTGACTTGGACATTGTTGTTGTCGGTTTTAAAAGGATAAGGACACTTAAGGCTTTTCACGGTGGCTTCACGAACCCTTTTCTTGGACTCACGCAAAATGTCATGCTTCCCAACAGCAAACTGCGAGGACTCTCCTGAGCTGCTTTTTGAACCAAGTCCCCTCATAACGGCCGATACTTTCCTTGAACTAGCATCATTCATTATACTTGAGTCCGTCGCTGATCTCGTCAGAGAGTTTCCTTGTTGGCAACGGCGATTATTCGGTGCATCACGAGGCAGTGTATTAAGACTAGATGAGTTATCGTTCTTGTGGACGATCAAATCTTGAACAACTTGACCATCCGTCTTTGAACGAAGGTCGCTTTCTGTCACGACGGCAGTAGTTTTTGAGATTCTTGAGGTCTTGAAGTCACCTTTAAAGTCGTCATTTTGATATGGGATTGTTAACGTTGCCCCCAAGGGACTGCTATTGCTGATTGTTGTGAGATCAGGTGACATCGGAGCTCCTGACGATAAACCATCTTCTTCTTGAGAGTCTGAGCGATTGGACATCGATATATGACTTCCTTCACTTGAGACATTTTCATGAGTTGTGCTAAAAATATTAATGCCATTAAAATAAGGAATTTCGCAATTATTATCTGAAATACAAATAAACCATCATTTATTATTAAGTTACCATTCAGTGGTCGTTGGCTCTTCAAGGCGACACTCAAAAGAAACCGATTGGTTTGATTGTTGATGAAGACGTTGAGCAGCGTCCAGTCCCATGGGAAGTTTTTCTTTAGACTCACTAATAAGGTGTTGCGGCCTTCGACAACCACATTGAACACAACCCGAGATTTCGGTGGGGTTGATGTGGGCGCAGTCTGGGCAGTGCCACTGTAGCACTGACGCGATTGACCCCATTCAACCCTCACCTTAGGCAAATAATAACATAGTAGTATGTATAACAATGCTAACTCATCAAAATATATTTCTCGAACACATCAAGTCAGCAAAGTTCACAATCATATTTATGTCATGACTATATTCGTGTCAATCAGAATGAGCATTGTACAGGAAGATCAATTTGTAATTAATGCCCAACGTCCAGGGCAAAGACACAATAGGGACAGGAAGAATTCATAATTTTCAACAAATCCGTCGTCTCGAAATGTTTATTGCCAACATGCTAACTAATATTCACTTGTGCAGGCGATCTTTAACATCTGCGTTCCTTTTAATTACATGATGAACGCACTAGATGAAAAAGTATTTATTGCAGAGTACACAAAACTTTAATTGCATAAATAATAGATGAACTGAACATTTTTGGCATGAAGACTTTTTTGAGTTCAAGCAGGTTTATTATTCAAATTAAATGTCATTAGTACTAAACAATTGTGCACTTGGATTGGAGACAAATGGAATTACCTTGATAAATAAATAACTTTGGTAAGAACCATGAATTTCAAAAAAAAACCACGACGATTAATACTAGAATAGCAGTAGTAGTTAAGTAAGTTCGGACTATTGATTTTAGATATTTGTAGAACTTAGGAGTTGTGTGATTGTGTGTCGTATAATCATGAATTACGTAAATCGCAAATGCCTAATCACAATGCAGACTTCGTAATAGCAAATTAGGTATGCGTTTTCTAACTATAACAACTAAACTCCGTCTTTCGTGAAATTGGCAAAGTTTTATATAAGACGGTCGCCTTTGGAAATGAGTACACGAAACTCTAACTACTAAATGAGTAGACTAACTATACAGCAAATGACGTTGACTAAGCGATTCTAAGTGGGAGATGTATAGATGTGAAGATCTTGGGTGATATTATTTCTGAAGACAAAGGATTTTGTCACAATTTCACATTTTTTATTGCTCTACAATAGGCAAAAGAACACAAATAAATAATTTATTGCGAGATCAGCTGCAGTATTATAAAAGAGTAGGACGTCTAAATTTTGTATTATGACCAGAGATACGATGTCGAAAGTTTTTATGATATATTCCACTCATTTAAAGTCACATTTTTAATATCTTGAAATATTTATAATAAGGTTGTTAAGGTTGATTGTAAAAATTGAGCGAGATTAAAAGCTTATTTTGAAGACAAAATGTAGATTTGAGATCACTTAGTATATTTCAACTTTTGTCTTTCTTCAGATTGACAATAATTTGACAGTCGTCCAAAGTTTCAATGTCAGTTTAGTTAGAATGTGCTATAATTATATTATGCAATAGGTGAACTTCTTTTGTTGTACTGTGCATACGTACCTACTACGTACGTACGAACTGACTTGACTGGTTGTGTTGTTATGTAATATCTATTATGTACTGTGTGGATCTATCTATCTGTTGTGTAGTATGTGAAGCATATTGCTAGGTTGCTCAGTTCCCGAGTTTCGTAACCAGATGTAATGTACAATAATATCTTCAGGTTGGCAGATTGGTAGCGAGGAAGGTTGCTTTGCAATGTAAACGCTATATTATCAATTTCAGCAAGAACTAAGACTTTCCATGGTGATATTTCGCTAATCTATTCTATTTGGTTTGAATAATATTCATCTTTCTCGTTCACAGACCTTTTTGGGGCTCCCACACTAACACAGCACTATTTCTCCCAATATCATTCAAAAAAAAACAGGGACAGACAGAGCAGGTCAGGTTAGGACAGCTCGTACCCGCACCTGGCACATCAATGGGAGTATGTCGTCCACCACCTTCAAATTTTCCGATCCAATCCAAGTCAGAATCACATCTGTTTCTGTTCCGTTTTGTTGGTTTGCTTTCGTAGCCTAGACAGTCCTTGTGCTATTCCATACAAAGACGTATATACCATACGGGTTTCCTGGGAAGTACCCCTCATCCATATAATATTTACTTCTTTGAAATCTCTGCTCTAACAACTCCCAGTATTCTATTTATAATATTTCAACTCAAACAATCATAATGATGTCTAATTAATATTACAATCTTTTTTATAATGACTCTATGATTATGTATGCGTGCAACTTAAATATATTATGTTAAAATTATACCTTTACATGAATAATTATTACTAATTTAGAAGCAGTGATAACCTGTACGATATACATCCCTCAAGTACTATACGGCCTTGTTGTTTCTCTATCCAGCTTAGCTACTACGCGCAGAAGATAACAAAGCAATATCCACGTTATTATTTACCTATTGCTATACCCACAACACTAAATATTAGCTTCAACCCGAATGTTATCCTACTCTAGAGACACTTTACTTCCCTACTAAAATTCAACCACAGCCTTTTACTGCTCCTGGCTTGTTATGTAATTTTAAGATTACGATTTCACTCCAAATAGACCATGTTTTACTTTATCCTCATTTCTTTTACAATTATGCCATCCAGTATATATACCATTTTAATTGGCTTAAATGGTCGATGGCCAATATTTAAATACTGTCTGGTTTCTATTTTGACCAATGGAAAAATGGTTTTAATCTGCCATTAGGCCATTTTAACCACTAACATTTTTCACATGTTGCTACAGGCTTTGAATATTAAAAAAAGGAGATTTTAAGTTATCCTCTTTTGAATTTGAATAAGTACTTATTATTATGTTCAAAACGGCAAGAATTTATTTACCTAGAAATTATTAAACAATTTTAAATGGATCACTCATAACATAAATAATGTTTAAATGTCTTAAATAGCATTTCATATACAATACATATAAGTATACACTCAATTATAATAATTGGAAACGATTAGCAATTTTTCATTTGCAAGCACCTGCGTTTTAAGTGCGGGTTACGATTCAACCTAATCCATAGGGAGAGCAGAAGCAGAGCATAAGAAAAAAAGTTTTGCTTTATGGTGTAAATGCCAAATGCCAGAACGTTTCCATGTGTCAAACATAATTAAAATGTATATGATGTTGTCACAGCACAGAATACATATAATATTTTATATTTGCATAACAAGTTATACTTATATGAAACTTTTGGATAAAGAACCTGCAGGCGCACAATGTTGGACCCTCGTGTAACGTTTTGGTCTAGGTAGGAAAATCTTAGAAGGCAGAAGGGGCTTAGCTCTGAAAGTAGGTACCCTACTAATGTTAAATTTCGAATTTGAAACCGCTATAACTGTAACACCGCACCTCGTCGGTCCTTCTAACTTACAGATATTGTCAATTTGGACAAGACGATTCTAATGATGTAAACATCATTGCGTTGCGGGGCATTGACATACATCAAAAATCGATTCGAAAATATAAGTAGGGAATTGCATGGTTAAGCTGAAGCCGCGCCAGATAGCCTCTCAGATTTAATTGTCCTCACAGCCCCTATTCAACCCAACAGAGTGAGGCGCTGTGATACTAAACAACAACAACTAGGATTAGAAACATCGCACTGTCCTTATTTTAGTTTCTTTGTACTGTTGTACTGACATTTTTTTTACTAATCTCCATTCTTAGTTTTGTGCTGAACTATTTTTTAAGGCAGACTACTATTTAAAATCTATTAGCCCCAACCCAACTTTTTTGAACTTTATTGTTTCATTTCGCTATACAGCAAACTCTTAGAAGTACATTTGTTACTTTGTCTATATCGGAACATCTATACCAACTAAAACTACCGATACTAAACTGGTACAATTATACAGTAGTCTGTTGCTAGGTAGAAACGACACTTAATTACTATAATATGTATTTATCGGCTGAAATCAAATTTTTAATGGAATACGGCAATACGCCAAACAAAAATTTGCCATGCAAAAATGTAACATGCTCACAAAACCAAAACCATATTCATTAAATACTTAAACGGAAAGAAGGACCATAATAGTTGTTCATTGAGCATTAGAACGTAAAAGTATCTTTTCTTAAATGCCATTTCATTCAATTTTTCATTAAGACAAATTAAGGGACGAGTGCAAGTATTTAAGATACTAACTATACTTCGTACATGTATAATATTTTATACCTACCAATAAAATACCAGTGAAGATATTAAGAGTAATAAAAGTAGAGCGTTTTTGTTCAGATAGTTGTGTAAATAAATACAGGAAAGACCTACACTGGTCCGAGTGTTTTCTGGTTATCAGAAAAATACGATCGAATTCATAAATTTGCATATTAACTTGTTCAATTTAGTTAGAAAATGGTGTCTGTTTCGGTTATTTCTAAACGAATCCCCCTTCTTGGAATTCTTAATCATTTGAGAACAAAATAATTTTAGAACAAAAATTTATATTTATATTATGCTCAATTTATTATTCTAAGAAATGCAGGATCAGAAACTCATGCAGGACTGCCTTTTTAACACAAAGTTCCGATTGGGAGGAATAATTAGCATACAGTTTTATAAAACTCTGATTAAATCACTTGAATAAGTTCAGAAATTCTACGTCAGTATATTGATCCTTTGATAGCCAAGGACAAGACAACCAATACCTTTTCTGCCTCTGTATTGAACATTTTTGAATGAATTGTCTTTTTGGCTCCCACTATTTATTACAATGGATCAGTCCTATAATCCTGTTCCTGTCTCACTTGTGAAAAAAAGTTTCAGTGAAACCAAGTCATAATTTATCTAGTTTAAATATTGTATAGCTGAAATGTCGATTCTCAGAATTTAATTAACATGTCTAAATATAGCAAGGCTGTATTGAGGGGGGGGCACTGGGGGCAAATGCCCCCAATGCGCGATTTTATGTGAATTTTAGGCTATTTTTGACTCATTTTAGACAAAATAAGCCAACATTTTTCGCGCTTCGCGCGATTATGCCTAATATATAATGTCCTATGATATCTTTGCCCCCTCCGAAATCGATTTCTAAATACGGTACTGAAATATAGACATCGTTTCCAAATGACAGATAAATTCAAGCGAATATCAAATATCAACCACTATCATGATAACCGATTCAGCATAAAGCGAAGCAAATAAGCACTTCAACAAGGTATGCTGCTTGCGTATTAAATATGTCTCCCCGGCTTTGATTGCTTCCACAATTTGCCAGGTTTTTTGTTTTCATATTCAGCCATGCTGAATAATCATTGGGGTATCAATATCCTGAAAATGTTTTGCTATTTATTCAGTTATTTAAAAAATCTTTAGGCAATAGGATATTATATATTTTGTTGTAGTTGATCTTGAAGATTCAAATCAGATCTTCTTTATGGAACAAAGCAGTATGCAATGCAATTCTGTGATATACCCATTTATACATGCTATAGCTATGTGAAGGCTGTCTTAACAGTTTTCGCTGAAATGACATCAAGTTTTAGTAAGCTCACAGGATACTTTTGAAAATATTATTTATTTGATTGAAACATAACTCCTTCAAACTGAACATACAATATTAATTATATATATTAATATACATTAATATGTTCAGTGCATGAACTCTATAGACTTTTTTGGTCTATATTTAAACCTATTGAAAATAAAAATCTGAAAAGGTTATAACTTTAAGATTTTTTTAATATTAAATTTCAAAAACCCTTGCTTTCTATTCAATGTTATTGTTACAATTTTCTATCTTTTAGTTATTATTATTTATTCTAATAATGTCTGCGTATTTCTTCTACAATTAAGCTTTAAGTGAATTTATGAGATAATTATTTCTATTATCAATAAAAAATGAGATATTTGCCAAAACAGCAATGAGCTATAGCAAGACAATGACTATACCTTACCATTTGTAATATTACAAACAACGGGCATTTTTAGTTTAATTGCCTTTACAGATAAGACCAATTTTGAGTACTATTCCAGTCAAAAACTAAAGAAGCATTTTCAATTTTAATATGCTTAATAATTCCGCCAAAAAGATAATGTTTTGGGTTTCCTCTGGAATTGTTTTCTCGCTGTGAAGTAAGCCTTAATGTACGAATGGTAGGATAGGAAATACTAAAGAGGTTTCATGCAGATGCAAGGTATGCACAATGAATACCCTTTTCTAAATTACTACAAATTTATTTATTAATGCAAAAAGACCCCTGCTAGCAAAGAATAAAATTTTATAATGACGATAAAACAATTCGTTGGAATTTGAAATCTCCATGATGTCACCCTGAAATTTTACCCATTTGGCTTTGTTTTTAGGTTCATGACCACTATGTACGTATTAGCTATTGTGCGTAGGTTTGCTGACAAAGCAGTAACAAATTATTCTATTCATAGATTTATTGTGACGTTGATGCCCCGCATTTTCCGAAATCCAATCAATAAATATACAAATAAAAAGACAGAAATAGATGCAACGATCTATTTCTCTTCTATTCTATCAGAATTATCTAGTGAATAAGTACGTCTTGAAAGTATTTGGGTGGTGCTTGGGTTTGTAGTTGTAGCTGTAGCGCAAGCAAAGGCGATTGTATTTTCCATATTCTACTATTATAATATTAGGCTATGTGTTGCGACGTTGTTGCGTTTTGTTTTGCGTAGCGAGTCATCATCATCGAGTTAAATGTTAATATGATATGATAATAGCCACCAGCAGCAGGAGAAGAACCAGACGAAAAGAGAATGTCTTGTGAATAATTCGAGTCCGAGTAGTCAAATTGGTTGGTTGGGTTGGTTGGTGTGTCAGCCAGATCTAAGCTCAACACATTCAGTCACTCAGTCAGCAGTCCAGCCAACCACTTCTCCTCGTCCCAACCAGATACATATCGTAAACAAAATACCAAGAATAACATCAGCACATTGAAGGTTATTATTTTAAATTCTTCTAATTACTTATTCTATTTTATAATTATAATCCTCGCAATACTTCTTCTATTTACATTTCTTTTTGGTGTGTGATTGTGTTTTGTTTCCCAGCAAATGCACTAACTATTATTGTTATTGCTATTTTACTTGTTTCATATTTCGTGTTATTGTGTTACATAAACAGAATGCAATAACATCTTATGCTTTCAATTTTCTTTCTATAAATATTATCCAAGTAGCCCCCAAGCCCAAGCCCCTTTTTGTGACATATTTCAAGTGTATCTTTTATTTGTGCTAATTTATAAATGGGTGTGGATTATTTTCACTCATCTTGTGACTTTTCTTAGCAAAACAGCCCAAACGGTCAAAAGTAAAAATAGCTATTACCTCATTTCAAAACGAAAGTGTTTACGTTTAAACGAAAATTTAAACTCTTTACTTTTATTTTCGGATTTAATGGTTAGTTTTCTTTGATTGTGGCCATTCTTAGCCATTAGAAAATACCCTCCTTATTATTGTTACTATTAATCATTACTGCTGTTGCAATAAGTTTATAATATATACTTATTTTTGCTGCGTAACCAATATAACTTTGCTTTGATGACCACATTTTGCCTCGTTAAGATCTAAGTGAATTATGCCAATGAAAATGACAATATATACACTCATAATTGTTAAATTAATTTAACAATTAGTAATTATCATTACAGACAGTATCTACTGTTGTATAATTACGTAGTATCTATTCAAATACTAATATTTATACCATCAGCTGTCAGTCCGTAAAGGATTTATAGATTAGCCAACTAGATCTTAATATAAATGTGTAAAAGTGGTCGAGGAGCAGATCTGTGATAATGATGACTCACTATTTGCCTTTCAATTCTTTGAGTTTCTATTCTACATATCCCTTTCGTTCAATTACACTTGGTACATTTTAACTATCGGTAGACTAAATACATCAATATTAGTTGGGCAATTTTATGACGTTGGGTGAAAAAGTCTGTAAATAATAATGCGTGTAAATTTTTTTTAATTTTTTACAAATAATTATAAATAAATTAAATATTTTTGAAGGCCAAATAATATATTTTATGATCTTTATTTTGTTTTATTTTCTATTAAATGACTGTTACTGGATTGGATGGACAATCTGCCTCTGTGTGCACAGTGCTTTTGATACATCACAATCACCTGTATCTAAGAAGCGACTAAAGATCAAGACAGAGCCTAATTGCTTATTGGATGGATGCATTTGTTTGGATGTGCATTCCTAATTAAGTAACTGACATATTGCTGTTTTCCTTACGATGAAAAAGTGAGTGTGTGGGAATTTCCCAATTTCTGTCTGATCATCTCACAGTGTACCACTTTGTCTGTAATGTTTTGTCTCGTGTAACTCCTTTCACTTAACGCTTTTTGTGTCTTAGCAAGTAACATTGTACCAATAAGCATAAAGACCAAGATTGGGCTAATAGACTCAAGATACGGAAATTAAATGTAAAAAGAAAGCTGTTCAAAAATCCGAATGATTGCGCAATGTCTGCTGTAACGACAGAAGTAGTCAATCAAGGATGGCTTACAAAGTCTCCCCCAGCCAAAGGGATCTTCAGACCGGTGAGTTTTTTAATCTTTATACTGTTTATGTCATCAAACATATTTGTGTTTTGTTTTGGGAATCGTATTTCAAATTGACAAGTTTCTAATTTATTCAAGATTACTATTTACCGTTTTAAGTTTTGTTAGTATTTCATTTATTCATAATATTACTAGGTATTATGTGTAGTACTGAATACTCAATTTGTTTTAGTTAGATTATGTTATATTTTGGTCCTCCTGTAATTGGCGATTTGATAAGGTTTACGACCTTGTTTACGTAAACTCGCGACGTATCTGTTGTGTAGCTATAAAAATTGCATACATGTGTGATACTTGCTAATACCTTTAACGGTGATGCATTATCGCTTCCTACGTTCGTCAATTCTGTGGTGTAGTAGTGTAGGGTTACTTCAAAACAGACTCTTCTCACGTATCAAAATGTTTGGCTTTGCTCAGGGTTAGCTCTATTAAAATTATTCCACTGAATGTGTTGTTTAGATATTTTCGGAACTGCACTTGGTATGAAAGCGCCCTAAAAGATTGTATTTCAACGATAACACATTCCTGACCTTACTATGTCTGTCGTTGAAACTATTGTCATGCTAAAACTCCCAAGAATCATATTAGCGCTCTATACTTCCAATGAATCCTCCTCTCAACGAAGCTCAGTGAATACGAAATATGTTAAGAAATATGAGAGCATAAAAATAGTCGGGTGTCTATGGTAAACAGATTGTCTAATGATAAATCCTGTCTGCCGATATAGCATGATCGCGTTATTCGCTCCCGTTAGACAGATTTATACTACCTCAGAATATATTGACTATATATTGACAGACCTTTCAATTTCAACCTTATCACGTTTTTAAGATTGCAAATATATAAACCAATTCTATGCGATGACTAATATCATTGTAATTTCTGTGATACAATAGAAAGCTATATAATATCTAGTAACCTACTTATTTTGTGCACTTTAGGTGGCCTACATAAATAATTTTACAACATTTCTATAGTTGCTGTGGTCGAAATAAGAAGTCAAACATATTCACACGCAGCAGTACTTAAATAATAATACGCATTTGCCGGACGGAATCTTTTACTACTACAGTCTAACATTATTTGATTCTCTTCCTCGTCTCTGATTTCGCAAAAATTAGCATCGATTAACTAACTGTCGTCAAGGATAAACTGGTTTATGTCTTGAAACTTGTAGATCTTTAGTACATTTTTAAAATCTTGTCAATCCAATACGATTTCTTGGACTCTGATTTTCAGTTTACGTTGAATATACGTCTTGGTTTAAAAAAATTGCAATAGCAAAGTTTTATAAATATGCAAATCCCTAGTTTCATCAGAAACTAGTTTAGTTACCACATAAGTCAGGAAAACATTTATTTTAAGTGGCACTGTTTTTAAAGTCAGTTATCCGAAACATGATGAAACTATCTCAAGGTTTAATTTTGAAAATGTATCACACCATGTGAAATATCTGCCGATTTCGCCATCATAGTTCCAAGTTCCAATTCATTTTCATGTAGAGATCAGGAAGCGCTAAGCTATCAAGCGAATATTCACAAGTTAGAACTTTTTGAAGATACAGTTAGATAATCAATAAATTGCACCTTTTGTCATATTTATATTTAACTAGGTCCAGAATTCATCTTATGTGGTAAAGATGTAGATAGCTAAGATTACTAATTGTGGCTACGTCGTAGATTAATTTAGATTATATAACTCAGTTTTTCGATTTCCAATTTCCATTTGAAAATTTTGTTGAAATTGCAGCGGTGGCGGCGACGCTGGTTCCTGCTACGTGCTGGATCTCTCCCTCATCAATATTTGCTCGAGTACTTTACAGATGAATCCTGTCGTCGGCTGAAGGGCCAAATTAACTTAGATGAATGTGAACAGGTAATAATACTCATTAGCATGATATTTTCTTACTCCTAAATATTCTGTTGTCATAAATAAATGTAAATTTAGTTTATGTATATTACCGGATGCAATTCGAGATTTAAGCCTAACAAGGGTCATTATTAGTATGTTTGACAAAGAAATATAAATATTTAAATGTTAGAAATTTTTTTGCCTTAAACTTTTATGCAATATAAATTTAGCTCAATTCAACAATTTTGAGAAGGAAAAATGATACTTGACTTTAGGGGTGGCAGGGAAATTCAGGCGATGTGACTTTACAGGAGACGGTAATCACCGGAGCTGTGCAACTACCGCCGCAGTGCACTGCGGCGGTGGTGTGGTATTATACTTGTGTAGGCTCACTAATGCTGGAATCCAGCATCTAATACATCTATTATTCAATATACTAAGTACAATATCAATTGTACGTTAATATTTATTAATTAAGTTAATATTTCTATATTTTAATCATAAAACCAAGATTTAATTGCTTTAGACTTTATAAAATGATTATTATCAACATATTATTTCAACATGTTATGCAAATCTAGAATGTAATTATGTTTAACAACGTTAAAATGTGTTAAGAATGCCAGTTATGGCTCTTAAATACACGTACAAGTTTACTTGCACGACTTTTGGAAGCGTCGGTAATTCCACTTCTCCGGTGATTCCCTGCTCTTCTAAAGTCACACCTCCTGTGCTGTAATCGAATTTAGGTTAGAGCTTATTTCCACCGCAACATTTGTTTTTATGATAGAAACTAATTAGCTCTTTAGTCATACAGTCATACATAATGTGTAATCTGGATTTCTTGATGTGTTTTTAATTGAAACTAGCTAACTAAATGTATATATGCCATGTGCTTCTCGTCTCAAGTTTACAAAATATGCATCAAAGCATGATGCATAAAGATGTTGACATAACACAATAGTATTTATCTTAAACACATGGATTTCGTGAGTCATTAATACCGTGAGTAATCCACTCTATGTAATTGTATTGACTTTATTGTCAAAATCAGCACCTATCAATTAACCACGGCTGAAATGTTTTCCATAGGCGAATATAAAAGCTTACATTCCATACAGCAGTTACAGTTTCATTTTGGAGATATAATATTAAATGACGTTTTGTAGCTGAGACAAATAAATGATTAAATCAATAAAATGCATTAGAATTAGAAGCCTTAAAAGACTTTGAAAAAATTGCCTTTTAACTGGTTTTATTTCCTTATAATTATATACGGAATGCGGAACAGTGTCAAAAACTCCTAGATAGGTTACATCACTCAGAATGCCACTCTGAAACACAAACCTCATATAGAAATTTTCGTGTAGATTGCAGCCCCATTATCTGTTCAAGATCGTCACAAGTTTACCTTTGATCTTCGCACACCAAATCGTACTTACTACCTAGCAGCGGACACTGAAGCAGAAATGAACAAGTGGGTGAATTGTCTTTGTCATGTTTGTGGACTGAAAACTATGGATGATGTGAACGACGGTAAGAGGACTTATTTTCTAGCATGAAATTCAATATTTTAACATATAAGTAAAATTAATAAATAAATTACCTCCTGTAATTTTAATTATTTAAAATGCAATACATATCGAATTATAAATAACTGAGACTCCAAGTTTGTTTATTTTTGAAAACTGATCAAAATACATGTTAAATTTTCGTATTAATAGCAACTAAGTTGCAAGGAGTCTCATTTTTAAATGCGTCTGGAATAAGTAATTTTTATTAATTATTCTAGAAATCCAGTGTAGCAAATTCTGCTAAAATCCACAATTCAATTAATTCATAGTAATATTTCTACTATCTACCCTTGCAATATTTTTAAATGAATGTATCCAATTTAGAATCTGCTTTTAAACATTAAGCAGAAGTTTAAAATTTACTGTCTAGTACACATGTGTTTAAATTTTTATCGGCGTTATTGATAATTTTGTCTTCATAGAAACATATTTTGATAATTTTGTATTGTAACTTAATTTTGTGAGAGTCGAAGTTTATTTGAGGAGGTGTAGTAGCATACGGAAAAGATTGTAAAGTACATTAGAATAGCAATTGTGAAACGTGGAGCTAACCGTTTAGTTGTAGTTAGTGTATGTAGTGTGATATTCTAAGTGGGGTGGTGTATTGTATAACTAATATTTTCTTTGTCTTTACTAGTATATACAAAAGCGAGTGATGAAAACAACAAACCAGACTCAGAGGAACACCAAGAACACATCGACAGCGACGATAGCAGTCCCACGCTATCAGCTCGTGTCCCATCAGGTCCTTACATCCCTATATCCGAGTGTTTCACTGGGAAACCCATTCTTTTCAATGACAAACCAAACGGGCAAAATGCAACTTATTGTAATACGTCGACCTCATTTCCATTTCCTCCAAAAGTGAATTGGGCCACCCACCCGGCAAAAAATTCTCCTGAGTCAGAAACTACTCCAGCTCCGTCGGAAACGGGACCCATCGCTCCTCCTCGTCCACCGAAAAAGGTTCCTTCTGTTATTGCAACAACCCATTCCCCACAGCCAGCTGAAGTACCTAAATCAGTGCCATCAGGAACAAGTACGAAAGCTGTCTTCCATTATGACAATGTTGAGGAAGCACAGGACTCTTCGTCAACTTGCTCTTCTCTTCATTCACCTCCAGGTTCTGCAGGAGTATTGTATTGTAACATTAGCGAATTGGAACACAAGACGGCAGGGCCCATTTATCAAAATCCTGTAAATCTCATAAATTCAACTTGTCAAATGCCACATATGAATTCATTACCATCACCAGAGAACCCCAATGGCTCAAGTACCTCTCCCCCGAGAGTGGACAGGAACTTAAAACCGGACCTCAGGAAAGTTTCTGATGGGAGTCCTCGGGTTCATCAGCCGTTGCCTCAGAAAATGTTTGCACACCAACATTCAAGTGGGTCTATGACACTACCTAATCGAAGTACACAGCGCCAACCTTCAACAGTGGGACCAATTATAGACCGAAGTAGAAAGCCTTCAGATAGTCCCATTACCCTTGGACCAACTCCTGCACAAGTAAAGTTTCAATCAGGAAATCAGATATCTTCGATGAGATACACCTCGGGAGCAAAGAACGCCAACACTTTGCCGACGAACCCTCCAAGAAGAACTGGACCAATAGTTTCTCCACAAGACAAGAAGCCTCCTATTGTCCATGAGTACGAACAAGCTCCTGAATTGCAGGGAACATATTTACAAATTGACTGCAAAGGGAAAGACGGGAAGGACAACTCTGCTAAAATCAATCCACGTCCACGTCAAAGTCCAGGCGTTGGACATGGAGAAGATGGTAGCGCTGTTGAGTATAGATTGATCGATCACGTTAAAACCAAAGCTTTGAATCAGATGCGACAAGATCGTGCAGAGCAACTTAGGACAAATCTATCGCCAAAAATTTGATTTAAAGCTCGTTTGTCTATTTTTAGCTTGTATTTTACTGTAAATGGACCAGAACAACTGTTTTAATCAAACTTTTTCCTGTGTCTCCTTCATATTGACTGTGAATTGATTTATTGTAATGTGTCCCCGAATTCCAATGACCTTTAAGGTAGCCCTATGTGTTGGATAAACACTGTAGCAAATATTTTCCTCAGTAGAATTTCCTTCATATATATTGTATTGTCGCTACTACAAATACATTACATGCACATAATATATCACAGAGTATTTCTTAATTCAGCGAGGTAGATTAGAATTCGTAGATAATATAGTTTTTATAGAATATGTGGACATAAGACCCTTATTGATGAAGTATATTTGATATTTAGACATAATTGTAAATTAATCACAAGGAAGTAATTGTACTTCTACGAGTCAGCGTAACGTGCTTTTTCTTATCCCTTAGTTTTTGTATATTATTCGTAAATGTCAATCAAGAAAAATATACCGAACATCTTTACTTATATTTTCTCCTTAATATTATGTTGTAATCAAGGAGTTATAATTTTTCATATGAATTTTGTAATTATTTTGTATCTCAGAGTTAAACCTACCTAAAAATAATTTTCCTGTGTTAAAGAGGTTAAAGTTAAGGATCATAAACAATTTAGTTTTGTTACACAATCAGGTAGTTTATGAAATACTGTAGACTAGTAAGTAACTAACGTTTTGCTATGGATAAAAAAAGTAAAACATTTTCGACCAACTTTATATCATTTACAGCGTGGTATAAAGGAAGCCGTTCAAAATCAATTCAGAAATACTGCTATCATCTGTGTGCCTATTTATGTAATAGATAGTAACAATATGTAATGCGTACCTATGTCACTATGCAACAAAGTATGCATTTTCTTTTTTTCGCGTGATGTTCTACTAATTAGTGGAGCAAAGTAATTTTGTTTCAAGTGTGGAAATATTTTATTAGAAATTAAATCTACAAAAAAGTTTTAGATTTTCTCAAGTGCTATTGTTGGTGTAATATTGTTGACAGTTTCGAAGAATGCCTCACTAATTCTCCTGACTATCTCGCGAAGACTATCAACGTCAACAATCAAGACACCGAGGACAGCCAGAGGTGCATGCGCTGCCGGCCATATATTAATCAAGTTATTTAAGTAGTTGCCCAACCAGTGTACTTAGTATGTAACAAACCACCAAATCGGAGGTTATTGCAACAATCGATAGTTTGCACATTTTGACCTTAAAATCCACATGTCAGTGTAATCATGAATTTACAAGATGTACTCTGTCCTGTCAATAAATTTTTTTTGGATTTTTGAAACGTTCTGCTTTAAGATTTTTTCTTAACACGATAGAATTAGTATTAATAGTAATAGTTTTTCTCTTGAAATTCTTTTAGTCTTATCTTAAAAATATCAATATTGCTAGAATTACGATTACGAATAACATCTGGAACTGTAAGCCAGTAGATTGCTCCCTGTGCTGAAAAACTATTAATGCAATAAAATACCATTCTTATTCTTATAGTGAAAAATATTCGTAGTATTCGTCTTGGATGGAACTTTGGATCTGACAATGGAGTATTATTTTCAAACATTTCCGGTAATAAAAAAATATAATAGTAGCGGATGTTAGTTCGTTACGCATAATTTATTCCACTCAAGTGTACACTCAATTCCTTCTTACTAATTCTCATGTTTTATCTATGAATTGATTGTGCTGTCGCGAAAATTGAGAAAAGTAATTATTGGGTTTCCATATTTCTACGCGCGGGAGTCGCAAAATGTCCCTCATTGAGGTTTTAAGGGTAGTTAGGGTAGGTAGGATTGTAGGATATAATATTTTAAACAGTAAAAACTGTCAATTTTCCTGAAACCATTATCCGCATATTTTCCACTTCCACGCATAGTGTAATAAAATAGATTAGTTTAAATGTGTCAAAGGTGGTGACCAAGTGACCATAATAATATATCAATCTAAAAAGTTATCAAGGTCGTAGAAGACGTAGAGGGCCGGAATATCTATGGAAAATGTTGAATATTATATTTTCAAGGGAGAGTCAAATTCAAAATTCGGAAAATATCATGATCGTTTTATCTGATGTTACTAACTTCCTATGGTAAGTAGCAATGCGACATTATAAATTCTGACATAGTTGATGCTGCAATTGATAAGCGCTCAAGCAACCGCAACTTATCCGTGAAAGCGTCGATGTTGAGTTTGAATGAGTCATCCGGTGTGTATAAATGAAGCCAGGTTCAGAGTAGTGTAAAGTTTGTTATGGGCGCAATATTTTAATTTTGCTCTGCGTGGCCCTCACCCATAATTAATTTTTGCGATAAAATGATTTGAGATCAGCTGTCGGCATGTACGAATACCTCAAAATCGGAGACGACTTACATTCGACAATACAGCACAGTTGTTTTGCCAATGCTCAGTGAATAAATAGAGTCCATGTCATAAGTAATCAACTGTGGGATAACGTTGAATCGGATATATTTGCTAAAAATCATTTCGGTTTGTGAGGAAAACCAAAAACGTGCGAGTGTCCAGTCAGCCGTAAGTGCATTTTAATGTGTGGTCTCTGTTCAATTACATTGAAGTACCTACTACCTTATTAAAATACATTATTAAATTAGGGAGGCCGACAGGTAGTACCGTTCTGGAACTGTTAGTCACCCACACCACGGTGTCATCTTATCACGTGCTGTATAATACTCTCCATTATTGATTCGGTTAAATGAATTCATCTGAGTTTACCCGTTACCGTCCTACTGCTCAAGGGCTGGAGAATTGACAATTCCATCGATGATGTCCAGACCAGTTGTTAACAGTTCAGTTTCAGCGGCTGCTAACGCTAACACATGCAGAATTAATAACATCGTATGTGGAGATGTGAGATGATGACTATTCATTTGTTTAGTACGTAGCTCCAGACAGCATAGTATTCTATGTGGGATGGTCGAGTAGACAAGGATATAAGTGCAAAGTGTTATACATAAGATATATAAGGCAAGGGTTGCAGATTTATAATAATACTTGTTTTTGTGTTTGTGGAGTACTAGGAGGTATAGTGAGGTGTAGGTTTTTGGATGTCTGAAGCCGTTCAAACCATTCAAAAAGCATGCACTTTGCCTGTTAGAGCTGTGCGGCGGCAGAGCACGTGCCGCTTTGCAGACGGTAGATATTTTATTGCTTACCTTGTGTCTACTTTAGTTGACTGGGTGACTGGGCTGTATAGACATTCAGGCTAGATATTCGCTCAAATCGCGAAAAAGATTTTGATGAAAATGGGTCAAACATAGACATATAATCGACAAAGGAAAATTTTCCATTTTCTTGAATTTGGGTGGGGGGCTTCAGCCCGTAAATCTCACCTTCAATACGTCCCTGTGAATTGGCATTTTGAAATGTCTTGTAGTCAGCTCCGTAGCCGGAAAAAAATTTCAAAGGGGGGGGCACCGAAGCGAAAATTGTAGTGAATTTTTGCGTTTTTAGACAAAAATTACTTCATTTTTCTCGATTTCGTGAGTGGGGGGAGGCACGTGCCCCGGTGCCCCCCTCGATGCGGCCTTGCTTGTCATTAAAGTGATAGTAATATTTGAAAATACTCTCATTTATCCCTTTAAGGGGTCAATCCCTTTAAGGTGTAACCGTTGGATGACGCATTCGTGTGTCTATGTAGCAATAGATGTAATCATCCCATCCATTTTACACAACATCCCCATCCCATCCACCATCCCATCCGGATGTTTGGATGGGCTGGAAGGGATGGAGACAATTTTTTGGATGTTGATGATGGGCCGCATGGGTTGGGTACAATAGCCTGAATGGTCGTGATGATGAATGGGAAGGTTTAATTTTTTTGGACGTTGGTGATGGACTGGATGGGATGGTTTAATTTTTTGGATGTTGGTGATGGGCTGGATGGTATGGGTTTGGTTGTCACATCCTTTGGAGTGGATCGGATGTGCTTTAGGCATACAAAATGCGACGATACTTTCCAAGAAGCTTATTTTTAGAACTAATAGGGTTCAAAATAACCGACCGCAAGAAATGGCATGTTATTTTTCTAATTTGTGTTCACACAAATATAAATAAATGCTTGAATTAAGCAACTTCTACGTACATATTATGAAAGTACCCTTTAAGTTTCTAAGCTTTGATATCGAGTATGTTCGGTTGGCTGGATGACAACCAACAATACAGTTACCACCTGGATGTTATGATGGGTCGGATGGGATGTTTAAATTTTTTGGATGTTGGTGATGGGATGGATTAGCTTGTTTGGATGTTAGTGATAGGCTGGATGGGATGGTTTAGGGTATTTGAATGTTGGTGATGGGCTGGATGGGATGGTCTAGCTTATTTGGATATTGGTGATGGGCTGGATGGGATGGTCTAGCTTATTTGGATATTGGTGATGGGCTGGATGGGATGGTCTAGCTTATTTTGATATTGGTGATGGGCTGGATGGGATGTTGATATATTCTTGGATGTTTGGTGATGGGATGGAAGGGATGGGGTAGGATCTTTTGGAGTGGATGGGATGTTTACCTTCAACTTACATCTATGCTATGTAGACAATGTATTTATTTATGCTGAAATTATTTCGAATCTGTGAGCAGTGTTGAATATAGAAAGACACTGAAATATTGTAAGCTTAGGTTTCCTTGTATTAGTATTCCAACATAACATCTAGGACAATGGAAACAATGAAGCACCATCACTAATTGGGAATTTTTATTGTGTTGCTGATTGCTTTTCAATTGTTCTTTCCTCGATGCTGGCCGAGGAAAGACAATTGAAAAGCAATTAGCAACACTATACAAAATATCTAATTAGTGATGGTGTTTCATTGTTTCTATTGTCCTTGATGATAGTTTGGAATAGTAGTATAGTCAGGGCCGCAGAGAGGGGGGACCTGGGCACGTGGCCCCCCAAAAATCAAAGTACCGCAAAAAAATCGCTAAAAACTTTTCTCGGTGCCACCCAAAATTTTTTGCTGCTGCCCTGTGCATAGTTACTGCAATATTGGCTATGCCTGCAGGTTGTCTATTCTTGGCGTTTCTGATTGTTTAAAAAAGCTCTTTTAAGCTAAGGCTTCAAATGGAAAAGATTTGAGAAAAGCGTGCTAGGAAACCTGTTGGGGGTTTAAAAGAGTAAATATGGCAAGTGGGAAAATAGAATTTGGCTATCGAGAACTTGTACAATAGAAGTTTAGATAATAATATTATTTGAAAATCTTTGGAGGAAAAAATTTTTTTGCCTTATTTTAACTCTTTTCAATGTGTAGAGTGAGGCGGTAGTACTTTTTTTCGTCCAATTATTTTATGACGAACATATATCTTTTTAGACATTTTATAGCATTTCTATGGAAAATGTGCAAATTTTGTATGTATAAAAATACCTTTGCTAACATGTTTTCAAAATTATTCTATGTTGTGAACACTGCTTTAGGTTTGGGTATCCTTTACTGCTTTATAAAAATTTGTGTATTAGAGCTTGTAATTTATTTTTACTAGAGGTATTATATTGTAGACACACAGTGGCGGCTGGGACTAAAAACGGAGGTGGCGGCAAGCTGCTGTGTGGATTTCCATGCGTACAGGTTCAGGCTAATACACACAAGGGCGGTAGAATAGAAATTTATTTCGGTAAGAGTCTAGATAGAATATACAGTTCCAGTGCGAAGCCCTCGCAATTTAGTCATAGAAACCTAGACCATAGTGTAATTTAGGCAGTTTACTAATTTAATTGAGTGCGGGGCAGTTCTCTGTTTGCATAATAACATTAATACTAATAGAAATATTATTGATATTAAAACTGAATGCATTCTTACTTAACTAACTTCAAAATTGTGGGATTGTTTTTTCAGCTACCGCCGCATAACTCGTATTCGTAAAAAGAAGCCGAAGTACTCAGTCACCTCTCATCTCGGATAAAATGTCTTCATCGAATAGAGCCCTACCACCAAAAGAAAACGCTTTATTTAAGCGAGTACTGAAATGTTACGAGCACAAGCTCTACAAAAATGGACTGAAGTTTTGTAAACAAATTTTGAAAAATGCGGCGTTTGCCGACCATCCAGAAACGCTTGCAATGAAGGGTTTAATATTAAATGCCGTTGGAAGACGAGAAGAGGCGTATGAGTATGTTCGAAGAGGATTAAGAAATGACCTTAAATCGCAGACTTGTTGGCACGTGTACGGACTACTGCAACGATCTGAACGAAAGTATGACGAAGCCATTAAGTGTTACCGTAATGCATTGAAATGGGACCCTAATAATATCCAGATCCTGAGGGAGCTGTCAATAGTCCAAATTCATATTCGTGACTTAAGGGGATATAGAGATAGCAGACATCAATTGTTCAATTTAAAGCCTGGTCAACGAGCCTCATGGATCGGATTAGCGATGTCCTATCATTTGTTGAAAGATTATGAAATGGCGTTCAAAATTTTGGAAAATTTTCGAAAAACTCAAAACACAAGGGAATTATCTTATGATTACGAAAACAGCGAATTGCTTTTATACCAAAATAGTATACTAGAAGAAAGTGGAGATCTCGCTGGAGCGATTAAGCATTTAATGGAGAATGGAAAAAATATTTATGATAAGAGTACGCTAACAGAAATTACTGGAAAGCTTCATCAACAATCGGGAAATTATCCTCAAGCAGTCCTTGCATTTGAAAAATTGATTAAGGGGAACCCAGACAATATAGCATACTATAGAGAGCTGGAGAAAGCGCTTCAAGTAGAAACGGACTCTAAGCAAAAATTATTGTTGTACAAAAAGTATGCTGAAGAGTTTCCTAGGGCATTTCTGCCGAAGAGACTACCGTTAGACTGTAGTGACGGTGACGATTTCTTGTCTTACTTGAGGCCTTACATTAAGTCTGCCTTGACAAAAGGAACCCCTCCACTTTTCGCTGATCTGCGTCCCTTGTATAAAGACCACAAAAAGGTTGCTGCAATTCAGAAACTGGTGGAAGAAGAAATGGTTGTTCATCTCATCCGCAATTCTCACTATTCGGAAGATGATGAAGAAGATCCTGCACCTGCCTCTGCACTCTTATGGACCTATTATTACTTAGCACAACATTATGACTATTTGGGAGAAACAACTACTGCCCTAAAATATATTGATAAAGCTATTGAACATACTCCCACACTCATTGAACTGTTCATGTGCAAGGGGAAGATATTTAAACATGCTGGAAACGTAGAAGATGCAGCCACGTGGATGGACGAAGCTCGGGATTTGGATACCGCTGATCGTTACATTAATTCAAAAAGTGCCAAGTACCATTTAAGAGCTAATCACGTTGAGTTGTCTACATCTGTCTGTGGCAAGTTTACGAGAGAAGGAACTAGTGCGATGGAAAATTTAAATGAAATGCAATGCATGTGGTTTCAAACCGAGTGTGCTCTTGCTTATCAGCGGACTGGTCAATGGGGAGAAGCCTTGAAGAAGTGCCATGAAGTTGACAGAGTATGACTTTTTTAATTTATTTCCTAAAATGTGTCTACTATACTAATGTACACAATGTTTGTAATATGATGTTGAATTATATACGCAATTCCAATAGATCCTACTGAACTCAATCTCTCTGATGAGTAAATTTGTCTGATTACAAGCGAAAGCTACACAAATTATGATATTGAATTTTATGTTTATGACTAAAATGAGCGTTTTGTCTGATTGCAGCATTTCACAGAAATAATTGACGATCAGTACGATTTTCACACTTATTGTTTGCGAAAAATGACGTTACGGTCTTACGTGCAACTGCTCCGCCTTGAAGACGTAATCAGAGCTCACCCCTTTTACTTTAAAGCAGCCAAGTAAGTGAAATACAGTCAGAACAAATTTTGCGTGTTTGTCTGATAATTAATTGATTTAATTGTAGTAAGCATTGACTTAAATATAGTATTAGATAATGATAATTGTTAGTTCCTTATGTTTTATGATGCTAGTAAATAACAGCCATAACAACTACTTGCTGACTTCAGTGACTTAATTTTTCACGAAGCATGCATTAGACTTTTGTGTAGAAAATAGTTTCGGAAAGGCTGAAGGTATTACCTTAATTGGTGTTTTTACCTTTGGACTGTGAGGTATTATAGTGATGGAGGTGACGCTTAATAAAACAGAGAGTATTTAGATGTAGTAGTAATAAACAAATAAAAGGACGACGAGGGGAACAATTAAAAATTAAATAATTGTGAGAGAGGGGACGTTCATCCCACGAAGTTTATGCTTAGCTATGAGAATAAAAAGTATTCAGCGACAGAATTATTGCAAAATCACATATTAGCTACTGTAATATGACTTTCAGAGAATATTGTTGTGGTTTTGCAGGTGTGCAATCGAAGTTTACATTCACTTGTACGACAACCCATTGCAGAGCCAGTCGACTGATGAGCAAATTAGTCCGGGTAAGAAAACTTGTCAAGTTCACACGCTTTTGCTTCCTCTGTGAATTCGCTCTGTCGTAGCATTATTTATCGTACATGTTACTTCGCTTGATTGTGGGATACGACTTGAGTTATAGAGAACGTATTTCTAGATAGTCGGTATATTTGCCTGACAACGTTAAGATAGTCATAAGAAGGTTGGGGTTGAGAGAACTTTCGTTTTAATTAAATTCATTAACTTATGATAAAGTTTATTAAGAAACTCAACTTCTTTGGCTGCATTGCCTCACTTATTTGTCGTACTACTAGTAGCTACTAGCCCATCTTTACTATTACGTTATGAAAGCTTTATTATATTTAAAGACAAAGAAATATTTGTTTATGTACAATTAGACCATTAATCAGATCAGTGTTGAAATCTCGCTGTATAAAAACGTTACTGTCGCATGTACCTATTATAGCATTGTCTGACTTAGCAAGTGGATTCTATTAGCAGCCATGTAACGAAAGGATAATACATGTAGCTATGCTACACATAAAATATCAATTCATGTTAGCACAAGTTAAAGCTCATTGCTAGGCACATGGCTTTCGTTTCGATGTCTTTTTATCCCACACAATGTATAATTTATTTACTTAATCTTGTACATATTTTTATTTTTACAAATATTTCTCATAAGAGTTATTGCAAGTTAACTGGGAATATTATCGATTTGCAAGTACGCTTGTACATGGTTAAATTTACATTTTATTAGAGAATGTTCTTCAAAAGCAATCCATTGCAACGAAGGCTAAGAATACATTATTTCACACCATCCACCGATAACTACGTAATAATATGGAGAGGCAACTCAAACTATTTTTATTATTATCACTGACTAAACTAATGTCATATATAGTACCTTAATATTTGCATTATTTACTAATTATGTCAGTAATGAATATGTTATGAGAACTCTGTTAGGTGCAAAATAACATTCCCGTTGTAGACTCAAGTACCTGTCTAAAATATCATGTAGTTTTGTCTTCCATATCGATGACATTCTTTGTCACTGTACTTCAGATGGTCATTGACGTTAATTATAGAATAGAAATATTATTTATTCACATCGTGGTAGAATTCCAAGGGTTTGTAGCAACAAACCTTTAAAATATTAATCTTTTACGCAGCACCATTTAACATGCCGCTTGGCCTCAGTAAAAACGTAAATTACACTCCATTAAGTAACTTACATTAGTTAGTAGTAGGTCGTATTGTCTCCCTGACTAGCATAACTATCAAATCAAGGTGCACTAAGCGAATGAAACTCAATTAAAAATAAATACCTAGTTAAATTTTTAGATTTAATATTTGACATCGCCTACCTGTGGACTCCTAATAATGATGTTGTTGACAACTCTTTTTCTCTGTGCTTTGATTTATATCCTGAATTAATGGTTTTACTATATATGCATTTTTAGAGTAAGATGTGACATGAGATTAAAGCTAGTTATGAAAATCATCACGTTTGAAATCTAAATAGGGTTGTCATATTTGTGTAACTGCGCCATTGTTGGGCATGGCATGAGAAAATATCTCCATTACCTAAAACAAAATGATGCAAGGCGAAGAATAATGCACTGAATGCAAATTGGACAAATTGACGGATTGTTGGGTGTGAAATGTAATTGTAGTAATGAATTATCATGGACGCATGGAAAGTTAAGTCATAAATGCTTCAGCAAAAACATTTATAGGTTTTTTGAAAAATTCCCAAGCAGTTGGCAATTACCCGTCTTTGATGCTTTTTCTACATGAATATGGAAGATAAACGGTAATGGATCCTGACACTTGACGAACGATTTGCTAATTCTTAAGAGTATTATTTTAACGAAAATGGGCTTAGTGGTTTTGTGTTGGCGTGGCCAACGGTATTGTCTAGGTACTCTACTGAATCTAAAGTAGCAGGGAAAGTGAGTTTGTGAACAACCTTATTAGTATTATGTAGTATTTTATGTCGGCTTTTTTTCTTTTATCAATTACCTATATTGTGAAGAGGAAGCCTTGATGTAGCTTTAAAGCCTGAAATATATACCCCATAGTATATTTTATTGTTGATACTGACTGTTATGGATTGAGTGGAAATTACTTACCTTACAAGGTACACTAGGTACATTGATGTACACTATAAAGTGCTTATGTTCTCTCACTTCTGCTGGACTCAAGGTATGAAGCGTAAATGTGCTTTCTAGTAAATTAAATAGGTATTTATTTAATATACCATTAAAATAACGGTGCCATACTCAGCACTACATATTTCATGCAAATCTCTGTCGTTAGGTGATAAAAGTGTGATTGAATGCACACATAATATAATAAAGGTACCTTACGTACGAAGCAAAAAAATTTCTTTTAGCTGTAGTGCCTATAAACTTGTGCTTGTTCCTTAATTGTCTTACTATTTCCGAAATTTTAAGTTATTTATTTTTCGTGCTTATCATAGTGTAAAATAATTTTAAAAAAACATACCAATATTTTGTCAATGGGTCTAAAAAGCGGTATAGCTGTAGTTTTATGTACTTATTCGGAAAAGACAGGTGGTTTTACATAGAATGATCATAAGTTGATGGATGGTGGTTCTTAAGAAACCCGAACAAAATTGCTACACTTTCTGCCAAGGCTACCTTTAGAGAATATCTAAAAGTTATACATTCTATACATCCTTATAATATTCAGTAGGAAATTCTATTGTATGCGTTTTCAGGCGTTCCTGAAACATGTCGTGCATTTTCCATGGTTCTTTAAGCTTGGCCATGCTAACAATGCATTACCATTATAGGAAAGATTGATATAGGAAGAAGCAGTTCGCAACCAAACCTGTCAATGTGCAACAGGTCCAATGCGTGATTATCATTTGCATTACATAAAAAATATTATTCTTAATGTTTGACCAAGGAAACTCAATACTTAGATCCATTTTTCCTTGTAGATTGCCCACAAGGCTATAACAGCGACCTGTCATTTTAAAATATCACCTAAAATTTTGCTAAAGTTTAAATTCGACGTTAGGTTGCATAACTTTTCACTTAAATTGTTTTACAATAAATGCAAATAATGGAATTCTCATTAATGATGTATTAAAATTGAAAAATTTCTGAAGATTTATTTGGATGATTGCAATTAATTTTAAACGCTGTCTATCATCACTATTTTCCAATTTACTCTCTAGGTGATTTACCGGAAACGAGATTTCATTGGGATGAAAAAACAACGAATTCAATGTCTTAAAACGTTTCTGAGCATCAGTAGGAGGGTAGTTGTTCATCAATTAATCTATTTGCACACAGAAATTGCAGCAGTATATTTTTTAAACATTATGTCTCTATGAAAGTTTTGAGTGTAGTCTATTTGCATTTGCATTGTATAAGATCAAGTAGCAGATTTGATGGTGTTATGATTTTGTGATTGAGTAGAGTAGACAATTTCTTTGGACGTCTGTTTTACTCTCTATTATTGTTCCATGGTCTATTTAAAACGCAATCATTATAATTTGCTAGGTATATACCAAAGAGAATGTAGACATTTGTTTGTATTTATTCTCTGTAAACAATATTTTTGTTTCATATTGTAGCCGTCTTACGTATTAATGCAACCGCATTAACCTATTAATATTGAAAAGAAAATCAGAAAAGTTGACTTTCATATAAAAAAAGGTGAAAATGTAAATCCAAGTTGAACTTATCTATCTTGTATTTCTCATGCGATATATACCTAATGCGTCTATGGAAGGGCAAGTTGAAAACGACTCTGTAGACATATGTACTGCTAGATACATATAATCCTGCAAATTCCCATCGTAGATCTCACTAAGATACGTAAGAGTGTTTTTGCGCATCTCTTTCTGTCTGTCTCGTACATATAACAGTCAGGTACTCAACTAATGCTCTTTAGCTTTTTCAGTATTCTGGTATTTTTGACATTTAAATATTATAGAAGAGTTCATTAAAAAATCGAGCAGTGGTTTGAAAAATGAGAACTATAATTATTAATTAAGATATTGAATATAGTTGAAATGCTGTAAAATCAAGACGTGGCTTTTCTGAATTGAAATTAATTTTCACGAACAATTGGCCCTAACACTTTGTCAAAATGGTTATTTACAGCATTAATGCATTTAAGAGATTTCCACAGAAATTAAAAATACATGTTAAACGTGTTAGGAAAAGCTGTGGAATTGGAACTATTTTTCTGTTGAATGGGAGCATTAACAGACACAGTTTATAGCAATAGCAATGCTGATGAAGTAGCAGAAGGTCCTCCGCTGTGCGTATTTATAAAATGAAGGCAGCAGCAAAAAAAGCTGTCTAAAACTTCTATTAAAGAATAGAGCCAGAACAGCGTTTTAGCCATGTCGTGACTAGACAAACGTACGAATTGAGAAAATGAAATCTTCGGGTAAGTGAAGTGATACACAAAGCATATGCAATGCTTAAATTCTAAAAGACTCTCCTGTGAGGTCTAATCAAGTCCAATTTTACACATTTACATACATCTATTTGTACTATAATGTGTTGCCGAGTACATAATATTAAAAGTACACATCACTGTTAAGCATATTGTATAAAAATGTAAATTCGTATGTTAGAGACAAACGCAACGAAAAGAATGAATAGTCTCTCAACCTACGTAGCATATAGCAGCGTAGTACTCTTTATCTCATTCTGTGCGTGTAATTAGCTAGCATGATACATATAATGTTGAACATGTGTATAGTATTGAATGCTATTATGATATGAATGAATTGCTTTTAGTATAAACAGTGGCGTAGTTAAATAGAAGTAAGCTGAAGAACAACCACCATTTAAACGTATTGAAAATTATGCGACGCATTAAATTAAAATTACTTAAACTGCCAGACTTCCATAAAAACTACCCATAGAAAACAGTATCATCTTCTCTTCTTCTTATGCCTATATCTGTAAGAATGTTTTCAAAAATGACAATGATGTGCATGCTGAACTTCAATGACATTAAAATATAAATTCATGAAATACAAATGCAGAAAATAATTGAATCTTGAATGTCTTATGTAAATATTCGTAACCAAATAGCTGCAACGGGTTTTAATCAAATTATGTAAATATAAAATGTTTCATTAGAACAAAAAAGTTGAAAATGTAGAAACTAAAAGTTAGTTTGGGAAGATAATGTATGCCAGTGTGCCCCAGCGAGTGCTTCAATGATTACGCCGCTGGTGCTGCAGTATGCAGTCAGTGCAGTTTGAAACGTCAAGCAAAAATGGCAATTGTGTGTAATATTTAGGTATGCAAACTGGTTAAAGAGCAAGATAGGACAGAGTACATGTAGCAAGTAGAGACTTTGAGATTGGGTGGAGGTACCACGCCTTGCTTAGCACCAGATCTCCTTCGAGTATTGCCAGTCGACTATCTAAATACTTATTATTGTTAGTTAGCTGTGTAGTTTGCTATTATTTTACGAGTTCTTGTTGCCATTTGGAAGTGCAGACATTGATGCATTGTAATGTAAGGTGTTTTCTGACCCATTTTTTATGGCAAACTGATCTCGTACGATTACTTAACTGTACAATACGTACCTTGTCTGTCTCTGAACGAATGAATCAAATGAGGAATTTTTACTCTTACTTCATCTACATCTCAAGATGCCGGTATCTGTGAAAAATTGTGATTTTTTGACTGTTTATCAGTTGTACCCAAATCAACACGGTCATTGAGATGACGATTACAATTTACATTGATTTAATTGTCTAAGTAGGTAATATATTGTAAAAGTTATGGATAGCAGCGGTGCAGTGATGCCTATTATTATGTGTAGGTGCAAAAAGTTCAAATATTTAACAACCTCTCTAACAAGCACTTACACCGTTGTAATTGTGTTTGTTTATAATCAATAGATATGTATGGTTATATACTACGAGTGCAAGTATGGGTAACTGGTTCGCATTGTCATCTCAGAAGTGAAATTACGCATAGCTAACAAGACTGACACCGTGATACCTCTTCGACTATTTGGTCCTGATTTATTAACGACTCTAGTTGTCTCTCTATTGATCTAGTGCTATTTACTATATTTAGGTGTATCATGCCATAGCAAATTGCAAGTTCATGTAGCGATGTAAACTGTGTCATTATGCAAGTATTTATTTAGTGTTTCTTATATGCTTTGAATTTATGGCTGGCTGTATTGAAAAAAATGGAGGAGCATGTTTCGGAGCAAATAATTGTCACCAATTTTTCTAATCCTTTCCAACATTAGTTTTATTTCATCATTTTCGTCATGTCGTTGTGACAACTCAAATAACGCTTATAATATGTACTTACAAAGTTACAACTGCCAAATGCTACAACATGATGCTAATAACCATCCAACAAATGTTATTACAGTCGAGATACTAAAAAAAGAATACAGTCGTTCAATAAGCACATATTCAAATTCAAACATTAATACTATCTGTAAAAGGGGTAAATCAAGATGAAGGCAAGTGATGTCCTAAGAGGCTTCTATATAAGAATTGGACGAGTGTTGTTCCTTGTTAGATTAACATAATTATTATGGGTAACAAGTAAACATTTCTCGCTGTACAACAAACGTCAAGTAAACACATGTCCTTCATGCCATGCACACACGATGGAGAAATACTTGAAAGTAGTAGAGTGGTGAGGACAAAAATCTGGGAAATTTAGAGCTTAAAACGGATCATCATTATTATTATAGTAGCAAAGGCAGAGGACAATCGATATATAGTTCATCAAGAGGAGAGAACTATAGTATGTCCGGCCGGTCCTCTATCGTCTCGTCACCGTTTATACATGCACTTACGTAATAATAATTTTAAATTCACAACATTGAACATATGGCATTAATTGTTTTGAGTAACATGTAACACAAGAAAGTAATGTAGTAATGCAATAATATTAATGATAATACAATAGAGTGATGTCATTTGGTTCTGACTCTACTTAGAGTAGTCTGTCTGTTGATACAATAACTATATAGTCTCACAACAATCACAAATCTTTAAATCGAACGAAATGCATACGCACTCGCTAACAATACACATAATCATAGAAGTTGTTGTAAAAGCAGTATTACCTATACAGATAATTACACACACAAAAGTAAGTAGGATCAAAGGTGGGGAGAATGTGCCAAAAGAGTCAAACCAACCAACAACAAGCCTTTTTGAGTCAGTAGTAAGTCTAACTAGTCTAATAGAGCTGCTGGTAATAGAGCTAATAGTACAGATACAGATATTTATTATTTTACTACTATTAACTACCTACTCGGTTGTGACTTTGTGACTTACTTGAGATTGTGCCTTGATGTAATCAGTGCACGGTGTACGATTGCAATGTTTATCGTCAGACGACAAGTACTACGTACACTTGGATTTGGGATAGACATTATTATAGAGGAACAACTAATGTTTGTGAATTGGAGTAGTGACTTTAAATGCAGTCGTCGATAGTCAAGAGAGGCCAAGCCTTTCCCTCAGGCTCTGTTTGTCATACTACTGCAGAGTCTTACTGTATTTAGGTAGCTATGGCATATGTGCTCTAATGTAATTAAATAGGTAGTCCACTCTAATAAAGCTGAGTGAATTGAAAACTATTTACTTTTAGAGATTATTAGAGCCTCAATCTTTTTTCAGCAGTAACAACAACGATATTATAATGTAGTATTTATATTATTTTAGTTGCGTACGCTTTCGTAGGTTAGGTATAGATAGGCACATTATCTTTATTGTTCAGATCTTATATATACACAACATGACATAAGATGTAAACTCGTTTTTGTAGGCAGGAGACCTGCGTTATCGTTTACACTTGGCTTATTGTTAGTTTGGTTTGGCTCGATTGTTTGTATAGGTATTTACTGCTGCGGCTGCACGTCTCATTCCTTCGTTAATAATATTATTAGGTAAGGTATTCAGTTTAGAATTGTTGTACTTCTATTATAATATGACATAACGGTACAACTTGTAGGATTGTGCTCACTGGTCTATTTGTTAGTTAGTTTGTTTGTACGACTTCCTTCCATTTCAGATTTAATTCCCTTTCACTAACACTATCACTTGCTTTGCTCCTGTTACCATTTCGTTTAAAAATCCACATTTAACTACCCTCTGTGTATGTGTGTTCTTGGGCTCCGTATATAATATAAAAACTAACTTACTTACTACTACGAATACGTAATAATAACCTAAGTGTACCTATCAAACTATCTCATGGCATATTCACGGGTCTGTTGCACATTCTTTGTCAGCTACTAATTGAATGTAGGTAATCGACTTTTTGTAGAATTGTCATTTCACTGATTTAGTGCACTATTGTCCAAAGAACAATCTTTTATATTATAGTTCATTGTAGCAGGTAGCACTTCCTAACATTACAAACAGTAGAATATCATTGGCTTGGCTTTTCGGAAGAATTGAACTGCTACAGATTGATTTTGTAGCTGAACCCTCCAGGTCCTCCTCGATTGAATGAGTAGTAATTACCGTGACCTAAAATCCCCGGCGACACTTGTTTACCATTCACATGCTCAGTCCCTGGAGATGCGGGACTTGGACCCGCTTTTAATACCGTCCTTGTCGTCACAGCCTCCGACTCTGTATTGTACTGAGGAAGGGGCTCTCTGTACACACAAAATAGTACATTATTAATAGTATATAGCAACACGACCTTATCTTAATTAAATTATACGCATAACTTTTCGACATACATCTGTCTTTTAAAAATTAATGGCGCAATAAACTTTTTTTGATTTTTTTTGCAGGGAACTCTCTTTTTATTGTGTCTGTGGCCTTTGATCATTGTTCTAATACACGTATAGTAAGTTTACGCAATTGGTATATGCCGTATCTACAAAAAATACTTTGTTCATGCTCATTCATCTAAACAGTTAAGGCGTTACTAAAAAGTAGACATTTTATAATACAGTTTATCGTACTTAATACGAGTAGTACCTGCACTTATTATGCAATAAGCAGAAAATATTTACTCCTCTATTATATAACTCTCTGGTAACATTTCTCACTTATTTACTACAGTTTATAGACAAGTACCTAGTAATTACTAATTTTTATTACCGCCTGAATGGAATGTAAATGATGGGAACGAACCGACATTTTTATTCATTTAATTGTGTCTTCAGTTATTTCAAAGAAACTGGCTAAGCATGAGTTTTTATTATTTCTTTCCCGTCTGAGCTAATGAAAAATGTATAAGTCTTGGGATTAGGTAGTTTAGAAATGTTTCAAGTCGGATGCTACAAATTAACACCCCTATCTAGTTGAATGCATACCTGATAACAAATTCAGCAAGTCGTAAACAATTGTTCTCTTTCATTGCGTATTCACCAGTGCAACTATATACTTATATACGCACTTTTAAAGGATATCAATAAGACAATCACGATAAATTGGTTACATGCACTAAATTTTTGCGTATATATTTAATAAGTAATGTCAATTATTGATAAGGTGTATGATCATGGTTATGTGTTAGCATACCTTCCTCGAATACGTAATTGTTTTAGTTTGCAAATTCTTTTTACGATGTGGTGTGATTGTTGCATAGTTGTAGTAAGTGGCCTATAAAGGATTATATATTATGATATCTAAAAATGGTCAATGACCAATGCGGCATGAATACTAACACATATTATCTATTAGAAAAATAAAATATTTGACATTCAGTGCTAGGGAACTTGTTCTGGTGTGCAAGAATTTAGTAGTCGTAAGTTTTTGGCCGGCCATGGTATTTACAGAGCAGAAAAAACAAGATTTGAGATGAATGCTGGTGATTGTGCTGGTAGCAATAATAAGTTATCTAAATTGAAGAAAAATTGAATGGTGCCTCGTCATATTGCAAGTTATTAATTGGGTTGATTTTTCCATGAATGCTAAATGCGATATTGTTGTGTGGCATGATTATAATATGAAGAATTTGTGAAGGAAAGAGAGAGGTGGGGTCAGCGCATTATCAGCAACAGACAAAATAGAGACAGAGAGCTCTATTATCGCATAAGTTGGTAGTTTGGTCGATATATATTTCATGACTTATAAGATTTGATGCAATGCACCTTTATAGCCAGCGTGGAGCGTAATGCACAGCAAATGATTTAACTGTTTCATAAATTATGGTGTGGTGCACTAAAATGCTTGTGGATACAGAGCTACGGCTAAGGTTAATTACAGGAGGAACTGACTTGGCCAGGTCTAGCTAACTATAATATGTATGCAATGTAGGAAAGTAAATCTACTCTGGCCTACCTATATAGGTTTTACAGTGCAGTTAACTAACGTAACATATTATCTGTCTCACTCTATATACATAAGTGGAGTTGCGTATGATAATCTGGATTCCTATACTCTTGTTTTCGCTAGTCATAAAGAGTTAGTGCATTATGACATTATAAATAATATTATACATATATATCCGTAGTGTGGTCGTGTAACTCTGTAGGTATCTATTAACTACTTATACCTATTATGCTATCAGGCTAGAACTTCAGAAAAGGAACAGAGTGTACAGAGCTAAAAAAATATTAAAATGTTTCATTTGAAACAAGTTGAGCTAGAGCGTGCTATGTGATGTGAGTTGATGTATGAATGAGTAATAGATAATATTATTTGCCATGGTTGTGAAATTAGGTTCGCTCATAACTTGTGAAGGCCGTATTTTTGAAGTAGAGCAAACAATATGTAGTATTAGGTACCTACTCACGTTCGTATTTAGATTATTAGTTTATTTTACTTGTGTCTACAACAAAGATGTGTGCATTTCACAGGCACTCATTGTGATCTAATATTGTTTGTTCAACCATTCGGTTTGAGAAAATAAAAGTAGACAACTGATTGTTGTTTCCGTTGAGTCCTTATATGCATGGCCTTTACAAAATAATAATAATATCACCATTACTAACTATTTCTAAGATGACATGAATTTATTCTGTTGGTAGAGAATAGAACGGAAATGAATATCTTGTGTCTTCATATACTTATTATTGTTAATACTCAGGAGGAGATAAAGTCTATCTTATTAAATGCGTGCATCACAAATGCACATAGGAGAGAGTCAAGAACGCCGCCAATCTCATAATACTATGATAACATACGAGAATGCTATTTACAAAAGTAGGTATAATGTCTCCATTTATGTAGGTTTAGGTAGTGCACATGACTCGCGAACCCATTGTTCAGAGAATTGCAGTTGAAATAGTTAAAGTGATTGTCTGTGTGACAGTGTTTGAAGTGGCATGTCAATGAAAGTACCTACCTGACTATTTTATTGAAAGTAAATAGTAAATAAATATTTTTTTCTCACCTGTAGTTGACAAGTATATCTTGGTGGAGTGGCGTTTGAGAATGTTGCACGAATTGGCCAATTTGAGGATTGTAGCCTCGTTGAGATTGACTCTGTTGCTGGGGCGGTGGTTGTTGAGGGAAAAAGAAGGGCTGACGCTGAGGTTTCTGGTAGCCTCGAGTTGGCTGCCGGTTTCTAGTGATACTTCGGAAACCTCCATTTGAACTAGGTGGTTGATAGTACTGATTTTGGTGATAGGGACCACTTTGGGGATTGGGGTCTAATGGCTGATGATATTGTGTGATGGGAGAGTAGTAGCCTTGAGTCTGCGGATTCTGCTGAGGGAAATTGGGGTTTCTGAAATTGAAAATTGGGCCGGTCTGTGTCACTTGACCCGGGAAGAGGACTTGTGTGCGTGGGGGTTGCTGCTGAGGCCCGAAGGCAGGTCGGAAGCCACTGTTTCTTGTGGGGAGATTATTGTTCGTTGGAATAGAGCCATGAGAGTAAGAGTGTGGTTGGCGTTGAGAGTTAATTGGGAATTGCGGTGTCTGATCCTGCTGTCCATATTGGTTGAGTCGTAATGGTTGTGGCTGCCCAGTCTCATCTACATTGCTCGTATAGTATGCTGGTCCTGTTGGTGTCACTTTATCCGACTGATAATTATTTTGACGGAGAATGTAAGGACCTTGATTGCTCAAATGATTCTCTCTGTTACTATTTGGTCCTAAATACTCTTGATTTTGAATTATCGGAGCCTGAGACGGAGAATCACCTTGCGGAGGTCCAGTTGGATAACTGTAACTTGTAGGGGCGGGTGGTGGACGGCTTTTCAATTTTGTGGGAGTTGGACTGTAGATATTCTCATACTTAGGTGTACTGTAGTAGTAGGACTTGTGTGGCTCTGGCGTGGGACTCTTCTTTGGAAATTGTTGAAGAGTTTCGTTGTTTTCATCCGTGATTCTCGTAGGATATCCTCTAGCATCGTAAGGTGGTCGTGGAGTTGGTTCATACTCGTACTCATCATCCGCCGCTTCTTCTGCTGCAATCTGAGCCAGTGACTTTAATTTCCCTCGGACGTAAATGTAATTCAAAGGCTTTTTCGTAGTTGTGGTGGACGGAGTTGTTCCGGTGAGACGAGGAACGAGAATGACTGGAGGTTGGACAGCTCCTGGATCTGGAAGTGGAAGTATTGGTGATAAGACAGACTCTTCGTCTTTGCTATTGGGCTGTGCAAATTTTTGTGCTGCCTCACCAAATACTCCCTTAACACTTGACTTACCAGGACGTTGTTTTCGTTTCTTCGGCGGATTAACTGCAGGATGTGGTGTTGATTCCGGAAGATATGCTTCTAAACTGTCATCCGGAGGATTTGTCACAGGGAATTTTGGTTTCTTGGCGTTTGGTCTCTGTGGCCGTTTTCCAGGTTGACCTGGAATCGAAGAGTGTGATGAATGTCCAAGATGAGATGACAATGTAGGTCTTTTTGTTCTGTTGAACACTGTGTAATAGTCTTTTGGAGGTGGAACAACTAAACCAGGAGCAAAAGGACCTGGAGGCACCAAAGTCTCTTCATTTTCTTTGTACTCAAAGTCGTAGGGAGGTGGGAGGAAGATCGAAGGGTCGTCTGTTTCGTTGTCATTTGGATTGAGTACTAAAGGTGGCAGAAATGGGAATCCTGGCGGAGGAGGCCCACCAGTAAAATTCGGGTTAAATCCTGGAGGTGGTGGTAGAAATTGTGGAAACGTTCCATTGGGAGGTCCGTTGTTGTTAAATCCAGGCGGGGGAAACGGAAAGTTCCCTGGAGGTGGGCCGAAGCCTCCTCCTCCTCCGTTGCCATAACCTCCGTTTCCATAAACACCGCCGTTGACTCCACCATTGACCCCACCGTTAACACCACCAAAGTTTCCCCCATTAACACCTCCTGGTGGTCCTGGAAAGGGAAACGGGGGAAGAGAATTATTCCCTCCGTTAAAACCTGGCGGAGGTCCTAAGAAATTTGGAATTGTACCATTGGGGAAAAGAGGAATGAGTCCAGGTGGAGGAAAGGAGCTTGGATCAAAAGATCCGTTACCTCCCAATCCAGGTGGAGGGTAAGGCAAACCAAAAGGAGGTGGTGGACCCAGGAAAATTGGAGGTCCGGACTCATTGACAAAAACAGGGAACGGAGGAGGATTGTTCGTATCAAGAGGAATTTTCAAAGGCGGTCTTTTGTCTCGTTGATAGTCGTCAATGGGTTTCCAATTGCTATTCACTGAGGAATCGTAATCTCCTCCTTTCAAAACGAGTAGATGGCCCTCTGAGAGCCAAATGTCATTTGCTGCAACATTCCCCAGAGTTTTCTCGTTGTCATTAGCAAAGTCTTGACTCTGAGCATAAGAAAGAATTCCTGGAGCTTTATTATTGCTGTTGTCGAAGAACTTGTCGATTAAAGCGTACTTCCCATCATCGGCTCCTATTTCAAGCGCAAGATTTTTATCACCACTCGTTGTGTTCATTTTGTCTGCGATGCCTAAATCCTCTTCGACCACTTTCGGCGTCGTGGCCTTTATTTTTGGAGGTCTTTTGACTTTTCTTCTCCGGGATGACTTTGTTTTGAATTGTTTCGTTGTGGGATACTCTGCCCCAGGCCCTTGTGTCGTTGTGGCGGTGAGCCGGGCAAAGTTCCTTCGGAGAGAAGGTGGTATACCTGGTAAGCGTGTCGGAGATTCATTCCCGTCCGTGACTCCAGAACCATTTTCTTGATTATATGGGAGAAGCTCAGTCTTTTGTTCCACATGACTTTGTAAGTGCCGCGGTGGCTTGATAAGCAACTCTGTGTAGCGACTACCGGGAGATTTTCTTCTGTAAGGGACACTGGGACCCGTCACTCCACGGATCGACTCCCCGTCTTCTCGTATTCTCAATGTCCACGTGGGACTCACCAGGAATGGCACTAAAATTGCGAATATCAGCCATTTTGACTGTGGCCACTTCATCTTTCCTGCAAACACCAACGGACAAATCTTTGTTTAATTCTGTAGTACACCTTATCATGCATGCGGAAAGCCAGATTCTTATCCTTAATTACTACTCATTCTTATACTACACAACAATCTACACCTTATTATAGTTTACTTTGTCTAGTCATATTCCTCTAATATCCAATTAGCTACCTGACTACTACATAAAATAATAAACACCACATTGTTCGAATATTAAGCATAGACAATTACACTGTAGATACCGCCATCGTTAATTTTATACGTTGCTAACTGGTCTGCTACAATTGTTCAGTCGGAACAGTGTACGTGACAAAGACAAAAGGTCTATAGTTGGAATAATTAGTGGGTATAATGGTATGAGTGTGAGTTGCTAATCGAGCCGCGTCAAAAGAGAGCGATCAAAAGATGACAAATTGATTGACTCTATTCAATGGATTGTATTGAGACTTGGTCGGAACTCTGCCGCACATTAATTTTCTATTGATTAATTTTTAATAATGATTTGTGCTCTTGAGTCACAATGTTCGGCAGGCATATTCATACTTTTATGCATACAAGTTATATAGTAATTGTCTGTTAGGGATGAGATTGCATAGCTCTGAATGAAATAGTGTACTCCAAATCATATAGCATTTGATTGAGATTGGGAGATATACATTTGGTGAGATTGAAAAATATGAAAAGACCAGCAGGGTGCTTTCTTTTCACATGGATAACAAGTAGTATAGTGCACTGGCATTGAATATTTGCAACAGGTAAATACTTTTGCAGCTAATTACAGATAGTAAAAGTGATTATTATAAATAGAATGGTAAAAAATACATGCTCAGTGCACTATTTAGATAGAAAAACTCTTAAACCATTTCCGTTTTTGCTATTTCTTATGGTTTAGAAAAAGACATGAGGTAAATGTGGTTGTTTGCTCATTGAAAGATGTAAATAATAGTCTTTTGTCATAGTTGTTGTGAATGTTTTTTAAACTTGGTCATTTGTATTTATAATGAGGTGTATCCTATTCCGCATGCCACGTAGGTTGAGTGAAACGTTAATTAATGTATTTAGATTAGTTTGCAGTTGATATAATAGAAGCTCGTCGATAGATGAAAATTTTTACCGTGTGTAATTAATTGTATTTCTTAATGGGTTCATATAGAATCCTGCAACAATGTGTACTGCAATGCAACTGCAATAATGGTTGAAAAGAGGGTGAAAAAGGTCTGAGAATAAGTACAGAGATGTAAAAAGTATGAGCCTAGATTACGAGAGGGAGACAATGGAAATGAAGTAAATGAAATTAGAAAAACAATTATTAAAAACAATAATCTAGATAGAGTGAGGTGTTTTTAGGAATCGTTGAGTAAGTAAGAGTGGCTAGGCGAGTGTTGCTTTTGTCTAGGAGTGGCTTCCGTCAAAGTTTGTTAGCATTTGAGTACGGTTAGGTAGTAGATTGTTGGTGAGTAGTGAAACCGAACGAGCAAAGTGACTAAAGATACATAATAAAGGAAAAGTCAATGTCGTCTGCCTTTATAAGTAAAACGAGTGCTCAGAAATGCTCGCTCACACATCACTTACTTGTTTGATGAACATAATAAGTTATCATACATAATGTATCGCACACTTGAGTGCAAAAAACAGGTTTCTTAGAATATTCTACAGGGGGATATGCAGAATTGAGTATAGTATTGGGTCATTCAACCGCTAAGAACCCAGAGCACGAATAATCCACTGAGCACTGCATATTTTATATTATAGTAGTTACTCATTTTGATATGAGATTATTAGCAGAGCATTTAAATGTAATGTGGATATACCTATACATACTAAATAGATATGATGGACTCGGTTTTTCGTATTGTTTGTAGGTAGATGTGATGCAGTGTAAATTGACGTGCTACGAATCTGACAACTCTTGTCTGCAACTATGTAAAATATTAACTCATAATTGTTGACCACTAGCATGCCACTTATTACTCGACTGGCCATGCCCAACATACCAAACCACGTTTCTGTTTCGTTTTCAATTATATATGTGCGGATGCATGGCTAACAGTCTATACTTATTCAATAATTCCTAATTGTTTCTGTATGTAATCAATGAAGCGGAGCTTGTTTCTAGCAAAATAAAATTGAGTTGATTTCCACGACTCCACCTTACCTTGCCACCAGAAATCTGTCGGAGATGAGGTAAAGCTTCAGTTTTCTATCCCACTCTCGCACTCATGTGGAACTTTTTTCCAAAATGTTTAGTGACGATTATTTATATCGTTGCTTGGAGACACTGGCTCTGAAATATTTCTGTTTTGAGTTGATTTCTTCGGAAATGATCTTTCTTCCGCACGTGCAAGTCATAAACTGAGAATCTTTCAATGATAGCTATTTTTTAGCGTTGTTGCATTGGCAAACAACAGAAATGAGCATTACAAATCGTCTAAAGTAATGGCTTCAACATTCAACTCTCGTACTTATCACTGCCATCACAGCAGTGTACGATTTGTCAACCACAAACGGACTCTAGTCCTTGCCATTCCTGAAACACGCTATTGTTGTCGTCTTAAACCTTAGCACTTGCAGTTTTTGCTCCAGCTAATGAACAAAGCAGAAAATAGGGGAAAAAACACGTGTGCACTCCTTTTTTTCTGTTCCTTGATAAAAACTAAATGGTTTCCTTGTCGATATTATTGCATTGCTATTTGTTTCTACTAAGATCTACCACCGACCATTTAGGTTTCATTCGACTAAGTATACTTGGTGATGATTGAAATGGAACTTGACTGACTTCTGTGGCCTTCACATTAATTTATAGCTTACTACTAGGTAAGTAAGTAAGTATAATCATAAGTAATGGCTGGGAGTTCCAGGAGAAGAATCCTCATTAGATCACATCACTGTTTAATCAGTCATTCCAGATAAGATGATGTAATGGAGATTGCAAAAAAGCCGAGTACACTAATACCTTGTATTATACTTAAGTTGTGAATTCACATGTTGGTTGAACAGATTACTATACTTGTTGGTTATAATCCCACTGAATCTTGATAATAGTCTTTTATGTCATATAATAATGTTCAATGCTCGTAAACGCTGTAATTTGCAAACAGGTATATAGTAGAAGTTGAAATGACACTTGCAGTAAGTAGCAATTAGGCTCTTCTCTATGCTATGTACTGCAGTGTGTAATTGGAGAGGGTTTTACACCTTCTTAAAGCATGCACAAACACAGTTTATCTGCACTTGTTGATATGGCTACTTGCCGCAGATTGTAAAATGGACAAGAGATTCGTACGGACACCACAAAAACGTGAAAATTGAGTTATTATTCTTAGGCAATAATGATAACGTGGGTGAATAGCTAGTAGTAGCGGAAAGAATAAGACTTTGGGTAACAATAGCTCTCCGTTAGTTAGGATTTGTGTGAAGAAACAAAACGTCGTTAGTGAGATTGAACGTGAGCGAGGCTTAGTGCTCTGACCTAATCGTAAATACAATCAACAATGAAATAATTGCGGAGTTAGCTAAGTTAGTGTGTAAAATGACTGTCGTTGTTGTTAGTGGCCGTGGAAGTAGAGAGGAACGGTGCAAAGTCAGGTAATCATGTTAAAGGTAGACAATTCAAGACACTGACTGAAAAACTGTGTTTCCTAGCAGAGCGACAACGACTGACTGACTGACTGATTGTTGCGAGCGAGAGCAAACAGGGAGTTGTTCCTGAGGCCGACACAAGTCTCGTAACTATATAATACTCTAATGGGTACTGCCACAGATAGGCTCTGGGGCCACATCCAAGTCAACTCTAACTAAACTTGCCTTGCCTTTGCTCTACCTTTAATATTACCTTCTCAAGAGTCTCAAGCCCAAGATAACCATATTAGTAGTGCCACTTCGTTTTCGTTGTATGTACAATATAATAGTATTATGTACAATTGTACTCTTGCATGTCTCTCTCTGTGTGTATCACTTGTATTATTATTGTACGTGTCCGCTCTGAGACTTGTTCATTATACTTCATACTAATACTACTAACTAATATTATTATTATATTATATACTACAAGAAATGTACAATAGAATATTATTGAGATAGGATATATGTATAAGGTGTAGATATTGCAGATAGTCGGAAGAATCTTGTAAGATACTTAGGACGACTACCTAATCAAATGCATTTTGTGAGGTATTGTGCATAGTTCATAGTTCATAAGATATATATATGTGAGACAGGAGGAGTATTTAAACTTAAGAACATTATTATTTACATCTTTAGTTGTCTAATACGTAATGGAGGTATGTAATGCACATCTCATTATATTATCGTGTCGTACGCAGTATGTCTTAGTGTAGCTACATTAGCTATTACATGGATTTGCATTCATCATGCTACATGTACGTGATAAATGGAGGAATTGTGTATTAGGTAGTCGTTTCGCTGAAACGCTCAAATAAACGCCCTGCTCAATTTCAACTCATGGAAAGTCTTAAAGCTGAAAACCTCACGACACTCAGTCAGTTAAATAAAAGTTAAAACTTTCAAGACTACTACGACTACCAATATCAACTCAACAAATTAACTACTCCCTTTACCTTCCTTCCTTCTCCGTTGTTATTGTTAATATATAATGTATAGTAATGCAGTTCATTATAATGTTAAAAGTAAAACCTAGGACTACTCTAACTGCTTTTGGTTCTTTTTTGTGTCTTTTGGTTGTTGTTTGTGGAATGAAATGAGCCTTGATGGGTTTTCCGTTTGGTGTTTGTTTCCACTTTTGAAACTACGTTTGTGTAGTTCCTGGCCAGAACTGCTCTACGTAATTCTGTGTACAGTTAGGGTTAGAGTTATAGAGACTCAGGTTATGCACTCCCTCACTCTTTCTAATTCTAAACACATTAAATTCATATTAAAAATCATTTGATGCATTGTATTTCGCATTGAAAAATTTTGGTTGGGTTTGTTCCTACTTGGATTTGTGGAGGTAGATGGATGGTGACCATAGGTTGATTGTACAATCTTTTAATAATGACCAGGTACTTTCTACAGTGTATATTTACTCAGCAACTTTATTCATTTTGAGCACAGAAATTGTATTTATGGGTAGCTGCTTTTGTTCAGGACATGACTACTTTATTCCCTGTTGCAAAGCTACATTAATTTATCCAATCCATTCTGTCTGAGATTAGGTACGGCATGTTGAATTGTGGTGCCTACAGACGTCTGTCATCTAGAACTAGACATATCTAGTGTAGTGCTTTTATTGTGTTAGTTATTAGTTATTATACAGGATACAACTATAAACAAAATAAAATGGTAACCATTCTAATTCATTTCTCAGTCGATAGTTATGTTTAACTTAGGAAAGGTAGTTAAAAAATTCATTTTATTTTAAATAATGTGTGTACTTCTATATTCATGATAGAAATATTTATGTACTTTGCATTGCATATTAGTTATCTGAGTTGAGCGGAGTGAACTTATTTCTGCAAAGGATATTTCCATGGAATATGAAATGCAAATAAGATAAATAAAGATACCTTTCTGCTTGGAAGGTATATTGAGTGTGTCAAACATGTGATATAAAATGTTAACTACTAGGTTCACTTGTAAAATCTAGGTAAATGTATGCATACACAGATACTTGCAATGTAATAAGTATCTGTAGTTTGTAGGTAATAGAGGCAGCAACGTTCTCAGAGTTCGGCCTGCTTTGTTCTGTTACAGAATGAATGGCTAAGTACTATTTTGCAAGAATTGTCTTGCCCATTGGTTTATGTTTGTATACAAAGTTGTACTGTATTCTTGTATATATTTTATTATAGTAGTTATTACTTGAGATAGTACCGGTTGTTATGTTATAATAATAAGTAAGACACTATATATACGTTCGAAAAGGAATGCACGAAGTTTTTTCTATGTCCTATAAAATTATTTTAAGTACTTTGCACTGCAATTGTAGTCAACACGGGCTCATTTGAACTAGAGTGAAACAAAAATTTATATTTGTGTTTAGTTCTTCCGTCTTGCATGAGATTAGTATCAGCAGAAGTATATACAGAAACTCCAACTTTTGTCTTTTTGCATGAAACGCATGTCCCTATTTCTTACTAGACGTCTTACGTTTTTCAGAGGGCAGATAGCTAACTTATTGTGTGGATTGTAGATCTATACAGATAATAAATATGTTATAGTAATAATGCAATTATTATATTAGCAATGCAATAGAATGCAGCGTCATGTTGCGTCGCATTCGAATTGACTGAAGAGAGCCACGCCGTCTTGAAGTTGGCTGCCTGCTATTCAAATGTCAGAGGAACCTGGTCCTTGTCCTTAATACTGCCCAATGTATTTTCAGAGTATTAATATTAACAGGCAGGAGTGAGAAATATGAATAGAAATAGCCAGAGTTCCTTATCTAACCGTTTTGTTATCTTTAGGTAAATGGAAAACAGGATGCGTGTTATTGAAGCCATGCCATGTATACACATATATTTATATATTTGATAACAAAACTGGTTATTTAACGTAAGATATTTAATTAATAGGTTTGTGCATTTGCATATTGTAGTAATAATTATCTCTCTACTACTATTACTTACAAAATGGGAAAAAAATATGTTCACAAAATCAAATCCTACTGTTCATGTTTGATAGTGCGTTGCGTACCCTTTTCTTTGGCTAGCATCCTGATAAGGGGAAAATATGCAAGCAAGTAGTTATTTTCTGCATGTTCTTACTAAGGTTTTCTTATTGTGTGAAAGTAGGTGACTTCTGAACCTTCTGGGTTCATGATGGGGTCCTAAACAATCATTTAGTAATATGTATCCCTTAAAATTGGGTCGACTTTTATTACGTGATGCCGGAGAGTCAGTTGAAATGCGGTCCTATTTTTGTTGGAAAGGCAGTTGTTCTGATGTCGTAAAACTATTATATAAAAATGTCCAAGATAGTGGTCAGCGATTAAGTAATAGAGATTCAGATCGAAGATAATAAATCCTGGGTAACTCATTAGGTCAATGCATAAGGATATCTCATTGCAGTATCAATAAGTGCTCTTGTGTAAGCACATGCATAATTTCGGAGAATTACTACCATAAAAAGAAAAGTAAATGTTCCATGTCGAGTAGGTCGAAGGACACGCCTTGTAGGTTCACTGAGCGATGACTTCTATTTCACATGCTTTAAGTAAGCAAACATCCGAGCTTGTACAAATTGTGAGTTTTGGAGACTGTAGCAAAACGGATTAGCAGCAGAGCATTGCCGTCTCAAATCCTGCACCAAGACTACGGCTACGCATTTATACATTGACGTTTATTTGACTGTCATGTCAAATACGCAAATAATAGTCTCCACTAGGTCATACTTTAACAATTTACAAATAGCTTGCACTTAGCAGAATGCCGAATCAATTTAATATTATGTTGCTATTTTTATGCATAATAATTGTGAGAAAGGAAGGAAAAATCATGAGTACTCTTTGCATCCTACTCTCCTACACTCTACTACGCTGCATTATAATGATACCTTGGCCAGTTTTGATTTGTATGTCCTGTGTCATAATGCCTAAAGACGATGCACATAGGATTTGGTGGGAATAAATGGAATTTAAGAGGAGATCATTAAAAGCGTAGCGTGGTACACCTTTAAGGGTGAGGGAGGAATTCTCCATGTTAAATTAATTTATTATAGTATGCTAGTAGTCCAGTCACAGTCATTAGTAGCATTCCACTCTTGAGATAGTTTAGAATTTTTTGAAAACCCCTTTAAATCGGTTTCATTTACATATAAAGCAGGTTAGAAGATTAGATGATGTTTTCATAAAAATATCACTTAATATCACGCTATCGCCTGTTTAATAGAGATTCCAGCTCCTATAGACAATGTTTGTGTAAAAGTGTGAAATTGGCATAACTAGTGGAAATGTACAGAGTTGGAGGTGAGACTGGGACGGTTGGAAGAGGAAACTTGAGTGACGTCGCAGATGAATCGTCCTTAGGTAATTGGTGCCTTTATTACAGAAGAGAAGCAAAAGCAAGGTAGTAAGCAGCAGGAGTAAAGTCCTCGTGCCTGCAATTCAGTCTCAATGCATTCATGTAATTTAATTGTAGAGTTGATATCTTTGGGAATCACGTCAAGAGATCTATGAAAATGTGAACAGGTGGCTGGTTTATCACAATGGACTCTTGTGAGCGCATAGCTTATTTATATTTTTCAGAAATGAAGGTTTAAGATTTTTCTGACTCACTCAAGCAATGCATGAGTTCTGACGTGCATTGAGATCAGTTCTTCGTATCTGCTCATACTAACGCATATTATCTCATTGGGGAATTCTGACCTTGGCAAGGCCAACGGTTGAGCTTACCTTTTTCCACTTGTTCAACTTATACTAACTACAGGGATGTCTCACACTCTCAGGTAGAAGGATTCAATTTGATTTTCAATACTTTGAATGTTTCAATGAGAAATGATTTTTCCCAACGAATAAAGATATCTCAAGTTCTACATACAGTTCACAACACTATAAGTACTTGACACTATGCGAACTTAGTAGTTATGGCTATAGAAATTATTCCCTCAATTCATTAAGCACTATCAATTCAAAAGCCGATTCTTCAGCAGACTGTTTCAGAGCCATGGCCTGGGCGGTTGAGATTGTTGTAGCTATTAGGTATATCAGAAAAGCTTGATGCATTGTATTTTGTCGATTTACACGGAGCCCATAATGTTTGACGTGTTTACCAAATTTTGGAAAGTACTCTCCCAGTAGTAAAGCCGAACGTAAGAAAGCAAAACCAGTCAGCGTCTCAAGGGTGACTAGTCTAATTGTATAACTGATGGACTCTGTTTCGCTATTCTTTGCAGGTATCCTTGTTTATGGAAAAACGATTGTTACATGCAGATTGTGGGAGCAATTGTTTCATTTGGTCCACTGTATTTGATGGTGTGAGTGAGTAGCGTATGAGAACTAATGCAATTTATTTTTTATGTAACGGTAGATATCTCGTTGGCTACTGCCACGAATAGTATTTGTCCTAAGTTGTTATGATTGCTTCATTAGATTGGTTTTTCTAGATTTTACAATAAGTACATGCTTAAAGATACATAGAGGATATATATATATAATTGTACGGTCTGAGGACGACGACGTCGATAAGATATTCACAGAGTGTAGCTATGCACAGGTAAGGGTTTGGTTGAGTAAGTTGAGACCTAATAATGATATTATTGCATTGTGCAGTATAACTGCTAAGTACTTGTCTACATAGTTAATTTAACCTATCGCCTGTATTTGTTAACATACATAATAATGCGTGATGTCAGCATAGACTAGAGAACGTGGCCACATCATTGTATTACTACGTCTCCAACAACCAGAGAGTTTGATTCTTTTACTGATTGCTCTCGATTAGTTTTTATCTGCACAAGAGGAAATATGCCGTACTTACAAATAACATAATGTAATAGTATTAGCCAAGCCAGCGAAGGTTTTCGATGCAGTATGTCATGTCAGTCAGGTATTTGTAGGTTGTACTCCATTTTGCTAGGTGTTTACTTATCCATTGTGTTTCAAAGGGCTGAGGCTGACTATGACCATGCACTATTTTTGATTTGACTGAGCAAGACATGCACCTGATCGAATATTATTATAAATTCAACTACTACTTGCTACTCTAATTATTGTGGTATTGTATTATATACCACATTACTTAAATATAACTTGCACTTGCTCTCTAAATCCAATCTTTCCTTCAAAATGACTCTGACTGCCTTCCGGGCTTTCAAAACACATAAACTATACTCATTGATCTAACGTAATTTATTTGTTATTAGCTATGGAGGTAGTTCAAAAATAGTTATGTGACATTTAAATTATTCTGCTATACTTGGAAACTTGTAAATTCGTTTTTAGAACTTGTTGTCCATCAAGACTGAGAACTATTTATTACATTTTGTAATTTATTGTAAACTTTTGTGCATATTATTAATGATAAATGACAAGCTACTTTACTTATTACATTGATACTTTTGCATTGTCTGCTAATATATATTATTATAGGATATCTGTACAAGCCTACAGGTAGCAGTATTAAGGATAGGATAAAATGCATTCATTATGTGCAATTAGAGACTGAATATAAACATTGTGATTTCAGTTTTGAAATGGAATACCTATTATGTTATGCCTCTAGAAATAATGACATGATTGTAACAGCAATTTTTTATTTACAAATTCTCCACTACGAATACAGAAAGTGTGTAAATTAAAGCTTTCTAGACTTTGATTCTCAGCAGTAGGCTTTGTTACTTTGTCAAGTAATCCATAAGGAGAACATACTACATACATACGGTTACCAGAAGAGCTATTTGCGATGTGTAATTGTAAAACAGTGTATGTACATAGGTATAACATAGTTAAAAGTATAAATGCGTATTACAATCGTGTCGTCGCATCATTGATTCTCAACTATTCGACGTAACAGTAAATTCCAGCTCTGATTACAGTAATATATCATGTAACTGTGAGCTAGCCATTGTAAAAAGAGGTAATTGTATAAGCAAGTAAAATCCATTTAGTTTCATTAATTTTTTTGGTAAAAATATAAGATTTTTACTTGTTGATTGTTGTAAAAGTGAGTTCTCAGGTTTACTTAAGTGCGGAACAAAGCAGTCGATCAGAGGACGTGCTTATGAGTTTATTCTAATGTTTTTTTTCTCGCTTTTCTGCAATACGTACGACTTACATGTGATTGCATGTGATTTGCTGTCGACGTTTGCGTTATGTATAATATGCATGTACATAAATACCATATGAAACTATTACAAAGAGATAGGAGTTTATTACATGAGAATTTATTTTATCTTATGTGAGCAATATCCTATCTAACCTACTCTGTGCTTTCAATAATCGGCTCGAACTTATTGTGAGCACTAAAGAGTTTCTCTTTCCTGATTCAGAGGAAAGTAGTGGTTGTAGTGTAAGGCATTAATTTTATCCTATGTGGATCAAACCTGAGTTGAGCTGACGAGTTTGAGACGTTTTATTATGTAGGAGCTCAAACAAATGAAGCATATAATAAAGTGCACACAGAGAGATAGTACGTGAGACCGTGATTCATATACCTTATTATGACTACGTTTTTACAAGTGTGCCAGTTATAGAAATCATTCACATATTATGATGATAATGCATGTTCATTATATATTAGTAGTGCAAGTGCATATAATATTTTCTTTATGTGGCTAGACTAAGAAAGCAGGCTTTGTGGAGGAACAGATATTCTGGTGTTTGTGACCATTATGTATAGTAGCTCTATTAATATTTATGTGCAATCCCTTGTTATTTATTTCCTTTTAGTTTTCTGGTATTGTACTCAGTCGCCACATGGTCATAAATAAATGCTTTGAACTATAAATTAAGTATTATTTGGAGAAAGTCTCAAAATAACTCAAGTCGTCCCTTGGACAATATAGACAGATCGAATTCTACTAATGCTTATTGCTCTGATTTGCTAATTATGTATATCTGGGCTGGATATGAAAATAAAGTGTCATTTTATTTGGGCTTATCTAATCTGAGCTTTTATGGTCTATGTAGATAATCTCAGTCCGGCAGAGCTCAAGAAATTGAAAAACAAGCAAAGAAAAGCTAGGAGAAAGGCAGAACTTGAACAACAGGTAAGATTACTTTTATATTTGTACAAGGTGTAATAAAATGTAAGATGCATATGCTATTAATATAATCAGATCGTTATGGGTCTGTGATTATTTATAGATATAATATATTGTATAAATCCGTGTAATATAGGCTGCTGCCGCTGCAGCAGAGAAAAAGGAACAACATGAAAAATCAAAGCAAAATTCTTCTGAAGACGGTGAGAATCACCCGCCGCCTTCCGAAGAGCTTTGCCCAGAAAAATTGGCTTCAACAATGGATCCGCTTGGCCACGCTATAAAATTCCTTCTTCCCTTACAGTCATATGGATCAAGTAGTATTGATACTCACTTGCTAGCGTTCGAAATCTACAGCCGCAAAGGTAACGTGTTATATGCAGACTGTAATTACAATAAAACATTTACAAAATTACTATTTACAAGATAACAATGAAATGTGTGGACAATGACCAGAAAATAATGTTAAAAATTAAGTATAAACAACAACAAAGTATTTGTAAGTGGTACAATGTTGATAATCTTTGATGGGGTTGAGTCAGCATGTTGCAGAATTGAATCTCAGACGATGTACTACTACCTGTGTGTGTGTTCACTGCAGCATGGATTTAACAACACGCCAATAACACAATGGATTAGTTACATATGAGTAGTAAAGTTAGCAAAGTGATGTCAAAATCCTTGTGTTTTGGCATTCTGTGTTGGTAGCATCTCACCTCAACGATTTTTTTTGTTTTGTTGACTGATTACAGACAAACCCCTCCTGATGCTACAAAGCATCAAAAGAGCACTTAAGATTGACCCGGATCACCCGAAGCTTCACAGATTCCTCATAAGGTTCCACCAAATAATGGCCTCCAGGTAATGAGATAAGAACCTCTCTGCTCATTCTCTATGCAATGAAACAATGGGAAGAAATGTATTGTAGATGCGTTAAGTGATAATAAGAACGAGTGGGGCTAATAAGTAATATTATAATGACCTCATGCTCATGTTTCCGGTAATGATTGTTGCAGAGTTAGCGGTCTTCCGGAGCCATTGCCTCTGTTCATAAGACAAGAAATGGAAAGAATTTATGACAGAAAGAGTAGAATAGAACTCAACGCTGAGTATTTGTCTGCTCATTCACATTCGCTTCCTCGTGTTCTCGCTGGTAAGGTCTGCTTAAATACAATCTGCGTTATCTAACTTAATTGCCCACAGGGATACATTTACTATTTATTTCGAAGGTATTTAAACAGCAGTTTTACTTTTGGTTTCTGTTTTCTCACATTGCACATGCAACTATGTAGTGAGTCCTCCTATGTACGTAATAATATCAGAATATATCTATCCCTATACAGATACTATTATAATACTATTATTATTATTATTATGATGTGTATACCTGCTTACCTTATTACTAATGATTTAAATTCTAGTGTTACACATTTCGTGGCTTCTGTTAATAAAGGAGTTGTACTATTGTATAGAATTTCTTCTCACACTCACTCACGTTTCATTCAAGTATACAGCTACTGTCGTGTGTCTTTCAATTGTTCTTTTAACTACTAGCCACACACTTAAATTACACTACTCGTATTTTTGTCCACACTCACTACACTAAATCTCATGCTACTAAACTATTAAATAGGTTTACATGACCATGCTAATAGTATTATGAGTGATTTGACTTACATTTACATCCCTTCTACTAACTATGAATGTAAAAAAGGCGTTCATGGGATTACAACTAAACCACATACACTGTTCCTCATTATTTTTAATACACACTTACCTAGTATAATATAGTTAAATTTTGCACTGTTACCTGAAATTAAGTATAAGTGTTTGCTTACGGAAAGTCTATATTATTTACACTCTCTTTCTTACGTTCTTTCAGGTACAATCTCTTATTATTTAGGGTATTTTGATATTTAAAAGAATTATCGTATCGAAGCAAGATGACACATGTTTTCGTCTTGAGCGACCTTCACACATAAATCAGAATTAGCCACATGATTAACTTTTTCAGTGTTGGTCATGGAGGTTAGCATATATTTTCATTGGTGGTTTTCACATTATATACTGGTGTAGTATGTCAACATAAATAATGTGTTATTAAGCGGATTTTAAGTCTATTAGAATATGCATGTATGCAAAAAATATTTCAGTATTCAAAACCAGGAAGGTCGTTTCTGCATGTAAAAGAATAGGACGTAGGTGTACGTTTCAAGTCTATATTAACCTGTCTGTTTGTATTTCACAGTTTTAAATTTTTTATCGTATATTTACGTAGTTAGAGTGTACAGAAGCAAATTGCTTCACACTTTAACTTGAACTGGCACGAATAAATTAAAAAAGAGCGTTGCATAAATTACTAATGATAAAACAAATACTGCACATGGATTATTTTAAATACTCATACTTGACTAAACTCGGCTTATGATTTGTGTTCTTGGACTGTAGTCATGTACTCATTATGATAATGGTAGTGAGTGAGTAAAGAAATATTTCGGTAGCTTGATTGTCGAAGAAGTTTTACTATTGTTGTTTGTTATTAGCAAACTGTTGGATTAGTTTCAAAACCTTGACTGCCAAGTTTTAAAGTTATGATGAAGAATTAGCATTGATAGACACTTGCTAATTCACTCTATTGGGCATTAAGCAGTCAGTGCTAGTTGGTAGTTATTAAGAAGTTAATACTATGTAGAATAACGTGCAATTTTAAGGAGTTGTACTCGAGTGTCACATTATAATCGATGTAGGAATTCATAGCTATAGAAGGAACAATGTTATAATAATTGCTATAATATTATTGCTTAAGTGTATATAAGTGCATTATTAAAGAGTAGTAAATCTTGATGGAGTGGAGTAAAGCACAGAGAACTACCTACACGGGTCTGGAGTAGTAGATTAATAATAACATTGTGCTTCATTCGATTGAATGTTTTGGCCTTGCTTAGACAATTTATTATAAAATCAGAATGAGCCGCATACTTAGCGAGATTAGTCTACGTTAAGAAATCATGCAACTTGAAACGAAATTCTGAGATGAGGATATAAATATCAGGGATACCTGCCTGCCTCCTTATTCAAAGGGTACCTATCTCTTTATGAAACTCAGATGCCTTTACCTACCACTATATACACTGCCCTATGGCAATTTCTGTGGAATGTTATGCCATAAGTTAAATGGATCATTATATATGTCTGTTGCAATGGAAAGTAGTGTGAATTAACTCGTTCAGTCATTAGGTTTGCGGATTAAAGAGACCATGGTGTGCACACATATATAACTCACTGATTATTTGACTACCTACACTTGCCGTTACACTTAGCTATCTGTTTGATCACTGTACAAAACATGCACTTACAATGTTGTACGAATTACTCAGGTGACGACTGATCACGCAACTATTGATAATTACATACCAAATCAGGATGTAAAATTTAATTTGCTCTCTATGTCCTTAGGATGCCAGATGCTAAACTATTTGAAGCCAGAAGAACAAAACAGGGCCGTCCAGCTCATAACTGCTTTACCGAAAGATATGCGGGATGTAACTATTGAGGTATCCATCCATTGTCTTCCCTATAAAAATCTTTCAATTAAATGTGTCACACATTGTCGACACGCTTTTACAACATGTGTAACAAGTATTTTTTCGGGAAATGCACTCAGCACAGAAACATGTATTCTGATGCAATAAGCTGCATTTCGGCATCCCAGCAACAATACCATGTTTTTATGATAAAAATTATCTAATTAAGTACGAACATGCATTAGTAATTAATTGTTGCACGATTAAAAAATGACTTGGTGTTAGTAAATGCTCAACAATGTCTGTGTAAACCTTCTTATAATTAAGTAGGTAAGGATAAAAAACCTCTGCCTCAACGTTACCTATCCATATACGTCAAAACTATACTATTACACTTTTGTTTTAAGCGGATCACTACCAATTCCCAACTCTTACTTATAAAAATTAAAATTCACTGTACAATGGAATTTAAAATTGTATCAGCTCATGTAATTATTTTTTAGATATAAAAATCCACTCCATTGTAATCTATTCTCAATAATCTCCGCTTTTCCCTAATATTATATGGATTTTGTAATTATTTCAATTCTTATCCCCTCTTATGAACAATGACACAGTAATAAGTAATAACCAGTATGACATAATTTATGTCCTAGCTATGAAACAAAAATCAGATTTCCTGATGTAATAATAAGTTTGTTCAGTGCAATATAATACAATTATAAACTAGGCGACTCTTTAAATCTTGATTAATAATATTTCTTTAAATTCCTTAAAAATATGTATACAGAGTTGATGAAAGATATTTTTTTAATTCAGAAAACAGTTCCCAACTTGTTGTGCTGAATAGTTTTATGACGAAATATAAATTTAATAATCCTTCCCACTGTTTTTTATTATTAATTCAGTTTAAATACTAGACTAGACGATTTTGTATAAAATGGTTAGACAATGAATACAAAGATCAAACTAAAATCGACAGATGTAACTAAAATGTGTTAATATAATTGATTTGAATTTTTGTAATAATTGTTGTGAATATATTTCAGACATGCGGAAACATCCTCGACGTACTAAAAGACGGATCGTTGGGGAAAGTAGACCCCCAAATAATATCAGAATTTCGGGACAAATGTCGGGCTAGATTTCCTTATGCCACCCGGTTTCGAGACGGTGATGAAATTCCTCATATTGAATCACTGAAGATAGAAAATGCGGGAGAGTGTTAACGTTAATTTGTTGTTGTCACAATATTTGACTTGATTAAATAGGCGTCCATTCATAATCGTATGTGTTTTATAGCATAAACTCAACATTTTGTTCTAAAAACCATACACGTACCTCTATTATGGTCACCAAACACCAATCATCTAAATGTATGCTTAAGTAATGTATGCCAAGTGCCTTCAGGGCTTCGTTTTTAGAAATAAAATTGCTTGGGATTTTAATTTTAGGAATAAAATTAAGTAGTGAGGATTAGGTCATGGATTTAGCAAAAGTGTTGATCGTGTGATTGAATCGGCAAGGCAGATAAATCTGATTTAAATATGAATTTAGAATTGGAGAAACTGGATAGAGTGAATGTAAGCTTAAACTTTGTACACATATTTATCTACTTATGTAAACTAATTAGTTTTAAGTATAACTATACCATATTATAGGCAAAACAATGTAGATATTACGCTTTAGAGTATGCTTTAGAATTTTATGTTGTATTTACATAAATTCGAATTCTTAGTTAGTCAATAGTCACATCACATGTACAATGCATAATACGAGTAAATATGTGTGCAATGTATATAAACTTACATTTCTTTCGCATTTATTGGTAAAAAAAACAGTTCTATCTAAATGCATAGGAAGGATTTGTGGTCCTCTCGTCGATTCAGCTACACCAAAAGAAGTCCCAAGCTAAATTTCTTAACTATCCTCGCTAATTAATGTTTTCGATAATGTACCCCAAAGCAGTTTACCCGAAGTCCACCACACAGAATGTGCTAATGTCGGGTAACTTCGGAAGACACCCGACATAGGCACATTACGTGTGTTGGACTTGGGGTAAACTGCTTTGGGGTAAATTATTGAAAACATTAATTACGAAATAAGTCAAATTGCTTTCATTTCTATTTTCTTTTCACATTTCCATATCAGCGCATAGGCGAATGAGTGTACAGAGATAAACTACGTAATCACTTAATTCAAATGTATTTATAGAGATAGTTTAAACTAAATCTGTTCATTTTGACTACGATTACTTACTTTCTAGCCCTATATATGAGTCTAATTAGTATTCTATAAAATATTAGTATTCTACAATCTATAAAATAGTGTAGCCGTTTGGAAATATCTTTTTACCAAAAAACATTATTTATGATGTTCATTTAAAGATATGTAGATAATTTATAAGTGTGGTACGAGTGTTACTTAAATATCTTGGCGAGCTAATTTGTGCCTATTTACACGTCAATATTTAGGTAATTAGGTAAATACCTGTACGTGTAAGTAAGTAGTACTGTTCTTATACCTTTTGTGCGAAGTACCTAATGAGTAAAATGGAAGATAAAGCCGTTAATGCAAAATATCAGCAAATGAACTAATTTATAAAGCAATGCGAAGTCAATTAACGACAATACATTTGAATGTTTCAAAATTATTTTAACTCACGTCATAATTTCATCATGTATTTATTTATTAACTATACCAATAGATAAGATACATATTTACAATTTCTATACTTGGTCTTCGGCGTTCCCGAAAGCATACAAAAAAGTATGAAAAGTTAGTTTTCAAGACGCTCTACGAAGTATTTCATTTGTCACTGTGTACAGATCATGTCATTTTCACATTTAAACATCATAATAAATGTTGTCGTACATACATACATAACATACCACATAATACACACACTCTAATTTCATTTCTATCTAGCCTATTTAAAACTAACAAAAGTTCTATTGCATATTAAAACAACGTGTACAATAATATAATGACCAACCCTCTTAAGGTTGCCATCTTTTATTTAGCTTAACAGGACAACGGATCAGTGTCACAGCTAATTTGCGTATTAGCCATGTGTCTCATTGTCATGAAGGTTTTCCTTGGACTGAGCTAGCTAAAACTATTTTTGGACAATACGACGCTTTATATACTCTTGCTAAATATTACGTAAGTACGGAAACAAATACATAGATTTGTTACATCATTGTATATGTCAAAATACAAAACAAGAACGTTTCAGGAAGTTTGTCACTTATTATTAGCATTTGTAGTAATTCTAACATTCTCACATGATATTAATAGAAACACATGTCAGTAGAAAAATGATATTCTGAATATCACTCAGAAAATTTGAACGTATGGCTTTATGTCTATAGAACTGATTCAGAAGTTGATGATACAAGTATTACAGTTTACTTAATTTATTTCCTTTGTCTGTTCCTTTATTTCGACAGAAATAAATATTATTCGTCATTTAGAAGACGTTAACCCTTATTATTAATCATTGTTTAACTCTAAAATTAATTCATTTGCAATAATTATATTAATCTTTCCCAAGAATAAATTTATATGTACTTTGTCGGAAGTGGACCCTTTATATTAAATTAGAGTAAAATACACTATCTTATTATACATAAAATATATCCGATAATAATAGCTTTGATAAAGATACAGTATCAAATCCAATTTTATACATGGTAAAGGGTCCCACTGAAAGTATTAAAACATACTAAATATGATAATTTAAAAAGTTACAAAGATTAAGGAATAGTTTGAAGTAACACAGTTTAGAATTTGGTTGGATCGGTGTTGAATATTCCTGGCGAAAAGTAATTTACAAGGAAATAAAAGAATTTGAAGAACTACAATTTTCTTTGAATACTATTTGTGATGTGATATTAGAAATAACGGTAGATCTTCTTGATTTTAACTCGATTTAGACTATCAAGGTATTAAAATGAGTAAAAATTACAAAATAATGAAGAGATAAAATAATACATGAGGTGACTTTCTTCTTCCCTCAACTAGGACAGTCCGGCTCATTTCTCTCTCGCTCGCACTCAATTCAATTAATTTGCTGTGTCAGTGATCACACAAAATCAGTTAGGTGACCACATTATGGCACTCGAGTGTTCAATCTGTCTAACTTCATTCTATCGATTTAACAGGACTATTTTTACATGTTATTGCTTTGTGGCTTAAAGTCTTTAAATATAAGTATTTATTTATTTTAGTCTACTAAATTAGTCTAGTCTAGTCTCTAATTAACACATGCAACTTGGGAATTTCATACAACCTGCAGGTCAAGGGCTTTTGAGCAAAAGATTCCATTGAATTATAAAAAGTAAAACTTCCACCCTCACTATTTAACGTTGGAATTGAATTTGGAATTGAAAAATCATTTTCTCTGTAGAAATTGTCTGTTGCTAGAGAATCAGAGCAAGTAGAAGAGCATGGAAATATTTCGTCTTGGTTGAGAGTGTCACAACTACCATTATTAACATTATTATTAGTACTATTGTCGATATTGAAGCTTAAAGGGAACACCGCGCTTTCCTAGGTCATGGCTGATTCTGTAGCTCCATTCGTCGCTCCCTTGTTCTTTCCGTTTTGGTGCTTGATGTTATCGTCCATTTCCACTGAATTTGAGTATCCGTGATTTTTAAGTTGACCATTTGTCACACCATTTGTGGACTTTTCAATTTCTCCACTCTGTAATACAAAAAATCCTCGTATCATTCTTCATCACAATGACACTGCATTATAATAGAGATTGCAATTATGTTTTTTTTTCTAATTACCTTGGAATGGCCGTTGGAAGTCATCGACTCTTTACGAGTGTACGAATTTCTAACAATGACAACAATGGCTGCGAGGCACAAAAGACCTCCCAAAATAAATAAAACGTAAGACAGTCCTTGTTCGGCAACTTTAGGAAGGTCGATAGCTTGACGAATGAGACTGGTTACTACTGGTGGCAAATCATCAATTCCCTAAAAAACAAAAAAATGGTGTTAAATAACATGAAAATGTTTTCTTGGACAAATCATGTAAATAAATTCAGGTAAATTAGCTTACATCTTCGAACCACACAACTGGAATGAGTATATTAGTCAAGTTAGCTGTCTGTGGAATTTCTTCTACTCTGTTCATCTGAATGTTAATTTGCATACGGGCCTTAGCCTGCATTGCTAATCCCAATTTCTGAAAAAATATAAAATATTCAGTGTCTTAAAGTGCTTGGTAATATAAAAATGCAGTGGCTTATGTAATTGTACTTACAGGTTGAATGTCAATGTAAAATCCATGAAGTTCTTGTTTGGGGTTCAATCCATCAACAGCATTGCGGAGAGCAGGGTCGCCATTAAGGAAATGGGGCCATGAAAGGAAAACAGGAGATCCTGATATTCAGAAAAAGAATTAGTAAAGGCTATAATTTACATATCTGTGCAAAAAATTCAATAACTTTTATACAAAGAGATTCCTTTTACCGAATTGACACACTGACACATTGAAAATTCCTCTTGGTGAGCATGGAGGTCCCCCAAGACAGTAACAATCATTTTCTGGGTAAGTTTCTACATCTCCAAAGGTATCTGGTGTTGGAGAAAATCTATGAAACAAATCATTGATTACATCAGAATTCCAACACGAATGACATAATATAAATTTTATTGGGTTGGTTAACGTTACACCAATTCACCAAATTTAACTTTCTACAAATAATTTCGTGTTCTCGTAATCTATATCCCTCAACCAATTTGTGGTTTTTAGTCAGGAATGAAAAAAAGTTACACCAGCCTAGCGATCTCCTGTGGTTATATGCAATTCACTTTCTGAGATTTAATGTCATACTCCTACAATTTCAGATACAGAATAAATTATGATATACTGCTACACACAATGAAGCCCAAGCTATCTACATACATTCTGAACAGTGGTGAAACTGTAATCTGTATCACTTTTAATTTCCACTGCTAACATAGAGAATATTGCAATTTTACTGTTCTTATTACATAAGAAGTAGTATCAGGACTCAAATGTTTCTCCTGTACATGTGCTAAATATTTTTCAGGTACTTTATAGGAGATATATTACAACAAAGTATGTATTTCTTTTTAATTCTGAAAACTAATCTTGCATGGTGATTATAATATTTCTTTTAATTATATTTAATTGTAAATCAAAAATATTGCATTGGTTCTCTTGACTTCTGTTAAAAAGAAATGTTTTGTTTTTTGTTGAAAACTGTTTAGAGAGTGTTAGCTTTCTGTTTAAAGTAGCATTATTAGCAATATGTAAGGTTACTAATATACTTGCATAATTATTTACGGTAGTTTTTGTTAATTTTATTTTCAAGTACCTGAGTGTGTCAAATCCTTGATGAGGTTGTGGTTCTTTATTGTTAACGGTCAATTGAAGGGGACGACAGAAGTCAGGTTGGTAGATATAAACGGTTGAATTCTCATTAAGCATGGCAGGGAAGCCAGTTCCATCAGATCCTTTGAGTGTATTACAAGCGTCAGTCTTCCAAACCCCGAGATTATTCTTTCCGGCATAAACAGTGATTCTTGCGAAATCGTTAAGATTTTCCTTTCCAGTTAAAACAGTAAATACATCGCTGGGCGTTGCGTTTTTTCCGACAAAGAGACCAAATTTGTCGAAAGGAACTCTTTTTCCTTCTGGAAGTACTTGTTTTGCCAATTTTATGAGAGGGTCGTCATATCCCCACATGATTTCTTTAACAGTGTGGGCAGTGAATGGTTGAAGTTTCAAAATATCCAACAAAGTCGCCACAGCTTTTTTGACAATTTTCGTTGAATGAGCCATTTGTCCAACAGCACTCTGAAAACAATAAACATTTTTATGACCCATTCCATAGAAAAATTATTCATAAATCACTAAAGGTTTTTCCTCACAAGCATAGGAATATTTGGTAGGAGGAAGACATCGTCGTCAGTGTCAGAAATGGAGAGTTCTGGAACAAAAGTATAATTCTTGACTTGTCTGTAGGACAAGGTTCCATTAGGATGCCACACTGGTTCGATTTTCTCCCAGCTCTCGCTATAAACAAAAAAAGTTAATAAATCAAAACCACAAAATAAAAGTGACTAGTTATCAATGTCTTAGATCTACTCAAAAACTATTTAACTACAGTTGTACCTGCAGGTAATGAGTACTGTTTTCATACCTGTAAGTATAGGGACCTTTTTCTTGAAGTTTCAGTTTAGCTCCATTTTCTAAAAAGTCGTCAGCATTCGTTACATTGAAAAAGTATACTTTGAGGTAAGGCGTCACTGGTGGTTTCCTCCACAACTCGAAAGTTTGAGCTCCTGCTTTTAATGGGAGTTGCTGTAATACAAAAACATAGATTAGGTATTATAACCATATCTACCCGATTGACATAAAAGTATAAGTACTCTATTCACCAACCAAAAAGACATTAACAAGATTACTTGATTCTTTTCCCTAAACACTTTTGCTAGAGATCTGAAGCCAATTTCACGTTGTTAAATACAGATAAGTAATCAGGATATAAAACCTCTTTCGTTTTTCTAACCCTAGTTTAATTCAAGAAAGAAAAATGTTTTGGATTGTCAACGCAGAATATATTTATTTGCAATACGAATATTTGCTTTCGATTCGCCTCAATTCATTCAGAGAATGAATAAATAGAACTTAATGCCAAAAATGTTTTCCAGTTTGGAAACATGCAATTGTCAATGTACCTAGTTAACAGGAATTTAAATTAAAATAGTAGCTTGACTTTAATACTGGTAAACCGACAATTCAAGGCTTTTAAGAATAATTTAATTCCACTTTTTGTTGATTTGTTTTGAATTCAGTGGATTGGATTGCAAAAGCCATACTTTTTCTATATTGGGAATATATATATAAAATAATTATAGTCTTTTGAATAACAATTTAATTTATTTGATTTTCAAAGGTCACGAACATAATAAACATTTGCGTGTTAATGCATGATATTACTGGACATGCAGTAAAATACCCTCCAAGCATCATTTACTACGCCCTATGAATACATGCTAAGTGTCTGGTACATGACGAGTGAACTCATGGAAATTCGCTTCTTTTATGACGTCACTTACTCCAAAAAACTATGAATTAATTTTTAATAATAAAGCATTTCGCTTCCCCATATCAAAATTTTCAATGAGAACGGACTAATGACATATTCTTGTCCCGGTGGTATTACATAGTAAAATTTTGAATGTTTTCGTCCAACAGTATCTACGAAATGCAAAGTAATGATTTTAAAATAGACTTCTATTACGATAAGATACCATTGAGCATATTATTGATAAACTTCCATGCATTTTTATCTTATCTTCATTTATCTAAGTAATTCTGGCATGAAATTAGATGTCTGTCTAATGACAACACTATTTCTATTTACTTGGACAGATCGTGATTGTGGAGTTATGGTGACTGCTTTAGATAGCCATAAATATTATTATGAATTGAAAAAGAGCTTATTAGAACCGCACGACGAAAATGACGTGAAAATTGAATTTGAAAATAAATAAATTGACTGCATGAAAGTATTTTCATTTGAGTACAGCAATAAATGGGAATATATTTAGTGCAAAGTTATGAAGGAAAGGACATCTGTTTTACTTATTAAATTAGGAACGAAATACGTCGTGCCGGCAAACAATGCTGATTCTAAACCGTTCATCGTTAAACTTGTTTCACATTTATTTGGCATTGACACAGTTGTATCTGTAGGTAAGGCACAACATTGTTACATTTAGGTCTAAAATATTGTTATATCGTGAGTCAGGAACTTGAAACCATTAACTTCACTGAATGCCACTTCGTTATGTTAGTTACATTCACTAACCCTTCTTCCCTCGACATTTCACTTCAAATGAGACTAAAAACCAACAGGCCTCCTTCTTCTAATGTTTAACCCTCTTCCCTCCAACATAAAAACGTCTTACCATCGTCTTACCATACGCACAGTAAAATAGCTTATTACTTGAGCATTAAAATAATTTTTTCGCTATTGAATCCATTTTTACTCTTCGAAAAGAAATTAATTCAATGATGTTGGAATTTTTACGAAGATTTTGGTAGAGGTCATCATTTAGCATCACGCTTGATGTTTTCTTATTTTGTGCCTAGGCCTAGGTTATCTTATAAAAGTATTCTAAACGTAGTATACTTAATTTTTTCATATCTGCTCAAACTTCTTAACTAGTAAATAAAGAAGACATGAGATAAGAAATTCTACACATGAAAAATCCTCACTCTCTGTGTAAAACTGTTTGGAACTAAAAAGAGTTTGAGAAAATGCATGAGAATTTATTTTCCAGAAACGTATATTGACGTATGTATTGTCGGTTTACATTACTACTTGCAGATTACTAATAGCTTTAATATTGAATATGTGATGTAATGGGAAAACAAATAGATTTGAAGAAACAGTAAATCCTGGCAAATTTTAATTTTTCGCGAATAACTCGCTAGTCATGATTCATGCTACCAGAATGAATGAATAATCATCAAAAGATCACCCACTCGTCTTAGTCATCACATTTTCTCAATATGGTTAATGTCATAGAGTATGAAATAGAAGTGCAAAAACATATTTCCTGCAAATTAACTAACTTCAATGAGTACATAAATTTAAATAATAAAGGTAATAATTACATCACATCATAAAGATTTACAATAACCTCTGCCGCATTAAATCAGCTAATGTATTTAAAAACTTAAATAAATCGTTATACTTACACTGGAGATGAAAGCATCAATGAGTGAACGGAAAAACAGGACGATTAATACTCCGAGTACAAGGAACAGTAGTCCCAAAATTATGGCTATAGCTGTAAACAAAAAAAAATTACAAACTTAGTATATTCCATTAGCAAATTCAATAGTAGCTGCCAAAATGGCAATTAATAAATTTAGCATAGTAATATAATGTTACAATAAATAATTTCCAACAAGTAGTTTCCTTTACAAAGCACTTAAATTCTAACTGAATACCAACAGCAGCAACGGTAAGAATAACATGTAAAACTAAATGCTAAGATGTCCTTTGTTATTCAGCATAACCCAATTTCACGCATTCGTACATCTGCCAGTACAGGGTAGAAGAAACTGATGTTAATTTTTGTGATGGGATGCCACGCATTAAAAGCATATTCAACAGGAAGTTTTATGAATAATGATCATAAAATATGTACGTAATAAAATTTTGACGTGGAATATTAATTTCTCGTGGGTAACTTTGTCTCCATAAAGATAATTATGACTTAACACCCTCGGGTAAAGAGAGAAAGAAACCAAGTTATCATTTGGATCAATTATTTTAAAAAGTGCACTTCCTTGATTGCAAAATCAGAGCTATCCAGGTTTGTCATTGTGGGTAAATGGCAAAATCCCAGAAACAAATTGTTTAATATTTGTGAGAACAAAGATACAAAACTTCCAAAGTTCCAAGACCCAACTAAAAATGATTATGAAAACATATATGGTTGATGCGAATTGAAAATCAGTGTTTTTAGGTCTGGTTTAAATTAAAACCTACTTAAGTTTAATTAACTAAAGTAGTGTTAATAATGCATAATATCTGTTTGCTATTCAATGTCTTTCATGTGGTAATGTAAATAAAATGTTGGACATTTTTACGTCGTTGATTTTCAAAGTCGATTAGTTAATTCTAATACTGCATTTTTCTCAGCCAAGAAGATTGACATAACAGAGAATCAGAAGTACTTAAATTGCAAGTTGTTCTTATCAGAAGCAACAATATTATAGCAGTGAAGGAAAGCAAGAAGGGAGAGATATAAAGGTATCTGAAGGTAGCATTGTTATATGAAAACGGTAGAGGAATTGATGAACTTAATGTTTGTTTTATGTTCTAATTGTGAGTCACACTGTTTTCCTACATGTTAATAGTTTTTGCAGGAGAATCTTCTTTAAGAATATTTCTCATTACTGTGAGAAGACTGAGAAAGTTCCCAGCGTGAGAAGGTCACAAAACCTTAAGTAATTATTAGTGTTGTATTTAATTTACTCATGCAACAAAGTGGAGAACTAACATAACACTGCACTGCACTACCTCCTCGTGGCATCATAATTGCAGCTATTACCTATGTATAGGTAATAACATCAATAAAAACTGGTACGAAAACATTACCACTCGATCCTATACGAATACTCACTGACTTATTTTTGTTGTTTGTTCAATCTCAACATGTAGACACAATAGCCAAATGAAAAAAAGGTAATTTCCTCTATCATGGTCACCCTGTGTTTTCTATTTTACTTACATTTCCGTAACCACTTACCACTATTAACATGCATGCACAATGATAAGGAAACGTCAAGATTATATTAAACATAATTATAAGATGCCGACAGACATCTTCGCCCCAAATTGGTAGTTCCTTAGATTTTGGATCAATGGATGCGTATACGTAGTCTCTCTTTTCCAGGAAAAAATTAGATAATTTGTTGACAATTTAATAGTAACAGGTTAAATTACGTAACAACTAATCCCTTTGTTCTTGTAATCCTTAGGGCAACTAGGTAACACATTATCATCCTAGCCTATTCAAGTTCTGCGTCATTTCCTTTTTAACCCGTTTTATACGTAGAACAAATTACTGACATCTAATTCAGATTGTGAATTTGTGTGCATTATTAGAATTGTTTTGTGTATTCCCAATCAACAAAGTTGTCATGCAAAAAAACATTTTTCTTACAATAAATAATGAAAATAATTAATTAGCATTTCTGAATTACTTGACTATTGTCTCAATAAATTGTAACTATCCGACGGAGATAAATTCCTATCGTTCCAACTAGCTACTAAAATATATCTACAGAAGGCATTATGTAGAATATTCAATGCTGGATTCAAATTAAAATAAGCAGGCCTTGTATTCAGTAAGCCTGATAGAAATAAATGATCTTTACGCGGTCACATATTTTCTAGAAGGGTCAAGATTTCCATCGACAGCTACAAATCTGCCATAATACGCATATCACGTTCCGGAGATTAGATTGGAATGTCTAGATTGGAACATATACATGCGTATAAAGATTCAGTTTTCAAATCGTAGCTAATTGAATGGAAACTTTGGATGAATCTGACAAAGTTACATCTTTTTGTGAGTTAGGATTGCTAATGGAGACATAGGAGAGTGTATTGGATATATTGTAATAAGTTTTTGAATGTTTTATGTAACAGGTGCAGGTGTTGCACAAGCTGATTGAAGAATTTATCTTTTATCTCGTCACCCGTCGTGTCTGTGCAGTACCCACACACTTAATACAGCATTAGACATAATATCTACATACATCAGGTAAGACTCATAAATATCGAAGAAAAATCAGAGAAGCGCGAAAGATGCGGTATACCCTAACGATTTGGGGTTCTCTCCTATAAGTTGTTCTATTTTTATATTATAGTGTCGTAATATGAAAAGCTTATATAACGCAGACCACAATAGCAGTCAAGTGTTACTAGGGGAAGATGCATAGTCTAAGTATAATGCATTCTTCATGGTATGTCCCAAGATGGTAAATTGCCTTAAGATGGACCCTTAAAATACAAAAGGCGAATTTGGTATATCTCTTGGCTATTTCAATCTTACACGGTAATCCTGCGTCCCCTTCAACCGTGGCGGAAGGCATTTATTAAACTCTTATAATTTCATATAACTACTGTATAGCTATATGTACTTAGTTCTATCTGCTTAAAATAGCTCTTACCAAAAAGATGTAGTCAGAGTTCTCAAATCTCTGCTCATGAAAATGATATTTTGTTAGTTCTGATTCAAGTACTTATACTTTGGTTACAGCGAGGGTTTAAGAAGTCTTAAGAGGGGCTTTGAAAAGTATGTACGCAAGATAACGAGAGCAACACCAGAAACCGTTGCAACAAATTAACATGAAGTACTTTAGTAGCATGCAGCCTTTACTTTTCATAAAATATTTCAAATTCTACACAAGCTAAACTTTAAATGTTGCTTGAAATGTTCAAATGGGTTGATATTCATATACAGACAACGTTTATCTACAAATCTATTATTGGAATGCATTTAGAACAAAAGTAGCTACTGCATTTGTCAAAATACATCTTGAAACAATTACGTGACTTGTATATTCTTAGTCAGTCAGTGACTGTAGACTTCTGTAAAGATACAACAACAATAAGTCACTGAAGGTTCAATAAGGCTTCTCTACACAAGAAATAGTTCACTCATCGTCCATATCAGTTTACCTACTTCATAAAAGTGAAACGAAATCTTTCGTCTGGAGTCTCCGGATGGCCAACATTGACCGATGCAATAAAACGGTCATTTCCACTTCTACAGCTTCCAACTGAGTTCATCCTCTATAGCTATACTTCGAGTGTAGCATATAACGGAAACAAATTTGGTACAATGTTTCACTACAGTTTATATAGATGTGTAAATGTGTAAGGCCAGATTGACAGACACGATATGATTTGAAGTACCTACTGGTACAAGGGAAGTCAACGGCTGGCAAGCTAGTCAATACTTGAGTTGTCCATGCATATTGCCAATCAGCCCACACCATGTGTCAATCCCCAACTTGTATTACTAAACAATTTCTAAAAGTTACTCATTCGGTATTGTTGCTAGAAATTTAATCTGTTCCTTTTCTGACAAAAAGGGCAACCTTACTCACCCTCACCCTTACCCTTCGAACCTTTACTATTTTCATCTTTCATCCCTAAGCTCAACTAAAGTAAATTTAGAACCAGAACTGATTTATGCTTTGTACTTTGTCAGTTATTCAAGAAATATTGCCCAATAACAGAAAGTAATGTGCAACCAGGACTCCCTAAAATATCCAGTGATACTAATAATATGAAGAATTTAATAGCTTTAATACGCCAAATTAAGCAAATTTATCTTTCTTTGTGCTATTCCTATTAAAGTCTTTAGAAATTAGGATATTAAGGTTCTTATATGGTCATTTACATAATCTTATAAAGTCATATACAAATGAAATTATTAAATGTACAGTTCTCGATGACTTTTATTTCTGATGGCTCAGTTGAAAAGTTAATAGAATCTAAGTATCTACCTATCGATTTAGCTAAAATTATAATGTTCAGAACTAATAAAAAGCATAATGCATACTTTATTACACGTGTATTTCACTTTATCTTACTGGCAATTGCACTGGGCAGATGCCAAACAAGTAAATTATGAGGAAGAGAACTAAATTTCATGCGAAGAAATAAAAAGATATGATTCTACAATTTCTTCTCATCTACTACCTATATACCTAATAAAACTGCGTATGCATTAACATAAATATCGCAGGCTTTTTAGATGTTCAGTTCAATACTAAAGTCGAGTGAGTTGGCCATTGTGCAATAAAATGGGTCATTCATTCGAATACGTATTAACCATGATAACTTTCGCTTTGCTTTGCACCTAGCTCATTCATGTTTGATGTGCACTTTGAAAATGGGTAGGTAGTATGCATGGTAGGAAAGAAACAGAAAAATCTGCATATAATGCATGCAATTCAAGATGTGTGCACAGAACTGCTCATTAAATTTCTTTGTAGTAGATCATGGAATCATCATGAAAGAACAATAACGATAGCAGATTTGATAAATATATGTTTCATTTACTATTAAAATTGGCTAATAACTGAAAAGCTAGAAATTAGCAAAAACTTTGCAATTTTGTAAACTAAGAAAATTATTGGGGGAAATTTTATCCCTGATTATACAACACGCAAGTACAGTGGTAAGGGCTCTAAAAAACTTTGTTAGATATTCATAACACAGTCCCCAGATGCCGACAAAATCTCATAAAAAATCGGACCTGCTACTCTATCAGTAATAAAAAGTTTTACAAGGGATGCTTATTACCACACGGCCCTGAAATAAAAACTTGGTTTCCATTTCCGTTTGGTACGCATGTAGCACCTGTCTACCGAAAAAATCAAGGATAAGTTCCTAGGTACAATATTGCTATTATATTTTCTATGGAACAATAAATAAAGAAACGTTATTTTTTGCTAGATGTAACATAATAAACAAGTGTCAATTGTATTGAATAACATTTCAAATCTTAAATGATAGAAAACTGTCCCAACATTCATTCTGTAATTTCAAAATCTCTTTTTAGATCATAATAATGAATATAATTAAAAACAAAATGAATTTTGAAATGTATTGATCTCAAGTTTTAGAACAAGGCGAAGGGTATTCAACATTTGGAAAAGGAAAGAGACTGATACCTTAAAGAGATGGGAGGAGCTGGTGGTCATTGTACATAGGGTTAGTTTTGTAGAAAAGATTTTGTGTAAAAGTAAGGAGTGACAGATGGTAAAGCGGAGGGAGTAGAGGAAAGTGTAGTTTACTGAAGACGTAGATGACGATTCGTTGCGAAAAGTGTACAACAATCTGTCGCTTCTTTTCGGCTTCAAAGGTTATTAGTCACGCTCTATCTGCTCCTTTAAAACTTCTGGCTGTTGTGGCTCACTGCGGTTTGTTTTGCTCATTTACGACTGTATACCTATCTATTATTTATTATTTGGTAGGGATACACTTTTACATTTGAGATATTTTTTTCCTTGGGGTAGTTCGAAGAAAAGCTTTGTGTTACAACTTTAGCTATCGAAATAATTATTCATGAAAGGGGTTTCCATCTCGTCACAATATTACCTGTCTGAATATACTAGCTTCTGTTTTGCACGTCACTGCATTATATCTATATTATTACGTTTACTACACACAACCAGGGAGAGACGAGAATTTAGGTGAAGGCACTATATACTTATATTATTATCTTGATTTAAACAATACATAGAATCTATTGTTGCTCCTTCGAACAGACTTTAAGCGAGAGAGAGCTAAATTCATCATGTAAAAGTTGGCAAGTCTCTATTATTGTAAGTAAATATCATTCCCAATGACTTGATATTGACATTTTAGAATAGGCTCCTTGGTAAGATAATAACTGTAACATTGTAAGCACAACTATTTAAATGTCATCAGCAAAAAAAGTCGTTTTTACCTTCATTTAGCACGCTTGTTGGATAATCGTTTGATTTTTTGGAAATCATAAATTTATGTAACGCATGAAAATATTATGGAATGTCTAAAATGAAAGTTGAAATTAAATCATGCACGAATTTCCTTAGCATTGATTAGTAAACCTAAGTTCTTCCCACATAAAACAGTAGTAAATGTAGTAGTAGTATTATGTGTCTATGAAAGTAACAGTGTTTTACTTAGACGTACGACTGCCAACCAACCAGAAATGAACAAGGCATTTTTTATCATTAAATAATTTAACTGTGCAGTTAGCTAAGACACTGAAAGCAGAGTAACCAAAGGAGAACAGGGTCTTCTTCTCAGAGTTACCTTCTTCCACTTCCTTTCAATGTGTGCCACAGGAAACTTAAGGACGAGCACAACAAAGTATTAACTAATACGACAGTTATACTATATACGTATGTCATTATGTCTGACTTAAATGCATCCAGATATTCAATTGATATGCCACTGCACCTAATGTTATAAAAATCAAAACAAAAATGTGGGAATGGGGACGAACTTTTCTCACTCGTATCTTAACTTTACATAAACGTGAATGAATTCTTCAAAGACATGATTCTGCATGCTAGATGCAAGCAATATTTTAGGATAATGTAATAATACATGTACTCAATGCATTACATATACAATTATTCTTTATATGTATCAGTAGGTAGATACTCCAATTTAACACCATATCGTTCTAAGCATTATACACAAAAATAAATCCTTAATAATTCCTAGCTCCCAATAAAAGTATTGTAAATCGGATGCCTACTCAATTTCAGTACGCAACCTTCCATTCCTTAAGATATACATAATAATATATAGAACGAACGTAATTCCAGCTTCTAATCTACATCCAAAGATGTAACATTAGTCACATAAAAAATTAGCTAGGTATACAGTTGATCTGTACTTATCACGTATCTGAACTTACCTTATCAACCATTCAACTGGTTATTGAGAAATAATAATTCGTCAGATAAGGAGCAGAATATGGCATTGGGAGTTTAATTTACAATTTTTAGCAGTAATCCATTAGAATGGGAAGTTGGATTGGTTTTAGTTGATTCCTGATTGTCAAATGACTTAAATTCTCATCCATGTAAGAAATTAAACTTATTGGTATGAATTCAGTTGAAAGAATTCTTATCTAGTGTAAGAATAGATAAAAGTAAGCTAATTGCATTTCACTATTCGAATTCAGGATTAATTGTGTCAGATGTGTTATCGTTTAAAAGTATCTATGCAGGATGAGTATTTAGTAGAACATTTTCTGCACTACCACAACTCTTATTTACATTTTAGTAATAATATTATTAACAGCTGTAAGATGGTCATTAAGGACTCCATTGTTTAGCTAAATGCATAATATAGCTTTAACATGTACACAAATGTTTAGTTTCTAGTATCAAAGCAACAGGTATATGAAATCATAATAAATATGATACAACGCTGATGCATATGGTTTCTAGAAACAAGATATTCCCATAGTGCCTATATACAAAGAAATGTACTTAAAAGTTCATGTATATCTCCTAATTCATCCTATTCCTCATTTTTTCACAATCACACTGACCTTTGTACATGTAGATTAGAAATAAATGCCAAGACACATACCAACGATAAATATAATGAAGCTTATATACATATTACTTAGTATATAGCATCTGAAGATAAATACTTTTACTTGCATATATTAAATGCACAAACAATTTATTACACTTATACATGTAGCAAACATATCAAGCCATCAAGAGGGCTAATGCATAATGAACGTATGGCGTGTATTCTAAATAAATTACCTACTTTTTATTAGGTTACATTTGCGCTGCGTCTGTTGGTTTCTTTATTTCGATTGCTTGAAACAGCTTTTCACATGTACCTATTCCTTCCTCTTTCTTCTAACTATAATATATATTATTATACTATTTAGTAGATTTCATATAGCTGATGAAACGAAAGTGACTGGGTCTTAAGAGTGAGTCATTTGTTTGTGATGTGTCACAAAAATACCTACGTGATTATTAGTAATCTTTAAAATTCCTAGCTTGGCTTCGTCATGCACTTAAAAAACGTCACCTCAAGTCGCTCGCGTACCGATCAAAATAAAAAAAAACATTTAAGTCTGACCTAATGTATTTACTTCTTTTAATAATACACGTCCACAGATTACAAACACAATAACCATTATTGCAAACAAAATACCGCTCTACTATAGACGGCAAATAATTGTGTACAAAATGCAAATGAGTAATGGACGTGACCATAAGTAATAAGGGATGTAATAAATCTTTAAAGGCTTTCACATAACATTTGCCATTCTATGCATTACACATCTGACCAAGGATGAAGGTAACTGAAATGACGACATTGTCATTTACAATTACAAAAAGTCTTTTCGCATTTTATTCTAAACAATCTCATGATGTTTATAGTAGCGACTAATGCATAGAAAAATAATACTGCGATCCTTACTGTATTAATACGTGTATTCTAATGATACGTTATTGAGTATTGTATATCAATTATGTATCTGTAATGCAAATGTTATAATTAACTGCAATTATCTCCACAAGTAGCGAAACGTGCTGTGATGACAAAAGATTGAACATCTCTAACTGTGAGCAAATATTTATGTCTATGAAATTCATCACCCAAGACTTCTCGAAGTTCCGCAACAGGTAGCTGAGATACAAATGACAGCTCACAGTATCCATGCATATCATATCTGTCACCATCTCCACTTGCTTCACAAAACATCATTAGAGTTTGTTCTTGTCATTCTGCATAAGATTAAGTCGTCCCATTCTGCGCACTCATCCTCAGTGATTTGCTTACGTAACTAAGCAATAATGCTTAAAAATAATCATTATGCTTGGGTAATTGGTTCTGTAGACTTCTAATCTTAAGGTATTTGTATTTATAAGTTACCTCTACTTATACAGATACAAAATATATAGTCTATACAGAAGTGGACAATCTCTCCATTTTTCTAATAATATAAATCAGTCAAACATTTGTATACAAGTTTTTTTTTATTGCGAACTAATACCTCAAACTACCTGAAGCTGAATCAAAAGGATTTCACAAACTGCATTTTCAGTCTGAGCCAGGTATCTATTTACTTCATACAATTGCAGTTTTGGCAATTTGCTTTATGCAAACTGTGTATTTTGTCACACTAAGCTTTCCTGAGGATGAGATCTCAATTTTAATCGCAAATAACATCTCTCTTTCGTGTGAACGTTATACATAATACTAATAAGGCAATTCGTAATGCAACACTAACAAACCATTTCCATCAACCACTATACTCTAACAAATGGCGTACCAGTCTACGCTGTTGCAAACTCTGTAATAATATAGACATGCAAAGCACACACGTTAAGTCTGGTAGGCTATAAGGCTTAAACAGTTTTATAAGCAGAGGAAATTCTTAAGAAATAAAAAAGTATCTACAGAACCTACGCTACACTTTCTGTCATGTACCAACTATAAAAGTAATCTGAGAGTATTCAAATAGGATTTTATTTTACTAAATGTGGATTCCCTTTCATTTCTTTGTAGTTTGAAAATATTGACAAATACTTAACATGTCATTCAATGCAAGAGACAATCATGATCACACCGAGATAATTGAATTGGAAACCACAAATCATGAACAATACAAATGACGAATGGATCTTGCTCAAGGTTACTTTTTGTACTGTTGAATCCTAAAAAACATTCTCAGCGTAAGTAATGAATGACTAATAGTACATCTTTCGATCTTTGTATGGTCTTTCCAATTTTTCTTGGTAGATACCTGACCAGCATACATATTTCATATAGCTTCATGTGAATATGCAAGTATTACTTATGCAAGACGTAAGTGGATTCTACAGAAAGCTTGATTAGCATAAATACGTCTGATAATGCTAAATAATAAATCATGAACAAAAAGTACGCAGCAAGTGTTGCAATCATATAAACAACCGATATTTGTAACCAGGTAAATTAGCATTCTAAACTTTAAAAAACATTCCTTGAAATGTTTTTTGGATAGCCGTCATTAAAAAAAGTATTTTTATCCGTCTATATATTGTGGTATGTGACAGTAAATAGGAATTTTGTAATTTTAAGCCCTAGTCCACATACTATCCGATACTTGTCCTTTCCTTTATAGCAATAGGAAAGATAGTCGTCCAAAGTTCATTCATGACTTATTATTTGACGCCCATAACAAGAATATAGTGTAAATACATATACCTACTCCAGATATTAACCGCATAATAGACTCTTGAATGCTTATTACATTTTATTTGATAGGTACGAATTAACTCTACATAGACAAGTCATGTAAGTTACAGCGTAATAATTTTATGTATGTATGCCTCTATGGTATGAGGAATTAACACTTTTATTAGACATCCTTCAAGCATAAGGATGCATGCATTAACTAATTTATGGATGAATTGTTCTAAATAATTTTAAATTGTTTGGAGTTAGAAGGGTCTTTGGCCTGTCCTGCATTGACTCTAACTATTCTATCAATTGTCCGCGAGTTTAATTAATTTCAATGGAAGTTATTGTTAGTGGAAATCAGTTTATAAAAATCATAGTTAATTAAACTATAGTACAATCACCCTGCAAAGGTATTGAACCAGGATGAAAATTCAAACAGACATTTGGAATGTAGTCTATTAAATCATTAGGATTTCATAAACATAGGATTTATGAAGCAGAACATTGAAATGATGCCCCAAAAATATTTTAATTTGCGTAGAGTAATAATTACATAGATAAACATCATAGAGCATTAACATGTGAGTAATTTGGATGTAGGTACTAACAATAGTGGACTCAATGCATTATCATAAAATAAAAATTAGCAAATTAGAATTGAAAACGAATAGTGCTTTTAGAATCTTGGTCAGTCATTCCTCATCTGTTATTTCTATTTTAATATTGAAACTAGGTCAATGGTAAATGGACTACGATGATGTGCATGGTGATGAGATGAACTGTTCAATTAATTGTGTCTCGAGTTCTTCACACTTCCTTCCCTTTCCCTTCCATCGTTTCTAATCTCGTGATACTTTATTTTTACATTAATGTCTATATCATTTATACAGGCACCTACTGCGACTGTCCTGTACTTATATGGCTATTTTATAATGTATATTCAAATGATTCGAAACTGGTCTTATGCTTACCCACTTAGAAAGATCTGCCCTTCTATTTACTAAAGATCCACACAAACAAATGCTTTTAACAACGTCTTAGTACTCAGCACACTCAGCAGTCGCCATCAAAGCGAGGATAGATATTCAACTCAAGACTTCATAGTCAGCATAACGTTCAAATTTTAGAACCAGATTCTTATTGGGAAAATAAGCCTTTTGTACTATGTGCAATAATTTTACTCCACAATTTATGCTATTATCATTTTCTAGACCAGAAATTAATATTTTCTGTTAATGATGGAAAATATTAATAAGATTAGTCATTCAATACTTTTTACCACTTCTATTCTAAAAACAATTATTTAGCATTTGACTGATTTTTGGGTTCAGATGACTTTTAAAGTTCTGATTTTGTAGCTTGTAATTTATGTGAACATTCATAATTCATATCCGTCCTTTGATTCTTCTGCAGTAGAGCAATAATGAGCATGTAACTATGAGTAAAATTGCAAACAGCAAGTACGCGGACTTAATTCAAGAGAACTGTACTTCTATCCTGACGTTTCTTAAATGGATGTTGGTATTGAAGCTAAATGAGGTATGTACCTATCTCAGTGTCTGTGAAATAAACAAACTTGAATTAAATATGGCACAAGGAATACTAAACGTTGAAAGCACACCTGGTCTGGCTGATAAATCCCTTCTTTGAGAATCATTAATTTGTTACATTGCAATGGTACCCCGTATTGTGTTCAAACTATCATCTCATCGCTGTCACGAAAAACACGATTTCCAAGAAAGCCTCAAGACATTCAGCATGAAAAGTCTAAAACCTTAAAACACAAGTAAACTCGTGCTAACTGCAGCTGATACATTGTAATCAAAAATCTATTAATGAAAACTAGAGCCCCGAAGGAAAACTTATCAGCACAAATCAATATTTTTAAGGGTAGATCACATTTCCTTTTTTTAAATGTATGTCAATCTGTTCCCATTACACTGCAAAAAGACAATTAAACTGTTAGTCATGCATATTAGTAGTTAAGTTCACACTTTCAAGTAAAACAAAGAAAATGACAAACTGATACTCCTTATTTATACAGACTTCGGGATTCTTATAGGTTTTATAAGTTTTCCTTCAGTAGCATGTCTGGTTTAACTAATTGTTTTGCAAATATAATTAGACCCAATGATATAGATCATTATCAGCTATATTATGAGATTTTTGCGTTATTATATCATAGGGTTTTAAAAATAGCACAATGACTGTGCACAATGACATTCACAAAAATAATTAAAGCTAAACGAAGATTCTAAAAGTAAAAAATGTCAATGGCTTAGCCAAACTAGGTCTTCGTTAAAATATCTAATTGTAGTTGTGTGTGTTTCTGTGTTATACTTATCTGATTTAATGTCTTCCTTATAAAGTGGCTGAGATGTGAAGATCACTAATTTGATTTTTCTATATATGGTTATGCCTTAACACACTTGTATTGTAGATGCTAAACCTCTTGTGTTCAATTAAATAATGGTAAAAGTGCTACGTCCTAATAATCTATCAAATGCCTATACCTTGCCACCTGATGCCTATAAGCATTAGTAGAGTACCTACAAATATACATCCATTCTAAGAAACAGGGACAGACAATGGAAATTATAAAGTAGCTGTGCTCTGATCGGATAGTAATTAGCAACACAAAGGAACAGCGAACAAAATACAGGACGATAATAGCTGAAATAGGGCCAGTGTGTGTTAGTATTTGGCATGACGTATCTAAGTCTTTTTTTACTGTCACTTGTAAATTGCCAGCCTGCATCTCCATTAAAAAAACTTAACTCGTCTTACTTATTCAGATAGACTGCATTTAAGTTAAGCGTGTAATGGATAATGTGAAGAAAGTTGAGAATCAGTAAAGTGTGAAGTTGAAAATTATCGACTATTTAATTAGACAGCAATATTTTACGTGAAGTACAAACGTGGATGCGCTTTGAAATCATTATACATTATAAACCACATTAGCTGACATTTGATGTATACCTGCATAAGAAAGTTTTTTACTATGGCTTTAATTACTGAGTTTAAGTCTCCCCTAGCTGAATAATTGAAGCAATGAGATGAACAGAAGGATTCAATTTAAATAGTAATATTTTATATTGCTTAAATTTTAGATTTGAATTGCCTCTTGCTCTGGTATTTCGCAATAAGAACTGAGCTGCGTGCATGGACTTGATTTTTATTGGATTCGACTTCAATGAGATAAAGTCATTTTTATACTTTTATGTAATTACGCATTTGGGTAGCCTCGGAATTGTCATAAATGGGAATGATGCATAGCTGTAACAGAATGTCATGGTCTTATTTCAAAAGCATATCATGAGGTATTGTCATTAATTGAAGCTAATACTAAATATAAGTGCATTATGCAAAATACATCGAAATCCTACTACATACATGCTAAAGCAAAGCACGAAAAATGTTCAAGTATCCTACCTTGCAGGACTATTCTGTGCTTATAAATGTCTATGTGTCAATAACTTCCAAACTTTTCAACCCAAAAGTAATCTATGTGCATAGAGAATATAATTTATGTACAGACAGAGTTATTCGTCATAGGAGAGTCTCACAGTTGCATGCTAAAAAGACAATGAGCCAGATGAGACAGATTTTGCCATTCTGTTGTTCAACGTTTGTGCATTGTATAGCCAGTAGTATTATGCTGCAAGGTTTCCAACGAGTCACTTGCTAAAATAGTAATTTTATATTTTTGTGCTGAGCTTATAAAGTTTATGATCATAATATGTATACAGTGGTATTCTCCTTTTTGTGTTTACTTTTGAATGAGGAGATCGATTACAATAACATGCAACGTCATACAGTGGAAGTAGCAAAGTGTAATACAAAGTACAAAACTACAGCTACGTGTAGTACATCGACAAAGTATTTTCCTATTTGTTTAATTTGTCCAACGGTTTAAATGTTTATTGAGTGCATATGAACTCAGCTAATATTGAACCTATTTGTGACAAATAAGATCAACTCAGCAATAAAAATACACACGACCACCTAAAGTATTTAAATATTGATATGTATGGAATATTTATGTAACCTTTGATACATTTGCTGAATGTGATGATTAATCCGCATCCATTCAGTACATGTGCACTAATAAGTTAAGCTCAGTGCTATAATCAATTTTACCACAAGTACCATAAAATGTACCATTTAGGTGCTTAAGGCATGTAGTAATATCCTTCCTTTAATTCTCAGACATTCTATATCTCAACGTTAAGTCAGCATTCCTAATAATAACTAACCAGCATTTTATTTATAAAAACACATAAAAACATACATAACCAATGACGTTGTATATAAATGTGTATAAAATTACTACAAGATATATTATACGCTATGTAATGATATTCTTATGATTGAGACTAGTTCAAAAAGTGCAAATAGATTGAGAGCTTATTTTATAGTTGTTTTTGTATAGTCATTAAAGCTTGATAGGTCACAAAATAAAAGATTGCTCTTTCTCGTCCCAACTATGTATTAGTAATTAGTGCACAAGGTATGTATTACAATTTAGAAATCTGCATTATTATGACTATAATTCTTTGTTTATTATCTTTAATAATATATTGAGTATCGTATGGCAGCAACCTTTATTTTGCCAATAGAAGACACAGTCGACTGATCTTGGACAAAACCACAAGTCCACAAGTGTCACAACATCTAATTACACGCATAGGAATATATGTTAACAACCTTTGAGCATTAGGCTGCAATCACAAATACAACGGTACAGCCTGCGTCTGAGATTTTCAGAATAGATAACAACATGCACACATTCAAAGTAACAACAAGTACTAATAGAATGGTTTAGGTAGAGAATTTGTGCAGTATTGAGTAGATAATCATCTACAGGATCTACAGATGTGTATAATGTACAATCTGCATTGAGTATTGCACTTGATTTGTAACGTAGGGTAATTATGCTCGTGTTATGCATACAATTAGGAGGTAGTCTCTGTGTACACGTTGACAGTATCCAAGACACGATAATATAGTTTTATATACTGGCTTTTTTGTGTGTAGTCCCCTATAAGAGGTCGTTGGATGCAATAATGTACTTTTTGACTTGTATCCAAAAATTTGCATGCTTGCTTCGTTCTACTTCATAAAGTTCCTGATTTGCTGTGTGAGTCCGTAGGTGAGATTGCAGAGTCAAGAGTACAAAAGTTGTTTGATATTTATTGTGTGATATGAAATGATAAGATGGTACGGACCTACAGACTACTGCTCTCTGCTGATACAATCATTCCATCACACGTTTGATATGCAATTGAAATTGATGTGGTATGGATTCACAATCTATTTACCTATTTGTACATGAAATGATGTTTGCTAGTGTAAGGAAATTCATAATTATCTCTGCTAGTTGAGATATCTATATGGACAACTGGGCTATATAAATATTATATCACATGTAAGTGCATTACACACAATAATAATTTTTATTTTATACGCTGGTTAGTTTGCTTTGCTACTTGAATGCTAGAATATACGTAACAACGGCATTTTTAGCCAGCCATACAGAAACTTGTATTGGTTTTGACCTATATACAGATTCATTACCTGGTGCACACTCTTTGTTTCAATTTCATTCAACTTGAGGCACACATTATACCATTCCAATTAAAAACCAACTCTTTTCTGATGTCGCAATTAGCTTACTTTATATGTGGCAAACTAGACAATTATTTGTAAGCAAAATGTACTCAATGTCTATCTACTACTTTACAATCTTTCAAAGTCAATAATTTTTTTACAAACACAAATTATACCTCCTTATGCTCTTTGATAACCTACTTATAGCACAAGGTTTAAAACTTAAGAGACAATACAATTATTTGAAACAAATAATAAATCCCTTTGTACATATCGATTACAGCTATCCATAGTTTCACACAACTACCTTTGCATCACCGCCTACAATTTTACACACAAATAACTAAATAATCTACAGGAAAAACAAAAATATGTTGTTATAATCCATTTATCTGTTTGTTATAGCTCTATATAGGGCAATAAATACAGCAATCAAATTGATACAACAATAGTAATCCCAATTGGGTTATATTTATAATACAATTAGTCATTTCGTAAATTAACAATTGTCATGATGGAACTGAATAATGCTACATGGTATACGACTAATTTAAAATAAAATCACTTTAGACCAATTTTCAAATTCATAAAATTGCAGATTGTCCATAAAAATGGTTTTTGTCAAGTTAGTGGAGCCAAAGATTGTTGTGTAGGTCAAGCGACTCTGAATTTTGCAAGAGAATGACAAAAAGTAATATACAAATGCAATGTCGTTAAGAATCATTTTAAAAGAGCTGCTTGAGATGGGCTTTCATTGACTGATAAGGCTGGATTGCATAACACCAATAAGGTTAATATGGAAGGAAAACTAGTTTAAATTTTTGATGATTCCTGAATGTTTTCTTGTGATCTGATGTGTAACAATTATATCATATACACAGATGCATTGTATTATCTCTGTTATTGAGGTAACACGTAGACTTTCCATTTTAAACTAGTCTAACTGTTATTCTTACTATAAGTTGCCAGTACAGTTTTGAGTGTTAACTCTCCATGTCTTTTGAGTTGTTGACGCAATGTAATCTTTATTTCATATAAGTATAAAAGTCTGCAGTGCATGCAATCTTATAATTTAGATTCATGCATTTGTAACATTATGGTTGAGTCTTACACATAGTAAAAGGACTATAGTATGCTATGCACTCATTTATCTCGCTTCATCTTTACACTTGAGAGTCATAGGAGTGTGTGCAAAGCTTGCATTTTGTTATGAGCTGTTATCTAGCAAATATTTTAGTGTAGGTATACTGTAAAAATTTTGCAATAGTAAAATGAACAAACGATATCTTCCGCACAAAGAGTAATTTAGCAAGATAAAGAATTGCAAATTGTGGGGAAGGTAAACCATTTTTTATTAATGTTGACTGCAAAAGAAACGTCTAGCTAAGTATACTATGCGGTAGAATATAAGAAATGCCTATAGTGTCTACTATTAATATGTACTTATTTGTTTGACTGCAGCAGATTTTTCTAGTCAATCGAATTTTTTTTATTCTACTTACTTAAGAGGCAGACATCCTTAAGTTATGCAATCCATGGTGAATATTTCTTCTAATATCTAGATAAAAATTTGCCAATACTACTTAAAGTAATTATAACTATCCTTAGATAAAAGAAATAGGAAAAAGATTCTAATAGATAATATAACATTTAAAATGTTTGTTGCCGTCAACAAAAACAAAAGTGTTAGGAAATGTATAATTAATGAAATACTTTTCCTAAGTGTCTCGACAATATAATTTATGGTATTTGTATGACTATATCGATGAATTACTATCAAAGGCGTCTGGGAAGCGTTCTTTGACAAGTTAGCTCATTGTTATAGAATTGTAGGAATTAAAATACCCTGAGAATTGCCCTTAGAATCGGCAGGCAGCTTGCTTGTAAAATAATGCTTTGAGCATCAACCTTGAGCTAAAACTCAATTCCTGTACTTTGCATTTTAATTTATCTCATCATAAAGAGACCGTAATAGTCTCAACTCTCATTGCCACTCACCAAACCTCAAACCATGTTGTTAACATGCCTTTGTAGATATTAATGGTAGCACTAACTAAGAAATAAGTTTATTGATGCACAGTACGTATTAAGCGTGTAACACGTAGGTAAATAACAGATATGGGAAACGATTAACTATATACACAAGGGAGAGTCTACACAATATTATACAAGGATTACAAAGCAATATTAAATGGTTCACATTATTTACTAGAACGAATAGTTTATAATAATAACAATATGCAGTGAGCTATGAATGAATGCTATGCAATAGTATTCCAGATTCTATATAGATGAATTCTGTAGTATTCAATTAAGTAATTAAATGTGATCATAGCACATGACCAGTCTATCAGAGAAGCCTGCAATTAATTTCGTTTTGCAATATTTCTTTAAAAATATGTGCCCTGATTGAGATATAATTGCATCATTTTAAAGAATTTTAAATGTTGAAGTTTGTATTTTTACTGAAACGAAAGTTTACAAAACTGAAGTAATGTCTGCAACCATATTAAACAATACAGCAAAATGGAGGTTAATCTAATTGAACTTTACATTATTTGGTGAGAATACAAAGGTTTTTAAAACGTAGATGTTTTCAACATTGGAGTTGGATTGTCCCCTAGCGTATAAAGATAAAGCACTGATCGTAATTGGTAGTCCGATGATAATTAACTTCATGGGTCCCAATTTTGGCGTAAAGATAACCCAACGCAGCTTCACGTTAATTTACTTCGCGGTCACATTTATTTTGAAATCCCCTACCTTGAAAAGTCTTAAATTCTTTGCGATTAAGCGATATGTAAATGAGCTTAGCATTATTAATTTAATAGACTTAGCACATAATCACACTAACATACTGCACTTTGATATATTTGTGCCACATTATAAGACAAAATACATTTGAATACACCAAACCAGTATACAAAGAGTTGCAATGATTTTGTACCTTCAATAATTTGTCATTTTTAACCATGTGCAGGTGCATCTTGATTTTATCTGTCATTATTGAGAAAATACTACAATTAAGAATATCGTAAAATTGTCATTGGCAATGAAGAAACAATATATAGCACTACTCTGCGATGTTTTCCATAGTTTATATTTTTAGAACTAAAGGCCTTCGAACCGGCAGCAACCCAAAAGTCACTTGTTGCTTCAGATTGCCTATCTCATGTTACAGGTGGCTATTCTCTTGCCAAGTTTTTATTGATTTTGTTCTTTCCTACTTCCCTATTTAGTGAATGACATTTTTAATTCATTGCTTACATTGCTTCAGTTTCATATCCAATACAATTTCAGGAAAAGTATCAGGCCACGCAGTATTTTTCTATTCTGTCGCATGTAGTAAGGAAACATCGTGCTAAATGACGTTGATGATGAATAAATACGTCGCACGCATTGGCACTTTCATGTGAATCACAACTCATTGTCAGTTACACATTTATCTGTAACCATAACATTATTTTATAATTCAAGGAAAATTTTTAAAACGTTGTAGGTGTAATAGAATATAACGATGAACAGACTTAAAAGTCTAGACTCTAGACCATAGACTATCTTAGAATTTTTGTTCTATAATATCTTTTCCTTTAATTAAATTGTTTTTCATGTATGATTAAGCAAATTAACAGAAGATGGGAAATACTAAAATTAGTAGATGCAAATTTTTATTTAGTTCGCACTTTTATGTTAAGTAAACGCTACAAGGCAAATTAAGCAATGTGCAAATTCCTAAATTCTAGGCTACTGACCTTAGCCGACAGCCATTATGGCCTCTGACATATTATAGATATGTTGACAAAATGGATGATTACATTGTAAAATCTCGACACTTTTTGATAAAACGTCTCAACAAGATTAATTGAATAAATCCACAGCAAATAGTGGAAATATTTTAGTAGCTTTTCATTGTTATCTGTGCTTCCTCTTACTGTATCTTCAGGAGATACAAATAACTCTGGCTGCTTTCCAAATTTAAGTCAAGAGTTAGAGAAATGTGTAAATACTACGTGTCAATGCACTACTCCTTGCTCGCTAACTATTCATGTAAACCCCATTTCTAACGTGTACATAAGGTTGAGCAAACAATGACATGTCCATGTAAAATGTCAAACTTAAAGTATTGACAGGAGATTTGTGCACATATTGAAAACAAATAATCAAAAAATACACACAGCAAAAATGACAGTTGCAAATTTATAATTCACAAGTTGAACATGCCAAGAAGCAGATCGGATCAAAATAATATCCTACAATTCCTCGCGGCAGTGAATACATGGAATCCCTACATCTTGTATCTTATCAAATGGAAGATGAGTAGAAAATATGCTTCCTATATAATAACAAATGGTGACAGTCAATGTTTTTTAGCAATGTTCATTAGCATTTAGGATGTAATTATGGCGAGATTGAAGGTAGCGTCCATGAATTCCAGCACATAATTTATTTCTATTGATATTTGCATAGCATACGAAATTCGTACAGTACAACAAACTTTGCTCTCTGTTTTTTTTTGCGTAAATGTATAATACATTCGTAAGAAGTTAGCATGATATTATCAAAAGTATATAATGGTTTGTACCTATAAAAATTCTGCACTACACAAGAGGTACCACTTGTACACTTGAGTATTCATGAGTTTTCTATCACTCCAAAAAGACAATAGAAAAGATTTTTAGACACCGCAATCATACATCACATCTTGAATATACATACTACTATGAAGCTTGTTCATAGGTAAATAGCACAAGATATATTTATGTAGCACATATTTACATGCACTATACGGATAGCTTATGCATACATTTGTATCGTAATCTGGTAATGAATTTGTTTTCTGAACCAAGCCTATCTGTCCATACATAGCAAAATGTTATTTTTATCTACAAAGGTATCTATCACTCACTCACTTGGGTTCCTTGAGTTTCTATATATCAATTATAGCAAGATTTTGACCCTAGCATGGCGAATATAAAATGCCAGATGCATTATAAAAAATGTGGATGGATTAAGACTACCAGATTATGAACTTAAGTGACCCAAGATTGTATGCATAAACTCGGCTTGTGTGTTGAGCTGCAACAAAGTATTAAAGTGCGTACGTCAGAACTTTTTATAAGTAATTTGCTAAAATATAGTTACAATTGTAAAAAATGGCATTACCAAATATAGTATAGGTAAGATGTGTTTATGCAAATGCTTTAAAATATTTGCATTAACTACGTATCGTCACCTAAGGTATATAGCTTTGATTTGCACGCCTATAATTCACTGAACTCGATACACTTTGCCAAATCATCTAATCTTGAGTGTAATTTGTTGTTTTTCAATAATGAGGATGATAATGCAATAATAATCCAACGATGTCTAGATTTTCTAGCGATGTTTTTGTACAGAGACTACGCATTTCGCACGGCACGAGGGGCAAACTCGATTTCTTCTCGTATTGAGTCAATAGTGAACAAGTTGACTCATTCACTTGAGATTCCTTCATTCTTTGAACAACCTACTATTAAACTCAATAATAGACTATAATATGATTCTTGTTTCGTTACTCAAGATGTTGAATTGAAAACTGGCTTGCTTTTCATTATAATATTATGTTGTCTATAACATCCAAGTAAATGCATTGGCCTGAGTATTTGAACCTTAATACGACTCCTATTGGAATAAGTACTAAGGGGGTATGTACAAGAGGACAAAGAGTGTAGTTATTGCACACTTTTTTGCACTTGTGAATTGAATATGCACTTTGCACAACCAAATCATTCGAAGACGGGATATCCTAACTATCTCTTTCAGATATAGTTACACGGCATGAAATCCAAAAGTACTTTCATAAACATCGTCGGAGTGTGTACGAAGGAAGGATTCTATAGGATTTGCCATACAAATAACAATTCAAATGGAAAATGCAGTGGACCAACTCCTTGAGAGAGATGACAATCTGTAGTCAAGAGAGAAAACGTTTCGAGTTTGAGAGTGAATTGAACGAACTCTCTTCGCCAAAAAACTCTTCATTCTCTTCGCTGCAAACAAACAAATCCAGTCTACTACAGATAGCTAGTCCTACTCATCTTGCATTCAAGCTGTGTGATGATGCCAAGTGATATTGGAAATTCAATACTACCTGAACAAGTGCCTACCTAAAGAAAACAAACAGAATACTCCATTTATATGCACATGTATAACTAATTTGTCCTAGTATGAGCATATTTACAAGGCGAGCCAAATATTACACCGACTATGACAATTCCTTTCTTCTCGCCTCTAAATAGCTCTTAAAAGAGTTTCCCTCAGAGAAATCAAAAATTTACAAAAAAATGGGCTTGGGGAAGGAAACAATTAGACAGGTACCTGTCAGAAGATGGACATAATTTTTCATTGTTTGTGAAAAGTCACTAATTTTGTATCTCTGTGTATCTACACCCGTATCTCCTAATTATGTCGTATGTTATAAGTCAGACAGTTCATATATTATAGAATAGGGGGATGGACACAAAATACTAAAAAAAACTCTATCTCACAATCTTAAATAGCAGGTACAGGCATACAGAAAATGTTTTTCTGCCCGGTAACCAAAATATTTTGGGCTTCCCTTTTCGGGCAGCCAAAAAGCTGCCTGCCCGGTAACCAGGTTAGGGCAGCCAAAAATCGTTGCCTGCCCGGTAACTACGTTAGGTCTTGGGTTCGAAAGTCCACATTTGTTATTATAAAATCTGTTTAGTCGGGCAGCGCTTCGCGCTGCCTGTCCGTTTTTATCAAATTACGAGGGCTGCCTGCCCGATTTTACAAAATTACTGCCCGCCGGGCGGGCAGCGCTTCGCGCTGCCTGCCCGGTAACCAAATATTTTTTTTGCCTAAATTTTCGGTAACGAGGTTACCGAAAAATTACATTTTCTGTATGCCTGAGCAGGTACATCTTATATCCTTCATTTTATCTGCTTGCATCTGTTGAGTAAACATCATGTCGGCACTCTCTTCATTTAACAGTAGGTGTAGCTATGTAATATAACTTATTTAGAGGCACTTATTTTGTATTTGTTCATTCTTCAGTGCTACACCTTGTATCTTTAATCTAAAAAAACAAACCTGAATGTATATACCACATGTTGGACTTAACTAGCGATGCAATGCCATTAATGCTCAAATTAAAATCGGTATTATATGTACGAAGATACAAAGTTGTCATTAAAACTTTGAAACTTTTCTAAAGAAAGTCTGCAGTTGAAGTCTGATTACAGCATTATGACGTACTTACATTCCCTGCGGAAGAAGTCTATTTAAAACATAGTGAAGAGATATGTGCATCAGCTATAGTTAGACAGAGAAGGTAAATAGATAGCTACAAGTCATAATTGTAATAGAATGATGAGTTGTAAAGTAGTATGTAAATTGTATACCTAAAGTTTGTCTGTGTTTGTGCACTTAAAATTATTAAGAAAGTTTTTCTTTCGATATTTTTCCAACAACAGTAAATAGTGTTGATGACATAGAATAGGCAGTAGTAGAGAACACGATTCTTCACTCTTTTGCCTCATTACCAAAAAGCTGTACAGAAATTGGAATGAGGAACGAGAAACAGCCAAATGAACTGAAGCTCAAGCTGCCCTCATTTAAGTCACGATTAGAAATACGGTGCAGAATATAAGATACATAGGAACTGTAAATATTATTACACATGCGTACCCCTAATAATGCACTATCTGTCATTACCATTTCTTATAGAAAGAGATTTGGGATAGTTTTCTCCAAAAACAACCAACGAAACAATTTAACGTGTCCTGTTACGTGCTAACGATTATTCGAATGCATTTCGCTTGGCTTTAGCCCAACTGCCTAAGACCGTTTCTAATACAAAAGAATAATCGCCTCGAAAACTTCAGCTTCATTAACACTTGTTGCTTTTGACGTGTCTGTAATAATGTCCATTAGATACGTACGTCTACATTCGAATAAATCCAATTCACTCTTCAAGTGTTCTTATTTATTGTTTTACAATGACCAAGTGATATTATTCACTTTTCTATAATATCTCCAAGGACCAAATTCATGTGGAGTGTAATGTAGACACTTTTTCAGAAATTCAATGGAGGGGAAAGGTTAAGCTTTGTGTTGGTGGATTCTATACTAAAGTGTAAGTATATAGATACTCTATATTATAGTATGCCTATATAGAATTCTGTGCGTACTTAACACCAGAGAGCCACACATCTTAATGTTGTTCAGTTAGGTTTTGAGATTGTGACTTGAGTCAAGTCCAACAAGTCAGGCTCATTTCAACTCTCTGGAGTGATTCAGCCTTTTTTCATTGTGTGTACCAGTTATTGTTGGTCCCTAAATCTTGTCTGTCTGCTTTAAGCATGTAAGCTCATGCATTTTCTCCTGCAGTACAGGTACAGATTACAGATACTGGAGGAATGGAAGTTGGACCGTGGACTTGGACTTACAACAGCATCAACTGAACTCTATTACTAATTCCCAGTTGGTCCAACCCCTAATACACAACCAGATTTCTACTGTACACTACATTTACTGTCTTCAACTACCCTATTCCATTAGCTATAGGCATCACACTAGGGAAAATATCTAGCTTGACTTGCTTTTGTAAATCCGTAAAGGTTGTTGCTGGGGCTGGAGGCACGAACACCCTTCCTTCTTCAAGAAGACTTTGAATTTTGTTTGAACTGACAGTGAGAGACTCATGCATTCTAGTAGCATGTGTGTAAAATATTGTAAGAAATAATATGGCCCTCTAATCTCTTTGCCTGCCTGGACGCTTAAAAAAATTCACCCGCCCATACTGTAACATAATGCGTTGACTGTTATTTTTCAAGGGCTACCTTGCACTGGACTTGTAAACTCCGCTTGGTGTTTTTTGAATAATCATTATAATGTTATTTGACAGATTTCTAAAGGACTCCTAATAAATTATGCTCATGATAATATGCATCTTACTATAAGTCCTATTCATAAACAGTTTACATACCTTCTAATTATGCAGGATTATTATTAGTATAATTCAGCTTTAAAAGGGCGCTACTTGTTGCACTAAAAATATAATACATAAATAAAAAATATACTTACAGGTATATATGGTCCTTTTGAGAGTCATTTTGAAGCAGGTAGTTAAAACTGTCCGTTTGGCAATATAAGAAAGTATAATATAGTTTTTACAGTTTGTATATCAAGGAAATCCAATACACTTTGCACAATGTATAAGAACTTAAATTGTAGTATCGATGAGATGATCAATAGGAGATATTATTAGAGCGTTTGTATGACACACAATACACGTAAACAAAGGAATTTGACATCAGCTCGTCTCAATTTCTTTTTGGCTACTCACAATGCAAGGTAGTTCGAGTGAGATAGATATAAGCACTTGAGAATCGCTACGCTCAGTCTTCCTACTTATTGCTCACGGAAATATAGAAAACGTAAGGAATCAGTTTTATGGTGAGCGAGTCTTATTTAATGTAGCTCTGTCCGGTATGACAATTCGAGCACGAATATGAAGTGTAAATGTTTTGCTACGCTCTTGGTGCTGCACACGGAATAATTTGACTATAACAATAAAGCAGTGAGTAAGGTACTCTCTCTTTCTGAATGGGCTAACGATTAGTCTCTCCTATGTTATCTTACAACGTATACAAGTTATACAAGTACCAGATAGTTTGTTAACAAACGTTTGCTAATTACGAATCAAAGAATCTCAAAAAATGAAATTGATTCACTAAAAAGTACTAGGAATGGAATTAGTGGCGGGCAACTTGAGACACGGTTATTGTTAGTAGTATAATAGTTTCCCAGGAGTTTCTATAAAGAGACTTGATAATTTGTCCAATGAAGTTTTGTATAGTTTGAATTGAAATGAGAAGAGAAGTTGATCTATATAAGGATTTGCGGACACAAAGGGAGGAAAATGCACAAAATCAACAAAGACGTTTCCTCGTTATGTAAGCGTTGGTTGTTTATAACTGCAGTAAGTCAATTCAGCTGCCGTATATAATAAACTATGTCATTTGACTGAACGACACAACAGAAAATAGATGAGATAGGAACTAAACTAAAAACAAACAAAATGCAACCGAAATAAAATTAGAGCTGTAATCTTTCCTGGTTTGTTATTAGCATTAGATAGGGAGTTGTTGTACTTTGTTTAGTGGACTGACTGGAACGTCGTTTCCGTGATGGATTCAATTGTGTATGGCGTTGAGTATGAGACAGAAGAAGAGTGAGACGAATATATGGGCTATCTGTATTTGTGAATGGTTTATTTGATTAGGTGGCAATTATAGATATTTGTGGGGAGTTTGTCAAATGGTTGATTGAATGAGACAATCAGATGGGTTTATAGTCAGGCACTGACAATTCACAATCCAGTTGGAATCGATATACACACTTGGAGCGAGGAGTACAGAGATAAAACAATTTCAGTGTACACTCTAAGCACTGCGATTGTCGACTGTTCAAGACTCTTGTGAGAGAAACACGAAATCCTGTGTAACTTGCCCTGCTTCATGCATATTATATTATCTACAGTGCGTTCCTTTTCTTCCTTACGTCCCTCTAATACTCTAACTGACAGACTTGTAAAACTGTACAGACCATACTACTTACTATCAGTGCGTATCCTATTGGCTATCTCTCCTATATTCTAATGCTCAGTCCTGATGTAAAAGTAAAACTAAATACTTTTACACTCACGACGACGAATGCCTGTTTTGTACACACACACGAAGCTTAGTTAGAGTGGAGCACAAAGCATTTTATTACTGGCATTTTACATATTGCATATAACGTGTCTTTAGGTATAAGCGATGTTGTCTGGCCACATAACGAAAATGTTATTTGCCTTCAGCCAAGTTCTGTCCTGCCCTGTACTTTTGAATCCTCTCTCTTCTCTCCTTCGTTTGTAATTTCTAAAGCCTTATAGTAACTCACATACATGCATATCTTTGATTTGGCTCTCGCTCTCAGTCAGCATTGCATTCAACCGATTCCCAGCATCCAAACACTAATGTACCACAATCAACTGCACTTTGTAATAATATTCATATCCCTATTATATTTTGTATTCTTTGACTTGGTTACACGAAGCTATCACGAAAAAATCAACTCTACCATTTATTATGTACGCCTTCCAAGTGTTGAAACTTGTCTCATCCATTTATTAATCTCTATTTACTCTTCCACAATATGATGTTACTACCGAGATATTTTTTAAACAACTATTATTTTTGCAGTACTCTGAGAATTGTCTGATTTTGGTGAGAAACAAGTATACTGGACAAAAATAACATGCATTACAACAACATTACTAAACCTACTCTATGAACTAATATACACTTGTAATTATTATATCTGCATTACTTCACATGAGACTCAAAGGTGTAATAGTAAATCTACAGTCTTGACAATAAGGATTAAAATTGTGTATGTTATCGATAAATTTGAGAGTAAATATGTTCAGGATTGTTGTATATGATCGGGGAGTTGCTATGCAATCATAGTTTGAAAGATTATATTATAAAAAGAAGCATCTCTTTCTGTACACAGGAGGAATATTTACTTTTACTTACTGCCATTGCTATCTCAAAAACTAGTCCAGTCAACTTATAATATATACTACTACTAATGGGGTGTATTCATCGATGAATACTGCATTATGGTTGGGAATCGGACAATAAACATCCAAGATATAATACTTACGTTATGGCTTTATATGTATTATAATACTACTAGTCATGCAACGCAAAATAAGTTTTTTTTAAATGATGCTGAAAATATATACATATGTGTACATCAACGTAGCAAAATAAACTCAGGTATATTATATATTTATAGGGACACTGGTGGACACGTCATGTTCTTCAACTGAAGATGTACCTCTGTACCTAGACCTACATTATTGTACAATTTATTAAACGACACTGTTTTCTAGTGAAGGAGAGAGAGAGAGAGAAACAATTACTAACTTAGCGTTTGTAGGATTTTGGATTACAAATACCTTTTCGTATACTTAACAATGTAACTATGTCTACCTGACCAAAGTATTAATGGGTAAAGACTTTCTATAGGAGTAACTTCCTTTCCATAAACTTGACATATTATCATCATTGAACCATATAAATATGGCCATATATGGTCTTATATGGACCACCAAGCTAAACCTTTTTGTCTCAATAGTTCAAGAAAGAAAAATGGAATCCCTATTGGGACAGAAACCTTTACAGTTTTAACTAAGTTAATGAACTTTACAATTAATAGAAATATGGAAATAGTCACCAATTAAGGTATTAAAATAACTTATGACTAGGTTTCCTTGTCCCTTTTAAAAGTATAGAAGCCATTTAGTGACATCTTAAACACAAATGAAGACATTCCGGAATTGTGCTTCAAGACAATTTCCTCAGAGGAAAATTTATATTACACAATCTAATGTACATTTACTGCAATAAAACAATTACAATGAAAAACTGAATAAAATTATTTTACCCACTTTAAGCTAATTCAAATTAATTATCCGTCACTTTATTCCGTAGCAATTTATTTATCAATTAAAGTAAATGGCCCTTAAAGCGGGGGAATACCTATAGTTGCGTATGATGACCACATCATTATTCCGATAATATATTCCATGTTAGAGTTTAGTTGTGTCGTAAGGAAATTAAAAAGCCCTTTTGGTTAAGTACTATAAAATACAGTACTATTTAATGGGGTTTAGGATAAAGTCTTTTCTAAATCTTGACCTATAAGCAGAGGGAGATACGGGGAGTATAGAAACGTAACCATTAATTATACGTACAGAAATTTTCAATTTGAGAAATGAATGTCGCCAGAAATTAATATTAAACTCACACATTTATTGGAGACCACACAATTAAAAAATAAGATGGAAAATACTTCTACTGACTGCATGATATGAAATATACATAACTATTCTTATGGGAATATCGGCTATTTAATGCGTATAAAAGTTCATAAGAATCATACTCAATACGCAAACAAATGTTAATTGCCTTCTGTTTTGATGTTGGCAATCTTAACAGTTTCTAGACATAAAAAAGCCCCGAATGCCGACAAGTATCTGTAATAGGTATACATCTTTACTATAATGATGTTTTTGAAGGCGAAAGCAAACATTTATATGTGACGGTCAATTGTAATCATTGTGGATATTATTTAGTTATTAAGTAGTTTTTAAGGACAATGATACTACAAATAGGTACTACTACGGAAAGTGAGCTCATTATACAAATGAAAGTGTACAACAAAATATTTGTTCTAGGCCAGGGTGACACTGCTATTCTCCCATTTCCAATATACTTAGCAACAGGGTGCAATCTCATTTTATATTTGCCATTCAATTTTTACACAAGAAATGTTGATGATGTCTCAGTCCCATATTTTTCTGTCCGTTCCGTAGTCCTTAAAGTAATAAACCAAGGAATGTGTCTATAAAGCTTTTGATACTCGTATTCTCAATAGCGTCAACTTAAGTAAGCACCTTCAGATCACAGACTGATACATAATATTACATTCGATAAATAATAAATAGCGTAGTGTGTAGTAGATACGTACATAACAATACAACTAACATTGTTGCTTTTTCAGTGAAGATATGCCCTTTTCTTATTTTTTAAAAGTTGCTGTTGTGGTTGTTGTTGACCTTCAAATATGCGAACGTAACCAAAAAAACCAAACCAATCGGCAATATGTATAAGTACATTAAGAATAAGACAAGGTTCTCCTTCATTGGTCTTGGACTGCTGCACCTAACTTCTACTTGTTCTAACGTCTAATGAAGTTTAGATGTACGAAATATTATATGATATAAATCGGATGCTCATGCAAAAAGGAAACAGGTGCTGGTTGAAAGCTTGACTTGTAAATCTGTGTATCTACCTATGTGCATACTCACCTGTCTATGTACAATTAAATTATACATATACGTATGACTTGGATACATGTCCTGCATTTTCTATCAAATTGTCTTTATAAATCCATCGGTTAGGGTCCAGCATAATATTGGCACACTGCTATAGAAATTGCTATAGGTACTCAGAAGGGGAGTTTCGTTTATTGTACAACACTAGCACTAAATTACAAGTAGGTAGCCTAACACTTGTATTGTACGTCCCCAAATACAAGTTTTCCAAATAGTCATACCTATCCTGTCAAATTTTCCATTATTACAATACATGCTACAAGAAATATACTTACACAAGAGTAAGTAACGTAGCAGAATTACTTTATCCATGCAAATTATATTAGATCATATCTAATATACTGATACTGTATCATATTATATGTTATCAACTGGAATATACCAATTACCTAATGTCGCTTTTTAAGCTGTTGAAGAACACCTGTACCTCAGGGTCACTGACGTCACAACTTGACGCGAACTCTTTATGCATATTTATTTACTAAATACCAAAAGTTTTTAGGGAGGAGTAAAATAAATTATGGACCAGGGGATTAGTTCAAGACCAAAGATAATCCAAGTAGCATAATATTTACCGATCAGTGTCAGGGAGTTTATATACTCGTGTTTGTTCTACTCTAATGAATATCTAATTCATAATTTAAAAGAATTGCAACTATGTACAATTAGATATTTACAGAATATTGAAGGGCATCTCAAAAAGGTATTGATGCTTGTTAGCTTCGATAGTTAAGCGAGTTGCAAAAAATTGGTATGGCATGCAGTTAATTATTACAGATACCCAATTTTATAATGTACAAGGTAAAATCATTTATGTCATTTATTCTTTACAAAATTCATACAGCTGCTTGGGATTTTGGAATCTTGGTAAAATGTAAAAACGGAGTACATTGACAGCACCAAATTTATGATTTAAATGACCTATATTTGGTACATTTACCCCCAAAGTCATTACACAATTGTCTAAAACTGCCTCTGTAAAGTAAATTATAAACATTTGGGTTATTGACTGCCTGACAATACAATAATATTTACTATTGTTATTACAGTATTTTAATTTTGATTTAACTCATGGTTCAATGGCCTTAAAGCTTTAAAACTGACTTAATATTCGTAAAAGCAATATGGTAACAATTAAAATACAATCATAATTAGTTCAGCAATAACTCGATCACTCTAAACAATACATGGAAATGAAACGAAAGCCAAAAGGGATCCTCAAATAGTTCTCGGAATGATGGCTGCAAAATACACTTAAAATGTCAGTGGGGAGTGGTTTTCTTCAAGGAGAGCTTTCTGAAAATGGTAATGCATCTTTGAAAGATAGAAGCCAAATGGCCTCATGGATTTAAGATTTTAACTCAGAACTCAATGAAGACTGAATTGAATAGTAGGTTGCTTACATAGGATTGTTAAGTGTACTAAGTACCTCAAACCAAAAAGGACCCCAGCAGCATCTCTCGATCTTTAGTACACAAACTACTTATATGCAATACCTAGGCAAAAAACATGTCATTAGCACTGGTATAGGACAGTGCTATACAATAATAGGTCAGTGATAGAAGCAGTGAGAAAACCCGCCATTCCACTACACTTCATTACTCTTTTAGATGCACTCTTAATACTTTACCCGTTAGTTAAATATTGAAATCCAATTTCTCGGACTAAAAACATAATTTAATGCAATGTACATGATAAATCATCTACTAAATGTAAGATGTAAGCTAGATGTATGATGATTTTTATGAATACATGTGCTGGATCCGTAGTTGCACAAGATGAGCATGATCTTAAGAGTCATAATGCTTATCTCTACCCGTTTAACTTGATAGAAGGAATATTAACTATGTAAATAGCATTTCCCTTGACCCTCCAATCCATAACTCCATAATATTATCGACAAACGTTTCGTTGCTACCCAAACTAACAAAAATGAGTCACCTTACACATACTCATCAATATGCTCACACTTCTTGAGACTTCATATCAAAGCTTTTATTGTGTGAATTCTAACAGATATGCTTCTCATAAAAATACTCATACCCAGCATAGCAACTTCACCCCTCAAATTGAAAATCTGTCCCAATTTCTCCTTACCTCCCTTCCATTGTCAGTTACGAAACTACGGAATGATAATATTGTTTGTGGTCTACGTTATCTAAAGACGATTTTAGACTTCTGATAGTTCTGCAGCTTTAATGGTTATTGTTAGATTCTCTTAAATATTTAAACAATTAATAAGTACCCTCTCTAAGGACTCTGGTATTCTAACATAAATAACAAACTCTTTCTTATTGAAGCAATTAAGCACTACCCCATTGATAATATTAGGGACAAAAAAGTTAAGCTGCAAGCAATCGTGTGAAAGAGCAACAAAAGATCATTCTCAAAATATTAGTGACAATGCTTTATGTTGAAAGTAGAAACATCATAATTATCATGAAGAAGGTCATTTATACGTTCACCTTTTCTTCTTTTAAAAGAGAAAAGTTGTGCCGTTTTGTCAAATCTCAATAGCTAATTACCAATACGTTTACCTCAAAGGCCATTTTTACTTTGTATAATTGATTTCGACGTATTCCCAAATCACTTTTCAGTTTAAATGACTAAATAAATGTCAACATATAGTTTTATAATCGTAATCGTAAATTCTGATACTAAATATTTTTTTTACATTCTTATTATTTAGATAACAACATTTTAGCATTAAATAATATCCCATTAAATCATCCCATTTAATTAATATGGAATATGGAGTAACTGTAATAATACACTGCGTTAAGGTGCAGCAAGTCCATATCATTGAACGCATGAATATGGTTGATTCTGTTGGTTTTAAAAGAGTACAAATGGACAATGTTTTTTAAATGGAGTAAGAATTAAATAGCTCTAAGACACAGATTCATTGTGAGACTGATTTAATTGACATTATAAAGTCGATGATATTAAATGACGCTGATAAATATTGTGGTATACATTAAGACCTGAGGACAATCTGGTTTAATATTTTTAAGTGATATTTAATTAAAGTATAGGAAAATTAAGTCAGAAGGTCGAGCGGGGTTTAATTTTATGACAATGCTTCTATTTTATAAACGTGCAAGAGTCAGAAGTACTTCTGTGAATACAAAAAGATCTTTTTGTGAAATAACATAGCATTAAAGCCATAAATACTTTTTTCATTCCATTCCTCCAGGTAATCACGTTTGTAACTTTTTGTACGGTGAATATGATTTTGTAATTCCACATCGTAAAATGTTTACGTTAGTTTACTACAAAAATTGTATAAAATTTTTGCTTCATTACATCCTCTTAGACGTCATTCAAAGTTACAATGTATAATATAAACCTATAATGAGTTTTTATATTATACAAATACATGCAATTTTAAAAGAGTTTATAGTCAAAGGAGTAAGATCAACATTCAACATGGTTTCCTTGCCTTGTTCCTCATTTTATTATCCAACACATTAAGATCATTACAAGAGAGTGCAGGTACTTCATACATTTGTTCTTGCATTCGCGACTGTAATTTTTGCAAAGGTTAGAGTTTACAGGATATACCTATAAAACAAATGAATCGAAAGGCAAGTGTGTATAGAAGGAAAAAGTCAAGTTGGAAGTCCCTGATATATTTTCCCTATTCTTATGAAACTTGTTTGACAGCCCTTGACAAGAAGATAATCTTTTTGTTGATGCTGACGGGCAGAAGGTGATTTTCAAAAGCCATGTTACGTAGTAGAAGGCTCTGTTCTTTGTATCTACATTTCTCTCGAGGAGCTAGTCGTTTTTTTAAAGATTAAAATGCATTACTACGTACTGCTTGGTATACCAAGTAAGTGTTGTGTATAATGAAAACAAAAGCTAATGCCTAGTGATATCGAAATTACTTAATGATACTATTTACATACTTCGTAGCTAAAAACTTGTACTCAACTTTATAATCCATTTGAGACACAAAAAATTAAAAGTTCGACTTTGTTCGACAAGAAACACAGGAGGAATATAACAATGGACGATTTCGCCATGTAGCCTTTTAAACAAAGTCAGCAAGTGCCAAGTACATATTGCACAGGAATTTCTGATCTTTTACTCATTTTATATTCAATGATGCCCATTCTGTGCTTTGTTACTAGGAGAACTGACAACGTGCTTACTCACTTAAAAATCCTTTTCCATCTCGATCAGAAAATTACAGCATCTTATCTTTCCTCCTATGCGTAATAGTTGTAATAACATTAAACGCAGCAAAAAATAGTCAAATGCTTAATAAATAAAGTACGTGATATGATGATTTTCTTTTCTAATGATCAGGTAGAAGTAATCTACCTACCTACTTAATTTAGATCCTAGAAAACAGAAGCTTTAAAGTCATCAACAATTTTATTCGCAACGTTTTCCGCATGGGATGATGTAATATGGATAAACTACTTAAATTGAAGCTAATTATTATATCTAGGTACCATTTGTACTACTCAGAAACAATTTAGTTTGTAAAACTGACTCATTGTAGGTGCAAAGGGTAGTTTACATTTAAAATCAATGTCAGTCAATGCTGTAATGTGTATCAAAATAAGTGTCTATACAAATAATGACTAATATTTTACAACGTTGTACGAGTACTTATGAACAACAGGAATGAGAGTTGCTATCTGTACCAACTCCACTACCTTATAACATGTAAATTTGGAGGTGATATAGTATGTGGTACATACATACTTGTGAGATACATCGGAAAGTGTATTGAATGTAAAGACAGAGAACCTCGTCTGAAGGATAAGCAAATCAGAAACACAAATAAAGTGTAGTTATACTTTTCTCAACGAGATTTGCTCACCTTGTGCAAGAAAACTCTTTATCTAGAATGACGTCTATGAATTTGCAAAGAAATGGATAAGCTTGATAGTGTTATTCAATTGTAGCATTTTAATGTAAGGCACTAGGTACAGCTATCCCTATTGCTTCTAATTAAAATAAGTATACACTACTATACTTCCATATAGAAAGTTATTATGTACTATTTACAAGATGCACATGTACGTATGAGATTTCATGATTTTGAGATTTTAATGCAGTACACCAAAGCACAAAGATGAACAAGTGAAATAAAAAGTTGAATTTGATTTTGATATGCATGCATTTACACACATTCTCGCACTCGTAGTATAATGTAGTCATTATAGTAGTGGTGACCATGCAATTAAGAATGATATCAAGGTGAATACATTTACACACAGCTACATGCTAAAATGTTGATTACCTATATATCTTTATGTAATACATCAGAATCTGAATAAATTGAATGATGAATACATTCTACTTATTTCTGGGTAAATACTAATAGGTACCTATAAAATCTCTAATGAAAGATGAAGAAGTCTACCGTGAATTTTAAAAAAGTTAACTGAACAAAGTTGATGAGAGCAATAAATGTTTTACCTCTATATTAATTTTTAGCTAACTATACTAATGAGCCAACCTTCGCACTTTCACAAAACCCTGTTGACATTACCGACACTAATTAAAGATTTTTTTGTTCAGTGTGAGTTAGGTCAAAGTTAAATGATCATGGATACTTGTAAAGATATTGACTACGATAGCGCACTACACACGCTGACATGCTTCTTGTTGTCATTTACTTACTGCGAGTAGTTATGGTTAGGTACTTTTAATTAATGGCGTACAGTATATTTAGCTCCTTATCGTCGGGCAAATTTCCTTTGACTGTTGGGACCCGATGGCATCTGACATAATACCCTCTAACTTTCTGAGGCAAATGTATTGGAAGTTGATTTACTTCTGAAAAGACTAAGCTCTTTACTTTTAGGCCCGAAGCATTATTTGAATCAATTTTGAATGCGAAGAATCTAGCAAACATGGATTGAATTTATTATTATTTTATTATTTTACCATTTAACTGCATAATAATATAAACACCCAAATATTAATATTTATTCTACTAGGTCATCACTATCACTTATATTACTTGTTTACCACACCATATCTCTCCTTATACTAGGCAGCCGTAAACCCTTCCAACATGATAGCAGAATCGTTTTCATGTCATTAAAATCGATAAGGTTAGGTGCGTCAAAATATTTTTGAAAATTATAAGTTCGTCTTTTAAAATTGTAATCAATATCCAAATACCCGACCTTATCCCGGTATTAATTTATTTTGGTTTTGGAACAACAGTTTCAGAATCGTTGTTAGAAATCGCATAGCGACATAGCATTACTTTTCATCAAATCTCGATTCTTCAAATATCTTTTTTAATTTTGCCTAAATTGGAGCCGGAGCTACTGTCAAAAAAGTAAAAAGCAGTGAACTCCATTCTGAATTAACAGTAAAGCATCTTTCGAAATTAAACTAATTTATGTTGGCCCAAGCCCAATTGATGAGGGGGGGGGGTTATTGCTCGTCAGTAATTCCTTCACACTCACTGTTTCACCACTATGAACAATAGAAATTAATTAATAGGGTTAAAAATTACTTGGAAAAGAAGTTTGAAACAGTGTTTAGTGACCAGCTGGTTTGATGGTTAAAATGGCTAGCCGTCTGGTTGAATCTTTACTGTTGAAACAGCCAGTGCACTGCAGTGGCTAAAATGACTAAATGGGGATACTTAAACTGATAAAAACATTCTTGATTGGACGGTAAATTCAAAAATTTAAGGTTTGTAGCCATTTCAGCCATTTTAACTAGTTGACTGGCCAAAATCATTATTGGCGGGCTAAAATAAAACACTGGTTTGATAACCCCTAATACATAAAATACTATATGAGATTAAGGCTGCATCTGCTACCAATTTTCTGTTATACCTCGTGGTGTAGCTGTAAATGAAGATACCTGGTTGACTAGCAAGTATTGGAGTAGAATATGTACATGAAAATATTATTTTCTAGTGCCTTCTATTTTATTATGGCGTCATTGATTTTAGTTCACCTTTGGAAATGTTTAACGTTATCTATTTTAAAAAGTGAGCTGTTACAATGAGATATGTGTAAACTCCCACTCCAGGCCCCCAACTTTGGTCATTTTTTTTTTCTTTCAATATTGAAAATTTCAAAAAACAAAACCTTACACACCCCCGGTTCTTAAGTCAAAAATCAGGACTAAAAACCAACATTGGCTATCTTTTGAAATGAGCCTAGAAATAGGAAACGCGTGCTAGCCTATGCAGCCTTAATATTCTGGATTTATATTTTACTTAGTAATTAGGAATGTTTTCCCAATCAGTGTTGAATATCAATCTGACTATCAAAATTGAAGGCCTAGTAATAATAAATGATAATAATAACTAACTGAACATAGACATAATAAAATATGGCTGTAATAAATGTTATGGCCTAATAATGGTTAGTTGAGTAGAATCGACCAGTAGGTGGCTCCGCTGAGTCATCTGCGTGCGCACTGTCCATTCTATCGTCCTTCTTCCTAACTTAATCCTTTCTTCAGTCTAGCGTCTATCCAAACTATCCATATCCTCTTCCTCTCCACACTAAAATAGAAATCATATTATTATTCTTTCGTTTATGCAATTAGTTATCTGTATTTGTCCTATCCTTTTCCTTTAATAGTTTTTTCAACTTCATTTTGTCAATATGGCCTTTGCAAAATCACGATCAAGTGTTTATCATCTCAACGCAAAATCGCGAAAGCTCTTTTTTCGGCAACTTTTCAACATCCATGATCAGACGCCCTCAGAATACTTTAAATATAGTAAGAAATTTTATTTTCGTTCTGGTAACATTTCCCAACTTCAAATGTCATTTTTGCGCCACTTCCTTCAATCATTCTGATAATAAATATGAAATACTTAGCTAATAATAATAATAATGTTCAATGTCATATTAATGGTTATTGAATTTTCGAAGGCTTTCCGATGTTCAAATTTTTGAGGGACAATAATAATGTAAAATATTAACTGAAAGGATCTTCTGCAGACTGTATAGCTCGACAGGGAGGAGAAGACTGTATATAAACATTAAATAAATGATGAAATAATAAAATTCTTACTGATGTCGATGGTTTGAAAGTGTAAGGCTTTACATGCGAATTATGTACTGCAAAAATTGGTAGCTTGTAGGACAAACCAGTTCAGAATTCATCATCTAACAATAAATGGGCAGTAATGCGAGCATAAGGACCACAGTTGGGACTTTTGGGCTAGAACTCACCTACCTCACCTCATGTTGTGTTCTTTCTGAGGCCCTCATGTACCTCACCTCATGCTGAGTTCTCCCTCTGAAGCCCTCACTCACCTCACCTTTTGTCGGTTTCTCACTATGAGGAGCTCCCATACCTCATTTATTTTCATGTTGCATGTTGGAATTCCCCTCTGAGACCCTCACCCACCTCACCTCATGTCAGGCTTACCTTACCAACTAGGGTTGATACCAAATACCAAAAATCGCAGTCTGATCCATTTATGTTGATTGAGCTAACATGTTGATTATTGATGAGAGAAATAGAGACTAGTAAGACTACTAGTTTATAACATATGATATTATTTATAAATATTTTGTATTTATGAATAATTATGAAGTATCAATTTTGTTTACAAAAAAATTCCAGTTTTTTCTCAGAGCTACTTTAACTCTACAATTATTTATTTATATTTTGAATAATAAATGTCATTATCATTCTCATGTTCTTTATGACTACAAAAAACTTTCAGTCATAACTATGACGTTTGCTTGCTGGCTACTATACTGGTAGTAAGTAATGGAGTTAGTTGTTGATGACGTGTGTTGGCAATACCTGCGGATACTGCGAAATACTAAAACTGTTGACGTCTGTCTGGCATTACTACGCAGTGTGCGCTGTGTACGTGTACGAGTACCTAGTAAAATTCCTTTGTACTTCTATTCTGCGAAGATGAATTTCCAAGGTTCTAGTTTAAATTCAACTCAACTTAAATTCTAACTTTTTGATATGTACCTAAATGCAACCACATTATAATTAATGTTTTCAATAATGTACCCCAACGCACACCTTCATGTGCTAAATTTAGTACACGAAGGTATGCTTTGGGGTACATTATTGAAAACATTAATTGATAGTATTGAATGTTTTTCGATTTTCTCGGTCAGCATAGTCAGAAGATATGGCATTAAATAGTAATTATATGCCGACTACATTGAAAAGAGAGGATACAAAGCTATGAAAAATTTCAGAAATATCGTTTTAAGCCAAACTACAGAAAATTAATTCAAAAACATCCAACTGCAACTACAGTGCATGGCTGTAGTTTATGACATTCAACATTTTGACGACCATGTTCGATTCGAATACTGCATCTAATTTTATGTCTAGTGCCCAATGAACGCTGATATACTAAATCGATTGATTTATTCCTGTATAACTTAATGACATAATGACTAAATTATGTTTACTACGGACTTTGACTTTAAGTTGCCTGTAATTAAAATTGGGAAAATTAGTTTGACGTATATTTGCTTCAAATCAAACAAATATTTCGACTATTACTCTCCAACCTTCTCTTCACTACCTAAGTACCAACTTGTTACCATAATTTGTCTTTTACTCTCCAGCCTCCTCTTCACTACCTAAGTACCAACTTGTTACCATGTGTGTCTTTGCGTTTGCCAAACATTGACAAATAATCACACAATTTTCTCATCGCCATAATATGTCATGTCAATTAGAGAGTTGCACGGGCTGACTTTTCACGGCCCGTGTCCGCCCGTGCCTGTAGTATCTGAGCCCGTGACCGCCCGTCCCAGTAAAAAATTCAAAGATCCAACCCGTGCCCGCCCGTATCAGTAATGAGTTTGACAAATCCGCCCGTGGGGGCCCGCGGGGCGCCACATGTTTAAAAAATACATGTAACGCAATGTAGTTAGATAGTACAATAACATGTAATGTGACGTTAAATGCTAAGTATTGCTTAGATAAATAAAGGAAAAGGACATAATAATAATAGAATACATACAGAACAGAGAGCATAGATTGTATCCTGTACTCTGTACAGCAGAGCAGAGTGTATTGTGTATCAATTATTATAATCATAATATGCTACGGGCTTTTACGGGCCCCGCGGGCTTCTAAATAAAAATTGGCCCGCCCGTGCCAACCTGTAAAAATAATTTATCAGCCCGTACCCGCCCGTGCCAGTGAAAAATTTTAAAATCTCCCCCGAACCCGCCCAAACCCGTACGGGCCGGGCCGCAGCCCGTGCGGGCTGAGCGAGCCCGTGCAACTCTCTAATGTCAATGTTATCTCATAATCATAATCTCATCTCATCTGCCATTGGCCGTGTAAGCAGCTGATTTTGTTGTGGCGGTTGAGCTATGAGCACTCTCTGGTAGGAGAAAGTGTAGTTGGTAGGATCTTCGTCTTTTCTGAGTTAGAAGGCTCTGAGTAAACATACACGTAAGACGAAAAGTTAGTGCAGCAAAATTGAATGTTCACAAGCTTGACAGACAATTAGCTACAATATTTAAATTTTTGTTTGACTATTGTATATTACTAAGTTAATAGTATTAAATTATGAAAAGTGTTCACAGTTAATTTTTACTAAAATGTTTCAAACGACTGACTCACAGAGTAAGTTTTGCAATTTAGTACTGGAAAATACGAAATTTTGTTTGAATTGGCAATGACTAAGGCTATTTTCTAAGCTGATGTGGAGTGACTATTTGTTTTTAAATTCTAGAACGGCATTTAATCATTTTTTTTATTTTTTTAGAAATCGGTGTAGCCTTAGTGGCTTTTGGCGTGTCGTTCCTCTTCCTAGGGGTGGTCCTTCTTTTCGACAAAGGACTCTTGGCTATTGGGAACGTAAGAATAATAAATAAACGAAACAAAAATAAAAGTGTTCTAGCGTCAATCAAAAATAAATGGTATCATATGGTAATTGTATTTATATTTTCCAGATTCTCTTTCTCTGTGGGTTGGCTTTTGTGATTGGGCTTGAACGTACATTTCGATTTTTCTTCCAACGTCACAAAATTAAAGGATCAGTTGCTTTCTTCGGCGGTATTTTAATAGTTCTCATTGGCTGGCCGCTGATTGGAATGATAGTAGAAATATATGGATTCGTTCTTTTGTTCTCCGGATTCTTCCCGTTTGCAGTTAATTTCCTTCGTCGCTTACCTGTTATCGGAACTCTCTTGAATATGCCAGGGATCAGCAAGGTATGTAATACATTCTTATTTATTGTTAAATAATGTTAGGAAAAATATTGTAGTAGACTTGAAGTTATAGTATGTCAACAATAGATATCTGTTTGTCAGTTGAAGCTCTGTAGTCCCTAATTATAACTCCTCCCACTGAAACCCATTTCATTTTCATGTGGTTGTCTTTTAGGTTCCAATTTATAAGTACATTAAATAATTGCAATGGTCTTTGGTAATTGTAAATGTATGTTGTAGTAATGTGTAACTAATTAACACAAAAATACATTTAAGGCTCACATTCCAACAGGAATTAATTATTTTTAGTTTTCGTTTGACCATCCTCCTCTTTGTAATAATGTGAAAGTGTCGAACGGGAGTATTAATTACAAGCGCGGCCACTACCTGTTATCAAAGGGGTCTTAATGGGATAATTAGCTAATTCTATTAGGTTACAGAACTAAGTAAGTAGCTGAACAGGATCCCTAGCTTCGTATATAGGAGAAAGGTACCCACGAGATGTGAAAATAATGAGGAAGGTAGATTTAATCTGATAAGGGTTGAGAGTTGGGACTTAATTACCTGTTTTGTTAATTGAAAAAGTAATAGATATTTTTTTGTTTTGTTGCAGTATGTTGATCAGCTAGCCGGAGATACGGGTAGATCGAATGTCTGATGCTGTTGGCTGTGCTAGGAATTATCTACGAAGACAAAACGACTGTTATCCTCCATGCCAATATCCTCGAATCAATTTGTTTACACACAAAATTATAAATGTATAAATCATACTTATTAAATATTTAACAAAGAATGAACCGAGTGACAAATCTCTTTTATCTAGTTATAATGGAATGTAAAGCGTGTATGTAACTTTATTTTTAATGTAACGATAAGATACCACACTCACACATTGCAGTCCATCACTGCACTCAAATATTTTGTACTATTGAAATTGAATTATTTAAACCTTTGATAATACACAACTGTTCTGTCTCCTCTTTCTTGTCCTTGCTCATAGAGATTCTTAGATTGGTTAGCATTCATTTGATGTAAGGTTTCATTCTAAGTACATAAATGGACAATTGTAGGGAAGGTACATTAAATCTACATACATATTATAGGTACACTCCTTATTGTTAGCAAGTTAAGTAAAAAATATAATATGGTGTGGCAAAAGAGGCTTGCACTCCGCATTTGTTGTTCGCTGTTGTTTCGATCATGCTGATGATTTGAGTAGGATGGATGGTGTTCTATGATATAAAAATGAAATAGTGTCGGACTAACGTTCTGTCGTTAGCTGCCGGTTAAAGTCTGTTGTAGAACATTTACGGCATCAAAGGATTGAAGCTGAGATTACGAATTGAGACTGATTGTTGTGAGCCAGAAGAAAAAGAAGATGAAGCATGTGAATGTGTATTAAAGTTTCGAAGGGGCGTAGCTCAATGCTCTGTGGAGCAACAAAGTTTATTGGGAATGTAGGTACACAGAGTGTGATATGGGAGGTGAGTTCGTCCGTAGGTACAGAGAACTGATATACTGCACTTTCAGGCCCATTCACACTTCGTCCTCCGTATCTCATCATCCCTCTCCTTCATATCATCCAACACAGATTCTCAACTACTCTAAGCTCTGTCTGTATGACCTGGACCGAATCTCACTTTTATTCCAGTTGCCGTATCATCACCATCTCCTATCCAACTCCACTACAACCAACTCTAACCAAACAAAAACCCTTCTGAACATGAGATTGAGACTATTTTGTATACCGCCGTTCTTCATCCTAATTACATTTCGACAAACTCATAGATAGTAAAAGTGACTCACACCACCAACTCATTTACAGTGTCAATCAGACACACTTTGCCTCACTTCACTGTCGACAGCGGAGAAAGCAAAATTATACAACCACATCAGTCACTCTATAAAAGTTCCTCCTAGTAGTTATCTGTGTCTATTCTCTCTACAAGCATCTTTGTGTCTCTCATTCAACTCAATAATTGTGTTATCATAATAAAGTATCTGCAAATCTCTCACCCTTTCGACTATACATACACTTTGTCATATTATGAGTCATTAATTAAAACATTATATATTGGACCACCCTTAGGAAGTGCATCATTTCATTGTTGATCATTTTCTGGATTTATTTACAGCATCCAAGTGAGAATTAAAAACACTACTGAGAAATATATAGATTATGCTCCAGTTTTCAGATTTAGTTTAGCTTGACTCTATGTAGGCACTTTTGGGGTGAGCTGAGTTTGCACCTTCTTCAACAACACACATTTTCTTGGATAGTTTGCATCTGTTATATGTAAAAGATAGCTTGGACTACAAAACGAGAAAAATGAAGACTTACGATTTGTTTCCAGTGGTGGCAATAACCACACTAATTATGACTTGTTCATTTCTTTTCGTGACTGTGAATTCCCAAGAAGAAGGAATCGATGTAACAACTCTGATAAGTGCAGGTCAGTTTTATTGATTTTTAATGATAATAAATTAATTGCAATATTTGCTACTATTGCATACATCACGCTAGACTTATGTCTCACAAATCCTATCTGAAATTACTATAAATAATAATAACTGGATTTGAAAAAAATATTGCTTATTAAATTCTTCAAGAGGGCATTCAACAAATAATTTTGTTTCTATGTCAAATCATATTTATCAATTCATTAAGCTACTCCACTTTGCTCATGAGTCTTCTGCAGGTTGCAAAGAATTAAACTTTTTATTATAAAATCCAATAATTTGGTTAGTATAAGTTTTTCCAGTCCATGATGATTTTGTTCGGTTTTTCCATTTCTCCAAAGCCAAGAAATGCATCTGATTTCCATATCATTTAAGTAGTTGTTTCATATCACTTATTAGTAGAAACGTTTGTTTGATCGTCCAATAAATAAACTCTTTCTAGATGTACCATTTCTTGTACATTGCAATAAACGGTACCATGAGACCTCTATTTGATCTTTTGTTTTTGCAATTACTCTGAAATGAAAGTACCAAAATGCATTATTTATTGCAATTCTCCCCATGTAAACAAACATTCCAAAATTTTGGCCTTTTAAAAGCACATTTAAAAAAAATGAGGCCATTGAATTAAAAATAAAGAGCCTTTGTATCTATGAGGTCTCGAATAGTGTGGCCTTAGATGAGAATCCATTGTTCTTTGGGCAAGTGCCCCTAAAATAATTTTTAAATTAAAAAATAATACAGCCTTTGAGGAGCCTTGGTTATAGATACTGTGAATATCCTATTTCATGCAAATATTATGGTTTAAGGCTTCGAATTGATCCCTGATATTTTGTGACTTTGAAATTCTATTATTTATGTGTAGTTTTAGAATTGTTGGTAAAAAATAAAAAGTAGAAATAGCTTAGACATAGATTCAGCTGGTATTTATGTACAATAGTACAAAATGTCTAGAAATTTAATTAACAAATCCACAACAAATGTTTCTCAGCTATGCAGAATATAGACTTGACACTGCCTTTATGAACGACTTTCCTAATTCAATCCTCGCAATTAAAATGTTTAGAATATTCTATCATTTGTAATCAGAAAGTCTAGTATAAAAATGAGTGCTATTATTTATATGCTTGTAAAACAATAAACCCAGTAGCTGAACATTGTCAATCTGTCAACTGTTAATTTCCCATTGTTTTGAAGTCAGAGGAGAGCACATCTGCAGTGTGCAGGATATTACAATAAAAAGAGTAAATCGTAATGGCAAACAAATGGAGCGGCATAGTCTTTTGAAATTCAGATGGAATAATGAAACCCTACTTGACTTCTTAGTAGTGTTTGTGTACCTAATAGGGACGGCTACGCTTTTAAGTACTGGATGCTACTATTATTGCTCTGATTTAGTAATAAAGTATGGTTCAATATAATCTGTCTCAATATAGAGCAGTGTGATAGGTAAGTAATGTGTAACAGAAGGATAATCATAAAATGTGAAAACCTTGGCCTGTTACAATAAACTTCCTCATGAAGAAATTTCATCGGATTAATTCATGAGACAATAACAAAAGAAGGGAGCGAGAAGACACTTAAGTACCTTATATTAAGAAGTTGTCCCATAGTACGTACTTATTTCATATTGTAGTAGTTACAGCATAGACTTCCTTTGGAACGAGGGACGGAACCGACAATCAAAGTCACTTATTTTTGTTCTTGACTGAAGTGCCTGTATATCTATGTATGGAAAGATTGGCTAGTTGTTATGATTCATGTTCATTTGGCTATAGATTTGATATATGTAATTACTACTCACTCTTTATTTACCTGTAACTTAAGTCCTACATGGTGCCGTAATAAAGAGCAACCACAGTGGTCCGCCCTTTCTTAAATTCATAAGCTCAATTTTAACCCGAGTGCTAAGCACTCTGAGAATAACAAATATTATTTTATTCATGAGAGTATTAAGAAATGGTTTAAGTAGCGTTTGTGTCTAATCTATTACCAGATATTTTCCGATTCTCTATTTTACGGCCAAGTTTTGTTGATTCAACTGACTTTTACTTTATTATTTGCTTACTATTTATCTACTTAACAGCTATGTATCAGGAGCACTCATAAACTCAAAAAACGAAAGCAGTTTTTCAATACCATTGTATTAATGTATTAACCCTCCTGTAAAATCTTATACCGACCTTAAGGCGTGGTAGCTGCCAGAAAGATGTGCATGTGTCAAAATATCAGTAAATTGTTAACTAATAAAAGTAGTGGCTGGTGTAAATATTTTTGTCTGTGTCAGGACTCTAATCATCCCGACCGAAAATGTTCAACAGAATGCTGTTGGTGTTAATTCCTTTCATCAGACTTCTGTTGAACTATTGACAAAGATTATGTCTGCTGAACAGCTACCAACTTAATACCGCAGAAGTCGGCTGTGAGTGTTCCCGTGAAAATGTCAGTTGACATTTTCACGCTCAAAACTCTGAATGAATTTTTCTGCTGACATTTCCCCGCTCAGACATCCGCTGACATCCGGTGAAAATGTCTGCTGACAAATCACTAACAGAAACTCACAGGATTCAGCAGAACAGCGTACTTATGATAAAAATAATAGTTCTGTTAATTATCTTTAGGTGTTTTATACGGCATTTCTCTCGCTGGCACTGAAAAACGAGTAATTTGCAATCAGGCACGTATCTAGAAATTTGTTCAAGGGGGGGCGGAAGCAAAAATTACACCAAAAAGAAGACATATTCGGGCGAAGCGCGAAAAATTTTTGCAATTTTAGGCCATTTTTGAAAAAAAAATTCTCTTTTTCTCAGATTTAGGGGGGGCGCTGCGCCCCCCCCCCGCCCCCCTACTAAATACGTGCTTGTTTGCAATGCTGAATGGCTAATAATTAATACGTACTATAGTATTTACCTCTACTATTTAGTATTTAAGTATTTTTAGTATTTGTTACTTCATAATAAAGTTCATTCTTGTCTTCTTTTGAGGGTTCAATCAGGCGCTATTTTAATGACAAATGAGGTCAACCGTATGCAAACCCAATAGAAAAATTTCAATGAAACATCTTTATTGACTGTCTTTTAAATATATTTCTGCTAATCCCAGTGTGGCACGATTCTTTTAATGCTGACATCGTTACAACAAATGATAAAATCAGCTATCAAATGATGCTGATTGATGCGTGGTATCATTAAAAGTTGACCTCATCTGACATGGAAAAAGGTTGACTTATTTATGATTAATACGTAATAAATAATTACGTATTTAGAACTGTTAAGTCGTTAGAATATGCAGCTACATTTAGTAATAATGCATAGAAATAATACGCATGTTTAGTTTTCTAAGTCCTAAGTAAGGTCTGCATCTTAAGGTATACTGCATTTATGCAACCAAAATGTCCACTTCTTTCAGAAATGGCGTAGTGGCATAATGGTATAAACACAGGTTAGTAAGATAGGAACAGAAGCAACAAAAGCAACACACAGGAGTTCGAAACCTGTCAGTGGTATGTTTTTGCTTCTGCTGGCACTTTTCTGGTGAAAAATTCAGCAGAGCGAACTTTTTTGTTTTGCGAGCCGGAAAATTGCTGCTGCACTTTGTCTGCTGAGTTTTGGCTGCTGAGCCCATGTCCCAATTTTCTTGTGCAATCTTTCTGCCGAAATTCTCTGTGTGTTTCTGGTGACACATTTTCGGTCGGGATACCACAACAAATTATTACCATCAATAAAGTCTTGTAAATCCTTTAACATTACTGCCTTACCTGCAGTACAACAGTAATATTTTGATTGAATATAATTAAACCAGTAAATATTTACAAAAATACGACAAAGACAGATTTAAAGTCAACTCTGATGACTATGACGTTAGTATATTTATATTCATCGAACGCCTAGATGATGTTTGCGTTGGGGCAACCTGAGGTCTGAATCTGTAAAGATGCAGGATGCAGCTTCCGTCGACATTTAGCTTCCTGCTGTTCCTGTTGCTTCTTTTCTTTACTTCTCAGTTCATCGCAAGAGTTATTAAAGATATTCCTAGGTTGAATAAACGATTAGGGGCATGTTAATGTTCAAGATTCATGACATCAAATATCGCAGGGTCGTTCATGTATGAAAAGTGTCCTCCTGTAGGACTGTAAAACTGCATGTAGGTATGTAGGTAGTATTTTAGTGATTCTGAATGCATATTATAAAGTATGTATGTAAATAATAGTATGTAAATCCTGGTCTGCATATATTTTGGTTAGGTGATACTCGTTTAAAGTGAAAATAAAGTCAATGAGTAAGCGTGGGTTGAGAAATGCAAGCGTGTTAGATTTTTGTGGTTTGTCTGACTGGTGATGGTGACACAGCCGACCACGTCCAGTTCAGTTGCATTTTACAAACCCAAATAAATAAAAGTTGTGTGGAGGACTATGTCGTAGGCTGCTCTGATATGTTAATGTCGTCGAGCTTTCAGTTGAGAATTCCATTTATTTACTCAATTTGAAGTTAAAGTCAGGAGAAGGAGAGTTGTTTGTTTGTGCTGGAGATTTTGGATGGGATGTCATGAATTTGAATGGAGTAGAGGAGGTCTAAGTCGGGACTCTGTTCCGAAATGTAATTTGTACGGAAATGCAACCATAATGGAAGAAAAAGAATGAGTCTGGAGGCGGATTACAAGTGTCCTGACAGGATCATTCTAATTAACGACGCTCATCCATATTCCATAACAGAGGCCTGCAGAGTGCAGTTAGCTTAAGTGGCAAATGTGAAAATGGTCGAAATGAGAGTTAGTCAGGCAGGCAGCAGGCGTGCAGCACTCAAACCGGCCAACGCTGTTGCGTGAGACTCAAATTCGACTCTCTTTTAATATATGTACATTTACTTATTAGTTGTGTAACTAAATACCTAAACTGGCTCACTCACCGCAAGATCCTTAAGGTCTTAACTTAACTGAGATGTTCCCAACTGCCTTACTGACTACACTCTGCTTATCTACTCACATTAGTTCTGTCCTACAAAGTAATTATCGTATAATAGGCAAGCGGGAGTCTGCCCAAAATCCCTATTTCTCTGCCCAACCAACCCTCATCATTTTTATAGTTTATAACAACTTCCTTTATGTCATTTACTAACTATTATTTAAGTTTACATAATTTCTATTACTTCTGGCAGACACTTATTATGATGTCCATACCTAAATTATCTAATTAATACATGCAAATTATTCTGTCCTTCTAAACCATCTTATTGTTACCTGAGTGAAAGCATTCCACATTGCACATTATCAAGAATGTCTACCTTAGTTATGTGTGATGAGTAAAAGTATTTCTTAACGAGCATCTCTAGTCAAGGATAATTAATATTAAGATGAGATCTGCAACAGCTCGGATGACATCAAAATTCTTTTGTTTTTAGCATTAAAGAGTACTGCTACTACTATGATATGCATTATATATTTAATAGTATATCTATGTATGAATATACATAATGTATATATAATGCTATTATCTAAACATTTTTATGTAATAGCTTTGAAGTGTAGCAGTATAGAGATAATATAAGTATATATAGTGTCTCCACGCTAAAAAAGGAGTACAAGTTATTAATCTGTTGACACCCACGCCATAAATGCTAGGAGTAAAATCTGACTGAATCTATTGGTAGGAAGGATAATTTTGAAACATTAACAATCTAATGAAATCATAAAAATCACCTAGGGATGGCCGATGGGTAAGCAGAGCATATAAAGCAAAAGATGATCTAATAGTTTCTATTTTGCCTATTTTGTTTACTTTCCCCTGGAGAATGTGCATGATGTAGTCGAGTAAAGATCGCCAGGAAGAGATCTGACCATTCTTCACGCACATCCTTATGTGGCAATGCAATGGCAACTGTTAGTCCGTACGTCGACGTTGAATGTATCAGAGATGTATTGGTAATACGTAATGAATAAAGAGAAATATAAATCATAGACATTTCCCTAAAGAAAAGCAGATGTATGTTGATATAGTATTTGGATGTGGATACCTATGTACTTAAGTAGTGGCAGTTGCAGTGAATTTATTGGGAAGAGATTTTGTGATTTTGGTGAGGCTGTAGCTGAAGATAGACAGAGAGGATAGGGAAATAGAAAGTGGTGAAGTGCACGGATGATGTATCGGTGTGGTTGGAGGGAATCAATCATCAGGAGTTAAGGGTTCCTTCTGATCAATCTGTTGTAAGTAGTATCTGAAGTCTCCCGTTGTGTTCTCAGAGCCTTGCTATAAATGTAGATGAAATGCTATTTCAATTAGAGGTTGAATTCATTCATGGCAAGAGTCTCTAAATTAAGCAGAAGCAGTTCACCCTCCAGCTTGATCTTCTTCGTCTGAGCTTAGTCTTGCAATGCACGAATATCGAAAATAATGAACATGACTCCGTCTGGCTTAATCCCATTTCATTTGTATAATATTATACTTTATTACTAACTTGGTAGCAAATGATATCATGTACCGTATGCATTGTGTGAGGAATGGAGTATAGTATAGTTACATTTCCATGGGGTAGTTACTCATGTATTTCTAAGGTATGTTAATAATAATAAGTATAATAATGTGTACATACATAGTTTTTGGTTTGTTGGGTACTGGTTTGGTTACTCGTTAAGATTTCATTGGCTATGCAGTGCATTGAATTGGAAGGATAAGAAAGCATATCACATGCATTTTAGTCCATATAAGGACACATGTTCGGGTCAGCCTGTCTTTAGCCTCAACCTCCCAAAACCAAAGAATGATCAAGAAGACCACCGAACGCCATTGGTATGGAATCCATAATTAAAGCTTCTCTCTCCGGTAGGCCCAATGACAGTCTGAAAAGTGTGAAAATTTTCTAATTTACATGCTAATACGATGAAAACACGTATCATTCACCATGGATTAACTCGACTTGAGTAGTGATGCGAGTCTCTTGACACGTGCTCTGAGAAAATACGTTAACTCATCTTCACTTGCTCCCTTCCCTGCTTCCCAAATATATTTTTATGCTTCATTCCGACGCATTTCTATGAATATCTTTCTACTAGCTTATGAGCAACACGGATTACGACACTTTCCTATACACACGAAATGTTTTTTATCTATCCAGGCACACAGACTTTGCCATTTGCAGTTGAGAAATGCATTACAAATGCAAACGCATATTGATACATTGTGGTTAGATGATACATCACCAATCCTACAAGTATCTCTCCACCTATTAAAGAAACGGTACTAAACTGTTACTGAAATATCCACGCTGTTTCATTCTCACAAGTGCACAAAATTGGTGCAACTGTACCGACTGTGGAGGATATTTTATTTTTCACAGTCGTCGAGTTATTAGTAGACTATTTCTCCCTATTTATACCTCACTTGAGCTCTATTACACGAATTTTTAGAAAATCGTGAAAGTGCAATATTCAAAGTACTAAATTATTAGGAGAAAAAAGATAGACAATGCATCCCTCAGAGTCCCACTTTTCCTACGACAGAAATATATTGTTAGGAAATAGATAAAAAGAAGAGTCATCCTTGGAGCCTACTTGTATTTTCCTTCGAGTGATTTCCCATGACACAGAAACTGGTAACAATCCTGCTGTCTCTACACACCTTGACAAAAGTGTCTAACTAGGTATTATGTTTACAAATCTAAAAGACAAGAGACAACACGCATTTCTTTTTAAACATCTTGTCCCATCTTCATTATATAACATTCTCCCTATTTATAAACTTCTGTGTTTCCCATAGCTACTAAGATAATATAGTCCTTGTCTGCTGATATGTTTCCTTCCAGTTGTGTAGCACATGGCAGAGTATTTATGTATAATATAGCAGTGTGACAAAAAACAGTTAACAGAGGTAAATGATTGTACGGATATGCTTAGTCACTGTAGGAATAATGGAGTTTTCCTCGGAGTTGTTTAAGATCGCAGTTCACCATTAAGCCATATTTCACACTGTGTTTTGACATAGATCCGAGATAGAGAGCCACGGCCACGGACACCGTGCGACCCAGACTTGTCACATCATAGACATTCTTGTAGAGATTAGCATAGCACCCACGCGGGCAGCCTCTCTCATTAAATTGAGTTAATAAATAGTTGAGCGAGTGTGGCTCGGCGGAAGACTATCTATAGGATAATTTGTGGCTGTCGACTCTGACATGAATGGCATGCGGTAGGTGAGTGGTGTCTTCTCCACTCTGAACATGCTCATAAATAGTGTGTGGCTAACCTTCCATCTGGCGCAGTGCAAATTATTTCGCAGATCCGCTCTCTGGCTCTTGTCACTCTCTTGTCTGATGCGTCCACATCTCATTTGACATAACATACCACTAACCTGACAAGACAAGACCAGTTTTTTCTTTGGTCAGAGTCTATATGGATCTGTATTTATGATTTAAACATTGTATTCTACTTTAATTTAATAAAGCGTGTGCGGACCTTTATGGAGTATATTAGGAAGGACTACGTAGGTAGGTACCAGCCACTTCAAAAACGGTTACGTACAAATATACGAGCTCCTTATAAATGGACTGAACGCATCTAGTCCATTTATGTCGCTGCCTCTTTTTAGTGCAGGCCTACGCAATCCTCAATTCCTGTTTCTTATGCAATATTATGTGCAGCTAAAACTGATATATTTTATTAGCCGTCCTTCTCCGTATAGAGAACGCGAAATTCTCCAACACCAGTAATCTATGCATTTTCCATCCCTGCCTGCTCTCTGCTTCTGTTTCCTTTTTTTGGTCTCAAGCCCCTTCAATCCGACCTTCCTCCTCGTCAACTTTCTCTTGATTGAAAATCTAATCTTCTTTTTAATATGCACCAAATTATATTCCTTTTGATGTCTTAATACCATACAAAGACAATATTCCATTCAAAACGCTTAAATTTGCCAGCCTCACTCCTTTCATATTTAACAAGATTTTCCCTATTACACATTACCATTTGTCATCTCGTAATCTCAACCGAAGTACTATATATAATGCTAATTGGCATCTAACTGTACCTTGCATCATTTCCAACCATCTCATTTGGCCAATAACACTACGCACTTCCTTATCAGTTTCACTCCACATACAAAACTAGGGCGATTATCTCCAACCAAACAATCCATCCTAACAACCAAAAATCATTTACAATCCTTCCAAACAAATCAAAGCTTAGCTTTTATACAACAGCCCACTTTTTATACAAAACTTACAAAATCACATAGTTGCAAAATCATGCAGAAAATAAGTTTTGTTTACGTTGTCTTCCACAGTGGTGACATCTGACCCCATCATCGAATCCATGTTTAACTTGCACTGTAGCGTATTAAGGCTCCACTTGTGTATATGCTAATTGAGTGACATGTACTTGTCAAAATAATCCGATCCCGGGTTTCTGTGGAATTTCTGGCTTAAATTTTGCACAAAAATTATCTCGGTGTAGATAGACTTGTCCTTCAACTGAAAATCATTTATTTATGCCAATAACGCTAATGACTTATTTTTCCATGCTGACTAAATAAATACGAAAATGTTGGAGTGCTTCCATTTTTGCAAAAGATTTTATTTGGCAAGTGCTCCAGATCTTAACAACGTTATGGCATATACAACAAAATCCTTTGCTTGTTTTATTATTGCTACAATTACATTTACATAATCAGACTCAATTACTCAAAAAGATATACATAAAGGTCTAATCTAGCCTTCAAACCAAAATGTTCTTACCACTGGACGAATAACATTAACAGGAATAAACATTTACTTCTTTTGGATAATAAGGAAAATCGACATGACATAGCTTTGCCTGAAAGGAAAGTCATAAGAAAGTTTTCAGTAGAATAATAATGGCCTTGTGATTACAATTAGTAGAGTAATTAGTACTAATTCGCACGCCATGTATCAATCTATAGTTTACCACAGCTTTAAGGAGCAGAAAAACTTTTTAAAAAAGGTAGGCTAATTTAGATAGTCATGCAGCTTAAAAATAAACCTTTTGTCATTATTTCTGTCAGGTAGTAAGACATCATTTGCATAGTATTGCATTAGGTATGTATGATAAGTTGCGAGTGATTCTCGAGGTATGGAAGCTGTAAGTCTTATGAGTTATTACCAATAGATGATGATGATATCAGTAATCTTGATAGGTAGAGAAGTGAACAAAGAATGCCACACCTGATGCTGATGCATTCTGACTTATGCAGTCTTCTAATGTCATGATTATGTTATTTTATAGGGCGTTTTACTGCATATCAATAATTTGATTGACATATGTTCATCTGATCTGACACCAGGAACTGTAGCTCTTATTTTCAATGGAGTATTTATTTTTACTTCCCATTTGAATTACGTACTAGGAAATAACTTTTCTAAGTGAACACAGTCTGTTTCATAGGCACTGAATTCACTTTCAATCTGAAGAGTCTTCTGCGTTAAATGGAAATACTTGAGTTACATTTACATTGTGATATGGAGTATAAATAAAATGATTAAGGGATTAAAAGCAGAGAAACCGTTAATGTGCGTGCTCGCTACACTTTCACAAAATGAAAGAGCTTTGTATTATTTATAATAGAATACCTTTCACACGAGCCATTAAATTCCCGAAGAAGAAAGATACAAAAAAAAGGATTGCACTCATCTGTACAGAAATAAATGTGTTTTATATTGGTCATCCGTATACTAAATGTAATTTTAAAATGCTATTCGTTTAACTATCCTCTCGCAATTGTTTTTAGCTATAGGTATATAATATTTCTAAATAAATGCGAAAGAATTTAAAATCTGGATAGGTACTGATTTGGTTAGCTGCTAAATTAGGAGTAGACAATTATGTCCACAAGACGGGAATCAAAGTCAGAGAGAAGGATGAGAATAGAACATTTGAAAGAGCCCATGAATACATTAATGTATTCATCGTTTAATGAGTAGATCCATAGAGGAGGAAATTAAATGTGGATGGGTACACGAGGAGAATTTGCATTTTTATGCGTTCGTGAAGTAGTAAGTAGGAAGATATGTGTGTTCCGTTTTATTATCTCTCCTTCCTTGTCTCATTGTGGAGCACGTTTGTATATGTAGGCACCTACGTATACATAAATAGATACTTCCACTACTCACCTAAATATAATATTACTTAGCCTGACTATAAGCAACATACCCGATTGTAATAAAGAGTGTGAGTGTGTGTGTGGAGTGGTGTCGGTGGCAGAGAATTGATTGCCGGGCCTTTAATGGAATGCATATTTATGAAAGGCGAGTGCAACGAGAATGAGACGAGAGCTCTTTACACTGAAAACTGGCACTCGTCTCTTTTCGGCTATGAAATGCAATGCAATATGAGAATGGGGATAGAAAGATAAAGACAAGCGTTCCTTCCAAACTGAAAAAGGTTGTTGAACGCCAACAAAAACTTTTAAATAGTTGAGCTATCCTTACTAACTATATATAGTTATTTACAAGAGGTACTTACGTTACATCACATTATGGCGCATTATCAATTTTATTCCGAAAACAAAACAAACCTTCTTTAACTATCGTTTTCATAGATCATAACAAATCTATGCTTCTATGATATCAAACAAAGTATCTCGTTTGTAAATACTACTACAGCACCGCGTCATTGTCCTTAGATTATCTTTCAGTAATCTGATCCCATTTCGCTCTCATTTATACTCTTCTATATAATGTAATTATACTTACAGCATAATGATATTATGTAATCTATCTACCCGTCTCCATAGCCCTGTAATAACGCACCACACACAGCCGTTTTACTATTACAATATTTTCATTTGAACTACTACTACTGTAATTATACTTCCTGTGTACTTATTATGTAGCTAAATACATTGTTATCAAATATACAGTTGGAATTGTTTCTACCACTCAATGAAATAAACATCATCATCATAAGAAAGTAGTTACGCAAGTATCTTATCTTACAAACAAGTTGAATTAATACTTTTACAGTATTACTCCTACTGTTAGTATTTAGTATGCTTAGATTAAAGAGTATGCAAAGTAGTTACATGTTGGGAAGGCATTTAGATTTAGATCTTCTATGTATAATATATTTGTTTATCAGCCGGGTCATACCTTTACATATTTGCCTAGAATGTTTGTGTGCAATACCATAGAAGACTCAAGTCAAGACACTGGTAGTAAAAATCCGTAAAAGAAGCGGTGAGACATGACAAGACAGGCAACAGGCAGCACTTCCAATTTCAACTAACAAAAACAAGGATACACTTACAAAAAAACACGAGCTCGAGATTTTTTTAAGTGTCTAGAATGTGGATAAATGTTAAATAGTCTGAAATTTTCATATTGTCAGTTTTAAAGTCACCAGACTAAAACAACAGCACTCAACGGTGATTGTTCACTGGTTCGGAGCAAAAAAAGTCGTAAATTGTGTAATTAAAACGGATTTGTTTGTCATTGTAATCATCTGTAAAGCATCCATTTGAATTCCAACTTTCCGACTCTACATTTTAGTATGGCACGAATAAACATTTGTGAATTATAGATAGGAATAAAAAAAAGCTTTTAGAACAAAAGAATATTTTTCTATGTGCGACTACAATCTATCTATTAATGCGTAATAATTACACACAGCAGCATTCTATGGGTATTTATCTGCAGAATTAGCGAGAGGAATGCTATTTATTGTGATTAGCATAATGACCGTATTTATTTATAAATGGATGTCTCCTCAATGCTAGTGTGCTAGGTAAGTTTGACTTTTGACTAGGAAAGAAAAAACTGAGAGTGACAATATCATGAGAGGATTGAACAATGCGTATATACTGGAATAGTTTGTATTAAGGTATATTATTATGTAGAGAGGAATTCCAAAACAATTCTACTAACTAGGATCATGTTGTTTGTGTATGGAAGAGGAGAGAAGAAAGGAGACAGTTGACATTGACAGTGGAGGAGAGAGACAAGAGAGACGACTTGGGATGAGACAGAAGAGTTTGTGTAGATACATTTCAGTTTCTGTGCGGTGATCAGATCATGTCTCTTAAGTGCCTACGACAAACACCTAAGCACAAGTTGACATTTATGACAGACACAAGCCGAGGTGCTCTCCTCTCACAATCGCTGATTCTCCTGCTGTGTGACCTTATCTTCATTCTACAACCTCAGTCCTTACATTTATATATTATACAATCCCACCATAATATGGAAAACTTATCCACCAATACCAATCATACCTTATTCACTAATCTCTATGCTAAAGATATTCATGTTTCTCGTCTCATTTCAACTCTAATTAAAAACTAGACTATCATATAGACATAAATATGCTATACGCATTATATACACATAATTTTGAATGTTATGCTCATAATGAAGCTCTTATTGACACTCTTAGACCATGGACCTTGGTACTTTCTTTAATATTATTACTATATTTATGCAAAGCGTAGAAAGAGTATCTTTTTCTCCAATTGGAAGTCATAAGGCGCCAAAAGTTGCAATATCTTTGGCGTATAACTAGTTAGTATATAATTCAATCATAAATAATTATTTTATATCGAATTGTTTCTTGTTTTCCTTCAGTTTGCTTCCAAGATGCTTACTATAAAAAATAAGAGTTAGCACTATTTTAATATACTACCCGCCTTCCTATTTAATTGAGAAAGATTCTGTTTTATTTACATGAATGTTGTTAAGACCATAGTATACCTAAAATTAGTTGGGTAGGTATCCTCCATTTGAATGCAAATGAAAGTATTAGAAGCGTGGAGGAGTGAGACTATGGTCCAACCTGTTAAATTTACGATTTGTCTAGAGTGGATTATGAGCAAGGAAGAGTAGGTTTTAGTGCCCAATTAACCTCATTTTCAATGTGAGTTGAAGCCCACCCGGTTTTGAGTGAAATAAACAGTGCAGTAGTGCCCATTCCGTTGTCTTTGCTATTCCATTGTGTCTTTTACTACTAACTGCTTTATTATGCATAAATATTTTATTAGTAACTTCATTACTAAAATAAGCATACAAAGTTTTTGACTATCACCATCTTTTTATTGCTGTAAAGTTACAAAAAAAATTAAGTAGGTACTATTTAGGGTTAGTTAAAAACTGTTAAGATATATCTTAAGTGTGTAGCCTTGACTTCAACATAGTACCTAATTGTATTCCACTTAACTTGTGGAAATAAATATGCAAAGCTACTATGCACATCGAATGTAAATGAGTTATAGTGTAGGCAAATAATAAACGAAGGTAACGAAAGCACATAAAGTATGAAAAATCTTATTACTGGAATATTTAGTTAGAGTGTGTGGATTTCGCCGCTAACCAAACCAGTAAAAGTGAAATATTTGTAGTTATTAGCATATAGTAGTATAGTGAAGGAGGAGAGAGAATCCAAGATAGATTTAGAAGGTGTACTAAATGTCGAATAATTTAAGTGTTACAGAGTTAGAGACTCTTTCGCTCTCATTTGAATAAATAAGCTGGTGGGAATGAAAGCATGAGCAAATGTAACAAACGATACTGACAGCCAGCTCTCATCATTCTCATTTCTCACCTAATTCCCAACAAAGAGCCAAATCACATACTAGCACACACTTACAATAACCATTACATAACAACTACTTACTGCCACTAGTTCAACTAACGCCATAAACTAACAGTTCCTCATTCATTCCCTCAAATTCTTTAGCCTCAGTCTTTTATTCCGATCTTCCACCCATACAAAACACCATCAACTAACATACACTGGCATTTATCTTAATGCAACAGTTTGCTTAGTTTGCAGTTACTGTCAAAATCTGTGTAGGCATGTTAGTGCACATAAAATACGCAACATACAAATTACTACTACAACTGACATGACAATAACTGGAATTTGCATTAAATTGCTACACATACTAAAAATTCATTTCCTATAGTACCGACACTAAAGTGTGGCAAAATTATTCACAAAAATCACTCTTTTCATGCTTAGCATCCAGTTGCAAGAATATTTATTGGCAAATACTAAATGGACTATGACTGCATGGCTACAGAGTAATGACTTACCCTTTGGGTCTCCATCCACTACACAAATATCAATCCTTGTACATCATTTTAAGAATCTCAACACAAAAGCTTTAAAAGGTCCATCTTAGTACTGGCAAAAAGCGGAGATCATTTATCTGCACGAAAGGTAATTAGTTAGTACATACAATAAAGACAGGTTTTTATGTACTTTGTTATGACGTCTGCATTAATATACTTGTCATTCTTTTCATAGATAGTACATATTAATGAGTGGCCTATTAATTTCCTAAAATGGAAAATATCTTCAAAAGTAATAAAACTTAATCTACATAATGGACTATCAGAAATTAAATTACAAATCTCGTCAAACACTATTGATAATTTTTTTTTCACTATTTTGCGGTTGACATTTAGTAAACTGGAATCTTTATCTACGAAAAAGTCATCCAATTAACTGAGACACTAGTAGACAATTGTTGCCCATAACGAAAGGATCTTACCAACTTTTATTGGTTGAAATTTGTACAGGTTTTAGTCATATTGTTGATAACATGGTGTTAGGGTGCCCTTAATAAGAAAGGATATGAATAAGGTTTTTCGATGATAAACTCTTGAAGACTACCTAAGGTACCCCAAACATAATTCTTTCCCTCTCCAGCTAAATGTAAGTACCTAATTGTTTCTTGTAAGCTGTAGTTTTTCCCATTGTCAGTCTTTCTCAGGACGTGGAATAGCTATCTGCTCGAATCAAAGCAGCGGGACAAAACGCTACTCCTCTCAAACAGTCAGATGTTATACTAAAAGACAGTAGGTAGACTAGACAGCTATACAAGACATTTAAAACGGAAGGGCTAAGTATGCAGGGGCTCAAGATTATCGGTCTGCCTGAATTATAGGACTGTCGTTTATTTCACATATATAGGATACTGAAGTAAAACATGTGTAATAAGGAAAGGATGTGCATGTTTTCTTGCATATTATGCAAATGCCTAATTACTCACAAGTTATTGTCAGTTATTACGCTATTACTGCCATTCATTACAAGTAGTGGAAGAACTCCATACAAGTTATTGTTGTAGTGCATGAATTTGTAGAGTGGGGGTTTGAACATTGTATATCCAGATGTTTAGTTTAGACCACATTAGTGATTTTAAAATGTCAGAGATTATTTCTTCTTTGTTTTTGGAAAGAGCTCGATACAATCGTTAAATTTGTCTTGTGTCAATCTAAGTAACCGTTCTACTCGGAATAATAAAAGGCCTATGTAGGTTGGGTTCAGTATTATATTAAGACTACGACTACATTACATTTGTTCTACATTGATGTAAATGATGATTATCAGTGTCTACTTACGTATGTAAATATTATGTGTACCTATAGTTGATAATATAGTAGTCACGCTCAAACTGCAGTTGTCTGTAGCCATTTAATGGAATGATCAATCTTTGCGGTAAGTGTCAATTGACGTCTCCATTATCTCAATGATGGATTAAAAGAATTGTCTTAAATACAGTTTGCAAAATCAAAGCCGTTATTCACTTAAGAATTTTATTCAATTGAACAGAGGAAAGAGAAATACACCTACAGATGGAATATTGAACCACATTCCACACACACGGCCATACAATCACAAAAGTGCGAAATAAATATCTGTTGTTCAGGGATGTCTGAGGTAGATAGGTAATAACTTATCCGTATACTTGATTAGCAAAAGCACTATTGTACTTATGCCGAACTGAATGCAAAGACCAAACTGAGACAAGTACACAAGTTTTTTGAAGCCCCATTTAGATGTACCACTGATTAAAATAGAATACATTAAAGCAAAATGGAATCATGGAGGATGCAGAGATGGTGAAATTGATTCAATAGTTTTATCACTTCATCTGATTTTGCAACACATTTATAATGTTCGTCTCTTCATTGTCTTTGTGGTTTAGGCGAAAGAAAACATTGTAAGACAAAGACAAGAAGGTTGTTAAATATGGCTAGCTTTCTTACGCTTGAAAAACATTAACGTAGGTTTATCCAATTTCCATTCAAATGGACTTAAAAGATGATCAGCAAGCCATTTCAGTATCTGCCTACCTACATTCACTAGACATCGTGGTAAGCCAGACGGCAATATGCCTCCACTTTAAATGGTAACTCGTTTTGTCCTGAACCCGAAATCTTCATGCCTCGTTTTATTCCAGGGATGAATGGAATTACCATCTAATGAGATTTTTTCATTTCTTTAACCATACAAACGAAAGAATGTATGAATAAATGTGGCTGCAAATTAAAACCAAAGTTTAGCACAGATACTCAGTTTGGAAGACTGCCAAAAAATAATTTTAATTTGCACACTTATAAAAATATCCAATTACCTGTTGATTTTTAACAATAAATACTAAATGTGCTAACACCTTATAACATGTAAATTGTAACTATCTAAGCATCTATAACTAAGTACTGAATTAACTGCAAAGGATGCGTATTCAGTTTGTGAGCTTTGAAAAATTCTTCGAAATTATTTTGTAAGCAGTTCTAATGCTTGCAATAAATTATTTATTTATTTTCATGGAGTTTATTTACTTAAAGCAAAATTTTCAAGGCCATGTATACTAAAATGATGGTTATAATACACAGTTTGTACATAGCCCCTGCCAGTCACAAGTATAATGAAACTATTAGACAAAACCTTGACACTGTATTAGTACAAATGTACTATTATGCCCATATTATGTCAATAGTACAAACTAGGAATGCAGTCTCACATAATAGAAATTTATTTACCAATAGAATTGGTTAAACAAATGATTCTGATCAAATGCAAGTTGTGTAACTGAACAGAAGCCAACAAGTCACAAATAAGTGACTCATTGTCAACTAAGCAGATCTGATCTGATATGTTCATTTACATTTGTGTAAATGGGGTGGAGGATCTCTGAAAAAGGCTCAATCTCAACATCAACCATAAGAAGCAAAAAACTTACAGGCTAAAGACTATCTTCAGAGTATACAACCAAGATATACAAGTGCCATAGTATTATACGTACTTACCTTAGGCACAATTTCAACTTGCACTAACAAGGAGTGTGTAGACGCAAGAAGCCTCATGGACATGAGAAATACAAATAGATACATGCATAACGATAAGTCTTGTACCATCTCGTTACTATTAAACATCTTGAAAGTAATCTACACTTACCAAAGTAGCATAAAAACCTACTGATTTGATTTGGGTAATTTGTAAGTGTTGGATATTTGGGATGTGGAATGTAAGTTTTCTCATTCAAATGAATTGACTTAAACGTAATGGCCATATATATCACCAATAGTATTACTAGAAAACGCAATAAAATGTCAATTTTTGAATAAATCATGAATAGTTATGTAGCGAAGCACTTTGCTGATGATATATTATCAAAAAACGTGCAATGAAGATCATACTGAAATGAAATCATAGAAATGTGCTCAAAAATTAATTTAGGTATTCAAATAATTACTACAGTATAAACGAGAAGTGAGACATTAAGCTAATAATTCGGCTAATAGCTACACATAAATGAGGCTTTGCCTTGTGCCATGTATGGAAGCCAACTCTAATTCTATGACTATGAAGTCACCACCTAATTGTCATGTTTTAATTCATGGTTAAAATAAAGCTTTAACTCCAATTGCTGTTAAATGCTCGTTAAACGATTAAATCTTAATGCGTGATAAGAATCAAAAATTACAGGATTAACTTTAAAAAGTACATTAGTATATAATTGTATCATAGTAACTGTTTGTACAATTTTATGTAAAAACTGATACACATATTTAGTTACTTTGCATTACCATAATTATTGATGGTAAAACTATTTAACCTTCTTCAATGAATTATAGGCATACCAAAAAATATTAAAGTTTAGATAAACCTTGAAAGGCTAAGAAACTAATTGTTGCCTTATTTACCTTTATTCAGGAATTGTAATTAGTTAATTGGTAATATTATTCTGGTGGCGTAATACATTTCAATTTTTTATGTGTATGTCTGTACGATCAGTATATTTTCTAGAATCTATGTCATTGTAATTTAATGATTGGTTGATATATAAGTCAGGCCTAGAAAATCAGATATGTGCCACTATGGATGGACGTTTTTATTTATACAAAATCATCAAATAATATTTCAGCACATACATAAATAAATAGCGAATTTCGTTTATGCAAAATGAAATCTTTCGTATGCAAGCCGTATTAAATATAACAATTTAAAAAAACAACAAAATATTCCAGGAGATGGATAATTACTAAGCGCATATTCTTGCGTCTGTCTTCATATTAATGCAACGTGTCTTATTAGAAATAGCTTTAAAATTACACATACCTACAGACAACTTAAAAACTGTTTTAATAAAGCATCAAAAAATAACTTAATTTTTGCAAATGAATCAGAAATAGGTATAAAATTACGAAATACAAATGTGCATATTAATCATATTGCATACAGACAGTGGAATGTGTTTGAAAATTATCTACTAAGTACATTTGACTCTGAAATCGAGAAATAGGAATGGATGGATTCAAAGGGGTAAGCGTATCTGTAGAAGATGATAGTGAGGCTAAGTAGATGAAATGAGACGCAGGTACTGTAATGCAATACAATCTAATCCAACTGATGAAAGTGAATGAGACAGCCAGATATTTCGTACTCGGAAAAAAGTGGTGGATGGGTTCCTATTTATACCAAATGACCGGACTGATTCTGAGCCTTTCCACTAAGCTTATATGACAAAACAAGTTGTTACTACTATTAAAGTACACTAGAGTGATGTAAGTTTAATATTATAGTTAATAGTAGGTAAGTTGTACGACAAAACGTGGATTTGAGGATGAGACAAGAAACTGTAGTCCGGCTGGTTTGGCTTAGCTCTGCTCCTGCTCTTGAATTGTGCTGCGTTGTATAACTGCTGGACGAAAGAACCAAAGACAGAATGCCTAGATAGAAATGGTACTAAATCCACTAGGAATGCTCTTATATAGGTTTATAGTGCGAGGAGTTTAGTTGTGTGAAGCTGCAGGTGACACATGACGAAGTTTTGACATTCAATGTCCAAATTTGGTCACACGCTTGCAAGGGGTCTCTCGCCAGCCAGTCAACTCAACCAAAGACGGCCAAACTGAGAGAGTCAGGAAGGCATAATCAGGAAAAGTCATAATACTACTTATACTCTATACTCATCTAGTAATGCATCTTGAACAAGTTCCAGATCTTGAGCAGGGAAGCTGTGCTCACTCATTCACTATCATCATATCGTCCAAATATCTATCTCTGCCTTCAATGGAGAAAGAAAGAAGAGTGCAGATAGCTCCAAAACGCTTGTTTGGCTTGGCTCGCTTTCCAAGGTTCTTTATCCACTTCTCTTTTACAGGGTCCTTCAATACAATTTCTCCATTCTGTTGCATTCGTTATGAATTTCCCAACTATTTCAATTCAATGTTATAACAATACTATGTTTTCAAATCACCATATTGTCCTGAAGAAACTTTAAGTAGTTAAAAATTAAATAGAAGCAATTAAACCTCATTGTCATTGCAAGTTTGGATTTTAATATAACTAAATTTAAGCTTCATTATCAATTGGATCAAATTTTTTAAATTTATGGCAGTAAAATTAATATCTTAAAATAATCTTTACTCTACATAAACGTAAAGTGGGACATGTGCATGGAATTCTTTTACTATTCTTGTATAAAAGTTTGTATATATGTCCGTAATATTTTGTAATTAATGAGTAAGGACTATACTATCACTAGTGAGTTTGTTCTACATTTCAACACGCTTAGATATCAAAAATTGGTGTAATAAAAAAATCAACGGTCTATGAAATTCCGGCCAATATGCAATCGCTAGAAATTTACTGATTTCAACATTTTTCTAGCATATTTTATGTGCTAGGATTCAACTAGTAACAATATAAAAACCGTTTGAAATGTATAAAGAGTGAAAGACAATTAAGTAATGCCAAGTAAATGAGGTATTTAGTATTGGTAGGGTATTTAATGCCTAGAAAGTAATGTGGTGTGGTTTTGCCGTGTATAGTAATTCTTGGATGGTTGTAGTCAGAAAGTCACAATGAGAAAAGGAAGAAGAAGAGCGGAAAAAATGAGAGAATTTATGGTCATAGTTAGTTTTAGAAGTTCGGTTCATTTGAGTGCAGTGGTGGAGAGAGAGGAGAGTTTGTAAAGGTGAAGAAAAAATGATAACCTCTAACAACGTAAACATACCCATAGCTGATAATAATAATATGGATTTAATTAGGAGGTGGATTTAAGCAGCACACCAGAGAGTACTTGATACACACATTGCTCCTGAGCTGGGGTTTTAAAGTTAGTCTGCAATTGACTCACTCCCTTTGCGGTCAACATCAACCACATTATATGTACTTGGGACTATATAAACTGGAACCATTAGGAATTATGTACCATTTGACTGCAAATGTTCATCTAAAGGAAGGAGTCACAATAGATTCATACCTATTTAGTGGGAACCAAGAATAGAATATGATAGCATTAGTACCCCACATGGTTCCCTGTATGGTCACCTTATGAAGTACAAAATGAGATATTTCAATAAAGCGTTTTTTGTTTCACTTGTTCTTACTGTGTGAGGAGGATATAAAAATTAAGAAACCTTGTGCTTGCCATGAGTGCACTTTTGATGGATATATTGCCAAAATACCAAGTTTTCCCCCAGAAGTTGTCTATTGATGATTAATGCAGTTCTAAGTGCATTAGACCTACCTATTGCAAAGAAATAGTGACTGCATGGTGAGTGTGTGTTGTGTTAACACTAACCATAAACATTGGGAATTAATAGATAGATAGAAAAGACAAGTTGGGAATGATGTACGAAGTGAATTCCGCTGCGGCGCCGAAATTTAGGAACTGGCAGATTTAATATGGAACTGCAATGGGCTGAAGGGCAAGGCAAAGAGCGACTCTCGACTGTCATAAACATGTCAATAGTAGCTTCTTTTATTTTTACCCAAACCCTATCTTTAGATATTCACATCACATAGCTAGACTCAAGTCAACCAAGGAAATTACCATTCACCACCGTCACATCATATCAACACCAAAAACCAAACTAAACAGCTCGATCTCTCTCTTCTTTCGGTAGACTTTCATTCTCCATGCATCCAAATTCCATCTCATCATAATATATACACACACCAACACTTCTTGCTCTGTCTCATCCAAACTCAGCCACGCACAGACTGCAACCACCACGGATCCTCTTCTAGGATTTCTATTACATGTACATAGGTAGGTAGAAAGGTAGGTAAGACCCAACTATTAAACTAACTACTCACTTTTCTAAGTGCTACGATATTTTTATATCAACTATATTTAATATAAGCACGAGATGCAAAGCACACAAAACTCTGTCTACAGACTTGAGATCCGAGGAGTTGTTTTGGAAAACAAAAAACAGACTTAGCTTAGAATCCTTATGTATCGGTAATGTATGCAGAATTAAAAGTTGTTTCATTTCTATTCATGCATCTTTGACTCTGACTGCTCTCTGACTGAATATGCATGTAAGCTGGGGGATTATAGAAAACCCGCCATCATCAGAGTCTATTGCGGGTAAACTCCTGCCACATAAACTTCAGCCTCTAAATAACACACTGGACGGATGCATTGAGGAAAACTAGCCAACCATAACCATAATACTACCCCAAAAGTTATTGTTTTTCTGCCAGATGTTACTACTAGGTGCATTTGAGTAAATATAGATCAGTTTATCCACCTCGACCAATTTACTTACACCCCCAGCACAAATAAATTACTTTCATGTCCTGGATAAATTATAAATAAGTAGTATCACCAATTTGCAGATGGTATACCTTGCGGAAAGTCAAATTATTTTCCTAGTGCTTCTATAAATACATACAAATAAATAACTAAATAAACTTTGAAGGATCTGGGTCTACTTCTCTTGTCAAGGAGCATTTTTACACTTTACACCTACTTTCAATTGTATAAATATACTCCTTTTCGCCCCAGAAATCAATGTTTGAAATTTCGTTATATTCTATCTCTATCATGTACACTATCAATATTTGTCTGAATAAATATCTGTTTTTTGTACCTCGCAAGTAGTACTTTTTCTGCAAAATATTTGCAAAAGGAAATGATCCTACTACATTAATCTTGTTTCGTGTTAGTTTATGATCAACCAGCTAGTAATAAAACATTTGAGTTCAGATGAGATATGAGATAAAAGGGATAGTAAATCTTTCGGCCTTCGTTATGCAATATGCAAATAAAAGCTGACGGTTACACCAAGTGAAATTGACTGATATCGTGCAAATTTAGCCATACCTGATGATTTCTATTTTTTAAATCGGCATACCGTGTATTATGTCAGTGTGTGGCAAATATTAACTACATCATAGTTAAGTTAGCAGGTTTAACTTGTATAGTTAGATTTTGGGCTCCATCCAACTAAAAAGTGTGTTCATTTTATTTAAGTACTTAGCTTTTACTGTAAATTGAAAATTTATTTTGCACTTTTTCCTTAGTCAATATAAACAGCCTTAATCGAGGGAGTTTCTCAATATAGCTAGCTACCTTCTATATTTTTCCTATTTCCAGTGCAATAATACGACAAAAGTTAAAACATGAATATGAATATGGCTATGCAATGCAATTATGCGAAAATATTTTTATTGTTGCATAAATGCTGCTGTAAATAAGGGTTGAGATTTCCATATACTTCTGTATAAGTAGTTTTTTCGATTAGATTCAATTATGTAAAATGATGGTTAGGGATGTACGAGACAGTATATATGGTAGTGTAATCATTTAAATCATGATAACATGATGATTGGGTTGAGCAGTATCTGTTGACTAGTAGAAGATGGTCTATCCCGTTAGCTGCAATAGTAATCTATTCGGTTAGCTACTTAGCTGCTGCTATAAGAAGGTGGATGGAGGAATGTGATGAGAATTGAGAACGGTTGAAGTAATGCAGGGTGATCTGATTGCCTATTCATTATTAAGAAGTGTTGACGTTAATAATAGTGTAAGATGGGATTGTAGGGAAGCGAGTGAGATGGAGAGACCGAGAGCGATTAATCTTAAGATTCATTGAATATGCCACTACACGGATGACATGTCAAACGTCAAGATTCTTTTCACAGATTAGGATCTGAGTGCTTCTCATTCTGGCCAAAGAATCCTCCTTTCTACGTCCCTCTCCACAAATCTATTCCCACTATCTCCCTACCACTTACAATATTATGACTGCATTTCAGTCAGACTTCAGACTGACAATCAGTTACTCACTCCGTCCCTCAGTTTGTTTTATATACACTTGATAGCTCTAATAAATACATATTATATACATCCTCCACTTATTCCCTCTCCATCCTAATAAGCATTACTAAAACTATATTAATTATCACATTAGTTTATCTACAGGAATACTGATTAGCAATGGGAATTACAGGAAAATGGCGTGATTTACAATTCTTCTCATCTTGTCAATTTAATTGTTACAATAATTTAAATGTCCATTTAACTTTTTTATAGCAACCTACTGTATGAAAGTATTTGCCACTCACAGGTAGTTTACTTTAGAATGCAACTACAAGAAAGGAGAGAGAATGATTTAGGTTCTTCGGTTATTTACTAATTTTTTATCCCATTGTTTTTACGCAGTCTACAAAAAGTACTTACCAACAATTATCTGTTCAATACAGTAGGTAGCTATCTTTGTACTTATAATATTCAATGTATAGCTATTGACTACATATTTCAAAGACTTGTTATATAGCTAGAGTTTTTGGGATAGGTTAATTATCCAGAGCAAGAAGGATGGTTACAGGAAAAATGTTCGGCTGGTTGATTAAGTTAGAGAATCTGGAGGGCCCAGGCTACAATGTATCGTCCCAGGCTATTTATTTTGATGTGGGTGGACATGATGTTCACCTTTGAGGCTGACATTAAATTGGCTTTAGTGCAAAGGTCATGTTTCTCCAGTTGTACAACAAACGACATTCATACATGTGTGTGGTAAACTCGGTAAATATAACTATAACATATCAGGTAGTCTATGTACAATGATGCTAATACACTTAAATGCATGCATTTACCGAGCACGATCGTTTTATGGAAAAAAGGAACGAGACTGGCCAGGGTTTATGTGCATTACATAAATGTCTTACCTTTTGCCTTAAGTGTACCTGCATTTGTGGCTTATCTCTTAGAAATTTATCCTATTGGATATATTTAACCAAATTCTTTTCCACAAAGCTATCTTATTTCCATGTATTGTTTAATTTTTAGCTCACACATAGTGATAAATGATAATAAATAAATGGTACAGTACATGCTGCATGAATAAAGTATGTAAATTGTTTGTATTTCTCCTCGTGAGGTTCAAAATATTCTTTACAAGTCCTTGAGACGTTTTTGTCTGCGTGCAATATGGTAAGGTATGCAATAAGAACCAATGCCATGCAAATGCTATAATATGGTGAACAGAGAAGAATGTTAGCGATAGAATTGTCCGAGCGACCTGGAGACCCTGCGCTGTTTTGTGTGCCAACTGCCAAGCCAACAATGGACTTTGGCATCATATTCATCATTTTAGCTGTAATCACCGTAAATTCGTAGAAAGACATATTTTATCCGACGCTCATTGCAAAGGGTCACTCAACTCCGCTTTCAGCTGCATTTTATCACATTAATGTACCTATTATAAATGCATAAAATAACTAAATTTAGTCGCTGGATTTTCAAAATCATGCTATACCCTCAGAAATAGTTTCCCCATCATTAGTAATAGTTAGAATAGTAGAAATGTCTATTTGCTCTATTCGGGTGTGTTACTTTGTACTAATGCATTTATCGGTGGGATAATGCAGTAAAATCGTATTGTAAAACGGTAAGGATTGACATTTATTAGGGTTAATTGTGGTTTTATGCCATATGCTGGGCATATCTTCATTTCAGCATGAAAAAGCTGAATGGAAATATCAAACAGTTGTACAAGGACGTTGGTTGGTGTGATAGGGAATTTTGATTTCATCTTTCCAACAAAGTACGCTGATTGAGGATTTGGTTAGAAATCCATCATGTGTCAAAAAAGCCAGGGCTGTAAAGATCCCCACACAATCTGTGCTCACGTTTAACAATGGAGACTCATGTTTCTACAGCGGTTATTGTAGCACTCCTATTATGTCACATTAACACCAGAAGAAATCTTGTGACAGCTCAAAAGATTGACAAATGAAAGTTACACTGAACTGGTTGGAAGAGTGGAGGCTCAGCTCGTGTTTTACATTGGACATTTTTTCGCTTCCTATTTTTCCCAAAACAAGTCTGGATCAAAGAGAAACGAGAAACCTGGGAAAATTCTCGCATCTGGTTCGATCAATCAAACGTCTCATCTCCACGTGTGTGACAAATCTTTTATGTACACTAAAAGTTTATCCCATTACATAGATTGTGGGCCGTGTGCGGCCAATTAAGGGGGCACACACTCGCCTATTTTTATCGTCACTTATCAATCCATGCCTCGTTCACTTGAGTTAATCACCTCCTACTTTTTTGCAACCTATTTTAATATAGCATTTATTGGTTTAGTTGCAATTATGAGTCATGAGTCCTTTATCTGGACTTTTACATGTATTAGTATAGCTTTAGCTTGTACATTTGTTAACTATGATGAATTACTCGCATAATGCGTTTGTGCTTTTGAAAATCGACATTGCAATGCAGGAGGTGACTTGCTAACTTTACTTGTTAGCTGGTAGTCATTTGAGAACGACGCTGGAAATATTTGTCGTTAGGCTTCGTCGATTCAAAGGCTATAATGACAAAAGTTTTCATTGTATGGCAACATCGTAAAACAATTTTTTAAATCATTTCTAAATGTTTTTGGAAAATAATAAATAGCAGAGTTAAGATAGTGAACCTGACAAATACATGGCAATTAAAACGTTTATTAGCCTTCATTATTGCCCTTTTCCTTCTGACAAAAAATTGCATTATTAATTTAATAATAGCTAAACTACTATTTTAATTTTGTTCAAATGCTTTCTGCTTAGAACAATTGAATTGCTTTCTTTATTATCATTAGAAAAGTAAAACACAGTTTTAAAAAATTGTGAATGGTAGACCTATTTTCCATTGATTTTTTTTAATAAACGACCATTTTTGTTCTAAATAACGTTACCTAATAATTTAAATCCATGAAATTTATGAAATATTGTTTAATTTCTTCGTAGTAAAGTAATTGAAAACATTTCTGTGAGTAAAATACTTTTTAAAATATTAATTAAATGTAGTCTCTCGCACCAGTGCAGTGGAGCAATGTAGATGTTATATTATGGAGATAATTTGCACATCTGAGTCAACGTATCAGCATTTGTTTGGCTATATAGAGAGAGGTAAATACTCCAAAAATTGTTAATGGAAATGGCAAATCTCTCATATGGCATAATAAATAGTATCGTGCATAGCATTAAATGCTAATACTGGTGTATAAAATGTGGTCATAGTGGTAATGTTAGTAGGATTGCTGTGCTAAGAAGCAGTACCCATTTGACTAACGGTTATGTATGTTTTTATGCATTACACGAGACTGGAGAGATAAGCAATAATAAATATTAATGTTCTTTTACCTGTGTAGCCGTTGTTGGATCCTTTAAGTATAGAGATAGACATGGTGAGTTGAAGATTTAACATAATAAATATTTCGGTTTACAGTAAATGGTAGTCAGTGGTATTACATAACATACCAACATAATAATATAATATTAGTGGTGTGTACATTGCTATTGTGTTTCAATTCAAGAGGCAGGGAAGCTGCATCTCCCAATGCAGCCTCTACCTCTCCATCGACAATAAAATGATGAAAAACTCAGCGGGAGATTCTATAGAAGATATTCCATGACCTACGAGTACATTTTCCATCACTCCAGTGCAGATATATATTTATGTAGGCACGGGAGATCATCATGCACCTACTACCTTCGTTAGGTAGTCAGGAGGCAGACAGGGTAGACTGACGCGCTAGACAGATATTATTACGATTGGATCATTATGCTCTGGGGAATGTCAAAATAGTCCAAGTGCCTCTGAGTTATTCCCCAAATACGAGTCCATTACTTTCATTCACCCTTCCACTTTCAGTTTCTTCTATTCAATACAATAAACTGCTATGAGTATACTTATACATAACGTTATTGCAATGTTCTTACAGTTACACTTACCATTGCGCTTGTGGACCTTTATTACGCTTATGATCTGGCTTGAACCTTTCCTCATCATTTCAGGGATCCAGGTTGACAACCATTCATACCAAAATACATTATGGATTATACTATTAACAATAATAAGTATGTATTAACATAAATACATTACCTAATATTTTATACCGCCATTTCGATTCACATTACTCTACAGTCAGAGGTTGGGGAAATAAATATCTCACACACAAATGACACATTTATTTATATGGCATCATTCCTGGATTACCAGTCCCAATAAGGTCAAAATATTTTAAGTAGCTTTAATTCAGTCCTCGATTATACACAAAACAAAACATTCTACTCGCATACTCTTTAAACATTTAAAATGTCGTATTCAGAAATAAAATTCATACAAAGCTTTTATTAACAACAAATAAAACTGAATATAATGAAATCAATGAAGTTTTTGATTATCATTGTTTTGGCAGATTATAACCAATTACCTTCACTGATACAACGCCAACACTTACTAAAAATAATAATAATAAGTCGAAGACTTTTTTCTTTATAAAATTTAGAAAAATTATGGAATAATATGTTTTACCTTTTGTTTTACAATTTAAAATCGCAGTTTGTTTTAACCTTATAAATATTTTGCGCAATTTGTGTTGAAGTTATTTTTATTGAACAAGTAAATAGTAAAATGTGTGGTATTGGTTGGTATTGTGTTGGTATTTGGTTCTTGAGACATAAACTATTACATTGCTTTCTCTCAATGTTTTTGGCTATCTCACTAAGAGTACTTAATGGGTGTCCTAGTCCTTTGGGGCTTATTTCAATTGCCTGAATAAATCATTTCCATATCATCAACGGATTTATTTATGTTTCACTGTGTAGAGAATTGCCTTATATATGTACAACATACCCACCGATAATGTGTTTCTATGAGTCAAGATTGCCATTTGCGTATTTACAATTCATAGATTTAGGGTAGCATGTCTAAATGTTGACAATAGAAGTATGGGTAAGATCATTATAATTGGTTTCAGTTTAATGCATAAAGAGTCTGAATTGAAAATAAGTAGTTATAATTGAAAGTTGAGCAACCTTTTTAAGGAGAGGTTAAGATTGTGCATTGTGGATTAAGTCGGATATAATCTAGAGCCTCACGCCTGCAAGTGTAGTCGTGAAGTATAGGTATATTATAATTTAGTTCAACAAAATATAATCACGAATTTGGCTGTGCAACGATGTTTATATTGTATGTAATGTTTCTTATTACAATTGTGTCTGCTCTCTCATCTATGTTAGACAAGAATACGTGTTTCTATTTCTCAATGTGTAAGGAATTGTCTTAATTTCAACGGGTGGGGTCAATTCATCTCACAAGACTCGGGAAAGAAAAACAGATCTTTATCGGAACGTCACCCTCTCAGTTCGTCACTAATGTAGCGTAGGCCCGTGTGAAGGCAAGAGCATCCTCCCCGTACATCTATATAGAGAGAGAGCAGAGATACAATTTATGACAGTATGACATTAGGCTATATATATAGAGGATAGTAGGAGGAGATGCTCCAGAAAGAATTCGTTTGCATTAGCATGTGCTGGTAGTGCACATTGCAGAGTCAATTAATTAACATGACATGACACGTCTGTGTAATTGAGGTTTGGCTGTTGGTTGCAGAAGAGAGTGCGACGACGGAGAACGAGATCCCTGTGTTCCACAGTACCACAATCTCAACCACGTTGAGACCCCAACACAAGGAGAGTCTCATCGCCGAGTCGATGAAGAAGAAGCGACTTCTCAAGTTCCTCAGACACTTCCGCCTGGATTTTTCTAAATTCGACACAACTTGCATGAAACGAGAAGGACGTGGGATACAAGCCCCGCCTGTCCCCAACGCTCGCATCACTAAATACACGAGGCAAGGGCGACTATCTCGCCAGACTCATCACTTTTGTCTCTGCTTTCAATACTATGATTATCATTCAATTATGTCGCTTCATTCTGTCTGCCCAGCTCTGCCCTGACCTCACCTGAATTAAATCTCTTTCTCCTTGTCGCATGTCATCCTCACTATCATCTTCTCTTACCGTTTCTTTACTCCTATAATTACCATATCAAACACCAACTCTCTCTTCGACAATGTCTCTTCAATCTTCTATTGTCTCGCTTCACACTTCAAATGTCCGAGGGTGACACAGTCAATGATCTATCCAAACCTATCTATCTCATTTTACTTAACTTTCAACCACTATATTTTAACATATTCTCGGGGATCTTGTTTGTGATAGACATGTCATCATTAGTAGCTAATCCAGATATTGACATAATTAATAGCTTAATTATATCATTTTCTTTTCTTAATTGTCTACTAATATTATCGGAGAAGAGTAATGATAGGCAGAGGGCTATTGAGTATAATATACTACATTAACACATTTACACTCTGGATACATTAGAGTGTAAACCTATTTAAATGCTAAAATTATTTTTCGAGTTCCATGTTAAAGCTTCATCTATACTATATAAATGGATTAGCACGTTTTTGTTGAACTGTTAAATGTTTTGTGATGTAGACGACGAAATCGTACGAGGCCGAGGAATCACTATGCGATGGCGATGTATGAATGCTTGGATGGGTATGAGTTTCCCCCCGAGTCGGCTGACCGGATGTTTTGTTCTCGGAATAAATGGGTTGGACCGACTCCTGTGTGTCTTCAAAAAGGTGAGGTCATGGTCTCCTACTGAAAGTACCTGACTCAAGTTGAGTAGTGACTAGATAGTAGTTGAGACGAAAGGATTTTTTTACTAGTTATTGAATGATCGCATCCTCAGCTCATTACCTCTAAAGCTATAGCGAGTAAATATGCAAGTATTAACTAGATAAATAGTGAGTAATACGGATTTAAGTATAGGGAGGGATTATTATTCCGAAGAAACTTTAATGTAGGCTTTTGCCACATAAAGTACGTGTCTAATGGTGCATGGTATTTATTTCCTGGAATGCATCTTAAGACTAGGATAGAATTAATTGTGGAAAGTCTGTGTAAATTGGAGTCGACTGGCAGATAAGTAATTGATGCTGATTATCGAGGTGTTATTTATGGATCTGATTGCACACATCATCACAAAATTTAGTGTTGTGAGATGAAGTGTGAAAATTGCAGCTTGAGATGATTAATCAGGTGAAAATTACAAGGTTGATGGAGCAAAGCAAAAAAAAGAGTTTCCCTCTCCGTTGTTTAGCAGTCTACACTTTTTGAATAAGTTAGACGCACTTTGTTGTCTGTAGTCTAGGTAGATAGTGGTTAAACGTTACGGGCGGGCTCCTGCTCCTAATCATTCAGAAAGAAGATGTGGCAATGGGAGTGCGAGTAGGATTACCCGTTATCCTTTTAAAGATGTTCGTAACTCATTTGCTCTAACCATTTCATGGTGAACATGTAGATAATTTTTGTGTGTTACGACGACGGAAACAAATATCTTTTGAAGAAAAGGGAGCAGCTACGTGTAATGTCTCAAAAGTAACAACCTAGACAATATGAAGCTCAAAAGGGTTTTGCTATTTTAGGAAGCATCGACGAGTCTGAATGTTTTAAATGCGAACAAATCTGTTCTGTGGATGAACATGGAGATACTAATGTCACTTGTTCCTGCTACTCTGGCTACGAGATGATCAACGGGACATGCCAGGACTATGACGAGTGCGCTGTCAACAACGGAGGATGCAGTGGGATTTGTTTTAATAAACCCGGCTCCTTTCAATGCTTCTGTCCATCAGGATTTCAAGTTGGGCCGGATGGAAAAAACTGCATTGATAGAAATGAGTGTCTTTTGCGAAATGGGCACGGACCTTGTCAAGACAGTTGTATGAATAGTCCAGGAAGCTATAGTTGCAGCTGTGAGCGAATTGCTGGCACTCGACTTGCAGCCGACAAGGTATACTTTCTCATTTTGTATTGTGGCTAACGAATTTTGTCAGATTTATTGATATGAATTAGGAAAAGGGTTAGTTAGGTTTACTATCATTTGTAAACGATTTGGAAATGTTTCAACAATCTAGTATCTCTTTATGACAAATTTTACAATTTTTTATCATTAAATGATTTCTTATCAAAAATAAATACATTAATCTTCATTTCTGTCATGTTCTTATTCCCCATGTTCTTAAAATTGACATAAAAAGAGACACGTACAATATTTTCTGTCCATAATTACATGTTTAACTACATAAAGTGTTTCCTGGTTATTTATTCTTATACTTATTCTCGTTTATAGTATTGATAGCCACCAATCAACAGTATAAGAATACTTTTTATCCCACTCTCGAGAGTTAACTTGTCTGCCAAACTCAGTAGGTAATGATTTATTATTGGCAGGAATTCAGCTCAAAACTCGAAATGGATGCGGAAATCACGAGTTTTCTGTTTCCGTACTTACCCGTTTGTTTTTTCCCTATAGCATTCTTGTGAGGATATCAACGAGTGCAATGAAGACAACAATTTCGGCTGCAGTCACATGTGTCTCAATACTTTTGGCAATGCATTCTGTGCCTGTCCCTCAGGACTCATCTTATCTCCCACAGACTACAAAACATGTCTCTCCGAACAGACAGAAACTCCTCCAGAGAATCTGGAATTGCAGAACACCGTCGACTGTCCCCCGGGCTCTACTCCTGATGTCGACAACTCCAGAATTTGTGTCGAGCATGAAGACTGCACTGTCGACAATGGAGGCTGTGACCACCTTTGTGTCCCTTCGGGAACCTTTCGCTTCTGCTCTTGTCGCTCTGGTTATGAACTCCTTAATGAAACCGCTTGCGTTGATGTCAATGAGTGTGAACAGGAAAACGGTGGCTGCGATCAAATCTGCCTAAACATTCCAGGAGGTCACCTCTGCGATTGCAACAATGGCTACCAACTCTCAGACGACAAGAAATCTTGCATAGGTTTGCTAAATGCCAATTAACTAAACTGTCTCTCTTCTTTCCTTATTTCAATTGAAAATAAAATTTGGAATTCATCCTTGGAAAACTGTCCTTAAATAATCTATGCTTAACCTGATTTTATAAATAGAGCGTTTTCTTTTCAAACTTTGAGATTTTAAATCTTTAATTAAATGGATTAAAAAACATCCACAAATTCCTAAGCTTTGGTATTCTTATGAAGTGCAAGGTGTAAAATCAATTTCATCTTTCAAACAAAACTGGCTACTGCTTATTACTTCGTTAAGCGTTAACCAAGTCGCTTTATGGTTACAACTTGCTAAAATAGGATGTATGTTGACATGTTCGGTGAAGAAAACTTTTCTCTATTTTAGTCTTTTTTATTTCAGCCGACTAAAATGGCTTGTATGGCAAAAGTGTTCAAGGTCAATATGTAAATTTGGTTTTTATTTTTGCTAGTGGGTAAAAATGAATTTAGTCTTTCAGCCAATACTTGTTTAGCCAATGGCGAACTGACTCTAGATAGGAAATCAATTTTTTGTTTTCAAATTAGGAAAGAGTTGTGAGGAGTTACCACATTTGCCAAATATGTCTGGATGGGAGTGCGAGCACAATGACTTAGGAGTTCAGCCTTCGGAGAGCCATAAGCCAGTGATAGGAGCAAAATGCAAACCCCGATGTCTTGCAGGATTCAGTCTACATCGTCTTGGAGATGGAGGCTTTGATGGATTTGTGAAAGAGGCAGAGAGTGTAATTACTTGCAGGGAGAGCGGAAAGTGGTCGAGAGAAGACCTGTTGACAAATCCAATGCAATGCATCTCATCGAGCTGTAAGAAGCTGCCAGAACCCAAACACGGCTCTTTGTTTCCTGACACTTGTTTGTCTGACAACGTGCCACTGAACAGCCAATGTCTCGTCTTGTGCTCACCCGGTTTCTACCCAAAAAACGGCAGAATGAGAACTTGTTCTAAAGGCTTTCGCTGGTTCCCCGAAGATAATCCGCTTTGTATCCGGTTACCTCCTACACCCCGACCCTACATTCATTGTCCCTCTGATGTAGAAGTCGACCTCAAACCTGGACAGTCATCATCTTATGTCAAGATCCCTCAACCTCAAGCTAATATGGATTGGTACAGGTATGAGACAGTTTTATACTTATTATATCACAATGGCTATTCACCCATTCCAGGTATAGTTCACAGTTCACTATAGTATGCAGTGATTGACTTGACACGGTTTACTGCCTCTGTACTTCGGCGTGTATTTAGATTGTATAATTTGATAAAAAGGGAGACTTTTTATTTCTATTGTGACACAAAGCTGAAAGAGCGTGTAATTGGCATGTATTCAGTCAACTACAAGGAATTATGTGCTTTACACACTTTGACACTTGGACTAAAAACTAAATGAACATGGTGTAGTTCATTCTGTGGGCACATGTCTATTTAACACTGAAAAAACTTCTTTTGTTGCATTAATAGGTATGTAGAAGCTGATCCACCCTGGGCCAAGAATTTGGAATGGGATGTTCCTGCGGGTGTCACCCAAGTCGTCTTTACAGCACGCAGCCCTATATCCAATGACACTGCCACTTGTCACTTCAAAATACACGTAGTTGGTAAATAATTTTTAGCCAATAATGAATATCCTATTGTTATTTATAATTTGCATATTACTATTATGGTCTTAATTCTTAAATAATAATAATTCTTCTATTAAATTCAGATAAAGAGGCGCCACGCGTACAAGGATGTCCAACATCTTTTGAGATACGGCTGAGTCCTGGAGAAACAGCTCGAGAGGTTTGGTGGTCGGAGCCCAAGTTCACTGATAATGTGAAATTGCATTATGTACAACAAAGTCATTCCCCTGGTCATCTGATGTCCAGAGGGGCCCACCATATCAGTTTTATTGCAGGAGACGCCGAAGGAAATAAAGCCCGCTGCTCGTTCACTATCACCGTCCATGGTCATTTTTTATATACTTTATCCTAATTAAAACAAACGTGCCTAGGATTTGAGACATCTCATTAATTGATTGACTAATTGATGAAAATGTATCTGTGCCACAGGATCAGAAGATTATGAAATGTCAGACTACTCGTTTTACTCGGGTTCGAATTCGTACAGACACATGGTAATTTGCCCGAATCTCAAAACAGGTCGTTGGACGCTACATTATGCTTACTACTTACCCCCAGGTTGTCGATATCATTCTCAAGGTCTCTTCTCAAAATTATTCAAACAAAACACTTACCGCAACCTTATACCTCGACTAAGAAGACGGACGACCTCACATTAATTATGCTCATCTTCTACAATATTAAGTGTAATAGAATTAAAAGATTTTTAATATTCATCGAAGGGCTATAATATTCTATCTATATGTGCAGAGGTTCATCATGTAAATATTATGTCAAGTAAGGAATTACTAATTATATGCAGGGGCCAACTCAAATTCTGTACTAAAGGTTGTGGAAAATGTACATTCGATGGGTTAAAGCAAGTGGAGGGTGACAGAATGAACCGTGACAGTAGTTCCTCGATATTTGCCTGCTTCTATGATATTATTACTAATTACAGAGGGGTAGAGTCCCTCAGGAATGGCACTTGAACAAGGTCCCTCCATATTGCCCCACATAAAAATTACAAAGATAATTTTCTGCAAACTCATTTACACAGTTTTTGCACTGAAACTAGAAGTCATTCTTAAAATTGTTGTAAATCTTTAAAAATAACCACAGTTTATAAACATAACCGAATCATAACCCAAATCAGTTATAGAGGGACTTTGTTCTTTGACCTTACCTGAAAAATCCTATTTCAAATTTTAAAGCCCGTCAATTTATGTCAATACAACACCCGGTGTCGAAAATGTCCTATTTCTTATCATGCTCTCCATAAATTGACATTACCGTCAAATTAAAAGATAATTTTAACATTTAGCTTAGGCTAAAATAATAATTAATTTGAATGTATAAAACGAACATTATCATTTATTGTGTAATAAGAAAGTTTGTTTTGATTGAACTAAATGATGGCTTAATAATAGTACTATATATAAAATTTCTTATGTAAATATACTTGGCGGTATATTATCTGTTTGCAGAGTGACGGTAAATTAACTATTGATTGAATGCAGATGATATATTGTAGGCAGATGTTTAAACCTCTTTAGTATATCCATTAATGTTCATAATTTCAAGGCTATGCATTTTTCTTTTTATGAAATTCTATATTTGTAATACAATATGCATTGAAAGGTGACACAATGTTGGCAAGTGTCAAGAGACAATAATGAGAAAGGTTCAACGCATTTAAAACTATTTATACACTATGGCTGTTAATTTCACTTAATCTACTCACAGTTTTTGATTTATTACGTAGGGTTAGAGTAAATTAAGTAACATTTATATCGTAAGTAATAAACAAATCTGTGTTCCATACTGTATATTTAAATAGAATTACAAAGATGAAATTGTATGAATATTTTGAATCTTTAATAACTGAACATATCAATGTCATATAATTTTTCAATTTCCTTTTGTACCAAAAACTTGGGTTTTCATTGAATACCTTTAAATCTATTTACTGCTTACACAAAAAATGAACTTATTTGCTATTCACTATATTGGTCCTGATTTATGACAATACATTTAAGGTTACAGCTATCATCTGACCGAATTTCAAATTTACCTTTGACATTGAATATTCTTATTTACTTCATTACATATTATGTACTTATTATCATATATTCAGAAATAAATCAGTATATACCAATTGGTTTTTGCTTACATTTATTACCCTTGGAAGTTGCAGAGAAGGCTAATTTCTCTATCAAAATTTTGAAAAGTATGTTTCCTTTGCTGTGAAATCAGTTTTAGAATTTGGCTTCTAAGGAAACTGTTTAAGATATACGATATTTACTAGCTACAATATAATTGCAAATAAATTATTTATAGGGAACAATAAATCTTCCTTGGTAAACGACAGTTACACCAACTTTTACATTTCAATGTATGATTATTTGACAACATTTTCGTTTAACTACATACTCATCTCAATATTAATGTACAGCTTAAAGTATAAAGATTACTACAAATTATTGATGAAAAATGTTTTTTGGCTTATTATGAGTTGTATGTATGGAAAAACTAAATTCCTTCTAACTGCCATATTTCTTATACTTAGCACTAAATTTTAATTTGAAGGTTAATTAATTAAAAGACAAGTTAATTATGAGTCATATTTTGTGGGAAGTCTTAGTAGTGACACCAATAAAGACAATTTTAATTAAAATTAATTTCTTTCTGATTTCTATGTAAAAGGAAAGAGTCGTAATCTAACTAATAGTCAATTGTAAGAAATTTTGTAATATTTTCAATTTGTTCAAAAAGTCAAAACCACTCATCAAAAAATACGAGCTTTGAGAGCTATAAGAATCTCAAGGACTCTGTCTATTTTGGCAGTGTACTAATACATAACAATTATGGCAAACTGTTCACTATTTGCATGTTACTAATGATATTTGCAGTCTAATTCTGTCAACTCTGCCTTCCTATAATTATTACGATTCATGATATCAGAACACTGAACTAGTGATAACTTGTTTTGAACAATAATTGGATGCTTTATGAATCAGATTTCGTTTGGACGACTATAATATTATAGTTGTGGACAGGACAACTTTGATGTTGTTACTACTAAAAATCTCTATCTCTACGGACTACTGACATCTTAAGTTTGTAATATACAATAAGAACGCAGATTTCTATCTATTTTTGACATCTTGAGTAGAACTTATAAGTTAATATGTGGTTCGAAATAGGACCTTCACTTACTATGAAATACTTATCGTAGTAAATAGCAATAATATCATTTCTATAAACTAAACAGCAGACATTCACATCTGATTTTGATGTTTGCTTTCATGAGAAAAATTTCTTTCTTGCAAACAGGAAAACAGGCAAACAGTCAGAGACGATAGAATATTTCTACACGCTCAAGTAACCAGGCGTGTGAAAATAGCCGATCAACAGATATAAAATTGATGTAATTTTTGAATTAATTGCTACATATCATGGAAAATTCGGTGGGCTTATAAAAAACAACGAGCATTTATAACTTAGTGGTGAGATTTTTGAAACTCAGGAAAAGCAGTTAATGATACTGAGGCTATAACAAAAGGTATACAAACTATGCGCTAAATAAAATATACAGTATTTTCGATGAACTATAAATGAGAAGACAAACTATTAATCTCGACATAATCTTCATTAAGACAGCAAAAAAAATCTTGCCAAAATGTTCTATTTGTGATTTAAAGACAAAATTGTTGGAGAGAGATTGTTTATGATCGACAGGAAAACGGTGAATTGACCTATAGAAAAATAAAAACAATGGTACATAGTACAGATAACATATCTTAATCGATGGTTTTTACATTCGAATTTCACTAAGCAGTACGATCGCTCAACTTACCACAATGGAGAAAAAAATAATAATACTCTTTTTGTAGGACCAAAAAGGAAAACTTATTTCCATCGGTTGTCTGAAAAAACATGCTTAAAATTAACATCTAAACAAACATCAAAATGTTTAAAAGCTTTTTTAAATAATGCTTTCTTAACTTTTGTTAGACTTTTTTAACTGAATTTACCTGACATAGTAAACACCATCTTCAGAGTGTAATAGGAATGCATTAATGGTGGCATACTATCATTTAACAGACTTCTAGTAGGGCTCCTCCTCCTTTATTTCAATATCGCATTCACTTTCCGAGCTGTTTGAAAAGGCAATAAATATTCTTGACTTAAAATATTGAAATGGCAACTAAATAGTCCTTTATTGGCGACAGTAAGAGTTTCACCTCTGGACTCTGGACTACGTCTGTATGATGTGTAAAATTAGATTTATAATATTAAAACTATAAGCTAATCAACTTTGTCTCTGATAACTCGCGCAGTGTTTAAATTTCATTCGCTCCTAGTTCAGGGGTAAAACGCTAGCTGTCGCCAATAAAGAAAGGGGACTATTAAAAATTTACAAAGCTAGAGCTTTGCATTTTAGATAATATAAAACTATATTTAAAAGTCTAATTTATATGGACGCCATAAGTAATAAAGAGTCATGACTGAAGTTATGACTGAAGATTCATAACATATTTTGGTTGGTATAAAATTTCAAGGAATTGGGCACTTACAATAATTTCAACTCCTCCCAATGCATTGTAGGGTTTTGAGAATTTTCTTCAGGTTCGTCACTTAATGATTGATTATTCTGACTTTCGCTTTCACTTGCGCGATTTAAACGTTTTCTCTGATAACATAATGGTTCCCAGTCTGCTTTCAAATGTACATTCAGTTCTAAGGCCAAAATGTCTTGCCTAGACATTAGGATGACGTCAAGTCTAGGATTTTTTAACAGTGCTCCGAACACTTTTCGTTCTACTGCATAATGACGACGTGAATAAAATTGGTTTTTCTGACAGAGGTAGTTTTTTTTTCGGTGATTGCTTAGGTTACTCCGAGTCTCAAAATATTCTTCACACTCGTCACAAACGTAAACTTTTTTTACTACTTTTTTTTTCATTTGTTTAAAATACATAAGCTAAAATAGCTTATACTTTGATTCAGTTCTATAAAATTTCTTCAAATTTTACTACCTACCAATGGAAAATCACAAACTCAAGCTCGAAGACAACAAAAAGGCCTAAATACCTACATTTTAGACTTAGACCCTTCTACAAAAATGTATGAGCTGAGTAGTCACAGTTCTTAGCAGACTATAGATAGGTATACGTTACTTATGATATGGCACATCTGCATCTGGTGATACCACAACAAATCAGATTAGATTAACTCCACGATTTGAAAAACCGAAATAGGTACTAGGTACCCTATTATGTACTAAAAATTGTACTATATATGCACGTCAAATTTGAATGTTTATTTACTTACATAGAATGCACAGTAGTATAAAAATAGTTACCGCCAGGAAAACGCGGGAAAGAATTCAAACTCTTTGATAAACGTTATTATATATTTACCCCAAGAAAGATATTATAATATTATTATTTTAGTATGCCTACCAAACTAACAATAAGTTGTACCTACCAAAATGATCGTTTATGGATTTTTATTTTATACTATAATAGGCTCAGCGCAACACAACAAGGGCTCGGAAATGCAATTATAAGTGTAGTGGATTATTATCGTTCTAAGTTTTGAATGGAATTCTGGATAATATCTATCTTATCTTTTCATACTAAGAATATTACAGAAACAGAAAAAAATATTTTTAAACCAGAAAAATTAGAATTCAAACTTTTTTTTAATTTGAGATGAAAAAAGGTGTAAAAATGCGAAATATTTGTCTACAAAATGATAAATGTACATAGTTAGTTGATGGCTTTATAAATAGAAAACAAAATTTTGTTTTTCAGGCAGGTTTCGGTACATATCTTGTCTACACGAAAGATATTTTTATAAAAATACTAGCTGAAACCTAGTACAAACAGTGTGCTAGAAAAATGTTGAAATATTCCCTATGCCTGTCCTCCGTACTGACACTCATCCGGAATTTCAATAATGGCTTTTTATGGAGAATCCCTATAAGTATTTAGAAATGTATAGCCAAATCAATACTGGTAGTCTAGTCATTACAAAACGATACGGACATACATATAATGTTCAATTATACAAGAATACCGCCAGAATTTCATGCACATGTTCCAGTATACGTTTATCTAATAGTAAAGACTAGCAGCAACCCTAGCACAAATATAATAGTAAATAAATTATATTGCAATTTGTAAATAAATTCCTAGAGACTGACTGCATATTGCACCGAAATTCATCGACAGACCGTGGTGGGTTACATCCAAAATATCATAAATTCCCTGCGCCTGCTTACTAACACGAAACACAAACGTTCCCCTTTGGTGCTTTGGTATTAAGGTACAACGTACGACAACGTACATGAACGTACACGTACATACGCGTAAGACGTTCGTACGACGTATGTATACATTCAAAGTTTAATGAGTATGTGTCAATAACGCATTTATACTATAGAAATGATTGACCCACCGAAAATATATTGAGATTGATGTTAAGTAGATAGAAGTGAGAAGTTTTACTAAATGAAATTGAAATATATTATAGGAATCTACACTACACTACACTGTTACATTGTATACTATTAAATAACTATGCATACTAAATCACTACATAATACTCCTTACTAGCGTTGAATTTTTGAAATTGTTGTTGGAATCGCATTTGTACTGATACATACTCTAAATGATTTGACAGCAAGACAGCATGTGCTATACACACAATAATATGCCGCCTGCAAGTTTCTAGTTTTCATGTCTTAGAGACTGTACTGTACCCATGTTTTGAGTATTTTGCAAAGCAATAATTAAAACATTACTTTTCTCTAACCCCTTTAATATTCGCCTTTTTTGAAGCCAATAACTGCGTTCAAATATGTCGGTCAAATATTTTAGAGCCTCAGGCAGAGGTACAGGAATTTTTCGATTTTATGAAATTTTTGATATCAGCCGCCGCAATATTATGTATTTGTCGGTTCGTATTGCTGATATATGCGACAACAACTTTTAGGGGTTGTTGGAACTTGCATCGAGGGAATGCTTGAATTACATGGATTGTCAAGTGAATCAATCACTCAAAAACTTGTGTTCGTCCATCTTTGAAATTTTAACACTTTCAGGTAAATTTTTCAATTATTAATATTTAGAAACGGATCATTTTCATTTATCTGAAGGTAACAAATTATTATATCGTACATATTTGAAGGCAAAATATTAATTGCCATTTATATTTGATATCGGTAATCTCATAACTTTCTGTACATAACTCGCTTGTCTACTGTATTGGTAATTTGATTGATAAATTGATAAAACATAAGTTTTGCTAGATTTGAATATAAAGCTGATGTATTTCGCCGATATCTCGAAAATTTAAAACCAATCTGATCTCAGTTTGTTTACTATTGTCGGCCTCAATCATTATTTACATTTAACACAAAATTTAATTTTTGAAAGGTCAACACATAAGTAGTCTATAGGTATTATAACATTTTCGGTGCTCTTATGTCTAACATTATTTCAAATTTTCTAAGGAATATCCTTTCACTTTGTTTATATTGCTTAGGACAATGATGTTCCTTTTTGTGTAGTTATCTGTAATTGATACCTTATTAGCAATGTAACTTCTACTATAATTACGAAAACCAATATTCCAGATTGTTTCTGTATGTCTGGCGACAATTCTAACTTCGATATAAATTATTATTTTAGTAGTATTTTTAGATAATAATACAGCCACCATAAAAATGCAAATTGAGGGTAATTATGTCTATGTCAGTATAAAACAAATTATTTTTTTCTTTTAGTGTTTACAATTTTAATTGTACATACTAATTTTAGCTTTATCTTTAATGAGCTATCGTGTGTTGTCACTTTGATACTGACAGAAGGTGGCTGATTTTAATGACATTTATTGGAATATTCAAATATTTTTGGAATAGTGAAAAATGGTTTTCAATATTCTTAAATTAATTTTAAAGACAGTTTTTGTTTTACTCTCATTAATTGCATTAACAAAACAAAATGCACGTGAAAATACACCCTTCTTTAATTATAATATTCGGTTCATTGGGTTTTTGAAGACTATGGCCTCACGCTATTGTTGGTTCACCTATCCATTGCTGCCTATATACTCCCTGGTCCCATACCGGATGTATTTACATTTACATAATACATACATTAGTACAGAGAAGACAATGAAAAAATTATAAGTGCTCACACATGTGGTATACCTGAGCTTATCTTTTCAAACGTGTTCACAAGAAAAACAAATATTTTAGGCAATTTTAATCACAATTTAAAGTGGAATTCATTGACCTGACACATTTCCTATAGGTACTGTAAAATATAGCATTTATGCATTTGTAATAACTGTGTGAAATATCTTAATCTAGTTTAATTGATATTTTTTATTTTTAATGATCTGGTATTTTAGAGATTTTACTACATATTCTATGTACTTGGATTTTTAATAAACAGTTTAATTTTTAACACAATAATTAAAATCGAAGAAATATAATTGATGGATCTGTTACTTTGATTTTCAGATAAAAACCTTAGTTATTGTTCAATAGTTTACTATCGTGAAACCCTTCATTATGGCTTCATCATCAGTATCACAAGAAGACCATGATGTAGAACATGAATTTGCAATGGCCTCTCGGAGAGCAAAAGTTCGCTCTGCTAGAGCAAATCGGGCTGTCAACACATTCCCGAACTCAAGAGGTAATTTCTTAATTAATGAAGGTTATTTTTGAGACAGGAATTACAAAGATTATGTAAGTGTAATATCAATTTTATGTTATTTGTTACGTTTCAGGTCAGGGGGAAGATTTCGAAAAGGAGTACGAAGGAGAATGTAACATTCCAAAGTATGAACAAACATCGGTTGTTCTGGTGGAGCAGAATGATGCTAGCCCTAAACCGATTTGCAGAGGCGTAAATAAGGACAAAAGATCTGTAACCAGATATCTCGGGTAAGATTTTTAAATGTGAAATTTAAGACTTTCAATAATTTTGTACCCAACCGTTTTGTGATTGTTTATTCCTTTTTCTACTCAAATATAGAGGTGCACATGCTGGCAAAAGCAACAAAGGGGTTAGAGATAGAAGGAAATTAAGAGAAAAACGTCGAAGTACCGGAGTGATGCATTTGCCATCAACCGAGGTATTTTAATTACTTCAGTTATTGCTATTGGTATTTTTTAAATTATTATGCATGCATAAGCATGTTTAATATTTATCATCTGTTTTTACAGTCCACTGGAGGAAGTACTGGGGAAGATGAAAATAATGAAAATACGATGCCAGCAGCTATTGCAAAGGCTGTAAGTTTAGTAGGTGAACCAGAGGAGAAAGTGAATCTTTCCAAAGGGAAAAGGTCAGCCATTCTTTCTGATCTGAATTTATAAATGGTCTATACAATTGAATAATAATTGACTCACACGCGTCAAAGCTTGAATTCTTGTACGTGAAATGCTATAGAATATAATAAAAGTTACGCAATTATTATAATTTATTTTTAATTTTCAGTGATTCTGATTTGGATGCTGATGATGAGGCTAACAACAGTGGAGAAGTTAGGGGCAACAGAGATGATATAATTGTAAGTTAATTAATTTGTAGTAAATAGAAAATGTTTACGATGGATTGTAATTCTTTTGTGTTTGCAGCATCTGAAAACAGAAAATGATCGCCTAAGTGAGCTGTTAGAAGCAAAGGAGAAAAGAATTGGTGCACTGGAACTTCAAGTGGCCCAACTCACACGACAAATGGCAGAAATTCGTGAGGAAAATGCAAAGCTTCTGCGATCAATAAATCCGAAGCCTTGAAATGACGTTAGTCTTCTACAAACGATCAACTATAAAGTCTCATTGAAGTAATTTAGGAAAATAGTGCACTGTGCGGCTCTCGGAGAGTCAGAAGTTGGTGTGCGTTAAATAATATTATCATGTAATTCACTTGCATGGTTGGTTGCACAATACGTACTAATCGTATAAGTACGTCACCTGGTGCATCTATTTTAGTGAGCGTGTAGATTCATTGTCTATGTAAATTGTATTAAGTTGTGTTATATTTAGGGTTTTACATTGAATTGTATGATCCTTAGTATATATAATTTATATTCTCGTTTCCTTTTATTGTTAACTTGCTTATTGTCCCCGGTTTTTAGAGTGACCTTAGTATACACCCTTTTCAGGTCGTGTAGAAAAGAGTGGCTGGGGAAACAAAAAAATTTAGATTGATTTTTGAACGGTTTACTCTTAAATGTCATCTGTGAAATATCGTATTTATTGCATTGACAGTTTTGTTTCGTTGGACGTAATTGAGATGTTTTGTTTGAGTGGACCATTTTAAGTGATATCCATACAACATTGTAAAATCGAATCTTGAAGAAGGTACAATCTCCATTGATTTGCAATAACAAAGCTCTTAAAATACATATTATATCAAGTAGTTTTGTCGTGAACCGATAATTTTGTGATCTATAAAAAGCTAGGCAGATTTTAAAGCGCATATTTGAAGCACTTCTTAGGCAGATGTTTTCGTCGACAAAAAATATTGATCTATCTGACTATTACGTTTTTACAAGGATTAATTACATCACATTTAAATAATTTTTATATTTGTTTAGCGTTAGATAAGTTGCGTTTCGTTAGGTTTAAATTTTTTCTGTGATTAGATTCGTTATTTAAAGAGTAGTATGGTTATTTTGCCACAATCAGTCAAAATGAAATTGAGTTATGATAAATCTCCCGTACTCCAGTTGTGGTTAGTGTCTTGAGAAGGTACATCTCTGGGGTCGTGTGACAATACGGGCTGTGTAAAGTGGAAGGTTTGGCTCCTAATGTTAGCCCCGTGCTTATGATATGTTTGTAGTGATGAATTTTTTCTAATCTCATTGTCTTGAAAATTACTCTATATAAGTTATATTTATTTGAAAAATTGAGACATGTATTTGCACAAATCAGACTTACATATTTATTGTCAATATTATTAAGACTATTTTATACTGTACCCTTACACATGATAATAATATATGTGGAGTAACTCTACACCTCTCTCTTCTATATAGAAAGAGTTTGTTCTTCGGCCGCGTCTGTATTGATGAAAATCGATTAGATATACCTACTATTTTGTTGTGCTTGTACATAATAATATCGTCAGTTCGAGTGATTATATGAACAGATCATTTACTAGACAAGCGCAAAAAAATGAATTTGTTCTATAAATAACGTAAATGAATATGACCCATGGTCGAATATCATGTCAAAACGGTGACTGTTTGGATCTTACATATACGACATGCGATGCAAAGATGTAACGATTACATTATTACATATATTCTGATGGATCATTTGATTATTCTTTAATTAGCATTACTTTTAAAATAAACAGACACATTATATTACCTTTACGAACAGTATAGCTACCTATTTTTCCAAAAGTCTATGGAACAACAAGCAAAATTATAATGTTAATTTACCTTACTCTGTTAATTATACGGCAAACATTTTATCACGGCAAAATAGTCATTTCCTGAAATTTCTAGAGGAAATCATTATTATATGTTAAGAAAATAATAATAAAAGTAATAAAATTGGATTGTGCATCTCATATATAATATAACAATCACGTTTCAATTCCTTAATTTTATCAGACTCAAAAGCATTTTAACATTTCAGATAGCATTTATTTACGTGACTGCCATTTTATCACAATTGTCAAACGGAAATTGACATTTTCCAATGGGAATTTGGAAAAACGTGATCTGACTAAGAAACCTTGAAGAAACTCTAGAGACCCTAGGGACTCCAGAGTCTGGAGTGAAGACCCAAACTCTTACTGGAATTCTTGAGTTCCATAGACAAAGCATAATATTATTAATGTAACAGAGTTACACAAAGACCAATACAGAATAGCAGAACAGATGTGGGAAGAGAGATGAGCTCCTCCTCCAACTCCGTTGTTGCGCTCTCTCAAAGCAAACAGATGGCAAGTTACCAACTTGCCATAAGTATTCTTTTATTCAATATCTTAGCTAATGTCAAACTGTCACCCTTGCCAATATCATCTCAACAATAATTACGTTCTAATAATTATCCCTTTACTTCCGTCACAAGTTACATCAATCTCATCAATTGATAATGGTAATATTGTCAATTAACTGGTTTGGCGATTGGTGACGTGATTAGAAAAGCAAGATTGTTCAAGCGGAAACTCAGGAATTACTACTTAAAACGACACGCATTGCCAGTTTTAAATATCTCCATTAATTTGGCATCAATTTATGAGGAGCCATATACCAATTCACCTTCTACGTGTGATTATTAAGTAGGTATGACGTAATTATTTTTTACCTACTTTAAACATACAATGAACAACCTTAAGTTTACAACGTAAATAATTTTTAAAGTGGTTGTAATTTTAAAATTATTCTCTTTCTTTTCGGCTGTTTTTCTTCTGTATTAATAGTATAGATTCTACCAACCATTAACGATTTAAAAGGAAAGATAGATAGAACAGTATCTCGACTATCTTGACATGACCATCTGTTAAGTTAAATTCACTGGTTAAGAATTAACACCCTCTTAAATCATGACCTTCATCCAAGCCACAAGTGAGTATACATACTGATCACTAAACAAAATTATTTAAGTTATTCCGAAAATCGTTGTATTAAACGGTTTCTATCGCCACAAGTATATTGGAGTAGCACTAAAAAATGATTTCTCCTGACCTGTGACCTAGACACGAAAACAAGTGTCAACAAGTCTGTGAGAGTTCTATTTATTAGTAACTAATATAGTATTAATTATTGTGTTCAACACTTTGACCCAAGAAATTATTTTAAGTAATGGAAATAACTATATACTGGAAATACGATCAAGTGATATAATACAAATACAAGTTTAAATCACAAAATTAATCCACTTTGACTTTTGAGACTGAAGCAAACATTTTATTTGATAACGAAACAACTTAGTTCAAAAATCTTTTTTACTGATATTATAGTGAAACGTACAACAAATATTGTAAATTAGTTACATTTGAATTTCCTTCACGTCATAAGTAATTTGCAAAATTCATCTTAAAACTGCTAAAACTTTTACGTATTCTACATGCAAAATTTTGAGTTACCACCGGAAATTACAATTTATCAACTCGGAAAGACTGGTCTTACGGTTTTGTATATGCAGTCCTATTTCACTAGGCTACGACAACTTTAACATAAATATACTATCAAATAGGTACAGTATTTTTAAATAAAATCATATACTCAAAATTACAGTCATCATCAACTGCTGAGTTACTATGAATAAGTGACAACTGTTCAGTCAATGTTATTATTTACCCTCTGGATCCCAAATTGCAGCTGTAATATTCGAATGGACCTTGTGGAAAATAAAACAAAGAAGATGCGAAAAGAAAAACTAATAAATTAAATGAATCACCGTCGTCTCCAATTATCCAGTCTCTTCTGTACAAACAATTCCAATAGCCAAGTTATTAATTTCAGACGATAAAGTATTGAAGAATAATCTTGGAACGGTTTTATCAGTCTAAAGAGTTGAAAATCAAAAAACAAAATGGGTTGCAATTGTAAAGATTGTTGTGCCCGATTCGGAAGATGGTGGTTCCATTGTTTCCTACGCTGGAGGCTTTGGATTCGTCCGTTCGTTATGCTAAGTTATGCTGTAGTTTTAATGGTACTCGTTCCATTCCTCGTTGTCAATTGTCTCGGTGGGGATGAATGCAGTAAACAGAAAAGAAGTCAGCTAATTGCCGGCGTATTTGCCCTATTGGCAATGCCAATCACATTCTGGGAGATTGTACAACATCTTGTTCATTATACAAAACCATATCTACAGAAACATGTTATACGGTAAGGTCTTTTCAAAATTAATTACAATAATCAAAAACCATCTAATGAAAATGTTTGGTGTTAAACCATTTTTTGAACTACTTTTAGGATTTTATGGATGGTTCCAATTTATGCATTAGACGCTGTAAGTAAATATTTTTTGTTAAAAATAATTAAAATCCTTTTAAAAATATACTAAACTTTATTTTTAAACTTGGAATGTTTCATTTGCAGTGGATAGGACTACTGGCACCTGAATATTCAATTTATTTTAATTCCATGCGGGAGTGCTATGAAGCGTATGTCATTTACAACTTTATGAAGTTTCTACTCAACTATCTAAATGCGGAGATGGATCTGGAAGCTAATTTGGAGCTGAAGCAACAAGTTCATCATTTCTTCCCGTTGTGCTGTATGCGAGATTGGGAAATGGGCAGGGAATTTGTTCACAAATGTAAACATGGCATTTTACAATACACATTCTTCCGACCTTTGACCACTGCCATTGCATTGTAAGACATTTTTTGTATTATACTACAAATATGTTATCTATCATTATATCCCCATATTCCGGGCTTGACATGTAATGAAAAATGTGATGACTTTCCACCTTATGGGAATACTTTGACATATTTTCATATCGGTGTATAGTACCTAGAAGGAAAAAAAGCTAATTGCTATGCTATGTGGAGCATTTGCTATACAATCTCCTTTCTGTAGATATGTAGACGTGACTTGAATTATTCCCGATAAGATAACATGTAATGTTTATGTATTTATCGATAAAGTGATTGTTCTACATTTACAGTATTTGCGAATTGGCCAATGCATACGGTGAAGACGAATTCAGGGCAGATGTGGCTTTTCCATATATTGTGGCAGTGAACAACCTCTCACAATTTGTTGCCATGTACTGCCTGGTATTATTCTACAGGGCTAACAAAGATGAACTTGGACCAATGAAACCGATTGGGAAATTCTTATGCATAAAGGCGGTCGTGTTCTTTTCATTCTTGTAAGTAGCGACTTGTTGCTACATCATTAAAATCATGTCAAAAGATGATATTTTCTGAGAATTGCTATTTGCTTGTCTTTTTTAGCCAGGGGTTTGCAATTTCCATTTTGGTCAACACTGGAGTGATAGCCAATGTATTTGGAACAACAGACAAGCTCGACATCAAAGCAATATCTTCCAGCCTACAGAATTTTTTGATCTGTATCGAAATGTTCTTTGCAGCTGTAGCTCATCACTATGCTTTCTCTTACAAAGCATATGTTGACATGGCTGCTGATCACCCGAATTGCTGCGAGTCCTTTTGCCAAATGTGGGATGTCTCTGATGTTAAGCAAGATCTAGAGGAGCATCTTGGCGTTATGAGTAAGATGATCCTTTACAATGCGTCACGAATATAAATTCAATCAATAATGTAATACATATTAATGGGGGATTTATTTCATCAGGAAATACAGTACGAAACGTTATGCCAGCTAAAGTCTACCGACATCCTGGAGGTCTACGAGAAGAGAGAGCTCATCTCCTATCTACTTCTGACGGAGCTGACTACAACAGCGGAGACGGAAGTGTGTCATCACATTCATCATCCGGAGGTACAAGGCCATTACAAGCGGCTCGTTCTGCAAGCCTGCAATTAGTAGCTGAAATGGATCCAACAAACCCTGCAGCTGGCAAAGATATAGAAGCTGAAGATTCCGCTTTTACCGATTTGACTGACGATAATGATCTATATCATTAGTGAATTGATTTCCAAGTGTCATAATTTGATGTGTGCTTGTAAGTAACATAACAATAATCTGCTCTGCAGTGCTACTTCTGTGTTTGTGTCATTACTCCTGAAATGAAAGATGTTACCTTCCTACTGCTCTACAAAAGAGTGAGTCTCGTCCGTAGAATGTGTATTTAATAAGCGATAAGGCCACTTACTCTTAATGTATGTCTGCGTACCTGCTGTCACAGATTAACCTTTCCAGATTTTACAGCTAATTTTATGATTGATTTATTTTATTTCATTTTAATTCTACTTAATCTACTTAATGAAAGGTATCCAAGATTCAAATGCTACAATTTTATAATGCAGAACATTGCAGAAAAGAATCATTCATATCTTTTCGCTATTCATACATCGATTTAGTAGTCTCAACCAACAAATGTGTAGCTTTTGGATTTTGGCAACTATATATGTGAGATAATTTATTTCCTGTTTCCAATTCTTAAATATACTTACCTATACCAAAGTAGTAATCTGGAAGATCTAGATAAACTTATTTAAATATCTAGTGCAGTCAAGTTAAAACCAGCAAGGTATTTAATGTTTGTAATGCAGCCTAATCGGTGTAGAAATGTGTTACGCTAATGATTGTTACCCTAGTTCCTATAAGTATGAAGTTGAGTGCTATTGATATTATTTTTACCAATGTATGTGGAGTAGATTTAACCATATTTCGCTATTTTACTCATTCATTATACACGATTTTGTTATTTTAATAAAGCAAGTCATGATTATGTCCAGCATTTTTGGGAGTGATTACAGTATTTCATAGCCAAAGGTAATTATTTTTTATAAATTAAGTCGAAGTAAGCTTCTTTGATCAGATGCTCGTCTTTAATCCCAAATGTATTACTCAAGTAAATGACCATGTCTTCCCCAAGTGGAACTTCCGAGTCCTTGTTAATTATAACCTGTAGAAATAATCAAACATATTTTTAAAAGATTTTCGATTTTATGTCCCGCATCGTTTCAAACCAGAACCAGATTTTGTATTCACATTCATACTCAATTAAAAACCGTGAACATACTTCGAATTCTATATAGTTTCCCAAATCCACGACTTCATCTAAATGAATTCTGGCAGATAAGCCTTTCCATTCTACAATTGAGGCTTCTCTTCGTTTAGTTACTTGACCGAGCTGCCCAACGGACTTTTTCAGAGCATCAATCATTGTAGTAGGATCGCTAACTGGACTCAATATGTAATCGCTTCTTTTCGGGCCTTCTACATCTGGCCTTTCATACGCTATCAGGGTGTGATTACCATTTTCTCCACGCAATTTCAATCGACATAGTGGTGAATTAAAAAATGTGTCCACCTGATTTAATATTTCAGGTTCTTTTCCAAGGGTAAGTTGTTTTGCGACTTTTCGGGCTACAACAAATTCCAATGGCAGTTTAGCTTTCAATTCTATATTTGAAGGCATGTTGACCTGCAATTTTAGATCATAAATTACAAATGTAGAACTTTAAACCCCAATTAGGTCACTTGTACGATACTTAATTAAAATATAAGGGACAACGACCGAACATTTCATAATTTAGCACACAATAAACAATGATCAATTGAAATTTACTATTTGAATCATGAAGTTTACAGTATGAATACAATATTATAGATGCCTGAATTAAAAACAAAGTGGCTATATAATTACAATCTGAATGCCTGTAGATATAATCCATAGACTATGTTCACATCCAACCCAACTTGTCCGATGCAAACATGAATTAAGGTATACTCTACTAAAAAGGTTTGAAATCAAATGATTAGTAAGTAGCGTCTTGATTTAATGCATAGTAAGTTTTTAATGGTAAATATGACGAGCATTATTCTATGTTGTAATGTGTTTAATGTGTATTTAATGTTTAATCAAATATAATATGCACGTTAAAAACTATTTGCACTATCCAGGCATGCACTACAACTACAATTGGATCGGATTAGTATAATTTCATATGATACCCCAACATTGAGCCATTCATGTTATAATGATTTTTACGTACAACGAGGACATGGAGATGGATGGAGCCATTGACATTGAATGCAACTGGCAACATAAAAAATAAAATAATGGCTGCTGCAAAGTTGGAATTGTCAACGTGTCGACTAGAAATAAATTCATACTGCTTACACTAAGTAGCTCGGACGTCGGATTTGTGAAAGAAAATGATATAATTTTTGGCTTAAAAAAGCCATGTTAAACAGCGACTGAGCGGGAAAAGATTAAATACAAGAGGGAATGCTCTAACCAAAATCGACCTTGAATCTATCCGAATCGAAGTTAATAATTACACAGTAGAATTGAAATTGGGTTGTAGCTGTTGAGCTCAAATTGTTTGTCAGATTTTAATATATTATGCCAAATATTAATTAGAAGTTTTTAATTTACTTACTTTTGAATTTTTTCAATATTACAAGACTTCAATCACACTTTACACTGTACAATATATTTTCGGAAATTTATTAACTTTTCTATTATATTGGCACTGCATGCAGTATTTACGATATTTCGATGACAGGAACAATAATAGTTCAAAATGCTTTCTAAAATTTACTAAAAATTTAAGACCAGTTGATGGTAAAATTTAGTAGAGTGGAGTGATGGCTAAATCAGAGTGTATCGTGTATCTGCTAGGCTCCTTTCCCACCGAATGAGAATGAAAAATGTTTTTGTATGAGCTTGTAGCAGTTTCCAGACTTTATTCAGCAACAATTGTGTTTAGATGTGATTGCATGTAAATGGCAATGAGATTGGATAGGGCGATGTAGCTGTGTAGGTATGCAATAAAACAAAGTGTATGGTCGGGTCCAACGTGTTTCATGTCTACTAATGTAGGTTATTCAAATCACGTACATAATACAACGTTGATGGAAATGATTTTCTTCCAGTAAAAATATTTTTGCAAGTTGATAGAGCAAAAGTTAAAATACTCAGTTAAGGCTGGGCGTTTACACGGGCCAAGTCCCATTCTAGGTATCAATTATCAAAATAATAAATATGATATCTTGAAAAATAAAGCTACATGTATGTTCATGTGTGCTTTGCAGACTATATGCGGTTCTTTTTTATATTTGCATAGGTTAAAAATGTCTATGAGAAATAATATGGCTGGCTATCATGAATGCTCAACTTTCATTTTAATTTAAACTTTTTCTCTAGTATTTTTTGGTGTGCTTGCTCTACTTATGTAATTGTGCTTAAAAGTAGTACTACTCTGAAAACTTTGATGAATTTCCCTGGGTCGTAGTCGGGGGTCCCTGGTTGCATTATTACATAATAATCGATACGATATTAAACGATACTTTATTTTATAAGTGTGAGTGTAACTACAATTAGAATGGACTTAATGTCAATTGTCAAAACCAATCGAAAGTTCTATTGAGGATCATCAAATCCCATACTTTGAGGTTTGGTTATCGGAGTCACAACCAGTTTTCTCTCATGGCCTATTTAATCTTGCATATAAAGATATATAGGTATGTATTGTTTAGTTCTTATTTCAGAATTGCAGTGAATTAAAGATTTTTAATTGCTTACAGTTAGGGTGTTAATCAAAGTTTCGTACATTTCAATGATTTCCTAGCCCCGAAGTTCTAAACTGTAAACGAAACTATATTAATTCATTTTATCCACATCCAATTATTATGCTGATAAAAATGCAACAAATCAGCAAGGAGAATTTCACATTTTTGCAAATATTAGCACGATAAGTATGAGTCTTTCAGATTCAGACATTAAAACCGCAATAAATAAATATCAGATTTTAACCGCTTATAGATGATTGCAGCTATATGTCTTATATATACTGCGTTAAAAGATCAGGGGAGCAAAAAATATTTTCCTATTTTCATTAAAATATTGGGCTTTCAATAAAATTTCTTTTAACACAAGACGGACTATTATGAACTATGAAATTTACTTAACAGCTTTCTGCAGCCAAGGTCTATTTCTTAGAAAAGTGGTCAGCCTTCTAATTTCATGTCTTTCATTTGTACAGAGTATTTTTGAAAAAAATTTGTCCAAGTTGAAAGCAACATTATTATTGTAATTGAAGCAAAACACTAATAATAATAGAAATTTACTAAATACTACGCGTATCAAGTTTACAAAGGAAATTGTATTCATCAATCACGTTTCTGTAGTGTGAAGCCTATACTTTGCTATAATAATGATAATAAGTATAAACCGTGAAGGGAAATAAGTAATAACACGAAGACAGGTGGTGAAGGTACGATACAAAACTAAATACGATGAAGAAATCCGAAACATAAATTAAATACTTTATATTTCACTCAGAATTTTAAAATTCTGATTTCAGCCGAAACCCCCAAAAATTAACCAAATTTACTTGCATTGGCCCAAATGCTTAAAAATGGATCAAAATGGGCATTGGTTCAAAATTTGGCCAAACTTTTCCGAGTTTGACTATACCAATTTCAAGCATTTTAGTAAAATGTCTCAAGTACACGATTAAAATGGTTCAAAAGCTAAAATTGAATCTAGTAAACATATAGCGTTATAATTCATGATGACCATAATATTTAATAATAGTTATTGTATAAGGTGCAGCTCTAAAATCTTTTCCAGTAAAATATTTTCGGTCTCTCATTTGAAGTCGAATTTGGTCCTAGCAACTTATTGTGATTTAAGCTTATATGTTCTTAGACAAAAGGGGTAAAACGAGTTCTTTTCTGTTGTATTCAGGATTTATTTTTACGAATGTAGCTAAGTAGGCGATGATGTGTGAAGGAGTATGTTTGAGACGTGGGTAGCTGGGAATCGGGAAGGTAGGATTTTGAATGAAGTGAAAGTGCAACAAAACCGAAACACTTTTATGGCATACCCATTGTATGTATATACTTCTTTTTAGTTTTATTGGTGTGCATATAGGAAGGACAAGCATTAATTGTATATTGACACTATTATAGACCTCTCACTCATATTTTCTTTTCATTGCATAGAGCTGTGAATTTAGCGTTTTCTGCAATCATCTTTAAAATCTTGAATACACAAAGTTTTGTTTCAAGAGGGTCACGCAATTACGTCATCAAAGTGGTGTAATTGTGCTCTGTTAGCAATACTGTAGTACAATGATATTACTCTGTTTTAGAAATGGATTAAAAGTCTTGCCTCCCCATTGCTATACAGGAATCAAGCCTTTTTGACTAAAAGTCTTGAGGAGTTAATAAAGAAACCATAAAACTTAAACCAAAAAGTACTAAATCTTATCAAGTGAAATACAATAGCATCTAGATACGATTCATTTAGCGGTTGTGAGTGACCATGGCCCCTACATTGCTCTACATACAGAAATATTATATGAAATCTATTACATCAACTTATAAACGTGAATAGCTGTTATAAACGGTTTGTTTTACGATCCGCCTATGTTATGCCAGTATATAGCAGATCTTGTATTACACCACTATTAAAATGACTTTAACCGTAATTGTAGGTTCTGCTAATATGAGAAAGGGAACATTACTATTGTACACAAAAAAATTAACGGATTATCACTAGCAAAAACGCCACCAAATACCGACGAAATAAAAAACATTGTTGATTGTACATTTCAAAAACAGACAAAAAACTGCTCCTGCTTTACAGCTTTGTATGAACTTCATTTTCTTAAAGCGTAAACTTTACATCTAGTTGAAATCAAGGAGCAAAAGGTGATATTATACTTCATTGCATGGTAGTTGTTACTAGTTTACTATAAGTAAAAACGAAACACTAAAAGTTACTAATGATTTGAATAGGGGAAATTACTTTGATATATCCTTAGTACCCAGCAATAAAATTAATTCAAATTTTTATACTTAGAAGTGAGCATTTTTCTTCTAAGTCTTAAATACAATGTCAGAAATACAGTTTTCAGGTACAAAACACATATTTTGTAATACTACAATATTGTCTGTCATAATATTTAAATAATTAATGTTAATGTTTGGATATAAATAGATTAACATTTCTTATGAATGTAAATTAATCAAAATATGTTGCTAATAAGTTTATGGAGTAAGAACTTCAAAGTGTTCTTCAATTTTTAATTAATTCAAACAGAACATAATAGCTTAAGGTAGCATTAGCATTTAATTGGTGTATGCTCGAATAATAATATTTCCATACTAGTGAACCCAGCTAAGGGGCAAATCTAGCACTCAAGAGAAATTCACCAGGCCACCCAACGCAGTAATAAAAACAATTTCGAAAACATCCCATTAGGTTGTTATGTTATGTTAACTTTGTAAATGCAAAGTACATTTAAATTAATACTATTAACTGTAGATCGTAGCATCAAATACAGGGAACAATGAAAGACTATTTTCGAAAAAACTCCCACAAAGTTACCAAAAAGCTTCCTTGTAAAATCGAAATAATAAGATTCCCTCTAGGATTTTGGAAAAACGTACAAACCCCATGAGTCAACTTACGAATAAATATTTTTAAAGAATAAATAGTGGCTCCCAGTACTGTTATTTAATTCTACAAAAAGATATCCCAACTGACACAAAATAATTAAGAGGGTTGTAAAAAGTCAACCCAGCTCCATTAATAAATGTTGAATAAGTATGTCGATATTATAGCAGAATCACTTTGGATTAGAAGTTTTGAAATGCTATTTAATACGCACATTACGATCATTACGAAATGTTCCCTTTCGCTAATCATTTCCATTCGATCCCCACTCATCATTCAACCTTCTTATGTAAATTTCTATTTTTATTTAGACGTTATAATAATAATAATATGAAACGTGAAACGACTCATTTCGTTGGTTTAGAGGAATTGGGCTTGCGCATTTTGCTTTTTTGCTTTTAAGGAGCCTGCATATATTACGTGTGCAGTTGATGGGAGGAGGAGATACCCAAAAGTGTTGCAGTCAGCACTACACATGGGGGGGGGAGGATTCGCGTTACGTAATATATGCAGGTTCCCTAGATTCTCCCTACCACACGTACATTATTTATATATAATATATATATATATATATATATATATATATTGAAGTCTGCGATTATATATAATAGAGATGGCCTTACGAAAATAATTTGATATCATGTTTTACTTTACTTTGTCAACTCTGTTGCAGTGGCTTATTATACAATTCAATTTATTGTTTTAGTACATATTGAAAAGTAAGACATATATAATACATAATTGAGATATACGATATGCCTAATAAATAAAATTTTATTTTCCATATTCCATAAAACAACGTAATTTCTGCCAACAGCTCTATTTTATCAAAGATCTAATTTCCGCTTAATTATGTATGTAGATTATTCAGAAAAGAACCAATTCTGGTGCTAATGAATAAGTACTGTATTTATTTATGAATGGATGTTTGTGTTTAACTATTTTTATCGTTATAGTAGACTTTTGTAAAATAAACCGGGGATTGAAATAAAAATGCTACGTAAAGACGTTAAAACTAGGTTAGTAAGGTTAGATGTCAAGTTAGGAAAATATATTGTGCAATGGATTTACGTAAATACTTCATAATGAAAGCTTAGTTTTATTTGTAGTGAATATCTATATACATCTCAAAAAAGTGAATTAAGATATTAGGTAAGAGATAAGGGACGAGATCAAAATAAATAACACGGTTTATCCTTACTAATCTTCATAAATGCTGGGGTTTATACTACAATAGATAAGTTGATATTAGGCTGATTTCATAATATATTACAAACCCCTAATCAATCAATCTTGTCTGTCGTTTCCACCTACACCCTAACTTTTATGCTATTGGCTCAGTAGTTAGCTATGGTTATATTTGACTAGGCACTTTGAATATCTAATTTACTTGCAAATATCTGATGCATTATTAGAATGAAGGACAGTAGCACAATAAATAAAATCCCTGGGGAAATAATTTACTTTGGTCAATAGGTTCGACTTCATGCAATTATTTCCATCAAGTGTTTGTATTGACTAAAATGGAAAATTCTTTTGCATGGAATTATAAAAACCAACAGTTTTAGAAATATCCAAAGAGGATTAGATTTCTAATTAGCTCATAATCTGAAGAATTATTTTTATTGCATTCCTATTCCTATGCATCAAATCTTAAAATTTTGTCTTCACTTTATGAAAAGGATGTTATCCACCCAAGGATAAATGTAAAATTTCAAAATGGAAATCATGGTTACAAGTTACCCTGAAAGTAACAGTTACTATTAGCATTAGTTTACTCTACATCTTGGACCAAAACACACATGCAACTTCATATGCTTCATAGCCAATAGAAATTGTTTCACACAGATAATCGTTATCGTTGTATATCCAGTTTATATTAAATAGGCATAAAGTTTCAAAATGATCTAATAAAATTTGCTATTTGAAATTTGAGTCCTACTTGAAGATTTACGGCAATGATAAACTGGACTTAGGTAGTTGCAAAATGTAAGAATGACGGATGAGGAAAAATACGTATGAGATATGATATATATATTTCCTATGAATGAAAGTCTTGTACTGAATGAATCGATCGAAAGCGATTAAAATAGAGATAAACTGAACCAGATATATTTTTATTAGGACAAACACAATTTGATGTCTATCAGACGAAGGATAACACAACTGTTGATTCTACTTGCTACATACGACGTTTCAAAACACCATCTCATCAAAACATCCATGAAAAGTACACACGTACTACATATTACATGTTTCAATGATACACTCCTCCAGATTTTTGTGATACTCACTTTGATTACATTGTATCATGGTGCTTAGTTAACTGAAAATCATTAACAAGATAAGATGAAGATTGTATCAATGTCATTTTAACTTTCCTGGGTAACATTTTAATGAAACTTGCTCAATATCATATCGGAAAACCACGATTTACGCAGTTAGTGTAATAAGTAATGACGAAGATCATGTAAAATACATACTTGAACTTATAAAGCAAGAGAAAATATTTTTGTTTTTCCTATCATGATTGCAAATGATAAAATCCCTATAGATTTGTACGTGCCAAGTACTTGGTACCATTTCACTTGCATTCTTGGAGTTGTTACTAAGGTCCCCTTGTGGTTTAGGGGTAGCATGATACGAGTATCTTATGTCTATTATGTAAGGTATTATTATGTCATGTCGTCACTTGCATACAAGGTCACTTAAGACCCAGTCAGTAAATATTTACAGAGAAAGTTTTAGTCGCAATATTACAACTATGTTAAAAGAAAGGAGGAGTATGTATCAAAGCTTATGTAGAGTAGACTGCAAGACTGCGTAACTCAAAGAAAAAATATGATGCAATAATATAAAGCAAAATGGACTTAATCTGAAAAGTAATGCGATTTAGTGCAGTGACAGTGAGTATTGTGAACTATATATAGGCAATAATGAATATACCATGGAAGGACGCCGGACGGAGTTATAACTATAGATAGTCGTTCTTTAGTTACTGAGTAAGCACCTCAAAGTCATATCACTTCTCCAGATTTCAATGCACTCGAATGGATCATCATGAGCACTATATTCATTGTATTTAAATTTCCCTTAATGAAGTGGTATTTTCCAAAAATATTATCAGTTGAAGACTCAAGTAATTTACAATTATAGAAAATACATAACTGAATAAGGGGCAAAAAGAGATAGGATGTTGGATGGTGATGTTGCGTGTTGGTTTGTTATTCTAATTATTTTTATGGTTCTTTGTTGTTTATTATGACTGCCAAGCAGGACATTAAAAAGTCATTTCTAACAATACTCCTTATAATTGTAATAACTCTATAAGGCCATCGTCCGTATATTCAGGACAGTAGTGAATTCTTCATCATTACTCGTACATCTTTAAAACTATATTGTCTGTCTGTATCGAACCACCACTTAAATATGTTTATCAGCGTTTGCTATCTATGTACACCCCTATAGCATACTTGGTATTTACGTACGTAGTAGATAGTAGGTAGGTACAGTCAAATACAGTTGATTCAAAATTCAAAAATGCTTCATGAGTAAATGTATCTATCTCTACTTATAATTGTATAGAGAGTACTGATTACAATTTTACAGTGCAGTATTTGTATAAGGTACATCTCTCTCTCCACTATAAGAGAACCTAAAATTCAACAACACAGAGCAGAGCAAACAGAGAGTACCGTAATAGTTCAAATAGAGATGAAGAATTTTCAATTTTCTAATACGAAATTCATTGAGAAATAATCTTTGTATGCGACTTTAGCCATGTTTATCATTATATTGCTAATCAACCAAAGATATTTCATGTACAAATTATTCCAAAAGTTGCGACAGTGGATCAAATACTTAAAAATACTAGAAAAGGCAAATTGAAGTCTTTATCACTTATGTTTTTTTAGATTTTGTTTTGGATGGAATAATAAAAAGCAACGCAACTCCATGGAATAAATTCTTTGTCATCAGACAAATTTGCAAGTCATAGATACTTAACCTCCATTCCTTACAATTCAGGATGAAATATTTGTAATTAACAGTTAAAAAGTAATTTGGTCATTAACACATTTTGAACGACTTTTTGAGAGCGAGATCTGTTCTAGTCCTAGGGGTAAAATGGGCTTTACGGTGAACTTTTGTGTACACGTAAAATAGTAAGGCAATGTAAAAGTGTAACATATGATATGATGGGGCATCGCATTAGTGTCTAAGCATATGGGCTGAGAGAAGATAGGGAGTATCAAAGACGACGCAACAGTCAACACACCACAATTTTCAGCCAATGGAATGAACGCAGCAAGTTTGAGGTATACTTAAATGCACGGGATACAACTTCCCTCCCATCACTTCTCTTTTGACTGCTAACAGACCAACAACTCATTTAAAACTTTAAATATCATCATTTGAAAGATAGAAACATTCCCTACACTTACTCATACTAACTGACCCACAGAATAATAAGCCACGCAGCAGCACAGAAAGTAACCTCACTTTTCAGTTCATCATTTGTGTCAATCTCTTGTCTTCGTTAGTGCCTGGACGTTAAAGAGTGTATCAATTAATTGCTCGTGCGTAAACGCAAACTGTTGATTCTCAACAACAACATTTAATTTGAAGACGACACTAAAAATAAGTGTGAAGTAGAGCTGAGACTGAAAAGGATGACCAATAAGACCAAGTTTAATTTGTCTTTCGCTGGCTGTGGATTTCTTGGCATTTACCACGTTGGAGTTGCTGCCTGTCTAAAAAAGTATGCCCCTCATCTAGTTGTCAATAAAGCCTCTGGAGCCTCCGCTGGTGCCATTGCCGCCTGTTGTCTACTTTGCGATGCTCCTTTAGGTGAGAATTTATTTTATTACTATTTTCTTATGCATCCATTTCTCAACTATAGTGTCGTCATTCTCATGTTAAACCATACTACTACTAGACAAACTACAATTGGATAGTTGTCAATTTAGGGTTACGACATAGACTGACTCATCATTAAGAGTAGTCATAGAGCATGATACATTAGATGCCACAACTACGTACATGGTGGGTTAATTGCCCGTCCTTGTAATAATATTGTTAAGGTATGTATTGATCTCATTATGAATGATTGAGTGGCAAGGTTCTTTAATTCTTCTTCATGCATGGAGAACATTGAGTAATATTTAAATGCATTTTTTGCGAATACCTAGGTCATAGGTAGCTATATCCAATTTGCATTTTTAAATTGTTTTTTCACATTCTCATATTAATGTTTATAGTAGATATTAATAGTAAGATCAATGCAAATAATTGAAATTATAAAGCAATTGCTATCTCGTCTCATAATAGTAATATCCCAACTAAATATATACTACTTTCCTTATTGAATATTTTTATGATTGCAGTATTCATGTACTCTAACTATATCTAATTGTGGAATTCCTATTGCATACTATCATTACGTTATTACTATATATAGTTAAATATACATATGTAGAGCATACTACCGTACGTTCTTTATCTTTTGCAACAAACCTTGGTGGGAATGTAATGCAATTGAACTAGTTGCACTACATATTGAAAGTAGTTTTAATACATATCTGTTGCTGAGAACTTCTTTTCAGAATTTTTAAACTACGTCGCACGTGTATCGTACGATAACAAAGACTCTTTTACTTTGACAATAATATCAACACATTAAGTTTTAAATTAATTTCATACCATTAGTTTTTATTAGCGTCGCATTACTTGTTTGAGCTATAATGCAATGTAAAAACTTGGTGGAGACCTTATTTCGGTTTTGACAGAATACTGTAAATAGCAAAAGAAAACGAACGTACTGCACTTAGTATATCTAATAGATGTATCTTAACTTTTTCGCGATATTTCATGATATGCATATTTAGATATGCATTATGTCTGTAAAGCCGTAAATGCTATTTTTGGTACACAAACACTGTTCACCATTCTATACTGTTACTTACTACAAAAACGTAACATTAAGCAAACATTGTATGCATAGCTTGTGAGTTTATATACATTGGCAGACAATGATAATTATTTATCAAGTTGTAGTATCTCTCGTATACATTTCATTCAGCTACATGAACAATCAGCATGGAGTCTCTATTATACTTTGTGTATGGTTTAAGTATATTTCTTGTGTGAAAGGAATAACACAGAGAGTGTAGTAGTAGTAAGTATTAAGTGGTCGCGTTTATCATCGTCAATGTAAAATCTTTCAAAATAGTTGATTTTATAGTTCAGCCAGCGCTGAATAGAGGATAACAATGGTTTAGTGGTTATCTGCTGTATAGTGTGTATAGGTAGGTACATTCCTTAGTAAATTGTTATATAGTGAGACAATAGGAATGAATAGTCAGTGGATTCTATGAACTCATATTTTATTATCACTATTTACGTTTAGTGCATATTGCTTATAATTTAGTTAGATTATTGAAAGTTGGTTCTTTCTGACCTGCAAACCTGCAATTAACAATAACCCCTCTAGCCCTCTCTCCATTAAAATGCACAGGAGTGGCAAACAAAAGGTACCTGGCCATACTTATGCATGCATTGAATTGTGGATGTGTTAGGTATATTGTTCATACCGTAATTTAAGCCAAAAAGGCTACATAACATTCTATGATACTTGATACATATTATAATAAATTGTGGCCCTGTCTATAGGTACGTATGTATGGAGTGTGACGTTTGAGTAGTGAAGTATTTAAGTAGGGAGCAGCGGAATAACAAATAAACCTTAGCTTAATAGTTCATGCCATTAGTACAGCAATGCTATAATCATGTATAAATCTAGAAGATAGTTTGGGTAAAATATAGCATGCATTACATTATGATTTGTAGCGTATTAGAGCATAATATGGTAAAAGGACGGTACTAGGCATACCTTGCTTGTGTATTGAACATTTTGGCGATAAATGAAAATACATATTAGTCTTACCTCTCACAATCAGAACAGAACTGGTGACTTGGCTTAGACTTTACGAAGCAAGGAAATATTTTAGAAATCGTCTCGAACAATTGTTGCTTATTTTCTATTGTTGCTAAGGTAGACTAACGACGACGGTTTGAGTTAATATTTCTATAAAATTCGTAGACGGTAAAGTAAAGGATGGGGCTTTACGCTCAAGGCTTTCCATACAACTAGCTCCTGGAAATGGAAACTACTCTCATTTATTTCATGCTTCTATATGCCATATGGCACTGGGACTAGACCTACAGTTTTTCTGTTGCGTTTTGTTTGGTGATATCGAATACAATTCTCGGTCCTTTTATAATATATAATCTTGTAATATAAGGTTTAGTATAGCATTATTATGCAGAGCAAAGCTAAATATGTTCGTTACGTGTGAACGAATTGTGAACCAACTATTCTCTACCTACTAACTGGGTAGGTTTACATGCTTTTGTACAACTCACCTCTGAATCTAAAGTCTATCGACATGCTTTACTTGGTTTTTCCACGTTCCATTAAAATTCTCTTACGCTTTTGTATAATTCGTACCTTGACGTGGACGATAACAAAAACGATGCTCTCAACTCAATGTTTGTCCGAAAGGAAATGAAATCCTATAAACTCACGAACATCTGCACTCCGAAAGATTCTTAAAGCAACATGTACAAGTTTTTTTGAAAACTGTTTGTTTCAACAGTGCAAGTCAGACTATATACACTTTCTAAAGCACCAAGTATTTTTAGCCCATTAGAACAAAAAAAATCTTTCCCTTAAAATCATTATTTTATACACAATAGATTTGTCTTAACTTATTTAACAAATTAATAGTATATAGTAATATAGTTAATTGGTGCAATTTACTTATTGAATGCATTATTTATGTACTTGAAGATGTTACAAATATATTTATGCTAATGCTAATATACTTATAGATAATAAAGTATTATACGAACTACTATACTCATCTATGTTATTATGGTCAACCCCATGAGATTTGTAAAGGGATTTATTGACGACCCTTTGTATAAATAAGCTGTTCGGTTCAAGGTTTAAAAGGATAGGGTCACAGTTGATAGAAGAAGTTTTATGTAGATGAAATGACCATCGAAATGTATACCTTACGGTTTCTAAAACATTAACAGTTTGCGTCAAACACATTGTTTTTGATCAAATACCAAGTTTATTCAGACCCATCTTCAAAGCTATAGGTTAGCTCTTAGTAATTAATTGATATGAAAACGTAGATCTTGAGCCACATTCATTCTATAACTATTTATTAGCTCATTGGGAACAAAGTTTGGACGAGAAGCAAAATGTATTACTTTTTTAACCTGCGATTTTTATGTACGTAAGTAATACGAACTCAACCACCACATAAATAGTTATTGATAAGAAGTTCCTGATGCTGTAGTAATACAACACATGCTGAATAAACCTCATTGATGATCGATGTTATCATCTGAGAAATTTTTATGGTAATATCCCTTATTATCATTTATACGGACAAATATTATAATGAATAGTCACAAAATGTGAATGTATAAAACACTAAAAAATATGTAGTTGATATAAATGATTGCTTTCAAACTTTTGTAGATTTATGCTGATAATTCCCATAGTCAACAGTAATTTGTTTCTACTCTAAAATAATTGACTAGTTGCAAAATAAATGTACACAATGAACACTGCATGGTTAAAATCAAACAAAGATCTCAACTCTGCTAGACTTGGTTTTTATGCAAATTAAGCATTTCCTTTTCATGGAGATTTTGTTGCCAAGCAAAATATAATCTTAGTGCATTTAAACTTTTATGAGCAAAATGTGCGTGTCAAATTAACCCATTGGCCATTATCTATTCAGGATATCATAAATTTTGTTTTTAGTTGCGTACTTATTGCTATTTAATACATTATTATCATGGGATTATGTACAATTTTGTAGAATAAAAGCCAAAAAACTGTATGACGTCAAACCGGGAAAAATTTCACTCATATTAAATTGCAGATGCTTCAGCGTGATTATAATTAGTTGTTTATTAAATGATCGTGTGTGCAAACAAAGATAATTTATTCCCACAAGAAATCATATTTTAATTAGTGTTGAAAACTGTTGTAAGAAGGAAACTTCGCAGCAATACCTCTATATATAATACAATGGCTCATTTCTCAAGCACCATAATGTAATAATTATATTAATATACGGCGGGTTTCCCGATACCCATTATTAAGTAATTATTCGTGTAGTAATTAAGTACATATATCAGCCACTGCACTGGTATAATTATGCTTAGCACTTGAAACGAGTGATATAAATAATTGTATATCTGTAAATTGCGATGTAATACTTTACACAAGAGTCAGTTGAGCAGTTTTGAGTATTCTTTGCGGTATTTGGGAATTCAAATTTAATTAATAAATTTGTATGCTCTTAACTTCTTTATTGATTAATTCTTGAAATTACAATTGCCGAGTAAAATTCTGTATAAATGGCATTGATTAGAATTTTTTACATTACAATTTTTGGTGAGCATGAGTCATGGTATATACTAATAATAAATGTGCATAATAATTTAGGTGAGCTCTGTGATATTCATGAGTATGACTAAGATGAGGCGATAGAGATACTTACTGCTGTACAATGCTTTTTGCGTTGTCTGCAAAAGGTAAAAGTTGATTCTAAAAGGTATGGCGAGTACAAAGGCCCACTACTTATACATATTATGCATTTACAACAATTATGTGGGCCGACGGACGTTTTTTAGCAAGAAGATTGCGTCATCGTACTGTGTATAGGACAAGCCAGGCGTGTTTTTTGTGCTTGCTATAATAATAATACTTATAGTATTACGTAGATGTACCTTTATTTAATACGTCTTATAGAGTACGTACACTTTCATCAAACACTTCTGCTGCTCAGGTACTACCTAGTAAATCAGTTCAACAGGAATTTCAACTCGAATTGATCAAAGTTTTAGGTAGTCATCAACCTTGTCCTGCCACGTCGTCTTATATATATCAGAATAAATGTTTCACCAATGTCTCATTACACTTAATTATATCTCCATTATTATGTATACTGCTCTTAAAACAATCAAGTCGATACCTGTTCACATAATAGATGTAAAATAATACAAAACCTACCTGTAATTGATAGATATTTAAATCCATCTTTGAATATTGTGGGAAGGAGTAAACAGTTTGATATTTTCATTCCCTTGGGAAGTTGTGTCGTATTATCATTAGAATCCTCATAATGTTAATGCAGACATTATAAAAGCATTAAATTGATTAAATTTAGATAATAATATTATCTATTCCTCATCTTGCAATGTATGTAGTGTCATTGCCATTCATGAATGCATAATACACAAAATCATACTTTCAGCAGCATGATGGCATTACTAATTATGGCATTCGTCATTAATCTGTAATCACTGTCAGTGTAATGTAGTAAATCTAAACTAAATAATTCATTACTAGTCAATATATGTAACTGCAATTGAAATTGTAATGTAGCCAACGATCTCTGACTAAATTTGCTCTGGATTGAGCTAGTGTATTAATTTATCGTACGGTAGGAGTAAAAATAAATATTTAGTCCAGGTGTATCACCTCAAAATGATTCAGAATTCACTATCGATGTCATATTAAAGGTTAATTACAGAAGCTAAATACATATTATTTTTCCTGCATGGCGATAATTGCTTGGATTAGCATACCCATACAGTATTATGTAATAATGATCTACTATTAAACTGCACCAATTGTAGATAATTTCTTATTTTTGGAACTAATGATTCCCTAAACTGATGATACTGCAATTTAAACTTACATTATGGTATACTAAAAATTTCAGCCGTGTTAATAAACTGTAACATGTTTTAAAACCAAAATGAAGCTCATTACAGTTCTTTAATACAGTTCAGATATGATAGTGAAATGAAAATCTTGGCAAATAAAGGTTTTCTTATCAACTCCAATAACATTCTTTGCTTTTTAAATAAAGCTTTGCACGTGTTGAATGAATGCTATGTATGTGAACAAATATTGTAGTAAATTGACGAAAACTATCTTACTGTTTCCCACTGATATCTATCGATGTAATTTTTTAATGCGGAGTCAAAGTTTTGTGCAATAGAAGGTTAACGTTCTCACGAGGTTTTAAATCGTTAAAATAGATTGATATTTCCTATGAAGGTACATTTATACATTTTCATGTGACATTAAACTTGTCAATATGTTTAAATTGTTGAGGCACATTATATATTATTGATTAATTCTTATATATGCTATATCTGCCATATATCTGCCATTATTTAATTTTGAAAGGCTTTAAATAGAAATGTGATTTTTTACAAATATTTGTAATCAGTGTCATCATGCAAATATTGATATAGCACTTGATTTATTTGTATAATTTTTAAAAGGCACTTCAGGTATGATATCTAAACATACTGATTGATACTATAATGCTGGGTACAAGTACAGTACAATAGTACAAAAATTCACCTTTTCAGTTAATGATAATTACAATTACAATAGCATTAGTGATTTCAATTGGTATATGTAGATATGTCATGAAGATTAATAATAATACATTATACATATGTACACGTTATCAGTTAAGACACTTGAAGTGTCGGTGATATCAGTTTAACTTGTAGTACTTAAGTCAAACTGATATTGTGATCGTAAAATCCGAATTTTTATTCTCTTTGATTTTCCGCGTCGAGCTCAACGTTTTTTTTATTGGTGAGAAAATCCATGGACCATTGGCGTAAATGACTCATTAAAGATTCAATAAATTAATGCTTGAAGTTCAGCTGATGATTTTAATATAGAATTTCATCTGTAACGACAGAGTTCATCCCACCTAAATGGAAACTATGTACTCTGTTGATAAGTTTTGAACTGTGAACTGACTGCAGTTTGTATGTAAACCTATATTTTTATTAATCTGCAAAAGAGCAATCCATATATCATTATTTCCCTGATTAAAGTTTGCTTCATAGTAAAGTCCAAAGGCTACTTTGAGACAAAATCAAGGCTGATAGTTCACCAAGTTTTCAGTTGTCGGAGGTGATTTGCTTGGTCATGCACTGCTAATGCCTTAACTAACAAGCAAAAAAAAACAAATACTGTAGATACAAAGTCATATGCCTCGAAGCTTCGAGTACTTATAATAATTGCATCTATTAAACATACAGTAGTGTACCGGTTTCCTTTAGATGTCGAAATTGGATTGATTTCTTTCTTTCGTATATAGGTAGCTATGAATTTAAATATGAAACATGAATTTCCTAATTGCAACATGCAGAGCTCATAAAAAATTTTGAGCACAATCGATTGAAAATTAGATTTGCCAATATTGCCATTACTAAAATCCCTGCAAAGGCATAGTTGCTTAAGTCCCATTCTTTTAAAACGTGGATTTTCCCAATTATCTAAGAACTGTAGTATTGGTAGCGTGTGGTTTTATTCCCATATAAAACTGACTTACAAAGCGATTTTAAATGTTTCTGGTATCTGCTGTTTTGTTGCATTATAATGCATTCATAATGTTCGTGTTCTAATTTAATTAAAATGCGTCTCAACGACGGAATTTTTGTGTCGATGTTGAATTGCCAAACTAAATGCAAAGAATGCAAAAACCACACGTGCTAATGCACATAGTGCTAGATAAATGTTTCTTCATCAAAAGCAAAAGTGTGTTTATGAACTTGGTTGTGCATGTATTTTAGCGTAATTATTTGCCTTCTTTCTGTTTTTGCATTCCATAACGATGGGGTTTTCTTCTGAGGTCATCATGTCAGTAGCCAGAGCAAGTCATAGAGCTAAACATTGTTTCTTTTACAAGGATAAGTATGTATAATCAGCAGTACGTTCATTTCTATCAATCCCCATCCTATATAATCAATATAAAGTGAACATAAAATGCATTGCTATCTTGATAATCTTTCTTATTTACTAAGGACGAATCGTCTATTTAATAGTGCACCAGACTTGTAGCAAAGCAAGATAATAACTATAATTATTATACAGTAGTGTTAGTGTACTTACTGTATACAATTTGCTTATATGTCAGGCAATATTTAGTTAGTAATGGCCATAACTAATAATATCAATTGAGTAACTGTTTGGTTGTCCTCTGAACATTTTTTTAAAAAATTTATGATAAACTAATTTTTTATCTTTTGGGTTTAAGAATGGTTTAAAAGATAAATATCAATTGATAAAATTACAGTTCTTGCTTTGTGCAAAGGAATCATAATTTTATTTTTTATTTTAATAGATTTGCGTCTTTAATTTATGCTGTAGACGTAATCCAATAAATAACTAAGGAAAATTAGTACATAATAGAAGCAGCAACTTTTTAATGGTATCAATTCCTAATTGAAGAATTCTTCAATGGTTTATTGTTGTATTTGTATAGCGAAGCGAGTGATAATTTTGCAATTGTAATTTGTAACAGTTTTCAATATGTTAAGTTTGTGATGATGTATGTGAACTGGAATAGTGCAGCTTAGGGCTCGCGCTGCAGTAAATACTTTATGAATAAGAAGAGAGGGTTTATTGTTTTATAAAATGTTAATAGTGTCAATAAGTAAGGTCATCGTCGTAGTCGTTCTTAAGCACTCCTTCTTTCTTATTTATATCAGTATTTACATTGAGAATGACTACTCGTCAGATAAAATGCAAATAATTCAATGGAGCCAGCATAGTGGCGTGTCAGCCAGTGTGAATGTTACATTGCGAATTCTGTATTTCGTTCAATTCAGAAAAGAAAAAGGTTATCAAATGTTTTTCTAGGCCGTTAGTTTTTGTAGTTGTTGCTGATGTGCTATGGAATTATAATTATTACTATGTGGGTTTGGCCTAGCCAACCAGTGCCATTCTTTTTTCGTATCAAGTGCTAAGGAATTGAATGAGTGAAAATATCTCTCGAGGAGCAAAAATATTTTTATCTCTTATTTTCCTCGTCAATAGAATGTAATCACAAATAAGCTCCATAACTTATGGACCAGGCAACCAAGAAAAGATAAATACGCATCATATTACATTTTTTTCTTTTGTCTTTTAGGCAAGTATACATTACCATGCCACTAATTTTTTTTAGTTCAGCATGTTACTCAATGTTATCATGTAAATACCATACTTTTATAATTATAATCTCTGCAACATTATATATTAGTATATCCAAATGGTATACTTTCTTCAGTGGTTGATCATTTCTCGCATATGCTAATAACACATTTCAGCAGATAACAATTAGTAAATGTACAGCGCAGTTAACGTATATACAGGGTATAACAAACAAAATAAGACGTCTTCATATCTCTGCCTTGTAAACATGACAAAAACCAGTCCACCTAAGCAAGAGATAGATCTACCAAAAGTGACTCAAGATATTATGAATTCTATGCTCAAATAAATTATATTGCTTTAATATGGCAGAAAAAAAGTCACGTAAAAATAATTTTGCACAAAATATAATAACTTCTCAAAACTTTCAGAAATTAGATAAACATGGCCAATTTTATGTCAAATTCCCTGTATATCTTTAGCCACGAACTGTAAGATTATTTAGAAAAATGCTTCAGAGCGGTTTCTTAATTATCATGTATTCATAGAGGAGATTGATGCTCATACTTTTTTGCACACGTACTTATAATATTGATAATATTATCACATTCGCAAACATTTGGAATATTGAACTAACTTATCAACTGTATTCCAAATTCCAACGTATACATCTGCTTCAGCAAAAAATTATTATCTGTCACAATTAATTCAGCATGCTAAATATTTATCCTCGTGCTTTGCCAAATACTAATAATAGTGAGAAAATGTGCTACAACTTCCTTTTGTAACTACAGAATTATTTATCAATATTTATTCCTTCTTCTGACAATATATTTTGAATTGAATGTCACAACATAAACAGTATTGCTAAAATACTAAGTCGTCTCCATTGAATAAAAATTTAATTACACAAGAGATGGTTCTTTGTTTAGGAATTCATAATAAAGAGATTTAGTGCATGAATTAGGGTTAGTTGGGCAATTAATAAAATTCAAATTTTATGCTCTTTCAAGGTACCTACTCGTGACATAATGTATCTGTTAAGTAAATAGTAATTGAGATAATTTTTAGTGCTAATACTAATCCACCTATGAAGCAGTTTATTAAATACCAATGTCAGCAAATATAAGCATGCCTGTAATGGATGATTTGGATTATTGGATTTAGTGGATTTAGCAAAGAATACATTTTTGAACTTTGTCCTAGTAGGTACCTGAATAAATGCATTATACAATTTTCGAGTGCTTAAAATTGAATGTAGGAAATAGCATTCTAGAATTCTATACAGCATGTGCTACTTTACTGCGTGTTATTTAAGGTATACACTTCGGCGCTATTCAAATGCAGAAAAGTAGCATCCCTGTAATTAATTCATACCATAAAAAAGCCACTATTTTTACGGGGGCACAGGTAGGCATTATTCTATTTCGTGTTTGCGTCATAACCTCCACGCCTATGTTTTCAGCCAATTAAATCGCAAGATCAGATCGTACGATATTCTCCTTGTAGTATCAAGTATGAATCTGTGCATTAAATATTCGGCACTGCGTATATTATGAAGGATGTAAATAAACAGATTCAAGTTTACCTTGTAAAAATGTACACATGCATTTTTGCTGCGATTCTCGCTTATAATTATAGGTAACGTTCTTAAAGGTATCTATTTTCTATAGTTGCCGTCACTACTATGAATACGCGGTAGACAGCCAGACATCAGCATATTTTTAACAATAGAGGTATAGATTGTGTAATCATTGAGCCCCAACTAAACTTATCGAGACATTCAAGGTCTCTTCTCATTAACATCCGTTAAACGGATTATACGTAGACTTAAAAAAGTTTAAGACAGCTTAAAAATACAAAGAAAAGTTTTAGATCTACTCCAGACATTTGGTGAGGAAGGTGTGTCTGTACAAAAATATTTCATGCATACGTTAATTTATTTTAGCATAATTTGTAGGTAAACAGTAAATGAAGCTATCTCAATGCTACTTCCACGTTTGTAAGTTGTTGAAAACTTTTGAATTCAAAGTGACCAGGAAAAACATGTTTGGCTACCTAAAACAATCAATGTTTATCCGGAAAGGTTTCTATTCCCGTTTCTATTCTGTTAGGTAGCCATGCAGTCATACCGGACGAGTATTCTGAGAACTGGTCTAAAATATTTTCTATTTACGATAATGTGCTTTATCTAGGCTTTAACCGTGAATAGAAATGTAGGAACTACTTAGTAATCCAATATCTCGTTCTGTCTCATTGTAAAGTAATTATCGTTCTGTGACTCTTGCTTTACTAGTATATCTGTAGCATGATGATTTAAACCACATTTCCTTTGAATTACTTATTCTTTGGAACTCCAGCTGCGTGTGGAGTTCGAAAATAGAAAACATGATAGAATTCTAATTTATTCATGACTATGTAATTTTTATGACAATGGTATAATATAAAGGTTGTTTTTCCCGTAGTTGAATTTTCCTCAAGTTTATTTCAGTAACGCCTTTGATGAACTTATAAAGACAAGTAAATGAGATGAAACGGCCTTGCCGTCTGAAAGATTATCTTGGAGTGGTTATCAGAGGTAGAAAAGTGTGATGTATCGGTGTATGTCTGCCCTGTGCAACGAAATCATTTATTATCAGACCATAAATCAGTTAAGGAGCAAACATCCAATTCAGCAGTGTCTACTAGGAGCAACTTTCATTCATTTCGTATGCATCGTTGTCCTGTTCATTGTTGTTGTAGAGTTTGAAGTCAATGCGATGGTTAGGGTTAGAAGAAGTCCTTGAGATTACCAGCTTAAGGCAAATAACTGCGCATTTAGGCTATTTGGGACACACTCCATGGCAAACCCTTTCCTGGTCCAATGGCAGTTCTTATCTTCAAGTGTAGAGACACCCCCAAACACACACTACACGTTTCTTAACGTCGTATCTACGTAGGGAACGAACGGGAAGCTGTTTAGACTCAAAAGATACACAAACCATTAAGCCCAGTTAACATGTCTAGGTATACCTTCATTACTGATACATTAAGGATGCGGGATGTTGCAATAGTAAATACAAGATACAAACATTATAATCATCATATAAATATACTTGTTTTCATCACAATTCATAACAACCAGAAAGTAAATATTATAATGTGACTATGTTTAAAACGCTTTCGATGCTGCACAAAGAATGAACATCTGTTGTGAAAAGAAAATGTAACAGATTATATCCACACGTGGGAGTCATGCCTCTTTAAGCCCCAATTTATTTAGTGATTAATTCAGATAGAATATTTATAAACAATAATTTTAAAATTCTCTACGATAATTTCCGTATTTATATCCAAATAAACCATTGCAGATATTTTTTCCATATTTATACCACATTTATACCACTCGGTAAAAATGCAAACTCTGATTTTAATAGTCTACATTATATTGTAATTATCTAGAATTTCAATTTGAGAGAAATGCATCATGATCATGCATACTTGTACACGCAATCAAATCAGAGAATGAGTTGCATTAATGATAAGTATGTATACGTGGGGATCCAGTTAGTGCAGTGCTTACTGGTTGGCCATTGATACTCGCACTCAGTTACTAGGTAATCAACAGACGTAGTACATAATTATAATAATTTACCTATATAAAGTGAAATAAGTACTGCGTATCTGTAGGTAGTAACTATGACTATGTTGAAATATTATATCTTCTTAAATTCTAAAAAGTAAACTGTCTTAAATTCTCTGTAAAAGTATAATAGCTTAGTATTAGCATTATCGGATGGGTGGGTGCATTCGGTTGCGTACCTTTTCTTCGGTTCTTGGTATTGTAGTACTGAATGCACAAAAGTACTTTTCAAACTGCTTTGAATTCATCGCAAATTATTTTACATCAATATTGATCGAATTGTTTTACTTTTGATCTTCCATTGCCCAGAGCGACTAGATGATGCGTTATAGTGAAGTGATGATATTCTGTCGATTCGTTAAGGATTGAGAAATAGTGGTTGCTGTGAACTACTAGTGGAAATTCCCTAAGTTTATGGCATTTATTTAATTTGCTATTTTGTATTGCAGTAATGCGTACCTATTTTCCTGACTATATTATTGTCTTACTTTATTGTAGCAAGTTTGGATGCTTGTTATCTTTTATATCCTTATGTACTCAATTTAGATTTGTCGGTAAAATTCCATAAAGGCGTCAGTAAAATTCCATAAGCATATAAAGACCAGATAGTGTTATTATTGTCATTTACTATGTGCCAAAAGGATTTAGGTCTCTACTCGAAAAGGAATTTTCCGAGGAGCAATAAATGTTTTGGCCTAAAGCGTAGGTAGGCATTTACTATTAATGCCATTTCACTTTTAGTTTCATAAGATGGCGGTTATGCAGTAATGCAAAATGTTAAATGTGTACTTGAACTACATAATTTAAGCTTAATAAGTCAGAAAAACATGTCTGTTTAATGTATACCCTTGATTTTAACTGTCTTTTTGTTTACAAGGAAGTGTGTGGGACGATGTAGAATCCCAGACTAAACACTACTGAATGTTTGTGCTATTAAATATGAATTTAGTACGTCAACCTAGACATTAGGTCGATTGCCATTGTTAATTAAATGTAAAAATACGCTTATTGAATGTTAACTAGATAGGGTCAGCTAAGACAATAGAATCATAAAATAGAACCTTGTGCTTTGAATTTTCAACAACATCTATTCATAACAAAGATGAAAACTCGATTAATACTAATGAAAATGTTTTTGTATGATTTCAGGTCAAATCACTAGGGATGTATTGAGAATTGCTACCTTAGCACGGTCTAAAACTCTCGGGCCTTTCAGTCCTTCATTCAACATCCAGAAGATTCTTCGCGACGGATTAGAAAAAGTAAGTAGTATCCCATGCAATCTAAACGGGTCACTCAACTCTCGTAGCTTTTCAACACATTAGATTTTCTCCTACACGTGTTAGCTTGAACGGAAGTAAGTTTTTGGGTCGTTTACACCACACATACATGTTAGAAGGTGAATCTTTCTGTGGGTTTGATGGAGGTCACTTTAAGCCAGTCTCGTATCGTAATACCACAATGCCCTATCGTTATTGTTGGAAACTCATGTCAAATCTTACGTTATAAGATCTATAGTGGGCAGTTGATGTGATGGTAGTAAATATTATTATTGCTATGTAATTGCCTCGTGTAGCTCTAACTTCTAACGTCATTATGTATACATACACACTCATTCAAGGCCAATAGTTACTTCACCCGTGTACAGATAAGTCCATAAGCCATTAGCACTAAGATGACTCCACTTACTTCCTCAAGATAACTTTGTATTCTATATTTCAAATGGAAACTTAACTCACTGTTTCATAATTGCAGATTTTGCCCGAAGATGCTCATCTCAGAGTCAATGGGAAATTGCACATTTCCTTGACAAGAGTCTATGATCGTCAAAATGTTATCGTTTCTCAATTCAATTCCAGGGATGAGTTAATCCAGGTAAAAATTTATTTTACGCTATCAATGCAAACGTATTTGCTAATAAGCTTAATATTACAATAGATGAATAGATAGCTTTTAAAGTAGGCATTATAGTTACCAACTCAGTCTCAGCATTTGAATGAAACTCTGGGACAATCACTTAGTCAATCCAATGCACACGAAATTACAAGTATCGAAACATTTTAATGAACCTTTTAATGCACATTTTTAAAACAATATTATGCGGTTTGGTTATGGTTTTGGTGGTGGATAGTTTGTATTTATACTGAGAAAATTAGCTATTTGAAAAGGTCAATATTAAATACAAATATGTAAATAGATGTGAAAACATTGAAAGAAGCTGATATGGTAGTGTATATAGTGTGAAATAACATTTTACAGATGCTGTCGCTTATGACTTGGTGCTGGGAGTTAGTTTTTTGTTAGACTTTCAAAAGATTTTTCGAGTTTCTTTTACTCTCTACTGATCTCAGATCTTTATACTTTTAGTAGTTATACTTTATAACTTGGGAATACTCTATTAAACTGCTATATGCTTAAACCAATGAATCGCATTTTATAATGTACTTTACTATAATATGTTTTTTAAACGGTTCTGTCCGTCTACCTTGAGACGTTGAGACTAATATGTCCATGTTCATAACCATAATAATATTTTTGATATAGATTATACCTTGCTTGTCTTATTAGAAAGCCTTTTTTTACACCAAGTACTTTAGACTTATTATTTAACTCTAACAAATAATATCAATTGTGCTGAAATCTTGTTGACGGTGTTGTGTTTTTTACACTAAGGCAATTTTATGCTCGTCGTTTATTCCATTTTTCTCGGGCTTTATGCCCCCGGTATTTCGTGGATTCCGACACGTGGACGGCGGTTTTACTGACAACGTTCCTGCACTCGATGAGCACACTGTTACAGTCAACCCATTTTGTGGAGAGTCAGATATTTGTCCTCAAGATGACACTTCTCACTTTTTTCATGTAATTTTTGGGCAAAACTGAAAAAAAATCCGTTTCTCTCAATTTCATTCCTACTCCCTAAAGAATTACATGATCCTTTTCCAATGTGAGCATGTCGGGTTTGGGTTTGCTTTGGTGGAATCATTTATTTAAATATGGTACTGTCTTGTCAGCTTTTTATTATTAAAATGCTTGTCAGCTATTTACATGTTTGATTGTGGTGGTAATATTTTGATGGCAGTAAACATTGACAGTTACTGACATTTAGCTTGTTAATAAGATAAGAACGCACGTCCGAAAAGAGTTGCCTTGTTCAAGCTGAGTCAGAGTTGAGTTATGAAAAACTTATGGAAAGTTGACTGACTTAACAATGACTAAACTAAGCATGTTGTGGTGTTTTGTTTGTGTAATTCAGGCAATTTTATGCTCTGGGTTTGTGCCCATCTTCTCCGGATGGCTCCCCCCAAAATTCCAAGGTGTACGCTACATGGATGGTTGCTACAGTGATAATCTACCCATTCTAGATGAAAATACCATAACTGTTACCCCGTTTTGCGGGGAATCAGATATATGCCCAAGAGATAAAACTGTTAATCTCCTTCAGGTTTGAGCGTTTTTGAATTGTTTTGTGCATGTTTATTTTATACGTCATGTACTATTTGTAGTAGACTTTATGTTATAATTGTTTGTAAACCTATGTGATTCCATTACACCCTTTAACTTCCTATTTACATATCCAATCTTAAATGACTTAGTTGCGATCAACTAGTAATTAATACTAATGGGATTGCATTTTGTAACTTACAGGTGAATCTGGCCAATACCTCAATAGAACTTTCACGTCAGAATTTATATCGATTCTCCCGCACACTATTTCCTCCCAAGGCTGAGATTTTGTCAAAAATGTGCCAACAAGGTTTTGATGACACCCTCCGATTTTTAGCCCGTAACGATTTGATTGGCTGTGTGAGCTGCATGTCCACTGATACATCTATGAGCCTTGGAGTTGAGTTGGACGAAATGGCCACAAAAAATTACGAAAGAATTATGTCAGAAGAATCCTGCCATCAATGCAAAGTCCAAAAACAAGTAAGCTAAAATAAACAACTGCCGTTTTACATATTCGTTTAAAAACAATTTCGTTTCTGAGCATTACTGTAGTTTTAAAAGATACATTATATTCTGTATTTATTTCTTTACAGGCGGCTTTGCTTGATAGCTTACCGGAAACAGTAGTCACAATTTTACAAGATGCAATTGAGTCAGGGAATAAGGGATTGCTTAACTGGCTCTTCTCCCATCAAAGTGTTCGACTTCTTTCCTTGATGTCCTTGCCATGTCTTCTACCCGCGGACATGGCTTATGCAACGGCATTGAAATTATTTGAGACTGCACCTAAACTGACTTATAACTTAAGAATTTTGAGCGAAGCTGTAATTCAAATCATTTTCGAGGCTTTGACCAAATTCAGCCTATCTCCGGCGGCTTACTCTGCAAAACTTACATGTCAACTTGCAATCACTGAATATACCGAAGGTATAAAATCTTTATTTAATGCTAAGTTTGTGAGAAATTGTTTACTTAGTAATTATGTTCTTTTAAATGAGGTTTTGCATATATCCTGTACTAATCACTGATTTTGTCTTTCAGACCCTGAAGCCGCAGAAGAGATCAACCTACAACGTAAACCGTCCATCCGCAATAAAATGAACTTTGGCTTTACCCTTAATATTGACAACAGGTATTTACATTTTTATAAACGTTTTATAGCATACAGTGTATATTATTAATTTTTCCCTAATAATAATAAAATAATTTTTTCCTGATTTTAGGGACACTACTCAATATTGTGTGGAAAGCCGACGACCCTCTTTAATAGAATTAGAAGATGGAGGGGATGATACATTTGAACGGGTCCTTACAGTAACGTCGCATCAAGAAGCCCTAATGGCATACTATTACTTGAACAACTCGGATAAAATGGAAATCGCTGAAGTTTACAATATAAATGAAACGCAAATGACACATCCGTCCTCTACAGCAGAAGTTACTATAACTGAAATTTAACTTTGGCAACTTCCACAAAAATAATTGTAAATCTTTTAGTACTTAATATATTATAAGGATCGATTTAGTATTGTAAAGGCCACAGTGGCAAAATGTACCAAACAATTCCAATAGAAGAAATGTGAATGTAATTGAACTATGCATTTTCTGGGACCAACATTCTATGCATTTTATAGGACCAATCTTCATTGCATTTTCCGGATACCATCTATGCATAATAAAAGAAAATCTTCCATGCGTTTTAAGAGACCAACTTAAACATTTCAATTTTACGCACGTACGTATCTCTTGTCAAATTTCCAGTCCTGTAGGATGGATATTTATTTAACTAATTATTATATTGTGATGTAAATGAATTTTTCCAATTTTATGTCACAGTCATGTCATGAAGCCAAATTATTTAGAATTTATGTATGTCACCTTACTCCTGATTTATGTATTTTAGTGTAAGAATAAATGATGGATTTCGCCAATTCCATTGTATGTATTTTGAATAATCGTTAATTCATACCAAATAAATAAATAAACGAACATTTTTGAGAATTCAAAATTATTGCTTTTATGATGCATTATTGACCTTACCATACAATGAAAACATTAACTCAGTGATGTTAATGAAGGACTGATTAATCGAATGAATTTAATGAATGAATAAATGTAGGTAGAGCAATGAAATGCATTAATTAATACAATAATAATGAAACTTTTTCAAGTAGTGAAATTGAGTATAAGGGATTTATTTTATATATTAAGTACATCGAAATATTTAGTATAGCGAAAAATAACAAAGATAATAATTATTTTCAAACCAGAACTAACATCGCATCGTTTTTAGCAGGGTAAATTATAGTCTGACGTATTTTTACACATTATTTACATCTGGTTCATACATAGTAATTTATAATACCAAAATATTAAAGAAAAACACACGTCCAGCAATCAAATAATTTTCTTAAAAGAGAGAAATTATAATCAAGCGCTAATATTTTCTTAAAAAGCTATTCACAGTTTTTGTACAGCGGATATTAAAATATGAAAGTAAAATAGACGGCCAATTTCAATAAACATTATTGTAAAAGTTAAATGCTATATTTATGTATACATTTTTGACTCTTACAAATTTATTTTTTGGACGATCCGAAACCTGAGAATCCCATCACAGCTGCCATCTCAGGATCCATTTCATTCATATCTACAGTAGTAGACTCTGCAGCTTTTCTTTTCCTTTGTGCTCTTCGATCTTTTCTATATTCTTTGGCCCGCTCCTCCTAAAATTTTTCAATTTATTATTGCACAATTTGTTTCAAAATAAGTATTTACTAATTTTCCCTCCTTGATTTAAAACTAGCATCCATATTCATAACAATAACACACATTAAAATATATTAAGGTATCAGACACGTCACTACGTACCTCTTCTTGTAGTTCTTGAATTCTTTTATCTAAATCATACTTTTTCTTTTGTTCACTTAGTTTCTGCTTGTTTGCTTCAAACCTTTGTTTCACTTGGTCCAGGGTAGATCTCTCAATTCGCATCGACATGCCCAGATTCCTCTGATCTGTAATACAAATAATACTATCTCATAGTCAATGCAAATAAATGAAAATCTAATTGACAGGTGTTGAAATGGTCGATCTAAGTCATTTTGGTTATAATTCTTTATTCAACGGTATATTATTAATATTATTTGATGATTAATTAAATAACGCTGTTGTTGATTGCGTAAATTAAATACATACGTTTCTTTCCATTGATGTGGTCCAAGAAATTAATGGAATCTTTAACGACACAATCACACACATTGCAGTAATATCCGCCTGCCTGAGAAGCTGGTGTGTTTTTCGTGATAACAGTAGATTTTCCAAGGCGTGAATCTAGATCGACTCGATAATCTCGTTGTTTAAGAAGTTCACGTCTTTTGCTAGGTTTTCCATCTTCTCCTTCAACTTCTTCGTCTGCCAATCGCTTTGCAGCAATTTTCTCAAACTCATCTAAATCCCACTTTCGTCTGTGGTCCGGCGCCTATCAATATAATATAAAAATAATTAATTGCTGAGCTGTGATATAAATTACAACAGCATCTTCCGAAAAGCAACATAAAAGTTAAATTCTTGACCAGGTAAAGAGTGGCTAAATATCAAGGATAGACTAAATATATAGAAAGCTAATCATTACACCACAGATTACTCATTATTTGTCGCATAACGCAATCAAAATCAGTCGATAGAAGGGGGGTGTAATATCAGATTCCGGACAATTTAGACTTGGCTGTCCAGAGTCACAACGTGTGTAGATATTGAGACTATTTTCCTAAAACATGGAAATGCCAAACCTATCCATGTTTTGTGATTCCGGACAGTCAGGTCTACATCGTCCTGAATATCACATTACTGTACCCGTTTACATGCCAGTCCTAAAAATGTAATTCAATCCATTTTAACATTTGACTAAAAATGTAATTCAATCCATTTTAACATTTGATAGGGTGGCTTTTCATCGGTCAACAACAATGCTTTTATTTTTTGATTGATCGTATTGCTTAATAGCAAATTTACAAGTAATTGGTTTGCACTAAACATTTATTATTATATTTTTACTTTAAACAAATGTTTGTTCCCATTTTTAAGACACCAAAAATAATTTCCCCTTGGAAAGACAAACACAGCCTTGTAAAATTCAGAAAAATCCGTAATTCAATTTTATTAAGCTAATAGGTAATTTACTCTATTTTAGAGTCAGCTACAAATGTAGTACAACGCAACGCATGTTGTTCGGTTGTTGGATAATGCCTTCATCAATTGTTTTCATAATTTTGACATAGTTCCGCTAAACATCAAAAGTTCAGCAGACGATTAATTTTAATTCTTAATTTTAATATATAATTTTTACATTATATATATTTTTTAGTTATTATGTTATTCAATTCAGAACATATTATTGCTCCAACTAAAACTGATAAAATACTTGATTTTTGTTGTGATTTGTTAGAGCTAGATGTTGAAAAATAGCCCATATTTTCATCATTTAGGAAATCATTAGCTATGGCTCAACGCTCAACATTGGAATTGAATAGTATGTAATTTCATTTTTAGATTTGTTCAGATGATGTCAAACATCAAGAATTATATAAACTAAAAATTATGAGTAACTAATTTCAAGTTTTTACAAGAAATTGAGTCATACCTGGTTAGGTGTCGCCATCTTGATTTAGTTGAACTAGACCCGTAAAGGATCAGTCAGTCAGTCAGAAACTCAAATGCGGTATTCTCACAGGTCGCACGTTTTGTCTCTAAGTTCTTAAAAGTGTTACTCTTTTCTGAATTTGGTCTCCGGTATGACTTCCTATTACGACGAAGTCGAGATTGAAGATTTCGAGTGGGACGAAGAAACGGAGACGTATTTTTACCCCTGCCCTTGTGGAGATCGCTTTTTAATTACCAAAGTAAGTTTCGTATTTCTTTCAATCTGTTCAACATTCAAGAGCAATATACAATCCGCTCAAAAAGAACGTAGAATCAACGAAAACAAACCTGATGCACAAAAATTTGAAATATAGAGCAAATGTCCACTCGCGTTTGATAGTCTTGTTGTGCGATGCTATACTCTCAACTCTCACGACTATTTTCATTTTCATGAAAACCATTAAGCCATTATCAATTAGGGCAGTGAAACCGAAATTGAACGATCGGTCGGGGCCAAAATAGAAACACTCGATTTTAATCTACATCTTTCAAATAATTTCTAGAAACGATTAAGTTGTGGTTAAAAGATTTAGCCGAAAGACGATTGCTAAAATTGTCATTCAACGGCTATAATACTAATAATTAACAACGTTTACGATATAAATCCATGAAAAACAATTTATTATTATTATTGTTGTTATTGCCAAAGAGTTTTTATCCCAGCGAGTTTTCTATTACACTCCCACTAGATCACCTTCTTGTTTGAAATAAAGTCATAGTTACTATAAAATTGATTTTTATGATGGTAATGGTAATAATGTAACCGCAGAACTAGAATTGATTGAACTGATTGTTTTATTTTCAGGAGGAACTAATTAACGGGGAAGATGTTGCCACCTGTCCTAGCTGTTCCTTGTTGCTGAAAGTCATCTATGATGAAGATCAGTTTGAAGCTGAACAAGAAGAGGAAGTTTCTTTACCAAATCAGTCAAAACCCCAAACTGCAGTTGCGGTTTCGGAATAAAAACTAAATAAATGTATATTTAAGATATAAATATATTTCTTGTAATCGTACCTGCATTTACTGTTTTGTTGTTGTTATGCCATAACTAACTGTCTGTCACTAAAAATATCATTTTCAACACTTTCAGCGATAAATAAAATATGATATATATTATAAAACGACAGTCAGTTCTTGAGCCATATATCTAATCACTATTAATTTTTTATCAATACACAGGACACAGAGACCAGTTAAGCATAATAATATTTCCAAGGCTAACTATTCAAAAAATTCATATACTTTGGCACAAATCTTATTTTCTCTTTACTAACACGGCCCTATTGTTTTAGAGAAAGCAGATTTGAAGACCATTGTCTAACCCTTCGGTTATCTAGACACTTTCGATAACCCCTCGCTGGCATACCCTATAATTATATCTAATGTAAATGATTTTGCGAATATTCTACGTTATATGGTACGTGGATTTTTTTAAATTTTCTTAAAAGTTACTGTGTAACCATTATATGGAAACTGTTCCTGTAAATATTCATGATGGCATTCAGGATGAATAGAATACCCGTCTAATATGTTGCTTAACATACGATGGTCGAATAAAACCATCAAAATCTTTGTTTTCTGGGTAGCTTGTCTTATCTTCGGAAAATGATTTCAACGATAGTGAATAGTGGCGGTATATATTTTGCGATTTTCATTAAACATACTCTACCTGGCTCTCTAGGCAGTTGTTATCTGTACGTCTGTAAGTTTTTGGTAAGACGCCGAAGCAAAGAAAGTTATAAAAATTCAGTGAAGCGTAGAATCAGACGATCAAACAAGTCAATTTCAATTTATGTTTGCAACTCAAGTGTGTGTAATATAGATTGTAGATGTGGAAAAGTAGAAAAAGTTTTCTTCCACATCAAACCGCGACAGCTCAATCTGTTTTGCTTCTTCGTCCAACACAACACATAATTTACACAAAGTCAAGTCAAAACGTCATACAATGAAACACTGACACAAAAAAGTATTTTACGGCTCATATTTCTGGCTGTAGTGCACTAGTACTGAAAGTTGAATTGAATATACTGAACATCTAAAGAGAAGAAAACAAGTTTTTAGAGTTGTTAGTTTGTTGTTTGTTAGTATTTGTAATTTATACCAAATTCTAATTGTGAAACGTACTTAAAATTGTTATATATATTGTCAATTGTACCAACAACCAAACCACAAATATTTATCGTCTAACTTTATAATGGTAAGTGGCAGGCTATTGTATTGTCATTTGTAAACACTCACTATTGTCCATCTCACAGCTTAACTAAAATAATACTTAAATGACACTGTAAATCAAGAATTTACTATTTAACATTCACTTTTTTGTTGTTAAACTCGTGTGCAAGCACGTATCCAGAGGGGGGGCCGGGGGGGTCCGGGCCCCCCCTAAGCTTCCAAAAAAAGGCGATTTTTTTGTCAAAAAAGGTTAAAAATCCAAAAAATTTTCGCGCTTCGCGCGAATATGCCATAATTTTGCTAATATAATTTGGTGTGCCCCCCCTAGGCCAAATTCCTGGATACGTGCTTGCTCGTGTGGAATAAGTAATTCTCTAAAAATTTACTTTAATTATTTTTTCGCAAAATTTGGAGTTGCCATTTTTACACACGTATAATGTATTTATACCCCCATAGCCAACAATCATCGTGACAATAATATATTTTATTGTAACATATAATGCTTATAATTAAACGTAAGTACAAAGTAAGTAATAAGTAAACTAATGATCGTTATTAGGCATTAAAATTTGAAAAACAGTGATGACGCACTGAAATTTTAATGTTTGTTAACGTTTTAAGGTTTTTCTATTATTTTTAAAACATATTTATATTTTTGTCATATAAAAACTTAATCATCGTAAAATCAAAGTGCGTGTTATGTAGACTTCATATTTAAACTGAAAATGGCATTGTATTATAACATTATAGGTATATATAATGATGAAAATAACATAACTAGGCCTAATAAATACTAAGTCACTAAAATTGACTAATATATTTATTATTTTGTGAAACAGGATAAGGGAAACCCCGAAAAATAGGTGATTCGTCGTTGATACAATCAACTTATCACCTTTTGGCTCCCAAAGTGAATGAAAACTATCTGTTGAATCAATTAGAATAACTCATCCTTGAGTTATGGCATTTGCAAATATTACACCTAGTCTTCTTGACGTAAGTTTGCTCTACATTGTTTTATATAAACTTTATTTCAGCAATTATATAGAATTAAATGAAATTAGGTACTTATATAAAATTAATTGTAATGATTGATCTTTAAGCAAACCTATCAAACCTTCGGTACTTTTTTAATTATACAATAATAAACATGATAATGGGTTTATTCGCGCCTAGAAAATGTTAGTTTTCAGAGTAATGTCATTAAATATCATTAAACATGCTTAATAATTTAATTGATATAATATGTAATAATGTATATCATATTATTAAGTTTGTCTGTTTTTCCAATAATTATATCCAAAGATTAAAATAATGAATTATCAAACTAGTGCTATTAATTGTAGTCTTTATGCGAATATGTCAATTAGACTTACCTAGTTTATGGAGTTATTGTTGATTGTACTTTGTACGGTAGTGGCCGCATGTTGCTAATATGCTAATCCTCAAATAGCTAAACTCCCACAAATCTCAAAATTCAAGAATGGTACCCAAAAACCGGGTGAAATATACTTTCGACTTGGCTGAGGCGAAAGGAAGGTTTTTGATGTCCACTGCCCTGTCACTGGAATTTCGGATTCATCGCATTCGTCAGTATTATTTGAAGCTGAACCTTATAGTAATATAAGTAGAAGTCTTCACCTACACATAACTTAAAGCAGCAAATATTCGAAGAAGAACAAACCGAATTCTAAGTGCAAACAAAAGATGATCACTGGAATGAAAAATAAAGATATTATTTTCACATTGTTATCATACTTGTAAGTATAACGGAACTTTATTTAAAGGTTATATGTAATATAATATGTGAATAAAACACAAAAAATATGACCAAAGCCAGAGTACGAAAAGTTAATATATTGTTAGAGAGAACATTTAGACAGAATAGATTATGATAGGGTTAAGCTTAAGGCCAAGCACAATATTTTTGTAGAAAGCTGACGAGACACTTGTGTATACTTGGGCCACGTCAGCGAATAAGTTCTAGGGTCTAATAGTTTGTCATAGAGTAAAGACCTATGCCCTGTCTGCGCACAGAGCAAGGCAAAAATAAACTATGTTTAACTTCATTTTTTTAAATCTAACGTAAGCCAACTCATTACATCCCGGCTCCATGGGCCTATGGACCACTCTTTAATTAAGTAAAATACTAACGAAACCAAAGTTATTATTTAAAAAACAATCCTAATTTTGTAGATGAAATTTACTGTATTCTGTATAATTATCTAGTTTTGTTTATATATAAATTGCTAATAATCAATGAAAAAATATATAATTTAAAAATTATTTAAATTGAAAGTTAATTTAAAACGTATTGATTTATGTACACTTTATTTGTTGGCCGATTTTTAGGAAGACTTGGCAACTGCTGACAGTTCAAAGAGGTTTCTTCGGGCTTGTGTGAATGACAGCCGTAAAATAATTCCACCGGGGTCAATTTTTCAGTTGCAGCACATTTTAAATGTATCAGTACCAAAAGAAGATCGTGAGCTTCCTCGGTCTTATCACCCTGGAACAGATGTGCTAAAAGTAGTCTTAAGTGATGGAGATTTTAATATATATGCACTTATGTACCATTCATCTCCAGAGTTGAGGTAATTTAATTTTTTTTAAATAACTACAATTTTTGAGGTCGTTGCAATGAAATTGTGTGTTTAATTGATATCATAGCATGAACACACCTCCTGGAACTAAAATTCGAATTGTTAAACCGGTTACTATTACACATGGAACCTTTTGTCTTTCTTCGGATTTGTACGAAGTCTTGGGTGGTCATGTTCCAAAACTAGTTGAGAAATGGACACTTCAAAGGAAATTTAATGTAAAACAAGAATGGGGCTATAATACCGTCGTCAGTTCAGCAGGTCCCCCTTTGTGGAAGCCTTTCGGCTACAATGCTACTGCAGGCATTGATGTTGTAGCTTTAAGAAAAATGAAGGTGATTATTTGTAATTAAAACGTTAATTCCTCTTTGGCTATGCAAATTTAACGTTCCTTTTGATTTTGATATAGGCGATGGATATAGTAAATGAACAAAGAGAGGGTGCGAAACAGGGTCAAGGCAAGAAAACAGAGTTTGAGGTACAGAGAGACCAAGCATTGGAGGAAGTCAAAGATAAATCTTTAAAGAAAAATTGGTGCCCACCAGCTAAGAATGTAAATATTTAATTATATTGTGAATTGTAAGATGTCTTAGTTTATTTTATATACCTACATTTAAAAAATGTTGATATTTATTATTAATTTTTATTTCAGCTGATGGATAAAGAGCTGGTGGACCTTCTTAGGGAAGGCTTTCCTCTAGAAGAAGCTGAAGAAGCTTTAAAAAAATATAAGAATCCAAGAAAAGCTCTACAACATCTCAAAGTAAATTTAAATAGAAAATAAATCGTATATGCTTTGTAAGTCGCAAGTAACTAGAGAAAATTTTTTATGCTTATTTTTCTAATTTCAGGATACCAACAAAGTAACAAAATTTCGGGAGGAGCAAAAATCTCAACCTAAAGAAAAAACAAAATGGCGCAGTGTGAAAACAGATGAAGAAGACGCTGAACCGGTACCTCGGGAATATCAAAGACCCACGAAAAGCATATCTTTATTCGGTTTTATTGAGCAGCACATTAAACCTGAAACAGCTCCAGCAAAGCCTGGTGCCGTTACCACTAATGATGACCAGGGGGATGATTATCAGCTAGCACTGAGTATGTCTGTCGATAGTTTCAAGCGTGAACAGCGTAATAAATCCAGATACGAAGGCGAAAATGAATTCCCAAGCTTGCAAAATAAATTTGTGAAAGGCAAGAGTCAAAACGATTATTACAGCCACAACCCAAAGCAGGATTACAGCTCTAACAGCAAATTTTCAAGGAATTCGCCAGGACAGTACGATGAGTATAGTAGGAATGATAAGCAGCCAACAATTAAAAGAGATTATCCGTCCAACCATAAGCAGTATGAGTCGTCCAATAGATACGATAATGACAGACAGACGTGGCAAGGATCAGATTCTCGGCAGTCATCAGATTATAATCAGCGGGAGAACCGTGGGGGCAGTTACGGAAACTCGGAACCATCCAATCAACAGTCTTATGACCAAAATTCAAGATACCAAAACAGAAATTACAGTGGTTACAAAAGTAATGATGGCGCCAACTCACGGCAAAACTATTACTACGATGGAAATGAGGGTAAAAATAACGACAAATACCAGAAAAAGAAGCCTCCCCAAACGTCAAGAACGTTTTCCTATGCGGGAGACAGAAACTCAGAGAGACAAAATAATCCTTTTCTAGAAGTTAACGAATTCCGATCTCCAGGAAAGGATGATAGTGGAATTTTGAATCAAAGGACCTATAATGAATTTAAATCAGGAGAATCTGGCGGATATAGAGATGTTTATTCTTCTTCTGGAAAAGGATATAACAATCGTTCACATGATTCTAGTGGAGAGGCCAACAATTGGAGAAAGGAAGAAAATAGAGGAATGGTGAATGAGTACCGTGAAGATTACCAACGTCCGTACGGCGACACTCGAGGCTCTAGCAGTTCTGGAAGTTCTAAAAGGGTGGACACATTACATAATAGTTTTGACGATTCTAGCTATCGAGATCAGTCAAAACCCAACAATGACTACCAATCAAGGCGTGGCGGATATTCTCGCCCACCACGCCGTGACATTCCTGACAGAAACTCGTATCAATACAATCGTCACTCAGAAAATACTACTGATACTAGACCATACAATTCAGCAAAATCAGAAGGCAACCAATATAGGAGTACGTTCCCAAATTCTAGTGTACCCAATTCAGCGAGACAGGAGCAGGATTACTCTAACCAGTCACTGTACTCTTCACCTGGAATGTCGTCTTATGGTCAAGGTCGACAAGGACAGAAAGGCAATGATGACTACACTGGCTCCAATTACTCCCGACAAACAATGGTTTTCACCCGCTCTAGTAATGGTGATAGTGGTCAACAAGATCACCAACGAGATTTCTATCAAGCTGGACAGAGAGCCAAAAATACTCAACCGGGTCCCAATTCTTCGGATCCTTACAAATATAATTACCACCAGAAACCATATAATAATCAATATTGAAATTAACAAGTATGTACATACTTACATAAGTACAACTTACATTTTATGTTCTCATTGAATATTAGTAGTACTATTCTGACTAATCTCATACTCTTCTAAATAAATATTCATGGAGTTAAAAATAAAATCTTTGTTTATTTTGCAGACGTGTTCAGCGCCTTTGGGTATTCTCCAACAAGAAATATTTACTCCATCGACCTCGAGTGGTTTCTTCGAATTTATTAACAGGCAACATTAATACTTTCCATTTTTTACAACCGAGAGCTTCACCTCCATTTTGTATCGTTCCCATTTATTATTGTAAATAACCATTGTAATATCTACTATATAGTACTGCTCAGAATTTCAATATTCTGGAAAGTAAGGGAACATACTTATTTGTAGTGTTGTTACGAATTATTGAGGCAAGGTTCAGCCCAAGAGACCCTCGTAATATAGTATACACCTTAGCTATTTTCTACTAGTTTTTGTGGCAGTACTTATTTGACTATGGTTATTGGCACCGATAACATTTCTAATTACTATCATGCATGAACCTATAACTGAAGGTCGTTTTTAGACTACAGGTTTGATGCCCTTATCAATTCTGTACAAGCTTCAAACCAACAACGAAACTGACTAACCGTAATATAACTTGGACTGACAATGCAAAACTCCTTATGTTCAACATCGTCAACATCCAAAAATGTTTTTTGTCCTCCATTAACAGAATCGCAATTAATTCTTGAGGAAATATTATATGCATGTTATGACATTTCAAATAGTCAATGTGAAAACATATCCACAAAATTTGTGGCCTCTACGATAGCACTTACAAGATCTTGCCTCCATTCGAAATTCTGGAAAGGAAAAGGATTTTAACTAGGATGCTCCAGTATACTTGGTAAAAACGAGAAAAGTAAAAAAAATAAGAATGGTATTGACCTGGAATCCATCTACCATTCTACGTGACACAATGGCAGAGATTGAGCACCTATCACTTAGGTGAAGATGAAAAATTGTCTAACTGACGAGACATATACTTCTTTTCAACCAGCAGCTGATAAGGTTCTCGTTCTAAATTGTCACATTTTGCCATACTACAAATAGCTTTGACGTGCTGCAACTAATCAACTCCATCTGTTCGTATTCAACAGAAGAAAATGGATCATTAACGATATATTGATGAGTACTCACACTTCTAATTGTCGTGTTCGAAAGTCTACAATTGTCAACAACCTAGTTAAGTTTTTGCCAAAATCCACAAAATACCATGGCATGAGCTGTAGTATTTTGTTGTGTACAATTGTGTGGCAAAGTCTAAATTTACCCTTAAATAAAATCCCTTTAACTTTAGAGATAGTATAACCATAAACCACATGTTTTATTAATGTTGTAATTTATTGTATGATTATGATTATTTATATTGTATGCATACATCTGTACATGTATTTGTAACCATAGACATAAACATGGCGATATTAACACTTCTTCACTATATATTTATGAAGTGAAATTGAAAATACTACCATTTTCGTGATAGGAGATTTCAAACTATTTTGCAAAAAACATAGTTATGGAGCCGACTCAGCAGCTACAGTTTCTACTCCTTATTTTTAACATCTATTTTTTAAGACTAGTAACAGAGGTAGCAAAATTAATTGCAATTATATATAAATAAATCATTTAAATAATCTATGGTTATTGTGTATATATGCTTCTAGAAGTTATTAAAAATATTTCCAGTGTTTTTTTTTAATTCCAACTGTAAAATATTCGCGTAACAATTAAGCAGTATACCGTAATATTCTAGGAACATGTCAACGTATTTTCACGACATTTGGCTATTAGAGTAATATTATGGATAGATAACATAAGGTATGACCGAACTGTATTTGAGAGCTAATAAACAGAAAATAAGAAACAGATGAGATTTGAGCACCTGCATAATCCTGCACTAATGTAATGCAACTTTTCATTCATTTCAATTCAAAGCGGCCTGCAATTTCTTCTTTGGACGCCCGGAGGGGCGCATAGGGGACCTGGGCACCCAAAAAGCTTAATTTTTCGCGAATGCAATCCGCAAGCGAAAAAAACATTGGGCGCCCAAAAATCATAACGATTTTCGCAAATCTAATCCGTGGCAAAAAATTTTTTTGGACGCCCTAAAAATATGACACATTTTGCTAATCCCGATTCAAAGCTTTATTTTCATACTTAGTTCAGCTAACTCAGGGCCGCAAATGTGTCTCTCTGTAAAGAATATCAGCATCTACGAGAGCTGACAATTAACCGTTGACCCATTAAGGTTGGGGTAAGTAGCTATCTATTTAAAGGCGGACAAGTGACCTTTAAACATAAATTAACATTTTACATTTCCGTCATTTTACATTTTACTACCCTGCCATGATGCATTACATGATGCTGAGTTGAATGGCGACGGTGGTTTCAAGTGCGTACGTTGAACAGATTTTGAGATATTGGGTTTTCAAACTTGAGTCTCCCCTACACCCCCCCTGGGGGGTGTGTAGGCTCACAGTATACTACCCTGCCATGATGCATTATATGATGCTGAGTTGATTGGCGGTGGTTTCAAGTCTCCATGCATAATAGGTTTTGAGATACTAGGTTTCTAAACTTGGATCGTTGGATCCCCCCACTTCCCCGAACAGGGGTAAACGAAATTTGGATATGCAATCTTGTTCTTGCTTAGAAAAGTATTTAAGATGATCTGGTATCTTTTATTCAATAATTAGTCGCTATGCGCCACTGAACCCATAGTTTTTGAAATATCCCCAATTACAGGTACAATGATTTTTTTTCGGGGCAAAATATTCGAATTGCGTAAAATTTATTCCTTGCCACGATGAATCACCTATCCATCAGTACCGTATTTAGAAGTCGATTTCGGAGGGGGCAATGATATCATAGGACAATATACATTAGGCATAATCTCGAGAAGCGCGAAAAATTTTGGCTTATTTTGTCTAAAATGAGTCAAAAATAACCTAAAAATCACATAAAATTGCGCGAAGCGCGAAATTTTTTGGTATTTTGAGAAAAAATTTCCCTTTTTCTTGGATTTCGGGGGGGGGGCATTTGCCCCCAATGCCCCCCCTCAATACAGCCTTGCTATCCATGGTATTTAAAAAAAAACGTTGGCCACAATCTTTCCTCCCAAATGAAGAACTTCCCCTAACTTACCCCCACGCCCCCTCTAATTTTTTTTAAAAAGTTTGAAGGTCATTTCGTTGATAACTCTATTTTAGACACATGCTCAGTGATTTTGGTCTAAATCGGAGGGGGTCGGTGACAGTTTCGGTGACAGCTGAAATACGAGGCTCTTTTTAAATGATTAAAAATTGGTGGCCTAATTGGTGTGTTGGAAAACAGTAAATAAATAATATAATTCTTCATAAACACATCAACTTCGTTTATCATAAGGTATCGTCCCTGCGACCAGGGGTCAGTTGCACCATTAACTTTTGCTTTTTAATTTGCACTTTTGTATGCCATGGCACTTTTGGTGCAAAATTGTCGTTGCACCAAAATTGGAATAATAGTAAAAAGCGAAAAGTAAAAGTTAGAAGTAAAAAGCGCTTACTTTGCAATCTCTGTTGCACGGACAACAAAACGCAAAAGTGGAAAAAAAGTTGAACAACATTGCAGGTTTTTTTTGCAAGGTGTCCAGAGGCTTGTCAAGTATAATAATACTAGATGAGCAATAGGGTACAAATAGGGATTTTCTTAAAATGTTCGAGTTTTTATGGAGTTACCGCAGCTACGGAATTAAAAAGTTGAATTTGCAAATAAATGTCTACGAGCATGAAAGTCAAAGTCGAGAGCAATGTTGCTAAGAAACAGGGCACAGTTTACACGTTAAACTTCTTTACTTTTCACTTTTTGGTTGCAAAGTAATTACAGTGATTAGTGACGCCAAAATTTTGGTGCAACGAGTTTACTTTTTACTTTTGCAAAATGAAATGCAAAAGTGAAAAGGGTAGTATATGGTGCAATTGGCCCAGCTATTATAGTTATTATAAATATTTAAGAATCCTTGCGTACTATGACTACATGTGAGATGCCTCTTGGGTGAAAATTACCGGGTAAATCCAGCTAACCGAATTCGAAGGTCCAGGTAGCCGAAGCCGAAGTACCAGCTAGCCGAAGCCAAAGAGTGATACCCGAAGCGGAAGGTCCAGCTAGCCGAAGCCGAAAGCCCAGCTAGCCGCATCCGAAGGTCCAGGTAGCCGAAGGTACCAGCTAGCTGAAGCCGAATAATGTACCAGGTAGCCGAAGTTCCAGCTACTCGAAATCAGAAGGTCCAGCTAGCCGAAGCCGAAGTACCAGCTAGCCGAAGCCGAAGTTCCAGCTAGCCGACTCGAAGGTCCAGCTACCCGAAATCAGAAGGTTCAGCTAGCTAGAGCCGAAGGTTCAGCTACCCGAAGCCGAGGGTCCAGATACCCGAAGCCGAAGGTCCAGCTACCCGAAGCCGAAGGTCCAGCTACCCGAAGCCGAGGGTCCAGCTACCCGAAGCCGAGGGTCCGGATACCCGAAGCCGAAGGTCCAGCTACCCGAAGCCGAAGGTCCAGCTACCCGAAGCCGAAGGTCCAGCTACCCGAAGCCGAAGGTCCAGTTACCCGAAGCCGAAGGTCCAGTTACCCGAAGCCGAGGGTCCAGCTACCTGAAGCCGAGGGTCCAGATACCCGAAGCCGAAGGTCCAGCTACCCGATGCCGAAGGTCCAGCTGAACTAAAGGTTGGCTAAACTAGGGGAAACGGAGGAGATGGCAACGGGGCACGTGAGGCAACAAGATCCTGCTGCCTAAATCTAGCCTTCGGGTACAATGACGTAAGCCGTCGGCATCGGGTATCTGGACCTTCGGCTTCGGGTAGATTCACTTAACCAGTCGGCTTCGGGTAGCTGAACCTTCGAGTCGGCTAGCTGTTACTTCGGCATCGGCTAGCTGGACCTTCTGATTTCGGCTAGCTCGGCTTCGGCTACCTGGACCTTCTGATTTCGGCCAGCTCGGCTTCGGCTACCTGGACCTTATCGAGTACCGATCGGATCCCAGCTAGCTTAGCTAGCTCAGGACGATCGGGGTTCACTTAATCTAAAAAAATTCTTCCTGTTGCCTGTATTGCTAGATTGCAAATTTGCCATATAACGATGGGCCACCTTGTTTGACACATCACCTCACATACTTATATCACATCCCTCTCATCAATCAATGTGTTTCCAATATTCTTTTATTTTCGAAAAAATTAGAATGTTTTCGAATAAATTCAAATGTTTCCGAATAAATTCAAATGTTTCCGAATAAATTCGTAGTTTCGAATTTACTCGAAAAGTTTTGAATTTACTCGAAAAGTTTCGAATTTACTCGAAAAGTTTCGAATTTACTCGAAAAGTTTCGAATTTACTCGAAAAGTTTCGAATTTACTCGAAAAGGTTCGGATTTACCCGAACAAACAATATGGCTTCGAAATAAAACTTTAAAAACGAAAACGATCCATTGGTATCAGCAGGTTATCAAATTTAATGCGGATAACATATAAGTGTATACAGGGTGTCAAACTAGGATTCAGGCCCTATGTATCTAAAGAACCGTAAGTAGCACGACAAAACCGTTGATACCAATCGAAAGCCCGTGCAAAGTTACATTGAAACACCGGTTTTCATCAACTTATTCCTACGCATTCGCTTACACCAGCAGTTCTCCCAAAAAATGTTGAAAATATAAATAAATTACTATCTAATTCGTGACCAAATCTCTCGCGGGGGCTGAATTTAGGCAGCGGTACTGCGTTGCCACTGTTTCCGCCGTTGCCGCTGGGAGGTATGGGGGTGAGCGGCAACAGCATAATAGCGGAGACAGTGGCAACAACGGCAACAGTGGCGACACGCTACAACCACTGGCGGCGACAGCGGCGACACGCTGCAACCACTAGTGGCAACACTGACCAGCGGCAAAAGAGACATTAATCTGGTTTCCTCTGTGTTGCTCTTTTCTTAGAGCATTGAGATCAGAGCAACAGTGCACTGGCTTATATTAGGTTTAGCGGCAACAGAGGAAATCAGATTAATGTGACTCTGTTGCCGCTAGTGGCTGCAGCGTGTCGCCGCTGTTGCCGCTAGTGGTTGTAGCATGTTGCCACTGTTGCCGCCAGTGGTTGTAGCGTGTCGCCACTGTTGCCGCCAGTGGTTGTAGCGTGTCGCCACTGTTGCCGCCAGTGGTTGTAGCGTGTCGCCACTGTTGCCGCCAGTGGTTGTAGCGTGTCGCCACTGTCTCCGCTACTATGCTGTTGCCGCTCACCCCCATACCTCCCAGCAGCAACGTCGGCAACAGCGGAAACAGTGGCAACACAGTACCGCTGCCTAAATTCAGCCTCCACGAGAGATTTGGTCACGAATTAGATAGTAATTTATTTATATTTTCAACATTTTTTGGGAGAACTGCTGGTGTAAGCGAATGCGTAGGAATAAGTTGATGAAAACCGGTGTTTCAATGTAACTTTGCACGGGCTTTCGATTGGTATCAACGGTTTTGTCGTGCTACTTACGGTTCTTTAGATACATAGGGCCTGAATCCTAGTTTGACACCCTGTACATCCATGTGGTAAGTTCGTGGGGTATGTTGATGTTAGGTATGTGAAGTCTGGTGTGCCAACAAGGCCCAACTACTCTGGAAACGAGCAGAAATTTCAAAGCACAGAGTGGATATTATCTGAATGTACAGTACTAAATCGCATAGTTTAGCTGTACATTCAGATAATCACATTATCAAACCTGGACCTTCGGCTTCGGTTATCACTCTTCGGCTTCGGCTAGCTGGACCTTCGGCTTGGGGTATCACTCTTCGGCTTCGGCTAGCTGGACCTTCGGCTTCGGCTAGTTGGATTTACCCTTACCGCTGCCGCTTCAAATACAGTAAACCGTAAGAATAGAGAATAGTCATTGCACAAATCACTTACACAACATGCATGGCACTCGCACTTCGCACTCCCTCTACTGACTCTGCCTGTCTGTAGTGTGACTGTCTTTATTCGTTCTGGTTTATCGTGTCGGCTTGTGCTTACTGTTGACTGTCCTAGCAAAATTTCCAATTCTGAAACAATAAACTTGTCAAACAACTGCTTCGTCTTTTGAAAACCAGCTTCTCAGTTGTTATATAAAAGGTAATTGTCAATTACATTTTTTTTAAACTTCCGCAATAATATCTATAAATTATAATTGGGTCCGGGTGACAATGTTGATTATTTGTTACCTCAAATTTGAAATTGACATTTGGGTGGAATTGGGAAACAAATTGTTGTTATTGTTCAGTTAAATGTCAAAAGAATATAGAATGACACTTTTTCAAGTATTTTTTCAGCTGTTGTCTCTGTCAGTGACTGATGATTGGTCACCAACCATTTTAAATGATGAATGAGCTTGTTGAATGTTGATGGTTGATAATTAACGATCAGTAATTACAATTGCTTGGCGTTGCGTATAATGAGTAATAATTAATGGCAATTAAATATCAATTACTTTTTTATCATATTTTGTGCATTTAAGAGTCAAATATTAAAACTATTGTTTTCACTCGGCATTCTACTATATTATTATTTGCAGTGACTTTTTGAAAATTGAATAAAATTATAGCACACTTTTATTAGATAACTATTAGAATATTTAAAAAGGAAATCTTAGAAGGTTGAAAATTGAAATACCAATTTAATGGTTTGATAAATTGAATTGAATTTACTATAAAGTGGATGGATTACAAAACGTTCCCATATAGAAAAGCTTTTTTAAAGATTAAAGCTATAGGTTTCGGTAAAGTAAGTGTTGACATCGATACTGGGAACCTGTACATTCTTTGGAAGGTGTTTTATCATAATGCACTACGTAGGGAAATCATGAAACCAATTTAACATTTACTGAAATTTTCAACGTTCAAGTTTTCAATAATTATTAAAAAAATTGTTTCTAAAATGGAATATTTTGACTTTGTATAGCTGTCAGAATGGGCGACGTCGTCGGTGAAAATGAAAACAGGCGGCAGCGTCGTCGTACAGGCGGGTGGAAGAATTTGTTTCAAAATAACAGCAACTTTCTTGTGTGTCAAAATTTTTCCGACAGATATAGAGAATTTGCCAGAGCTCTCCTTCAAGACCAGTCGGAGGAATTCGTACTTGATTTATATTCGTCGTCTCAACTGTTGCTAACCGTTAGTTGCTACATATGTAAGCAACCAATGATAGATTGCTCAGCTCTTCGTTGTGGCCATACGTTTTGCAATTTTTGCATTCGTTCTTTCCTTTCCGTCGATCAGCATTGTCCACGGTGTGGAATTTATTGCCGCGAGGTTACCATTGACACTGTTTACGACATCGAAGGTGCCGTTGACGTTGGTTACCCACAGCTACTCCATACGTTCCAGAGAGAAGAAGTAGATCCAGCAGAAGTTCTAGCCCAGAAGATTTTCAGTTCTAAATACGCTGCGTGGGAAATGGTTGAAAGCCCTGCTCAAGAATACCCATTTTATTCTACTGACTATCGACAGCTACTGAAAGAAGAACGTCGAAAGGTTTCCCAAGATTTACGCCCAGTGGATGAGGAGGGAAACTCCATTCTACACGCTGTGATGGAATTGTCTTTCAACGGGAGTCAGGGAATACGTATTGTATTCCAAATTGTGCTAACATTCGTCCTTTTTCTGCTAGTTGTTGTTGTGGCAGAGACCTTGATTGGCCGGGGAGATCAAATGCAAGGTGTTATATGGCACGTCGGTTGTCTTTGTGGGGCCTTTGTGATGACGTTTGTCGTTAAGAAAGTATACAGCGAAGCACTCGCCATTGGACCGTGGACTCGACCGTTTACAAACCTTTTTGTTAGACGTCGTGAAACTGAGCAAGAAGAGACGGTTTTTCCCATGAATTGGGATACTGTCTACGACACGATCATTGATACCATTGGTCCGCGAAAGGTTCACTATTTGTGCGAAACTAAGCTGATGGAAGATGGAAGCTACGTTGATTGGGATGATTTAGACGACGATGATGATGGTGGTTCTTTGAGCCCGAATTCTAATGCTTTTATGTCCATGACACAAGGAGAATCTATATTGAATGCACTGAGCTCCTGGTAACCTTGTGTTTCATATCTCAGTAATAATTTACACCGGAGTGATTTATTGTATTACTTATATGATTAATTAATTATTCTATATGTTATCTAAACATTAGCGTCCTTCATAGTTGGAAGAAATCATATTATTATTAATCAATATTGGAACATGTGAACATGATACGAAATTGGCCATTTTTATTCCTATCCTATATATAAATACTATTTTCTAAATTGCAAGTGTATACAAACTTTTGTTGTAATTAACATAATATTATTTATGTAATAAATAATAATAGTTTAAAAGTTTAAACACTGGTTATTTGTGTTTATATCACTATAATAATAGCTACGGTTACATTTTTCGTTTGGGCCAACTTAAGTCACGCATTTACGTTAAGAAACCGACTTCAAGACATTACTGAACTGGAGGCAAGAATTGTCGCCGAGGTTGCAAGGTTTACCCTGATGCAAATCTTTAAAGTCGACATAACTTGGGAAACCGAATGGAGCAGTAGGAAAGGGTCATATTGAGCATTATTGTAAATGAAATTAAAGTATGCATGTAAAAATCCCATACTGTTTTAAATGGCTAACCATGTAGTACTTCTTATATCACCTATGAAGTCATATTGCTAGATAGCATCTATAGGAGACGGTGGCTCCCCAAATTGACATGTACCTTTTGGCATAAAACAAAAAATCATCATATTGACATAAAAATCTACGTTTTGGCATAAATTTTTCTACCACTTGTTGATTATTGTTACTTTTTTGGCTTATTACACTACCAATCCCGCTATACTACATTCCATTCACACTTTACTCATTTTGTGACTAAGTAATATGCCAATAAATACTAAATTATGCCAATAAGTAAGTTTGAAAAAAATTATGCCAAAAAGTGTATTCCGATTTGGGGGTGATTCTATGAGACGATCGAGAGACTCAGTGCCCCCTAAACCAAAAAGATATTTTCAAAACAGGTATTTTGCAGTATTTATTTCGCCCTCCCTTTAAAGAAAATTCTAAATAGGCACCTTTAGTTATATGACGACTGCACATTAAAGTTTAAGTTATATCATCTTTATTATATTTTAATACATGGGTAGATAGATAGATAGATAGATAGATAGACTACCTGCACACCTAGCAATAACTAACACATTAGAAAGAATTAAAACGGCCAGAGAAGAAGTAGACCACCCGTTATACGATTACCAGTCAATTCAAACATTGTAATTGGAATTTTTTCCTGACACCTGAAAGAAATATGGACAAGGCCAGAATAAACAAACGACATCTCTGCTCCCATTTTAGACGACTTTATACTTTCTAACTACGGTAATAACTGCTGGAATTTTTACTAAGATTGTATTCTATATAATATGATCTTCTATCGTCTATTTGAATCCATTTTAGTTAGCCTTTTATGGACAACTTTATTTTAGATTGAAGTCCCGGCTCTTGAATATATATAGGACAACAAATGGCATATTAATAATAATAATAATAAACCATGACAAATGCATGCAAAAAGGCAGCAGAGATAGGGTTTGCCAGGTTAAATGACTTATTTCAACATTTTTCTAGCACATTGTGCTAGGTCTACAGCTAGTTAAAGCATAAAGTTCGTTTCCGATGGAACCATGACTCTAAGATATTGTTTGATGTTGATGTTGATAGTTGCTAGTCAAAATTCTGAAGTCCTAAGTCTGACTAGGTATTTTCGTGTTTGACTAGCCACCGGCTAGTGGCTAAAATATTAGTGGCTAAAATGGTTTTTAACCTGGCTAGAATCATTTTTAGCCAACCTAAAATAGCTACAAATGGATGTAAATGGCTAAAATAGACTACTGGTTGGCTAAAATCAAACACTGGGCATTTGACTATAAAACAGTTTTCTATTATTCCAAACTAAACATATGCTATGTGCACGTGTATTCCAGATAATTAGAGAAATAACTAAACGTGAATATTTTTTAACATTGTATAATTGGCAGAGCTGTTGGAGGGACAAGGTTCATGGTACGATGTACGATGATATAGCTGAGAATTCTTTACATTTAGTTGCATTATGTATGAATGAGTGACCTTCAATGAGTTTTGTGACTTGATTTAAATGTCTATATTGCTCAGATGAGTTGTGCATCATTGTGTGTAGTAGAGTAGGTAGTTTTAATTTGTGTATTCATCTTAATAAAATAATATCTTTTTTGGATACAGTGATACCCATAGGTTAATAGGTCACTATTCGGCACATGAGTTTTATATAACTCTGAATGAGAATTGAAGAGGTATTGATAAGATAGGATTGTGTAGTTATAAAACAGATATGATATTGACAAGTAATCAATTCTACAGGTGTTTGCCTTATCTTTCTAAAATTGAAAAAAGGTGAGATTGGAAAACAGTTACAGAAAATTATACACCACTCGCACTCGTACTTTATTGCCCCGTAATATTATACATTAGCGTGGATTTAGTTTGTTGGAAGAAAGTTATTTTATCAGATGATAAGCTGTCCGCATATTGAAGTATTAAAGCCATTTGAATTGTCACATTCGTAGGCAGAGTGTAGTGGACTGACTGAGTGAGAATCCTGTACATTGCAGTGTTGTGAGGATTTACTTCGCTTCTTTTTATGGTTTGCAACATTTTTCAAATATTATACTTATTTATTATTTTTCACGAATCAACTGGAGTTTATGTAGTTGTAAGATACTAAAAGTACAAAAATATTAAGCCTCCATGAATTTTGTTAGTCACAGAATCTACCTTCACCTATCTGTATTCTGTATGTACTCTTCAGGGAATACAATACTCATTTGTGTTAATGTTATAATGGTATGATTTTTCTGATTTTTCAAAATTGTCGTTAATTGTAATCAATGATTTTGTTTTCTTTTTGTTTAGTTTAAAATTGCTGAAGTAACCATTTTCCTCTAATGATGGATCGGAACATCAGTGGCATTGGAGAAGAAATCACAAATTATGAGTTCAAAGGGGTAACCTATATGTTGTAATATTTCTTCAAGAAATACAATTATTTTACATGTGCGTACAATTAATTTCATTCCTTCTTCCTTCTCCTCCAGTTCCCGTAATTTCTCTAAGCTTGGGGTATTATGGTACGTTTTCCTAGTTAGGCAGTTATATCCGTAACAACTTCTGCTAGTAGTATTCAACGAACTGGAGTATTGTCTCTGTCGTCTTAGCCAGATATGGTGGACAGGGAATAAAAATGTATTAATGATGCGTAAAAATGAAGAGTATCTTAAATCTAATAAATGGTCATCATTAAACTTAGATTTTGGACTGGTTAATTGTGGTTAATGACCCACGTGAGATATGGAAGGCCCAACCAACCTACCTGTTGTCGGAGATTACCTTTCTAACCGTTGGATTGCTGACATTTATTCATTGTAATTATTTTAAATTTAAATAAATATAGGGATTTATTTTCTTGTTATTGTTTTCAATTGTAAATTGGATATTTAGCTCAACGAGTTGGAGGACGGTTTAAATGGCTATGGTTGGCTTGCGTATTACATGGGTTTTTTGTTGAAAACGTCACATTTTGGACCCCAATGATCAACAACTTTTGGCATTCACAGACAACAGTGGTTCTTCTAGGACGGAGACTTCCTTTACACATTCCATTCTTATGTAAGTACTCATACACCCATTGAAAATATTCATAATGTTTTAGAGAAGTAATTCAATATGCAATTTTATCCTGTTTGCTGACAAAATTGGAAATCTCTAATTGTGGTATCCTTACTGTCGAGATATCCGATTTCATTTTTAAATCGACTATTTAATTGCCAATTAATGTAATTTCAGATCCAACTTTTATCTACACGGCATCAGCTTGCGTATCCCGACTTCGTCTCGGTCATATTAGTCAGGCATTGGCTGTTGGACTTTCTGTGGTTCTAATTGATATCCCGTATGATATAATGGCTGTAAAGTTTGTACATTGGACCTGGCACGATACAGATGTGAATATCTTTGATCGTCACTACTGGGTCCCATTCACTTCCTACTATTTCCATGCTACATTTGCTGCCACATTTACATTCATGTTTCACTTTTTACGACGAAGACTTTGTGAAAATCAAGCCAACAATCAATGGGTGTCTGATTCACGAATTTCTCGAGAGCTTTTATGTACTGTAATTACCGCTTTCTGTGGAATGCCTGGCGGAGTTCTACAATTTCTTCCCCTTTACCATCCTTTGCACGATTATTTTGGAATCCACACCGAAAACTGCGTCATCGCCCTATTTCTTATATACTTCATGATTGTGTGGAGGAAAGATCGTAGTCCACAACCTGGATCAGCATCCAGACCTTCATCTGGTAAAGAATTGAATTCTTATTGCTATGTCTGCAGTATACAATCAATTTCAAAGCCTAAAAATTTAATTGTATTGGTTTTTTACATTAAACTTCAACTTATATGTCATCTTTTGTATGAAACATCGAAAAACAGACCTAGATCCTATTAGGTCTGATTTTACGAGTCCCGAAGGCCAAACTGAAATGCAGCCGATGATTAAGGAACATCACATAAAATTTACCCAATTTTAAACGTAACTCTGTTGACATCCGGGCATCCAAGCGTGCCACCTGTAAAACAATTAGCGGGCAAAAGAAAAGCGGGTAAAAACAGATTGTTTAAATTTCTTAAAACTATTTGAAATAAATACAAATAAAAGCCAGGATATATTTATTGTTTCGGGTAAAACCATAATAAAAACCTTTTGGTGATTTCACAGCAAAAAATGTCAAGCCCTAAATTAACCGAATTTCCGGTGATTTTATTATTCACCGAAAAATGGGTTATTTTTTAGTTATGAAATCACCTAAAATTCGGTTGATTTCAGGTTTTATCATATTACGTTTTGAAATCACCAAAAATCGGTTTTGTATTTATTTCAAATGTTTTTAAAAAATGAAAAATTCAATTTTACCTGCTTTTATTTTGCCCGCTAAATGTTTTACAGGTGGCACACTTGGTTGCCCGGATGTCAACAGAGTTACGTTTAAAATTGGGTAAATTTTATGTTATGTTCCTTAACCATCGGCTGTATTTCAGTTTGGCCATCGGGACTCGTAAAATCAGACATTAGAGGGTCTGTTTTTCGATGGTTTTCACATCCCTCGCTCCTTGTTACGGCCTCCGATTTATTATGTAACGGTCACTTTTTAATAGCTTCTTTTACACTACTGGTCACAAACTTTTAAATAGCCATTGCTCAGCTTTTTGAAATGGGTATTGCTCGGAGATCTCAACCCTTTAAAATAGCTATTGGTTAGGTCTCAACGTTTCAAAATAAGTGTTGCTTATCTCACAACCTTTTAAAATAGGTGATGCTCAGCTCACAGCCTTTTGAAAAAGGTATTGCCCAGAGATCTCAACCCTTTAAAATAGCTATTGGTTAGGTCTCAACCTTTCAAAATAAGTGTTGCTTAGCTCACAACCTTTTAAAATAGGTGATGCTCACAGACCACTAAATAAGACTGTACAATAAGACTGCTATTGACGTATTATCCCCATGGTGCAGTTTATATACCCACGTGTTAGGGTAACAACCAATAACCAAGGGTAACAAACAATAGCCAAGGGTAAGAACCAAGGAAGTTGCAGCTATATCTCAATAGCATTAGCAGTCTTATTGTACAGGGATATGTTTTAGTCTATGGGTGATGCTCAGCTCACAGCCTTTTGAAAAAGATATTGACCGGAGATTTCAACCCTTTAAAATAGCTATTGGTTAGGTCTTAACTTTTCAAAATAGGTATTGCCTAGCTCACAACTTTGTTGGTTTCACCAAAAACAAACAATTGTCCCATCTCCATAACGCCCCCATTGTTAGTCTATGTAAAGGCTGCGTTATGATCACTCAATGTAAGTCAATGAGATAGAGGTATTATATAGTAGCAGGTGTCAATTAGTTCTGCCACCACGCCACCAGGTAGCCAGATTTTAATCGTATTGGAAAATGTCGCTGCTGTAGCTCTAGTCATTGTTTTTCCCTTTCATCTTTGAAATACTTTTTCCATGAAAAATAAGTCATATTACAGAAATAGTTTTTAACCATTTTATATTTTAGGAAGCAAAAAAGGCTATGGCATCACTGAAATAGTGATTGGTCTCGTTCTTCACTACTCCTGCTACTTGGGTATGGTTTTATTTTTCGACCCTGAATATGAGATTTCCGTTGGTCTTCACGAAAAGATAGGCCCTTGTGATCAATGGGAACAGCAAGAAACTATCTTTACCTTAGTAACTGGACAGGTTAGTTTGAATCTTCCATATAAAAATAGTATAATAATATAAATAGATCATTAATTAACATATAGCAATAAATCTGAACATAATATTTACTTATATTTAGAAGAAAACGAAATATACTTAGCATAACATGTGTAACGTTTTATTGAATTATGGTGTATATGGGCCTTTATTTTTATGTTAATTAATTAAAAGTTGTTAAGTGCAGTGGCATCAATTTCTGCTTATGTTTCCACAGGTTTCCAAGAGGAGAAAGTTTTTATGTGCAACAGATTATGATGAGAAGTATTTCGACTTCAGTTGTGTGGGCAATAAGCTTCCACGACCTGGCTCAGAATGGTATACAATTTGTGGCACTCCATACCCAAATCGAGCAGAATACGTACAGGTAATCAAATCATGAAAATTAAAATTATTTAAAGACTTTTTAGGAATTGTAGTATAATGTAAAAGTATTTAATTACTATAATATGTCATACGTAGTCGGATTTTCGAATAAGTTATATAATTATGTTATTTTCGTTTCAGGTCATTGGAACAATCTGTTGCTTAGCATTTGTTATTTTTGGAACCATGCTTTTTTCATCTGGTCCTGAATGGGAAACGAAAAAGGAAAGCAAATCAAAGAAGAAATGATGTATGACATGAAAATACTCAAGAAGTAATAAAACGATACGTAAGAAATGAAAGACTAACATTTATTTACTGTTTTCATGAAATAGCTAGGTATACATTTCAATAGCTCATACATATAAGTCCAAGAAAAACGTCCTTCTCGGCTCAAAACTAATAGGTAACTAGAATACACAAAAATAAAAAAGTGCAGAAGTATACATCGGAATTTCATCAATTTTGTTTTACATAACTGGCAGATCATATTTTGTCTATTTTTACTCCATCACGCTAACATGTACAAGTTCTCACAACAACTACCTAATAGCATAGCATAGTAGCTACCTGTACGGGGTTTTGCTATGTAGAATTGTATGTTACAGTAAATATGGATCTGTAATGCTATTCTGTCCAACTGAAAGCTTAAAACGGTTACCCTACAACTGCAATTGTAATGAGTTAAGGTAGAAGTGCTCCAGATAAAATGCTAGAAATTTCTTTCGTTACTTTGTTATGTAACATTGCAATAATTCTTGGTAGTTCTTCTTTGAAGTAATGTGGCAGGCAGGTGTAAGGTGTGAGTAATCCACCTGTGCGTCGGTTGTGTATTTCAGACTATTGTGTTGATGTTGATGCGATAATGCGTTAGTATTATTATATGAGTAGGTATGGTTGTTATGACTCATATAACTTGATGGTTAAAGCTGGGGATAGAACTTTTTATGCAGCATCAATAAAAAGAGGGAATTTGTTACTGGCGATAGAATTCGTTGTGACAGTAGGATAAAAAGTTCAAAGTGCTGTGCAGGTGTGCATCAATCAAGGGTGTGGTAATCTAGATGTTTAGTTTTCGGCGTTTTCAGTATTAAGCTCTAATTAAAATTCACAATTTTACAATGGCACAAAACAGATAATTCCTATCTCCTCAAAAAGCCATATACGATTTTGTACAAACGCTCTAGTATATGAGTTTTACATTTTATCAGAAGTACAAAATGAATAGCCCATGGGTCATTTTATTAGCCCTAACTGTTTTATGGGGTAAGTGTTTTTTTACTACAAACATTTTGAAATTATGATCAGCTAACAATGCATTGACTTTTATGCCGAATTAAATCAAAACTTATTACCTCCAATTCATAAAATAATTAGTTGTGTTTTAACATTTGCATATTATTTTAGTTGTGGTAGAAAGCCAAATTTTATTGAATTCCGAACGAGATGAGAATATATTGATATGGTGCACTGTCAATACGGAGGAGCAGCGCAAATGTGAAGATGTCTCTAATTATCTCTCTTCAAATATTGCGTATGACAATTATGGTCGTCGCTCAATTACATTTAAGCTTAACTGCACACAGGTTAGTGCCCAAAACATTAATTTCTATGTATACCTGATTACGGAATTGAATTCAAATTCATTTGTGTACCGGTTTCTAAAACAGACATACAACAAAGATCAATGTATGGTGATGCTGGATAATAATCAAGCCGACATTACAACACTGGATCCTGGAGAAGTATTTGTTGGAGGGCGATATCACAGTCTTGTGCCAATTATGGAGGAAATATACAGTTCAGATGGGTCAGGGACGAATTCTCGAATTCATGCTGTCGCAGTTGTATCAAAATCCTCCGATATCCAGAACTTAAGAGATGTACGGGGAAAGCGAGCTTGTTTTGGAGGAGTGGGAACTTTGGCGGGATGGGTGATCCCTATTAATCGCGTAATGACAAATTTTAAGACATATTTTGGTTACTTACCCGGATATTATTTTAAAAACTTGCTATTCATTCGAAAATGAAACTTTAAAATCTGTTTCTGTGTTGTAGTTGATGAAAGATGGTGGTATGCGTATTGTCGACTGCAACAATCATGTAAAATCAGCCTTGGAATATTTCGGTGACAGCTGTGCTGTGAACTCCTTATCAGACAAATACAATCCCTTAGGAGACAACTCCGACAAATTATGTGAAATCTGTGGCAGCGATCTTCCGGGTGTTAAATGTACAAATAGTGATCCATATTCAGGCTATCAGGGAGCTCTTAGCTGTCTACTGGATAAAGGAGAAATTGCATTTTTGAAACAATCAACAATAGAGGAATATTTTCAAATACGGAATTATGCAAACAATAGAAGAACTGACGACTCAACTTCTTCACGAAACTCCTTTGGTAACCCATCATTCACTACAACGACAAGAAGACCCTTTGGCTTTCCGTTTGATGACAATAATAATAATAACAACAACAACTTTACATCTGGACGAAGAAATGATTTTGGTGACCAGGGAAGAGGATTTGATAGGAATCAAGGAAGATCTTTCGTGAATGAAGATATTTTCAATAACTTTAACAGAAATGACAATTCCAGGGTTTATGATGGGGTTACTGCAGCCTATTTGGGTAAAGGACCAAGAACTCTGGACGAGTTTAAACAGAGATATGATCTTCTGTGTCCAGATGGAAGCAGAAGACCTGTAGATGAGTGGAGAGGATGTTATTGGGATGAAATCCCTGCCCATGCAATTGTTACTTCCTCTGCTAAGCCTTCCGCACTTAAATTGAGATATCAAAAATATCTTCAAAATGTAGTCCAACAATTCAACGATCGACCTAACCAAAATTTTCAAAATCAAAATAATGGAAATACTGACACTATTGTTAGTTTATTTGAGTCTATTCCTCGGTATGGAAATAGGAGCAATTTATTATTCCAGGTAATCGTATATTTTATATCTACTTAATTTGTTACCTAAACTTAAAAACGATTTATTTACTGAAACTGTTATGTTTGCATAATTTGTAGGATGCTACAGTAAGTCTTCGTTCTATTCCTGAGCAAGATCAAACTTACGCGAAATATTTGGGAGATAATATGCGAACAATTAGGGAAATTAGATCTTGTCCGGTGAGCAGAATGACTCTTTGCATAACTTCAGAGGCTGAAATGGCTAAATGTATAAAAATGAAAGTAAGTGATTAAAAATTGCACAATTATTTTTGTTGAATTATTCAAAATTGATAAGTCTCGATAAATGAGTAAATATTTTCTTACATATTTACAGACCGCATTAAGTGCTCAACTACTAAAACCTGAAATGAATTGCTACAAGGCCCACAGTCACATTAATTGTATGGAAGCAATTAGAAAAGGGTAAGAATCATTTTCAAACTAACTGTATAAACACTTATGTACTATTAAATTAACTTGTGCAAAATTAAACATTGCATTAATTTAAAATATATAATAGTAATTGTCAAATTATTTATTTTATATATTAGAGATGCTGATGTGGTTGTTTTGGATGCTGGAGATATTTATACAGCCGGTTACGTGTATGATTTGATTCCTGTTTTGTCGGAAATCTACAATTTGGGAGAACCAGAGTATTACGCCGTTGCAGTTGCATACCAAGGAGATCCAGATACAGAACTTACTTATCTAAAAGGTAAATAAAATTTCATTTACATATTTTGTAAGCCTAAGTTCAGATTCAGATGGCTATCTATTATAAACTTTTGAAGTCTATTTGGAGTAACGCTAAATATGTTTTTTATTTAGGGAAGTACTCGTGTCACTCTGGTATAGGACATGCTGCAGGATGGATTATTCCAATGGCTTATCTTCTTTCCAGTGGACGAATGAGAAGTTATGGTTGTGATTCCGTTAATGCTGCTGCACAATACTTTTCAAAGGCTTGTGTCCCAGGTGCACTAAGCAAGGAATATAATTTTGGGGAGCAGCACAACAATTTATGTGATCTGTGTCGAGGTTCCAGCTACTCTTATTGCAGCAGAGATTCTTCCGAAGACTTCTACGGCTCAACCGGTAGGAAAATTAAGGACATATTGTTATCATTCATTTAATTTGTAAACGTATGCTTTAAAACATTACAATTTGTATTATAAAATCCAGGAGCCTTTAGATGTCTCATAGAAGGAGGTGGCCAAGTTGCTTTTGTCAAGCACACGACAGTTAATGAAGTGACAGATGGAAAACGAAGGGAATTCTGGGCCAGAAACACGCTCTCTGGAGATTACGAATTATTGTGCCGAGATGGTATGAAGCAAATATTTATTGTCAATGTTGGAAATTGTTATTTACAAAATTGCTGTAATTTCTAGGAACCCGAGCACCTGTAACTGAATACATGAGGTGTAACTTGGGAAAAGTTAAAGCTAATGCCGTTGTAATTCGTGGCGGCTCTAATTACAACGAAACACAAGCAAAAGCCATCATCAATCTATTTTTATACGCTCAACAATTTTACGGCAGGAAATTTGAAGATGATTTTAAGTAATTCAAAAGGAATTTTTCACACTATTTGTTTTACATTTAAATGAATTCTAACGTGATGATTTTTTCTGTAGTTTTGGAATGTTCTACTCCCCTCCTCCGTATAGCGATCTTATATTTCAAGATGCAGCTCAGCAGTTGGAAGTGATTCCCCTGGAACAAAGATACTATAGAAATTATTTGGGGAAGAATTTCTTGAAAGCCAGAGCTTTAGTCGACTGTCGAGCCGGTACTAGCCGATTACAAATTAACACTGCCGTCCTTGCAACGTCCATTTTTATCTTTCTGTTTGGTTTAGGATGATCTGATGTGTTTATTGTAAAATCTATTTATAATGATGCCTTCCAATTGAAACAATGTGTGTATTTTCTGCCGTTTTATGTGAGAATCTCACCCAGATGATCAAAAATAATTTTAAAGTACTTGTTTTTAAACTATTTTAACTAATTGTAATTACATGACATAGACAGTTTATATTATGCGTAGCTTTAGTGTTTGTAAGTATGTGAGAAAAATCTCGGTGAATGTTTTGTGATTGTGAATTTTATAAAAGATGATATGCCTCACTTTTTACTACTTCAGAATAAATTTACATCAATAATTTCAGTTGTAATGATCTAAATATTTTATTTCATACTTTAAACCAGGTTATTCCATGTCTGTATTATAATTACATTCTAAACCATATTTTTCAAATCATAATCAAATTATACATCTTGATTAATAATATGAAAATCTAAACTAATATTTATAACTAACCCGTAACTAAAAATCACATAGAGTGCAGATACATTTTAAATGCGTAGACTTAAATATTTATAAGGTACGATGTGGTATTTTTATAGCGAAAGTTGCGTTTGTGATATTTTATTATATAGCTAGATACTAGATGGATATATATTACTAAATATTGATTTGTGCTGATTCTTTGATATATAGGAAAATTCGTTCGTGAAAAATTACCAAATAGGCACATCGATGAAAACTTTAAATTATTAACACAATTTTTTACTTGTAGAGGTACATTTCATCCAAAGGGGGGCGTATAGGATGAGGTGCTTGATATATTACTTGATATAGGTTCTTAATGTCGCTTAACATTAACATTAAGCATCGGGGCGTTTGCCAATGCCACCAGCCAATTCGTAGACAGCTACTGCAACTTCCTTTGCGAGGGCGTCCGCATTTTCCTGAGTATCTGCCTCAGCATACACTCTTACAACATCTTCAGTTCCAGACGGACTATTGTGAAAAAATTAGCAATTTATAAGTTTAAATTTAGTAGAATATTAGCGAGTATGTTTGTTTGAGAATTGAAGACTATACCGAACAAAACTTCGCCCGTTTGCAAACTTAGCAGCGAGGGAATCAATGGTGCCCTGTAATCCATCAGGGGTGACGCATTTGCGTTCTGCGTCAGTTGTAGTGATAACTTTCCGGTCACTGACACAGACCTTCAATTGCCGATTAGGTAGATCTTCATACATTGCATCCCATTCTTCAATACCCCAATCTTTAGAATATAGAATGGCTTCAACCATAAGTAAATCCGAAACAGCATCCCCAACCGTCGAGTTGATTACATTCACAAATGCTTGTAATTCTAGACCACTTTCACTGGTGCTAAAATAAATAAATAGTTACAAATATTTAGCAAATGTCTTACACAGCAGTATCAAAGTTTACTTTTATAATTTAATCATACTTTTTATTAATGGCGTCCACTGCCAATTGACTGAAGACCACAGTTCCATGACCATTAGCTTCAAAATATACGCCTATATCATACGACAAGGCGGCATGGTGCAAATGCTTGACCCCAGTAGGAACACAAGTTACAGGTACTTGCTATTTACATACAACAATATTATTATTTCCAATGCATTTGCAATTATTCCCAAGAAGCTTGAGTGCAATATTTATTTTAATGTTTAAAAAAATTTTGAAAAGTAAAGTTACCAGAATGTTTTGGATATAGTTCGTTGAGCTTCCATTAGCGTATGCTGTTTGGACGATGCCAGTTTTAAAATTGAGACCAGCTCGTTTGGCAAGGTCACTTAAATGTTCCAAACATAGCAGAGCTATTTTATCTCCATCCAACATACGAAATTTTGAGGATTTATCTAGATAAAAGTATATCAGTCTGTCGGCATCTCCATCAAAAGATGCACAACGAACGCCAGTCTTATTCGGAAAATTTATGGGAGCACATTGGCGAACTTTTACAAAATCGGCACCACACTAGAAATTAAAACATGTCGAAAAACAGAATTAAATAAAGCCTATAGATTTTAAAATGAAGCACATTAGAAATGAAGCAACCAGCAGAAAGCTTCCTAACTGGATTTCCGAGTTAATTATATCACATCCGTATTCCTGCAAAGCACAATGTTCATCTATTCAATTTAACTTACGTCATGGTTTAGTATTCCAGGAGGGCCATCATTATGACGTTCAATTTTTAAAATGTCATCACCTATCAATTTTGCAACTTCTGAGATAACGATGGAACCAACACCATTAGCAGAATCCAGCAGAAATGAGGGACTGTATTTTGTTTTGCCTACACTCTAAAATTAAATAAATAATGGAAATATAGTACACACATTTTGATCAAAATAAAACTACGAGTGTTTCACTACCGTTTGCTCTTTCACGTTCGCATACAGCAAGGACACCCGAAGACATAAAGCTCTACTTGAGAATACCTCAGTCAAATATTACAGTTTTAGAGAACAAATTACTCGTTGTAATAAGTCTCAGTCTATAGGTTATAATTTGATAACACGTTCCACTATTTACAAATTTCTATCAACCCCGTAACTACATGATTTTGTGATAATTTAAAAATTTCGCTTGTATCATTTTACAAAATGTAATGACGTACTTAATGATATAGTTTCAAACAATGAAATATTATTTACCTCCAAACGACATTTTGGAAGCTTTAAAATAAAGATAATTTAAATGTTTGATCCTATTTCAAAAACTAACTTTGTGGCTAGAAAAATTCCAATGGTTTTAAAAAGTTGTAAATACTTTTTACTTTCTTGAAGGTTTTATCAATGCAAAAAGTGTATTTTTGGCTTGTTTGTCCAACGGGGAAGTATGAACGAAGGGATTCAAATGGTAGTGAACGACCCTGTGCGCCTTTTTATACATTACGTTTCCAACAATTCTCTTGTAAGCATCACTAAGCTTACAATAGTAACCCTCAGTGGTTGCCACTCCATATAAGCCGGCACTGTTCCTGCAATGCACCAAGTAGGACATCATCGGAGTACTGATAAGCCCAAAATCTTCCACCGCATTTGGCGCAATGCAACGGACACCATCAATGACCGAATTGGAAAGTTTCAAACTGCTTTGTCTGTATAACAGTCATTATTTCATGAGGAAAGTCACACCTTGAAGTATTTTAAATCTTTTCATGACATGTAACATACTATTGTCATTTAAAGTCAAACGTACCGAGTATCTCGACCAATAAATACATTACACGGTCCATCCAAGTTGATATCATGAGCTGCAATTATGCGCTTAGTCAACCTCACAACATCTTCATTTCTAAGATTGCAAATTAATAGTTATATTTCCTTAGGGGCATTAGATCTATATAAAAAGGTTGATACGTAATGAATTATTTTATTAAATTACGAGGAGTTTGCAACTTCTGTTGCGATTATTTCCCAGTCTGCATGAAGCATCTCTCCTTGGGGATCCACAACCTTGAGTCCATTATCTTCTTCAGGATTATGCGATGCTGTTATCATGACTCCAATGGTTGCTAGACACATATAAACATAACAGTTCAGCACTGAGATAAAAGTATTTTTGCTACATAGTTTAATTCATAATAATAATTATATGTAATAATATTGACGCTGTCTGTTCAGCCTCGTACCACGTTGATTTAACGATCTCAACGCAGCGATAATGCCGGTCCTGAACATAACATGGTCCAAGTAGTCGGCCCTGCAATCAATAGGAAACAATGCAAATTGGTAGTTTTTATATATTTATATTAATCTACCTACGTATGCACATTTTGCCTGTTTGATTTTTGCCCTGGTTTATTTTCTAAAAACTAGTCAATGTGCGAAATGATTTTCAAAGTAGCAACTAAGGAGTACCAAGGATTAATTTTCATGTGTATAAAGTATTACTAAAATGACAGAATATTATATCAAGCAGCATTTACTTGGACTTAGGAAAAATGATCCACTTTAGTAGAATCACAGAAGTCGGCTAAAAATTCCTGCCTAAAAGTACTTAAATAGTTATAAATAGATTCGCGCGCAGGAAAACTTGCCAAATATTTTTTAAACTTGTCTTTCCACTGACCGCTCAAACCCCTGGGCCGGCGCAGTTTGCCCTCCGGGGGAAAATCTCTTCAGATTATTTCTTCATTAGTTTTAATCAGTCAAAAGATTAGTGGATAAAAATTAAGGGTTTTCACAACTTACTTGGTCCGAAAGCCAGCAGTTCCATATCCGATGTAAATATCTTGTTCCTTCTTATGTGCTTGATTAGCTTGGAGAATGCCGGCTTCTAGTTTGTCTATTGCTTCAGATGACATGGCTATTCGCTTCCGATTTTGATATGTTAATAACCCGTAATAAGTAGCACTAGTTTTGTAGATCTGACTATTAAAAGGAGCAAAATTAGAAAAATGATTAAAATAAATGAATAAAATAGGGCGTTGGCAAGATAGCACAGACTGGATCGTCCCCTTCACTAAGGTGAACATGAATGATTAATGGCAGGTAAGAAACAAATTGATATGATATTGAGCTGAAGTATGCAACAAGGTTGTTTTGTAGGTATAAATATAAATTAGTGAAGGTATACCTTTATTTTGTTCTGATTCTGACTGTCACTAGAATCTGTATGTGCCGCTGTGTTGACCGCTGGGTTTGGACTGACACCCTGACTTCGTGAGAGTGGAGCGTTGAGCCAGAGTTTGCCATATCTTTGATGATTCGAGTGGAGTAAAGTGAGAGTGAGACAGAGAGAGTAACAAACTTTAGTAAAATACCCAAATCATTGGCTGTAAATGCCAAGTAAAGATAGTGTAACTAAAAAGAATACCCAGAAACATGTACACCTAAATACTAAATTTCTATCATCATTTGGTATACAAATTTATACAATTCTAAAACAATGGCATCAAGAGGAATTACAGAACGACTGGAATGATTCCCTGTATTTAATACTGAACTATACTTCTTCATTTTTTACATTTTCATTCTCCGAAATTATGAAACACAAATGGCTGTTCTAGTAATGTATTTATTTATAAATCATCTGAAGTACTTAGATGGTAGTAAATGCTAAGGAATATGATATCGGAGGTATAGAGGATTAGCAACTAGGTAATACTATGTTAACACATTTATCTATCTCAGAAAGATTTGAGCCTTAGGAGCGACCCGCAACAATTTTTACATATTACACCGCTTGAGTTTGCCTGCATCTATTAAAACCAATGTCACAAGGCAGTCCTCTACCACTATTTTCCTATCTTAGATGAGACCGATGAGACATGCATTGTCAAAATGTTTCAAGCTATTTCAAGCTATGTGCAGTGGAATATTGACTCTGGTTTGTCTCTGACCCCAAAGCTACATTTTTTATGTAAATGCAAGAACAAGAAACTAAGATATATAGGACACCAATGCTTAGGTCATTAAGACCATAATATTATTATTAGCTACTGAATGTTATTAGTAGTATCATATCATTTAACCTAGAATTAAAAAATTACATAGTTATATAATATCCCTATGGAACAGAATTTAACATTACTTTGTACCGTTCATCCTCTAAAACATAATAATACTTTTACTTAATTAATCGTTTATTTAATTGCTTGTTAATTTGACATACGGAAACGAGGTATAGGAAAAGGCACATTTATTTCAGCACCATGTTGAGATGTGAAACATGAATTTTCATTCTTAATGAAAATATGAATTCGTAGGCTTTCATATAAATTTTCTTAAAATTTGTTTGAACTTTAGAAAGTGTAGTTTAGATAATTACTAAGAATGTCGATGCTAGAATGTATAGTGTAGCGCAGTCTGGCAGTATATAGGATCTTCACAACTTTTCTTTTGGGTTACTTTCTAAATAAATGTGTATCTGGCCTACTTATCAACTTCTTCGACAGCGTAATGTATTTTAATGCTGAGCAAATCACAATTGAAGTTTTGATACAGTACACACCTTAAATACTTTATAGGTACAATAAACAGAGATTACCTAAGACAATCATGATAAAGCAAATGCTTAAAGCATTGCAGCCTTGAACAATTGTCAAACTCTGAATGAATGTTTCTTCAAGCTTCGTTTGCACTTTCATGATACCCACCTTTGTGTATATTTAACACTGTATTCATAACAAGTAGTTTATACATTACTATTTCATGCTCAATCGAGAGACACTCCTATATTGCATTAAGCGTCTTGGCCGTCTTTATTTATGCATTATGGGATGCTGGGTCCAGAAATATCCGATTTCTGATGTTACTTGAAGATTGGATTTTTCTCGGAAATGAATGGCATTAGGAAATAGTAGATGCCGTAATGAGGGGAACAGACGGTTGTGCAGCAGTATACGCCAGTTACATAGCTAGACCTAGACACCGATAGTTACTAAAAAACTATCATAAACTTTTGTTTACCAACAGCTAAATAACTAGAGTAGATAGATTCCAATTTATTTTTTGAATCTCAATCAAAAGGTCGTAAAATTTTAAAAAATCTCCGAAGAAATTTCTATTAAATATTATTCTGAAAGCATGATAAAAAATGTCGACAATACATACTTTTCAAACGCAGAAAAATTTCGAACGTCGATCTTTGTTATTGTTTAAATTCATGAATATGAATATGAAATTAGAGAACGGAATATACACTTTAATGAACCTTCGTTTATTATAAATAATATTGTGTAATGAATAATGAATGTTAATTGCAGAAACATGTATATTAAAACCACCTCACCTATCTAATTTAGTAGAACAGAACCTTCGTTTTTGAATCTTCTAATGTAACTAGGCACTAATATATTTTTAAAGGTAATTATTTTGTTATGATTGCATTGGTATAGTAGTGCATAGTACTTAGTGCTAAATTACTATATAATGGCTTACAAATATTTCATATGGCATTAAATGGAAAAGTTGATTTTAATAGATCATTGAATGTCGAAGTGTGTCTCCTATTTACAGTTCTCCAGCTACTGCTTAGAAACTAACCAGGAAACTTCGGATCTCAAATGGCTTGAATTCAGCTGGGAAAGAGCTGGTTGTGTAAGGAACATTTGCAATAGGATCTTCCAGTCCATTGCAGGATCTTACGTTGGTGATGGGGAAACCAACATTAATGCTGTTTTAAAAATTACTGTGTTAGTATTCCAAGGTAACACTTACCCATGTATTATCAATAATACTTAAAGAAAGAAAATTTCAAGATTAAAATCATACGTCGCAGATGCATAGCCACCGAAAGATTCGTAGAGTCGAACGCAGACTGTTTTTGTTAAATCGGCACACACTTTGTAGGCCTCGACAATTACGGCTTTAGTACCAGTTACTGAAAGCCAATTTGCTGGGAGTCTATTTATAAAAACATGAAAATTATTAAGCTTTATAAATTCAATAAAAACGTTAACCTTAAAAATTAACTTACGCCGCTCCGGCTAAGGCTGTGGCTAAAAATGGTACATTATTGGAACCCAGATAATTCAGTTCGTATGCTCTGCGAACAACGTCGGCTTCTTGCAGAGTTCCTTTAGGGTATAATTATAAATATCATTAAATACAAAGTGAAATAAAAACTGTTTTAGATGTAAAATATATCTCTCCACAAAATCCAAGCAGGGCGATATTAAAATTCTGATTTACCTTCATGTGGCAAGACAGCGTAGTAAATGAAATGTTTGTGGATGTCACAATTGGCATCTGGATTTTTGGGAGAGCGCAAAAGTGACAATTTGACAATGTTGTCTCTGACATGCCAACCATACTTAGAATCTGTTATTAGTGCCACTCCTTTGTCAGCCTGGGAAATATCCATCCATCTGTATTGAAATATTCAATTCAGTTAGAACCCTCAGAAGGATACAAAGTAAATATGTTCACCAATATATGTTTACTACAACTATTTAGTATATTTTAAGTATGACGTACTTGTGCCCACAAACTTCATACTTGGCCATGTCCCAACTCGTGTTCATATGAGTAGGGCGTTTGGCATGTCCATACTGAATCTCATAAGTAGCTTCACGAGACAAAATGTCAACAGGAAATTCCACTTTTAGGAATTTATGTTGTTCCTTCCAGTCGACAATTACATAATATTCGATCATTGGGGATTCTGCCCTCAAGATAGTGTAGCGGGTGATAACGCTTCCATTGCCAAATGTTGATTGCCACTTATAGGCTCCAACTACAGTTGGTGTTGGTGTCAACAGTTGGAATGTACCTTCTTGAGTGTAGCCAAGGTCACGACGAGTTTCCAAATGGTAATCCATAGTATCCCAAGCATCCCAGAACATAGGAATATCATCGTATATGTAGAACATTCCAGGAGAGATGCCAGTATTTAAACGGTCATTATAAACTGTTATTTCCTTTCCTGATACTCCAGTGAAAAACAGTTTTTCATATGGTCGCCCTGTAGTATTTACCTCCAAACGAATTTTGCCATTTCGGAATGTTCCTAATCCTGCTGAAGGGTCTAAAGGAGAAAAATTAATTTAAGATCTTTTGTATGTCTTCGAGTATTTTATGCATTTATCTTACTATTGGCTATGTAGGACACGTTAGTGAGTGGGGCCATAGCTGTGAATGTAGTATAGCCCGATGCACGTAAAGATACCAGAGCTGCTGCAAAAGTGTTTGGTACCCTGTATCTTCCTTGGATCTGCTCGTCAAAAGCTGTGTTCTCCAATGTCACATTTTGAACATTAGCTCCTGATGGTAAGGCTAGGGTGTCGGGTTTCATGAACACAACGGTTCGTATATCCCAAGGAAGAGGATTAAAAAGAACTCTTCCTGTTGTTCCAGTGCCTAGTATGGCAGTGTGATATCTTGCCCTCAACGCCATCATCGCTACGAAAATATCTTCGTATATCTTCCATGCATCTTTAGCTACATGTTCAATGCAAGAACCAGGAAGAACGTCATGGAACTGATTTAATAGGAAATCTTTCCAATTCTTGTCAACTAAGGCCATGTCCCTGAAAAAAATCAATAAGGATCATTACATAGTCTTATTATCATTTTCTTGAAAAAGTATAGTTTGAAAGTCCATACGTATTCTTTTGCGCTTCGGTTATTTTTCCAGTGGTATAAGCATAGCACATCAATAATTCTACTTCCCTGAATAAAAATTCGCCTTTTCGGTTGTACCATTTAATCTTGGCCTGATAACATAGATTTAGTATAAATTTAGTAAGAAAGAAATAATTGAAAGCGAAGAAATAAAGACTGTCGATTAATTACCTGAGAAGTGTATGTAGCATTGTGCAGTTCAAGGTAGAGCTCACCTACCCATTTGTAAAATTTCCCCTTCTCTTTTTCAAGTTCTGTCCAGAAGTATTCTGGACTTCCAAACACGACTCTATAAGTTTGCAAATTAAGTAAATACAATGGAGTATAACTTTTAAGTTGTGAATCAAGCATTAGTTTTTAGTAAGCATTAAGACTGGGTCATTAGATTGTATTAATTAAAGAAAGTTTTACTACTACAAATAACTATAGGTTGTATTTACTTGGGAAGACCATCTACATCGGCAACACGCTTAAGCTTTTCGATCATTGTGCGCGTTGGACCACCTCCTCCATCTCCGAATCCATATAGGTAAATACCTACATTGGCTCTTCCTTTATCCTGTGAATTGCTCTGAGAATAAAGCAATTCTGAGACACTGCAGAGTACAATATACAGGTCACTGAATACAATTCCGTTCTTGGAACTTAATTTAACTTGCTAAAGTTTAGAATAAACATGTTTGCATTTACTTTCCATTCATGTTATAAGAGTCGCCAGGAGGGAAATGACACATCACTTCTGTGCCATCAATTCCTTCCCAATAAAAGCTATGATTCGGGAATTTATTCACTAAACTCCATGACATTTTCTGAGTCATGAATCGAGTGACTCCGGTATGCTGTCATTATACATATTCATAGTTAAGTATGCCTTTACGTTATTAAACGATATAAAAGCCTGCTATATTTAAATTATTTTCCAATACTTTTAACATTTGTGGAATTTGAGCAGAGTATCCGAATGTATCAGGAAGCCAAAACTCCGTGCATGTAATCCCGAATTCACGTCTAAAAAACTGCTGTCCATAAAAGTACTGGCGCATAAATGCTTCACCACTGCCAAATAAAATAAAAAAATTAACAAAATTGACAGCTTCAAAATTCCAGAATATCATTATTTTTAAATTGTTGATTTTACTTTGGAATATTTCCATCCATTTCTATCCATGTCCCTCCAACTGGCACAAATTGCCCCCTTTGGATGTAAGTTTTCATTCGGTTGAATACTTCAGGATAATAAACCTTCATCCATTCGTATTGTTGGGCCTATAAGTAAAATAATAAGCTTAAATGAAGAGCATTGTGAAAATTCTTTTACAGCTATGCGACTTTTGTGTGTGGGAGGAACAGAACAGCTCCTACTATCCACTATCCACTATAATATAGAACCTAAGTTACTTACTGAGCTACAACTAAAAATATATTCAGGGTATTCATCCATGAGACCCATTTGGGCAGTGAAAGAACGAGCACATTTCCGTATAGTTTCATCATATGGCCATAGCCACGCTGTGTCAATGTGACAATGGCCGATGGCAACTAGAGTATGTGCCTTTGCACCATTTCCCTCGGCAAGAAAGGCTTTGGCAATTGCTTTAGCTTCTCTGTAGAATTCAATATTCATGTATAGATAATCAGAATGTAAAATTCTAGACAATCTGTTCGTTAGGGAGTTTTTGTCACTTACGCGTTTTTATTGACTCTAATCAAATTGACCATTTCGTTTGCAGCAAACATGGCTTGGTAGCCTCTGTGATCGTTAGATAGCTGTGAGGCTATTTGATGAAGTATGTCCAGGTCTGTATTCAGTTCATAAATGTCTCGATTGAATATGACGATATCTGCTGTACTCAACTGGAAAGATCTCTGTTCATTCGGTGGAGCTACAAAAGGATTCCATAGATTCTTTACAAAAAGTCTAATTCATTGAATTCCAATTCACATCAATAGCATATCATTTGCATTGTACCGATATCACTTCCTTCTCCAGCTCCAAACATATGGTTACAAGCCATTTCAATGTAGTAAGTGATTGGACCCTGGTTGGTCCAGCTTTTGGAGATAATGTAATCCTCCCTATAGCCAGGTGAAATTCCCTAGAAATCATATATAGCCAAAATAATAAGCTTCATATTAAAATGTTCTATATCAACTACATTACTTTCAATTTTATCGGTTCGAACCTGTAAGACCCTTCCACTTGAGTCGTAGACGCAAGCTTCACTTCCAGTTGCCCATCGCAAATGAACTTCCTTACCAACCCATGATGCTGGTACAGTGACTACCACCTGGTTTCAAGAAAATATTATTTTATAATTGCACTTAATTCATAAATATATCAAATAGATGCTAACCTTAAACCAGTGTGTAGTCCAAGTAGGCCCAAAAAGGTCTCCTACACTTGCAGGAGTAAATGTTTGAGTTATGACTCTCGAAAAAGGCCATTCTTTCCACGTTCCATGAGGGCCCAAAATAGGAAAGTGTGTTAGGACTGTAAAATAATATTATGACCAAATTTATCGTTTAATCAACATACAAAAATGGGACCTAAATATTAAGTCGACTTCATGTAGTAGAGAAACATTTTTACACTCGAGAAAATAAGATAAAAATGTTTTAAAATAAGTTATAAAGCAATTTATTGTTTCTTTTATGAATATTATTTCGCACATCTATTTAATTAATAAAGAGCGTCCTTGTAAAGTTTGCAAAACGATAACATAACTTCCGTCAAAGCTAAATCTGACTTTCACCATATAAATCTGAACCTCATGTAAATAAAAATTTTCACATGTAAACATCATGACTTTCACAATCTCAAGCAGCTTATGTAAATAGTTTATGCTTGGAAAAAGAAATTTTATTTACATGGAGAAAGTTGCATGATGCATTGCTTTAAGCAGACTGTATAAAAAATAATATTCTGTAGTTTTGTTTTTTCTGAGTTATATCTTACCGATAGGTTGCGATTCGCCGTAAATGCGACTGGAAAAATTAGTATTCTTGAAAAGGCTGTCCCTTGAAATGAATCCAGAAATCCTTCCCATAGTCGTCGTCCGATTCTTGTGAATCGGGGCTTTTGCAGTAATTGTAGTCATCTCGAAAAAAGATGAATTCGCAGCACTGTATTAGTGTATACTTAAATTATGGATTTGATTGAATTCCAACTTCCTGTAAAAGAGTTTTGCGAATAAACTGACAATTTAATTGTGCTTGATTTCTAGTCAAGTTAAATGCCCACTGAGTTTAGATCATTACAATTCGTCGTTTAAATATCCTTTTTATCTCGTCTAATTGCCTCCTGCTTATAAACAATGATTTTTAGTTTACATAAGTATATGGCTCCAGCATAATGCATTGTAAAATGCTCTTGCGACGTGCAATTGACAATTCCATATTCTATCCTCGATTAGTAATTAAATCTGTTTACGATAAAGCTTTAGTATAGGTAAACAGAAAGAGAGTTCAAACAGAGGGCACAGACCCATATACTTCATCACGAAAACAATAAATGTGCAAATACCATTTAATATGCATAATTCGTCACAAATCACATCATGAGAGTGTTAATCGAGTTGTTGAGATGCAAGTGTTGGCTCAAATGTCATAGCTTGAATGACAATAACAGTTTTACAGAGTATATCCATGAAATTATTGATAGGCATATTGTGATAGTTTTCTATAGTTATTACACACTTGTATTCACATCTTCCGAAGCATTGGTGAAGAATTATCTCTCTCCTTTTTATATCTATGGCCATGTTTCTCACTTTTAGAGGTTAGGAGTTTGTTACCACAATAAATTAAACGACTAACGCCCCTTTCAGACAAAAGCCAATTTCGTTATATCATGGGCAAGTCATTTAGGACAGTGAAAACAAAAGATCTGAAACAACTGTGAATGTATTTATGTACGAAAACTAGCAATAATAACTTTTACCAAAGCTTATTAAGTACCTTATACGATGTTTTTACTCAGCATCTTTTGGCATTCAATATTCCCATAAATACGCCAATGTCATATTAAATTTTGGCCTACTACTTTAATTGTTTCCAAGTAAAGTCACACTATTATTATTATATAATTATAATACATAATATGCTCATGTATGAATTATGATTGTAATATGAACAAATTCATAAATACCTTCGGTAGATAAACGACATATTTCAAGATCGCCCTAATTACATAGTTTACCTTACCACGCCGATAACTATTGCAATTCTGAAATTTGGAGAAAACGATGAATTACGGCAAGTCTAGTTTTAAATGTCGATTTCAGGAGTAGCAAATAAAATACGAATGGGTGTGTAATTTTTTGAAGAAAAGCAAGAACCTAGAATCAATTGTATATATAAGAGACTCTAGTATTAATTGTTGCATGCCTGTAATACTAGGCAGACAAAATTCCCCATTTTTACCGTAAAACTGTTCTATGTAAATACTATTCTTATGAAAACGCCCAGTGTGGATACTGATTTTCATAATCGTAAAATGCCCACAAATCGGTATTTTTGTTAGCATTTATGATTTACGGCCAGAGACAGAGAACATGCCACTAGTATTTTTCCCATGATTGCGCCCAAACAATAATATCACAAAAAGTGGAATAAATCGAGAATCTGAGACATTTTCACAAAAAATAGATAAAAAATTTGGAAATTCAGTGCCCCTGATCATTGACCATACCTACATTTGAGTCTCCAAGCTATATACCGGCATGACTGTATGAAAAAAAACTTTTGCTGTTTTCGAATTGAAGTATATAGATCTTTATTCGTTGCTCTGCGTTACCCTTCTACATTGCCCGTAGGGAAGCATATACAACTCATCTTCTCTGCATTTGGAAGTGCATGTATTGAAAAAACACTAAGTGCATAGTCCCGAAGTATTACACATATTATACTCATTCCTTATTTTCAATTTTATCATGACATCCACCCTCAAGTAATCCAAACACTGTATACATGCTACATTCGTGCGTGACCATACTGTTAATTAAGTAAAAATCTAATGCGCAATATGCTTTTGATCGTGTTTGGTTAAGTTAAACGGAATATGACAAAAATTGTTAATGAGCATGTATATTATAAGCTAAATAATTGTTACAAAATGATACAAGTACAAATAATTATTCAACTAAAGTGAAAACTTGGCGAGACCGTTGTACAAATAAAGCAAATAATATAAACGCCTACAAACAGTATATTAATATCAATAAGAAGACATTTTTAGCCAGACATGAATGACGAATGTGATGACCTAAATGGACAAAAATAAAAGAAGTGGTCTGACCTTTTTTAACCAACCATCTCCTGATCTCCTGATCTCTAAGACAGATTTAGATTGAGCCTCACGTGAGTTGATTCCCCGTGTCTGCTTATTACATAAGAATTGTACTTCCGCAGTTCGGATTTTGACGTAAGCAATAAATGTGACTGAAGTTTGTTATTTCTGTCGTGGATATTGTCTGGGCATTTGTTCTATGCCTGTGAGTCACATATAAATCGTATATTACACGTGGCATTGTCACGATGGAAGTACGACATGATAACATATTTTCAATAGGCATTATATACTCAGACAGGTACCCATTTTATTTTTACTACTTTTATGAACTGAAGGAGATCATTAAATTCAGCAATTTGATACAACGTTTGTTCTCTTGTCACATTTTATGGATATAATATTACCTTCAATGTGACTTGTAAGAACGTGGCATGACTAGACTATGTGGGTAGTGAATTGTGGTGGCGTGATGGAAGTCTTCCTAGTCATACCCACCGAACTCACGTGTACTTGAATGTAGCGGATTGAAATTGTATCCGTCTATTATGTTGTCTTTAATTTTATCTCAGCCATTGTTCTAAGGTAGGACTCTAAACAGAAGAATTTACTTGCGTTTCCGTTTGATATTGTGAAATGTATAGCACTTCTAGGTAAAAGTATGCAAATGTTGATGAATAAGCACGAATATTCATAAATGGCCTACACAAAAATGTGCAAAACTCAGACCTAACTGCCTGAACAGCCAGCATAACCAATTTGCATCAATTTAAATTGAAATAAAAGTACATACGTATTTGTCACACCTTAGAATACTTTGCTAATAAACATTTTGATAATATTCAGTACAATCGGCGGGGCAATAGGCTGAAGCATCTTTCTTTAGCATATTTTCTTACTTAGATATTACTTTTCTTACAAACACCATAGAAAGAAGCAAGTATGCGGGGTAATATCTATAATGAACTTTGTGGTCTGTGGTGAACCGGGGAGCATGCATTATTAGTTAATAGTTATTGCAGTTTAGGTTTACTAAATAAACTATTGCTGTCGCATGTAGTATGCATTCCAGCAGAACATGCTTGGGTTAACCTATGGTTCAAATGCTACTGTAATTAGTGTGAAATTGTGTAAACAATAATTGATGGGAAAGATAATTGTAAATCTGAAATGCTTCAGTTTTACATGTTTAACCATTATAATATTTATCCATTTTCAAATGGTCCATCTCATGGCAACTGGCATACCATTAAATACTGTTATTATAATTGAAAAAGGTTTTGAACGGAAAATATTAGAGGTCGGGTGACAAAAGTAAGGTGTGTAGTACATACTTTTTAGGTTATTCGCTAGAGTGAAAAACGCCTTTCTGTGTACACAGATAATGCCAATAGAATAATCCTTTTGTTAAACCATCGAGTTCATGTTTCACTTTTAAAGTACACACCTACCCAAATAATATGTTTAGATTAGATATAAAGCTGTTATCTATGTTCATATACCTAAACGACTTTATTTACTGACCTTACATACATATATTATAAGGTTTTAATGCTCAGCAATAAGTTTGATCAACCAGTAATGCCAAGAATTTGAACCAAGACAAATCATTTGCACACAAAAGAAATGGTAGCATATTAAGTACAGATAAAAATCGAAACATAATGAGACGAGAATAAGTAAGAATTTGTATACGTATCACGCATCATAATTGTCACTGAGATAAGACCCGTATGAACATTTAAAATGCGCACCTGTGTGTGAGCTTACTATAGATAGGTTTTATTGTCTCCGAAATTAGAATACCTGTCGATGAGATTATTAGTATTGCGAGTCAATAGCCCATGGAAAACCTGAAATAACACTTTCGATTGCATTTATACTTAGTACTTGCTTACTTACTACCTTCACACTTGAAACAAAGTCAGGTGGGTGTTAATGTTACTAAGTATAATTAATTTGTAATGCCCCAAAGTACATAATAAAGTGCGCCATATATGAGTCATTGTCGCATATAGTACGAAAACTATTATATAGTACATCATTTTTCTTCATTTCACCCTGTTACGATTTAGATGAAAACGTGTATTGAAGCCAGAAAAACAATTCCAAATCGTCTATGAGTTATGTCACACGAAAATAGACTTACTATAGAGAGATCAATCGTATTTTGTAGCATTTCCATATTGAAGGTCTTCTAGTTTTACATCTGTCCGAAGCGTGTTATTTTGTTCCGTAACTCTTTTCGAGTTGTTTACCCATTACAATATTTAACCACATTTGTCAATTTATAACCGGGTCAAATTCACCCTATAAAATAACCACTAGTTGCAGTTGCAATTAGACATTAATAACAACTTTATACTGGGTGAAATTGTATTCTGTACAAGTTTTGAAACATCGTAATTGTTAACTTTATTCAATGCTATTTTAAAGCCCTTAAATTTTCTTTGTTTTTAAGAAACTAAAACTATTCCTATAACAATTACCCACTCGATTAATAAGTACAGAGAATTTGACTTCGCTGGTGCTGTATATAAATCAGATTGTACCGTAATCAAAGGTAATCATATAAATACATTGACATATTTTGGTGCCGATAATCAACAATGATGAATTGCTTCATTACTTATGATGATGAGTTGCTTATATGACTGTTACTAGAGAAAAGCCACAGCATAAGTAGTTTGACAATAAAGCTATGATTTGATTTACTTTTGGCTATACAATAGAAATATAATTAGAGACTCCATGTACACATCGCTGGGCCAGTGTACAAAATACCATTTACCACTTACCATTGGTAAGTGTCAACCCAGCGACGCTGGGTAAAGTTAGATTGCTCTGACTGCTCCTACTAATCAAGAAAGAATGATTTTTTGCATAAAAACGCTGTAAAATAATAACATGAACAACATCCTTGGCATACATGATACTAATTGGAGAAAAAAGTCAACTAAATAGACAACAACATTATTTGTATTTGTAAATAAAACATTTGGAATGTATAAACAGAATATATTTTTCATTTTAAAAGGTCAAAATGGTAGCAATATGAATCCAATTGGTAAGGAAATGGCTTTCATAAGGTGCGGAGGCAATTTTTGTTGAGGGGTCAGAGTAGGGAAACTAGTAGTGGAGGTGAAAGGTGTAGGAAAAAGCAACAGATAAAACATGGAATAAATAACAATTTAGGTGACGGGTAGAATTCGGGAAAGAGCAACAGTTCATACTCATATATAGTAGAGTCCTTGTGTAGTGCTGTAACTGCTGTACTAGTATCTGTGTGGAACGGCACTCCTTTGAACTGTCTTGTATGTGCATCTCATTTAATGGGCTAGGCCAGCTAGGCGCAGAGTGGGAATGCAATTGCAAGTAAGGATGAGCGACCAGTAGAATATCAAAGGAAGACGCAACAAATTCTGTGCTTGTACTACTCCAGTTCTTTGGAGTTCCCGGAGTCAGTCTTACGATTAGTCTCACAGAGTCCAGTTCTCTTCTCTTGTTCATAGATTTATCTCTCTGCTCACCCACCACCACCAACAGAGTTCGAGTGTGCTGTTTGTGAAATGTAAGTACTGCAGTATAGTCAACCACTACTACTGCAAGTCGCATAGCCAAGTGAAAACAAAATATCTCCGACCGAACTACTTTTACTCAGCAGTACACACTCAGCTCTTGAATAAGGATCACCACAGTTCTGTTTTGCGAGCTGGAAGATAGATAGACTTGTTGCGAGAGCTCTGTTCATCTTCCGACTACTTTGTCCTATCTCCTAAATAGCTCTATTCTACCTGTCAGAGCGAAATTGTATTCCGGGCTTTACTCTGGATTTTCTGTAGACAAGACACAGACCAAAAGCGACAAACACTCCATTCACATCTCTGCGGATTTCCTCTTTTCCTTCCTATGCCGGCCACATAACCCCGGCTATTACTAAACTGACTCAATAGTAACATCATATCACAAGTGCATATCTTCAAAAGAAAGCGGACAAAAGCAGTTATTCACTAAAAGTTTTCCGTCAATTATACTCCGATCCGGAGAATTCTCTTTTTGCCAATGGCTCATTACCAACTCAGCGACCGGCAAAGACTTTTTGCTTTCATCATTACCACCCTTTGGTCACTGTCACTAAAATCTGCTTCCACATCCCGCATAAGTTCTGAATACTTGCCAACGGATTTCAATGTCTACGAAGAAAAAGATCCTGAGATAGAAGCGGAATATCCTGTCAATATCATCAAAAGGGATATCACCCAAAATGGAATGATGGCCACTCAGGATGATTTCTTCTCCCAACCAACTCAATTCTATGACGAATCTGATTTCACTCATTATAATGTCGGAGTTCTTCTCGTCTCCGGCACTGGCTCTAGTTTCGACTTGGAAAAATGTTTGCCTGCTGTCGACATGGCTTTGGACGTTGTCAACCAAGTCTACCTTCGTCATCACAAGATCAAATTGCACACCATACAGAAAACGTAAGTACCAATCTAATATAAATCTTTTCCTACTTATTTGCTTTCACCCGTCACACTATAATAGCATTACTATGGCGTTTTTTGAAAATATCATAATATTATGCATCCGGGTATCATACTTAAGGCGCATCTTGAAAATTAAGTAATTGCTCGTTTTTGCAACACAAAACATCCTAAGGCACTACTGTTGCAAAAAGAGACAGTTATCTCTAGGATCAAAATATTGTGCAATTACTTAGCATACAGAGAAATGTTCAGAATTTTTAATATGACATTTTGTATTGTGAGGCAACAAAACTCTATATAGTATAGATTAGATATAGTACTATATGATTAACAACAGTCCTAGCTCATCTACACAGACCTATCAATTTTGGCAATAGTTAAGTAAAGAATGATAAGAACTTGAAGGAGGAAAAGAAATGACCATGAAGAAGTAAATGCCAATTCAGAGGCAGGGACTTGAAAAAAAATGAGATGCAATGTACGCTGGGAGTCAGAGCCACAGCCACACTAACGATAAGACAGATTCCAGATACGAGAATCTTTATGTATCTTTGTACATATTTGTTTATCTACTCCAGTGTAGTTGATACCTACATCGTGGTAGGCAGAGGCAACGATGCATGCATCGGCCACGTACTTAATGTATTTAGTTGGTTCAGACAAGATCATTGGAAGTAGTAGTACTATACTCGTAAGTGGTATTTGTATTCTATAAGATATCATTGATGCTATAGGCTGTACGCACAAAAGACTCGTAGTCTAGGACTCTGGAGCAGAATGGAGAGTTAAGGGTTGAGTGGTTCTCGAATTCGGTGGTACGACGACATTATCGCCAGGATATATCTATGGTTTTATGATAATCAAAATAGCGTCACAGAGCTTTAGCTTTGAGGATGAATTCGAGAGGAAGAGAGTGCTTAGCTATAGAAAGACAATTTATATCTTATGGACAAATAATATACACTGCCCTTAAATAACTACTACCTATTGCTACAGTAAAGATGTGAATGCTAGGAAAATGTCCTAACAACCTATTCAGGACGCAACATTGAATTTCTCGGAAGATCGGAATATTATATCCTAATTTCACCCAAGTAATGCATACTTGGCAGCAATAGCCAACATAATTGCTTTGTTAGATGTGATATTATACTTATTAGAGTAGTATAGTGTACTCTGTCCGATAAATAACTATGTAGTAGCTTATGCTTCTGTATTTACTCAGAGTACACTAAAGCAAAGCAAAGTAATATTAAATTAATGCTATCAGGTTTCATAACTAAGTAACTATAATGAAGTCTTCACTTTTATACTGAAAATGTCTTAACTTGGTTGTAACTATGTTAAGCAAATAAGTATAATATTATTATATAAATTAATTATGCGAGTTGAGTAAGATAGGAGCCGTGTAATTATAGAATAATGAAAAGAAGAGTTTTTCATGCAAGTGTAGAGCATGAAGAACATAAATAGGTCATCTCATGTCATACAGTCACATTGAGCAAGTTTTCCTTATTTTTCTTACGGTGGTTCATTTCATACAGAATGGTATGTTTAATAGCTATTTATGGTTGGGTTCTGTATTACAACTGTCAGAAGTCATTAGACAGAGATATCCATGTTCAGATACTATTCACTACTCGGCCACTTTCACAATGGAATACACGCACACTCTCCGTTATACATCCTACATATTATTTTGGACTACTTACATACACTAGTCTAACCAACTCACTCAGTAGACGAACAGTCAGTCAGTACATAAAAAAGAGTCTATAGTCCACACTTGTGAATGGGAAACAATAAAAGTCGATGAATCTCCCAGATGTACCCTTACAAAAGCAATTTAACTTTTCAGCGCATTTCCATGCATTACATTTCCTCTTAATTTGTGCTTTTGTCTCCCTAAAAACTATTTCATACCTAGGTCGAGACAGATATGTAGCAACAGTAATACAATCAACTGGTGTCATCCAGTTGATTCTGTCACGACCTCTCTCTATTAGTCAACTTACGCTTCGTGCACACTAAGACTCATTCCTAATGGCCACCCGGATTCCCAATCACAATGGATTAAATTATACAGTCACTCATTGAATTAGTTTGACCCATGGGTAAACTAGGCTGAAATGGATTTTATTGCTTTACGACTCCTTCCCTATTCGCTCATTTTTGTTATTCTACCACGATGGGTTTACTATCGACTTATTATGTCATTACCACATCTTACTTACACCGCCACGCCACTCTTTTTGAATCAAGTTCACATTCTATTGATTTTATTCATAACTTTTTATTTTCCAGCCAGCCTTCCTGTAACATAGTAATGATTTGCAAGAAATATGCTAACTTGTACTTATAGTGCTATATCTATAAGCTATTTCTACAGGTTTGCACTTTAAATTCAATGATCAGCATTCGGTAAAATATATTATCTAGAGAATTATACTTGGCCTTACTCTAATTATATGATACTTAAGTATAATTCTGTCGACATCATAGTTACAGCTATAGGTTGCGTAATTTTATTAATATTTATCTACCTGACTCGAGTGTTTCAAGAATCTACGCGTACTGCAAAATAAAATGGCTTAAAGGCACGTAGAATACACTTATGCTCTGGAATAATGAAATCTTCCGTGCTTTCCGTTTGCATCTAATTATAGGTATCATAGATTCTGTCTGCAGCCTGGAGTCAAATGACTTTTAACAGCATGCTGACATCTCTACAGTTGGTAGCAATAATTATAGTAGCAACGTAATTAGAAGGATAGATGTGACGTTTAGTAATGCATACGGTGTATGACTAGTACATTAATGCTACTATTTGTCATCTATTGAGACAAAGTACGGTCTGTATAATTATTCCATGATATTGGTAACTTGAATTAATATTACTAAACTTGGAATTAGGGTAGCCATATATTCACAATTAAATGATTCAATTCCTAAGTATACTGATTAACTACTAAAACATGAGCTTCATAGTATTTACACGTAATAAATCTGAAATATGGATGTTTCAGAGTAAATTCACAGGACTCGGTTAAATTAATTTTTGTTATTGAATGTGGATGATTTTGGTTGTAGCTATCCATCGTGCGATAATACACTCACTCCAGGACTGGCAGCCGATATGAAGTTTTTGTCAAATGTCATTGCTTTTGTGGGACCTGCATGTGGATTTGCTTTGGAACCTGTGGCCCGACTTTCATCGTACTGGAACATTCCCATTGTCACGGGGCTTGGTGATCAGGTCTGTTTCTTATTTTGCTCCTCATATTATAGTCTTATTTAATATTTAATTGGTTTGTAAATATTATTAGGGTACACAACCAATTCCGTATTTTGTCAAAAGTAGAACTATATATTTTATGTATGTAGAAACGCCTACTAACAAACCATGTTCATAAATCGTGTTGTGTACTGTCTGTGTGTAGAGCACAGTATTTCATGAATTCTGTTATACTACAGAAGTGCTGTGTTGTTTATGACTATTGTCTCCTGTAGGCGTGTTGTACAAAAATAGCAAAACCTAATCATATTATGAGCTACACAAAATACTTCGTAGGTCTCATGATGCCCTTTACGTTTTAATTGCAAAATACTTTCACATCAGGAAAGAAAAAGATTTTAATGCTCCAATGCTAGTGTACGCAAATTACAAGGTTTCTCAATAGTTAGCATTACGACCTGAAATTACTTTCTGCTAAATATTGATAAAAGTCGTTTTAGCAAATTATATTTAAACAATTATAAATATTTCATTTTTATTACTTACTTGACTGGAATTGCTGGATATTGCTTTATAAGTTTTCTTATCCAATTTTAATAATTGGTAGAATGGCATCAGTTCTCATCAGAAAAATCTTTAACTATAAATATATATCTCAATATACGACATTATAATTATAGTATAATATGGGTACTTATTTGCAGTGAAAAGTAATGATAAATTAATTTTTAAAACTGAAACCGTATGAAACATTTCCAACAATGAATTTTATATTTTTAATTCCCTAATATTACCTTACCATACAAAAATTGCAGTTTCTTTTGCGTCATACCCACAGAACAATAAACTACGTCATTTACAGTATATTATTATTAAAGAAGCGATTATTATGTCTTCCTTTACGGTAAAAGTTCAAAAACGATAATAGCAGTATCAAATTCAAAGAGTTTCGTTTAGAATAGGATACACATCACCTATATGCTAAAACCACTCCAGGAGTTCACTTTCTACTACAGCTTCACAAATCCCCATGCAGTTATATGTTTTGGATATGGGGTTTACATATAGATAGTACTATGATGCTCTGACTTAAAAATAAGTCCGTGTGTGGTATACGTATGAATTATAAAGATGAAAGTGAAACTGGAGAGGAATTGAATTTTCCTCACTTCCTTTGCATTGCTAGGCCCAGATTACTGAAGACATAGCTAGGTGGTCTTTAAGACTGCAGGAAAGACTACATATTACTATGAAGTAAACTGCATATGGTAGGTCAACATGAGATGAGAATTTATACCAGTCATACGCAATCAATATTTTACAGGGAAAATATTTTCCACAATTTGTAATAAAAACCTAAATATAGGCAATTTTACATTTTTGCACCAAAGATTCAATGCAGAATATTTATTTATGTGCAAAAATGTTTTAACCAAGTAAATCACATTTTTGTCAAAACATATTTTCGCAAGTACCTTGTGAAAGGAAGTTTATCTAATTTCCTATATGCTTTAATTAAACTTATTTTGACATCTGGAGATGCCATTATTACAGTATTGGGCTTATTGTTCTAAATAAACGACTATATACCTACCCAGGCATAATTAATGCTATACCTACTACGTCATATGTAATATGTATAAATCATAAGAGGAGGGCTATATATCACAAGTAAGTAATAATTAACAGCAGGGGAAAGGAAATCTTATAGTGGCATTAATAAATAATCTTAGCTAATGATAGGTAATCCTATAAGTTTCAACTATAGTCATTGGTATTATAGAGGATTTATGCATAACTATTTCGCACGATTACCCGATTTAATAATGCCAAATGTATGACAACAACTATAATAGCAAAATGAGTGGATTTAATAATGAGTTTTAACTGAATGGATTCAGCCACCATCAACCGAGAGTGAAGTTGCTGGTGATAAACTATTGGGAGGACTGAATAAGAAAATTAAAATTAACAGTACGGTACGTTGATTAATTTGACTTCCTTATTTTTCATACTCACATGGGGTAGTGTCAACTGACGTTTCACATTATTGCTTATCTTCGCTTCCTCATTTTCTACAGCTACCTCACACGAACAAAGATCAGCATATAATATCTGTTGAAGAGGTTCGTATTTAATAATATATTAATGCAAAACAAAACTCTTACCCTGATGTAGTACATAATTAATATTGGCGTACAATTAAAATCTTGCATAGATAATATTCTATTCATTTTGCTTTTTGCTCTTGTAATTCATTGTTGAGACTAATTTTAATTGCATTTAACGTTGATGATGTATTGACGCAGAAGTAGTAATTATTAGTAAATAAGTAGTTTAAAGATAAGTACGATACTTCCAAACAATGCTAACTACTTGCTTGTCCGCAATTTAATTTTTGCATAAACTCTAGAAAACTAGTTTCTTGATTCTTAATATCATTTTGCTTTGTACGAAATTAAAAAATGACAATGTAACAATAACCTTTCAGTGGGCATGTCTATACACGTGTTAATAGCAAAATGATTAGCTTAGAATGAAAATGGTATAAAGAATGAATAGAGATAACCTTTCATATTTTTTGCCGTCGCTAAGTAGCCAGACTGTCGTTTTTGTAGAATGAAAAGCAAATAAATTAGCTTTGCATAAGTACTTGACATCTTGTTAATACTATTCCATTCATCAACACCAACTATCCACATTTACTTCAATTTATATTTATCCAATGACGCATGACGCACACTTAACTACACTGCGTTAGTTATACTTTCAAAAATTGACATTTTTAACAGATCAATTTATCTTTTCCTTTATCAGTATGAATTTTGAAGCATAACAATTATATTAGCAAAAATGAAGGAGATTTAAAACCTATTTACAATAGAAATTACAGCGTCAAATTTAAAACTATGTGGAAGTATATAGGCGTCATTAGTAAAATTTAAGGAAAACACATAAAACAAAGTCAGTTGAGTTTTCAAAACTCCCAAGGGAAAATACAGATAATAGAGTTTAATTACAGCGAATGATAAAATAAGTATGAGTCGCACAAACACTGTTTATCAATTACCAACGGACTCCTTATAAAAATGTTATTAATATTTTTTAGGTCCAGGTAATTCAGACACCTTCTGCATGTATTCCATCCATAGTATCCCTGGCATCTTATAGTGATAAACATGCATGTGCGTACCATAAGTTTTAATCTGTAATTATTATTAGCATCACTTGTATATAATCAAAAACATGTATTTTAATGCTCTGATTATACATTGTCCACCATACATTACACAATATCATCTGCAGATTACATTTGCCCATCACAAATGCAACCATTTCAAAATTACAAGAAAGCAATGGTATACATTATACTATATTTATCACACATCCCTTAAATCAAAATATCTTTACCTGGTCAAACATCAAATTAAATTTTTTAACCTTGTCAAACATTATAGCGATACGTGTTAAAATTTCTTCACCTTCAGTGGCTATTCAAAAAAACCACATTACATTTTAAATTACGTCAAATATCATACATCACACTAAAATTCCTTCATCTGGTCACACACAACATTAAAATATTCATTAAAGTGATCAAATATCAAACATTAAAAAGCATATTTACCTGATCACACATCATCAACGTTTTTAACTGCTGACCGACCACACATTACATCAAAATTTTCCTCTTGCTCACACTTGATGCATTTAAAACATTGACATCATTAAAAACAATTTTCTGTTAACGCACCATACACATCATATTAATTATTTAAATTTCTTCGCCGGGCCACTCTTCACATAGTTCACATCAAAGAATTTTAACTAGGAACAGTTCATTATTAGTCAATTAAAATTACTTTACTTGATCAAATTAATCAAATATTGTCTAATTGCACATCATTATTCAAATAATGTTTTTTTACCTGATTACTTATATCACCTATATCTGAGTAAAACAATTTTACCAGATTACAAATCATACAACACATTAAAATAATTTTACTAGATTACACATCATACTCCCCATAAACTTTCTTCAATGGTCACACATCACTTAAAAATACTTTTACCTGATTACACATCATACATAACATTAAAATAATTTTACCAGATTACACATCATACTCCCCATTAACTTTCTTCAATGGTCACACATCACATTAAAATATTTATACCTGATTACATATCATACCCCCCACCCCCAAAAATTTTTTTCAATGGTCACAAATCGCATTAAAATAATTTTACCTGATTACATCATATCCCCATCAACTTTTTTCAATGGTCACAAATCACATTAAAATAATTTTAGCAGAATACACATCATATTCTTATGATCTTTCTTCAATAGTCACACATCACATTAAAATACTTTTACCTGATTACACATCATACTCCCCAAGCACTTTCTTCAATGTTCACAAATCACGTTGAAATAATTTTACCAGATTACATATACATAACATTAAAACAGTTTTACCAGATTACACATACATAACATTAAAACAATTTTACCAGATTACACATACATAACGTTAAAACAATTTTACCAGATTAAACATACATAACGTTAAAATAATTTTACTAGATTACACATCATATATCACATTAAAATTTTTTTAATAGTTTACACATCATTCGTCACATTAAAATTATTTTACCTGACTACACGTTATACATAAAACTAAAATTATTTTACCTGACTACACGTCATACATAAAATTAAAATAATTTTACCAGACTGCACATCATACTCCCTAGGAACTTTCTTCAATGGTCACACATCACATTAAAATACTTTCCCCAGATTACAAATCATACTCCCCATGAACTTTCTTCAATGGTCACAAATCACGTTGAAATAATTTTACCAGATTACATATACATAACATTAAAACAATTTTACCAGAGGACACATACATAACGTTAAAATAATTTTACTAGATTACACATCATATATCACATTAAAATTTTTTTAATAGTTTACACACCATTCTTCACATTAAAATTATTTTACCTGTTTACACATCATACATAAAACTAAAATAATTTTACCAGACTACACATCATACTCCCTATGAACTTTCTTCAATGGTCACAAATCACGTTGAAATAATTTTACCAGATTACATTTACATAACATTAAAACAATTTTACCAGGTTACATAGCATACATCAAATTAAAATAATTTTTCCAGACTATACATCAAATATCACATTAAACAATTTTACCAGATTACACATCATAATATATCACATTAAACAATTTTACCAGATTACACATCATAATATATCACATTAAAGCAATTTTACCACAATACACATCATACTCCCCATGAATTTTCTTTAAATGTCACAAATCACATTAAAATAATTTTACCAGTTTCACATCATACTCCCTATGAACTTTCTTCAATGGTCACACATCTCATTAAAACACTTTTACCTGATTACAAATACATAACGTTAAAATAATTTTACCAGATTACACATACATAACGTTAAAACATTTTTTACCAGATTACACATACACAACGTTAAAATAATTTTACCAGATTACACATACAACGTTAAACCATTTTTACCAGATTACACATACATAACGCTAAAATAATTTTACTAGATTACACAGCATATATCACATAAAAATTTTTTAATAGTTTACACATTATTCTTCACATTAAAATTATTTTACCTGACTACACGTCATACATAAAACTAAAATTATTTTACCTGACCACACGTTATACATAAAATTAAAATTATTTTACATGACTACACAACATACATAAAAATAAAATAATTTTACCAGACTACACATCATACTCCCTATGAACTTTCTTCAATGGTTACACATTACATTAAAATACTTTTCCCAGATTACACATCATAATCCCCATGAACTTTCTTCAATGTTAAAAAATCACATTGAAATTATTTTACTAGATTACACATCATACTCCCCAAGAACTTCCTTCAATGGTCATAAATCACATTAATTTAAGTTTACCTGATTATACATCCTTCATCTCATTAAAATAATTTTATCGATTATATATCATATATCACAGTAAAATAATTTTACGGAATTACAAATCATATATCACATTAAAACAATTTTACCAGATTATACATCATACATCACATTAAAATAATTTTACCAGATTACACTTCACATATCACATTAATATAATTTTACCAGATTACATCATACATCCCATAAACTTTCTTCAATGGTCACAAATCACATTAAAATAATTTTAGCTGATAAAACATCATATATCACATTAAAATAATTTTAGCAAATTACACATCAAACTTCTCATGAACTTTCTTTAATTGCCCCCCATCACATCAAAACACTTTTACCTGATTACATACATCATACTGCCCATGAACTTTCTTTAATTGTCACACATCACATCAAAACACTTTTACCTGATTACATACATCATACTCCCCATGAACTTTCTTTAATTGTCACACATCACATCAAAACACTTTTACCTGATTACATACATCATACTCCCCATGAACTTTCTTCAATGGTCACAAATAACGTTGAAATAATTTTACCAGATTAAACATACATAACGTTAAAACAATTTTACCAGATTACACATACATAACGTTAAAACATTTTTACCAGATTAAACGTACATAACATTAAAACAATTTTACCAGATTACACATCATAAATCACATTAAAATAATTTTACCAGATTACACATCATTCATCACATTAAACAATTTTACCAGATTGCACATCATTCATCACATGAAACAATTTTACCAGATTGCACATCATACATCACATTAAAATAATTTCACCAGATTACACATCATACATCACATTAAAATAATTTTACCAGATTACACATCATATATCACATTAAAATAATTTTACCACATTACATCTTACATCCCATAAACTTTCTTCAATGGTCACAAATCACATTAAAATAATTTTAGCTGATTACACATCATACATCACATTAAAAAACCCTTATACCTGATTAAACATCATACTCCCCATGAACTTTCTTCAATGGTCACAAATAACGTTGAAATAATTTTACCAGATTATACATACATGATTATAAAACAATTTTACCAGACTACACATGCATAACGTTAAAATAATTTTACTAGATTACACATCATATATCACATTAAAGCAATTTTACCACACTACACATCATACTCTCTATGAACTTTCTTCAATGGTCACACATCACATTAAAATACTTTTACCAGATTACACATTATACTCCACATGAACTTTCTTCACTGGTCAAAAATCACATTGAAATAATTTTACCAGATTACACATCATACTCCCCACGAACTTTCTTCAATGGTCACAAATCACGTCGAAACAATTTTACCAGATTACACATAAAACGGTAAAACAATTTTACCAGATTACACATACATAACGTTAAAACATTTTTACCAGATTAAACATACATAACGTTAAAATAATTTTACCAGATTACACATACATAATGTTAAAACATTTTTACCAGATTACACATACATAACATTAAAACAATTTTACCATATTACACATCATACATCACATTAAAATAATTTTACCAGATTACACATCATTCATCACATTAAACAATTTTACCAGATTACACATCATTCATCACATTAAACAATTTTACCAGATTGCACATCATTCATCACATGAAACAATTTTACCAGATTACACATCATACATCACATTAAAACAATTTTACCAGATTGCACATCATACATCACATTAAACAATTTTAACAGATTACACCTCATTCATCACATTAAAGCAATTTTACCCGATTACATATCATACATCACATAAAAATAATTTTACCAGACTATACATCAAATATCACATTAAACAATTTTACCAGATTGCACATCATTCATCACATGAAATAATTTTACCAGATTTCACATTATACATCACATTAAAATAATTTTACCAGATTACACATCATACTCCCCATGAGCTTTCTTCAATTGTCACAAAATCGCATTAAAATATTTTACCAGATTACACATCATTCTCCCCATGAACTTTCTTCAATTGTCACAAATCACATTAAAATAATTTTTCCGTATTACACATACATAATATTGAAACAATTTTTCCAGATTACACATCATACATCACATTAAAATAATTTTACCTAATTAATCATCACACATTCATCATCATCATCACTTAATGAAACATACACCACATTAAATAATATTTTAAGTTTTTCACAAATCTCACATCACATTAAAACCTTATAGAAATCCATAAACCCCACCTAATGGAAGAAACGTAGAATACCTAATTGACTAAGTTAAGTCAATATTCATGCAGTATAGTTTACTAAGCAAACCCATAACAATAGTGACTAAGTTTCTTTATTTGGCATTGTTATCACCGTCTTCATTTTATTCTCGCTTAGAATGTGATTTTGTGAATGTGAAGTATAATGTTCTTGTGGTGACATATTCAAAGTTGAAACATCATTTACTTTGGCAGTCATCAAGCCATGGATGAGTAAAGATTTGTCACTATTTTTTATAAAGGAACCGATAGCGCGATATATTAGTAGAAGTCATTAACCCAGTAGGTATATGTATTTTAATAAACCAGTAACCTAATTACGCAAAACTGATATACTGAAAGACACAGCAATGTTTTAATGGGTTATTTTCATTATTCCATGGTTTGCGTACTTTAGGACCAGTTCAGTATCATTATTACCCTAAGGACTGAAACCGGAACCGATATATTATTATAGTCTTTTACATAGTACCGATGATTTTACTTGTAAGCTTTTGGAATATTATGAAATACAATTCTATGAATACAATGCACGTTCAATTCACATTTAACATTGAAGCTTCCTAAGTTGTTGCAATGTAATAGTAACATTAGATTTTCTTCATTAGATTGGATTAGACATTCTTAACCACGCAAATTTACATTACAATATAAAAAGTGAAAACAGCCAAAAAGTGAACTTTTTGAAACTAAAATATCAATACAAGAAAAAGAGGATTGTAATCGCACTGCTTATATGCATTCAGTAATTTGTTCGTACCGTATTATCCTTAAATGCAGCATTGAAACCTGACATGACCATCTAGAGCCCTGAAATGGCTCGTAGTAATAAAGTAATAACAGCCCTATTGCATGACTGATGCAATTGTAGATTGTATTTCATCAATTAAACGTCATATGGGAGACGATATGGCCTCAGGCACTATACTTCTTTAATATATCCATAATGATTGCCATTTCATGTCATAACTTCTATCTATGTTTCAATTTTATGGCTGAAAATGTATACTACATGTTTAGGAACACAGTAAAGTGCCTTTATTGCCACCATAGTAGTATTCTGTCATTATTCTGCCGATACGAGAACAAAAGCAATCACTAATCATCGCACGCTACCTTTATGATAATATCACTTCAACGACACAATAGGCCTGAGATTATGTGACTTGTTCCTAGCATAATGACCTACAAATTGCATCATATCTGTATTGACTTCATTTTCCGTTTTCGCTGTTCTTTAAAATTACTCTTTCCCTAGTGGATTCCACAGTATGTCGGAACTAGATGCAACAGGGGCACCGTTCTCATTTTTTGCATTAGAAATATAAAGTTTCCGCTTGCCAGAAAATGTTTACTTATTGTCAATAATTTAGGAAAATTAAATATTGCATATACTTTATGATTTTTCAAAATTTTTATACTTGTTTTTATATATTCAATGTAAAATATAATATGTCACCTTTCTCTACGCTTTAAATGCCAGTAGAATACTCTGAGTACAGGCGGTACAAACGTATAGAATATCCGAAACAATTACTGCTCAAGATAACACTGTACTTTCTTTACACGGACTCATTTTCCGTGAAAACAACCATAGATTGTGGAAAAAACTGGAAAACTTAAGGTACTTTTAGTAAGCGCGCAGAGTCGTTGAGTCGTTGCAAGTGAAACCTGACACGACATGAAACTACACAAGATGTTATTTAGTTAAGCTAAACTATACATTGTACAGACAGTTGCATAACCAACGGCGTGCGACACAACGTATAATCCTGAATATCTACCTTTTCTAAACTAATTGGAGAAACTCCGAGAAAGAAACTGTGAATATGATAGCGGGCGTGTAATATAATATTGAGTTGTATTAATAATGGCTTGTAAATTAGGACTAAGCTGGCTCTAATGTACTAAGGAAAATAGAGTAGGTAGTCGATGTAGTTGAGCGTCACATATTATTATCCTACAGAATTTATGCAATCTGATCTTTTGTCATTGAAAATACACATAACTTGTCTTCTATTCAGCTGAGCAAGTTGTCCTTCAATTACAATAATAGCACTCACTTCAAGAGATTTATGTATTATTGAAATTATTTCTTAATAACATATTTGAGTATCTTCTACAGACAATTTCATGTAATACAGACCAATCAGGACAATACAATGTTTTTGGACTCAAAGCTAACCCCTTATTTTAATTAACACAAACAAACAAATCGAGCTTTAAGGAGGGTACAAAATCTTTCTCTTAGAATATCTAGTACGAACATTTCCGCAAATTTTTTAGACAATTTTACAAACAAGTCAACATTTGTCCATCTGAAAATAACACAAGTGTGCCAATGTAAAATTATTTAATACTATGACATTAAATTCCCTTTTCCACTATTTCATAAAAACATTAGTCCCAAATTGTGAATATACTTTGTAAATTTACGAAACTCTTACCTGACTTGAAGAATTGTTTAAATTCTGCTAAGACAATGTCGAAATTAATTTACAAAATAAATTACAAAGTTATTACAAATTTAGTATGATAAGCTAAAGTTAGTTATATAATACTTAACTTTAGTTTATCAACAACTTTTTAAAGATTTAATAAGGATATGTATATCAAATAGAATATATGGACACACGTTAACCCTGAACTCTGGGTGGGTAAGTTGCTATAAACCCCGTTTGAGTGTTTAATTTTTGTTTCTGCCCATGTCCTGTGCTTTGAACGTCCGTCCGTAAAACGGCCTTTAGTACTAGTAAAACAAAAAGATGTTATCATTTTCCTTATATATCTATTGTTTACTTGTATAATAATACTGCTCATTGTTCTTGTTTCTCCACAATCTGAAAACACTCTACAGGGTTCCTTATTACATAACATAAATACAAACCACATAAAAGTACTCGCAGTGACACTCCCGAAAGCTCAGAGACACTTTGAAAGCTGATGTGGTACAGTTTCGTAACGCAATAAGTAAGTCCGTAGGATCTGTGGTTTTGATTTCTGTGTGTAGGAGTAGATAGATATCCTTTTGGTATTTATTATGCAACCCATAGCTCCATACAATACACCGCATATAATTCAGATATTAGAAGAGAAATGACTCGACAATAAAAACAAATAACAAAACTTTATCACAATGAATCACCGTCTCTGTCACGACTGACTTGAATGCAATAGGTGTTAGTCGTTGCACAATAAACATTATTACCTTCTGTTTGCTTTGCTAATACTTATTATATGCATGATCATACATTTCGTTTATAAGGATATTACCGTTTTCATTATCATAGCGTTCGAATAAAGAACACATCAATCAGCACATTCTGTTCACATAGTTATTATCATGTTCGTTCATCTTCTCTAATTTTCTACTTTCTCCTTTGTTCTGCTTACCTTTTGTGATGATGCTTATAAATTAAAAAGAATCAAGAGATTGTAATATCAGAATTAACGGTCTATATAGTTATTGCGAAATTGTCATAAATCCATATTGGTCGACCAAAATGAGAATAGGACAGAATTTTGCGCATCTTTGGAAGTCTGATAAGCATTTCAATTACTACGGGAAATGGGTAAAGGGGGATCGGGATGCAGGCTGAATAAATTTTGACCAAATCATCAATAAAATTAGACACTAATATGATTGCTAGTTGATATGATTATGTTAAGGAACAATTTAGATTGTTGTTCAAATGTATAAAAACGAAAATGCGAACATTTAGATGAATTGGAAAAAATCCATTAATTTAAAATCTACTACCTATTTCCTTTCTGCTAAATTCAGCTTTAGCTTGTTCTGCCTATCATAACATGACAGTATGCTAAATATTTTTTCATGATCCGTGATGATGGCTTTTAAGTACCTGTTGAATGGAATAATATTATGCAAATCACGATCACTTCCTCCATTCTCATTTTGTAAGCGTGATAATTGTAGGGACAGAGCAAAATTTATACTGATAAAGCGCACAAGTTTTTTCTTAAGAATTTTCAATTCAATTGAATTAGCCAATTTTTTGTCGCTTTATATTTGCAATTTCATTTGAGTAGTAGTAATAGTATGTGTGTTCTATGTATAATGTATATGATATTAATATTCAACAGCCAAAATTACCTACCCTTAATTAAACAGATCAGATTGCTTCGCGTGGCTTATTTGTACCTATTTCGTGTGAAGTAAAGTTAGTAAGTGCTAAGTGATTTTCGAAATTATTTAGATGACCAAAATAATGGCTGTTGTTTTAGTTGTGATGTCAGTTACCCTTTAGTTTGTTACAATGGTGGTCATTAAAATTTTGCGCATATAATTATTGTTGCTTATTTAAAATGAGATTAGAGACATAAATGGTAAGATTACTTGATTTACAGGGAGTTTTTGGAGACAAAACGGAATTTTCGACATTGACTCGTCTTTCATACTGCCAATGTCGACTAAAACTCGTTTTCGATGCGATTTGCAAAAGATTTGGCTGGAAACATTTAGCAGTAGTATACGACAAAACTGATATATTCTCCTTTACCGTTGGTACGTATTATCTTCCTTTTAGACATTTACTTATGGAGGATTGGGCATTGTGATAGAGTACTCAAATCAGTGCATTAGAAGTATTCTCCAACAATCCACAGCTTATCATCGAAACTAATCTCTAAAAATCGGATTTATATCAATTTGATCGTGAAAATTTTTTTTCTGTATGAGCATTTTGTCAGTACTCAGTCCATTGATTTGAGTGCTTTCCCAATGCTAATCACAATTCATAACGTTTTCTTAATACAATGATTATAATTCAAAGCTTGAATTTAATTCAACGTGTTTATATAGGAAATAACTATGGGAATGCTTGCAAGTATTTTCGTCGTTTGCATTTGTTAATAACAAAATCATTTCAAAACAATTTTCATAGGGTTTATTATGAAGACTTGTGTTTTCAGCTGAATACAAGAACAGAGTCCAAATATTCACTAAATCATTTCTATGTATGTAACAGGAAGGATTTTAATCAATGGGTTGAAAGATTCAGACTACGAAGTTTACGGGAAAGATATTGATGGAACAGTTCCAAGCGACATGGATGAAGCCCTTGGGGAAATATCTGCTCACGCTAGAAGTAACCTTAGCTATATAATTTCATCTTAAAACGTTATTTTATTACACTAAATTGTTTCCGTAGTTAATTAGTCATCCACTTTATTTCCCTCCGTTAAAGCTTTTCTAACCAAAATGTAGACATTTCTTATGTGCTACTTCCAATGAGTGAAGGAAAACAGGTAGGCAGATTTTCACATTTTCCACGTCTTCATTAGCAAAGTGTTTATTTATTGACGTACGCGCTACACTCTTCCATAATATAGAGTCAAATAAGACAAGTGTATACTTAAATATGCATATCCTAATCCTTTCAAAGTTTTAAAGTTTGTTTGCACAGAATAATCCAAAACCTTTTATTTTATTAAATTATAATAATTAATAGATCCACAATGTATAAACAATGAAAACTCCACTACACTTCTCTAACCATAAGTAATTTCATTGATACTAATAATGCAATACTAATATTACAGTTGTTATATTGAGTCTACAAGAAACCCTGGTTCGAGAATTCATGCTGAAAGCTCATTTGAAAGGACTTACATCTGGAAGCTGGGCATTTCTTGATGTGGAACTATTTAAGGTCTGTTTTAAAAATTTTAAGATGCTTTTAGTCAGTAAATCAAATACATAACTAAAACGGATAAATTACAAAAGTTTAAAATGTAATCTATAGAAATACCTTTCCTAGCAATTGATTTTAATGCATTGCTTAATCATTGTGCATAATTAGAGTTGCTAATTGGCTAGGCAGTTTGACATCCACATTTCGTCTAGATTGCTTTTAAGTCCCATAACTAACTTGGGACTAACATTTTTATGAATACGAAATAAGGAGGCAGACTTCTCCATGACCAAAAATCAGTGTATACGTGTTATGCATTCTGATTAGAATTTGAAGCAATTGTGTACAATGATGTTAACAGAATAAACCTAGCGAGACAAACTTCTGGGAAAAGGGCGATGAAAACGACCGTCTGGCTAAGAAGGCTTTTGAAGCACTGTTGACTATCTCCTTAATGGTTCCCCGGACTAACAGTTGGAATAATTTTACCAGGAATGTTAAGGAGAGAGCAGTGAAGCATTACAATTTCACATTTCCGGAAGATGAAGAGGTTCTGATTTTACATTTTATCCACTTAAAATAGTTTGCTTTCTGGTATCAACATATAATATGGGTTAGAAACTAAGAAAATAAAACAGGAATTAAATCTGAGCCATTTAAATGTTACCATGGCCAAAACACTAGTGGGCATAGGCTCTTGGCCATCACTAGTAGGATTGGTTGACATGCTGAAGCACACGCTTAAGTTGATTTAGTAGATTTAGTACTAGAATATAATATCAACGAATTAAAGGACATTTTACATACGTAATTCAATAAGTAGCTCATAGTGCCACATACAGATGTTTTATCAAGAGCCATACAAAAAGCAGCATTACACTGTGCAATTCAAATATCCAGGTAACGTTCTGCTTTTGTACTTGTAATTACAGCATTTCCAATTAAGCTATTTCATTGCATATGATTCCATATCAGTTTTGTATTATCATCACAACTAACCGTCTCATTGTCCCATCAAATTATGATGTACTTTGTCATCAACAGTCTAATACACTTTGACTGGGCGTCGTTGCTACCACAATTGGGTTCAAAACACTATGGATCCTGACACAAATTGAGTACAGCATGAATTTAAACGTGAAGCTGAGATAAGAATACACTTTAAAACCTTTTTTACTATTTATGAAAATGTTTAATGTATTCCATTTATAACTTTGCCCTCTTTTCTGCAAAAGGAAAAAAGTCCAATAAAGTTCCGTTTTTCTCTCTGCCATAGACATAGTATGGATATGGATGGATGATGGACGAATTTAAGCTTGAAGAAGAGATGAGAATAAATTTAAACCTTTTTTGTGCTATTTACAAAATTGAAGTGCTCATGCACTCAATTATTAACTTTTATGTATTTTTCTGCAAAAGGAAAAAACTCAATAGAGGTCCTGATTCATTCCGTGACTTGGACATATTATTGCCGACTTTAAACTGGAATCTCAGATAACGATAAATTTTTAAATCATTAAACATTTGTGAAAAGGGATGGTTAATTGCATTCTATTCTTGACTTCTTTTTCTAAATATGCAAAAGGAAAAACGCAAAATAAAATTGGCTCGGACATACATAGTATGGATTATGGATAGTATGGAATTCGGAATATAGAATGGATTGTAGACGAACTTTAACTCGAAGCTGAGATAAGAATTTAAATTACTTATAAACTTTTTCATTTACAAAATTGAAATGGTTAATACATAACATTTTCAAATTTGTTGTCTAAATTTTCTACGAAAGAAAAAAGCCCAATAACATCCTGGATTGCTCTGTGGGTTGGATATTGTATAGATTATGGACAAATTTGAACTTGAATCTCAGATAACAACAATTATTAAATTTATTAATCCTTTTTTTGCTATTTATGAAAAGGGATGATTTAATGCATTCCATTTTTAACTTCTTTTTCTAAATCTGCAAAAGGAAAATACCAAAAAAAGTTCCGGTTTTGCTCTCTGGCATCGACATACATAATACAAAGTATGGAGCATAGAATGGACTGTGGACGAATTTAGACTTGAATCTCAGATAACAATAAATTTTTAAATCTATTAATTATTGTTTGTCATATATGCAAATGAAGGATGTAATGTTTTTTATTTGTAACTTCTTTTTCTAAATCTGCAAAGGGGAAAAGCCCAATAAAGTTCCGGTTTGCTTTCTGGCATGGACATATATTAATAGTATGGAATGAATTTTGAAGGATTTTAAACTTGAAACTGAGATAAGAATTTTGAATTTTTAAAACTTTTTTGCCATTTACGAAAATGAATTGTTTAATGCTTACCATTTTTAACTTGTCTAAATTTTCTGCAAAAGGAATAAAACCAATAAAGTTTTAGTTTCGTCCGTGACATGGAAACAGTATGGATTATGGACAGATTCAAACTTGTAGCTGAGATAAGAATAACTTTATTTAAAATCTTTTTCGCTATTTACAAAATTAAAGTGTTTATTTAACTTCCTTGTATTTTTCTGAAAAGAAGAAAAGGTCCAATGAAGTTTTGTTTTACTCCCTGGCATGGATACAGTATGGATTATGGACGAATTTAAACTTGAAGCAGAGATAAGATTAAATTGAAATCTTTATTTCTATTTACGACATTGAAGTGTTTAATGCATTCCATATCTAACTTTGCTGTCTAAATTTTCTGTAAAGGGAAAAATCTCAATGAAGTTCTATTTCTCTACCTGGTATGGGCATAATAGTATGGATTATGGAGCCCGAAGGAACAAGAATGTGCATCAAAGGATCTAGCACAATTGCATAAAATGCATTTGTAACTGTAAGGGTCTTGTAGTAAAGTAAAGTGACACACAACAGTTAGACCAGTTTACAGCACAGTCAGGTGTTGTAAAAAGGCAAATAACAGTTAAAACCTTCTCTGTGCATAATGTTCAAGGTTTTCAGATTATCATACATATATAGAAACTTCAAAAAATGATTCGGTTCTATGTTTAAATGTATATGGTTAATTATTATTGGATATACAGAAGCAAAATAGGGAACCCATCTTCAATATCTTACCAATTGGGAGATTAATAGTTAAATAGTAAGAAAATTATAAAATGCGAATTTTTATCTCCTTGAACAGATAAGCTTTTTCATCGGTGCGTTTTATGATGGTGTCATTCTCCTTGGAATGGCTCTTAATGAAACGCTAAGTGCTAATGGGTCACTCTATAATGGACAAAGCGTTACACTTCGAATGTGGAATAGAACATTTGAAGGTAAGAGTTGCAATTGATTTTGACTAATGAAAATCTCGCCTATTTGCTGCTTAAACTAAATTATTATACAAAATTCGGAGTAAGACTTTCAATTTAATTTTTGATATAATGAATTATCACATCGTAAACATTAAAATTATTCTAGGATTTAATTGAATTTTGTGGTTTCGATTTCTCAGTACTATAATTTACTGCATAATATTTGTCCAATATTTGTGTTTTATCATTGCTTAACACCTTTACTGCTGGAGCTTGGTAGTCAGTGAGTAATGTATAATAACTGCTTATAAATAGTGTAGATTGGAATGTAACTGAACATGTATTTATATAGGGATGTGTCATTTTTTTCAATTTATTAAAAATGAAATGGGTCGAATAATTACAGGGGTTACAGGAAATGTAACTATCGATGACAATGGAGATCGAGATGCAGATTATTCCATTTTAGATATGAATGAAAATGGACATTTCGAGGTAAGGAAATTTATTGAGAATTTGACAATTAGGAAATATAGTAAGTAAGTGATGAATCGCGCATAATAAGCTATAATATAGGCATCTGCATAAGCACTTCACGTTTGTGGTTTTAAGGTCATAGTAAAGAACCCAATAGTATTTAGTGATTGCTAAAATACAAATTTCATGATATAAATATCGAGGGATTGAAACCTTCACAGGTTGTTGCAAACTACTATTCTCAAAATGGACTTAGACTGGTGCCAAATAAAACAATTCGTTGGCCGGGTTCTAATGGTGCACCGTTAGACGTTCCAAAGTGCGGATTTCTAGGAAACGACAAAGAATGTCAGGATGGGACAGGAATTCTTCCCTACATATCAGCCGTTGTAACTGTATTCGTCATCTCAATTCTTGCTGTTATCCTATATGTTTACAGGTAAGAAATTTTGCAAATCTTGACTTTGCATTCGAATTGATATAATGATAGTCTCAGTCATGTACTAGTGAAAGCATATTTTTGCCAATAACTTCCTAACCACTTAGTGATATTATGTATCACTCAATATGTAGGTCATGACATTATTGCTCCTCAAAATTAAGTTATGTATTTCTGCATCATTTTAATTCAGTCCTGACGAGAAGGCTAGTGATAAATGGGAAATAAATTGAGCCCATTTTAAGTATGGTTTTATACTGCATGGAAAGCTTTTGCACTCGGTGGGTTTGAATTCTTAATTAGAGCTGGTTATTATGATTCTCATTGCATATGTGAATTAATGTCACATTGATAAACCATGTATCTGCATCATGTTAGAATTAATTATCCAGCCTTTGGAGACATGTTTCCTGGAAAGTGCTTGTCATCTATCATTTCAGTTTTAATGACACTTCTTGCAAGTTTGCGTTTTCGTTACTGGCAAGAGTAGCGAAAATAGGTTAGCGTAACGTCCATTCCTATGACATTATTTGACTCTTAATTTTCGGTTACATGGATTGACTCCTACGAGGGAATGACTCCTAAAAAACTCCAAATGCCAGCTAAGTACTATGTGCAATGCAGCTTCTTCGTACAATTCAGCTTAGAATTGTTTTCACAGTAAAATAATGTTAAAGATAATGAAAATTAAATTATTTATTTTATTTGTAGATAGTAATGATGATATATTTAGCAGATTCAACAACACCAAGAAAAATTGACGCAAATCAAATGCATATTGATTGTTTTGTTTTTATACATAAGTATTAATGTTGAGACACTTGATAAAGACTAAAATTTAATTCAAAATCTACCTGTATATATTGTATATACTATATAAGATATATATGTTACTACACAGGCATATGAGAGCTGTTGAAGCAGCCACAAGTACAAAATGGCGAATTCTTCCTCATGAGATCTTATTTGACACAAGTGATGCTAAGGTACTTTATATAAAACTTGTTTACAATTACCTTCTCCTTCTTTCGTAATAACGTAACAATCATACTCCAAATTATAGTAAATTCAGGAGATACTTGAAGTATTTTGACCTATGTACTTTTGTACAGTGCACTTGCCGTGAAAATAAACAACAAAGTCACTTTTCCACTGCATTTAAATGAAGACTTTGTTCTTGTGTTTAAATTAGTTTGTCCTTTTTACGTAATGTAATGACTTTCAGAAATCCTTAAAAAGAATGAGATTAATTTGCTGTGGCCTTCCTTTCATTAGGTAAAAGGTCCCCTCGATGAAAAAGAAAGTTCTAGAGGATCCCTATCATTAGGAACTACGGGAGGTCAGACAACATTTGTGCCAACTGCCTCACACAGGGTTGACTCATACGCAATAATTAGCGGTCTTCTTTTATTTTTTTTTGTTTTCCAATAGTTAATTTGCGTTTTTAGTTGTTTGTAATTTGCTTATAAAATTTAGCTGCTTCACTGGATGAATAACTATTTCATTTTTAAAATACCAGGGAGTTCAAGTGGCAATGAGAAGAATCTCTTTAGTTAAAAGAATTGAATTCACAAAGCAAATCATCTTGGAAATCCGTCAAGTAAGTAAAGCATTTTACCTAAGTTTTTCAACATATCATCAATCACTGTTTAAGAAGGGGATATTAGATAGCAGTCCAGTGCACATTCCAGTAAGCCCATGCCCATGTCTTTTAAATAGACGAAACATAATTTATGTACCTATATATTAAAACACATAGGCATAACTCACTTTGTTTAACAAATAAATGCATTGAGGATTTTTCATGAATTTCTTATTCATCGCCTGAAAAATTCGGATCCGTATTAATCTACGCTGTCCAAATTTCATATGTAAGTTTTAAATAAGAACAAGTGCACATATTACAATAATAATTGTATTATATATTAATATTTATTACATAACAGTTTTTCTACAAAATTGGAGTTTTTATTTTACTTAATAATTAGAATTTTAAACATTGTTCCTAAAATGATAGCCAGTGCAAAGCTGAGATTTAATAGCATGCACTAAAGTCAAAGTTTCCAAAGTTACGTCTTGAAGCATCCCATGAATTAGAAACGGTATCATCTTTTAAAAAATAAAATTGTAGGAATAAGTAATGTGAACATATTATTTGAGGGAATAGTTTTTTGAAACGGGTATTTTAAACGGTTGTTGTGTTGTGATAAAAAGGTGCGAGACATTCAACATGACAACATTAGTCGCATGGTGGGACTTTGTCTCAGCTCATCCGACCCAAAGAGCACTTCTGACAAGTGGGATCAAATTCTGATATTGAGCGAATATTGTTCCAGAGGCTCCTTACGTGACGTTCTATTGAATGTCCACATTCACTTGGATTGGCCATTTCGGCTCTCTCTCATTTCCGACATAGTTAACGTAAGAATTCTTTATTTCGTTCACATACTTATGTCTTACCTTGTACTAACAGATGTCATTTAGTTGCAAGAAATGTTACGCCGTGGTTTTTATTGCTCTAGTAGGTACACAGAAATAATGAATAATGAATTCAAACTTAATTTTTGGTATTCATTTTTACTAATTGTTTTAAATGTTGTGGGAAAACTAATACGAATGTCAGGGGATGATGTTTCTGCACTCCAACATTGGACCACATGGAAGACTGAGCTCAGCAAAGTGTCTGGTGGATGCTCGCTTTGTTGTTAAAATTACAGATTTCGCAATGCATACTCTGCTAAGCTATCAGCAAAAGGAACCGCGTGATGCAGACTATTTTATTAGTAAGAGAAATTTTAATGCGTCGTTTTAATTTACTTGATAGAAAACATCAATTTTACGCTCTGTCAAATGTTTGTTCTATAAATCAGAAATCTAAATATCGTAGAAACTACGATTCCAGGAGTTATTTTGCAATTTCAATGCAACTTCTTTATTATTCTGACGGAGAAAAAAGATTTTTAGTATATAAATAAGACTTTATAGAAAACTTCGCAGATAGGTAAAAAAATTATGTAAATGTTCACAGAATTGCTATGGGTGGCACCTGAACACCTGTTTGCTAAGGCAAACACGGAGAAAATTTCTATCAAAGGAGATATATACAGCTTTGCAATTATTTTGCACGAAGTAGCTCTTCGCTCTCTACCGTATTCGTCACACAGTACACTTGCTCCCGAAGGTAAGTTTCTGGCAATTCGCAAACTAATCAGAGCTTTATATGTATAGAAACAATATTAAGATTAATGCATGTAAAAATAGTTACTTATCAAGTAGATTAGATAATTCCGCAGAAGATTCGCACTGAAATATTCCTATTTCTAGAGTTTATAGAAAGCAAACTATTTCTTAGTTTGTACTTTGTACTAACAGCTATTCATGTTAGGTAATAAATTTTTAAGCGAATGAGAAAGACTTGACAGTTTTCCCCGTCACAAAATCAACTTATTTTGTCCATAATGCAAAGGAGCATCAAATAGGGGCATTATAAGAAATTTTCAGTTGAAAGATAAATGTGTAGCTTACTTGTAAGATGAAAATGCAGGAAATTCAGCAGGAAATTACACAGAATGGTAATTACGCGTTGATAATTGCTCACGATAAAATTGGTAATGAGTAATTAAGTCGAATTTGCTTGTATGGTGGTTTTGTGAGATCGCGTCCTATTCTTCTTTGCAAAGCCACTTAGGAAAGACTAACTGTGATTTTAGCTATGGCTTCTCCATTGACGAACCAATCGAGTAATTTAGACGTTGAATCTGGTAATGATATTGAAGATTGTAATAAAAATAGTGCATTTTGGACACTCCTGGAATGTCGTAAGAAGGAGAAGGAAGCAGCACTGAAAGCTAGTGGTAACTTTTGTAAAATTTATAAATAATTTTGAATTTGATGGGATTTTCTGCGCATAATTACTTCTTTTTATCATTTTGCTGTGGAAAATATGGGAATTAACCAGTTATGATTTTACTGGTCAGAATTAACATTTTCATGGTCAGAATTTATTATGAATTCTACAAACAGAATTAAAATCCGTTTATTTGGGATTTCTTGAATTGTATCTGTACTTGTACTAGTAGGTCGATGCAGAAATATGTAGGAGAGTTAATCTCAAGGTTCTTGCATTGAATATATTTAGTGCGTGCATTATTACAACATATTACTAAGTACATCGGATATTTAACAAATGTCCGACTTTGAAAATAGAAATCGTCAACAGAGTAGCTGCTCATTCATCACCGCCATTCCGTCCGGAGGTAACAGAAGAGTGCGGATCACAGGATATTCGTGATTTGATGCAAAGATGCTGGGCTGAAAATGCTGAAGAAAGGCCGGATTTTGTCGTCGTGAAACACATTCTGCGAAAACTAATGAAGTAATCATGAGTGAAAATTAAAATTATTGCAGTAGCTCTTGAGTACATGGCCAGAAGTCTGTGTGTTTAATTTCTAGTGGGCTTTGCCTGCCGCTGTGATCTAATTAATTTAGCGTTGTTTCTATAATTAAGTGCTGGATATCGTTGACATGTTTGTTTGACTTTGTTGCATAGGGGTGCTGGTACAGTCAGTCTGGTTGATGACTTATTGCGACGTTTGGAGCAACATGCATTGCACCTTGAGGCACTCGTTGAAGATAAAACCAGAGAGCTGGAGCAAGAAAAGAGACGATCCGAAGATCTACTCTACCAAGTCTTACCAAGGTAGCTACCATTTTCCTTAGACTTGCGTTATATTAGTACTTACTATTGATTACTCGTTTTATCAGTTGAAGAAATTGGTCAACCCAATTACCGAATAGCTAACTACTGTATACAGATCTACTTCCTATTGACATTTCATAAGAGTCTTGAACTAATGAGAGTTTCGCAAAGATAAAATTAATGACTAGTTAAATTTACATTAAATTATTCATTACGATTTCATTCCCCTTAATAACGAGTGGAAAATACTTAAATAAGTATATCACAAACCAATTTGCAATGCTTTTTCCAGTCAAGTTATGAAGAGTTCTCAGAGATACTCTCTTGATGATGCAAGCACGAATTTATTTCTGTGTAATAGCAAATCTGACGTTTACTAATAGGATTCCAAATGTGAAAGGTCGAGGAAAAATCCTTTCTATTTATCATTTTCGACTTGTAATTATTGTGAAAGATCCACTTCATCGTTTTCTATGGACGTCATGTTCCCTAGATATAATGCATTTGATTATAAGCATAATAGATTTTCTAAGAATCGTCATAGACGGACATCATTGTGTAGCGAGCTTATTTTATTTATAGACAGGTTGCTGAACAACTTCTTCATGGAGAAACGGTCATACCCGAATCATTCGACGCAGTCACAATCTATTTCTCGGATATCGTTGGCTTCACTTCTATTTGCGCTAAATCAACACCAATACAGGTACATTTCCTAACATATTAGATTCTAAACCGTTCACAGTGCTTTATAAAAGACAGTGAACGATGACCATTTATTGAACGATAATTGCATATATTTGTAACAATTGATGAGATACGCTGAGTATTTCAAAGATACCTTAGAAATAATTATTTCTTGTATATTAAATATAGGTTGTCGATTTTCTTAACAATTTATATGGAACTTTCGATCTCATATTGGACTCCTTTGATGCATACAAGGTAAATTTAATGCATTATCAATAATTAACGTCATTTTTAAGATGTAGGTATTGTAAATTGTGACTAAATTCCCTAATTTTATATTTGACACATAACTTTGTAAAGATAAAGATGCTATATACAATATATGCAATGTAAACTCTATACAATAGATATATACAGCCAGTAGAGTACTATTTTGAACTAACATCTACTTATGCTGGAAATGTTGGTTAAATTAAACGCTGCAAATATTAACTATAAATAAAACGAACGGATGACAGTAATTTCACCGAGCATAAGTACATGTACATTTGTATGTAATTGTATTTAGGTAGAAACAATTGGAGATGCGTACATGGTCGTGTCAGGAGCTCCTCAAAGGAACGGAGAACTTCACATAACGGAAATTGCTTTTCTAGCTCTTGCGGTTTTAGACGCTGTCACCAATTACGAGATCGGTCATTTACCAGATGAGCAACTGAAGATCCGGATTGGGATTCATACAGGTAATGCACAGTAGTAGTGTCAATTATTTTCCTCTCATCCGAAACTGGAGAATGGCTTTTGATATTTCGATTTATCCGAAAATGCTTTGGGGCTTTTCTCAATTTGCTTGTTGGTTACTTCTCTGTTGTATGTTAAACAGAACAGATAATGGTTATCGACAGGATTCTATAATGGCTTTCTCCTACTCGCACTAGCGTAGTCCCACAGTGCCCCAAGTATGATACTACATATGGCTTAATACATAACTCAAGTAATAACACCGCCATATGGCAAATAAATCCACTTTCTTTCGGCTTCCACACTTTCTCCATTTGTGTGTAATAATTGTAACACCAAAAAATACGAAAAGGAAAGTTGATATTTGATGCCTATTGTTTCATAACGGATAATAATTGAGGGTAGTTCATATCTGCATCATTATGTGGCTTTCTTTTACTCTGTGTCATCTAATACCCTAGAATAGTGATACGGAAAGACTAGAATATAATAATGCATAGCTCTATAATTCATTTTATTATTTACTGTAACTTGAACCAGGTCCAGTGTGTGCTGGAGTTGTAGGTCATCGAATGCCTCATTACTGTCTTTTTGGTGACACAGTCAACACTGCTTCACGAATGGAGTCGTCTGGATTACGTGAGTCGAATTATATTGCAGTTTGTTTCCTTTCTGTAACTATCTTCTCCCAGCTTCCTAGTATCATCTCCAACTGTACACAAATACACTGTATCTGTTGTACGCGCCATTCCGTTTTGTGTCTGCTTTTTACTCAAGTATCTTGGATTCGATCACATAAGCTTTTTGTTTAGATAGCTTATTTCATGAATTATTTATTATTCCCAAGTCTTTCTAATATTCTTCGTATGGATCCTTCCAAAAACTATGATATGCCTAACAATAATAGATATTTTACTGTATTATCACTATCACTTTGATGCCAAGCCATATGCTTCCAAATTTCAGTCTGGATAGGCTTTCTTTGAAATAATTTATTGTTAATCGTTACTTTCCGTACTAAATATTCTTCACAATATTATCATATTTCCTTTTTTTCTATATTACTTTTAAATACGATTCTTAAGTAACCCCAAATCGAAAATAATCGCCTTGTCTAAAACTTCGTGTAGATTATTACTTTTTTAATAGAAGAAGAGTACTGAAAATGTTTTGTCGATTAGAATTTCTGAACAATGTAAATGGCATTGATAATTTATTAATATGTTAACCTTTATAATAAGTTAATTTGTTATTTTTTGAATTTTTGCAAATCGGTACTATTTCTGCATTGTTTTAGCCCTACGGATTCACATTAGCGCCAGGACGGCAAATGGGTTGACCGAGGCTGGAGGATTTTTGCTGACGCCAAGAGGAGAAGTGAGTTTTAAAAAAACATTGTTCATTTTTCAAGCACCACTTTACTTTTAAAAGCACCACTGTACTTTTAAAAGCTGGTTTAGTTTTAAGAACTCGAAGTGCATTAATTCTAGTTCTACCTGTTTTATACCTAGTGTTTTATTTTAGACGGTAAACTTTTTTGCCATCCACCTAGTTTATAATGGCATTCAATGGCATAAAATGGTTTAGCTATCTTTATCTATCTTCATCTTTATTTTTTAGTAATGAAAAGTAATTTTTAACCAATTGACAAAAAAGATTTTAGGTCGCCAATAGGCCATTTTAACCAGCAGCCACATTGGATAGTGAAGCACTGCCTGACGTACAGATACTTTCCTTCTGTACTTCATGTTTTGTAATTCGCTAGTGTGTAGTCAGTTTGGTACTTAGACTAGAGGTCTTGCTTATTCCAGGTTTTGTTGAAGGGGAAAGGAGCTACAAGTACTTACTGGCTTGAAGGATGTGATGATGAGTCCCAATGGAGACGGGCAAGGAAATTGCACACTTCTAGCTCAAAAGAATCCATTGAGACGAGAGGCAGCTTCAGCGTCACCACGCACCACTATTCCCATTCTCCATCGAATAATGTCACCACTATCTCTGTCACACCTGCAGAGTGAAATCCGGATTCTAAAAAACTAACATCTCTAATCAAGTAACCACACTCTATCATAAGTAGTATTGTGAGTATGTAAGTATGCCTACACAGTACTAACCCAATCAAATATCTAAACAATAGAAATATTTAAGAACTAAAAATACTAATTGTTTTACATTTATGGTTAGAATGTTCTAAAGTTTACTTGCTCTAGAGCGTAGATGCAAAAATATCATTCTGTATATCTATCAAAACAGACTTGATAAAAAAGTATCATAAAATAATTGAAGGTGGTATTGCATCTTTAAGTATAAACGGAACATTTCTGTAGTCTAAGAATCTAAAATCTAAGAAATTTGTTCTCAAGGTGCATATTACATCAAAAATGCATGTCGGGAGCTTTTCGTCACGAACGTGTATGTAGTACATTTGCCAAAATCTCAAAGAGAGGCTGTAATAGTTAGGGGATATAGTTAATATTTAATAGAACATAAAAATCCACATACTAGATTGAGTCCTCGTTTAAATATGCTGTACTGTAATCATTATCTAAATATTCCATAAATCGTCAAATCCCAATTTTCGGAAGGAATGTAGCTAGCTACATGAAGAATCATTCCATTGTTGTAATTGACCCCATAAACATTTCTGTCGATATTAGGTTTTAATGTTGTAACTATATATGGTGTACTCGTTCTATAAAGTAAGTCAGTGTATGAGTACCTATGTAGTATTTATGTCGTGTCTTAGGATATTTCATGTCTAATGTACTATTTCATGTCAAGTAAATCGTCTTAGATATGCATAAAACTAGTGCTGGAATTTAAAATAGTTTCTCCTTATTGAGTTGAGCTAAAAATACACAAAATTAAATGCATGTTTCATACATTTTTAACATATTTTCGCAATAGTCTCTTTTCTTTATATCTTTTAGTATCTAGCCAAGAACTAATATCTGTCTCGTGGATTGATGGTTGACTTAAAATTAATTAATCATAGATAAAAGGAAACGAGTAGGTTCTCGTATCTATAGTCAATTAAATATAAACTGTATTACACAGTATCTAGCATATAGAATTTTGTGGAACCTTTTATTAATTGCCCTAGTGTTCGTGTTGTACTTCAAACAATTCATCATTTGTTGGTGGCGTCAATGTGGAAGTCATGTAATTGTTTCAATTAGGTGTATTTAGATGTGTTAAATAATATAAATATCATGTAGTGTAATATTATAAAAAATGTATGTATTGTGTAGTATCTATTGTAAGATATAGTTTTGTCGTGTTGTATCTTGATCGTGAATGTGTGATTTCCCAAACGAGTAAAAGTGGAATTTCCCATGCAGTTAATTCTAGACAGTTGAGAATTGAGTCTTATTTAGGATATGACAAACAATGGGTAAAAGAATTTGTCCAGGGTGTATGAAAGTGTAATTTAAAAACATCAGTTACGTTATCAGTCATTATTATGAAGCAGTTGTAATCTTTTAGTTATATACAGTGGTGAACAAAAGTATGATATGCAAAGAAACTATTCCGATGCTTCAATTTTGCTAAATGAGACTATAAACCATTTTGGTCTCAGAAGTCATTTTCCTGTAAGGGAACTTATACACATCCGCCGCTTACAGTACATTAAGGATCTCAAAAAAACGAGACTATAAACCAGTTCCAATGTAATTGCGGATGTAACAGGCAAATTTGAGGTGTAGGATGGTCCATTCATCTTTGCGAAGTCATCTAATAGATAAATATTTCTCAATTTCCCGTAAAACCAACAGCCAGGCCAGACCAACCGAGCGCGGGTTGAAAACCAGAATGTCGATTCTATTAAGTATTACGCCAGAAGATTTGTGACAAAATATTACTTAACCACAGGTCACTTGGTTTAATTTCTGGAAACTAACCGCCCCTCAACCAAGCAAACGTATCTGTACACTGTTGCTCAATTTCATACGGTTGTCACATAGAAACCGTATACTGTGCTGAGTATATGTTACCATTTTAATTGAAGTTGCTTTCTCCATGTCCCAATTTTCGGAATTCATTTAATCTCAGACATTTGCATTATGACAACCTTCTCACCTTGTAAGATATTACACACAGATTGGCAAACCTAAAATACATTTTTTCCGATTTGAAACCGAATTATAGTCGCTAAGCCAAACCACTGGGTCATCCCAAGATACCAAATTCCTAACAAGGTTAAAGCATATTATAAGCATTTATTAAACATCAAAGTAGTGGATATAGGTATTACGTTAAATTCTGATATAGGCAAGGGTTAAGAGATATCAATGAGTTACATATGCAATTGAAAACTTAGGTAACAGGATACTTTCTGAGAGTTTTAACACAAGTTGCGGTATATTGTACAATTATTTTCAAAATATTCATTAGTGTTCAGGATATTCAGGAATACGAATAATACTTACTAGCAAACTTGGTAATACTTTTCGTTGAACCGAACAGAAACTTCACCGTCACCCAAAAATATCGACCGAACAGAACCACACAGCCACAGAATCCAGAAAATGGCAAAACTAAAAGAGAACTGGGGCAATCAGAACAGGTTCATCAAAAATCAAATTTAACCGAACAGGTGGTTTAGTACTTAAAAGTACATAGGATATTTTGTGACATTAAATGCAAGATTTACGCATTTGTGAAACATTTTTTGTTTGTACTCAGTCAGAAACCGCCCGCTTGTCAGACAGTTGTAATACCTTTCAATACTTTCCGTCTTTGACCAGAGTAACCTATTGTTTCGTGAGGTAAGCAATCAAGAATAAATGCATGTAAATTTTGCTTTCACTTTCAAAGTATCGTTTCCGTGTAGAAAGTTGAGAAAATTCCTGAGGTATTAGTTATTTGGAGGGGTAAGATGAATCAAGTTATAAGGAATTTTGTTAAGAGTACTCACCAGTTTAAATTCCGCTTAACCTCTTTACACTTAGTGATTTATGTGATCTCAGTGCGGTTTGTAATTGACTTTCTCATATCTGGTTCGTTGGATGATTAAGGCAAATTGGATCCAATCCATGCGATTTCCAATACTAGTGCACAAATCCCATATTATAGTGATACATGATTTATTTTAACAGGTAGAACATTCTAACATGTAGTTGTGTATTAAATTATAACAGAAATTGTAAATGTGAACTTTATCCATCCACGAAAATATTTTAATGTTTGTATCGAAGTTGTGTAATTGCTGAAGTGTAATAAAAGTGGAAAATTTATCGTTGTAAATCTGAAGAGTAATTTTGTAATATCAATTCTTGCTCTTGTAAATCATCATCAATTGGAGTGCTAGAATAACTGGGTAATTAATACTTCCACGCAATCAAACCCATACAGATTTTCAATTAAGGTATATTATATCATGAAAATATATTGCTACCAATAATGCTACCAATCATATACACAGCAAGGAATTTCATAAAGAAAAATAATCTAATGGATGATAATTGATAGTACCTTGGACACTAGTCGGAACAGGACTAATAATATATCACGTAGAATATTTTGGCATCCTTCCCAATTTCATCAAGTGGTACGTGGAAAATAAGTAACAAATTGGTACTAGTAGTAGCCGTCAGAGATGTATTAAAGGTAATTGGATTGGGAATTGGAATTTGGAATGAAAGAATAACATTTTACCTGGTACTCGCGATTTTAATTTCTTTGCTGATTTTCAGAGGGAAATTGAAGCGGAATGATTTGAACACTTTCTACAATTATCTATATTTGCATTTAATACTAGAACAGTCCAACGCACTATTTCCAACATGATATATTTTATTTAACATTTCAATCATTTACAAGTACACTGTATAACGTATATTTTAATGCAGACACAACAATATAAACTGTCAATATTAACTAATTAATCACAATTTAAGGTAATGGTAGCCGTTGAATCTACATGTATTTGGATCATCTAAGGTTTCTACAAATATTACTATCTACGCCATTCCAATGTTTTCGAATTGTTTGCCATTCTTAATTTCATAGCCTCAACTAGTAGAACGAGCTGATGGAGAATTTGGAAGTTTTAAAGTTATTGAACCGCGATTGGTCTTCAGTGTTTGTGATTTTACCTAAAAATACAATTTATCAGTGATCATAAATAAATCCCAACGAAAACACTTTTCAGTAAACAATTTTCTCATTAGTAGTGCATAAATATACCACAAGAACTAATGCTTAGATATTTAAATCCTTAGCTGCTTCCTTTATTTTTGGTTCAATCTACAGGGTGTCAAACTAGGATTCAGGCCCTATGTATCTAAAGAACCGTAAGTAGCACGATAAAACCGTTGATACCAATCGAAAGCCCGTGCAAAGTTACATTGAAACACCGGCTTTCATCAACTTATTCCTCCGCATTCGCTTACACCAGCAGTTCTCCCAAAAAAAGTTGAAAATATAAATAAATTACTATCTAATTCGTGACCAAATCTCTCGCGGGGGCTGAATTTAGGCAGCGGTACTGTGTTGCCACTGTTTCCGCTGTTGCCGCCGTTGCCGCTGGGAGGTATGGGGGTGAGCGGCAACAGCATAATAGCGGAGACAGTGGCGACACGCTACAACCACTGGCGGCAACAGTGGCGACACGCTACAACCACTAGCGGCAACAGTGGCGACACGCTGCAACCACTTGCGGCAACAGCGGCGACACGCTGCAACCACCAGCGGCAACAGAGTCACATTAATCTGATTTCCTCTGTTGCCACTAAACCTAATATAAGCCAGTGCACTGTTGCTCTGAGCTCAATGCTCTAAGACAAGAGCAACACAGAGGAAACCAGATTAATGTGTCTCTGTTGCCGCTGGTCAGTGTTGCCGCTAGTGGTTTCAGCGTGTCGCCGCTGTTGCTGCAAGTGGTTGCAGCGTGTCGCCGGTGTTGCCGCAAGTGGTTGTAGCGTGTCGCCACTGTTGCCGCCAGGGGTTCTAGCGTGTCGCCACTGTTGCCGTTGTTGCCACCGTCTCCACTGTCATACTGTTGCCGCTCACACCCATACCTCCCAGTGGCAACAGCGGAAACAGTGGCAACACAGTACCGCTGCCTAAATTCAGCCCCCGCGAGAGATTTGGTCACGAATTAGCTAGTAATTTATTTATATTTTCAACTTTTTTTGGGAGAACTGCTGGTGTAAGCGAATGCGTAGGAATAAGTTGATGAAAACCGGTGTTTCAATGTAACTTTGCCCGGGCTTTCCATTGGTATCAACGGTTTTATCGTGCTATTTACGGTTCTTTAGATACATAGGGCCTGAATCCTAGTTTGACACCCTGTAGTTTAACATTAGGTACCACCACTGATTAGCTATTAAAGCATCTCACCATTCCAAAAATTCTAAAACGCATTAAATATTCTTCTTTCACTAAATACTTTCATTAAATATTCTCCTTTCACCTTTATTATGCAAGTAACTCTGTACATTGAAAGGCACTAACACTAGAGCAGGTAATACTTTGTTGACTATAAGGAAATGAGAGCACGTTATTACAGCATTTCTAGATGAAATTCAACAAGGAAAGAAATGTCCAAAATACTTGTCAGGCATTATTGCATTTACAGATAGTATGGAATATTTCCATTGAATATTTATAAATTACTTGAGCTTAAAGTTAAAAAATGCATATCGCTCGTTTTCGTAATCGTTTTCGTAATATTTTTAATATCTTTTTGACAGTATGCGTACAAATTCCTTGACCAGAAAAATGCAAATGTTTTCGCATTTTACTTGAATTTGCATTAACAAGATAAAAGATAGGTAAAACTGGAAGGTAGAATTAGAAAGTATGATGGGCTATTAGATACTATTTTGAAAGGAAACCATTGTTCTTAATACGGGGAAACAAAAACCAGAGTTCCTCGCATTATGTTGTACTTACTGGAGAAAGCAGTGAAAGCACTACTAGGTAATATTGTATTTTTTGTTGCCAGCGTCCATATGGAATTAGTAATTTCTAAATTTTCCCAATTTTTGTAGAAATGATAAAAGTACGAAAATTGAGATTAAACATTAATTAAGTGACTAACAAATGTCCCTGACAAATTGGATGTTACAACCCATGAAGAAGAAAGTTTGCTACTCACGTCGTGGATAATTTAAACGGTGGTAGATTTGATAAAACAGGAACGGTTGCTATTGTGTGCAAGAATTACGGAAGACCTAAAAAGTGTGTAAGGGCATAAATGTTAATCAGTATCCAGAATAAATGTCAAAAATGGCAATAGGTACATGGAAATGGTGACATTTGTTATGCAGAAGACTCTGGAATAACTAGGGAAAGGATTATGTAGAAATAGTACTCATTTCATACATACAAATTCTACTATATGTAAAAGGGGGAAGTAGAATCAACATTGTAGGTCATAAGGTAGGTATTCAGTAATAATTAACTGGATTAACTCTACGGACGAAAGTACATTTGGTCTCTAATGCAAACCGATACAGCTTGGCACACACTACATATTGTTTTATGTTGGTTAATCCCATATGCAACGTTAACAACTACACGAAAATGTTTGCTGGAGAGAAAGTCACAGAGCAATCGATGAATCATGAAGAACGACGCAGTTTACAATTTACATGATAGTATATATTTAAATAAACTCAGTAAAGCAGTCAAAGGAATTTAGAAAAAATAAGCTTGAAGTAGAAATAACTTGTACAAAATATTTTGTATTACAACCAAATAACGAAAAAGAAATCATGAAATCCAGATTAAAGAGGTACAACGGAAGAGTGAAAGAATACAATAAATTATCTATCACAACAGCAAAAGCTTTGGGGCATAGAGAGAGAGCGCTTGGCGTAAAAAGCAATTTGACGGAGGAGAACGGCAGAGAACGACGCAATAGATACTAAGGAAAATTCGGCAAAGCGCAAAAATAATTCCTATTGTAGAACAATTTTAGCCAAAATGATTTCTTAGTGTGATTCATATCTGTTGTTATTGGATTCTTGTTTTGTTCAATGTTTTATGCAAAGCATAACGAGGGAGTAGCATTCATTGATTATTTTAACATCTGAAAGTCTCAAAGTGAAAGTTCTTGGAAAGGAAACTATGATTCATTTTACATCAACCAGGGCTTTTGGGTTAGATTGTCAAACAGATAATACTATAAATGCTTCTTTTTCATGGACATAGATCTGAAAGAGTGGCAGTGACAAAGATGAACGGAATGTTTAACTGGGTCTGATTATTGGATCCATCAATTGGCTAAAACGTCGATAAGGGAAACTACAATGATAAAATCTACATATAGGAGTTACTATTTGGCACGCCCATTTTTTGCAAAGAGGCTTTCAAAGGAAATGCGAAAGTTCAACTGACATAAATCGCAATAGAGATAGAAAGAGCATAAAAGCAATAATGATGAATTCGTGGGTGGAAGTACAGGTATAGGTTGGTAAAGTGCAACAATCAGAAAGCAGTAAAAGGCAGAGTGGATGCAGGTAGAGTTTGGAGAAGAATCATACATTAAGTACAAAGGAACAAAAGAAAGGAATTCAGATTTCCATACTTATTGCTGGTATATTTGCATACCATGGAACTGTAATATATTATTGAATGCAAAAATTCTTGCTTACTTGTCTCTGCAGGGCTCTCATGTCAGTGCAGACTGTATTTAAATCCTGCCTCGTGTCTTCCAGCAAAGAAGACAACTTTTTGATCTCAAAAGCACTCGACTCTGAATCCACTGTATCGAGTGATGATGTCCTCAGCCTTGGGAACCAATCTAATTTCCTTCCGTCCTGAAAATTTTCACAATAGAAAAGAGAAATGAATTCCAAGTATACTTTTGCATAGCAACTATAAGAATAAGTATATAGCCTATATCTATTACCAATATATATTACTCTCCTTATTTTTAGTCTATCAGAAACAGCAATGCCCTTTACCAAGTTATGACTTCAACACTGCTTACTTAATTTATATGTGCATTTCCATTATGCAAATAGATCCAATAGGGATGCTCTGTGTAGGTATCTCATTGATATATTCTTTATTGCGTGCTAAACGCCAACGATATTAATTTCCCTACAGAGACTATCAGACTACACTCCTTGGTGTCATTTTACTAAAGTAGACCGTGTATCTTCATTACTGATTGATGCACCTGGTAAAATAAGTTAAAACTAGAACGACAGTTGTCAAAGGAAAACAAAACAAATAACTAAAACGGAATTATCAATTCATCTGCTGTGAAGTCAAAGGGAATAGAAGAAAAATAGGACATCAAAATACAAAAGGGCTAATTCTAAGTTACATAATATTATACAGGGTGTATGACCACAGCTGGTCCACCATAACTTGTAAATGAACAACCACGTCATTTTGAAGACCATCCAAAGTTACAATAACGAGAGAAGTTTAATTGAAAATAAAAAATGGAAAAATCTACTGAGGTTTAAAGTTTCTGCAATTTTGCTGGCCACAATTTTTTAAATACAATAGGACTTTCGTACCTTTTCTTACGATTGCATTAGTTATTATACCACACAAGATTAAAATCAGAGGTAATAAATCATCAATTTTATGTAAGTAGAATGGTACATCTAAGATTTTGATATAAATGGGTGGAAACCCACTTTTAAAAATGGATTTTTTTTGATTCGGGCAGATTTTCATGTTCTTTCTGAAATTTGTTTGAAACATTTTGTCACATCTTGTTGATTAAGCTTCACTCATTACTGTAGCTGTGGAAAGTTTTCTGAATGGTGTATGTCATCTGCCTGTATACTACTTTCAGTTACACTGAGCTACATTAGCTGGGTTACTCCCCCAAACCTTTAAATATACTTTCGTTTGAATTTTTGTAGACTTGATCGATATGTTTGATTTTGACTTTAACATTTTTGACTTTGAAGCAATTGCGGACGCAGTATAAGCTGCTCTAATCGTCGGAGCTGAATTGTGAGTGGTAGTAGGATGTTGAGTAAATGACAATAGTTGTGTAGTTGGTAAAGGAGGGAAAAGTTGTGCATAATGAAGGAGCATGGCGGATGATTACCTTTAAAGCGTTGCTAACATAACATTCAGCTCCTGTGAATTCCGTAGGTTCCTTTGATTTGAGGAGCACAATGAAGTAGAGATAATTCCACATGTTGTGCTCTTTCTTGATGTGGTGCTCAAATGTTACAGCTTTGTTATCAAAGGCGGATCTGTTGAGTCCTGAAACAATTCAATTAAAATCAAGGATCAAATAGAATCCGTTTAGTGAACTAGACTCGGACTTGTCATGATAAGTAGTAGCATTGGGATTATTGGCAGTCACACAATTCTCCGATTTTATACGCATTCTCTGTGTAGTAGATAATCCACGCTTTAGAAGTACGAGTAGAATGGCAGATCTCTGAAGCCCGCTTACACTCATTAGGACAGAACTAGTATTCCCAACGCTGACAAAAGGATAAAAGCAAAGCACAGGTAGGATTCAGTTTCTGCTGGGGCTTATTTCAGCGTTAAATCTTTATGATCTATATAGTTTCAATATGTACATAAAAAAGGTTCATAACGTGTACTAGAAACAAGCAATAGGATCTTTGACTGCGCTTTGATTTTGAGGTAAATTGCACGAGACTAAGTCACAAGGCTGTTAAAGTAGAGTAAAAAAATAGACTCACCACAAATGAAACATGTATTTTTTAGTGTTTCTTCTTGATGTTGTTTCTCGGTTCTTAGGTCAGCAAAAGTGTCGATGATGACACCAAAAATGAGATTCAGAACGATAACAATGACGATAAAGTAGAAGAATAGGTCGTACATAACGCGGAAAAAGTAGAGAGGTTCCTAAAGTTCAAACAGAAAGGAAAGAAAATTGTAGCTATAAATTCATTGCTTGCCATTAGCCTTCTTTGACTGATTCATTGGGGAATTATACAATTCAGAGTACATAATAGGATCGCCATGTCCAGTCAGACTGCCACTGGATCAGCCCACTTGACTCATAGGTGACACATTCAAAAGATCCTCTCTAACTAACAACTGCTATATATATACTAGCAGTAAACTTATACATTTACACACAATGCTAGCTGGTATAGGTAAATGCTGTTTTGGTATTTTATGCTAATGGGAAAACTGGCTTTAAGGCTAAAGGTGAGAAAACAAGTGACAATGAGAAAAGTTAGTGAATAATGAGAAATGCGAAAAATTGAGTTAGGAACTAGAGCTATTATTGAATTGTACTGGTTTGGATTGGATTCACTCGCGTCAGTCTGCTTTCCCAGGGTAATGTTAGAACGATTTCTCTTCAAGTTGCATTCATTGCCATTGGTAGAGAAAACTCATTGCTTAACTCGTCTCCGCGAGTTGATTGTGTTTGTATCCAATCCAACTAGCAAATAGATCTTCTGACTGATTCTCCTGGTTGTTCTCTAGGCTGTACTCTATCAGTGCTATATGGAAATCATTGGCTTAGCTATATAGAGCATTGTTAATGGAACTGAGGCTTCTTAACTAATCCGTGCATATATTATTCTGAACACGGAGAAAGGCAAAATAACAATTTGCCCAAAAGAGACTGTTGCATCAGTATCATAACAAAAGTAACCTATTTAAATGGTATACCAGGGTATGGTAGAGCAACAACAAGAAAGATGGATGGCGAAGCATCAGAAATAATTACAACTTTTCTGTCTTTCGTTGTGTCACTAGATTTGTTGCAACTTTCAACTTTAATTATGTAACTCTACTGGATTTTTTCTCGATCTCATACTCCATTGTGCTGGGATTTTCTACAAAAGTTACGAAAGGGAAAATGATCTGTAAATCGTCATCGCAGGTGGCTTTTTACAGATTTTTTTGTAGGTTGTGGTACTCGTTAGAGAATATAATACATCAGCATATATTTATACTAAGTTCTAGGATTACTACAAAATAACTTTTGCGAGTATGATCTAGCTAATAATGAGCAGAGACAAAGGAGAAACCAGACAAAGTACGAATGTCACATTTGGCAAGTCATTAATGAGAAACGAAATAACATTTCTTCACAGCAATCTTTTTTTACAAAATACAAATGACAACTCTAGCATGAAGGATCACTCACGGTTTTGCTAGGGGAACGAAGAACATCGCCAATGCCCCCACCATTTCTTAAGCCTTGATTCAACGTCGTTATTATGCACATCAATAGAGTCTCACAGACTTGCTCTTGTCTCGATTCCATCTCCGTGCTCGTGTCTGCAAAGAACAAGCCTAATATTTAAATCTGCTCCACATCCATGAACATCAAATTATATGGAAACCCCAACTCTTTCTTAGCAGTGAGGGATTTGCAGACATAGAAAATAATATTCCTTTTACAAAATCTCATTGGGAATAAATATAAATCGTTACCATTGGTCGGAGTGACGACGTCAATAACAAAGTCATCTCGAAAGAAGAGAAAGCCAATTATGGAGAAAACATATACAAGAATTATTCCAAGGATAGCAGTTAAAATTATGGAACGTCCATTACGGGTCACCGAGCGAATCACGTTCATTAATGTCTCTTCTCTGTACGCCACATCAAAAAGCTGTAATATTACACAAATCCAACATAATTAAACCATCCATTCTCTTATACAACTACAGAGATTATTTCCTAAAATAACTTTCACAGAAATCATTAATGCAAAGCTCATCTAAATGTACTTTTCAACTTTAATTCGATCCACATTCACAAAGTACTAATTTATCCTCCATTATTTTATAACGTTCAACGATAATTGACTTTATTCAATGAAACTGAAAATGATAGATTTACGGAATATGGAAGAATATCGCTCTTTGTGAATGCAAACTAAAACGTATTAGATAAATAACGATCTCAGCATTGTTCCTTACTAGTAATGAGTAAACCAAAGGCCGGAAAAGTCCCATAACGCATACGAAGCCGTAAACAATGTGGTATATAAACTCTCCATCCAAAATCAGCTCTCTCTTAGGTCTTAGAAACATCCCACTTTTACATTGGTGAGACACAATATGAAGACACTTCAAGATGACCTGCAATTTTAAATTATCATAATAAATCCGAAAGAAAAATACATACAGGCCATCCGAGAAAGCTCTTTCGCTTGCACTTAACATGCTTACCACTATTTGTAAACTTGTTGAAAAATTATTTTAACCCCATTTTCTCCATTTGCTATTTACTCTCCGTGACTTATCATGCGTTACTAAATCATTGCATAGTAGTTTTCAAAACAGTGGGCAATTAGTTTTATTTACTTTTCCAGTTTTTATATAATAACTATAGCATTTTTACTGTCGTTTCATTGTAATAAACATTGGACAACTTATAACTGGTTCAAAAGATACATTTGGAAAATCATTCCCAGAAGTGTTAGGGGCACTTTGATACAAATCCATAGATTAAACAGATTTTGACCAGGGAAAATGTGATAAAATAAATAGTTAATCAGTTTAGTTTACCACAGTGTAATTTTTGTAGCTCAAAATAATTCTACTTTCACGTGGCTTTCCAAAATTAAGTAAAATTAAACGTAAAATAAGTAAAAAATAAAAACGTTTTTTATTTTTTTCACGATAAAAAAGAATTTTTGTGAAATACTTTCAAGTAATATGTCTAGTTTTAGGCGAGTTGGAATTGTAGTTATTTAGACTTTTATTATGTACCATTTTATTATTATTATTAGAATTATTATCAATACCAAATTTTCATTTAAAGTAAATCTTACCGAAATGCACCCTAATATGTGAATTGTGTAAGTCGGGCCAGCATACACAATTATAATAAGAATAATAAGAGATATGTTAGCTTGTAGGCCGGCTGCGTCCGGTTTTCTTAATTGAATTTGGCCACAGACGAGCAATAAAATTCCCATGATTAATCCCCAGTGCGACTTATGTCCTGAATTGATTAGAATTCATTGTCAGTTAAAATAGAGCGATAGTGTCTTTTGAAAATTGGAATGACAGAAGGCGTGAAATACGACTTACCTTCTGTTTTTGAATCCCTTTCGAAAGGAAAGCCAAGAGCCACCACAACATTAATCATCACTATCATAGTAAACACCATTTTCCCAAGAAATGATTCGTATAAGCTGCAACTATATAACATTGGTTTTTCTGGAATAAATAAAATTTAAAACGTGGAATATATTACACAGAAAATGTAGTTTGAGCTTTAAATAATCTGATTAAATATAATTAGCATATCTGTACCAAGTTAAATCTTGAGCAGTGCATACATGAAATATTGATAATGCAATTGAATTTGCATCATGCCAAAACTGTCGAGTAAGGTAGCAGTAAATAAATAAGATAGACAGATAGGAACTTACTTCGTAATTTTTCTTGCCATTCCATCTCATACTTAAGAGATTCTAGCTGTTCAAAAAAGTTAGTGACTTTCGATCCCTTTTCGTCGTCTTCCGTGCTACGGAAAACTTTTTCTTTAGTGTCTGTCGTCAAGTACTTACAAACAGACGGAATAGGAAATACAACTCTTTCTAGATCTTCCTTTTCTTCATCTCGCCTAACAATCTGTAGATATAAAGCCGTGTCAAACGTGTTATTTGAATGTAGAAGTTTTTTTCTAAATCATCTCGCATTTTATAAATAAAAACCGTGGAAAATAAAACCTGGAGCTTATTTTCCTCTTAAGTCTAATAATTTAACTATTTTAGCATTTGTACTCAAAGTTGAGACAGAAAAACTTTATTTCAAACAATACGCATGAGATACTTACTTCAATCTGTGCAGTTCTTTCACTATAATATGTAACTGCGTCTGCATACAAACTTCGTTTGTTTACAGCTCGATCCAATTCAGATTGAACAGCTTTATCATGTACGGCAAGTTGGTGACACAGAATGTAAAGTGCATGGCCCACCTGAAGTCATATTTTATTTACACAAAGGTTTTACAGACCAAGAAAGTATTGCAGATAGCTACTACGTATTAGAATATATAAAAGTCCTTAAAAGTATATATCGCTTATATAAAAAGGATTTTTTACCTGTTTAGCCGCGACTGCTTTACCTCTCATCAGAAATACATAATCATCTTGATCAGAACTGTGAGCTTTTCCAATCATTTCAATCTACAATAGCAAAAATAGTTTGAATTCACATTCTTTGCAAAGTAAATTATATTTAAGCATTTTGTAGGGCTTACCATATTTCTTATATTCATTTTGCTAATTTTTTCAAACTTTTCAATTCCATTTTTACTCTCCATAAGAGATAGCACAAGTTTACTGGCGTGATTCTTAAGATCCATGACTAAGTCCATTCTTCTTTTACTCAAAGGAGTGATGTCATGAGCGACAAAAGTTGTTACAATATCAATAGCATTTGATTCATGCGAAATTAGAGCGTTCTGATTTTCCAAGCAAGGGCCTTGGCAAAATTCGGTTAAAGTTCGCAAAGTCTGATTTATTAATCTTATGTTCTGTTCGTCTACAAGAAGACCAATAAGCCCAGGACTTCCAGTGTTCGAATCAAAAATACAATCAAGAAATACGAGCGTTTGGGAGACCAAATCAAAAGGAGATTTATTTCCTTGCTGACGAAGATATCCCTAAATAATTACAAAATTAATAAGTTTGATAATCACCAAAAGATACTTAATTTGTAGTAAATAAAAATAGATTACCTGCATCTCAAGATTGTGATTTTCACATAACAATTGCAAAAATCGGAGAGAGCTCTCCAAAAGTTTTTCTCTTGGATGCTTTAAGCTTGAAATTGCGTAGCCATCTTTCCTTAAAACTGTCGTAGCCACTCCAGTCCATTCATTCTCCTCGTCATTAACATAGCCAAATTTTTCATTGTAATTCTTGATGCCATTATCTAACAAGTTGTAATATAATTAGCTTCAAGCATTTCATAAATAAATTCGCATTATAAATATTTTTTATACCTTTCATAGCCGAAAGTCTCCCATAAGCTTGGTGAACACCTTCTGCGGCAGTGAGCATTGTCTCAGACATTTTTTTAGAAATCCGTAAAATTTTATATTCATCTGAAAATAAAGACGCAATTATAATCTTAAACTTTCTTGCACTTTTTTAAAATTTCCGTTGAATACTTTCTTACCATTGCATACTTTCCCTTTTGAGAGTGTACTATATGTTAAATGATTTTTAGATTCTCCCCTCGCTATATCACTGATTTTTGTTTTGGCTACGGATCTGAAATCTCCTCCGACTTCCCGCAAAATGTCGTACAAGACCTAAAAGTAAAAAAAATAATTAACATTTTACATTTACTTCTTGCAGAAGTTTATTTCACTTATAAGTGTTGATATTTATTTACTTTCATGAAGTTATGGCTCTTTTTATGCGTTGACAGGTGTGCATAAAAACTTCTCTGAAGTTCAACTGTCTCCCCACTTAGTAGTGAGATGCCGAGATTAATACTCTGCTGAAGAACTTCTGACGGTGTCTTATCCTTGTCTTTGTCCAATTTAGTTAGTAAGACGACGACAAGTCTTGACGCTCCCAGTTGATCTAAAACGCCGTGGGGTTCCCGAGAAAGTTTTTCTTGCCCTTATAACACATTTTTAAAAACTTTTTAATTGTATCCTTATCGCAAAAAAGTTTCAAGATAGCTATTCATGTTTTAGCAGAGGAAAGTACTGCAGATCTACAATTATACACGCCGATTAGTAATTATAGAAATAAGTTCGTTAAAAGTCTTACAGGTTTTTTTATTGTCATTTTGCCCGCTCAAAAATTTATCCATTAGAGATTTGTGAATATCCTTGCCCTGAAATAACATTTATTTTATAAGACATTTTGACATTTTCTATACTTAGGTAGATATAGTACGTATTAAAAACATGACGTAAGCTTAAAGTGTTATCGTTATAGAGCGATTACCTTATCTGTTTTTAAAGCTTTTCTTTCTAGCATATTCTGCAAAATATTCAGGACTTGAACGCATAACTTGTTATTGCCCTCTTCAGCAAGACGTTCGGCATCCTCAATAAACCTTTAAAGTGGCAATAACATTTTAGAATTAATTACGACTGACATATTTCCTGTTTTCGTATTTTATTGGACCGTATGAGTAGTAGACAGGTATTTTCCATTATTAAATTGCTAAAAGTCAACTACCTGCTCTCTTACTAATGAAAGATGGAAAAGCGAAACTCTTCAATATGTATTATTTGCATAATATTTATAAGTGCATACTTGGCAGTAAGTTTTCCGTCTTGGCACAAAGCGTAGGCTGGAGTGGATTCATGGAAGAAACTCTCTGCTCGACAAACAACATCCGTCAGAGCTGTAGTTTCCCCGCTAATCATATCTTCGACGGCAGGTTTGATTTTCTTAACGAGAGATTGAATTTCAAGTGTTATTTCCTTTGAAGTCTTCTTTTTCTAAAAGGTTGAAATAGTATCAAAGTATTAGTAGAAAACTCCACACAAAGTTATATCATAAAAATCATTTCAAATGTAGTTTAGCCCAAATAAATAAAAACGTGTAATTAAGTGGACTATGAGAAACATGGTACTAAAATTTAATTTCAGGAGAAGATAAATTGTAAATGATATTACTCGTTTGCAGATTGCAGTTTCTGTTATATCTCCATGATCTACGATATCTTTTGACTTGCTCATATCCATCATAGAAATCCATTTTGCTCGACGACTTACTTCCGATACAAATTGCTTAGAGCTTCTTTCAATGTCGTTTGTCAAATACGAAGGCATGTGAATTTTTTGAGCGGATGCTATTTAAATACAAACCTTTTAATATTTCTAACTTATATTAAAATTCAATTATTTCACAGGGAAATTTCTTTGATATAAATACCTGCTTTGAACATAATGCTGAGACATTTTTGAGCAGTGTAGAGTTTCGTTGGATAAATCCATTTAGTGTGAGTCAGTCGATAAATGGCTTTTATCAAATGTATAAACAAGTCTTTGTGTCCCTAATAATCAAAAAAAGTTACATTTTCTATTTTCACGAAGGAAGAAGACCGTAGGAGTCATATCTAAATTTATTTACGAACATCCTCACCAAAATGCATCCCGGAGCATAAGTTAGTATTCTCTCAAAGTATATTTTGACAACTGAGATGATACCATCGGTTACATAGCCTTGAGTCTTATAATCCGCCTGTGCTTCGTCCGATGCGGAGTTGGCAATGTTTATGATTTCAGGAAGAAAGTGCTTCTCCAAAATTGTCCACATCCTGTTCGAGCTGTAAACACTTCTGACATCCACTTCAGTCACGAGAAAAGCGTGAAGAAGAAACCACACATACGCTTCTTTCACCTTCAAGTAAAAGTAAACAAATTAATACTAATGGAACATTTTTTCAGTTAAATAAACACTCTGAGTTATTTATTAGATCCGTTCTTTAACCCAAATTAGTAGCGTATGGGATTTTCTATTTAGGTCTTTTGTAACTACTATAGTATAACACGAACTTACATCCACTGAGTATTTAAAACTGCAAAGTACAGTAATAATCCGATCAAGAGGTAACAAATCTTGGCACATAGATTCCGTGTAAACATTTTTTCCAATGGTGCAGTACGTCAGAAGTTTGACAAGTTCAATATGAAAACTAATAATAAACATTACACATCATTATCAGTAATATTAATCTGAATAATTAAATAAGATGTAGTAGGTACTTACCTAAATTCCTGCACTTCGCTGTTGAAATGATGAATGACAGAGGAATCTCGACTTTTATCCATATCAAATCCTAGGTAGCTGACTAATTCTTCGTGAAATATGGCCAACTACGTCATTAAAACATTTAAATTTATTACTTTTTATTTTTTTGTAATTTACGTAAAAATCAAAAATAACTTACTTGATATACAACAGTCTCTTGGTTTCTTTTGACAATTCCTTGCTTAGGACACACAATAGTTTGCAGGGCAATGAGATACTGCGAAGGTGGGTCGTGTGGTTCCGTCTGTGGTTTGAAAATTCTCTGAACAAGATGCTCAATCATTTTATCATTTACTTTAGCACAAAGTCGCACATTATCTTCATAGACGGATTGTATAGCTGGAGCTTCCCCAATCCATGCCTTAAAATATTCATCATGAGTGAAATTATTCAAGGATTATTTTGACCAAAAATTATTGCAAATAAAAACATTAACTACTTCGTAGTTAAAGATCTTAGTTTGCTCAGGATTTGAACAAGTTAGAAAATCAATGTTAAATCACCTTATCTTTGATTAAATCGTGGATGTGAGCCTCAAGGGTTGACTGGTTTTCCTCATTCCCCATACAGTACTTTTGAAGAAATTCACTGATTTCTAGCATTAGTTTGTTATGAGATTCGTCTTTTGTATCTCGGAGTAATATAAATACATCTATTATTACTTCCAATACTTTATTCTCTCGTAATAAATGTTGATTCTGTTTATTATTTGTTATAGTTCCATCAGAACACAAGTTGATACACAAACGCTTCATTTTTTGCAATTCCTAAGACAAAATTGTCACATTAATTTCATGCCTATAACATTTGAAACAAATCTATAGAGACATTTGTCTAAATTAGCTTATTACTTCAGAGATAGTTGGCATGTAGTTTAATAATGGATATTTTAAAGATGGAGACCGAGCAATGTGGTTATGTGAACTTGGACTTGGATGCTCTTCTGCAATTTGAGATGCATTTGGAGAAGGTTCATCCGCAGGAAAAAATGCTTCCATTCCATCTTCATCCATGCTTCTGTACTATAAAATCATAGCAAAGAATTTATTTTAATTTGCTTGAAAACGTAAACTGTTGAACTAATTTTCTTAATTCAAACTTTTCAGTAACCTGAATTTTTTTATCTTTGTTTTTCTTTTTCCATTCAGTACGCCGTCGATTATTTGCTTTTACTTTCCCCCCAATTTCCTGAAGTTTTTCTTTAATAGCTTTAAGCATTTTATCGTCATCCTCCCACATTAAAATTTGAATCTAAAAATAAATTCGTCGTTGTAAATATTATGTATACAAAGTATCCCCATAATATCCCCATATCATGTCATACCTTCTCTAGATTTTTAAAAAGCCGGTTTCTTTGAGTAAACATCGTTGTTAATAGCTGAATTGCACTTTTACTTAAAGCGAAATGACTATCAGTGACATTATACAATAGCAGAGTCAAAAAATCTTTGTCTTCCTTCCTACAAAAGTCAAAACATTTATTTTATTTTGAGTAGCGAAATTATTTTCATATTTAAGTATTTTTCAGCATAATTTCAAAGCATGTAAATTGAATATTGGATATCGTCTTACCAGACATCAATCGCACTGTCAAAATATGTCGTGAATGTCTCGAGTTTCATTTCTGAGATATCATGTCCTTCCTCGTTATATTGTTTAAAGGAAGACAGTAGGTTAGTCAACCGATAGTCTAACACGACTTCATGAATGTACTAGAAACCAATTAAAATAATCAGAAATAGTTTACAGCTTCCTTTTTCCTAGTAGTACTTGCAAAATAAAACATTTTTGATTACCTCATATATTTCCAAAATATTCACTTTCATATCCAATAATATAGCGTTGTTGTCTTCTTTTACATGACGTTCTGTACTAGAAGTTTTAATTAACGACTGATGATTCACAACCTTCATGTTCATTCCATCATGATTTTCTGGAAAGAATTGTGGAAATTTAGGTATAAAAATAAAGTATTAAAATGGCAGTAGTTGAAATTTTAACTGAATTTAGAATTATAATTACTTGGATATGTCTTTTCAATTGCTTGTTTAGATAGGGACTTGAGTATTGTTAATAAAGTTTGTCTCAACGTATCTAGCGAAGCAATCCCGTAAAATCCAAACCTCGCGAACTCTTTAGCTAGCTTGAGAATCTGTACATAGATATTCAGAAGTTAATTATATTCGCCAAATGAGAATTCATTTTCAAGAGGATTTTCTACATTTCTTAGAATAGTAAGACAACGTGCATTACTTCAACAGACAGCTTGTTGTGCAGAATATTGACAAAATCAGCTTTCTTTGCCACTTTTTGCAAGTACTTTTCAATAAAATCCATTGTTTGTGTGAAGTTACTTCGTTGCTGTCCTTTCTTTGTAGAATTATAGGCATCATACCTATCAAATTACAAATTTAATCCCTTTCAAGTATCGTTCATAGTGCTGGAAGAGTTTTAACTATGGTCACTCACTGTTCAAAAGTAGTTCTGGGGAATTCCCACCATCGACGAGACAAAGTGACTTTCTTTTCCTCCTGCTGTGGCTCCACGTCAACGTGAAGATTTCGTGCAAGACGACAACATGATATTCGTAACTCAAAGGGTAAAGATTCTGCAGATATACAACTAAAAATAAATCAAACTTGGGTAAGTACTCTCTAAATGTAATAAATCACAAAAAAATTAGTTCATTTTTTTCCAAACCTAAATAAAATATCCATTGTTATATGCATTTGCGATTTTTCTGATGTAAGCTGTAGAATTGTTTTACTTTGTCTACCCAAGCACATATTTGAAAATAGGTCCAGCTGATGGCAGTAATATGTTAAGATTGCAGAATCTTCTCCAAATCCCAAACTAGCTTTCATTGCAAGTTCTGGAATACTTCTTACCTGTAAATGATGAGAATGAATTGCAATTTCATCATAAGAATGTATATATAAAAATATTATTGCTTAACACTTATAATGCTTTTCACCTTGACGTTGTTTTTAAATAAGATTACTTCACTGCGGGGACTAAGTCCATCTTGAGATCCACGGAAACTATCATATGTATATAGCCTGTAAAGTAAATTTTGATATTATTAAATACAAGTTTGATTAATTGCTCGCCAGATTTAAAAACTATTAAATGATACCATAATCCTTTCACACAAAACTTCTACGGCTTTTGAGTTAGACATGATAAAGATGTAAATAGAAATACCTGGCTTCCAGAAGTGCAGATAGATTGTCCTGGTCCAGCAAAACCTCACAAATAATTTCTTGGGTACTTGGAATGCCCTTTTTATTAGAAACGCACAAATCTGAGAGATGGTCTAAAAATCGATAGTCCCACTTGTTGATATTTCTTTTTAGTAAACCCACGAAAGTTTTGACTTCAGTCGCAGTTATATGTTTTTCTAATAACATTCGATTATTGTGTACTAAAGCCGTAATCGTTTCTTCTGCATGGATATCCAAGCCAATTTGTTTTTGCATGAAGCCAAACCTCACTGCAATATATTCCTAAACAAAAGAGTTAAATATTTCAAAAGTTATTTCAAAAATTAAAATAGAGTACTCGTTCTGGTATTGCCTATATTTATAAATATTTTACCTGATTTTTTCTGTAGTCCTCTTGACTAAGGCACAAAACTCGATAACATAATCTAAATGTGTACTTCCATTCTGCCTTGATTGAACCATCTTCTTCTTTAAAACTTGGTAAGACACTTGTCCAAGTGTTGTCCATAGGAGCCTAAAGAAAATAATATGCGTTATATTTTCTGTTCATGTCAGCAATATAAAAATGTTACTAAAGAATTAATTGTTTAAAAATAGTAGTACAAACTTACTTTCAGTATTTTAAATACATAATTAAGAAGTTGCTGTTCACGAAGAAGCTTTTGTCTATCTCTGGATATTTTTTCAATATGGAAGTCCATTGGGTCGACATTACTATTGTTAGAATCAGCCTGTGCTAGGAAAAATATGACTTCCTTCAAAACGTTACAGACATTTCTGCAAAATTTCCGAAAACGACTTAGCAGCGAAAATTGAATTGGGAAAATCAAAATTACAATGTTTATAATCAGGTTTAAATATTTTATATACTTACCTACGATCATGATTTGTCACAATTCCATTTTGAAGTTTCGTAAAGAAAGCTTTTAAGACTTCACAGACGTCGTTGACCAAATCTAATTCTCGGACTTCAACTGGGGAGACGGGAACAGCTTGAAAGGCCTCCTCGTCTCTCCTAATAGGTTCGCCTAAGAGCTACATACCAAGTTTACTATTTTCGTAATTCTATATGCAATATGATTCTAATGCCAAATAAATCTTACCTTTGACATTACTGGCGAGTATTCCTTGGTGTCAATAAAAATATTCGTGGCCTGCACCCAATTTCCAGTTGACAAATGTTTAAGGCGAATAAAGGATTTTTCAGGTATACGAGTATCGTCATTTTCATCTGAAGTTGGACTAAACCCAAAAACAGTTGCATTTTCTATTTGAGATTTTCCTTCTTCAGTTGAAGACTCTTCCCCAATTTCAAAAGCTAAAATAAATTAAATTTTCCGAATCATATAAACTTTGATCAGCATTTAATGATTTTGTAGTTATAACTTACTTCATACATTTATTATTTTCTGCATCAACAACATAATTACAAGCAACATAACGCCCTGTAGCCATGTGCTTCAGTCTGTATTCCGAGCTCCAGTAACCAGCACCAGAGCGACAAGGTTCCCTATGAAGTACCTAGATTGTTAAAAATTAATTAATTTTAAATTGACTTAAATTGACAACGTCAGGAAATATTTAGATTTTATATTTGGTAATAGTCAATATTATAAAGCAGAGTCAAACATAGCAACTATACCTCAACTTCCCACAGAGCTTTGCTTGAAGTAGCCGAAGTTGCTGATGCCCGCTGAGTAGTACGAAGAAATACGTGATGTGATCCATCGTAAGCATCTAATGTAAGAAATTTTTCTTCCTTAGCATGAAAAAGTCGAACAACATCACCTCCTTTTAGAATTCCAGGGATATTTTCAGCGTGTGTTAAAAATAAAACCAATTTCCAAGGCATACTCGAATTTGAAGAAGAAGAGTTCACCTTTCCATGCAAAAATTAATGAAATTATTAAATACAAATTAAAACGTATAAAAGCACAATATTATTTTTATTAAGACAGTTGACTCTCACTTCGTGAGATCCAGGATTATCTTGAAGAACATCTGGCGATGCATGTAAGCACTGTGAATTATTTCCTACGGACATCAAAATCACATCGTCTCCTGCCACAACCCTTTCGCCTGTAAGTATTAATTGAAATTAATGGTACATAGTACATATTATATGCTATTTAAATTGGTTTAAGGAGTAGGCATCAATTCTTTCAAGATTGACAAAATATATTTACCAACGGCCCTATGTTTGAATGATGGAGCAATTTGAAACCAAGAGTCTTCATTCCCATGTCTATCTAGCTGTACACGCATTGCTAATCTATCCGACTTGGCAGGAATTCTTCTGTTTACTGTTAAATACTTGTTTGATTTCATATGAAGTAGCTAAATAAAAAATAAACCCAATTTAGAAATACAGATTTACAATTAAACTAAAAGTAGTGAGATTGCGAAAAACATTTTCCTGTTAGATATCATATAACTCGCAATACTGCTAGTTCGGCACAATTAGTGCAGAACTAGCAGTATTGCTAGCAGGATCATTTTTATCACTTTTCTAATGCAAATTTTAGTAATTTCTAAATTCTATAAATTGTTTAATTGACAAAAAACAATTGATACAAGGTAACAAAGGTACTATAACTATTCTAGTTGACGATACCTGTACATTGATGCCATAGGAGAGAGGTAGTCCAATCTTTTTGCTCGTGTCTTTCTGATTTTGAGCTTTTTCTAACTCAGCAGCATGCTATAAATAAGATAAAAAAGCTTAAATGCATGCATAAAAACAGAAAGTGTTTCAAAACGTCATCCGTCATCTTAGAAAATATCTTACGTGAAGACTCTTCATGAGAATTGCTTCATCTTGGGTACGATGTGTTGTATTTGTCCTTGACGCGTGCCAGTATTGCTGCTGTGCCGAGTATCTCATAGCAGGACATAGTTTAAAAAGACAATCTACCGAAAGATTAATAAAATCCATTAATACAGTTCTATGTGTTTTATGATGCAAGTATTAAACAACTAGAAATAGGCCCGTTCTCCGAACGGGAAATGGGTAACCCCTTAATGGGGACGGTAGATCATGTCATGAGTATATATTTGCATTATGATTAAAAAAAGTATGAAAATTAACAGATTAAAATGTTTAAAAAATTGCTTGCTGCATTGCTACAACATCCTACGGACGGGGAACAAATACAATGCTTATCGAATCAGCATAATAATAGTGAACCAAATTCAACATCATTTAACTAAACATCGAAATTAAAGTAAATGTTGGGTTTCATTATATTATCATTAATATTATATGGACATAATATATAATTTTAAATCACCCCGTCATTTTACATCACCCCACGTCATTTTCAATTACCCCATCATTGTAAATAGACGTCATTTTAAATAACCCCATCATTGTAAACAGACGTCATTTTAAATAACCCCATCATTGTAAATAGACGTCATTTTAAATAACCCCATAGTGTTAAACAACCCCGTCATTTTAAATAACCCCACCGTGTTAAATAACCACGTAATTTTAAATAACCCCACCGTGTTAAATAACCCCGTCATTTTAAATATACGTCATTGTGAAGAAAAGAAAGAAATTTTTGCCTTAAAACACAAAATTTTCTTATTTTCACTGGTAATATGTCGCCCCCCCCCCCCCGATTTTTTTTCTGGCTACGGTCGTGGTAAATGACAGGGCCATTTTAAATAGACGTCATTGTAAATGACCCCGTCATTGTAAATGACCCCGTCATTGTAAATGACCCCGTCATTGTAAATGACCCCGTCATTGTAAATGACCCCGTCATTGTAAATGACCCCGTCATTTAAAATATACGTCATTGCAAATGACCCCGTCATTTAAAATAGACGTCATTGTAAATGACCCCGTCATTTTAAATAGATGTCATTGTAAATGACCCCGTCATTTTAAATAGACGTCATTGCAAATAACCCCGTCATTTTAAATAGACGTCATTGTAAATGACCCCGTCATTGTAAATGACCCCGTCATTGTAAATGACCCCGTCATTGTAAATGACCCCGTCATTGTAAATGATCCCATGTTTTAAATAGTCGTCATTTTAAGTAACCCCATCGTTTTAAATAACCCCGTCGTTTTAAATAATTTCGTCGTTTAGAATCACCACTTCATTTTGAATAACCTCGTTGTTTTAAATCTATATATGTCATTTAAAAATATCTCGTCATTTTAAAACATCTCGTCATTTTAAATAACCTCGTCATTTTAAAAATTCCTGTTATTTAAAATAATCTCTTTATATTAAATATTCCCGTCATCTTAAATATTCCGTCATTTTCACCTCTTCATTTTAAGTAGCTCTGTTATTTGAATTAGCTACCACTATTTTAATCGTCCTCGTTATTGCTATCTATTTTCTTACCCCGTTACATTAACTAACCAATTCTATGTCAAGTCAAGTCAACCTATTCAATCCACAACCAAATCATACTAACTAAATAAAAGTTGCCTTGCTATTAATGGTTTGACTCCATACTGAGGTCGCCCCGTTCGAGGTGAAAGGGACACTAATCCCTTTACATGGCGGAGGCCTGCCTGCTTAAAGAGTAGGACTTTGTCAAATTTTTAAAATTCACTGGCAAAATATTTTCTACTAAAAAATAAAAAACTGGAGTGGCTACCGTCTTCATTATTAAGTCGAGTAGGTCAGGAAAAAGTTTGGTAAAGATCGGATGAAAACTGTAGGAGGAGTTTCTGGACAAAGCGTGACAGATCGGAGTGTTTTCTCCCACTCCTTCAATGTTAAAATTCGAAATTCAAAAAATCATAAAACGATTTCTATGAAAGATATCGTTTTGAAACTTGAGGTTTGGGGTTCTGACTATGATATGAACATCCAGTAAAAATTTGAAAGTCGTAGATTGATGTTAAAGAGGAAATGAATTGCTATTATTATATAGATAGGTAGGCAGTAAGTACACAGTAATCCTACTTATTTAGGTCGGAAATATCTTTTATAGGTAGGTACACTATATCTATCTATACAGCATTTAATTACTTCACATAACATAGTAAATATATAACTGTAATTGTCATTTTATGTTAATTAATTATGGTTATTAAATTTTTCCTTCAAAAATATGATGCTAAATAATCACTGCTACTTCCTATAAAAATATGTCTTTCCTGCATCATTTGTATTTTCCTCTTGTAGTTTCTAAAATCACTGACGTCAATACAGTAGGAAAAATAACTACTTCACACCACTTTTAGTTAACAATTTTAAATTTTCTTCCAAAAAATATTTGGATTTATAAGGCAAACAAATAGAAACTACAAATGAAACACAAATAAAATAATTTGAATCAAAGTTAGGTATATACTCTTTCATGGGGCAGTACAAAAAATCACACACAGACTGTCATTTAATATATTTGTCAGTATTAATTCCCATGGTTAATCTAATGCAGATGAATCTCTTAAATCTACAGAAACTGCTTTGTTGGCCTTGAAGACAGTGGCCTTGCTATGCCATGTTTGCGATTGTTAAAGTTATGATTTTTGTAAAATCATATATTTTAGGTACTGAATATTATCATATGTATAGTCCGAAGACCGAAAGCAAAGGGAATTCAATAATATTACATAATAAACTATTTGCTACCACTTTAACGACAATTCCACTATTGAGATTTCTCATTGTCAGGTTGCGAGGCTACATAAAACAATTTTAGCACGACTAACTGATCATGTCTATAAGAAACATAAGTATCTTTTCTTACATATTGCAGAAGCTTGTTTATAGTCTTGGAGTGCCGCGTTAACTCGGAAAAACTGAAATTCGTCCTTAGCAGTCGAATGAATTCATCAGATTCATAATGCAAAAAATATTCCTTACAAAATGCCATGACACAGAAATAAATGTGACACCATTAACTGACACACTACTACTTATTTACTGAAAAGACATTGCATGTTGAATGCTCTCAATTCGCAAGGAATATTTATGGTCGCTTTTATTAACATAACCTAATAAAGTAAGAAACTAGCTTTTATAAAACAGGTTAGAGTTTTGACAAAATTGGACATGTTATTTCCAAATATAAGCCATCCGAATGTTTTGTATATTTATAATTGGCAGATGGTTCTTAATTTTCTAGTAACTACTTTTTGTATTTCAACACACCTATCTCTTCACCACGCCCTATTAAAATGAATTAGCATTTAAATTGTCGCATCCATTTACACTGCTATAAGATTAAAAGTCAGCTTCCGGAATTTATTAATAGGTATTCAAGATTTAATCATACAGAAGAATATTGAATCTCATTTATTTCGATTTGTTATTATTAGCTTGCTTTAGTCTTGTAACTTGCAGTGGCATACTGGTATAGTATCATAGTAGCAAACGAACATAATATTTGGGGCATACTGCGTTTCAATAGGATGACAATAATTACTACCACAATGATTTGATATAAAAGTAGGTGGCCTATGTCCATATAATTTACTGACTTCCTATGGTCCCTTATTATGGTTTTTATGAGCCTTAATTTCAGTTGGTAGCAAAATAACTCACTCATGATTGGTTAAAACGAAAACGTTTTGTTTTATCTCATCTTCCTAAGTACTCATATGGTAATGACAATTAGCAAACTATAAAATGCTTAAAATGGCAAACCTCTAAATTTTTTGGGTGGCTTGTATATATCTCCATTGCCAGGGCAGACGACACAACGATCATCCACGGAGCTAAAAATAAAAAAATAACGACATAAATGGCTGATGCTACAATGCAGTTGGATTTTTAATTTCTGTGACGAATACCGTGGCACTGGCACCTGCAATTATTCGTGTATTTTGTCTGTAGCCAACATTTGATTTTATAATGTTGACATAAACTGAAATAATAAGCAAATGTCGAATATAACAATAATAATCTTACTCTGGTAGACAGGTACAAATATATGATTTTGATGAAAAGAACTGATTCTGAAAGAACTGTACCAGATTCCGACGTAAAAATTTATAGTGGGAAGTCTTGCAAAATTAATTTAATTGTAATGAGATTTGGGACATCAAATCTTATTTTATTATTGCAATTCATGCATCATTTAAAAAAATACCACTATCAATTATTCCAAAAATCAATTTTATACTATGCAGTCTAATTGTGAACAGCATTTTAATAAATTATCGAACAATACTCAGAAAAGCGTGCAATTCCACAAAAAAGAGGATTGTGGCTTATGAAAGTATAACTCATGCCCATACCACTTTTTATAATATATTTCATTTAATTTATCTATTAGGAATTCTAAGGTAGAAATGATTAGGATAAATCTACATTTGCACACTCAATAAGTTGGTATTGCTCCCAATTAAATTTTTTTATCGTAAATGTATTATTTTTCTAATCTGACATTTGACAACTAAAGTGTCCTTTAGTACAAATCATAACTAATCATCAATTAATTACATAAAGTCTTACCCCAAAGTACTTAAGAATCCCTTCGTTTTCCCTTCAGCAAATATGCTAACAACATCCCCCAAGTGTAGGATTTCGACACTTGTTCCACCTTCCATTTTTATATGACAATTTTCATTTTTCTACGAATCCGCCAAGAAGTGATTTCTATTTTTTGAAAACAGATATGGTAAGACAAAGAAATGCAATAGCAATCATGCGTATATTATTGCAGAGGCACATATAATATGGTTTAAGCATTAACCTGCTACTTTGAGCTAATTTAAATAATACATTTCATATGCATATCATTATCATTGCAATGGGAATATTATGTGAATGAAATTTTCAAAAGATTCCCTAGCCATGTGTACATTCCACGCCTACTTTCTCAGACTTCTACACTTCATTGTATTATTATTTTCTATTGAAATCCTTTGATGAATTAAATTATTGCTTTCGCTGCAATTTCATTCAAGACTATCAAGTCATTAATTTTTTTGGTCTCCCATGAAAAAATGTTCAACGTTTGTCATAGGGTGTTTTTATACAGATTTTAAATGGCAGTACTAAGAAAAGAGATAATGGCATGATGCTTAATTTGAATAATAATTATGCCAATGGTAAAATTATTTTTTGATTAAAAATAATTTTTATACGGTTTTTGTATGTTTGTATTATGTAGTTTTTACCTAATAGTTTAAGAGGAAATGTTCTACTATGAATAAAATACTACCATCTCATATATACCTATATTCTTCATGTAGTCCTATCCAAGGAGTCCTGAAGCATAGTTTTTCCGTTTAAAACCAGGGAATTTAAAAGACTAGTATTAAAATTTTTTATAATGCATAATAATTAAATATAGTTTGAACAATTGGATCAGCAAAATAGGTACATCTAAATAGGCTATCATTCTAGTATCGTTCCATTTACTTAGGAATCTCAAGAATAAGTACGTATTTCGAAAAAACATCCGTCCATTTATATACTACGGATACCTTTAGCTTTATCTTCTTAAAGAATCTCCTAGTTCTTATTTTTACTCTTCACTATATCTATTATGGTAGCCTCTAATCTAATATACTAAGTAGCTATATGGTCTTATTCTCGATTTAGACTACTGTACAGCATCAATATCAATTAAAATGAAAATGTCATTGTACTCTGTCAAACAATTGTACATAATTTTAATTTGTATAACTGGGGCACAGATATATGCATAGCATTACAGATAGTCACTTATAGTTTTCGACATATTGAGGCCTATAGGTAATACATATATAAATGCACACTGTATTAGATAAACGGAAAGTAGGTTCTTAGGCAAGGATTTCATTAAATAAAACTGTAGTATTGCTCGTACATTGAAATGTGCGGAATCAACGTTGTTGAGAATCACATCACAACACACAACACCAATTTAGCAGTGCAGAAAAAATAAGAGTGTGTAGGCGTAGCGTGAACAAAACACATAATATTCTTGTTACAGAGCTTAGAATTCCATTATTGTCCCGGTATCACTGATATCACAAAATTATAGTATTAGAATCACCTGTTGACTCTTAAGGCACTTGACTAATTCTGTGAATGGATTTTTTCCGTTTTGGAGACAATCAAAAGCCACATGCAGTCCAGAATGGACTGAATGACGTTAGATTGAGGTAAAATAATTTAGTTAGTGGTTAGTCGTTATGAATGTTAACAGCTTGCAAGGAATTTAGTAACTCAGGTGTTGACCACTTACTAAGTAGAAGTACATGAGAGATATAAATTTCTGAACGGAGATACAGAGATCTACACAGATAGACGGAGGTTAGGTAAATGCGGACGGACAGAATTAATGTACAGGTGAGAATAGATTGAACAGGTAACATAAAAATGGTAGACTAAATTTAAACAGAGCCTTAGTACATACTTATCTGTTATATTATACTACCGTTTCCTACACTATTATAAAACTACTGACGAAGAGGAGCATACACGACGTAGTCAAGTTATACAGACATTTACCTCCCAACCATCCCATCAGCCGCAATCCAACCACCTTCAACCTTGTCATGTTCTAGTCCGACAGAGATTTTCCTTTTGAATATCCCTTTCCCCTTTCATCTCTCGCATATTATGTAATGTACAAATGCACTCACACACAGCATAATCACCGACCACTGAAAACTTGTTCATTCCATGGCTAACTATGCACAGTACAATGCAAACTAGTAGTAGGAAAATGTTACGCATGTTACCAACAAGTCGTGTGTACATTAACCATGATATACTATACTGGATACACACAGGATGATATAAAATCTAATGTCCACCAATGTAAAGTGTAATATATATTTGCTTCACATTATTGTAATACAACGCCGTAGTAGAACCAGGATATGGGTCAGAATATAAAGACCAATATGCAATGCTACTTACTTACATAAAATTTAATACTGTTTGCCAACTACCATTTTAGAGTCCCATAATGATAAGAATTATTTATCAATTTAGGAACTGGCCCTTGTCGCCTGCTTTCAAACCTATATAGGGCTGCGTTCTCAAATAAAACTACAATCATCTCTATGCATTCGTCCTTATAAGTACAGAGAGTGGACAGCATAATGACAATTTGACTTATTCAAACAATGTATCTGCACAACCATTTTTACCAATTCTTAATAAATCAAATAACATTTGTTAGAAAGATTCCGTTTTTACTTAAATTTAAAAATATGGTTACATTCATGAATCATGAAACTATCTATATAACATTTTTACCTTTACCAATCATATAAGGCACAATGTTATAACCATTGCGCTTATAAAGTATATACTAAGGACATACGAATGTTCAATATATACAACATTTTATGAACTGCATAGATGAAATATCTGCTATGTTAAATAAATCGGATATAATTATATCTAGTAGTAGGCAGTTAGGGAACCCAGATCTTGTGAGTGTATTATACTTACAATATTATGTTCCTCTTTAATTATTACAGTGAATAGACCCGAGATAACCTCATTGGTCATTATTAGATTTTCTGACGAGGCGGAGGCATCATAAAATTTAAGCTAATTGTCGTTTAAATTATAACTACAGAAATCATTGAATTTAAGTTGTAGTTCTTAAAAATTACATGATGCCATTTGATTTCCATTGAATTGACTGAAGTCAAACACAAAGTTGTAATAACAAACGCGACTTGTAAGCGTTATAGGTTATTGTATAAAGCTTGCCTGGCATTAATTGTATATGCAACGCTCTAAAATCCCCATAAGTTGGAGGAGGTAAACGTTTAGAAAAGCTATATTATTGAATTGAATTTAGCTATGTTAATGAATAGGTATACTTGTATTGTGAAAATTGTGAAAACCGTTTAGGTAGAGCCCATCAATAGCATTAGCATCATTAGAAACAAGAAAATAGTATCTCCATGAAAGCTTTTGAATGATTTCTTACATTATTCTTAGCCCTAAAAGATTGGGAAAAGATAATTAAAAAATTAAAATTATATAGTTATAAATTAATAGAATTAAAAAAGATAATAAGTTTATGATTGTCAGAAAGCATATCAGTTTACCAGTATTTTCATTTTATCTTCAGGCCATTATTTGTTTGGTGCTTCAAGTTCATAATCCACAAAAGGAAGTTTTATGTAGTAACCTTTTCTGCATAGCATTTGCAACAACGTTGCAATCAAAAATCCGAAGTCTCGGCCTCAAAGATCGGGAGAGGTAATAAAGCCGTGGTCTTGTAAAACAACCGGAAGCTTCAAGAATAGTACTACATCCCATCACAAAAAACGGGTTTCTCTTAGCGGCCTCAATATTGCCTCATTTATACAGAAACTGAATTTTTCAATCCCTCTTACGGAATCAATGATTGAGTAAATGACAAATGAGCATGATGAACTGATTTATATATGTACAGGGTATGCGGGGTAGTACTTTTTCGGAGCCATTCTGGATAATTATTTGTTGTATTTGAAGAATTGGTCCCCTGTTTGTGAAAAATATTGAAGCTTGAAAGGCTTTAGCTACTTACCAACGAATATGTATCACACATCTTTAACAGCATATAATTATGATATATTTTACAAATATGGGGCTGAGTGAACTTGAAACATATCATACATAACTATGGTTTACCTCCACTTAAAAGACAAGTCAAATTGTACAGCGTTATAAAGTGTTCGACAGCATGGAAATGAGATTTCCTATTATTGTTGCTTTTTGGCTAATTTCCATATCGACGTTGAAGATTTGTCTTAAAAATAAATCAAAAATAATCCCTATTTTGATTACAATCCCATTTTCTTCATCCTTAAACATTATATTGTGTGCAATGTGCCTTCAGCAAAAAACTTTCTATTAACTGGATGTTGAGTCCTTTGTGGATGTGTCTTAGAGTTTATATAGTCATAGATCACATGAGTTGAATAGTAGGTGGTAATGGTAGCTCCACACTGTCCACACAAAGAAATCAATCAGATCAGGATCAGAGTGAGATAAGTTAGATTAGATTCTTTCCACAGTACTCACCTTACGATCCAACAATGGAGGAAATTATCTATTAGCCATGACCTTAAAAGAATTTAGTAGGTAATATCGAACCTTCTAATATTATTGTCCACAAAAATAGGCTGATTACATCACGTTGCGTAAATTAGTATTGATAAAGCATTAAAATCAAAAGTGGGGTCAATCATTCGAGTTCTGAATTAGAAGGGGCTCGTCGGTTAACCGTTAGTCAAAACCTGCTTAAGGTTGAGTATCAGTAATGTTAATTTCCTATCTCAGGAAAGTGAAAATATCTGAAGTAATATTGCACGTACAAGATTTTGGTGACTATTGTTGGAAAGATTAAACATTTCCCTGGAACTTGTGGCCCTCCGAATTTTCAAAAACAAACCAAGTGGGTCATAATTAGCGTTTCAAAAAAAAATTTATAGAAAAAGGGCGCGGAAATTTTCTACGACAATATTGTGATGTATTTTTATTACAATCAAATAATTTAAAAATCTGAGAGCCACATGTTCCAGACAAATCCTGGAGGATCAACACAGAATTTACCGAAATGAAATCGGTTGATTATTTTTTGATTTATGTCCACTATTATAAAGGTCTGTAATTTGAAAAAATGTATAAGCAAAACCATCAGAGAACGACCCACAAGTCTAGAGTGGCAGAGTACACAAAACAAGTATGGAACTAGAGTTACAGGTTACAGTGCACACTCAAAACAAACTAGATATTTGTTTTCTGTCCTAGTTCCGTCTTTCTTACAGATTTTTGATCCGTTTGAAAATATATCCGGATTCTATAAAAGTATGAATTGTCATATATCTAATCTGTTGTTTGTGTGCGAGGGTAAATGTAATTTTGTGTTTGGAGTGCCAAAGGGACTACTTTATACCAGGGAAGGATTTAATTTTTAGTGCAGTGCAGTTAGCTTTGCTTTTGCTAGCATTGATGTACTTGTGGGAGGAGCTAAACCTCCACTATTAGCCACCCTTAAGACGTGCACTAAGGGACGAGAAGCTGGCTGAAACGGGCGTACTAGGAAAAGGGTTGAAAGGAAAGGAAAGAGGTAGGTGTGCAATGCAAGCCGACCCGACGTAGCTCACGAGCCGACGTATGAACTTTTGACTTGATGTTGTTGTGTTGTGTGTGTGTGTGTGTGTTGTGCGGCTGATGTTGCAAATGAAGGTTTCGGGTCTCATTAGCGTCAAATGTGTAAATTTCAAACTTCTATAACTATAGCCTCGAACACCCTCGGGCCTTGTAACTTACAGATATGATTAATTTGAATGCGGTGATTCCAATGGTGCATATATGATGGGCGATCTCGACCGCGACCCATATTTAAACTAAGTTGGAAGAATTTGAGTAGGAATTTACGTGGTTAAGCTGTGAGCTGGAGTGGAAAAGTACTGGGGTAAAAAACGCCCGTTTCAGCCAGCTTCTCGTCCCACAGTGACGTGGCCTAAATAAATTTGATTGACGAATTTACTAGTTTACTGTACAAGTATATGAACAGTAGCAACAGTACTATTATGCAGTAATTATAGCGTGGGAGGTTGCAGAACGTCTAACATTTTGTAATTATAGTAATAGATGACTTGTATATATAGCATTAGATAGATAAGTCACTTGCATTTGGTCGCTCGCTGCTTTTAGATAAAGCATCATCCCAAACAGTAGATACATAGATAGACATGGAAGCAAGGCTGTATTGAGGGGGGGGGCTTTGGGGGCTAAAGCCCCCCCCGAAATCCAAGAAAAAAGGAAAGTTTTTTTCAAAATACCAAAAAATTTCGCGCTTCGCGCGATTTTATGTGATTTTTAGGCTATTTTTGATTCATTTTAGACAAAATAAGCCAAAAATTTTCGCGCTTCGCGCGATTATGCCTAATAGATATTGTCCTATGATATCATAGCCCCCACCGAAATCGATTTCTAAATACAGTACTGCATGGAAGCGTCGAGCAACAACTAGCCAAAATTATACATAATCCATTTTGTGACTACCAAATATTCATAAGAAATATTTACTCATCATAAGGAAAGAAAGACTATTTGCTAGAATTGTCATTATGATTACTGTGCAATGTTATTACACGAACTCAATTAAGTGTCAGTTCGTCTATTCGTAAAATTGGGTACAGCAACAAGGAGAATAGATGTGATTTGCAATAGTCCATGTCACTGTCATTATGAGAGATATATGTTTGTAGTAGTAGTGTTGTATAGTAGATACTTATTTTATTATACGAGCCCGTCACTATTATCCAGCCGTAACTGGTCCAAAGGTGTCATTAGAAAATAAAAAATACAATATCAACAATATGAGCAAGCTCACATATACCTAGTTATCAAAGTCGTCATATTTAGGTAAAAACATGTTTTTTATCTTAGGGAATTCAGTCCTGGGACTTCGGATGTCAACGTTTCGAAACTTTTCAAGCATTTTGACACCCACATTATTTTACATATTTTAGGGTTTGGAACCTAAAAAATATTTTCATACATAATTTGGAAATTAGAATATTTTTGGCCATATTTTGGCTTTTGTGCCAATTAAACCCATATTTTAACACTAAAAAATTTTCAAAATAGCTAGGTATTTTTAATATATTTTTTGCCTTTATTATTATTTATTATGTTTTTTAGTCATTTTATTTTCCTTTTTTCGTTTTTTGTACATATTTCTGTACATATTCTGCCATTTTTTGAAAACTTTTACCTACAAATTTTTGGGAAATAAATACATATCTCGGCTCTGATAATTATGTAGCCAGATTTGTCAAAATGTTGCAAAGTTAAATTGTAAAACTTAAGGCTGCCTATCGGCTGGCAACATAGAGATATAACATAGGTAGGTATTGTACAAATCTAGAGATAGCATTTGAAAAGGATGCGGAAAAGCACATGACATGATGAGGGGATCTGCGCGAAAGCTATTCTCATGTGTTTTCGTACAAAATGAATTTGAATTGCCTCCGACTTCATCCCTCATAGCCAATCAAAATTAAGTATTACACGTCACTATTATTCAATTTATAACATTGAGGGAATACGATAGGCTTACTCTAGATGTACTACAATACCTACCTATGCTATCTCTATGGCTGGCAAGCGTTTTTCAAAGGACATCCTTTGGTTTTCAGTATTCTTTCCACAATATTTTTTGAAGCAGTGTATGATAAAAATTTCTCAACAGAAGCTTACGCGGTCCGTAAAATTAATTTTTTCTTCTTCGAGACCAATTTTGATTTCTATTTCCTACCTATAGGGATCCTCTATTCTGAAACCTTATTGCGAGTGTGAGCCACAAAAAGCGCGCAATGTATATGCTACAAAACACACGTTGGGGCGGCCCTACTCTTCGCCAGCTTGAGCATGAAAAATGCTATCTTCCATGTTTTAAATCATAAAAATATGAAATGTTTTTTAAAAATACTGGCTCGTTATTGCAATCATTATAGGAACAAAAATATCTTCAAAATGTTCATATGTTGACCAGAATTAATTTTTTAGCATTAAGTGTGCTTTAAAATACAGCTTCCTACGCCCCGGCGTGGCTTTGGTCATTTACTTACGCGCCACGCATGAGCAAAGGAATGGAGGTTGCCTATACGATAATAAATATTCATAATATAAATCCATGATGCTAGGAAAATAATGCAGTGCAGGATAATAATAATTCAACGCATCATACCTATCTCTTATGCGGCGGCGACACACGACACATATATGCCTTATCGTAATAGTTAAGAGTAAATCTATTGAAATATTATGTTTCTTGTTCTACCCTTGTTTTCCGCTTTAAATGTAACATGAAACCCAGAGAAGACCACATCCATCCAACAAATGACAAGGAAATAAAACGCATTTCTAAAGTTCCTATGGGTTTCCTTTCCTTTTGGCAAAAAAACAAACAAACAAGTCTGAAAATAATTTACTTGACATTTTGACAAATTGGGTGTTCACTTTATCCTGTCAACATTCAAATTTTTTTATAAAAATGAAAAAGATTCTTATTTGCCCCTTTTGATAATGATGACGATAGCCATAACGCCATCACAAAATTCTCTAATCACAGCGACACTATCATACACAAAATGATATCAAAAAACTGCATTTAGTGAGACAAAGCATTTACTTATACGATCTCTATATATAATCGTAGACTTCAATAAATTTACCTGTCTATATAATATATATATATATATTATATATATATATAATAAAATTATTTATTCCTATGTTGCAGGTATCTATGTATCTATCTATGCCATGGACAATGCGGCATTTTGTTGCAATGCACATGCGCGTATACAATACATGTTTCATAAAACAAGGAAGTCCAATATGGGTCAACATTAGCTTATTTCGAAATTAGACAATGATAATCTGCATAATCATTTTGAAATTCAGCAATGGTACTATGGGTGCCTATATTATTATAACATCATAACAAAAATAGAAATTTACATAAAATGATTATTTTGTGATGGAAATGATGGGCGAAAGGGAACATTTCGTAATGATCGTAATGAGCGTATTAATTAGCATTTCAAAACTCCTAATCCAAATTGGTTCTGTTAAATTGACAAACAAGTATTTTTAGTAGACTGGTTTTACTTTTTATTACCCCTAGACCCCCTTGACTCCTTTGTGGCAGCTTGCACACCTTTTTGCACAATTAAATAACAGTACTGGGGGCCACTATTTATCCTTTAAAAATATTCATTCGTAAGTTGTACTCTGGGATTTATACGTTTTTCCAAAATCCCAGGGGGAATCTTAATTTTCTGATTTTAAATGGGAGCTTTTCGGTAACTTTTTGAGCTGATTTTTAAAAATGGAGTCTTTCATTGTCCCCTGTATTTGATGCTACGATCTACAGTTATTGTTGTAGTTTAGCAAATTCCTTTTTATCAGGAAGTTGAAACTGCAAGCTAATTTTTCTAAACGCTGTAGAAAATATAAGTATATTTATTTGTATTAACAAATTTAGTAACCTTAAGGAAATTGTTTTTATTACTGTGATTGGTGGCCTGCTGAATTTCTCTTGAGTGCTAGATTCGCTACTTAGCTGGGTTCACTAGTATATATATATGTATGTACGCAGTACTGTATTTAGAAATCGATTTCGGTGGGGGCTATGATATCATAGGACAATATCTATTAGGCATAATCGCGCGAAGCGCGAAAATTTTTGGCTTATTTTGTCTAAAATGAATCAAAAATAGCCTAAAAATCACATAAAATCGCGCGAAGCGCGAAATTTTTTGGTATTTTGAAAAAAACTTTCCTTTTTTCTTGGATTTCGGGGGGGGCTTTAGCCCCCAAAGCCCCCCCCTCAATACAGCCTTGTATGTACGTGTGGTAGGGAGAACCTAGGGAACCTGCATATATTACGTAACGCAAATCCTTCCCCCCTCCGATGTGTAACGCAAGTGCTGACTGCAACACTTTTGGGTATCTCCTCCTCCCATCAACTGCACACGTAATATATGCAGGCTCCTTAAAAGCAAAATGCGCAAGCCCAATTCCTCTAAACCAACGAAATGAGTCGTTTCACGTTTCATATTATTACTATTACTACTGATTTATAAATCTCATTCCACAATTTATTTCCAATTATTGTTTTATTAAATAACTTGCAGAACCGCCGAACACAGCACCACGCACATTCGAGACTCGGAGAAATTGAAATACATAATTCGTAACACATCCTAACACAGAAGTTTTATTTTGAAACTTGAAGTTGGTAAATACATAGGATACACGCACTTGCGCGTTGCTCATTTTAGGGACATCACCCAAATGCAAACTTCTTCCTTAACTTTTTATTAGATAGATAACGTCTAAATAAAAATAGAAATTTACATAAGAAGGTTGAATGGTGAGTGGGAACCGAATGGAAATGATTTGCGAAAGGGAACATTTCGTAATGATCGTAATGTGCGTATTAAAGAGCATTTCAAAACTTCTAATCCAAATTGGTTCTGCTATAATATCGACAAACTTATTCAACATTTTTTAATAGAGCTGCCCTCTTAAATTTTTTGTGTCAGTTGGGATATCTTTTTGTAGAATTAAATAACAGTACTGGGAGCCACTATTTATTCTTTAAAAATATTTATTCGAGAGTTGACTCATGGGGTTTGTACGTTTTTCCAAAATTGTAAAGGGAATCTTATTATTTCGATTTTAAAAGGAAGCTTTTTGGTAACTTTGTGGGAGTTTTTTCAAAAATAGTCTTTCATTGTTCTCTGCATTTGATGCCACGATCTACAGTTATTATTTTGGTGTAGGAAATTCCTTTTTATCAGGAAGTTGGGGCTGCAGCTAATTTTTCCAACCAGTGTAGAAAATAAAAGTATATTAATTTAAATATACTTTGTAGTTACAAAGTTACATAATAACCTAATGGGATGTTTTCGAAATTGTTTTTATTACTATGATGGGTGGTCTGCTGAATTTCTCTTGAGTGCTAGATTTGCCCCTTAGCTGGGTTCACTAGTAATAAATATTTGCTTTCTAATTCTGTACTTGTTCTTATAAAAGTGTAAGTGTCTATGTAAATGTTTCATGAATTTTATATAGACACGGCGTATATGCTTATCCAAATGGCAAGTAATTTATAAACTCCGTCAATTTTATTTTTAGAGTGGACAATTGGTTTACTAACCCAGCATAACGGGGAGAACGGGATCACTCAGGACGAGCTACCCGATACTCCGCCGCAACAAACACCGTGAATTAAATTCTACTTGTCACTTGTTAACATATAATGAATAGCTACTTACAACTGGATATTGAAGCAGACAAACTTGTGAAAATTAAAATTTATAACTGTCTACTCTTCACAATAAATATGGACATTGTAAGACATTTTCCCACACTTTCCATATTAGGTGATGACTACAAACCTGTTTGTAGTCTGTTGTGTTACAAAACATGTCAGCTGTCAGCTATCAAAAAGCTTTAACGGGACTTTGTAGGATAAATGCAAACTAAGTTACGTTGATTTTCAATTATTTAATTTTTCACCCACACCCCTTACCAGGGGATAATTGTAAACTGTTTAATAGCTCATGCTCATTACATCTCAACCACCGAAATGAGTTGTTTCATATTATTAAGGCATCCAAACAATAACAAAACTTTACATAAGATGATTATTGGCGACAAGGTAATCTTTTCCCTGGGACAGAGCTTGCAGTATTAATTGAGGAATTTGCAGTTATGGATTTAATACTCAGTTCTGGTACGGACAACGATATTTCAGAGGGTTCGCAATTACCTAATGAGGCGGTGGAGGTTGGATAACCCGATTAGTGACTGTATTCAGCACAGTGGTAGAAGGTGGCACCGGAGGATTTTTGACAGACTTGGTCCTGACTCCTGACACACTCCGCTTTGAAACATGACGGCTTGGACATTGGAGTCAGGAACATGCACACTGGTAATACATGTTAGTTGATTTTGTAATAATATTATTAACACTTAATTTGAAGAAGCTTGTCGTAAATATGACAGCTGTTTTTTTACTTTTGCAGAGCAAACATTTTTACTTTTGTGGATTTTACAAGCTCAGGAATTTAACAGATTTCTTATCAAAATAATTAATTTCAGTTGGGACAGAGTGCCAATTTTTGTCGTACTATTTCATTCTCATCAAAGTCTTATAATATTGTCCATGTTCGGATCGAATAGAAAGCGAATGGACTCAGTGGTTGTTCTTCTGAAGTTTGTATTTCATTCTAGAACTCTTGCACTGGCTTTGAAGGGCTGTTGCTAATTTCAATGGGATTCATTTGCAGAAGATAGCCTTTCCTACATTTCGGACACACTATAAAGCTTGCTGGAAGTATGTTCCTCATTCAGTCTTGTCCAGGCAATGCTCGCATTTGCAAATAAAATTATGGAATATTTGAATTTGTCGGGGGACAGTGCAAAATTGTAATACCATAGGATTATAAGCAATTGACAAAATGCTGCCCTTTCGGCTTTCTTGCACAAAGGTGATATTCCAATTCGCGTCTCCACTCCTTCCACATTTTTGACAAATGAGATCCCAACATTAGGACAACAAGAGTTAGAGGTGTACTAGTAGAGTGCTACACCGGCGTGTCTATATAATTCACAAAACAATTTTTTAATAAATGATCTTACTATATAGTTCGTGAGTCGAAAAGAATTAAAAAATATCGTTTTTGAGTCTTACTCTGTGGAATCATCATGTGGATTGTAAAATCGTTGATTCGAGTTGCTGCCAATAGTTGAGAAACTTGGTCTACTGAGACATCCATTTCACAGTCCTCTACCAAAAACATAAATACATCATCTTCATGCACATTCCTTCTGGAAAACTTGATCCGGCTCATCAGAACAAAGATCCAAGAACTTTTCATATTTGGCAGGCTCCACGTCCTTGGACAAAACGATTCTAAAAGACAATAACTTGCAAAAGTTTTCAGTACCAGTTGAAATGCCCAATCTGGAGAAGATATTGCACTCATGATTCTTGTGACTTTTATTATGTAGTACAAAATAATTCATTTTTAATTTCTCATTATTTAATAAACAAAAATTACATTGAATTGGTCATAGATTATTATGGTGATCAACTACTAATCCCAATCATTAATGAACAAAAATAGCCATTTTTACCATGGAGGAATGGAGCGAGCAACAGGACCAATGACATTTAGGGCACTTCATTGCATCATCATCAATCTTTTTGAAGCAGCCGACACAACTATAATATATCCACAGTCTTCGTTACTTGCACTCTGTAATTGATGGTGTTGACATGGTACAGAAATCAATGGAGACTCCTCCCAAGCAACATCCCCGTGGTCAAGGTTCTTCTCAGATATCAAATAGCACCTCACCACAGATCCCCGTCTGAAATAATCAACAAGAAACATAATTTAGTTCCCCTCCAAAATAAATAATTAAAATCACACACAAACAGTAGTGCCGGTTTTATACTTATCACTTTCACTTTACTTTCACGCTTAGTGACTTCAAAATGACTTCATTACTACGTTGGAAACCAAATTGGAGACATATTTTTGTTAATTACAAATTAACTGTTAGTCACGTCACAAAACGTGAAAGTGAAGTGATAAGTGTAAAACAGGTATAACTAAATATACTAATAAATATACTAACAATAGCAATAAAAATATAATATTTAAATACCCCAATGGCTAGGGAGACCACAGGAGTAGGATGAAGGAGCATCATCAACAACATTCAGTGCTCCCTCACTGCTGCCACACCTGGGGCACCGAAAAACGTTTCACTCCAGGGAACACGAAAGTACACGAATACTGGGGCAGTGGAAAACGTTTTTCAAACGTTTCACTCCAGGGAACACGAAAGTACACTAATGCACACCAGTGCGTCAATTCTGAAAGGTTCCGATGCACGGCATCAGCGGTACAAGCAGTACCTGCCTACTCCGCCCGCCACATAACCATTTACCTTTTCTTGACGTGTGGTGCAGGGAATACTAGACCGCTCCCGTCGCTGCTACCGCAGCTGGGGCAGGAGAAAACGTTTCACTGACGTTCCAGTGCAGTCCGCACTTATAAAAGGGTGGTGCATCCAGCGCCACCCCTCAGTATTCTGGACGCAGCGGAACCGGAAGGACCTGGAACTGGAACGTCAGCGGAACGAGAAATTTCGTTTTGAGATTTGTTGCGGCTAGTGTTTCAGTGTTGTGAAAAATTCTGGAGTGCATCACTAATATTTACTACCGAGTTCAGGTATGATCTTTTTCAAGTTACTTTGTTTTTCTCGATTTCGTTGAGGGGGAGGGTCATGGCACGTGCCGGATGAAGGATTAGTGGAGTTGGAGAGTCAGAATGTCTGCACAGGGCCCTTGCAGCCTTTCACTTCCAGAAACACCCCCTTCTTCTCCATTCAGTATCACCTAATTAGTTAAAAAAAAAAGCCCGCGCTTTTCTTCCCACTGAAGGATTCGTAAATAATCTCATTCCACAATTACTACTTTCTTAGATAATGAACAAACTAAGTAAAATTATAGCCATGTGACATATCTATCATTATAGAGAGTAATACTGTAAATTATAAATCACACATTTACATTTGAATTCACAAATGAATGTTTCTTTCCAATCATCAGTTTTTAAGCAACATTTTATTAATAAATACCCGTGCAGGTGCATTACAAAAATTTATGACACATTTAGAATAGAATTTGCACATTAGAAGTAGGAACATGCACACTGGTAATACATGTTAGTTGATTTTGTAATAATATTATTAACACTTAATTTGAAGAAGCTTGTCGTAAATATGACAGCTGTTTTTTTTACTTTTACAGAGCAAACATTTTTAGTTTTGTGGATTTTACAAGCTCAGGAATTTAACAGATTTCTTATCAAAATAATTAATTTCAGTTGGGACAGAATGCCGATTTTTGTCGTACTATTTCATGCTCATCAAAGTCTTATAATATTGTCCATGTTCGGATCGAATAGAAAGCGAATGGACTCAGTGGTTGTTCTTCTAAAGTTTGTATTTCATTCTAGAACTCTTGCACTGGCTTTGAAGGGCTGTTGCTAATTTCAATGGGATTCATTTGCAGAAGATAGCCTTTCCTACATTTCGGGCACACTAGAGCTTGTTGGAAGTATGTTCCTCATTCAGTCTTGTTCAGGCAATGCTCGCATTTGCAAATAAAATTATGGAATATTTGAATTTGTCGGGGAACAGTGCAAAATTGTAATGATCGTATTGTCTCATCATACACAAACAGTAACTAAATGTACTAACCATATCAATAAATATATAATATTTTCAATTCTTATAAAATGGTACATATTTCAATAAAAACTACACTCTATATTTACCTGTTCAGTGTGGAGGTCGGAGGCAACTCCTTAGGGTTTTTGTTTAATGAGTTGTGTAGTCGTGATTCGTCCTCCTCAATGTCCAGGGAGACCACAGGAGTAGGACGAAGGAGCACCAAAGACAACAGTCAGCGCTCCCCTGGTGGGGCAGCAGAAAACGTTTCGTCTACGTTTTAAGACAGGGAACACGAAAGTACAGGAATGCACACCAGTGCATCAATATCTGGTAGGTTCCGATGCGCGGTATCAGCGGTACAAGCAGTACCTGCCCACTCCGTCCACCACGTAACCTTTTACCTTTTCTTGGCGTGTAGTGCAGGGAACACTAGACCGCTCCGTCGCTGCTGCCCCATCAGGGGCAGCAGAAAACGTTTCACTGACGTTCCAGTGCATTCCGCACTAATAAAAGGGTGGACCACCTAGCCCCACCCTCAGTTTTCTGGATGCAGCAGAACCGGAAGGACCTGGACTGGAACGTCAGCGATCGAGGAATTTCATTTTGAAATTCAGTGCGACTAGTGTTTCAGTGTTGTCAAAAGTTTTCTCTTGGATCCGATGGATTCAGGTATGTTCTTTTTTAAAACTTTTGGACATTTAGAATAGAATTAGCGCATTAGAAGTAGGGGAACATTGTTAATACATGTAACTTGATTTAGTAATAATAATAAATAAACACTTGATTTGAATGCTAATTTCAATGGGATTCATTGGCAGCAATAACCTTTCCTACATTTCGGGCACACTAAGGTTTGAAAGTATGTTCATCATTCAGTCTTGTCCAGGCAAAGCTTCAATTAGCAAATAAAATTATGGAATGTTTGACTTTGAATTTGTCGGGGGACAGTGCCAAATTGTAATACCATATGATTGACGACAAGGTAATCTTTTCGTTTTCCCTGGGACAGACCTTTGCAGTATTAATTGAGGAATTTGCAATTATGGATTCAATACTAGGTTCTGGTACGGCCAACGATATTTTAGGGGGTTCGCAATTACCTGAATGAGGCGGTGGAGGTTGGATAACCCGATTAGTGACTGTATTCAACACAGTGGTAGAAGGTGGCACCGGAGGATTTTTGACGGTTTCGACAGACTCCGCTTTGACACTTGACGGCATTGGAGTCTTCAATTTCAATACAGCAATGTAGTTATGGTCTAAAACAAAGGCTGCAATGTTTGGAGTCGGCGCTCGAACGGGAGCAGGAGCTAATACGAGCTGAGAATTATCTAGTGGTGGCTGCCGTTGGGTATTTAATTTTTTGGTAGAAATTGTACTACTTCCATAGTCGGTGCCCACGTCAACATCTTTATCTTCTGCAGCGTTTTGTAATACCATATTTTCTTGGGATTTAGTAGGAGGATCTTCGTCAAATATTATTTAGGGAATGTGAGGTAATTTTTATGGATTCTCATTTTTAACCAGCTGCACTATACAGGCGTAAGTTTACCATCACTTCTTCTAGGGGTAACGGAACCAGTTCTTCAATTCTGTATTAAGTGGTGGTCGAAATGATTTGATTGGGTTAGAAAAAAGGATTCCGCAAACTGCAGAAGATACAGACAACAATCACAATAATTCGGCTACTGAGGAACGCTAGGTATAAAATAGCTAGTAAATTCTCTCTCTAAGCCCTTTTCCACCTTTCAAAAGGCGACAGATGTAAAATACAATTCAAAATATTTTAACAATATCTTGCTAAATCTCATTTATAAACTTTACCTTATATTCTACACTAAGGTATGGTATTCTCGCAGAGTTGCATATATCTTATTTCGCATATCTTGGGCCAAAGAGTCAAATATTAAAATACATGGCTCACGAATGTTGGGTAACACTCCAGCTCCCGGTCTTTTATTAGTAGTAGCTTTTCTAGTTTTACCTAAGTCTAAGTTCGGTACATTTTGAGAGCCGTGCTTCTGTTCTGACTTGAATTTCCACATTGACTGTCATTGCCTTTAAATAATTTAATGAAACAATTGAAAACCACTACTCTGATAACCTTATTTTGACTGATTACTTCAGATAATAGCATATTCATACCGTCAAAAACGGAGCTGCTCCCTTCCAGGAAATTAGTTGAAAGTTTAGAACTACTGATTTAGGTCCTTTTGATTTTAGCTCAGAAATTAATTCTCCAGTATCACAGTCGTACACACCATCCAGTGTAGGAAAACAAATGATGGTCAAAATCCAATGGGCACTGAAACACGATTATTTTCATCAAAACATGAAAGTCTTAGAATAGCGACACAAATGGAATTTATAAATATAAAAAGTCACTTACTTCCACTTCTCTACAATAGGCACCAGAATAAAATCATATTTGAAAATATCTTCTTTTTTGTCCAACTGGCAACCCGAGCATGCCGTCGTTCAGCAACAGGAAGTTTCAAATTTTCATTTCTAGTTTTGTTAGCTAACTTGGTAGAAGAGGAGGAGGAAAATATGTATGTTGTATGTTCGTGCTTTGTCTTCTTCACTCAGACAATTGAGTTTCATAAACTTTAGCCAAAAGTCAATTATTTGATC